>JARHVA010003805.1:455000-1823042 GCA_037957365.1 Torreya grandis | reverse complement strand
TAAAGAATAATACAATTGGCATCAATTGTACCATGATTTCATGGGTGAGATTGATGGTTTTAATATGGTAGAATTAGATGATGGGATAGTATAACTAATTGAATTTTCATCTGAGGCTTCCATTAATGTTTTTAGAGACTTTAAGCAGATAGTAATACTCTAGTGATGCTCAAAGAAATGAGAAGGCTAGTCTTGATGAGATATTGGTACAAATGGAGGACATGGATGAGATTGAAATATATATTATTGAAGATCTTTGTCAAGTTGAGGATCAAGTGCTTGAGAAGGTAGACAAATAATTTTCCATGGAGGATAATGACCAAGTTTGGGTAAAATATGCAAAGATCCTTGATGACCTTGAGGAGTTTGAATCAAAGAATAAGCCTAGTCTTATTAAGGACACCATAAAAACCAAATAGGTATGTCTTATTGAACCACCCTTGGAATGTTGTAGTTGAGGAGCCATATGAGAAAGTTGAGACTCTCTGCATACAAAATAGTTGACCTATTTGGATCTACTTGGTTCTCATTAAGCATCATGCCAAAGAAGATGATAACTATAATAAATAAGTAGACATTAAGACCAAGGGTGAAAGAGCTACATGATTTATTCAAACCCTCATCTCATGAGGCAAGAAAATTGTTAAACTTTCATTTTGATCCAAGACAAAAGGTACACATAGTTTTAGTCTATATACATTAGATTAAAGTTGTTCAAATCCCTCTAAGGGCTACTTTAGCACATTTTTTTGTTTGTCCCTATTTTTTCAGTAGGTTAGTTTCATTTCAATAAGTGTCTTGGGTATTATGTCTTATTTTGTTTCCTTTTAGGTCTTTGTTTTTTATTTCAGGAGAGGTTATAGAAGGATTGGCAGTTAATATATTAGATCTAGAAAAGTGACTCCATGCCTAATGGACTGGACTAGGCACATGGTCTAGGTTTATTTTGTATATATATGCATGAAACCCCTATGATCCACCAATTATGTTGGCCATTTTTGTCCTACATAATAAGTTCTTACATGGTTTGGTGAAGCAATAGATCAAAGGCTTAGAAAGAGGGTCCAAGATTGAAACTTGGAAGAGACCACATAGGTTCTCATGTGTTTTATAAAACATTTGGAGCATAGAACATATTGAGAAAACCCTATGGGATGTTAGGAGTGCTTGAAACAAGTGTGTGAATTTAAGGGATCCATCTGGTTCTTCATTGTGTTTATCTAGGCATCTTGGGTGTAGTGGCAATAATTTTTTAGTAGGCGCTTTGATGACATCACCATTACCACATATGGATGAGTTAGGGAAAATTGGTCATATGTGTTTGTTCAAATTTATGCCAAGTTTATATGCACCAAGTTTTAGGTCTTTTTCCAAAGTACCTCAAAAGTTATGGAGATCTAAAATTGGCCTCTCAACAAAATTCAAATATTTTTCCATACTTAGCCATTTTCAAAAAAGTTCAAACAAAGCCAAGTGGGCATCTTTACAAGGCCATATCTCACATATGTGGTATTTTTATGGGAAATTGGTCATATGGGTTTGTTCATCTTGGTCCCTAGTTGTTATGCGTTGATTTCTTTATCCTCCATCAAAGCACAAATAAAGTTATACATGATCAAAGCTGTCTCCTTAATTAGATTTCACTAAGTTTTCCATAGCCAAATGAGCTCAACCATTGTAAAGATGTCATGTAGAAGAAAATAAACCAATAAATTTGTGTATTTAATATCCTACTCAAGATTTCTTTCATGACTAGTGGATTAAGTAAAAATGTACTTCTACATGTTAGGAACAACCTCAAAACATTTTAGGCCCACACGAGCTCTCTAGCTCAAGATATAAATCTTAAAAGATAGACCTACGTAGTAAGACATTCATGCTAACGTCAAATTTAAGCTCAAAAAAAATAGATCCTTTTTATCTTAAAATTTTATGGTTATGCTAACATCACTAAAAATCACAATGAACATCAAATGATGTCCCATAAACTATCAATTTTAAGATCATGAACTAGTCATTGGATTTTAAATAGTGGGTCCTGATAAGATCAACAATTCTTTCTTGATCATGCATCTTGATCCAACAATATGAGATGGGTCAAATAGGTAGAGAGATCAAGAGGTAACCACATGGTGTAAGTTCTTAATCTAATAGACTGTTAGCTAGATCTTAAGAATTAACATGCATTTGACATGTGGCATAAGCTTAAATAAGGATGACAATTCAAATATAAATCCAAGGGCTCACATTTATTTGTAACTAAAAAATCCAATGGAGCAAGTCAAGTCAAAGGTTCAATAATATAAGTTGGATTTCTAATAGGTAATGAATAAAATACTAAACTAGGACACTTTTGACTAGCATTAATGAAGCATCTCGACTCTGGCAAAGCTAGTTTTTGACTAGAGCTGGCAGAATTACATAAAATTGAGCTCAAATATGATATGAGTTGGACCAGAATGTATATTCAAGACCAAGCATCATTGGTAAGGATCCTTAAAGGATAAACATGTATTTTAGACCTAATATAAGGTAGAGTTCAACAAGTTGATGGCTAAATGGGACTAGGCATCAATCAGAGTATGGAAAACTATAGGAAAACCAATGACCTTAGATTGGTTTTAAATCTATATGTGGGACCTATAATCCAAAATGGAAATGAAATAAATATGTGATAAATGTAATGTTTCCCATCATCAACAAAGTAGGTACACTACCACTTAAGGCATGGCATGATTGTGAGTATCAAGATTCAAGGATTTTATCCTAATAGGTACACCAAGTAGTATTATAGTCCCAAGGTGGTGAACTGATTGTAGAAGAAGTAGTTAAGGGCATTGATTCTACTCAAATACACTTAGTCATAATAAAACAAACCCTTGTCTCTAGTAGGAAACTCTTAGACAATGACATAAGCTTAGAGACTAGTGGGACAAAAGGAGATCTGTTATTGATCAAGGAACACAAATAGAAAGCAATAAAGTGATACCACCTCACTTATTGATCTCAAGGACTTTCCTCCACTATCTAATGCATTATTCCCATATCTATTTCTCATTTCTTCTATATATAGAGGATTTTGAGCCAAAAAATAGACCCTCTTTATATTTTCTCTACTCCCTCTCTTAGGTATGTCCAAACTCTAGCAAGATGGAGCTTGTAACCTTTTAATATGAATACATAACTATTTTATATTTAATTATTTTGGTATAGTGTGTACATGTCATATTTTCATATTTGGTAAAATTTTCTCCCTTATCAAATTATGATTTCACATAGTTACTAGTTCATCTAGTTATACATGTCATGTTTAGTGTTCTACATCTCTTGATTAAAGTCCACATGTGGATACTATGACTTATTAGTGTCTTAATTTAGACCTCTCCTTCATTTACCTTAGCTTTTATCATTTGGTGAACCTCTTCATAAAACACTAATGTATGATAGATATTTAGGATCTTGGATCTAGTCTCTTACTTGTTTCATTAGAGTTATAATATTCAAATAAGGTAGATCAACCATAATTTGGGTGCATCACTACTATTAACTTAGGTTTCCCTCTCTCTCTCTCTCTCTCTCTCTCTCTCTCTCTCTCTCTCTCTCTCTCTCTCTCTCTCTCTCTCTCTCTCTCTCTCTCTCTCTCTCTCTCTCTCTCTCTCTCTCTCTCTCTCTCTCTCTCTCTCTCTCTCTCTCTCTCTCTCTCTCTCTCTCTCTCTCTCCCCTATGAATAATTAGTTTAGCATTAGTTTTAGGCGAGCTTCAAAGAGTAATCCAACCTTCCCTAGAAGTTCAACGCCACTATAGGTGGCTCACAACCTGGGGCTATTCCCATATTGGACTAGAGTTTGATCAAGAAGGATTGAACAATCTCCTTGATCAGATAGGGTGTAATAATAGTCTATAACATACTCATGAGAGTCCTAAATAAGTTTAGACACATGGTGTCTAACAATAAGATATGTGTAACAGTGGTTCACCCTAGCATTAAATATTTCATCCTTAATATAGACTTGAGTGAAAAGAGGGCTAGTTGGCTAACCAAGTGCATGTATTATGACATAAAGGTGAAGGTTACTAAGTTTTTTATGGGTGGGGTAATATATGAACACCTTTAAATAAATGTTAATGAAGATAATGAAGTGGTTTTGGTAGTCCAAGATGACCAACAAGTAGTTGTAACTACATCTCCTTTTAGCTTGACTCAAGACAATGGTGAAATTATTCCAAATGAGAGAATGTCCTATAAGAATTAGATAGGAAAAGGATAAGGTAATTAATAATATAATCCATATATTATATCTTTGTTGATGGGGTTGCTCTTCAAGAAAGGCCTTGATGGATGCTTTTGAGATGTGTATAGACTAGTTCAAGTTGATAAGCTTTTAGAGAAGTTTCATGATGGGACTACAAGAGGACACTTTGTAGTCAAGATCATAGAATTAGAGCTCATAAGAGTAGGATATTTTTTGACAAATTTATTTATGGACTCCCATTCTTGGGTTATAAGGTGTCCAAAATGTGTTATGTTCACTATCAAGTAAAGACTAGTTGCCTTGCCTCTAAAGCCTATTCAAGTTGAGCAGCCCTTCATGTAATTGGGCCTAGACATTATAGGTATGATTCATCCCCCATATATTGATAAACATAAGTGGGTTTTGATAGCTATTTTATTACTTTACTATGTGGTTGGAGGTATATGCACTCAAGGAGGTGAATGAGAACCTAAGTTTTAGAGTTCTATGGAAGCCTAGTAACTAGATTTGGGGTCCCCCTCCACCATCATATCAGATAATTCATTAGCCTTCACTAGTGAAAATTTGCATGAGTGGGCCCTTAATCATGTCACATACCTCATTTATTCATCCAATTACTATCCATATGGAAATGGACTAGTAGAGTCCACTAATAACAACTCTAGTTAGATCATATGAACCCTATTGATAGAGTTAGGAAATATAAGCCTCAAGGATATAGTCAAAGCTTGAGATATGATATTCTAGCCTTGATTCTATCCATATAAATAGATAAGATAGATTATTTAGGTCACCACACTAACTATTACAAGCACCTATACAAAATAGTTATATCCAAGGTAAGGCTATAGTCAAAGCTTGAGATATGACATTTTATCCCTGCTTCCATCCCTATAAGGAGTAGAGATAGATTGTTCAAGTCATCACACCAACTATTATAAGAACTTATATAAGACAATGATAGCCAAGGTAGGTTTAAGAGAGAGGAGGGTTGACAAGATGGTATGAGAAAATAATAGCATGTGTAAAAGATGGAGACTATACTATGGAAGATGCCTTTACAAATTTTAAGCTACAAAAGCACCTAGAAGTGGGTGGAGGTTCCAACATATAGTATGAGCATACAAGGCCTAAAGACACATCTAAGTCCTAAAACCCCACCTTCATCATAGTAATAAATCCAAAAACCCCAAAGTAGACCTAGGGGATATAAAAAGTATATAATGTTGTTATGGGTCTTGAAGGAGGTGTTTAAATTAAGGGAATTTAATGAAATAGCTCATTTTGGTTTTAGTCCTCTCTTGAGCTCCACTACTCTAAGTAGTCATGTCGAGTTGCACCTTCCAGCATTCATATCTTTCATCATAGAGGTACTTAGACCTAGAAACCTTAGGGAAAGTTAGGCACCCATATGGAATTAATATATATGAAATACTGAGCTAAATTTAGGGTCCCATATCTATGAATGAATGTTAAGAATGTAACCTATACAAACTACCTAGCAAAGAGCTTGAGGCATACCATATCCTTCTCATATTTCCACATACGGTTCATATGGAACCCAAGGATATTCAAGAGAGATGTAGGCTTTTTAGAGGCTAAAAATTCAAGGCAAGAAGTTTTGGTTTGGAGGTTCATAATATATGAACCATATTTAAGATGGTGGACCTCCAAAACCCTTCTTATAAAACCTAGTTTAGACCCGATAAAGAAAATAAAACTCCAAATGCATCCAAATGAGGTGATGGAGGTATGAAAAGTTCCTAATGGTCTTTCTAGGCCCACTGAGTAATTTGATGGCCTATTAGTTGGCATGTGTAGGGTGTGTACTATAAAGATTAGGCCTAAAATATCCACTATAGGAAAGAATTGTGTCAGGATCTTGCTCTACCCAATTAGAGCACATATGATTACTTCTCATATTAGCAACTAAACACAGAATTTAACCAAAAGTATAAAGTAACTAGAAATATGAAACAACACAAGAATTGAGAGACAATACACAATTGTATTAATAATCACTCAGAAGAATATACAAAAAAGGAAGATGCCACTTCTTCCTCCACCTCAAAGGTTCGCCACTCCTTAAGACCCTTCTTCCCTCTCTCTCTTGGTCACAACAATCAATTCTAGTATAGAATTGATGTTCACCCTCTCCATCAGTCAGTAACATGCTGCCAGTTCACCAAGTACACCACTATACTTCAAGTAGATCCCCTGCTCCTCTGCTGCTACCTACAAATAACTAGATCATACTCACCATGTAGATGTCTTTCTACACACCTAAAGAACCCTTGTCCTTGCCTCACCAAGTCCTTATGATTCTTCAACCAGTACCCCGGTGGATCTTCTCCAAGAACTTGCACACCTACAACTCTCTCTGATCATACACTCTCAGTACCCCTATTGGTAGCTAGGAGGAACTACATTAGCTCTCTCCACAAGCCCAATGACTTTCTAGCACACACTTACAATACAGCCCATGAGTCCACATATAGATCTCATGCTTACGATAATTAGACTAACCTAATTACAATAATTAGACTCACAACTCAAGACTACGACTAGCCTTCAACATGCAAACTAGTAGTCCAAAAATAGACTCTCTCAGATTCGTCATGCAAACTGTCTGTTCTCACACACGCTGTCGACGTCGGCTCCTCCATGACCAATGTCAACCAACTGGTAATCAATGCTGGTTGCTTCCTCTTTCTATCTAACCGATGTCAGATGATCAGATTGATGTCTTTTTTCTTGTAACTGAATCAGCAACACCCCACAACTCTGGATCTTCCTTAACTTCCCCTGTTTGCATCCTGGTGAAGCTTTTAGCTCCACAACTTAACAATCTCCCACTTGGAGATAAATAGATGCACCTGTACCTGTACCTATACATCGTCTAAATTATTCCTTGGCTTGTATTCCTCTTCAAGATCAACCCTGAAGACCAACCATCACACAACCTGTGATGCTACACCTGTCATTCAAGTAAACCTGCCACATCTGAACCTACATATGCGTGTAGTGAAGGACTTGACCCTGCATAACAAGAAACCCTGCTGCTAGTCCCACTAAACTACCCTCTATTACTCCTTCCCCGAATTGGCTCCATACTTTCCGACAAACCCCCACTGATTGGGAAAACTCAGGCCTACAATAGACCCCATGTGACTTCAAACCCTGTTTCAAGCTAAGCTTAAACTATCCAGCCAATGGTGTGCTTTCTGATTCTGCATCCTGCATAATGAACCTCACCAACACCGTCTTCACATCAACTCCCACTAGAGATCAAATCTCCATGTCTCTTATGCCAAAGAATTTTGCTGCTCCAAATTCTTCATGACACGCCTCTGAACTAACCTTACCTTTAGCTCAGCAAATCCCTGTATGTACAAACCTGCTAGCAAATCACCCACATACAGTAACAAGATGATGTTGCAACCATCATCTACCTAGTAAGATAAAACCACAATAGTTACACTGACATTGACTGAAGCCATGCTTAGTCATCCACCTGTCAAAACCTGTACCACTGTCCTGCAGCTTCTTCAAGACCATATGCCTTGGCCTTCTGTCTCTTGTATCCATCCACTCTCTTCTTTAAAATGGGAATCCATTCCATCTCTCAGTGCTTACTTCTAGCTGACAACTTTACCAACAAATCCTGTTTGGTTCTTCTCCAAGGACTCACACTCCTCATCCATGCCAAGCTCCCACTATATCTGGACTCTACCTACATTGCCGCTTCCATCTTCCTGGTTCTTGACTATCAAAGAAGCAATATAAAGAAGGTGAACAATGAATATGAGGTTCATTTACCCTTTCTAACCTCAACATGAGTGTTTGAGACTTGCTGTCCGCCCACTATCCGTACCAGTGACCAATCTCGGCCATCTCCCAGTCTGTTTTTGACCAATGTTGGCTCCCTGTACTAAACCTAACTACCGACATCATTTCTCTAGCCGACATCGACGTCCCTACTGCCGATGTCGGTTCCTTCATGACCAACATCGGTCTTCCTGTTTTCGACGTCGGTTACTGTATAACGGATGCCGGTACCTGTGTTCATCTGTGAGTGATAAATTTTTACCCGCGAGCTCTCCATGGATCAAAATCCTAATCAAATCAACCATGCTCTACTCAGAATAATTTAGTTTTCTCACCTGATCTCTATTCATCATCTCCTCCATGAACACCAAGGCTTTCCAATTCTTTAGCTTGTCAAAAACATCTGACCTCCGCTTCAAAACCTGCATTCTCCTCCTACATATGTGGCCAAGCCTATGAAGCCACATCTCTGCAACAGAAGGTGAATCATCAATATAAGTAGATAGATAAAGGATACCTACTTTCTTACCACCATCTAATTCAAGTGCATCCACTATGAGAGTTACAATGCACTCTCATCACCCAAATTTCTTGAAGAAATTAGACTAATCTCCAAGACTGGTACCTGCATGACTTCCTTCAACCACTGTGTGTCATCCGTCTGCAATTTCAGCTTCACTTCCCCTTCATCAATCATCTGACAAGGCTCTCCAACCCCTAAATAAATCTCTCCAAAGTCACCAAAGACATACCCATGAAAAGATGCTCTATTTCAGGTTGCTCCTTCTTTCCATCAATCAGACCATTCGTGCTATTCAGTTTCTCCAATCATAACTTACTTTCTTCTACCATTGCTATACTCCCACTCAATCTGAAACCCCTATGAGTGACCTGTAATCAAAAACACTACCAGATCTGAAACCACCTATTAGTCAACCCAACCAAAAGCTCTGATACCACTTGTTGGTATCAGCTCTTGAACCTACAACCAAGGCTCTGATACCACTTGTCAGGATCTTGCTCTACTAATTAGAGCACATATGATTACTTCTCATATTAGCAACTAAACATGGAATTTAACCAAAAGTATAAAGTAACTAGAAATATGAAACAACACAAGAATTGAGAGACAATACACAATTGTATTAATAATCACTCAGAAGAATATACAAAAAAGGAAGATGCCACTTCTTCCTCCACCTCAAAGGTTCGCCACTCCTTAAGACCTTCTTCCCTCTCTCTCTTGGTCACAACAATCAATTCCAGTATAGAATTGATGTTCACCTCTCCATCCGTCAGTAACACATTGCTAGTTCACCAAGTACACCAATGTACTTCAAGTAGATCCCCTACTCTCTGCTGCTACCTACAAATAACTAGATCATACTCACCATGTAGATGTCTTTCTACACACCTGAAGAACCCTTGTCCTTGCCTCACCAAGTCCTTATGATTCTTCAACCAGTAGCCCAGTGGATCTTCTCTAAGAACTTGCACACCTGCAACTCTCTCTGATCATACACTCTCAGTACCCCTATTGGTAGCTAGGAGGAACTACACTAGCTCTCTCCACAAGCCCAATGGCTTTCTAGCACACACTTACAATACAGCCCATGAGTCCATATATAGATCTCATGCTTACAATAATTAGACCAACCTAATTACAATAATTAGACTCGCAACTCAAGACTACGACTAGCCTTCAACATGCAAACTAGCAGTCCAAAAATAGACTCTCTCAGATTCGTCATGCGAACTGCCTATTCTCACATAGGCTATCGATGTCGGCTCCTCCATGACCGATGTTGGCCGACTGGTAATCAATGCCGGTTGCTTCCTCTTGCTATCTGACCAACGTCGGCTGATCAGATTGACATTGTTTTTTCTTGTAACTGAATCAGCAACACCCCGCAACTCTGGATCCTCCTTAACTTCTCCTGTTTGCATCCTGGTGAAGCTTTTAGCTCCACAACTTAACAAATTGGAAAAGGATTTTCACATGCCCTATGTTTATAAGGAAGGAAAAAGACCCAAATGTCTCAAATGATCATACATTGACCACTTACAAGGCCCTCCATGCTTGATATGGACTTTCAAATAGGCTCAAGTTCTTAAATTAGAGACTTTATGCATACAATAGAAGGTAAATGGCTCGATCAAGACAATACATATGCTCTGAGAGCCCTAAGGTAATGTCACCTTCCTACATTCAATGATGATGATCTAGCACCTTCATCAAGATAATGCCATCTTAATGTTGGAGTAGAGGATAAAAATATATTAGATGACATCTCAAACCTCCATAAGAATGTTTTTCATATTTTTTAGGTGTGTGATCCACCTTGGTTTGTAGGAAAAAATCCATAGTAGGTAATTTTGGCTTGAAAGTGTTTCAAGGCTACCCAAAATACACATTTCTCACCTGAGAGGCAACTTGGCAAGATAATAATTGTATAGAACCATTGCATGGAGAGTTGATCACTTTAGGAGAGTTGAAGGTCCTTGTATAAAATAGATTAGTGGCATTAGTTCATAGGTTAAGGCCCTAACCTCTATGAGCCATTTTTAAGAGCCCAGAACCCTCTTAAACCTCCCTAAAGCATAATAAGGACCTAATTAGTAATAAATTGGATAAAATTAATCCAAATGCATTGAAATGACTTTGTAACCATTTAGATTAGTTATTCCACTCAAATAAGACCTTAGTTATGGTATTGGTCTATACAGATAGTGTACATTGTTAGAGGTACAATCACTAAGAGGGGGGAGGGGTGAATTAGTGAGCCCATATATTTCAATTTCAATTACAGTCCTATAAAAAATTAACCAATCAACATATATCAAATTGATCAAGCAACATTAATAAGAGAGCTCATTAATTTAATACATACACAAGATCAAACACATAACACATAGTTCCTATGGGAAACCCTCATGGGGAATAAAAATCACTCTCAATTATACAACACATGGACTAATGTCCTATAGTAAATTACAAACAAGAGATTGGTTAACACATTTAGACCAACAAACCTTGATCATGTCTTCTTGACCAAAGGCCTTTAGTGAAACACTTATTTCACAAGGAGTAACTATCCCTAAGGAAGATCAAGTCCTTTAGACACTCCTTTAAACACTTCTACCTTATTAATGATGTATTCAACACCTAATGATGGATCTTTGATTATCTAAACCCTACAGAAACATCCTTTTTATCTCATATAGGCTTCTCACATAGGCATGCCATAATCTCTCGCTTTCTTCACTCAAATTGTCCTCATATGCACACTCATACTTCTTTTCACATACTTAAACTATAAAATCACTTTTTTCACATCATAAATATGACTTATAGGTCATACACATATTCATTAATCTACTCTACTCCTCAATTCATCAATTGGGCACTCTACCTCTCTTTCACTCCATAAATCTCACATACACCTTTCACAAATATCACTCACAAGTCTTCTCAAAGTCTATAAATCATCATATTTGATTTCAATAGATATAGATATGTCATTAATTATCAACATATTAGTCAGCCACAGTACATGCCTTCATCCTTAAGGCATCTTACATAGGTCACACTTAAGCACAATCCACTTTCAAATAGGCTTAAGTCACTTTTAGGTCCTATGGAGACCCATTCACCTTTTTTATACTTCTCCAAGAAGAATAAGAACACAAGAAAACTTTACAATTCATGGACCCATTCAAAATTATCTATAAGTCTCTTTAAATTCCAACAACCATCACATTACACTCTTTCTTAAGCATAATTTCCTTAAATAACTCTTTGTACACATAGTCATTATGAGCAAACACACAGTCACCTTTAAAGCATTTGTTCATACTAAATATGATTATTCAATACTTAATAATTCATACATATCATCCTTATTGATTCTAAAACATTCCAAAATATCTAATTCATTATTAAACATCAAAACAATATCAAAATAAGCTCAAACAAACTTCTCAGGTTACTTACAAAATAAAAAACACATAGTCAACTTTGAACCTTCATAAATTTAATTGTGCACACTTTCATATCTTAAAATATATATTTATAGATGCACCTTGGAGTAATCTACCACTTTTATTTCTACACCATGAGCAAATTATTCCTTGATAAAAAGATATGGTCTAAAAACCATAGACTATTTTTTCCCTTTATTAAATTCAAATATTCAAATGTAAATGGGCACCGTTAAACATCGAACACTATATGTTCATCTCATCCTAACTTCTTAGATAAATAATACACCATCAATATAATTTTAAGAAAATTGACCTTTACCTTTCGAATCTCATCATTAGATCTTCATCTTGACTATTTGACTTCATGCACTCCATCAATCTTATATACATAGTTTGATCTTTAACAATTCTAAATAGCTATCACTTGACCTATTGACTTTAATTCATACTATTAATCTCTATATATATGATTACCCACTCACTATTGATCCTTGGAATAAGCTTGATATTTATTTCTACATAATGTTAAACATTGAACACTTGGCACCATCTCACTACTTCTTAACTTCTTGGAGCAAAGTACTCCATCGATGATGTTCAAACATTACCTTGTGAAAACTTGACTATGGGAGCCATTGAAATATATCTAAGATTATAAATTTTAACCTCAATAAATTTTACCTTGCTCACTCATATGTTCTCAAATTTGGATCATATGATCTCCTCACATAGGAGAATTTAACCTTATGTCAAGCTACTCCTGAAGCCTTTACATGTGAGAGATCTAATTCCATTAATATACTCACTCAAATTTTTATATCAAAATCCAAAAATCTCAAGAATTACTTGGAAGGCCAACTTTGCACATACATATCTTTTGACACACTTTAGTCCATGATCTAAAATTTAGCATAAATTAACTAGGCTCAAAATTGAATAAACCCATATGATCATATTATTCTAAAATGTCCACACATGCAAGATATGTTATCACCAAACCACTTACTTGGTTATTTCTTGCCTCATGCAAATTTGGCTAAGTATGGGAAAAGAATTTCAAACTTCTTGGGAGCCTAACTTTGCAGTTACATATCATTTGTCATGCTTAGGTACATGACCTGAGATTTAGTACATAAGAACTATGCACAAAAATTAATAAACCCATATGATCATCTTGTTATAAAATATCCACATGTGCAATATATTCCATCACCAAACTACTCACTTGACTCTTTCTTGCCTCATGCAAATTTGGCTAAGTATGGGAAAATAATGTCAAACTACTTGGGAGCCCAACTTTGCAATTGCATATATTTTTTTGTGCTTAGGTGCATGAATTGAAATTTAGTAAATAAAAACTAGGTATAGTAATTAACAAACCCATTTGAGAATTTCCTCTTAAAACCTCCATGTGTCTAAATTTTGAAATCATCAACATGCTTACTCAACTCTATTTGAACAAAGAAAACACTATCAAAATACTTGAGAACCCAACTTTGCACCCACATATATTTAACCATGCTTAGGTACTAACCTAAGATTTATCACATAAAAATTAGGCACTAATATGATCAAAACCATATGACTAACTCCCCTTGACTCATCCATACGTGGAAATGGTAATGTCAACAAATTGTTAACTCAAATTTTCTGCCACTAGACACAAATTATCTAGATGAAAAATATGGACTACTATATGAATTCCACTTATACACACAAGTTCTCAAATCATTGTTAACCATTGATAAAACCCCTTATACATTATAAAATCATCATACTCATCCCTAAAAATCTTTAATCATGCCAAAACTAAATATCAACCAAGCATCCTTCAAGCATACTAGGACAAACACATTTCATACTTTATCATTGTCACTTAGATTGTCAAGGAACTTCACCCACTCATCAAGACACCTTCATGACATCATTTACAACACTCTAACATATGGAGACCCCCAAAAACTATAAATTTATAAGGCTTTTAGCATAAATGAGATGTAGGACTTGATCAAGAGTTGAAGATCATTGAAGGAGGTGCTATGAAACTTGTTTTACCATCTTAAATCATAAAATGTTCACAAATTTGCTTGAAAATGCTTCTACAAGTCTTCACCAAATATGAAGTATTAGAATACAAGAAGAATAATATCTAGTCATCCAAGTGGAGTAAGGTTATGTTGATGATAAACATCCCCCTATTCTCAGAATGGGGACCCTCCTTTCTTCAATTTTTAAAAGTGCCCAAGATGTTTAACATATTAACTCATTTTGATTTCATGGAGAATTCATTTAATACTTATGAATTTTTTTGTTAATCATTCATATTGAAATAAGGATTGATATTTATAAATGTTCAAATTATTGTGATTTTTTTTCAAGTTTTTATTTAGTAATGAATTATTGACCATGGATGATTGAATGATATGTAGATAGGCTCTTGCTAAGGAATCATGACATGGATCTCTAATTGACATAAATACAACAAACTTCACTAGGTTATATTAAATTAACATTATGTTGTGTTTAAAACATTTGATTACAAAGTTTTACTTCTAACTTGTTTAAATTTACCTAAAATGGGCAATGATGTCTTCAAGAAGCTAACTTAGTTTCTCGCTTGACCTCGTAGGATGTCAAATTAAAGTTATAGTTTATGATGCCTCATAGTACATCAAAGCTTAGACTATAGCCTAAAAGGATAGATATCCACCTCAATGGGCCTCACAATGCCTAAAGGATTCATCTCATCCCACATGAGACACTTGGAGTAAATCTACCAAGTTCACAACCTACATATCAAGATCTTATCCCTAGTGAGTAAATCCATCCAATCCAAACCATAATGCATCTTCCATACATCATTCCACAATTTTGAGGCCTATAAGATTCCATCACATGTCTTAATGATAATCAACTAGACCTAAGTAGCCTTCTAAGGTGAGCATGTCCCCTTTGGTTTCATCTAAGACCACCATGTGTCCATGCCATGTTACATCCATCCAAATCTCATAAGTTATCACAAGTTAGATATGTAGTTTCACCCAAGCCATCCAATCAAGGTTTGATGATATGTAATTTTTTGAGGTGGCTTCTAAGAATGATATTTGGTAGAAGAACAAATAACAACCCATAAGAGTGATGTGTGTCTTCTTTGGTCTCATGCAATGATGCCACATGTCATTCTCATGCTATTTATATCCAATATCCATAATATCACCTCCAAGAGGGATACATGTCTCCACTTGAGCCATCCAATTAGTACCACATTACTAATAATTGTCCAAAATCCTTCTAAGGGAGAAACCTAGAAAAGAGAGCCATGATTGCCTATGAGATTAATGTGTGACATTCCCACAACCATTAAAAATTAAAAGGCATTGGATGAGAGATCATTATGAATTAAGAGTCACCACATGGTCAGATACAAATGAGTCATCACACAAAGTTACATTCCAATAATCCACGAGGCAATCAAAAGGAGCCATGTGTTTGGATTTTGAACCAACTAGCTAACTTAGTTATATTCAGGCCATGTGAGTACTTAGCTAGATTTGAGGTGGAAACCATGTGTTGTAAAGTGGAAATATTTAAATTTAAATCTAAAATTGATAACAAATCAAATTCAAATTAAAGATAAATTGAGTTCTAGTGTAATTAATTACTAAAAGAAAAAGTTTAAAGATTATTTCAAATATATGCAAGGTTAACAAGCTTTCCATTAATATGACATGAACTAGGATCACCATCAACATTGGATTAATTAGAGAAATCATTTAAAAGGCTACATGACCAAGGCTATTGTTATTTGCATTTTGAAGCTATACACATTTGCTTTTTATATTTTTTATACTCTCACAGTTTGACATTATAAGAGCATAGACAGTATAAAAAGCATTAAGAAGGTATATAAGAGGAAAAGGGAGCCTAAGACCACTATTAATGTTATTCTTAATAGCACACCACAAGCTACCCTTGGATCACAATATCTCAATGTAAGTGCCTCACCACTATATTCTTTTCCAATTTTAAGTACATTTCACACTACTTTTACTTCTACATTTCTTTTTCCCACCATTGTTCCCCCACTAACTTTGGTATCATCAAAAACTACTCCTACCACTGTTCAATCTTTAGCTAATACTAGCTTGAGCCAAGCTAGTGGTTCCTTGGGAATTACCATCTCCCATTTCATTTATAATGCCAATGAAAATATTGCATTTTCATCAGACACTAGTGTTATCCAAGCTATTAGTTTCACTTCTTCCTAGGAATTAATACCCAGTGCATCATTTACTATTATTTCCCTTGTATCAACAAGGCCATAAGGCCCATTTCAAAACTTTTCACCTTCATAAATCCACCTTTTCTTGTATTCCCATTTAATATTTCTATAATTTCAAAGGTGAGTGTGCCTCTAAAATTTCATTCATTTATTCTAAATATGGGCCCTACAAGAACTCTATTTGGCACACTTGGGAAATTGGACCCAACAAAATTTCCATATATTTCTACTACATCTCTAGCCTTTATCTAACCTATACCACCTATAACAAATCCAATGCCTACTATTGTCTTAAATTGGGTCACAAATATTATAACAACAACAAAACATGAGAGACCTTAGGAAGTCCTCTTTGCACCACATATTGGCATGAGATTTGATGTTGTTATAGGTACAATGAAAAGATTGGTGATGAGGCAAGTTGAACAACCCTAGTATAGCTCAGTTGTAGCTCATGAAAGTTAATATTCCCTCTTCACTTTAACAAAGAAGAGGAAGGTTGGACTAGATGAAGTGGATGAGTATGTAGAGGACCCTGTATCTATAGTCCAAACTAATGTAGAATCCAAAGTGGGTTTAATGAAAGGTATGTAGCAAGAGATGAAGATATTGAAGAAACAAGCCTTACCTACATTTCTAGAAAAAATTATAGTCTAAGTAATTAATGTATTCATCAACATCTTCAATTTATACAAGGTCATAAAGAGAAGGCAATAAGATGGGACTCTCAATATAATGTGGTCATTAAATATGACCAAAAACTTGCACTCTATGATGCCAAGTTGGAAAATATATCTAGAGTTGTAAGGAGAAACAAGTTCATAGACCTTCAGGTATTGCCACTTAGAGAAATCTTCTCAGCACTAAATATAATGATAAACAAAAGTATGATATTTAAAAAATGACTAGATTATGTTAAGGATGTAACTACATCTTTAGAAAAAAATAGAGTTCAAGGTTTCCCTCTTGCTAAAGGATGCTATAGTCACTACGATGACCAAACCTGATGGCATCTTTATGGATGACCAAAAGTTTAGGGCTCAAATGAAGGTATTTGTTTAAAAATTCCAACAAGATATAGCCAATGCCAAGACTACCACTAAGGTGATCAACATTATGGCTTTTGATAACCAAAGGCTATATATATCTAAGGCTATTAAAGAAGTGTTGAGGCCTATACTTGTAGAGCATGGTAGGATTATTCAAGAAATGCCTGACCTATTTTGACTTATGATCTTGTATTTTATTCAAATTGAGTAGGACTACTTATCATGCTCTAAAGTTTAGATAAGGGAAGAATCAAAGAAATAAAGGATGCAATAACAAGCACCTTAACAACCTCCTCTAGGGCCTTGAGTAATATTTAGCTTTATTTTGCAAATTCAAATTATGAATATTACATTATAATATGTGGCATTTTAGTTATTTTTATTCAAAAGCTAAAAAACACCTGGCTATATTTGGGCATCTTTTAATGGGTCAAATTTAACTTGCATAGGCATTTTGAGGCCTATATATAGGGGTGTCCCCCCTCAATTTTAATTAAAAGATAAATAGTTGTTATATAATTAATGTAAAGAGCTTAAAATTTGTGAGATTGTCTAAATTATTTACTGTGTCCTATAGTTTTTTATTCTCATGCTTTAGAGAGATAATGGTTTCCTTTCTATTGACTAATCTAACAATAATATCAATATATGCATCTGTTGGTTTGAATTTATCACTAGGCTAACAAATCTACTAGTTTATGTGCTCTATCTTCATCTTATTTGTAATTGAATGTGCTTATTCAATTTAATGTGAATAAGTAACTTTTGTGAAACATATGATTTTGTATATATGTATCTCCTTTCCTTTGAAGTCTCAACTACATTGATTTAGCTTTAAGTATTACACTAGGGTTGATGAATGCTAATTTTACATGTTATTGTCATAAAGGTTTAAAGAATCAACACCTCTAACTATCTAAAACAAACCTTCTTTTCTACCTTACCCTACTTACCTTTGGATCTACCCCATGAGTCACTTTAGTTTAACTCATTATATAAATATTCATGGTTTTTTCTACTTGGATAATAATTGGAAAAGTTTAAAGTAATTTCATAAAGATTAGCAAGAAATAAAGTGTCATTGTTTATAATCTATTGTCCCTATAGAAAGGTCTACTTGTAGACTTACAAGTGGTGGCCATATCTTTGTTTTTTCTATTTTTAGTAATAGTTATATAAACAAATCAAGCCTCAAATTTTATAGGAATTAAAATTGATTTTACTACTTTCCCCCCATTCCCTAGTGACATAGGGAACACATTAAGTGCATCAACAAGAAGGGGAAAGTTGGCACTAGAAGGAGGCCCCCTATGCAATTAATTTCATGAATATTTGTAAAATTGTAGTGTACTTAGTTAAATATGTGCATAAATGTTTCAAAATACATAAATATTATTAAAGAAGACTAACTATTTGTATTCTTTGTATGAATATTTACATTCTTTGAAGGATTCCATCAAAGTTAGTGTTCGTTTGTATAAATTTCAAAATTATGATGTCTAAACTTGTGCAAAACCTTAAAGACAGGTGAAATATCCTATTCTTTAGGTATATTGAAGGATTTTTTGATCATCTTTGCAAAGGTTGATGAATATTTGGTAAATAACCTAGATATTTGTCTAAATTTATATATAACCTTAAAGATAGGTGAAATACCCCATTCTTTAGGTATATTGAAGGTTATTTTGATTATTTTTGCAAAGGTTGATTGAAATTTGGTAAATAATTTAGATATTTATGAAAATTTGTGCTAAAGTCAATCATTTAGACCTTACTTGTAATGAATATAGAAATTTAAGATTATAATTTCTCTAATTCATTTGGGATTGGGTAAACTTTTGTGTAGCCTTATGCTGAAAGACATTTTGAAATGCTCAAATGCTATTAGATTTTTAAATTAGGCATAGAAATGTTGGTCTAACACTGATCTTTGTAGGTTAATGTGCAAAACTAATAGTATTTGTGTAAGTATTGAAAACTTTGAGGTTTCAAGGATTATCTCATTAAATATAAAGGTAAAACTATTAGATCTAGTTTTTAAAATGATTTTTATATAATAAGTTGACATATATATATATATATAGTATTTGATACTTATGAATCTAACTTTGAATTTATTCTACTCTCTGGTTATTAATACCCATTATTCATCCTAGATTTGTCTAGGATTAGAACCAGATCTTGATCTAAACCTAGGGTCCCTTTAACATCCCTGGAAACCCATAAGAAGGTGAGATTAGATAAAGGTAAAATTATGAAGTCCATGACCCAACTAGATTCCACATCTAACCAAAATTTTCCACCCCTCTTACCAATCATGGCATGGTTAGTTGGCTCATCCATCAATGTCCCTGGAGCTATGCATGATCTGCTAAGGAACCCAAAAAACTATTTGGGTCTCTTTACCCCTACTAGTAGAGTAACCTCTAAGGAGCATATAAAGTCATTTAAAGCATCTTTGAGGATGTTTAATGTAATTCATGAGGATGTGGCTTGCCTCCTTTTTCCCTTTACATTCTAAGATATGGATTATGATTGGTTCCCCAAATTGCCATAAGTATCCATCATAAGATGGGATCAATTCATTGATACTTTCACTGCCCAATTTGGTAGGGTATTGAACATGGGAGTTGTGTATCAATAGTTTAACACCCTCAAAAGGGACATACAAGAACCATTTAGAACATTCAATGCAAAGTTTCAAAAAATTTATAGCCTGATATTGCCATGCTATAGGCTGGTAGAAAATTTGGCTTTAGAAATATAAAAAAATGCCTTAGACCTAATGACAACAATATTTCTAAGAGGAGCCTTGAATATTTACATGTTTCCTTTAGCATATGATAAAGCCATCCATATTGATGAGCAAATGCACCCATAGGGGCATCTCACCTTTTCTATACCAAAAAATTACCCAATGTTACCTACTATGAATTTCATACCCAACATGAATAATAATTTGCTTACATTAAGCCAAGTGCCAGTAATCAACCAATTTCCATTAAGCCATGCTGCACCCAACCAGCAACTGGGATTCTTCAACTAAGTGAATGTTAGAGTACATCTCCAAAATAATATCAGTCAATCACTAGTGCCCATAAATAACTCCAATGTTTAAACTATGAAACAAAACAATAACTTAGAGCCTCCAAAAGGAGAATTAGATTCAATACAAAGAACCATTTATAAACTCGCTAACAATTTTTTAGATCTTAAAAAACAAATGGGAAATACTGGTGAGAATTCCAATAAAAATTATAACTTTTAGAGATATAATAGACCATTTAATAGGTCTACTAATAATAAAAAGGCCCTTTGGATAATTTTCTTGAGATCAACATTTTTGAGTTAGACTTTCCTAATTGATGTCAACTACATAGTACTAATAGGTATAGAGAGCTAGATTGGGTTGAATTTCGTCATGCATTCAAAGCCATTTAGAGCCAAATAGAGGGGTTTGAGATGGATCCCACTTATCAAAGTAATGTTAAAGGTTTTGAAAATACCAATGATACTTCTAGAGCTCCATAAATAGTCCTCATGGTTGAAACCTATTATTTTCCCACTCAATATGTAAATGAGCCTAAAGATAATGTTGAAGAAGTGCATGAGTTCCAACAATATCAAAGGAGCAACTACGCTTTGAGAATTAAAGGTAAAAACCCACTTCTAACAACATCCACCCCACCTAATAAAATAGATACACCTCTAAATGGTAGGAAAAATAATAATCCTCCAGCCCCTAAAGGTAAGGAAAGTCATCTAATAGTAGATGATATATGCACAGTATCTAAAGGTGGATATAGCATAGTGGAAGATATGAAAAATATCAAGGAAAACATAACATTTCATGAATTCACTCAAATCACTAAATAACATTATTTTTTATTTAAATAATTAATTGAAAATCCTAGCTTTAGCAAAGCTAAACTGGCTCATGTAAATGTGGTAATGTATAAGAGTAAGCAAATTTCCACCATTTTTATTGATTGTAAGGATTTTTGGTAATAACCTTCATAATTGCTTGTTAGATTTTGGCGCTTCAGTTAACATTATGCCTTTATGAATCTATGAAAAAATGGTATTAAACCTAATCAAATTAGAGAAGGTAGTAGTGTAATTGGATAAATCAAGAGTGAAAATGGTGGGAAAATTATTAAATATTCACATGTAGCTCGTTCATGAACCCTAAATCTAGTAGTTCATTGACATTCAAGTCATTGACATACCTAAGGCTTATAGGTTATTATTGAGATATGATTGGAATAAATCCTTAAATGAATATATGTCCACTAAGTGTTCCCACATGTGGCTACCTTGGCATGGGATTCCTAATCAAATCAACATTGATTGGGAACCCAAAATGAAATACATGATCACTGAATATAGCACCAAGAATGAAAAGGTAAATTACCAATCCTCTAACTTAGGTGTTTACACTTTAGAAACAACTAATTTTGTTGTAAATGACAAGGTAAAATAAGAAAGCAAAGGTTTTTGGACATTGTACTTTGATGGTGCATGAGCTAAATAAGGTTCAGGCATTGGAATTATTCTAACAAATCCCAAAGGAAAATAATATTGAGATTCTTATATATTATAGTTCACTTATACTAATAATTTAGTAGAATATGATTATCTTATTTTAGGACTTCAATTTTTAATCAAGCATAAGGTAAAATAATTGTTAGTCTATGGTGATTCAGAATTAGTTTTTGAGCAAATATCATTATAATCTTTCTTGCTTAAGAAAAGTATAAATTTAGATCTTGGGATTTGATTGAGTATTTTTACTCATTTAATATTGTTTCCCTACCTAAGGAGTAGAACCAATTGGTGGATGCTCTAGATTTAATAGAAACAAACTTGGTTCATCCAAATCCTTTAAAATTGTAGGAGCTCATTATGGAAATAATTGCATGCCCCTTTGTGCTAGATAATATCAATCACTTCTAATATTTTGATGATGATAAGTAGATAATTGACTTCATGTGTAATTATGGAATATTTAAATCCCACATTATTGATGAATAGGATGAAATTTCTATAGAAAATTTAAAGGAAAATGAAGATGGAGTAATCCAACTTAGGGATAATTGAATCCCTAAGGGCATGATCTCATTAAAAAGGATGTTTGACTTGGATAAACAAATATCTAAAGCTAGACGACCCAAGGTGAATGGAAAATATTATGAGAAAGTTAATTTGGGAAATCTTGGTATGAGAAAAGTGTTAACATTGGTTTAGTTTTCACTGATGAAGATTTGAAAGAAGCCACTGCCATTTTAACCAAGTTCAAATATGTCATTTCTTGGTCATATGTTGATCGTAAGATATTTGATACTAGTGTGATTACTCATACTATCCCATTGAAAGAGGCATGAAAACCCTTTAGGCAAAGATAGAGGATACTGAATCTAGTACTAAAACCACCGATTTATGAGGAAGTGAAGAAATTTGTAGATTCAAGGATAATCTTTCCCATATGGCACTCGATGTGGGTTGAAAATATTATGCCAATCTAAAAGAAGAATGGAGAAATCAGACTCTGTGTCAATTTTAGAAACTTGAATAAGTCCTAAGAGAAGGAAAAATATCCCTTACCTTCCATGGATGAGATTATTTAGTTGGTGAGTGGGTCTAGAATGATGTCATTCTTTGACAATTTTTTAGGCTGACTTAGTCTTAGTGAATAAGAATGACAGAATGAAAACTACCTTCATCACCAAGTGGGGAACATTTGCATACAAACAAATGCCAATCATATTGATCAACATACGAGAAAATTTCCAATGAGTAATAGACCATGCATTATAAGGATTAATAGGTAAGTTCATCATTATTTATATGGATAATATAATGGTTTTTTCTAAAAATAAAGGTGATCACATGATCCATTTGGAACAAGTGTTGGAGAAGTGCAGGAGGTATGACATTTTTTTAAACCCCAAGAAAATTATATTTTGTGTAACTGAAGGCAAACTTCTAGGAAATGTAATCACCTAGGAAAGTATGATTATTGACCTTGATAGGATAAATGTAATTTCAATGTTAGAAATCCCTAACAACAAAAAAGAGCTGAAATATTTCTTTGGCAAGATTAATTTTGTAAGAAAATATATCTCTAGTTTTGCATATACCATAAGACCACTCAACACAATGCTAAATAAAAATAAGATATAATGGACTATTAAAGTGAAGAAGGCATTTCAAGACAATAATGATGCTATCATTCAAGCTCCTATTTTGATAAGCCTTGATTTTAGCAAAGACTTTTATCTATACTCTTTTACTTCTAATCACACTATTACTATTGTCTTAGCATAGAAAGATGATGGAAAAAATCACCTTATATCATTCATGAGTACCAACTTGAATAACATATATATTAACTATCCTATTTTGTATAAACAAACCTACACTCTAGTAAAGGTCATCAAGAAGTTCAGACACTACATCTTGAGGAATAAGATGTATTCCATGATGTCTAATCTGACTGTCAAGTTGATGTTGGGACAAAATAAAATTGGATAATGAATATGGAAGTGGATGACTAAACTCCAAGAATATGATATAAAAATAAAATATGATAAGCTAGTTAGAGGCCAAGGCCTAATCTAGCTTATTACAAATACTAATCCATGTATTGAAATTTTATAGGTTGAAGTAGGTCAAGTGTCAAATTATGATTAGTACAAGGATATTGTTCACTATTTTCTACATGGAGTGTGTCCCCCACACCTTAAAAGGGATTAAAAAAGGGCCCTCATGCTAAGATCATCTTATTTTATGGTTAAAAGGGGAGTTTTCTATAGGAAGAATTATGAGGAGATCTATCTAAGATGTGTTTCTAGAGTTGAAGCCACATAAATCATGAATAATTTCCATGGAAAGATGATAAGTGGTAACCCTTTAGGACATAACATATTACATAAAATATTAAGAGTAGGTTACTATTATCCAACCATATTAAAATATGCCCAGTCTCATGTGCGAAAGTGTCATCAATGTCAAGTGTTTAATCAATGAGAGATAAATTCAACCATGCCTTTGTAACTAGTAATTAAAACAAGGCTATTTTAATAATGGGGTTTTGAATTTGTATGAGTGATCAATCCTAACACCTATACATGAAATAAATTTATACTCACTACCACACATTATTACACTAGGTGGATTGAACAATAACCACCAAGAATAGTAAAGTGATTAATGTCATCAAATTCCTAAAAAAATTATCATCATTTGGTTTGGGATGCCCATATCTTTGGCATGTGACAATGGCCCAATATTTAAGTTATAAAAATTCATTTAGTGGGCATATGATAATAAAATAGTCATAAAGTCTAGTTCAAACTATTACCCTCAGGATAATGGAGTTGTAAAATCTACCAATAAAAATTTGATGAATGCCATCTAGAAATTTGTAGAGAAGGAACCTATAAAATGGAAATCCCTACTAAAGTATGATTTATGGGTAGATAAAATGAGAGAATAATAGGTGCTCAATTCATTCTCATTCCTACAGGTCTATGAGCAAAAACCTATTTTTCCTATCACACTAAAGTTTCCCACCTATGAGATTATTGTCAAATATATGGAAGATTATGAAAGAGTAGAGTCCTAAATACTAAACATCATCCAAATGAAATATGTTAGAGATTAAGCATTGAATAATTTCAACAAGCATTAGGATGTCATAAAGAAATGGTTTGATAAATGAGCCAAAGTTAAATTATTCTATATATTAGACCTAATCCTACTATGAGGTAAGGCCCACAATAAGAAGGGACAACATAAAAAGTTCACACCTCTCTATATTGGACCATATCAAGTGGTAGAAATATTGGTCAAAAATGCATTCAGGCAAATACCTATAAGGGAATGACTTAACCTTATTAGTTAATGGGTAGTACATGAAACATTATTTCTCTACCACTCTATTGTAAACTCCAAAAGGATAATAAGCTTATTTAGAGTTTAAGTAGGTAGGAGTAGAGTATTTTCCTTTCCTATTATGTTCTTTCTCACTTTTGCTTGCTATTAGTTTTTTTGTGTGTTATAACTTAGTAATAAGTCCTTTGGACAAGAATTCATTAGCTCAATTTGTGTTAGTCTGATCCTAAAAAATAGAAGAATGGATTGTTGGTTTTAAACATTGGTCATCCAAAGTTTGGAAACCTCTAGAAGTGTTTCAATCTAGAAAAGTTAGGTGGGGTTAATTAGAAGTTAGTTCTCTCATGAAAATCCTAAGTCATTTTAAGACTATAATATAGTTCAAGTGAATGAACATCTACTTGAATGAATGTTTGAATCTGTGTAGACCATCATGTTATCACTTAAATTCACCAAGTAAATTTATATAGTAGAAATTGATATCTGAAAGTGAATTACATCTTGACTATGTCTTGGCAAAACCTTACACCTAGCTAAGTCTGGTTCCCAACCATTCTGGTTTATGAATGTAGGTTAAAATAGTGATACACCATGAAGTGAAATTATAAAAAACTTTTAGATTACATAAATGATGATTTAGGCAATCTCTATCAAGGCTATAGACAACTGGATGGTAGTAGATCAAGGCCTAGAGTGAATCCAAAGGTATCTCTATTGGATCTATGGATAGCTGGCTAGAAATAGAGCAATGCCCAAGCCATTCTCAACTAGGCAAAGTATATTTATATAAAATATAAAGAATGATTAAGTCATTTCATTTTTGATGTCTTGAAAATTGAAGGTTATCATTTTTGAACCTAGTGGAAATGGTTAAGTAACCTCAAAGTACACACATAGTATGATTTTTTATAAGGTCCGAACACTATTTCAAGCTTGTGGGATTTCATTAATTTTGAAAATTAGTTTTGATACTGATTAGAGATCATAAAGAGGAAAATAATTTTAATTCATCTTTGAATTGAATATCTAGATTCTAAAATTTTACAATGTTTGCCCATAAAGGTTTCCATTTGTTGATGATCAACATCCCCTTATTCTCAAAATGGGAACCCTCCTTTTTTTAATTTTCAAAAGTGCTTAAGATGTTTAGCATATTAACTCATTTTGACTGCATGAAGAATTGATTTAATAATTATATAATTTTTGGTTAATAATTCATTTTGAAATAAGGATTGATACTTAAAAATATTCAAATTATTATGAGTCTTATTAAAGTTTTTATTTAGAAATAGAATTTTTGACCATGGATGGTTCAATGATATGTAGACAGTCTCTTTCTAAAGAAGTGTGACCTATCTCTCTAGCTAACATAAACATATTAAGCTTTGTTGGTGCTATTAAAAACATTATGTTTTGATTAAAACATTTTCTTGCAAAGTTTTTCTTTAAACTTATTTAAATTTGCCTAAGACAAGAAATGACATCTTCAAGTAGCTAACTTAGTTTCTTTCTTGACCTCACAGGACATCAAATTAAAGTTACAATTTATGACACCTCATAGGATGTCAAAGTTTAAAATATAGACTAAAATGATATATGTCCAACTCATTAGGCCTTACAACACCTTGAGTATTCATTGCATCTTGTGTAAGACACCTAGAGGAAGTCTACCAAGTTCACAAGCTATGTGGCATCATCTAGAGGGCTCACAAGGAACTAGTCATTAGAAATCAAATAGTAGGGCTACATGTCAAGATCTCAACCCCTATGAGTGAACCCATCTAATTCAAGTTACACACTTTTTTATGCATCCCACCATAGTGCAGAAGCCCATGATATGCTATCACATGTCTCAACATCAACCAACCATACTCGAGCAACCTTCTAAGGTGGTGTATGTCCCCCTTGGGTTCATTCGAGATCACCATATATTTGTTCCTTGTTGCATCCATCCAAATATCATATATACTCATAAGTCAGACATGTATCTACACCTGAGACATATGATCAAGGTTTGATGATGTATGGCTATCAGAGGTGCCTTCCAAGAATGACACTTGGTAGAAGAACAAATAATAACCCATTATAGTAATGTGTTTCCTCTTTGGGCCCACATGATGATACCACATGTCATTCTCATGTTATTTCTATCCAATACTCATGATATTTCATCTAAGAGGGACATGTGTCTCCACTCAAGCCATCATATTAACACCAAGTTACTAATAGTTTTCCAAAATCCTTCTGAGGGAGACAACTAGCAAAGAGAGCCACAATTGCCCGTGAAAGCAATGAGTGGCATTCTCATGGCTAATTAGAATTAAAAGGCACCACCCAAGAGATCAATATGAATTAAGAGTCACCATGTGGTGAGATATAAATGATTCATCATGCAAAGTTACATTTTGATAATCTACAAGGTAATCAAAAAGTGCCACATGTCTGGATTTTGAGCTGACTAGGTAGTTTAGTCATATTCAAGCCACACGAGTACTTAGTTGGATCTGAGGTGGCAACCATATGTTGAAAGGTGGAAATTTTTGTATTTAAAGCTAATGTTTATGGAATATCAAATTCAAATTAAAGCTAAATTAAATTCTAGTGTAATTAATTACTAAAAGTAATAGTTTGAAGATTATTTTAAATATATGCAAGGTTGGAAAGCTTGCCATTAATACAACATGAACCAGGATCACCATCAACATTGTATTAATTAGATTAGTCATTAAAAAGTCTACATGATCAAGGCTATTATCATTTATATTTTGAATCTATATTCATTTGCTTTCTCTGTTGTGTGTGCTCTCATAGTTTGATAAAGCTCAAATTCGTAAGTAAATTGCACTCATGACTGCCATTATCAGAGCTTGAATGTTAAAAAAGGATAAAAAGAGACATTTATTTCTACCTATAGTATTACAAAATATGAAAAAATTAGGTCCTTCTACTCTAGGTAAGATTAGTTCCTTTGAGAATGATGACTTTTTATTTTAGAATGGCACTTCAGTCATCTTTAAGGATGTTAAATTCATTCTTGAGGCCATAACATCTAGTGAATTACATTATAGTAGCATATATTTCAATGTATAAGTAGCTAGGGTTGTTTATGAGACTAAAATCATGCCTCATATAATCCAAATAGCCTTTGATATCCTTGTCATTAATGTAACCGGTCTCCACAAGGCCGCATCTAAGATAAAGGTCATGTAATGTGCTGACCTAATTTATAGTATTTTTGTGAGGGTAAAATGGGAAGATGGGATAATTAAATTAGTGTCCCAATGGAGGCCCATTATTTTCATAGTAGGACCAAACTTCAAAAAGTACTATGACCTTCCCTCACCAGAGATAGAGTATAACCAAGTCATCATCGACAACTGTTATGAAGTGCACTCCATAGAAAAGGTCTTGGCTTCATGGGTGATTAACCCAATAGGAGTTGTTTTCATACATGATCAAGGGAACTTGCCCATCCAAAAATTTATACAAGGAGTTAGAATTAGCCTAGCCTTCCTAAATAGAATATTTGGTTATCTAAACATTTCTTATGTGGACATAAGGGCTATTATGTTACTGTAGATAATCTTAGAAGGCCAAAAGATTCCCCCACTTGGGTAAATTATCATAAATAATTTGGTGTATGCAATTTACGACACTTTCAAGAATGGTGCCCCCTTATTCATGATGAGATACTTATTAGATGCAATCTATGCAATGGCTCAATTGGGTTAGAATTCATGGTCTTGGTGTATGTAATCATAATTACATGGTGCACATGAATCAATCTTGGATCAGATAAGATAGATCACACCTACACTTTCAATTGGGGCACATAATTTTTAAGTAAGAGTATGACCAATATGAGGATCTGTTAGACTTGATTAGGGGATCGCTTGTATCATTTATCACAATACATCATGCTAGGCAGGGTTCCAAAGCCTACAGTCTAAGACAATCACATAAAAACCCTAAAAGAGCCTTATGGTTTCTATATTCACTTATGATAGTAAAAAATAAAGTAAACTAATTTAATAACAAGAAAATTAAACTAATCTAATACTCACCAAAGCTTGTGGCATAAATTAGGGGTTAGAAAAAAATAAAAAAATAACAACTAAACTAAGCATGTATAGGAGATATATATTCATGTTAATGTATACAAAATATTAATACATGGGAAATAAGAATAAATATTTCATTATCTATTTACTATTACAAATGAGAAATAAAGCTAGGAATACTTACCTTTGAAGACAAACCTACCGAGTCTCAACCTCTCCCTTGGCCAATGGTGCTTCGTAAGAGATTATTGTGGTTTGTAAGGACAACTATGATAAATCATCTCTAGGATACATGACTTATCTAAGCATCCAAAATACTTCTCCACAAGATAAGATTAGATCTCCAAAATAAATTATTTAACCCTAAAGCTTTATTCCTCAAGTAGAATGTTCAATAAGTATATGTTAATTTGCACTTCTTCACTTAATTCAACTCTCTTATGAAATGGTAAGGTATGACCTTGTATATATAGTAGTATCTCACCCTAAAGAATTTTGGACATGTCATCTATGCTAGGTCAACAAGGTTGACCTAGCACATTATCGAGCTAATGCTTAAAGTTTGTGCTAGGTCAGTCAGGATGCAAAGCAACAAGGAAAGGAAAAGTATCCTTAGAATAAGCTAGGTCGACCAGGTCGACCTAGCTTATTAAACATGTCAAAAGGGAAATAAGGTAAGAAATGAGGGATAAAGCATGAAAAATGGTGGGAATAGATAAGAAAGAGATGAATAAGTTTAGGGCTCAAGTTTTTAGGAGGCTAGAGTGTTGATAGCAAGTGGGAAAAAGAATGACAATCATAAGAAGCACCAAAGGTCTACCCACCCCTTTCCCAATGCACCCCTTAAGGCATGCACTAAGAGATATTGAGAATCAATAGGTTCCTACAAGATACAAAGTGTCAATAATCAATAAAAGTGTTAAAATATTATGTGTATACATATTCCCCAACTGAAGCTCATCATGTGTCATGTAAGTGGAACACGAGATGGTGCTTCAGGATAAAATATGATGACACATAACATTGATGCTAAGTAAAGTGCATTAAGAAGAAAATAAGATAAATGAAAGGATATAATTGAAAAAAAATACCTTTAAATTAACTTAGTGCTAGAGAAGAAGAATGGAAGAAAGTGATGATGTCCAATGTAAAGAACACTAGGTGACCTTATAGAAGTTAGTGTAAAAAAATCCAAAAATCAAAATTTTTGGAAGATAGGCATATAATAGTGGAAACGAATCTCTATGTCATCAAGAATCTAACACATTTTATGGTTTCCAAAATGGATGAATAGAAACAAAGATATGATAAAAAGAAGGAATCTAAAAGAAAATATATGAAGAATTTGAATGGCTAAAAATTAGTTTTAAATATGAAAAAGAGAATTAATTTTGTTATTTTGCATTGTAATAGAAAATAAAAACAACTCTAGAGAGAAAATAAGCTAGAATGGTGAGGGAACATCATGCTAGATGAGAGGGAGCTCCAGGAGTGAGAGAGGGTGCACTACATGTATGCATCTAAGAATCTCAAACCAGATTTTGGAATTTCAAATGAATTAAGTGAATTTTGATAAAATTTAATTTTAATCATTTATATATGATAAAAATGAACAAAATTGGATTTTAAGGGAGGGAAGTAGGAAGATTGGAAATGGGTTGGAAGGAATTAAATAAAAAACCAAAAAAAGGCAACTTTTTGGTAAAATGTGCTAGGATAGTACACTAAACCTACTAGGTCAACTTAGTAGAGTAAATCAAGATGAAATCCTTGTGGTCGACCTAGAGTGTATAGGTCAACCTAGCACATTCTGGAACCAAAACTTAGTGTGAGGTATTCATTTCGTTTAAAAGGGCCAAAATGGAAACTTAGCACCAGAGAAAGGAGGATAGTAAGGAAAATAAGAAATGTGGAAAAAATAGGATAAAATTATGAAAATTTTTGGTCAAACTAGGTTGACTAGGGAACCAAAAAAGCATGAAAAAGCATGAAAAAGCTAAAAAAGAGATATAATGGTTTAAAATTACCAAAGAAGGGCAAGGGGACCAAAGTAGGATAAAATAGATTAAAATGAATAAATTATACTTGTTTATGATTAAAAATAGAATTTATAAAGAATGTATTATGATTATACATGACATGGAGGAACTAATACATCCTTTGTTGTTTCTTGATTGCAAAGATGATGATGGTTCTAGAGATTGATAGACATCTCTTGGATATCAAACTTGTTGGAGAGATTGATAGATGGAGATAGGGATAGATTGATATCCATAGGCTTAGGAGGGATAGCAAATATGTGTAGGATACCCCTGAGTGTAAACCTATTAGTCATGTTCTTTGGTTGCTAGGAATGATTGACTAACACCTTCATATGGGAGGTGGATGAGGATGTGATAGAGGTGGATATCATACTAGAGAATGTCCATGCCATCCTCAGGATACCTATGGTAGGATCACTAGTGACCATAGGGATACTAAATAGCAGAGAAGAGAGGAGATCCTTAGACATATGGCCAAAGGCACAGAGATGATATTATCAGGGTGGAGAGTGAGCATGAATGATGTTTATATATCATATATTATAGATATATAGAAGGTGATGATAGGCCATATGACATAGTGGGTGATATATCATAATTTGGATGGCAAGGTACCATATACATGGTAGCCTTGAGTAGGATGATGTTAAAGGAGTGAGTACTATACATTTTAGGCTCTACCATCTAAATCCAATTTATGCATGATCTATATGAGATGCTAGTTAGAGGGTAGAAGAATATGGGACCAATCATACTACTAATAACAAAGATATATGAGATATTTCCTATGTATCATTCAACTAGGTGTTTCCTATAAATTTTTGCTTAAGTTCTAGAAACAGAAAAGAAACTTGATACAGGTGTGGTTGAATTTTTTTTGTGTGCACATGTCAAATCAAAATATTGTGAAGAGATCCTCTTTGTCTTGGGAGGAAGACCTATAGATAAGAAAGTACTAAAGCAAACTTGTTTGTTAGACATATAATTGGGTGGATTGCCTAGTGATAGCTAGATCCGAAAAGCAAGAGCTTCGTTAGGGGCTATAAATCCTCACATTTTAAATAATCAAGTTAATAAATTGAAAATAATATACTTGCATCAATAATCAAAAGGTATTGAAATCAAATATAAGAAAGCTTACTAGAAGATTAGACTAGAAATGATTTAATTAGTGATAAATTAATTAATACTAGTGCTAATGGGTCAGGGTATGCTTCAAAAAATCAAAAAGGGGCCTATGTATGCTCATAAACACAAAAAATTAAATTTGATTAGGTGTAGGTGGGCCAAATTAGTTTGATAGTTTTTTCCATAGGTGACTATCGGTAGTTAGCTTGATCGTCAGTAGTTGGGGCCTAACCATTAGTAGTTGACTATGGAATTTTGAGTTTGCACTAGAAGGTGATAATATTTCATAAATGAATTTCAAGATTTAGGTAAGGGCTAGGTTGATTTTAAAATGTAATAAAAGCAGATCAATATTGACAAACAAGTACTTGTCTTACCAAAAGTTAATTGGGTGGGTGGTTGACACAGTTAGCCTTTTGGTAGAATCTAGTTCAATTCCTATAGAGTAATGGTACATAAAAACTTGTTTGATAGATGATGGTAAGTTGGCTCTCAATAATATGATTGATAATTCTTAATAATGTTGATGATACTAATTAACCTAATTGACTTGCAAAATAAAACTCCTGAATACTTAAGCTCCTAATAATTATCACAAATGGATTTGACCTCCTAGGCCTCTCTTTCTTATAAACATAAGCAAGAGGTGGAAGTAAAGGTGTAAATGGGACATCTAAATATAATTTATGAATGTAAAGGCTCACAACACAAATTAAACAAGTTATATTTAGAAAAAGGTTAGTAGATATTGTATGCTCTTGGTGAGAAAGTAGATCTTGATCATTGATGATTAGGATCCATAGGGATAGGGTCTTGAAGGCTAGGGTTACTTAGCTAGGTAAAACTAAGTGTAGATTAGTTGGTTCATGATTGATATGTGTAGGTTGGTCTTAAGAGGGTCCAGGGGTACTTCTAGGGCTACTTCAACATTTAGAATCATAGGTGTGCAAATTTTTTATGTCTATATTTTTCCCCTTTTTTGTGTGGCTTACATGAACAAGCTACAAAACAAAAATGAAGTGTGAGTCATAGGTCTAGTTGCCCTGAGATTGGGAGGAGGTATTCTCCCTCAAACTAAGATTTAGTGAGGTGAAGCTGAAGTGGGTATGGGTTTTATAAATGGTATAAGGTGATTTATGAGGTGGTGACATGAGGTCAAGCATTTGAGATGAAAATTTGTGTACAAAATGCTACAAAAGGAGTGAAAGCCAAAATCACGTATAGACCAGGTTGCCAATGTTTGTAAAAATAAGGGTCAGTGCATATAAGGACAAGTGAACTACATGATTATTGATAGGTGTGGTAGTTGGGAACACTCATAAATGTAAGTTTCCTAAGTAACTTTTGTATATCTGGTGGGTATCCAACCTAAGAAGTGCTCTTAGGGAAAACACAAATAGGTCAAGTGTTATATGTATCCAAGGTAGAAAGTGTTCTTGGTGAGACACAAGTGGGTCATTATGTCTGAGGTGTTAGAAAATGTAAAAGGGTCAACATGGTAATGTTGTCACTATAGTCAAAGGACCAAGTAATAGTGTCACAAAATTTCATCTTAAATAGGCCAAAAGAGACCAACAAGGAGGTGATGATGTGGTCAAGTTAGGTAGAGAAGGTAACTCTATGGGTGGGCAAGTGCCTGATGTAAAATATAGAAAATGGGTAGATTGTAGGTAGAGGGTGAAAAGTGGGTTTGTAGGGTAACCTAACCATTGATTATTAGGGTCCCTAAAAGGTGACCATTGATGATCACCTTGACCATCGATAGTCAATGGAAACCCTATAAGTATGGAGGGTAAATTTAAAAACACAAAAATTAATTTGTCATTTTACCACATTGTGTTGTTTGATAGAGCTCTAGGCAACTTTTACACTTTATGAGAGAGGTGTGTACTGAGGTGGACGTCACTCATTGATTAGAGGCAAATGATTGATTCTATGGCTCTAAGATGTAGGGAACATAAGGATGCAGTTAGGCACCTTCTCAAGGGCTCAAACCATGGAAAAGGTCACAAAATGAGGTAGGGGTACACTAAATTGATAACTAGGTGTGATTTTTTTATTGTTTATGTTTGTCTGGGGGGAGAGGCCTTAAAGATAGCTATTTGGGTTTGCATGCCCTAGGTAGTGTTTTAGGGATTTTGGTCAAATGGGGTGGGTAAAATGTCAAATTGATAGGGTGGGTGGGTGATTAGGTAGTAGGCTAGCTAGGTAGAGTGTTTAGGTTAGGTTTTTACTGAATTGGACCCCTATTTAGGTCTTGGTAGGTTTGGGTATTCCAACTATGGAATGCTCATAGGTAATCATTGATGGTCAGGCCTAACTATTAATGATCAACACCCTAAGAAATAGGGGTCCCTAATCATCGATAGTCAACATAACCATTGGAAGTTATCCATGATGAGGTAAGACTATTTAAAATGTGTTAAGGGTTTAAACATGGTTTGAGAGTAATGTGTAATGGGTAGGCTTGAATTTTGTCCTGATAAGTTGGGTATAAGGGGTAAATAGGGTGTGGTTATGAATAGGTCAAATAGGTTAGGGTTAGGGGCACATTTTTAAAATATAGGGTTGATGAGACCAATTAGGGTTTAATCAAAGCATTTTGATTTGGTGCATGCTCAGGAGTAGATACGAATGCTTAACCATTTGATATAGATCTTCCCTACACTACTAAAGGGGATGAATACTAATGATTGGGCCCATATGTAGGTGTTAAGGATAGGAAGGATGAGGCACTATTAGCATGTGCCTAGGGATGCATCTATGATAGTATCACTCATCAAGAGATGGGATCCCACTATTAACACCCCCTAGGTAGATGACTATTATCCTATAGGATATTCATAAGATCACTCATCTCCCACTTCATGGTGATGTTATCTACTAGATTTAATAGGAGGAATAGGATAATAGGAGGAATAGGATGAGTATGTTGAGTATATGTATGGAGATGATAGTGACTAGGTCCAATGGTACTCTAGAGGGTTCAGCTACACAACATTATATGAGAGGGATCCTACGGAGAGGAGACTTATGATTATGTTGATGATCATGGTTACTTACTTTAAGCTCCCAGATTATAGTAGTGGGAGATTCCCTTATGTACTACTAGGGGTTTTGATTAAGATATTTCTTGGAAGGACCATATTTGGGTGGGTCCTAGTGTTGCTTATTTAGATTTATAGAGATTTATGGGGATTCATACACAACAAGAGGTATGACATTATCATGGACATGGCTATACACTACTAGGCCTATGAGCACATCTAAGTGTTGAGGCTTATGGGATTGCCATGAGTGGGGTACACCCAACTAGCATTCTCTATTGGTTTTATGAGGTGGAGGGATGACTATGGTACATTGGGGGTTAGGGGTGGAATACATGATATTGAGTGGTTCAAGGCTATCCTAGGGGGATTAGTTGCTATGGACATCACACAGGGACCATACTTATAATTCCTTATCTGACCAGGCTATAAGAGGGAGACCCTCACTATATAGAGTTATAGGTAGATAGTGGGCCACTGAGAGGGTGAGGTTGAGTTGATTCCCTTCGATCGAGTGTGGTGTCAGTTTAACTTGCTATAGGGTGTATTAGATCCACATCCATGGTATGAAGGTAAGACTCAAAGTTTTGATTACTAATGCCCTAACTTGTATAAATAGTTCTAGATGATGGGTTTGAGGAGCTTCTTATTAGGGCTCCTATAGATGACGTAGGGTATACAAATAGATATATGGATTGGTACCAACTCATCTATACACTATGGATGTAAGTAGGGATGATGGAGGGGTGGAACTAATGGCTATAGAACCATTTGGCCAGGGTGGATAAGTAGGGGAAGCATTAGCCATGGCTCAAGCTCAAGTATAAGCTCCATAGGGATAGGTGGCCACATTACAGGGCTAGATTTAGGCATTAAAGGGTTAGTTTGCCACCATTATAGGTAACAAAGATCTACTTAAGTAGAGGGCTAGGGTAGGTGCAATAATATTAAGAGGGCCACCAATCATAGTACCTCAAGCATGCTATCTAGCTACTATTATAGAGCTCAAATATTATGAGGCGATGGTATTAGACTTGCTACCCCAAGCTATGAGGTATGTAGAATACATAATAGGCTTGGTCGGTGGGCCATCAACAACTTTTCCAAGTCAGTGGGATTTTATAGTGGGATAGATAGGGGTCCCAAGGGGACCACCACTAGGTATAGGTGTAGGCATAGATGGGGTTAGGTAGTGGTGTAGGCCCATGATTATGTTGAGATATGTTATTTTGATGTAGTATTTTGATACCGACCTACATGATGATATAGCGAGATGCATATATTTTGAGAGAGAGCTGACACATTATGACATGTATTATTTTTGATGATTTGATGTATATGATGGATGCTTATGATGTTATATATGATAGTTTATTGTGGTTTGTGATTATGGCTTATGGATTTGGTTCATGTTTATGATGTTGTACTCAGTAGCTTAGGCATCTGATGTTTTGATTATACTTATGGTTATGATAGAATATGTTATGGATGGATACATGTTATGGATTATTTATGGTTATATGGGTAAAATGGGAAATGGTATATGCCCTAATATTTGGCTCAGTTATTTGGTGTTTGCTTGTGATTGTGTAATGACAAGCTTATGGTTTATGATGTGATTGATGTTCAAGGTTTGCTATGATATGCTTACATTGTGTTTGACTCATTGATGGATAGATGTTGTTGTTTTTTGACATAGTTCATGATGTTCATGATTTTTATGTGATGTTTATTTTTCATGTTCATAGTGATAGGCTTATATAAACTAATAAAAGATAAGAAAAAGAACATGATGCCTTTTCATTGGTAAAGACTAACATGAAACCCAAAATTGTATTGTCACAATGAAAATAAGCCTTTCAAATGCTTAATATTAGCATGATTAGGTTGATAAATAGGGATCCTAATACCATTATGTCAATTAATCTCATAGTCCCATGCATATGATGTGTGTAGGGAGAATGGGTGAAACTGGAACTATTAGTGAGACTAGTATGCCTTTTTTGTGGGTGTCTAAAGAGGTAGTATAAACAAGTCTATGTCTATATATGAATCATAGACTAATTAATGTAGGAATTATACTAAGGAGAGTCACTTTTGGATTTCCAAGATTATTGATATTATGAAAGCCGATTGTGGTTTTCAAAATTATTCTACTCTTGCTTTGCTTTTTTTTTTTTGCTTTTTGCTAGGGGGTTATGGAAGCTGATTGATGTGAGAAGCTTCCAAGAAATTGCTAGATTTTACTAATGTTTTACTCAACCATCTTTTAAGGGAGTGGTCTAAATTTATGTGCTTAGTTTAAATGCTTTTGATATATGTCCTTTAAGGGATTAGTCCAGATTTTAAACAATTTTCCTTTAAGGGAGTACTCTATGAATGCTAAGAATGACCTATGATTTCTTTTTCTATTTGATATTTCCTTTATTTTGAATTGATTTTTCTTGACATAGACATGTTCAACATGCTTAATGAATTACCTTTATAAAGGCAAAACTAAGTTGACATGAAGGTTCAGTAGGTAAAAGAGAGGTATAAATCATAACAACCATAGGAACTAATCTCAAAGAGATGGGAAGTACTATGAGAATCATGTCATGGATAGGTTCATGATATCCATAGTTCAAGATTAGGCTATAATTGTGATAGACAATCACATAATTTAGTTTTAGTTAGTTGTCCCTAAAAGGAGGGAAATGAATGTGGTTTGCAAGGGATGAGCTTAAGTTAGACAAATGATGATTGTGATCCCTATCTAAAAATAGAAGGGATGTAGATGCAAAACATTGAGAGGCTTAGGTTTTGGTTTTACTTTGAGAGAGGAAAAACAATAAGCTCATGATCCTTATGGGTAATGATGTAAGGTCCAAGATAAATGAAAGTAAATTTTCCCCTTTTTCTTTTTTCCATATTATTTACATGTTGATTTTCCTTGAGAACAAGATCTCCAATATTGAATTATCATACTTTCAGGTATTTGTTATAGGCTTTTTTGACTCATTATTTATAGACATAAAGATGGGAAAGAGTAACCAAATAATTTTCATCAAGTAGCTCAAGTTAATCTAAACATTCTTTATGATAATCATTTTTTGAAACAATGTCATGCAAAGATATGTGAAGTGAAGGTATTTGTGCTTCAAGAGGCGATACAACCTCAGCTCCAAACACATGTGAAAAAGGCATAGCACTCGTAAAGGTAAAAATTATAGTTGTGATATTCCCATAAGGAGAAAGGGATGTATAAGTGTTAATCCTAGCCTAAGGTATTAACCATTTTGGAAAGCATTTTTTTAAGGGTTTTGTTAGAGGCTTCAACTTATCCATTTGCTTATGGGCGATAAGGTGACAAAATCCTAAGTTTAATACATCAAAAAATCCTTAAAATTATTATTTTTGATATATTTACCATTGTTAGTGATGATGTTATGGGGAACACCAAAATGACAGATGATATAATGGGTGATTAATTCAACAATCTCTTCAGCCTTCATCAAGATAGGAGGAATAACCTCCACCCATTTGGTAAAATATTTCATTATGGTAATGATATAAGATGTCATTGTGAAGAGTGGGGGTTTATTTCACCAATAAGGTTGAGGTCCCATTATGAAAAAGTCCAAAAGTCTAAAAAAATGTGATGGCTATTACTAGATACGTGATGTAAGTTAACATGTTTTTGACACTTGACACACTTTTTCACATAATCACAATAGTCTTGGTTAATGGTGGGCAAATAATAGCCCAGGTAGAAGATACATTTATCTATGGTGAGTCTACTAAAATGGCCCCCATAGATACCCATATGTGTTTCTTTAATAGCATGAGACGCTTCTAGACCATGAAGGCAATGGAATAAGAGGCCATAAAACCATGCTTGTAGAGAATTCCTCCCATAATGGTATAATAAGAGTTGCTCTAACTAAATTTCTAATGGGAATTCCTAGAGAGGCCAAAGGAAACTATGCCAAGGTGAATGTACTTGAAGGTTTATTGATACCAAAGGTCAAGTAAGATCTCCTCCATACTAAAGATGGTTTGAGTGTCCAACTTGGTGTAGAAGGGTTCAGTGAGGTGATGGAAAGTGAATGATAGTTTAGAGTCTAAAGGTGCTAATGAGATATAAGAGGTAATAAAAGCCATGGTATTGACAAATTTTTTAGTAGATCACAGGGTGGTTTGGATATGGTAGTGTTTGAATGATGCTAAAATTTATATAACTAGTTGCATGTACAACTTTAAAACTTCATTTTTACACTATTAAATGCCAGTGATTTAGTTGACCACAAATTAGGAGTTACCAAAGATATTGATTATTCAAATTCCTAGGGATAAGGTAGTTTGGAGACCTATTACTAGGGATTCATACTCATCCACATTGTTGGTATATTCAAAGTCAATCTTAAAGGACAAAGGAAGTGGTTCACTAATAAGGGGGATAAAGATGATACCAGACCCCCTCACCACATTGAAATTTGTAACCATCAAAAAACATGGTTACCTAATTGGTGAAATCTACTTGAGATAAAATTATGATAGACTCATATAAGAATTCAAGAGGATGAGGTTGGTTGTTTGCTACGGGTGCCTCATCTAGTTGGTCAGCAATGACATACCACTTGATCAATTTATGATAGAGGAACTCAAGGTCAAACTTAGTTAAAATCATGAGCCACTTAACCATACATTAGTTCTGATATGATTTAGAGTGCATGTAATTAAGGGGGTTGGTATTAGTTATGACAAAATTTATATGGTTAAGAAGTTAGTGGTGAAGTTTGGTGTCCATGAAGACTAGGGCCAAACACAATTTCTCAATATGTGTGTACCAAGTCTCATATTTGAAACATCTATAGCTAATGTAATAGACATATTTCTCCTTATGTTATTCATCTCGATGGGCAAGCATCACCCCTAGGGAGTGATCTATGGTAGAGATATACAGGTAGAAAGGTTGAACATCCTTAGGAGGTGTAAGGAATGCTAGAGATAGTAGATACTCTTTGAGTGCATCAAAGGCCTTTTGACAATCGACATTCCACTTAAAAGAGACATAATTTTTCAAGAGGTGGTGGAAGGTTTGACATTAATCAGATAGTTAGGAGATGAAGTGAATAATGGATTAAAGCTTCCCCTATAAGTTTTAGAGTTATTAAAGATTGGTTAGAGGTAGTATCTCAAGGATGGATTTAATTTTGGCTAGATTAACCTCGATTCCTCAAAGGGAAATGATGAAGTGAATAAGTTTGCTTGATAAGACCCAAAAAATATATTTTTTCAGATTAATGTTGACATGATAGTGGATAAGTCACTCAAAGTTAATCTTGAGAATGACTAAATGGTCTTTATGAAACTTGGACTTCCTGATAAGGTCATCCATCTAGTCTTCAATAATTATATAGATAAGGTCATGGAAAATATAGGTCATGACACATTAGTAGGTTTCACAAATTTTATCAATGATTCTATAATATAAAGTCCCCCATGAGGTGATAAAGGTAGTTTTATGGCGATCTTTAGGGGCAATCAAAATCTGATTATAACCCAAGAATCCATCCATGAGAGACATTTTTTGGCCTGTTGTAAGATCAACAAGTTGGTCATTATTTGGTACATGAAATTCATCCTTTAGGTAGGCAAGGTTGAGGTTACAAAAGTCCACATAGATATGTAGTTCCCCTGTGGCGTTAGTGATAGGTATGATATTTAAAACCCATCGAGGATAATAAATGGGTTGAATAAAGTTGATAAAAAAGGAGACATTAAAGATCTTCTTTGATAAGGAGGGCTATGTGAGGATGCAATAGATGAAGTTTCTATATAAAATGTTTGTAATCATGATTGGTTATGATTTTTTGAGTGGCAATGGTTGGGTTAATACCAAGCATGTCAACATATGACCAGGTAAATGTAATATTGTGGTCTTGAAGGAAGGTAGAGAAGTTTTATAGTTCCTCAAGGGTGAGGGTTTGGCCAAGATTGATGATATGGGGGTTGTCTTTAGTCACAAAATTGATATATATGGTAGATTAATTCAACATGGTTGAGGTCTCTAGAGGTAAGGATTTTTGGATGGAGGAATTAAGTACACCAAGGTAGGTGAATAAAATCATCATCCTAGCACTAGATAGTGTGAATGGTAGGAGATTCTTCTCCCATGAGTTTAGGATGGGTCAAAGGAATATATATGGGTGCCCATTCCTTTTTATAATTCAAGGAGCTGAGGGTAATCATGTTGATGAAAAAAATAAGTTAGGTGGGATGATGTCCTCATCCTCACCCATAGGTGGAGGGGGTGTTGGTGAGGAAGGGGTTTCTTCTTCAATAGTGATAGAGGTAGTTTGTTTGGATTTATTATTAGTGGGTAGAATTAATATAAGTACATGATTCTCATGAGAAATTTAGGTTTTAGTTGAAGTCAAAATGTGTGCGTCATGCTCATATCATCCCAAACCAAATCCCTTGTAAGCACATCTATGAAGGTATAGTCTACTAAAGTCTAAGTTATCCAAATAAGAGAAGGTGGAGGTGAATGGTTGAGGTGGAGAGGGAGTGATGGAAAAATTAAGTGGCTTTTCAATTACACCATGGATAAAGTGGGTTTGATAGTTTAAAAGCCCTAGGGGGTAATGGCTACAATGTTGGGGTCATAACCTAGTTGGTGGTTGAGTTTCCCAGATTCTTTAGGAGTAAAGAGGGAATCAAGGGTGAGGAGATGGTATTATCCAATGGTAAGGCATTATAATTTAGGTTATAAAGGATCGGGTATGGGTATCTAGTCCATAAGGATAGATGAATTGGTAGATGCCTTAGTGGAGGGGAAGAAGTAATTATTTTAGCTTCCATGGGTGAGGGCTTAATGGTGGTCATTTATAGTGTTTTGGATGGAGGTAGGAGAACATCATTAGGTTGGTAGGTTATATTACATGCTATAAAATGGATAGGGTCAAATTATATGGTAACAACTTAACCTTTATGTTTAAACTTGATATAATGATGGAGGGTAGAAGGTACATAACCCATGACCTAGATCCAAGGTCTCCCTAGCAAAATATTGTACTAGAATTCACCTTTGACCACATAGAAGAGTTAAGGGAGAATGTGAGGTCCTAGATGAATATGAAGGACAATGGTTATCAAGGTAGTGGTCATGGTATTGCTAAAGGATCTAAGGATGGCTACAGTTTTGGACATGGCATTGTTTAGTAGCTTGAGTTGCTCATAGGTATGGGAAGAGATGATGTTGATACTAGCTCTCCCATCGATCATAACCCATTTGATGTGGCTTGTAATATAAATATTGGGATCTAGGTATTTATAGTGGATAACAGGTATATTTGAGTCCTTGAAGGTAACAAGGGTGGAGATTTAGATTACACTGATGAATGTCTTTATAGGTTAGGAGTCTCCTAGTCTAACCTTAATGGCTTTCATAGCCTCAATCATGGCTTGATGATGGTGATGTGAGGTGGAAATGAGCTCATAGAGGTTCATTTTAGTAGGGGTCTAGTGAAGTTATTTAAGTATGACCTTCCTGATGGATTCAGAGGGGTTAACCTCCAAAGTGCCTAAGCTGGTGACTTTGGGCTTAGCTAAAGATATGAAGGTTTGGATTTAGTTTGGTATAGGGTGAGTTGGTGGGTATCTACATGGAATAGACACTTTGACATTCCCTTTATCCTTTTTTTGTGATCATGTAACCAAATTAATGGTCTAGATAGATGGGCAAGGTGTGATGATGGGTTGGGTAGATTCTTTGTCACTTTGAGGTGGAATGTGTTGTTGGCTAGTTGTTGGGTGGAATGGTGGAGGAATAGATGGAAGGTCATATACCAAAAGATCATACTCATCATAGATTTATTGGATAATGGCCTAGAGAGATTTGAAATTCTTTGTGTCATGCTTAGGTTTCCTATTATAGGAGCAAATTTGATGGTCATTATACTAGGTTGGCTTCAAACCAAGAGGATCAAGAGGTTTGATGGAAGGTAATGTGAGGTAGGAGGTATGCATAAATCTTTGAAGAATGGTCATATAGGATTTTCTAGAGGTAAGAAATGTTTAGGGATGATGGTTTGGGTTGGTAAGATGAGTGTGTGGGTGGTAATAGGTTGAGTGAGAGATGGCTTGGGTAAGGTAGTTCAGGTGGATGGTCTTGGCCTAGGTATGTTGGTAGTTGGGGTAGTTGAGTTTGGTGTTCTAACTGGTTATGATCTAGGAAGGGTTGATGCATTGGATAATAAATGTGTTGGTGTAATTAATGATAGTGGGTGATATATGTTGAAATGGGGTTGCTTTTTAATCAAAGTAGAAGGGTGAGGGCCTAAGATAGAGGGAAAGGTAGAGGGAGGTAGAGTCTTAGTCATGCATCCCTTTAATGTTTTTGTCCTCTTGGTTAGTATGGGTATATACCTAGGTATAGGCTTAGGTGAAGTTAAGTATACTTTCAAGGATGGGTGAACCAAACTCTAAGTAAGAAGGTACATAGAGTTTTGAAAGGTTTTGTTGGTGAACTAGTGTCTATTTTTATTAACTAAGAAGTTGAGGGGTTCTTAAAAGTTTGGATTGGTTTAAGAGGTCACAGAGAGATGATGGATTGGTGGGTTAGAGGTGTGTTATAAGGTTCAAGTTTGTTGATGGAGGGAAGCCCTAACTATTACCAAAAAGTGGTTTAATCCATGTCTAATTTTAAGATGAATTCTAATTTCTATACTAATGTGGAAAAAGGTTTGTGTACTGGTCCTAGTCTATGCATAGTGGAAGAGATAGATAGATTTTTAGGTTGGGTAATATGGTTAGTAGGTTGGTTTATTTCTTGATGTGAAGAAGGTAGGGTTGGGGTCGATAGATCCTCCATTAGAGGTTCTAGTCAAACCACTTCTCCTATAGGGATGATGTCCATATGTGTGGCAGTTTGTTTGATAGTTGGTAGAGGTGGTGGATCAGGGACATTTGTTTGTTCAGATGTACTAGTTGAGGTAATATGTGATGATTCTAATGATTTTATGAGGGTATTTAGCAAGAAAGGATCCTCCATGGTTTGGGTCTCCAAAGGAGGGTAAGATGATCCCTTCACTTCAGTAGTTGAGGTGGGGGAAGATTAGGTAGATGGATTGATTGGGACATCATGGGTAGGTGTATTAAAAACCATATTGGTTGTGTGGTCATGATGAGAGAATTTGGTCAGCATGTCCTCATTTTTGTTAAGGGAATGGTTAGGGGGAGGTTTATTGAAGATGTTAAGAGCTTGATTTTGAGGGGTATTGGGATTATCTAACATGAGTTCCCCTTTATCGATAAGACTCTAAACAATATTCTTCAAAGTATTACATCAAATGACATCATGTCCAATTACTCAATAAAAATCATAAAGGTCATTCTCATTATACCAAGCAGGTTCTAGAAAATAAGAATCAAACTATGAGGGAGGTTTGATGGGTAAAAGTTGTATAAGGTTAGATTTTAGTAGCTATTTTAGAACTAAAGTATAATATTCTCCAAGTGGAGTAAATTATATTTTGTTGCCCCAGTTTGGGTTCCTTGTATTTTGATTGGAGGTAATGGGAATTTTTTTTATTGACATTAGGTGGAGGGGAGGTTATAAGGATGACAACATTCCTGGTTCCCCTAGTCTTGGTTCTGATATTGTCTTAGTTACCTAGTTTGGAGGAAGAGGTTTCACTGGTATTGAAGTTAGAGTTTTTGTTTCATAACTTCAATTTACACTCATTTATGGCCTAGTTTTCTAGCTTACGTGCCATAGTAAAAGCCTCATCAAATGTTTTGAAGCTTTGGATATGTAGTTTAGAATATATATGTTTAGCACAAGCTCAAGTGAAAATTTCTATAAGTTTAGGTTGAGGTAGAGAAAATGAAAGCTGATTAATCAAGCTTCTCCAATGGGTGACAAAATCAACAATGGACTCATCATCAAATTACCTGATAGAATAGAGGTCTATGATAGAGATCTTGTAAATTTTAATGGAAAAGTGATCTAAGAAGACTTATGCTAGTTGGGTGAAAGAAAAGATGGAATGTTTCATAAGGGCACTATACCAGTCAAGTACTAGACTAGATAAAGACATGGGTAAGGTTAAGAGGAGAAGGGCATCATTATAAGTAATCATGTAGCATACATGCCTAAAATCCATAAGGTGTTTTTGGGGGTCCTCCTTGCTTTGAAATTTGTTAAATTTTGGAAGCTCCTATTGAGGAGGGTAAGGTTGGATAGGAATAGAAGGATGAATAGGTTCATTACAAATATGATCATAGGATAAGATGTTATGAGCCCATGAAATGGATGACTCAAGGTTGATCATCTTTTCCATGAGCATTGTCATTAGGTTAGTTTGAGGTAGTGCACTAAAAGGATTGTAAGGTTGATATTATGGTTGAGGTTAGGCAACATATTGGTAATTATTTGGTAGTTGAGAGGCTACCACATATTATAATATGGATGCTAGAGGTTGGGTAGGGTAGGTAGATGATGGTGGTTGGGTAGTGGGTACATAACCTTGTGGGTTAGGTATGTATCCTAGATTGGGTGAAATGGATAATTTCCAAGAATTTCTTATGGATTTAGCATGGGTGGTAGTTGGGTTGGTGACAAGAGGTGAGGTAGTGACCTTTGTGCTAATAGTTGGTGAGGTAGAAGGCATAGATACCCCTAAGCTTGGTAAAAGGGTATTGACTAATGGATTAGGTTTGACAAAGGGGAGGTTGGTAATATTGGTGGTGCATGCTTTAATTACAAGTGGGGTATGATGGGTCAATGGTTGGGTTATCCCCAAGGTAGAGGAGTCATTAGTAGGGGTGGAAGGTGTAAGGTTGTGGAGCTAAAAGCTTCACTAGGATGCAAACAGGAAGAGTTATGGAGGAGTTACAGAGGTTGCAGAGAGTTGTAGAATGAGTTGCAAGGAAATCAACATTGGTCTGATCAATTGATGTTGGTTAGATAGTAGTGCAGAAGTAACTGATGTCGGTTACAAGTCGGCCGACATCGATCAGGGAAGAGTCGACGTCAGCAACCTGTGTGAACATGCAGTTTGCATGTGGATTCTAGAGAGTCTATTTTTGGACTATTAGCTTGCATGTTAAAGGCTAACTATAGTCTTGAGTTGTGTGTCTAATTATTGTAATTAAGATAGTCTAATTATTGTATGCATGAGATCTATATAATAGACTCATGGGCCGTATTATATGTTAGTGCTAGAGAGTAAGAGAGCAAATAAGCTCCTTTAGAGAGAGGAGAGTAATGGTGTGTTCTTCCTAGTGCCACAGTACCAAGTGTGGGTGTTGGTTTGGAGAATCATAAGGGTTCTTCGTGTTTGTATGATCTTGTTCAGCAGGTGTGCATGGCTTCTTTTGGAGATCTATAATGGTGAGTAAGGTCTAGTGATTTGCAAGTAGCAGCAAAGAGTAGGAGATCTACTTGGAGTACGATTGTGTACTTGGTTTACTGGTAGTGTTGTTTCTGACTGGTGGAGGTGAACATCAATTCTATATTGGAGTTGATTGTTGGGATCGAGAGAGAGAGAGGGAAGAAGGTCTTGAGGTGTGGCAAGCCTTTGAGGTGGAAGAAGAAGTGGCATCTTCTTTATTATATTTTCTTCTGAGTTATTATTAATACAATTGTGTATTGTCTCTCATATTCCTGTGTTGTTTCATATTTCTAGTTACTTATCATTCTGGTTAAATTTTGTGTTTAGTTTCTAATACAAGAGGTAATCATATATGCTCTAATTGGTGGAGTAAGATCCTGACAGAAGGTGTAAGGGTAATGATTGGTTGGATAGGTTGGTTCTCAATTGTGGAATCAAAGGGGTTAGTAGACAAAGATGCATGAGTGCTTGGAGGTTGGGTGGTGACCATGGAAACAAGGATACCCTTCATAAGGTCGGATGGCATGTGATAAGGAAGATCCTAAGGTGGAGTTAAAATTAGGATATGGTGAGAATAGGTGTTAAGATAGTGATAAAGGGCAACTAGATTATTTTCTTAAAAAGTGGTAAAATCCATGTCTACTTAGGGAAATACCTGAGGAAAAGTAGGTCTTCTAAATGGATGAGGTGAATCTTCTACCTTGAAGATGTACTCCATAGATAAGGAGGTAAAATATGTTGATTTAAATGATGAGTTTTGTTCTACTAGGTCTCTTTACTATTGACAAGTGAGAACCATGCAATAAAACAAGAACAAACTCACCAATCAAATAAGAAGGCAAGAAAATGATATAAGCAATCTGGAAACACACTATGAAGTATGTTTAATCCTAGAGGTTAGTTTTAATCTCACTTTTGGCTTATGCCTTAGTTTATGAGCATGTGTGATAGAAGTTGGCTTGTAGATTAGGTACTATAAAAGTAGTCTATGGTTGGTTTTGGGTTTCTTAGGTGTTCAAAATAATCTATATTATAATCAATACATGGCTTAGTATTGGTGTCTACCCCCTCACTTCACAGTCTCGTAGTGATAAGAGTGTCGGGTGGTTAGCCAATATATATTGATATCTAGAGTTTGTACTCAACTAGAGAGATGAGTTGGTTCTCCCCTTGGTAATGACCTCCATGTAGGATCATTGGGAATGGGTAAGGTGACCACTAGGTGATGAAATCCTAGTCATGCTTTGTCTCAAATTATTTTGATATTTGATTAATGAAAGTGGTCTAGTTAGTGTGTGCAACAAAGGTGATGCTATGATATTGTGTTTTAATTCAAAGTGAACTAATGTTAAAAGCAAGCAATGGATGCAGTCAATTTTAAACCCTAAATAAATTTTAATTTTAATTATGAGCATAAATAGAGAGAAAAACATACAAATGCAAAGAAAACATGAGTAAAGACTCTAGGTCCCATCAGGCATGCAATAATGTTTCATGTAAATTTTTGCATAAGTTATAGGAAAGGTAGAAAATAAAATTGATATGGGTGTGGTTGAAAAACCTATTTGTTTATGCATGTGCATTAAATTAAAAGATTGTGAAGAGTTCCTCTTTAGCTTGGGAGGAAGACCTATAGATAAGAAAGCACTAAAGAAAACTTATTTATTAGACAAATAGTTGGGTGGATTACCTAGCAATAGTTAGATCCTAGAAGTGAGAGCTTCCTTAGGGGCTATAAATCCACATGTTTTAAATAATTAAGTTGATAAACTAGAAAGAAGATACTTTCATCAACAATCAAAAGAAATTGAAATTGAATACAAGAAATCTTACTAGAAGAGTAGACTAGAAATGATTTAATTAGTGATACACTAATTAATACTAGTGCTAACAGGTTGATGTATGATTAAAAAAATTAGAAATGGTCTTGTGAGTGGTCAAAAACATAGAAAAGCAAATTTGATTTGTTATAGGTGTTCCAAATCAGGTTGCTAGTTTTTCTGCCATAGGTGATCATTGGTGGTTAGCCTAATTGTTAGTGGTTGGGGTTTAATCATTGATGATTGACTATGGAATTTTGGGTTTGATCACTAGAAGGTGATGGGATTTCATAGATGAATCTTGGGAGTTGGGTAATGGCTAGGTTGATTGTGAAATGGAATAAAAGCAAATGAATATTGATAAATAAGTACTTATCTTACCATAAGTTAGTTGGGTGGGTGGTTGACACAATTACCCTATTGGTGGAATCTATCTTGATTCCAATAGAGTAACAGTGCCTTAAATATTGGTTGAGAGATGATGACAAGTTAACTCTCAATAAGATGGCTGATAATGCTTGATAATGTTGATGATGCTAATTAACTTGATTGACATGTAAAAGAAAACTCCTAAATATCTGAGCTCCTAATAATTATTACAGATGGATTTGACCTCCTAGGCCTCTCTCTCTTATAAGCATAAGAAAGAGGTGGAAGATAAGATGTAACTAGGTCATCTAAATATAATTTTTGCATGTAAAGGCTCACAACACACATTACATAAGTTATATTTAGAAAATGGTCGATAGAGCTTACATGATCTTGGTAAGAAAGTGGATCCTGACCATCAATGGTCATGGGTTCCCAAGGCTAACCGTTGATGGTCACCTTGACTCTCGACTGCCAAGGTCCATTGGGGTAGGGTCCTGAAGGCCAGGGTTACTCAACTAGGTGAAACTAAGTGTAGATTGATTGGTTTAGGCTTGATAGGTGTCGGTTGGTCCTAAGAGGGTCTAAGGGTTATTCTAGGGCTACTTGAACATTCAAAATCATAGGCGTGTAGATTTTTGGTCTCTACAATGGGTTTTCCCATGTGGTTAATGATATGTCACCTCAAGTGAGGAGATGAAAAGAGGACCAAGTAGTGAAAGTTGTGCCCCATGTGCTAGCACTATAGACGATGAGATATACTAACATAGTATGGCAACCATATGAGTAGCAAGTGACTACCTAAGAGAGCTAGCACATAGTTGGACCAGTGCTAGAGAAGAAAGAGGTTATAGGACACTATACATAGGGGAGAGAGCCACATCTAATGGCATAGGTGCCAGGATAGATGGACGTAGGAGAGAGGTAGGAGTAACATGCCCTAGCTGATGAGAAAACTATGCATCTAGAGATAGTGACATAGATGCTGAAAGCATTTATAATGATGTATACCTAGTCGATGTAGGAACATGAAATAACCTAGAATGAGTTGGTACAGGCACAAGTGTAGATAACATATCTATAGAGATAGGTAGAGGGATTGAGATATCATACTACCTTGTTATAATTTACAATTTGAAGGAGCTAGACTGAAGCCTTAGAAGGTAATGTGGCTAGGCCATGAGATAGATAGGATGGAACCTAGCCCTAGAACTAGAGTATTTTTTATGGTTGTATATATTGGATCAAACTCTTGAGATATATATATGATGTATCATTTTGGCTTATGGATGTGATTGTGTATGTGGTCACTATGGGTGTTATTATCTTTATGTTGGTTATGTATGTGGATGCTTTGGATTAATTTCTTTCTAGCACATGTATTTAGCTTTGTTATATATGCTATAGTAAATATATGAGATGTGGTTTCTTTTCTATCATTATGAGAAACACATGCATGGTTAAAAAGAAACAAGTAAAAATACTTGGAAAAATATAATCAATCAAAAAATCACTACACACTAATTCAAGCTGGGAAATGTGTAATAACATGAAAAATGACTAAGTATAAAGAATTAAAAAATGGCAAACAAGATGGAAAAAAGGGGATTTGTTTTCAAACCAAAAATGAAATATTTTTACACCAAATTAAGACAAGTAAAATTATATTATATCACATTGGGAAGTATGAAAAACAAAGTAAAAAAATGGAAGGTATGCAAAAGGTCAAACAAGGTAAGAAAAATAAATGAAAGGTTAATGAGAATTTGATATTAAATTTATCACACTAAGTCAAGGTGGGAATTATGAAAAAAATCAAGAAATGGTTGAAATCTTACATGTAATTGGAAAATAAGAAAATAAGAGATGAAATAAAAATGAAACAAGTGTAAAATATACTAGTTCAATCTGGGAAGCATGTCAAATGACATGTAACTTCATAATCAATTGAATCTTATCTCAAAATTGACACATGTAATTTGATGGTGACTTGATTATTGGTAAAATTTGTGAGGAGGGTCGGCTCCTATCTATAGTTTTACACTACAACTCAACAAAGTGAACACCACATGGGGTAGAATAAGCATGAATAACCAAGTACACAGGGAATAAGGGTAATACGATAAAACACTCATAAATGAAAAACCTAAAAGGATGCCAAAACAACATTGGCAAGCAAAATAATAATATTGGATTGAAATGCAAAAGGGATAGTAATTTTTTGAGGAATTACCAGTTTCTATCCATGGTCTTATGCTACAACTCACAAAATAAAAACCCAAAGGGTGTGATAAAAAAGCAAGACAATATTTCTCAAGAGGAAATATGAGGAAAGGGAATGAAAAATGGAGTGTAAAAGCAAATACGTAGGCATATTAAGAGAAGACCTTAGGAGATAAGAGGCATACTAAGAACATGAGAAGACACTAAGTGACTAGTGGTCATTTATGTACAAAGGAAACCTATTCACTATAGACACAAAGCTTTGTAGGTAGATAAATGTGCTACTAAGACTAGCTCATGAAGGTAGATTGGCACAAGAAAATTAAAATGGACCTAATCCCCGTGACATGTTCCCCACTCCTTAGGACCCCTTATAGATCCATCGATATACTAAAAAGATTGGGTACTTGTGTGAGAAATTAGGTAGCACTAAAGGATTTTTTTGAATTCCCTTGTTCCAATCTACTAGCCTACTACACCCCAAAGGACTTCAGATCTATATGAAGCCAACTATGGAGTTTGAGCTTTGATTGGAGTTATGAGATGTGATTATATCACATCTTTTAGTATGATTAGACTTTTAAAAATATTGCATATTTTTGCCTTTTGATATCATTACCTTTTGTTTAAATGATTTGGATTTTAACTTTCTTTTTTAAGGATTTTTTTTTAGATTCCTCCTCCATACGGATTTTGAATGACCAAGCATGAGAGAGATAGTGATACACAAGAAGGAGTTATAGGCTAAGGTTAAAGGAAGCTAAGTAACCAAAGACAAAATATTGACTAAGATACTTAGGCTTAACAATGAACAAATATGTGATCTCAATTCTCAACTGTGCATATTCTTAGTTTGTGGAAAAAGGAAAAGGGAGATCCAAAGGTGGACTGGTAAAAGGAAATAGTAATGAGAAAGACTATTTACTAACTAATAGCATGGTAAAAGGAGACAATAACCAAAGGGAATAGAGAAAATACAACCAAGTCACCATGATAATTATCTGTGAAAATCATGGATAAGAAAACAATAATCATGAAGATACAACACAACAACAAGCTAAATATGGTGATTTTGTGAGGATCTGTTGGGTCTTATCCATGGTCTTATAAAGAAACTCACAAAATTAATATCCAAGGGATGTAACAAAAAGAAAAAATAAATATAAAGCAATGATAAGGAAGAACAAACATATGTAAAAAATATAGAATATAAAATTAACAAAAAAATATAGTACAACAAAGAAGATAATGATATAAGATAAACAAGAATTTGACATAGTGTCAAAAGATATAATCAGATATATAAAAAGAAATAAAAATGGAGCACATGTCTAATCCAAATATAAATGTAAAATTAACATGCATGTGCTCATAAGTACTGGTAAATATATCCACACATATTATCCAAGACATTGGATAAATCTCTATGAAAGTGGATATGAATTATTGTTAATGTGTCATCAATCTTTATGAAATATTGGGCAAATACTTATTTTCTAATCTCCTCAATTAAAAAAGTAGGAATACTCATTGGATCATGCTGAGGAGGGAAATTAGGTAAAAGATGATCAGAAGAATATGTGGGAATGGGATCTATGTGAGAAGGAGGAATCACTGGTGGAGAAGGATCCGTGGGTGGAGAAGGAACCATAGGTGGAGGAATAGAAGGAACCACATGAGGTGTAACTATGGGAAACAAAGGGGGAATCTTCTTGTGAGAATGATCTATGAGAGGAATAGTAGCTAGTTTAGGGATAGCTATAAGATGATCCTTAAGATGCTATTGAAGGATACAATAATGATTAGTATGATGTGTGCTACATTAGTGACATATATAATATCTCTCACCACACCTAGGTATATATTCAAGAATAATCTTGGGAAGAGGTATGGTAGTGTCAATAGTTGGGGAAGAAGGATGCAAGGTATCAATATATTTTCACAACTTACAATAATGGGTAGAAGAGTGAGTATCTATCCCATGAAAGCAACATATATACTTATGAGTGTGCTTAGGAGGAACACTCATAGGAGAAGGTGTAACAAGTGTGGAATAAGAGGGATATGACTCATCACCCCATTTGGTGGGAAAAGGATCCACCTTAGGCAAATGAAGTAAATCATAACCAAGAGGAGGTGATGATGGAGAAGTAATATAAATAGTCTTAATAGGAAGAGAACTAGTGAAAGAAGAAAGAGTAGGCTCACCAATAGTGGAAAAGGCAATAATAACTAGTTCTAACACATGTTCCACTATGGGAGGATAAGGATCAATAGAAGGTCTAATAAGGGTAGCACTAACCTCAAAATTAAACTGATGATAGGAATCAGGGAACCTAAAAATATGATAAGGGTTAGTCATAGCATGATCTATGAGCATAATCCTACAAGGCTCCTCAGAAATTGAAGGTGTCAGTGCTATCCTTACTTTGTGATAAAGAGGAAATATACAAGAATTAGGTACTACAAAATTTGGAACATGAGACGATGCATGAAAAGACTCAAGTAAATAATAATGATAATGCATAATCTTAGCATCATGGGCTTGGATAAGACCACCTAATAAAATATCATTTAAGGAATAGCCATTATCATAACAAGAAAATGAAGATCGATGGCACAAGTTGAAATAACTTTGTCATCAGAAGAAGCATGGTGAATAGAATGACAAGTCTTGGATAAGACTACAATAATTTCATCGCAAGGAGGTTTATGAGATTGAGGTTACAAATAAGTAAGAAGTTGTGAGATGAGATGAGGCATGAGATTAAAATTTTTGATCTTAAGATTAATGTCATCAAGCTCATCATCATCAAAGTCTAAAATGTTAGGAGGAATATTACTAATATGCTCAAGATACCCATTGTATCCTCTATTTGAGTTGATATAAAAATTTAGATGTTGTGACTCATGAAATTGAATGCTAGGTAAAATCTCAAGAGTAGTAATCTTAAAGACACCATGATCTTGGAATTGTTTATTATTCCAAGGGTTAGTATCTCCTTGCATCATATAAATGGTTCTATTATGAGGAAATTTAATACATTGGTAGGTGTAAGAAGCAATAACTCACATATAATCAGCCCATGTCTTACCAAACAAGTTGTTACAATAAAGAGGAAATTAAAGATCATCACCTTCACACAAATGGTGATAGGTAGGATAGTAATGGGAAGCCACACACACCTAAGAGGAAACATTTTCATTCTATCATATCCTTAACAAGTGATATGTGTGGACTTAAGATTGTATTCAAAATATCCAAGGGTTTTAATGAAATAAAGAGAAGCAACATAAGTGTTATAACCCTACTCAGTCAAAGCACACTTAACTTGGATATCGCTAATTTGGACACTAATAAACAGGGGAAGATTATCGACATGAAGAAAAATATCATTATAAATCATAGATGTGATGATAAATTTTAATGAAATAGAATTTTTTATAGTTTCATCAACATTGATGAACATCTCTTCACATTGTTGTGAGATACTATCCTCAGAACTAGATAAGGCTGCCTCCCATCCCACTAATGAAGGATGAGGGACATTCATCTCAAATAATAGTTACATAAGATGGTTCTGATGATGGGTATATGTCCTCATGAGTTAAAAAAATGGAATTTGAGAAGGTATATTAGTGAGCTCCATAATAGGATTTCACTTATCATAACCCATGAGAATATTGCTTGATATAGGCATGTAATGGTTAAGGAGGTCTTTGGAGGGAAGAGTTGAAGAGAATTGAAATTTATGTTGATAAGAATGATAAGGTTTAGAATAATATTATAAATCATGTTGAGATGATGAACCAATATGTTTAACCTAATTTTGAGAAGTAGAAGAGGTGTTAAAAGAAGGTTGATTAACATTGGAAGGAGAAGATGATGAAAGAGTGCTAGAAATAGCATGGGAAGTGTTATCCAAAGATAATAATAAGTTGTATTTTTATCAAATGTTATAATATATTCTTGCCCCAACTCATTTAAATGAGTTGGAGAAGAATCTTGGATAATACATTATGGTTTGAGAAGGAGGCGGGGTATATATAGGTTGAGAATTGATGAAAGCCATTGTTCTTGGTATATTAGTCATGTTAACCACAATTTCTTCAAAAAAAATTTCTACAAGAATTTATACATTATTGGTGAAAGATATTGGCTTGCCTTAATTTTTTTTAATTAGTTAATGATTAGGTAAAGGATCTTTATAAATAGCTAAATGAGTGTTTGCTTGATTCAAGGCTTGAGCTTTATCATGAGTTTTATATTCTTTGAACATATTCTCGTAAGTTTGTTGATGTTGGTTTGTGATAGAATCATAGTTAAAATTAGGTCCAATAAGAAATTCCATAGCTAAATTATGAAGTTGTCTATAGGTCTCATGAGAATGACCCCAACTAGCATGAAACCAACAAAACTTGCTAGGATCATACCAAGTTTTCATAGGATGAGTAGGGTAACTTTTGTGAGGAAGAGGCCTAGGTAGTTGTTTAAGCAATCAAACTAAGGAAAGAGGTTTATGAAAATTAATGTTATTTATTGGGAAATGAGGATTAGTAAATTATTGAGAAGAGGAAGCTGGTTCTGAAGAAGGGGTAAGAACAACAACTTGAACATGGTGAATGGTATCATATGAATTAGAAACACGATCACTGGTAACATTGTGGTTTTTATTTTTAAGTAATATATGAGAACTTGTGGAAGGTTGGGGTGGTTCAAATTGATGTATAAGGAAATCCTGTCATTTAGCTTGATCAATAGCTTCTTCCAAAGTGTGTGGAGAAAGGGTATGGACTTGATATTGTAATTTGGGATAAATATCATTTATAAAGAGATGAAAAAGATTATCATTGGCCATTTTGTGTTCACATTTTTTTGATAAAGTCTTCCATCATTTAACAAATGATTGGGTGGTTTCATTTTTTATCTACTTGTAATTGATGAAATAGACCAAAGCATTTTCAAGAAGATCACTAGTTTGGAATTCCTGAACTAAAGCATTCACTAAATCCTTCAAACTAGTAATGGAATAAGGTCTAAGCTGATTGTACCAATCCAATGAATCACTTGTGAGGGTCTTAGCAAGGAGCTTGGTAGTGGCAAAGGTTTTTAATTTAACCCAATCCTTATTAATATTCCCAAATGTTTTAAGATGAAGAGAAGGATTAGTTGATCCATTATAAGGGATTGTAGGTGTTATACCTCCTATATCAATGTTAGTAATTTGACTAATGAGAGGTTCATTTTGTAGATGCTTGATAGTTTTATTTATTAAAATAGGTTGAGGAATATATTGCCTTGAGAATCTCAAAGAGGATGGGGAGGAACACTTTGGTTATGTGTGCCTCAATCCATTGGTTGCAGTTGCATTTGAAGATGAAAAAGGTGATTTTGAATTCTCATCATTTGATTTTTGGTATGGGCTTGGAAAGTATTCATTTAATTGAGAGTTTGTAATAGAATTTGGTGAGTTTGAATAACATTATTATAAGAGTTGGTGTTGGTATTAGTGGCTTGGGTATCACTATTGGTGTTGTTGAGATCTTGAGATGAATGATGATAATGAAAGGCACTAGTGGCAAAGCTTTCTTGTGTAACAAAAGATGGACTAGTGAATGGAAGAGAGGAAGAAGCACTAAAATCATGAGTGTCTTGGGTATCAAACAATGAACTATTGGAAGGATTAAGGATAGTGGATCTTAAGAGAGGTCCACTAGATGTAGAACCAACCGTGGTAGTTGAGATACTAGGCATGGAGGTAGAATAAAGGAAAGAAGAATAAAAATCATGAGAAGTGGTCATGATCAAAAGGAGAGATTGTGAAGTAAAGAAATAAATACTACCAAATACATTTGAGAATGTAGAATGTGGTGAATGAGGTTCATTATCTTGACCACTAATCATGAGATTGTAAATGGTAGATGGATATTTCCCTTTATGTTGGGGAAATTGGTTAATAAAGAAAATCATTTCAGGAGTATACTCTAACTTTGGTTGGTTTTCTAGGAGAAAAAAAGGATTCTACTATAAATAGGTATCATGAGGGAACCCATAATCCAATGTGTGAGTTGTAATATGGACATTACTAGCATTTTAAAAAGGAACTCTACTTTGTCTATGGGAAACCCTATGAGGATTGGTGAATTTCATCATGACTATTGTTTGAGATTTAGTGTTATCACCCAATAGTAAATCCATAATGAAAGAGGAAGGAAATCAAGATGAGCAAATAAAGGATTTAAAAAGTGATAGAAATAAATCTAGACAAGGTCCATATAACAGACCCAGTATAAAGAGTAGAAGGTGACCAAAAGGGGGGAAAGGCATAAAAATTGTGTTAGGTCAACTTGGTCAACCTAGTGTAGTGCATAAGAGCTACAAAAATTACTAGGTCAACTAGGTTGATCTAGTGTAGTTGATAGAGGTAGAAAGCAGGGCTTGGGATAGTGTGGATTTGAGTTGGTTGATATAGCACAATAGATAGGAAAAGAGAAAGGATTGCTAAAAAGATGAAAAATGAAATGAGATGTGCCTATAGCTAGTGTATAAAATCAAATACTAAAATTAAATACATGGTTAATTGAATTGATGCTAGCCAATCTAATTGGTACACATACACAAATTACAATTTTGAAAGAAAAGTATAGAGCAGAGTAGAAATAGAGAAATAGAAACTAACCTTGGTGTTTTGGAGATGAAAATAAAATAGGTAACTGAACTATAACCTTGGAGAAAACTGGCCCAATGTCTATAAATGGGTGTAGTTGGTCAACCAATTGAGATAGAAACCTACTACAAAATTTGAAAAAGTGTGCTAAGTCAACCTGGTTGACCTAGTAGACTGAACTTGATATTTTTAAATGTGCTAATTCAAGTTGGTCAACCTACTTGATTAGACTACAAATTTAGAATTTTAAAATCTAGAACCTGGACTATGAATCCTAAACAAGAACTTGTTGTAAAGTGGCTAGAAATGTGTTAGGTTGACCCAATCAACCTAGTAGGCTAAACATAAAGTTTACAAAGCACTAGAAACTTGTGTTGGGTTGAGCTAGTCAATCTAGTTGCCTATTCCTACATAGATAAAAATATCTAGGTTGATATAATCAAGCCAATAAGTCAAAACATATGATAGAAAATATGAAAAAATGAATAAAATAAGTGAAAGAAACCCTATAAGGGTTTGATTCACATCAGGTTCACTAGAATGTATTCAATTGATTACATGGTGCACATGAATCAATCCTAGATAGAATAAGATAGATCACACCTATACTTTTGATTGGGGCACACACTTGTTAAGTGGGATCATGACCAATATGAGGATCTACTAGACCTAATTAGGGGATCACTTATATCATATGTCACAACACATCATGCTAGATATGGTTTCAAATCCTACAATCTAATACAATCTCATAAAAACCCTAAAAGAGTCTTATGGTTTCTATATTCATTTATGATAATAAACAAGAAAGTAAACTAATCTAATAATAATAAAAGTAAACTAATCTAGTACTCACCAAAGCTTGTGGCACAAAGTAGGGGTTAGAACAAAATAAGTAAATAAAAACTAAACTAAACATGTATATGATACATATACTCATGTCAATGTATATGAAATCCTAATACATGGGAGAGAAGAATACATATTGCATTATTTATCTACTCTTACAAAGGAGAAATAAAGTTAGGAATACTTACCTTTGAAGATGAACCTACCAAATCTCAACCTCTCCCTTGGCCAATGGTGCTTTGTAAGATATTGTTGTGACTTGTAAGGACAACCAAGATAAATCAGCTCTAGGCTACATGACCTACCTAAGAATACAAAATAATTCTCTACAAGATAAGATCAAAGATCTAAAATAAAGTATTGAACCCTAAAGATTTATTCCTCAAGTATAATGGTAAATAAGTAGATGTTCATTTGTACTTCTTCATTTATTTCAACTCTCTTATGAAATGGTAAGGAATGAACTTTTATATATAGTAGTATCTCACCCTAAAGACTTTCAGACATGTCAACTATGTTAGGTTGATCGGGTCAACCTAACACATTATTGGGCTAATGCCTAAAGTTTGTCCTGGGTCGATTGAGATGCAAAGCAATATGGTCAAAGTATCCCTAGAATAAGCTAGGTTGACCAGGTTGACCTAGCTTATTGAAAATGTCAAAAGCGAAATAAGGTAAGAAATGAGCGATAAAGCATGAAAAATGGTAGGAATAGATAGGAAAGAGAGAAATAAGCTTAGGGTTCAATGTTTTAGGATGAAAGAGTGTAGATAGCAAGTGGAAAAAGGAACAATAATATTATAAAGCACCAAAGGTTTGACCACCCCTTTCTTGGTGCACCCCTTAAGGCATGCAATTAGAGATATTGAAACTTAGTAGGTTTCTACAAGATACAAAGTGTCAAGAATCAATAAAAGTGTGAAAATATTATGTGTATACACTTTGAAGCATCAAGAGGTTGTGCCTTGACTATTCTCTACAATGCATATTCATAGATTCAAACATAATATAAGAGTTATTATAGAAGAGTTCTATCCAGTGGTTTATCAATCAATTAATTAATGCAAAATGTAGAGGGTACCCCCTAAAGTTAGGAAGACCTTGAGAGACATGGGCAATTACTTGTTATACCTAGACTACTTGGTTATTAGAATGGAAGGAGTGATGGTGGCCCCTCTTAGACTACTAAGGTTTGTGCCAATAAAGCTAACTAAAGAAGAAATTGCCTATAAACATTTGCATGGAATTGATGGAATATTTAAGAGAAAAAAGAAAATAAACCCCCATAAGGTTCCAACCAAATTAGAGAGGACCAAAATTACTAAATGTCATGATATTATTGTAGCTATTAGGCATAAGGATTCCTACCTATTGCCTAAAGATGACTTCAGACCATGGGATCCTAATAACATCATTGCCAAGCATTTATTCAAATTCAATAAAGATGTAGTAATGGAATATAAGAATCAATAAGAAGTCCATGAGTGGATATATAGATATGATCTGAATGATGAGGCGGTTCTCTAGAATGCTACAAAGAAGAACATTAAACTAGAAATGAGACTAGATTAGGAGAAGAAAAAGGAGGATATTACTAAGTCTCAACCACTACTAGCACATGGAAACATGTTTGATGTTGAATATGAAGAAATGAAAGATGAATAAGATGAAGACAATGTTCCTCTTCTTAGGAATAGGCCAAATATACCTCCATGACTTGCCACTTAAAGCATTGAGGATTCACCTCCAAGATTTGAGCAAGGAGGATCTATCAGTCATCCTGACCCCTCTGAAGGGCCCATAATAATATCTACATCTATTATGGGATCCACCCTAGAAATCCAAGTTCAATATAACCCTATTTCTATTGACCTTGAGGAATTATAATAATGTATTGATCTCTCCATGGAAAAAGTGTAAGCACTGGGCAATAAAAACATTGAGAAGGTCTACAAGAGAAAAAGGAAGCCCAAGACCACTATTGTTGTTGTTCCCACTAGCACACCATAGGCTACATTTGGAACATAATATCTTAATGTAAGTGCCTCACCACTAAATTCTTTTCTAGTTACAATTACATTTTAAACTAGTTTTACTTCTACATTTGTTCCCCCAACCATTGTTCCCCCACTGGCTCCAGTATCATCAGCAACTGCTCCTACCACTACTCAATCTTTAGTTAATACTAACTTGATCCAATATAATGTTTCCTTGGGATTTATCATCCCCCATTTAATTTCTCATGTCACTACAAATATTGCATCTTCATTGGGAACTAATGTTAGCTAGGCTATTAGTTCCACTTCTTCCCAAGCAACAATAACTATTGTAAGATTTTCTATTGGTTCATCTATATCAGCAAGGCCATTAAGGCACATTTCAAAACTTTTCACCTTTCCAAAGCCACATTTTATTTCATCCCCATTAAATATTGCTATAGCTACAAAGGTGAGTGTGCTTCCAAAATCACCTTCATTTATTCTAAATATGGACCTTGTAAGTGTTGATGTTGGAGCAGCATCAAGCTCTCACTTCCAACCCAACTTCTTGCATTTTATTGAGACATGACTTTTGGTGGAGGTTGACAGGGAGATTGAAGAGATGCATCTCTTTCCTCTCACTTGTATATATAGTGATTCCTCATTGTTCAAGACATATATTCAAATATGTTCAATCACAAGCATAATTCACAAGGCAGAGTAGACTTCTAAGGAGTAGATCAAGTTATTTCAAAAGAAAATCAGATTTATCAAGTGTGATCTTATTCATTATGCTTTAAGAAGTGAAGCCATACTTGTAGGCCTTAGATTTGGCAATTATAAAGCAGATTGATGTTCTTATCATTTAATATAGGGTATCTTATTATGTTTATTGTGTTGCATTTTTTTATTGATTCAATTCTAATCATAAAAACTAACATGGTATTAGAGAAAGTTTGAAGAAGATCATGATCAAATTTGTCATTATAGTAATACTCTATATTATTATTTATATCTCTTGTCTATCCCTATTTTAGTCAAGATGGTGAATGGTCTTAAAATTTAGGATAGACTCGAAGGAGCAACCAACTTCACATCATGGAGGTTTAGAATCATGCTCACCTTGTAGGAAAATGACTTGGCCAAGTTTATGGAAACCAAAGTTCCTGAACCATTGGAGGAAGAAGAGAAGTTGCAGTGGAAAAAGAAAGACATCAAGTCTAAGAAGATATTGGTTGACTTTGTTAAAGATCATATTGTTCTAATTGTCTCCAAGTTGAAGATGGAAAGGGACATGTTTAAAATCTTGGAGGAGATGTACGAAATCAACAATGCCAGATGGGCTCTTGCACTAAAGTAACAACTATATCATGTTAAAATGGTGAAAGGAGAAATGGTTATTACTTACTTTATGAAGATTTTGGAATTATGAAATTAGCTCTCTATAATTGGTCATGTAGTTGATGACAAAGACTTGACCATGTTTACTCTCAATGGCCTTCCTTCATCACAGGAATCCTACATTCAAGGAATTAGTACAAGATCAAAACTTCCCAAGTTTGATTGATTGAGGGTAGATTGCATTTAAGAGGAGTCTAGATTGGCCACTAGAGGAATTAGTCAAAGAACTACCAATGAAGACATTCATGTCTTTGCCTCTATATCATTTAAGAAGAAAAGCAAGAATGGGAAGAAAGGATTCTTCAAGAGGAACAGAGATAATGGAACTAATGGTGCTCTCACTTTCAAGAAGAAGAGGGACTTCTCTAAAATCCAATGCTTTAGGTGTGACAAGTATGGTCACATTGCCAAGCATTGTGCTTCTAGGCTTAAGAAACAAGCCACCATTATAGATGTTGATGATTCCTCTCCTCACAAGGAATCATGTGAATATTTTTTCTATTTGGCATTGTCAATAAATGTACCTATCAACACTAACACTTGGCTAATTGATAGTGGTGCATCTCAAGACATCACTATTTTTAAGGAGAATTTATCAAACTTGATAGAGATAAATTCTAGTGAAAAATTTATTATTGGAGATAATGCTAGATATTCAATGAAATGGATTGTGATCTCTACTCTCCACTTGAATTCTGGCATTAAAATAAGGTTAAGTGATGTTCTCTATGTTTCAGGCATCAAACAAAATCTAGTTTCCATTTCAGCCTTAGAAGACAAGGGATACCAAGTTGCCTTCTCTAAAGGCAAAGTTCTTGTGTGGATGAATAATTCTAACTTCAAAACTACTCAAGTAATTGGAGTTAGACATTAGAGCCTCTATAGGCTAATCACTTATCCACTTCAAACATTAGTACATGATTCTTCAAGCTTGTGTGATCTTTGGCATCAAAGATTGGCTCACCTACACTTTTGGGCTCTACCTATCATGGAGAAGATGGTCACAAGTCTTCCAAAATTCAAATAGAAGCATGAAGGTACATGTAAAGGTTGTGCCATGGGTAAGAATACTAAAATTCCATTTTATAGTAGAGAAAGTAGATCTAAATTTATTCTAGATCTCATTCACTTTGATTTATGTGGTCCAATGTCTATTACTTCTTTGAGTAGTTTCTTGTGTTAAATTATTTTTATTGATGACCACTCTAGAAAGACTTGGATTTATTTCTTGAAATCTAAAGAATATAAAGAAGTACTTGAGAGGTTTAAAGAGTTTAAAGCTTAGGTAGAGAACTTATCTGGGAAGAGGATCAAAGTTTTAAGATTTGACAACAGAGGGGAGTACACCTCTGAAGGATTTTTTAAATTTTGCATTGAAGCAAGGATTAAGAGGGAGTTCTATGTCCCTTATAACCCTCAAGAGAATTGTGTTGTAGAAATGAAGAATAGATCTATTGTAGAAGCCTCCAAAGCTATGATTCATGACCAAGATCTATAGACTTTCATTTGGGCTGAAGCATCTAAGACAACTATTTATGTTTAGATTAGAAGCCCTCACCACATTTTAGAGAACATGATTCTCGAAGAAGCATTCACAAGGGTAAAGTTGAAAGTAAGTCATTTGAATATCTTTAGTTATCTAGTGTATATTCATATACCAAAATATAAAAGTTTAAAAGCCTATAGAATTTACATTCCAGGTCAAAACTTGATTGAGATCAACATGGATGTTACATTTGAAGAGGATGTTGCATTCAAAAGATCTAAGATCATTCATATGGAGATAGATAATGAAGACCAAGAGTCTCCTCAAGATATGAAAGTTGACTATACTCCTAAGATTCAAAGGGAAGTTTTTTCAAAAGAAGAAGATGATCTAGTTGAGCCTTTGGAACTAACTGATGGACTTAGTGATATTTTTGTAGTATGAAAAAGGCATTTGTGGACTTGAGAAAACATGCAAGAGGAAATAAAATATATAGCTTCCCAAAGATCTCTTAGAGAAAACAAGAGACCTCATAAGTTCTTAGATTATGTGTTATTAATGAGTCAAATTATTGAGTCTGAGCCTTTTAGTTTTGAGGAAGCTACTAGTAAGCAAGTATGGATAGATTCTTTGGCTAAAGAGTATCAATCCATTGTCAAGAATGATGTTTGAGATATCATACCTAGACTTGAAGGAAAATCTATTATTTCTTCTAAGTGGCTCTTCAAGATCAAGCATGCAACTAAAGGAAGTTTTGAGAAGTACAAGGATAGGTTTGTGGCTAGAGGATTCTCTCAAAAAGGAGTAGATTATGAGGAAACCCTTGCTCTAGTTGCTCATTATACATCCATCAGAACCATCATTGCTATTGTAGCATTGAAAGGATGGAAAATACACCAAATGGATGTGAAGATAACATTTCTAAATGGTGTAATTAAGGAAGAGGTATATATTGAGCAACTTGATGGCTTTGAGGTTTATGGGAAGGAGTCTCATGTTTTCAATCTAAATACATCTTTATACAGCCTTAAGTAGGCTCCTTGTGCTTGGTATGAAAGAATTGATTGATACTTGATGAGCTTGGGTTTCTCCAAGAATGATATTGATTTAAACCTATACTTCAAGTTAATTTATGGTGAAGCATTAATATTGATTTTCTATGTTGATGATATACTTATTACCGAAGAAGATCACCTCATTTTTAAATTTAGGGAGTTAGCTTCAGAATTTGAAATGAAGGATCTTGGTATCTTACATTACTTCCTTGGTTTAGAAGTATGGTAGAAACTAGATGAGATCATTCTAAGTTAAGGGAAGTATACTATTGACATCTTGAAGATATTTGATATGATGGATTGCAAATTGATTTCTACACTGATGGAGATAAATTTGTTGAAGTTAAAAGAGGTTGCAGCTAGTTCAGATCTAGTGGATCCTAGCATGTACAAACAAATGATTGGATCATTGATGTATCTAGTTAATACTAGACTAGATATTTGCTATGTAGTGAGTGCACTTAGTCAGTTCATGTGTGAACCAAGGCAAATATATCTAGTTATAGTGAATCATATCCTAAGATAATCACATGGCATAGTTGGGTATGGCTTGACATATTCTTCTAGTGTAGACTTCAAGCTGCATGGATGTACTGATTATGATTGGGTAGGGTGTGTCACTAATCAGAAGAGCACCTTTAGATGTTGCTTCAATTTGGGATATACTATAATTTCCTAGTGCAATAGGAAGTAATCATCTATAACATTGAATATAGCATAGGTAGATTATATTGTAGCTTGTATAGCAGCTCAAGAAGTAGTATGGCTTAGTAAGCTCCTTTCAAGATTGTTCAGACAATCAATAGAGCCTACTATCATTCATTTTGATAACTAGAGTTGTGTGAAGCTTTCTGTCAATCCAGTGTTTCATGATAGAACCAAGCATGTTGAGATAAAATACCACTATATCAGAGATATGGTATTGAGGAAAGCTATAGAGTTGAGGTATATCAACACTGATGAGCAGATGGTAGACATTCTCACTAGGCCTCTGTCTAAGTTAAAGTTTGTGTACTTTCAAGATAATCTTGGTCTATTGGAGAATACAACCTTAACTAAGAAAGAGTCTCAGTATCAGTGATCCCTTGATAATGAATTCTTCTCTATGAGAGAAGTTCAAGGTGAAATCCCTTGATAACGAGTTCTTCTCTTTGAGAGAAGTTTGAGGTGAAATCCCTTGATAACAAGTTCTTATTTGTGACAGAAGTTCAAGGTGAAATCCCTTGATTCCACCCTCTAGGAGAGCCATGGTGGATGTCATGTAAGTGATGAACACTTGTACATACTATACATTATTGTAGCCATTATGGTTGATATCATATTGAGGTGATATCTGACATCACAATGTGGTGGTATCTTTCTTTTCACATATGAGTGTAACCATTGTGGTTGACATCAAAATGAGGTGATATGTCTTATGCAGCTAGAAGTATCCTCCCTAGATAAGAGTGAGTGTTGATGTTGGAGGAGCAGTGTTGGGCTACCACTACCAACCTAACTTCTTGCATTTTTTTTAGACATGACTTTTGGTGGAGGCTAATAGGGAGATTGAAGAGATGCGTCTCTTTCCTCTCACTTGTATATATAATGATTCCTCATTGTTCAAGACATATATTCAAATATATTCAATCACAAGCATAATTCACAATATAGAGTAGACTTTTAAGGAGTAGATCAATTTATTTCAAGAGAAAATCAGATTTATCAAGTGTGATCTTATTCATTATGCTTCAAAAAGTGAAGCCATACTTGTAGGCCTTAGATTTGGCCATTATAAAACAGATTGTTGTTCTTATCATTCAATATTGTGTTCATTATTCATTGTGTTGCATTTTATGATTGCTTCAATTTTGATCATAAAAACTAATAGTAAGAACTCTATTTGGCACACTTAGGTAGATGTACCCAACAAACTTGCTGCACATTCTTGTTATATCTCTAGCTTCTACCTCAACTACACTAGCTCTAATAAATCCAATGCCTAATTTTATCCCAAATTGGGTCACAAATATTATATTAGTAGCTAGACAAATGAGACTTCAGGTAGTCCTCTTTGTACCATAGATTGGCATGAGATTTAATGCTCCTAAAGGTAAAATGAAAAGAGTTGTGAGGAGGTAGGTTGAGAAGCCCCAATCTAGCACAGTTGTGGTTCATGAAATTGAAGATTCTCTCTTCACTTTAACAAAGAAGAGGAAGGCTGGCCCAGATGAAGTGGGTGAGTACGTAGAGGACCCTATGTCCACTATCGAAGCTAATGCATAATACATAATGTATTTAATGAAAGGTATGTAATAGGAGATGAAGAGATTGAGGGAAAAAGTAGTACCTATAGTGCCAAAAAACACTATAGTATAGGTAATTAATGCAATAATCAATGTCTTCAATTTATACAAGGTCATGAAGAGAAGGAAAGAATATGGGACTCTATATTATAATGTGGTCATTAAATATGACCAAAAACTAGCACTCTATGATGTCAAGTAGGTAAACATGGCTAGAGTTGTAAGGAGTAACAAGTTCCTAGAATTTAAGGAATTTCCACTTGAATACATCATTCTATCACAAACTATAATTATGAATAGAAGGAGGATATTGAAAAGGTGGCTAGATAAAGTTAAGGATGTAATTACATCATTAGAAAAAATAGAGTTCAAGGTTTCCCTCTTACTAAAGGATGTTATGGTCACTATGGTGACCAAACTTGATGGTAGCTTTATGGATGACCAGGAGTTTAGGGCTCAAATGAAAGTATTTGTTGCAAAATTTCAAAAATATATATCTAATGATAAGACTACCATTGAGGTGATGAACATTATGCATTTTTCTAACCAAAGGCTAGAGAAAGTTAAGGCTATTGAAAAAACATTGAGGCCTATACTTGTAGAGCATGGTACATTTATTCAAGAAATGCTTGACCTATTTCATCTTATGACCCTAGATTTTGGTCAAATTGACTAGGACTAATTAGTATGCACTAAATTTTGGACAATGTAAGAAGAAAATAAATAAGGGATGTAACAACAAACACCTCAACAACCTCCTCCAGGGCCTTGAGAAATATTTAGCTTTATTTCGTAAATTCAAATTAGGAATATTCCATTATAATATGTGGCATTTTAGTTATTGTTATTCAAAATATAAAATCTACTTGGTTCTATTTGGGCATCTTTTAATGGGCTTACTTGAACTTGCATAGGAATTTTAAGGCCTATTTATAGGGGTGTCCCCCTCATTGTAATTATAATAGGAACAATTGTTAGATAACTAATGCAAAGAGCCAAGAATTTGTGAGATTGTCTAAATGCTTTGTTTTATGTTATATATTTTATGCTTCTCATGCTTTAGAGAATTAATGGTTTCCTTTCTATTGACTAATCTGGAAATAATATCAATATATGTATCTGTTGGTTTGAGTTTAACACTAGGATAATAAATCTATTGGTTTATGTGTTATATCTTCATATTATTTGTAGTTGAATGTGATTATACAATTTAATGTGAATGAGTAACTTTCATGAGACATATGATTTCAGATATATGCATCTCCTTTCCTTTGAAGTCTCAATTGTGTTCATTTGGCTTTGAGTATTACACTAGGGTTGGTGAATGTTATTTTTACATGTTATTGATAGAAAGGTTTACATAATTAACACCTCTAACTATCTAAATTAAACCTTATTTTTTTCCTTTCCTTAATTACCTTTGTATCTACCCCATGAGTCACTTTACTTTAGTTCATTCTATAAATATTCATGGTTTGTTTTTTCTCGGTAAATAATTAGCAAAGTTTAGATTAATTTCACAAATATTATCAAGAAATAAAGTGTCATTTTGTATAATATATTATCCCTATAATAGGGTATACTTTTAGACTTAAAATCAGTGTCCATATCTCTATTATTTTTCTATTTTTAGTATTTGTATAAGAAACTCAAGCCCCAAGTCTTTTAGGACTGAAAATTGAGTTTATTACTTCCCCCCCATTCCCTAATGACACAGGGAGCACATTAAGTGCATCAACAAGTTGAAGGTGTGAACATATTGTAAAGATTGAATCTTTGTGTATAAATTTGGTTCAGATGTAAATCAATCTCACTCAATTAGATTGAAATTTTGATTCAGCTCTCATGGCCATTCAAATGGTGAATAAGTAAGAGACTAGAATACTTGTCCAGTAGGCCCAATTAACCAATAAAATGAGGATGCTCATGGGCATAGGAAACTATGTGGAATTAATGTTTGATCATAAAACTCATATAGCTATCCTCTAAAGTGATAAATATCCACATACATATCCATTATTAAGGATTTTTGTAGTTTCTTAAACATGGTCAACATGTAGGAAAAGGTAGCTACTTAATGCTTCATGGAGGAGGCATAATTGGACCTTTTAAATGATTGGTAACTAATGAGAAGAGAGGTAAATTACCATGGATGGTGTGTATATACTCTTCATGGGTCAAACCTTACTAAAAATAGAGTCCAATACCTCAAAGATGATCATTCAAGACACTAGTTAGCTTAAGCAATGCATGGAGGAGTGTGGAGGGCTGTTGTAACTATTATGTGAGTGGGTTATGAACCTTATGGACTATTCTTGCCATTTATATGCCAATATTCCCTTATTTTTCTTTCTCATAGTTCTATATATTTAGGTCTTAAGTCCTTTATTTTCATCCCTCGATTGGGTGTAGCAAAACTCTGCCAAATTGTATCTTGAATCTTGAGAATCAATAAAAAAAGACTAATTTTAGTCTTCTTTGTTAGCATTAGCATGTTATGGTTTCTTGACTTGTATAAAGTGTGATGTTTATTCTCCTTTGCATGTCATCTCCTTTACCTATTTATTATAATTACATCTTATTTAGGTCATGTGATGTGTTAGAGTGTGGTAGTTGTAATGAAGCGAGTTGGTTGATAGTGTCTCAAGTAGGCCTCCCTTCCATTACCTTCAAGTTTTATACATGCCATATATCCTTCACATGAAACACTTATGTTTAGGAGTTAATCAAGGATATTTTTATATTCATTAGTCTCTATTTTATTCTTAAAGTATTTTTTTAAGATCGGTTGAGATTGGATAGATGAATATTGGTGCATCACCATCCTTAGAATAAATTTTATTTTATGTTTTCACTCTATATCTTTTCATCCCAACATCATCAGGTCCTAGGAAGAGATATTAAGTTTTACCAAGGGATATATCCCCATAACATCAAGGTTTAGTCTTCTTATAGGTCACCCACATTGTTTTAGATGAATCCAATGTTACCCCAAGCTTGAAGAGAACTAAACCATCTTCTTCAAATGCTGTAGATTAGAGTGTTAATAGGACATTAGTAATGCATGAACTAGAATTATAGTCTTATAATCAAAGATATATCATAAAATTATAAAGATATATCATGCATATTGATTTATAACAAACTCATGAGAACTTACACTTCAAAGAGAAATTAAGGCCCTGGTTGTCTATGTTCTATTAAAAATTTATTTTAGTAAGCCAACACATAGTTGAATTATCATGAAAATAATTTAATTGAAATATGTAGTAATTGCCTCTTCCTCTAATGCATTCATGTGGTTATACTACCTTCAAAATTCTCCATCAAAGACTCTATAGAGTATATTGACATTATTTTTTATTTGACTATGTTTAACAATAAGTATGCTAATTATTCATCACTTTGGGACGTAGTGGAGGATGTATATTCCCATTAAAATTAATAATTAATGATATCATAATAATATAACATATTAATGGACTTACTACCATTAAAATATCAATAATTACACTTTTTAACAATGAAGCCTAAGGTCATGCCCTATATCAACTTGTTGCAAGATTGATTATTCATTGGGAAGGTAACTAGAGGTGGATTCCTACACCACCCAAGCCATAAGATATCCATTACTTATATATTAGGAGATACCTTCCAAAGGTATATGTAGTTTCTAACTGTAGATGTTATATTTGTAAGAAACTAAGTAAAAATGTGTAATAAGACAACCTCGATAAAAAATAAACTATAGAAATGGATCACTCCTATAGAGGTGGTCACACTCAAATCCAAGGATCTAGTTACAATTACCAAGTTATGGATGGGTATACACATTAGAATTACATTTTTGAATAGATTGTATGGTCATCATGTCAGCTACTATCTCTATCTAGAAGGGGTACCATTTTTGGACTTGATGATGACTTCAGAGCTAACCTTTGCACTAGGGGAGATAATCAGTATAGGGCTTAAATAAAAAATGTTAAAAAGGATAAGAATCCCTCAAGAGTCCATTTCTACATGATGTCTTATTTTTTGGATGTTATCATGGGCATCATCTACATACACAATAGATCACTTTGGAGCGTAGCCCCAGACTATATAAAAAATTAGGTATGTGATTTTTTATTTCCTCTACATCTACGTGTATATGAAAAACATAGTCAAAGTTAGTGAGAATATCTTCCCTCAAATATGGAGGTTAATTCATGAAGAACCCCTTCTCAATATATCAAATAACATTATCAAGAACTAGGGCTTAGGAGGGATTACTAGATTTACCATAACTACACTATGATTATGGTCATGGGGAACAAGGTTGCTCCATTGTATCTTCTCAAGTATGTCCCTGACAAACTGGTTGACCAAGAGATTGTATACTAGCTATGGTTGAGTGTGGATAAAGAGTTGAAGAAAAATAAAAAAGGACCATTTCATGGTTCCTCCTTCATGATTGGTAGGATGTGTTATACCATCAGGAAACATTTTAGAGAATTTGGCAAGAATAGAGATTATTATTCATTGGATTCTTTACCATATAGGGACTAGGATCCTCATTGCCTAATATAAAAGCATATCTAAGGCCTTATCATCCCATATCAATATGATCCTTATGACCATGATTTCATTTTTTAAAATGTAAAATATGATGATGAAGTTTTGGAGAGATCAAAGGAAGTTGGCTTAAATGAGGAGATTTTGAGGATTATTCAAAGACAACCTTCTAGAATATTTTTTGACGTACACACTAGGCTCCCTCTTCCTAAAATATAGTCAACTATAGACTACTAGACCTCCCATAGTTACCAATAGCTTTAATACCAAGGAACCTCTTCTAGGACACCACCCATGGTGACAACAACAATCATGCAAAAACCTAGTGTGGAGTAGACCCTAGTGGTTTCAAGTACATCTCAATAAGGACCATCTCAAGCACCACCATTTGTAATGAGGTATATGAAGTAAGATCAGGAGGTAGAATAAATTCCATCTACTATAAATGGTCTAGTAAAATATGAGAAACCAATTTGTATTGATTCCTTAGATATAGAAGAGGAAGGCTCTCATGTTTATTCCTTATTTCTAGTTTCTATAATTATGTATGTTACTTCTTCCTCCCCATAGTAGAATTCCTCATTGCTTGGTAAGACTACAATTTGTTATAATAGGAAACCCAAATTTTGTGGAAACCTATGGATAAAAATTAGAAGCTCCACTATAAGGGGGGCCAATGGAACATTGATAGACATCCATCAAGAGGGAAATGAGGATGCAGAACTTCAAAATGCTAAAGTATTAAGCCTTCAAGGATTGAAAGGAAAACCACCACTTAGGGGTGATATGTTAAGTGAGGACATTTATTTTTAAACTACATCAGTCCCTATTCTATATATATTCCCTTGGGTTTATATGATTTCTACTACTACTATTGTTTCATCAAATCATATTGTTACTAGTCCTATTGTTTCAATAGTTCTAGTTGTTTCTAGTGTTGGGTTTGTTTTTCAAGCCCCTACTATTTATACTTCCACTATTGTCATCTCAATTAGAATTCCCCTACCACACCTAAGCATAATAAGGTTAAAATCAATAAAAATAAAGGATTTATGGCAAGGGCCCAGTTACTTGTCTCTTCAACCTAATTAGGATTGCTAATGCCTTCTTTTATTTCCATCCAGTCCATTTTTTTTGTTCCATCCATGAAATATAAAATGAAGAATCCTATATATAAAATTTATCCAATTAACTAATTTTATGGTATATATTAGATCAAAATAATTTGGACATCACTACTAGACCCTTTTCAAGCACAATATTTAATGCAATCCTTAGAGCACCTTCTGGTTGAGACTACATCTCAGGACACTCAGCCAGTTGACTCTACCCAATTGGTGATTCCTTAGTGGGTTGATGAATTTGAGGCCCAAGCTTCCAAAAGGCCTAATATAATGATAACAAAGATTCCTAGTACAAGTTATGTCTTTGATAAGTCCACAAGAACCATCCAATGTGTCAAGAAGAGAAATATTGAGGATAACATTGATGTTAGTTTAGTTTTGGAGGAGAGACAAAATGTTTTTTCTCTATCAAAGATAAATAATAGGAAAATAAATGAATCCACTTACAATGAATATTTCAATTCTAACTTTAAGAATTAATAAAATATTTGATATAACATTATGAGGGAACTAAAAAAATTAGGCAAGAGCTAGAGTAGGAACTTGAATAGGTAGGAAAACAACAACAAATTATTCACGTCTCAGGAAAAATTAAAAATCATGTTCAAAATGTAGCCCTTTAGTTGTAAAATATTTTGGATACTATTAGTATGATGATAACTGGGCTAGGTCTTCATGTTATTGAAACAAGAAAATTGTTTAATTATTTAAAAGAATTTGAAAATAAATTGAATTTTATTATATTGTATACAATGAATATGGATTATATTCATTTGGATTTGATGACACGATTAGAAGTAGATAATGATCTCAAATTGGTGGTAATTTAAACACAAGAGTTTAGGAACTAGATTTAAAGCACATAAACTTTGATCCCAAAGTTTTTAGAATATGAGAAGTTGATCTTACATATTGTAGATGAATTAAAGCTCTCTCAAACAATAGAATCTATAGGATAGTTAATAAGTAGAGATAATTTTGACCAATTGATTCAATAAGCTTATACCAACTTTAAGCATAGGCTTTAAGGTCTCACATTAGAATAAATTAAATTAGAACTCAATTTTTTAAGAAATAAGGTTACACAAGTAGAGATTTTCTAGGTGGAGTTTAGGGCCACTAAAGTTGAACATTCATGCTTGCTAGTGCAATTCAATAGAGTACATATGCCATCTCTCTTAAATATGGACATCATCAAGCTACAACATGGCATCAGTCACAAACACTACTAAGAGTTGGAGGTAGATAAAATGGTTATGGACACACCATCTAGTTCCCAACCAACTACTTTCATTCCTTTTACTATTTGAGCTTCAACCATGTGACTATCAACTTTAGCTAAACATTAGTTTTTTAAGGTTAATTTTGTATGTATATTTTATGTATAGTTAACTAATGTAACTAAAGTTTAATTATATGTAACATATAAATCTAATAGTTAAATACTTTTATAAGCATGAGCACATTGCATTGCCATGTAAAATCAAGTCTATTTTTAGAGATATAGTTGTGATTAATTGTAATTTTACATCATGTCCTTTCAACAATTAGAAGTCATGTTCTAAAAATTAACATGTAACTTTGAATTTTGTATGGATTTGAGGGATGAGGTAACCTGACCCCTCCCTAAATATATTTATACTTGTAATAATTTTGTATTCAAGGGTTGAAAATTGATTAATAAAATAAGAAGTATTTTGTTTGTCACACAACAGTGTCAATGCTTTTCTATTCTAATTTTTTGTAAATTAGTTATGTTTTATTTTCCTGGTTATTTGATTTAGTAATTTGAAGTGTGAAAAATCTATGGATAATTATTTTTATATTGTTGATGAATTTTGATTTAATATGTGCAATATCTATTTGTAAATTATCAAGTATCATTGATCTCATGAAATTGTGTATATTATTTCAACTCTTTGAGTGTGCATTAGTGTTTTCTTGATATAGCCTTTTAAGTGTAAGCCATAGCTTCCTTTGATGCCTCTATGATCCGAGCTATAATATATTGAATAAGGGTGTGTAACAATAACTCTAAATGGTAGAAACCTTTAGTTGAATCTTTTAGTTTAATATATTATTTCTTCCCCATATCCTTCTATTGTGTTTTCATGTTAGTGTGTTACATCTATTAGTTACAAACATTGGTATTAAAATACTTGTCCGCAAAAACACTAGCCAAAAATTAATCCTTCTAAAGACCATGGAGCTTGATTTTCTACTCTACCTTTCCTTTTTTGAATTTTTATTTAATATTTCCCACTTTAGAATAAGGCCCATCCATCCAACTCAATTAGGTGTTAACTTGCTTCTAGGTTTCACTCATCCACACATGTACCTGGTTAATAACTCACATGCTTAGCCTACTTTTCCACCACCTAACTATTCAACCCATACCTATAACTTATGTCCTCAAGTGGATTTCACCTCCACTCAAATATTAAAATGTTATAGTTTATCTCATTAAATTTGGGGTGTGTGTAAAACCCACATCAACATGACCTTGGTTGGTCTTGATTCAAAATTTTGAGCAATATTGATTGGTATTAGTACTTAGGGTATATGTTAACATAAGAAAACTTATGTATGAATTTATAATAGAATAGGTAGTGTAAAAAATCAATGTGCAAATAGGTGATAATGTGTTTGAACTATTTATAACCTCACATGTATTTGGTTTTCATGATATGGTTATGAATACAACACAATTTTTTTGACAAAAGTATCTAATCAATCATGTGGAAACTAACACGAGTTATAAGATATTCATTGAATCTCTTCGATATACTTGTAATTATTGATAGGGTCTTCTAAATAAAATTTAAGGTTCATTAAATAATTTCATGTAATAATTGGTAGGGTTTTTTAATCCCCCCTTCTTTTAAAGGTTTGTACTAAAATGTGATCTTTGGGGGTGATAACTTTTACACCCCTATATCAATGAGTTATCCACATAAAATGTTACTTTTCACGTAAGTTTTTGATTGGTAGATTATATGGTCCAGATATACTTGTGGTATGTGGATGCTTTATAACAATCCATCAATTGGATGTGAGATCTTATAGACCATTTTCCAAAGGGTAATATTCCCTTGATGACCACTTCAATCATTAGGGTCTTAGTGAAGTGATATTAGTACAATTAGGATTTGATGAACCATGAGATAAAATACCATGGGTGTAAACCTAATTTATATACCCTATCATATAATAGGGTTTGTACAATACTAAGATGTCACTTCCTAGGTCAACGCAACCATAAAGACTAGTGGGAAGGCTATGAACTCCACCCCACAAATTCAAAAATAAAAAAGGAAGATATGTTTCATTTTTTATTCTCAAGACCCCACAAATGGGCAATTTAATAACATCCTTTGAAAATGAATTTTTTGGGTAAGGTGCACAAATAATTACACCAATGTGATTTTGGTCACCTAAGCTCCCTAAAGGGGGTAAGGGGAGAGCATAGACACAACAATTTACAAACAATAAATGAAAATGCAAACAACTTAAGTAAAGAATGAAAATTAAATGATATCAAGAGCACAAAGGCAATGATGGTTTGTTCTTTTATTAAGCACTAAATACTAAATGTGAATGAAATTTGCCTTTTTTGGTTAGTTACAAAAAGAAAACAAATTAAATAGATATAAAAAACTACAAAATAGAGGGCTAAATTTTCAAATAAGGATTATAACTTTCCAATAAAGTTTATTTTAACACTTTTAAGCTTTCAAAAAAAATTAGACAGGTCAATTTTGTCATTTAGTAGGGAAGCTCCACTATTTAGTACGATGACTCCACCATTCTATAGACAGTCAGAAACATAGCTTTGGAGAATTTGTTGATTAGTCAAATGATCTCACCATTTTATAGGATGAGTTTGTCATTTCCAAAATAATAAGTATAAAATATATTTTACCTTTCAATGATTTCATCATTTGATTTTCAATCTCTTTGATGTTTAAATTGAGTTTATTATTTTTACTTCAACTTCATTAGTTTCAATTTAAGTTTGATCTTTTCTAGAAATGAGCATAGAGGTGACTTCACCATTTCTTTTTCAACCTCATCGATATGGTGATGATTTCACCATTTTTAAATCCAATTCAATCTTCTTATCAAACATACATAAAATACAAAGAGTGATAAAAATGATTTCATTGATCCATTGGTCAACTTCATCAATTACATGAGTAATTTCACCAATCCATAGGAAGACTTCACCAATTCATAAGGTGGCTTCATTGATTAGAAGAAAATAAAATATGGAAAAATTATAAGAAAAATAAGTAAATCAAAAACAAAATATGGTTTGATTATGTATTTAAAAGACTTAGAAGTGTCCCAAAGAGGTTTGTGAGATGCACAATCCCACCAATCATACCATTATGTAGAGAAATAAATACAAAGAGGGTTAATATAATGTTAAATAATGAAATAAAAATTGAATTCAAGAATTAACACTCTATTATTTCTCCCTTAGGTGAGCTAGAATTACTAGACAAAGAAATAAATAAATGAAGATAAATAAGACATTTACCTTCTTTGAAGACCCCATCTAGCAAATGTTTTTTCAAATACTTGAGCTCAGTTTATGAAGTAGGAATATTTTTCAGTGAAATTTTTTCATTCCAATGACATCTCCCCTTGTCCACAAATGTCTTTGATCAATCAAGTTAAATAAATGGTGAAGACTTTATCATGATTTTGACATTATATCTTTACATAATAAAGCTTGATAATTGTTCATAGAATCTCTTGTATTAATAATTTTGCTTAAATGATACTAACCATCCATCTCAATATCAATATGTGTCATCTAAAATTAATTCAAATTTGGAGACCAAATGAATTCAATTTCATAATTAATATTGTATTTATTAGGCATGGCTCATTATTTTTGATTTTTTTGTGCATTTATGTTGATAATTCAAATTTTTGGCTTTGTGATCAATGATGTCACATTTTTATATATATTTTTAAATTTTTATTTTCTAAAATTATTTATTAAATAATTTGACATGGATTTTTCACTTAATCATTTAATTATATATAATTAGTTAAGGTATTTAATTATATATAATTAGTTAAGGGAATCTAATTAGGCATTTTAAAATTCTTAAAATTTGATTAACTACCATGCATTATTGGTCAAAAACATCAATTTTCTAGGTCAAAATTTAACTGGAGATGAATTCGAATAAGGTAAAAATTAGATACAAGATACTTCCCTAATTAGAGACATATTAACGTGATTTGGCAATTTCATGTGATGTGTGTGGAAGAATCAAAGTATTTCAGTGGTTTTGGTCTCATTTGTGCATTATTGTGGGAAGTTGTTCAGACTTGAAATTTCAACATGGTAGTGGTGAGAATTGGATTTATAAAACAAGGATATAAAAAATTTCCTTCCTATAAGACTATCATGGATATTTTCTGCATAATTCCCCATTCTATGCACTAAGTTATTTATCCTTATGTAATATTCTCCAACTCCCTCATTATCTGACATTCATAAATTTTTAAAATTAATTTTAAGAGTTTTGATTTTTACTTATCTATACCTTAATATATTATTGATCTAAATTTTACAGTGTATTCCATGCCTCATGGTAATTTTTTCATTGTAAAATTCTTACATAGATGCTTGGGTCTATGGCACTCTAAAGATAGAAGAAAGCTTGTGCATCTTTTTTTCTTCATCATTTTTTATTCTTTTATAGTCTTTAGTTAAAGTATTACAATACTGAGGTGGTGGGTATCCATGGAAAAAAAATACCAAACTCCCTTCCAAAAAATTATTATCTTCAACAGATCTCTCTATTATTCAAATTTGTCACCTTTGAAAACAAGAATATTCATAGAAGCAGAATTCACATAAGCCATGATTCTTTGATAATGGCTTAAAACCCTTATGAACATTTCTTGAACAAATATCTCATACCAAATGAAATTTTTTAATTTAAGGAGAGAGTGAAAATCAGTTTTTATTTAATTTTAAATCAAATCTATATATCAACCAATCTATAATAGAATTACTAATTAATTCAGTAGTGTTGTAAGTGTGATTGTTGAAAAAACTATTGCACTGAATAACTTCAAATTATAATGCATATGATTGTTGGTTTTATTTTTTTAATACATAAATAAAATCATATCTAAAACATAATTCAAAATAAAATACCAATAATAACTATTTTGCCACACTTGTGTAAAATAATTTAAATAATAAAAAAGGCTAAAATTAGCTAATTACAAGTAACTTGCTTGACAAGTTATGATAAGTGAATTTGAAATTAAGACATTAATTATAAATAATTAAACTAAAAATTTAATTTAATATAACTAAAAATAGACTCAAGATAATAATTTTTACTCACTAGTAAGATTTGACCAACATCTAATAAGACTTTCTTAACGAGTAAGCAAAACTTACACACTAGACAAGTTGGACACACAAAATCTCTATAAAGTGGGAAATTAACTAATATAATATTGATTCTAGTTAAATTGAATATAAAAAGTGTTCCCTAACTATTTGGGATGAATGGATAAGTGTTTGAGCTTAGTTAAGTACACATTCAGTGAATTGCACTCTAACTGGCACTTATAGCTCTTTTTAAAGAAATTATCAGAAAGTATCCAAAGTTACACAATAAATAAATATAAGACATAATTGAATTAAATATCCTTCCTAAAATAATAAAATAAAAAATAAAATAAGTCTAACATTAATAATCAAGTGCCCATATTGGTATCATACTCAACAATTTTATGGTTGGAGGTTCAAATGAAATAACAATCCATCCATGAACAACATTAATTTAGATATAATAAAGATTTATATTGAATTTTGTTTTATGCATATGAGATGATCAAAAAATTTCCATGTGTATATTTTCCAAATAAAAAAAAAAGATGATGCTTTCATGATGATTTCTAGGGTTGAGACTTAGCATAGAAAATTAAATATGTGCTTTTGTACCATCATACTAAAAATCATATTTTTTTAACAATTAAGAGCTCTAAAAACTAAGGCATAATGAAATCATATATTATTCTTTATAATCACAATATAATTTTATATTTCCAAAATTTTATTTGAATTACCTTCTTATATCATTCATTTCTGTCACCATTTATCTCTTGTCTTCCATCTTCCCTTGTAGACAATCTATTCAATCCTTATTTTTCATGATTATAAATATGTATAGGATTCTACTTTGAGTTTATTTTTATCTTTTAATCCTACTAGAGTAGGGTCTACTTGTTTTGGTTAGATCCATTATTTTATTTTAACTACTCCTATCTAAGTCTGTATTCATTAAGTATTTTAGTTATGAGCATCATGTTAATTTGTTGCTCATATATATTTTTTTAAATATTATTATTCTTAATTTACTATTATATGATTTATGTAGTTTTTAATCTCTCAATTACATTATTTTATTTTATTATTTCCCTTATTTTAGATTAAGGTAAAAATAGGTTTTGAAGGGGCCCTAAAACCCTATACAATAAGGTGAAAGATAAACCAAGAAGCACAGCCAGGTTTTTAAAAGAACCAAAAACCAGAAAAATAACAAAACCAGGTTTTTCAAGGACCTATTACCAACAGATAATACCAGAAAAACTATTGTCAAAACACAGATCTAAAAGTTAACAAACTGGAAAGGCTACCAAAACACCCTCCCAGTTCAAATTACAAACCCCAAAAAATCTTTCAACAAAAGGGAACATTAGGTAATCCTTTTGAATTGAGGTTTTTTTTTGTTACACGACCGAAGATTCATATCTAGAGGGGGGACCAAAGGTTTAGACTTCTTCCTCTTGATAGCTATCCATCCATCCTCTAACTTTGCTACTTCAGTAGCCCTCCCTTCAGAAGACAATGATCCTTGGATCCTAGAGGGCACAAAAGCTGTAGCAGATTCCTTGGGAGACCCAAGCAAAGTCTAGCTCTTTGGAGGATCCTCTGAAGCAAGGAAAGAGACCACCACCTCCCCCTTTTGCTCAAAAATATCATAAACCACAACCTCAGTAGGAGGATGTTTCATTAAAGAATCCTCCTCAACCTCTGACTTAGAGTGATTAATTTCCTCAGTCTCAGAATCAGAATTAGTCAGAGCTTTCATGGGTTGTTTAACACTATGATGTTTAGAGGAATCCTCAGTCCACCAAGAAGGTGGTTGTCTAGATTTGGGTTTCCCAGCAGCACATCGATCAAAAGTATGACCTGTTAGGTGGCACTTCCTACACCAAAAAGGGATCCCTTCAAAATCCAACAATTGTGTCCATGTACCCCATGGGGATTCCAGGCATATCACCTCAAGAAGGCCCTTAGAAATATCTAGATCTACCAAAAAATGAGCACACGTCGAATGGTGAAAATCTGTAATACCTTCATTCACGAATTAAAAACCCCTAAAGTATTTCCAATTGTTTCAAAAACTGATTTATGCCACAAATGTATTAGAAGATAAGGGAGCCTCACCCGAATAGGGAACTTGTTAAAGGATTACGTGAGGGGATCAAAATCCTTATGCCACAGTTTGGCCATGAGAGGATATATGCCTTACTAGTAGAAGTTATAATGGCACAATATAGTCTTCCTATCCTTAGGGCAATGGAACAGTATTATTATTTCCGTTGTTACAACAACATGCTCTCTTCAATATAAATTATTCAATTATGAGAAATATAATGTTGAGTGTGGAGCTCTTTGGGGCTATCACATGACCATGGGGATATATTTTTGGGGCCTAGAGAGCTCCAAAAATATGGGGAGTGTAGTTTTCGCTACTCCACCTTTTATGGAACCTTGCTCCACATGTGAGTGGAATATTATTTGTATTTTTAATTTATATGTGTTCAACATTTTATGGAGTTAGTTGTTAGATGCCTATTTTCCATTTTATCTTCCTTGATCTTAAGGAATTAGTTATTTATTGGAAAATTGAATGCCTTTCTTATTTCAAGGAGTTGGTTGTGATCACATGTCCTTGTAAAATGTATCCTTTGAAGGAGGATAGATAGATTTGGTATGTTCCTTCTTGATGGGTCTTTTAGATAAGCTTGCTTAGGTGGAACTGAGGTGTATTTTAGTGGATGATGCTTATCTTGGATAATCATTGTGATATTATCCTCATTTGGTGGATTTTCCCTTGGTTTGTTATATATACAGGTGTGATGTGACCTTTAGAGGTTGATGGTTTATTTTTAGAATGTGGCTTTGATGATCAAAGTCAAGTGCAGATGTTTTTACAAGGTATAGGTATTTATTATAGGGTGTTGTATAAAAGCTTATAAGATATAGTAAAGTACAGGTGTAGGTGAAAGTATAGCATTGCTTTTGTGAAGCATTTTCTATAGGGGATATTTTATCTCTATGAGAGTTCATTATAATCTTGTTTTTATTATAGTTTTATTTGAAGAATTTATTGGTAGATGTAGCCCACATTGGGTAAACCACAGTAGATCTATGTTATGTGTGATTTTTATCTTTTTCTCTCCATTTATGCTTTCATAATAACTATGATTTGAGAATTGTTTCTGTGATGCATGCTAGTGCATAATTTAAATCTGATTTATGGTCATTTAAATTTGATTTAAAATTTTTAATTCTTAACAATTGGTATCAAAGCCATTGGTTGTGTTTTGTTGAAGTGGTAAATAATAGGAAAGGCTATTAGCTTAAGTGGGAGATATAGGAGAAGAGGTCAGATTTAGAGTTGAGAAATTTGATCATAAAAATTTTTATTTGTGTAAAATGTAGATGGAAGATTACCTATATCAAAAGGAGCTTCATCTCCCCTTGGAAGGGAAATTTGAACAACCTATAAGTATGAGTGATGTGGATTGGTCATTGCTTGGCAGGAAGTCATTGGGAGTCATATGGCTATGTCTTACATCTTTTATTGAATTTAACATTTCTAATGAGAAAATCATAAAAGATCTCATGGATAAACTTGGGAAGTTGTGTGAGAAACCCTCTACTTATAATAAAAATTTTCCTATAAAAAGATTGTTTAACATGAAAATGTCTGAGAATGGTTCAATTATTATTCATCTAAATGATTTTAATATAGTTACAATTATGCTCACTTATGTTAAAATTAAGTTTGATGATGAAGTTATAGATTTTCTAATCTTATGTTCTTTTCTTGATAGTAAAGATAGTTTGGTTATGGCTGTGAGTAATACAGTCCCTTCTAAGGGAAACTTAAATTTTGAGGATATTGTAGGTATGATTTCTAGCAAGGAAAAGTGAAGGAGAATCACTGGTGAATCATCTTTAAGTAATGATTTGTTCATTGATACTAGAGGGAGGTAAAAGGAAAAGATAAAAGGTAACCATTGAAATTTAAAGGGTAGATCTTAGTCTAGATCTAGATCCAAGATGATATGCTAGCATTATGGGAAGAGTGGACACTCAAAGAAGGATTATTGGTCACTTCATGATAAGAATTCCAACAAGGAGGAAATGAATGAGGTAAATGTGACATTAGGTAAATCATGTGAGGATGCCATAATTATTTATATGGATAGTTTTTCTAAGTCTTGGGTATTAGATTCAGGGGCTTCTTTTCATGCCACCCCACATAGGCATTATTTTACTGATTATGTTCAAGAGAATTTAGGACATGTATATCTTGGTGATGACAAACCATGTGAGATAGTAGGGAAAGGTTATGTTTAAGCTAAAATGTAGAATGGGAACACATGGATACTTAAGGATGTCATACACATGCCTATGTTGAGATGGAATTTAGTTTCAGTGAGGCAATTGGGTGGTGAGGGTTATTCAATAATGTTTACTATAGATTCATGGAAAGTTACCAAAGGTGATCTTGTGGTTTTGAGAGCTAATAAATATGGTACTTTATATTTAACTAGTAGTGTTGATTTTTTTGATTTAGTTGTTGAAAATAGAAATAAAACTATGTGGCACTACAAGATCAGCCATATGAGTCATAAGGGCATGGAGATCTTAAAAGACAATTTTCCTAAATTAAAAGACATAGATCTAGACTTTTATGAGAATTATGTATGAGAAATAGAAGCTGGTTAAGTTTTTGAAAGTTGGCCCCAAAAATAAAGAGCACAATTTAGAGTTGGTACATTCAAATGTATGGGGACCAACTTAGGTATCTTGTATTGGTGGTTCCAATTATTATGTCATTTTATTGATGATGCAGCTAGGAAAGTTTGGCTTTATTACATTAAAAATAAATATGATGTATTTGACATTTTTAATAAGTGGAAAGCCTTGGTTGAGAATGAAATAGGTATAGAGTTGAGATGTATTAGATGATATAATGGAGGTGAGTATTGTAATAATGCTTTCTTTGATTATTGTTCTAATAATGGAATCCATAGGCAAAGGACAACTCTAGGAACTCCACAGTAGAATGGGGTAACTTAAAGGATGAATAAAATAATAATGGAATGTGCTAGGAGTATGAGGTTACATGCAAGGTTGCCTTAATAGTTTTGTGTATAATTAGTTAGCATGTTAGTTTATTTGATTAATAAAGGAGCTTCTATGCCTTTAGATGGAGGCAATCCTGAACAAGCTTGGTCTGGTAAGAATGTTGATTATTTTTTTCTTAGAGTCTTTGGATGTCAAGATTTTGTTAGGTTGTAGAGCTAAAAGCTTCACTGTTGCAAATAAGGAAGGAGGTTGTTGAGTGGCAGAGAAACTGACGTTGGTCTGATCAATTGATGTCAGTCATATATAGTGTCAGAGAAGCCGACATCAGTCAGGAGTCGGCCGATATTGGTCACCTCCAGGTAGATAGGGACTGACGTCAGTCACCTGTGCAGTTCCAAAACTATCAGTTGCATGAACAGTTTGTTAATGAATTGAGTGTTTACATGTTAAGAGCCAATTATAGACTTAAAGATGTAGATCTAATTATTGTAATTAGATGTCTAATTATTGTTTGCATGGGAGCTATATAATAGACCCATGGGCTGTATTGTAAAGTGTGCTAGTAGAGTTGAGCAGGCCAATTCCTTCTATGTGTGAAGAGAGCAAGGGTACCCCTCCTAGTTCCACAGTAGTGCCAAGTGTGGGTGCTGGTTTGGAGAATAAAAAAGATTCTTCATGTATGTATGATCTTGGTCAGCAGGTGTGCAAGCCCAGGTTAGGAGATCTGCATGGTAAGTAAGATCATTGATTTGCAGATGTTTATGTATGTTTGATCTAGGTTTGTAGGTGTTACAAAACCAAGTTGATTTGTAGGTGGGAGCAAGATCAGGGAGATCACAACACAAAAAGTAGCAAGATTAGGCAGGATTTACTTGGAGTACGGTGTGTATTCAGTTGAACTGTATGTGGAGTACATGTGTAAGTAAGATCATTTGAGTTGCAGGTTGTTGCAAGTTCATGGGAGATCTACTTGAAGTACGTGGAGTACTTGTGTACTAGCAGTAGTGGATACTAACTAGTGGTACTGGTAGTAGTGGATACTGACTGGTTGGAGGTGAACACTAACTTTGTGTTTGAGTTGAGTGTTGGGAATGTAATTGAGAGAGAACTCTTGAAGGTGAATTACTGTACACTTGAGGTGTGGGAAGCCTCTATAAGGTGAAGAAGAACTGTGGCATCTTCTTGGTTGTAATTCTTTTTTGGAAGTGTATTAATACAATTGTGTATTGTCTCTCATATTCTGTGTTATTTTTGAATTCTAGTTACTTGTGCATTCTGGTTAAATTCTGCATTTAGTTGCTAATACAAAGGTAATCAATTGTGTGCTTTCGAGTCCTAACAGTTGGTATCAGAGCTAAGGTTGCAGGGAGCAGGTTTGTGTTTGGTTATAGGTCACTCTCAGGGGTTTATGATTGAGTGGGAGTAGAGCAATGGTAGAATAAAGTACACTAAGAATGGAGGAATTAAAAAGCACAAATGGTCAATTACGATGTTATGGAAAGAAAGAGCAAGAAAAGAAAAATTGTTGGTTGGTAGCAGATCACCATGAAGGAATTAAAGAAGCAGATGTTGTAGGTGTTGTTGCACAAGATGCTATGGGACATTTCTTGGATAAAGTAAAATCTTGTTTTATAGATTTTGTTGCCTCTTTCCATGCAGCCCCAAGTAGAGGGGTTGGTGAGACTTGTCACATGGTTGGCAAAGGGGAAGTGAAGCTGAAATTGTAGGCAGCCAACACATGGGTGTTGAAGGAGGTCATGCAGGTCCTGGTCTTAAAGATGTGGCTAATTTCTTCAGGAAAGTTGGGTGATGAGAGATGCCCAAGAACTCTCACAGCAGATACACTTGAATTAGCTGGTGGTAAGAAAGTAGATACTCTTTATCTACTTGCTTATATTACTGATTCTTCTTCTATTGTGAAGACGTGGCTTTGTAGGCTTGGTCACATGAGCAAGAAGGAGATGCATGTTCTTAATAGAAAGTTAGATGTCTTTGACAGACTTAAGAACTTAAAAGCCTTGGTGTTTATGGAGGAGATGATGGATAGAGATAAATGGAGAAGACTAAGTAACTCTGAGTAGAGCAGTTTGGATAGGGTTTTGATCCAAAGAGAGTTCACAGGTAAAAAGTCATCACTCAGAGGAGAACACAGGTACCAGCATCGATCAGGAAGAACTGGTGTCGAATAGATAGGTGCCGATGTCGGTCATGTGTAGACCAGAGCTGGTGGTGTCAGGCAGAGTAAGTCTGACATCAATCAGGAGGATTGATGTCGACAACAGGTAAGATCCACATCGGTCAGGAGGACCGATGTTGGCAATAGGTAGACACCGATGTCAGTCAGGAAAACTAGCATCGGTAGTTAGGGACAATCACATGGAATCAACGTCAGTCAGATGCAGACTGTGTGGTGATTGAGGTCGGTCACTGTAATGGATTTTGGGTAGACAGCATGCTGTCAAGGAGTCTCAAATGCCCATATGGAGGACTAAAAGGGTGAGTAATCCTCAAATTCATTATTCCTCTTCTTTATACTCATTGCTCACTGTAGAGTAGGAAGGATCCAGGAAATAGTGGGAGCATGGCATGAATGATGAATTTGATTCCTAGGATGCAAAACCAATGGAGATTTGGTAGGGTTGCTAGCCAGAAGAAAGCACTAAGAGACGAATGGATACCTTAGTTAAAGAATAGAGAGAATGGATATGTGAGGTGGAAGGCTAGGTCATATGGTCTTGAGGAAGCTCCAAGACAATGGTACAGGTTTGACAGGTGGATGACAAAGCACGGCTTTAGTCAATGTCATTTTGTAACTACTGTGGTTTCTTTACTAGGGGGATGATGGTCACAACATTATCTTGTTACTGTATGTTGTGTGTTTGCTTGATGTAGGGTTACACATATAGGGTTTTGCTGAGATAAAGGTAAAGTTAGTTCAGTGGTATGTCATGAGGAATTTGGGAGCAAAATTCTTTGGCATAAGTGTGTTCTAGAGACATAGAAGATCACAGGTTGATTTTGTCTCTAGATGATTGTGTGAAGCTGGTTAGCATGCCAATGGGTTAGACAGTTCTATGAACAGTGTCCTGATTCACATGATGAGGTTAAGTACATGCGTACTGGACCTGGGTTGCCCACATAGTGGGAGCTATCAAAAATTTTGGAGCTAATCTAGGAAAGAAGCATTGGAGGGTAGTTTAGTGGATTCTCAGGTATTTGAGAGGGACCAATAGCAGGTGCACATGCTATGCAGGGTCAAGTTCTTTTCTACATGTGTTTGTAGATGTAGATGCGGTAGGTTACCTGGATGATAGGAGGTGCACCATAGGTTTTGTGGTGGGTGGTTTTTAAGATGGATCTTGAAGAGGAATACAAGCTAGGAAATAGATTAGACAGAGTATAGGTATAGGTATAGGTGCAGCTATTTATCTCCAAGTGGGAGATTGTTAGGTTGTGGATCTAAAAGCTTCACTATTGCAAATAGGGAAGGAGGTTGCTGAGTGGTAGAGCAACTGACATCAATCTAATCAACTGATGTTAGTCATATACAGTGTCAAAGAAGTTAACATCGGTCAGGAGTCAGCCGACGTTGGTCACCTCTAGGCAGACAGGGACCGACGTCGATCGCCTGAGTGGTTCCAGAACTGTCAGTTGCATGAACAATTTGTTAACAAACCAAGTTTTTGCATGTTAAGAGCCAATTATAGACTTGAAGCTGTGGATCTAATTATTGTAATTAGATGTCTAATTATTGTTTGCATGGGAGCTATATAATAGACCCATGGGCTGTATTGTAAAGTGTGCTAGTAGAGTTGAGCAGGCCAGTTCTTTCTGTGTGTGAAAAGAGCAAGGGTAGCCCTCCTAGTTCCATAGCAGTGCCAAGTGTGGGTGCTAGTTTGGAGAATCAGAAGGATTCTTCATGTATGTATGATCTTGGTCAATAGGTGTGCAAGGCCAGGTTAGGAGATCTACATGGTAAGTAAGATCGTTGATTTGCAGATGTTTGTGTATGCTTGATCTAGGTTTGCAAGTGTTGCAAAACCAAGTTGATTTGTAGGTGGGAGCAAGATCAGGGAGATCACAACATAATAGGTATCAAGATCAGGTAGGATCTACTTGGAGTACAGTGTGTACTTGGTCATTCTGTACGTGGAGTACATGTGTAAGTAAGATCATTTGAGTTGTAGGTTGTTGCAAGTTCATGGGAGATCTACTTGAAGTACGTGGAGTACTTGTGTACTGGTAGTAGTGGATACTAACTGGTTGGAGGTGAACACCAACTTTGTGTTTGAGTTGAGTGTTGGGACCGTAATTGAGAGAGAACTCTTGAAGGTGAATTACTATACACTTGAGGTGTGGGAAGCCTCTGTAAGGTGAAGAAGAACTGTGGCATCTTCTTGGTTTTAATTCTTTTTTGGAAGTGTATTAATACAATTGTGTATTGTCTCACATATTTTGTGTTATTTTTGAATTCTAGTTACTTGTGCATTCTAGTTAAATTCCGCATTTAGTTGCTAATACAAAGGTAATCAATTGTGTGCTTCCGGGTCCTAACAGATTTTTCTCTCATTAAGAAAAAGGATTAGAGGCAAAATTAGAGAAATGCACATTTGTTGGATATGGTGATGATGACTTTGGTTTTTTTTTTATGGAACATTAAAGATAAGAAAATATTTTAGTCTAGAGATGTAGTCTTTAATGAAAAAGTCATATATAAGAATCAATTGAAGGAACATGAATAGGAATATAAAGAGTACATGGTATTAGATGACATTATGGATGGAAAATTATCCAATGAATTAGTTTAGGAACATTCTACACAAGGACCATAAAGTCTTATGGTAAGAAGAACACTTTAATGTTTTTCTTCTTCTTTGAATTATTTGTTACTCACTGAAATTGGAGAACCAAAGTGTTATGAGAAAACAATGTAGGTAGATGTCAGGATGGAGTGGGAGCAAGCCATGGATGAAGAGCATAGATCTCTCATGGAGAACCAAATGTGGGATTTGGTAAGGCTACCCAAGGGTAAGAGTGAATTTCCAAACAAGTGGATCTTTAGAATAAAGAAATAGGATGAAGGGAGAAATAGGTATAAGGCCAAGATGGTGGTCAAGGGATTTACACTTAGAACAGTTAGATGTGAAAATTTCTTTTTTTCATGGTGATTTGGATGAAGAGTTGTATATGAAACAACCATAGGGATATGAGGTCAAATGGAAGGAGAACTTTATGTGTAGACTAAAGATCTTGTATGACCTAAAATAAGCTCCTTGTCAATAGTATAAGAAATTTAATTATTTTTTGTTGAAACAAGAATTTCAAAGGTATAATTTTGACCATTGAATGTACATCAAACATTTTGATGATAGTTCCTTTATTATATTATGCTTATATGTGAATGCCATGTTAATTGTAGGAAATAACATATGTAATATTCATATGCTTAAGAAATAGCTTAGTGACTCTTTTTATATGAAAAATTTGGGTGCTACAAATCAAATCCTTTGTATGAGGATTACTGATAATAGAAAATAGAGGAATTTGATTTTATCCCAATTAGAGTATGTGAAGAAAGTCTTGGAAAGGTTTAGCATGTAGGATGCTAAATCTATTAGTAATCTTTTGGCAGGCCACTTTATATATCAAAGGATTAGTATCCCAAAATAGAAGCTAAAAATTTTAATATGTCTAAGGTATCTTACTCATCGGTAGTTGGCAGCTTGATATATGTCATAGTTTGTTTTAGGCTAGATATTTACCAAGTAATGGGAGTTGTGAGAAGGTATATGAGTGATCTTGGTTATGAGTATTGACAAGTAGTGAAATTGATTCATTGGTATTTGAGAGGAACCATTGATGTTTCATTATGTTATGGTGTATCATATACCACTTTGCATGGTTATGTGGACTCAGATATGGTAGGGGATATTGATAGCAGGAGAAGTATGATAGGTTATATATTTACTATTAGAGATATAGTGGTTTGTTAGATTTATAGGATGCAAAAGGTTATAGCTTTATCAACCATATAGGTAAAGTATGTTGTTTCCATAGAGGCAAAAAAGGAGATGACTTGGTTATAGGAGTGTTTTTGAGAGTTGGGGCATAAGCAAGAAGTTAGAAGACTACACAGTGATAGTCAAAGTGTTATTCATTTGGAAAAGAACTCTACTTTCCACTCAATGATGAAACACATTCAATTCCATTATCAATTCATTAGGATAGCTTTGGAGAGAACTTGTTGAAGCTGGAGAAGATTCAGACTAGCTAGAATCTTGTGGATATGATGACCAAGGTGGTCACATTGGACAAGTTGAAACTATGTTTAGATTTTGTTGGCCATAGTGGTCATGGAGAAATGATAGATTTTGTTTAGGAGAAATAGTCTCCAAGTGGGATATTTTTGCATGTGGAGCCCTTTGGGGCTATCACATGACCATGGGGATATATTTTTGGGGCCTACAAAGCTCCACAAATGTGGGGAGCATATTTTTCCCTACTCCACCTTTTATGGAACCTTGCTCCACATGTGAGTGAAATATTCATTGTATTTCTAATTTCTATGTATTCCATGTTTTATGGAGTTAGTTATTAAATGCCTATTTTCCATGTTGACCCCCTTGATCTTAGGGAGTTATTTATTTATTGGAAAAGGAAATACCTTCTTTGTTTCAAGGAGTTGGCTATGATCACATGTCCTTGGAAAATGTGTCTTTTGAAGGAGGAGAGATAGACTCGACATGTCCCTTCTTGATGGAGATTTTGGATAAGCTTGATTAAGTGGAAATGAGGTGTCTTTTAGTGGATGATTTTTATCTTGGATAAGCATGGAAATTTTCTCTTCATTTGGTGGATTTTACCTTGGTTTGTTATATATATATATATATATATATATATATATATATATATATATATATATATATATATATATATATATATATATATAACAAACCAAGGTAAAATCCACCAAATGAAGAGAAAATTTCCATGCTTATCCAAGATTTTGGATAAGCTTGATTATGTGGAAATGAGGTGTCTTTTAGTGGATGATTCTTATCTTGGATAAGCATGGAAATTTTCTCTTCATTTGGTGGATTTTACCTTGGTTTTATATATATATATATATATATATATATATATATATATATATATATATATATATATATATATATATATATATATATATATATAGGTATGATGTGACCTTTAGTGGTTGATGGTTTATTTGTAGGGTGTGGCTTTGAGGATCATAGTCAAATTGTAGATCTTTTTAAAAAGTAAAGGTGCTTATTGTAAGGTGTGTTATAGTAGCTTGTGAGATATAGTGAAGTGTAGGTACAAGTGAAAGTTTAACATTGTGTTTGTGTAGCATTTTCTATAGGAGATATTCTATCTATGTGAGAGTTCATTATAATCTTGTTTTTATTACAATTTTATTTGAGGAATATCTTGGTGGATGTATCCCAAATTAGGTGAAAAATGGTATATTTGTTTTATGTGTGATTTTTATTTTATTCTCTCCATTTATGTTTTCATAATAACTGTGATTTGAGTAATGTTTTTGTGATTCATGCTAGTGCATAATTTAGATATGATTTATGGTCATTTAAATCTAGTCTAAAGTTTTTAATTCATAACATATAATACACATGGGAAATGGTAATGTCATCTAATTTAGGGTTACTACAAATAACTAACAAATAAATAAAATAGGATACCCTAATCATGTTCATAATTTTGTCAATCACCATGTTAACAATCACTTAAATAAAATTGGAGAGGTTTATCAAAGAATATCATTATAATGCAACTGATCAATTTAATGTCATTTTTATAAGTATTAAAGAGTTGAAATAAGTTATAAATCTCTAGTTTAACATGATCATACAACATGTTAAAGGAATTAAATAAATTTAAATAAAAAATAATGAAGGAATAAATAGTGTGTTGAAATAAGTGGGGAAAACACACTTCATTAACCTACTCAAAACAATTAGTTATTTCTTAAATAAGTAATCACCAAACTATTCATACATTGAACTTCGAATTTAATACAATAAGAAAATTAAAATATTAGTATAAATTAAATAATGAAAATCTTAAATTATTTAAAAACTATACAAGTTTCTCTCCAATAACATTTCATGTGCCTTGGTTCTCTCAATAAACCATAAGGATTTCCTATAGACTACTTCTCAAATATTTTTATAGATTTCTAATATGCACATTTGAGGGATGAATAATGTATCCATATGATTTATAATGTTAAACCTAGAAATACCTTGATTGAATAGAAGACCACAACTTTCCTCTGATTGACCCAATAACTTTACCCTTCAATCCTATTGGCCAAGTAAGTTTCTTAATTCCTATTTGGTATGCTTACTGAGGAATGAATTTTATAATTTCTTAATAACTAAAATGAGAAAATTATATTATAGACTTATGATAAAAACACTAACCTAAGTAAACATAAAACATGTGAAAATAAGGGACTTATACCAACAACAACCCCTTAAGTGCATCTTGATGTATAAAAAATGATATTGAAGCCTCTAAAAATGAATCCCAAAAATTAGGCATCATGAGGTAGCCATGTAAAGACACCTAATTTTAGTATAAGACTAGTTATTTGGAATGGTGTTAGTGTATGTATGTGTTTATAGTTTATTAGTTTAGTTAAGATCTTATTGGCACACATTTCTTGTGTTTTCTTAGTTTTTGATGTCTACATCGTGTTATGTTCAAATTTTGACACTTTTGACTATATGTTTCTCTTTTTAGACACCTAAATTTTGTCTTTGGCACTTTGAAAACATCAAATTTGACATACTTTGACACATTTAGACACTATGCATACAATCAAATCTTGAGCACACTTTACCTCCATTTGTCTACCCTTTTACTATCTTATCCACATCTATTCTCTATATATATTTACTCAAGATTGGTTGAGTTGGTATATGAACCCTTCAAAATCCTAAATAAAAATTCTCCATATTTTAGATCCTTATTTTTTACTTCCAATACAATACTGATAAATTATAAATAGTGTTAGTTACTGTAGGTGTCTCCCATTTTTGATAGCGTCTAAGATCCCTTAATGGATATTTTTAAATATAGTAAGTGTCAATTAGATTAACATATTCATGTTTTGAGGGTAAATCATAGTAAAAATATAATAATGAGTCATCTATAAATAAAAATCATCCCTAAGGTCATTATGGATTGGAACATCATTGGGAAATCACCTTTTACTCTCTTGGAACATTATAAAAAATCATACACATGTCTTAAATCTTCAAGTATCACCCCTAGAGTAGTCCATAAAACAAAATATAAATACATAAATTCAAATCTACATGGTTCCAAGTATTAAAGGTAAGATAACATGTATTATAGATTATTTAAAAATCTTCACACACACACACACACACACACACACACACACACACACACACACACACACACACACACACACACACACACACACACACACACACACACACACACACACACACACACACACACACACACACAAGTGAGATAACAACATGTTTTTTTATCCCTCTTCATATTTTAATAATGTATGAAAAACTAATCCATTTAATAAGTAATGGTTGGGGTTAGTCCAACCCAAAAAATAATAGGTCATTTTTAAGGGCATCTTATGGTCAATAAAGAACAATTAGGTTTTGGAAGGAGATATAAGAAATCATTTCAGCATATGGTTGGAGAGGTATGCACACAAAGAATAAAATTTAAATTAAAATCACAAGGATCCATAATATTCAAACCCCCACTATGCATAACAACATTTCTAATAAACCCTGATAGTGTTAGTTGTTATAGGCATTAGACTATATTGGCAATGTTTGGGTAGGCATTTAGTTATTGTTTCTTATTTGAGCAATTGAAAAACCACATATAAATCATTTTTATATTTAGTTATATATTTTCTGAGTAATAGTAAATAAAATATAGCTAAGTACATCATCTGTCTCTTGATTTTTCCTTTATAAATTAATTAATTACAATATCTATCTATTTATTTCAATTAAAATTAATGTGTTTATTACCATAATTGTCGTTATATGAATTATTATTTTCAATTATTTTACATATATTATTTGTAAAATAAATAAATAAATTTGATGAACTTGATCTTTCGTTCAAACATGAAAAACCTAATTTTCCTTCTACATTAAGGTTTCAAATTTTTCTTAAGGTTTCATGTTTTCCATTAGTATGGTTATAATTTTACATCTAATTTATAGTTTTCCATGGGTCCAAACTACTTATATCTAGTATTTTTAGCCATGATATTGTTGGGTTTGTATTTTATTCATTGATTGTATCATGTATTCATATCGTAGATAAAGAAAAGTCTGAATCAAAATTTAATGAAAATATAGTCATGACTATACATGAAGAATTCTTAGCTTCCCTTGATATCACATATTGCATGACTTCCCCTTATGCTATAGAAAACTACACTTTATTTTTATCATGTGTCTTGATCTTCTTTCATGCATTCACACATTTTAAGGTTTGGAACTTATAATTTTCTCTATTATATTCATTTTTAGAGGAGGATAACAATTAGTATCATATTTTATTCCTACAAGGTTGATAGTATACTCTCTTATATTCATTTTACAATCTCAAATTTTTTGTAAATACTTATGAGTTAGGCATATCATTGGAAGGCCCTTTTTTTCATGTTTCTCCTTATCACCATTACAATGAAAATATTATACAATAGCATATTGAAAATGATAATATTGATTTGAATGATGATAGTATATATTTATATGAAGCACTTAAACATGTCCATGTATGTACTATCAAGAACATAAACAATCTTTATGGTGATGATAACACCACCTAAGATGTAAAACACATGTAACAAGAATCAAATTAGATAATGGTTGTATATAAATGACATCATAAATAGTTACCGCATGATGAAAATAAGGTTAATATGTCAATAACTTCCTCCTCTAAAGAACCGTCCACTACCATTAATGTGATATTAAAAATACCTTATTTAGAATACCAACCAAGTACTATATTAACAATGTTTTTTGACAAGAGTTTTACCAGATATTAGGCATTGATCCATAGCTCATTCATCACATAAAAAATGGATACCATATTGTAATTATCATAGAATAACTAGGCATGGTAAGAATAATTGTGAGGCATTATAGAAAAAATATTGATAAACTAAAAAATCAAGGCATCATCATAATAAAATAAATAGAGATAAGCGTACCTAGGATGAACACACCAATTAAAATTTTAATAAAAACATAAAAGAAAAATTAATATATGTCATGTGAACATCAAAAAAAGGACATAATGACTATCTAAGTATTCATTGAAGATGTCCATAAGAAATAAGTTGATGTCGATAATGAAGAGAGAGCTAATACATGTACTATCCAATTTATGTTATGATTAGGCCATGTAAAAACATAATTATGACATAATATATGTTATTAAGGGTTGATTCGTCATATTCCATCATTATTTTATTTTGGGCTAAAAGTTTTGGACACATTAATATTTTTAAGTCCCACTATAAGACAATTTCAAGCTACACTATAACAACAATGTTTAGAGAAAATGTGTGTTATAATTGATGATTAAAAATAATATAATACATTTAAATTTGACAATAACACAATTAAAATTACATAAGGAAGAAATAATGATAAAAAACAAACTAAAATTCTAAGAACAAACAAAGTTACACCACACAATGAGGTTTTATTGGGAATTACAAGTAATATTGAAAGTTGATAAGTGATGTGCATAAATGCTTACAAGAGGCATAGAAAAAGGAAAAACGGGTATCGAAGTATGAAAAATATATTGATGATGACATGTACACATTTGATATAATATTATATCCATAGATGGGAACTATTTTTGGTGATCAAGGACCATTATGTCACCCACTCAATGATAGTATATGTTAATTTTGACACAATTTATTGTACATAACTTATTATTTTTTGCTTTCTTGATCACCTTAGCTTGATTCAAATTATTATTTTCTCTATGATTTGATATGTATGTGTACATATTTTTTTATTTGTTCATTAATATATCCCTTACATTTTCACTTGATTATTGTGTTTCATTGGCCCTTGCCTTTTGATTAGTTGTCCCAAACTAAAAAATCACACTAGCTATCTTATGATGACATATGCATATACATAATTTACATTAGTACAATTTGAGTATTCATTCTCTATTGCATGTTGCACCTTGACCTGACATATCACTTTCCTACTTCTCCATGTTGATTAATTATGCTTTATTTTATCATGGCAAACATTAAGCTTACATAATCACTATATTTTGTTTGTACACACCCTATGTCATTTTTACATTATCCCTTTCCCATTGAGGTTATGTGTTGAATATGAATTATATTGCATACTCCTCTAAGAAATAAATTTATGATGCAACACAATCATATCACTTTCCTTCTTTAAACTACTTGTTTTCAACATTTAGCACAAACTATGTGTTAACATATGCTATAATATTTGGATCCATACTATTCTTATATTTTATAGCTTTAACCCTTGGATATTACTCATTTATTAATTGATTATTCGTATTGATATTTTAAAAATTGAAAAAAAAATCAAATATATTTAAAAGTAAAGAAACATTCAAATATTAAATTTTTTTTAAAAAAACAAGACCTATACATGGCTTGCTTTGATGGTACACATTATTTATTAACGTTATTTATCATATATATGGTGAGCTACATATCCATTTTATAATTCATATTTTTTTCATGGTATACAAGATTTAGATGCAGGATATATGGGCTACATATGATACATCGACATACTAATGAAATACATGTATCACACCCATAATCAATATTTCTACATTGAGGGCATGCCCATGTTAGGGCATCTTGGTAAACTTATCAAGTTTTGTCTTTTTATGTCATTCTATTGATCATATTAAACTATGTATACTATTTATACATTACTTGCTCTTGTTCAAACCTTTGATATTGATGCTTCCTATGGTTATTGTGTTTTTATATACTAGATGATAACATTGAATGATTGGGTGAAATAACATTAATATCTTTGTGCTTATTTGACGCTAATGATTGTGATATTTATTAATCATTACATTGTGTTATATATTGTTTATTATATTTTATGTGGGTATGTTGATAATGTCTTGTCAAGTTTTGTGTTAATTGTGTTATAGGATCCTTTAGTCCATGTCATTGCCACATAATGTCCATGTTGGATTAGATTTGAATGATTTTATATGATTTTGGGATTCTTGATCATGATATATGTGTTCATGAGTCATTAACTATGATATTATGTTTATGTGTATGTTTACATATATATCTGTGGAATAAATTGATTGTTATTATGTGTTTGGTGCTATGATTTATTTCATGTGCATTCCTATTGTGTATTATCTAATTCTACTTTATAATGCCATTATTTATATCATGTATCTATTATGATTCTTATTATTGTGTTTGTAAATAATTAAATTTCACTATTTAGTGTTGAAATTCACCTTGGCACATTAACCCATCACCTTCCCCAATTAAAATTCAAATTAACATCATTTTCATCTATTTTCAAATAATTGATTAAATATTTATTAATTAACTATATCACATAATTTTTATCAAATAATAATTAAAAATATAGATTTTACACCTCAACTAGACATCTTCCACATTGTCTCAACCATGTGTTGACTCATTAAACCACCCTCATCAAATTCCTCAACCACTTTATGAGTCATCTTAGAATATTTCAACCTTATAAATGACTCAAACAACTAACTTGACCCATTTTGGTGAGTCACTCAACCATCTCCCTTTTTTCCTCAACACATGGAATTAGTCATTATCTTTGTCGATGAGGATTCAAATTTGGTTGTCAAATATTTAGATAAATTAACAAATTCAAATAACCCTCAATTTTTCATCTTGTTTACCATAAGATTATAAATTAACATGCCATCCTCCAATGAAATCATCCACCTTCAAGTTAATGAAGTGATATCAAATTGCCATTGCAAATCAAATCGAATCAAAATCATTTAACATTCAAGAGAAAAAATATATTTCATCACAATGGAGAAGGTTGTGAACACTTAAAAATCGTAATTATTATTTTTATATTAATTTATTTCATTTGTTGTTCTATCTTGAAGTTTATGTTTTAGTTTACATTAGATTTCATTGTTTGTTTTCTTAGCTAGCTTTCACTCTAAATCTAACACTTACATTTTGGCATGTTTGGTGGGAATTTTCTCTCATATTTCACACCATATGTGTATTTAGGAAGTTATTCAAATTTTTTTATTATTGCTATTATGTATATATATATATATCTATCACTTGTCTTAGATTTTTTTATTTGTTGTTACAAGTTAGTTTTTTGAGTTTGTGATCTTGTTGTCCATTAACTTTAAAAATAGTGATTTTTTTTTACATAATAGTGAATTCATTTCATCAAAAAATGAATTCATTCCTATTATATTTTTACTCATATTTTTATATTTTTAAAATATTATAAAAAATTAAGTGTGCATTTGTGTGTGTGTGTGTGTGTATGTGGGTTTGCCTAACCCCTTTTTGTTTCAGTTCTACTTTTTATTTTGGTTTCTATTTTTTGTTTGAGTCCTTATTGTAGAATAGTGAAATCAATCCAAACATCAATGAAATCATCTTGAATTCTAGTGAAATCATCCATAACATCAATGAAATCATCCTAAAAGTTAGTGAAATCATTCCTAACATCAGTCGAATTGTCTAAAAATTTGAGAAATCATCTATAACATCAACAAAAAAATTTAAACATTAGATAAATTATTTTAAACATCAATTAAATTATTCCAAATAGTTAAATAATCTGTTAATTGTCCATTTTTTTGCTTCTTTATGTTATTTTGTAAGTCTAACTATTAATGAATTCATTATTTGGTCTTCTTGTGTAACAGTGAATTCATTCTAGAGTATTGCTTTTTTTTATAATTTTTCATCTTTTATCACTTTTTAGATAAATTTTACATGTTTCCTTGATTATTTAGCCATACAAAAACTTTTGATAGTTTTCTCATAGCCCGTTAGTCCAAGAAAAACCAAAGAAGGCTAGCTAAATCAAATTTTACTTTTAGTTTTAGTTTTCTTCCTTCATATTTTATTTTTATGATAATCATTTCCTTTTATTTCAAGTTTTATAGAATTTTCCATTTTAGCATTTTTATTTTCAAGTATAAATATATATCATATTTAAATTTGTATACTTAATTAATTTTACTTTCCAAGCATTTGTTTGTGTAGCTCTCATTGTGTATGGTCTTTTCCATAGCATTACATTGGTGACAATACTCAAAAAATTAGAAAAAACATTTTCAAACTTTTGTTACCTAAGACCCAATTTCATGTATGCTCTTCTATGAGCATCACATGGGTGGCAATACCTGAGAATCAGATGTAGTTGTAAGTCTTATTTATTTCACCACCATATAATAAGCCAAACCCTTTATACTAGTGAGGTATACAAATTGAGTGTCAACTATTTAAAAGGCATATGTGGTTTTTTGATTTAATCACACTATGATGTGAGTTTATTTCATGATTCAATACCCAAAGTTTTAATAGTTGCCTCAAAGTTCATTTTTTTTGATGTCAACACACTTAAATCTTACATATGCATTGGGCACATTAAAACTAGACCCATTTGTATGTATCTATTAAATTATATTCTTACATAGTTTTGGGCCTCATGTAATAAAAGGTATTTAGAGGACTCCCCTTAGATAATATTTTAAAAACATTAAACCTAGGTGAGTCTTTTTGCCATTCAACTTTGGTGCATTGGTAGTGGTTAACACCGAGAAGTTACTTTACACATACCCTTAAAATTGGGTCTAGTGGGATATGGGAATGACACTTCCTCCATAGTTTTTGATCTAAAATATTGAGTCAACACTATTCAATGGACAAACAAGTAGGACAAAAATCCTAAATTTATTCCAATTCTTCATCCTATTTTATCACTTTTTTTTGTAATGTAATATGCATTTAAAGTAGGACTTATTTATTTTATTTCTTATGAAAAACATGTGCTAAAATTATTTGATTGAAACCAAAAATCTTTTGAGTATTGGAACCAATAAATCAAGCCATGATCTAAAGTTTAAAAATAACAAATTGTATTCCCAAAGTCAAAACTCAAAGTACCTTGTTATCAATCAATTTTGTTTTTCACTTTCCTAGAGTCAAATATCTATCCTTTTACTTTTATTCATATATTTTCTCTTAGCAATGTCACCTATCACAAGGTACTTGAATATGATGAACAATCTTAAGTTGACAGAAGAGCCTTTTATAAATGACTACTTTCCCTTTGGTATTCAATAAAGTCAAGAACACCATATCAAAATCGATAACAAAGAAGGACAAGGACATTATCAAGATGAATGTAACCCTAGTGCCATATTACCTCCTTTCCCATTTAATTAGTATATTTTATCCACTAAGAATTAATTTTTACTTTAAGCCTTGATTCTAGGGTCAAAATGTCCACCACTTCATTGATATAAGAGATTCATCATCACCCATCCAAGATCATTCTACATCACAATTCTCTTTAGAAGCTAGCAAGGTTATCATTGGTTCATATAATTCCAATCCCCAAGTCTCCCAATACAAATCAAAATATATCCTTAATGAAGAATCATCCCAAGAAAGCCACGGGTTTTCTATTAAAGCCCATGCCCATAAAATAAACAAATATATTGAAAATATCCAAGATAATAAGATAAACAATCCTTTGGTTAAACAAAATTATAATCTAAATCCAAGTTTGAGTGCGAATCCAAATTCACCCTCATTAATCAATCCAAATCTGAGCTTGAATACATATTCCAACTCACCTATCAACAATAAAATTGATCCAAATTTGAGCTTGAATGTCCATTCAGCCTCTCCAATAATCAATTGATTGAATCTAAACTTGAATGCTTATTCAAGTTTACCAACAATCAATCAATTTAATCCAAACTTGAATGGTTATTCAAGTTTACCAATAAAAAATAAATTGAATCTAAACTTGAATGACCATCCAAGTTTACCAACCAATAATTAATCAAATTCAAACTTGAATATTTATTCATGTTTTCCAATCAATAAAAATCTAAACATTAATAGTTCACCAATCAACCATATAAATCCAAATCAAAATATGAACTTAAATACTCATTCTAGTTCACTTATCAACATTCAATCCAATTCAAATCCAAACTTGAATGTTTATTCAATTTTACCCATCAACCAACATCAGAATTATCCTTTAAGAAATACATCAAATCAATTTTAAAGTTTTACCAATCCAAATTATTTTTAAGTTTTAGCAACATCACATAAAAGTCAAACACCCACAAATCTAAGCCCATTCATTAACAATAATTCAAAATTCAATCAACATCAACCTTTTAACCCCAACACTCATCCAAACCAAAATTTGGGTTTAGATGTTGTTTGAAATCTAAAATTGAACCAAAATGTGTTTATCAATCCATCCCCAAATCAAACCAACCAAAATTATTTTACAAATCAAACCAATCCAAATATTTTCACCAATAAAACAAATTCTATCTTCTCCACCAACCCAACAAACCCAAACCTCTTCACATAATCAAGAAATCCAATTCCCCCTTTCAATACACTTCCATATCAATTTATCAACAACCCACCTCATAATCAATATTCATTTTCACAAGCCAACACCAACCCAAACTCATTTATGGTTCAAACATATAACATGTTTTCCTGTTCAAGACAAAGCAATCAAATCTCACCACACTTCATTCAAGAGTGGCAAAACATGAAGGATAAAATTCAAGGCTTGAAATATGGTACCTTTTCTAGACAAAAATAATACAAGTTTGAGTAAATATTCCCCTATCCATTTGATATTAATAACATGACGATACCTTTTCCTACACACATTGAACTCCATAAGTTTGATAAATACAAAGGTAAGGAAGATCCTAGGGAACATCTTAAATATTTTCTTATGGTTAACAAAAACATCACCTATAATAATGAATATTTATTAATACTCTTTCCACATAGTCTAGGGGTTAATCCCTAGAGTGATTCCTTCATTTACCCAAAGGATCAATTACTACCTTTGACTATTTATCCAAAATATTTGGGCACCACTTCTCTTAAAATGTTAAGTGGGAATTAACCATGGTTGAATTATATAATACAAATTAATGAAATGGATAATCTTTTTCCTCCTTGCAAATATGGCAGCCATTGGTAAGCCATTTTCCATTGTCCCTAATCGAAAATTAACTTATTTCCATTTTACCGATAATCCTGATTCATAATTAACACATCAATTACAACTTCATTATCCAACATCCTTAGGTGAGATTATATAAAATGGAGTTCAAATTGAAATGACTTTAATTTCTAAGGGTGTCATAAAGATTTTAAAACCAAACAATTAATTCCTCAAACCAAATAGACAAACCCAAGTTCTTTTCCAAAAAAAAATGTTTTAGGTGACAGGGTGACATATGTAAAGCAAGTTCAAAACTCACAACCTATCAACAAAATCACAATACTCGGTGGTTAACAAAAATAATAAAACCACAAGAGTAAGTTCTCTTAATTTGAATACTCTTATGAATCAATCTTTTAAATTTTGGGTCAATCAATCATGATCATATGGCCCAATACCAAACCCTTCAAATAAAATGTTACTAAACCTAAGTGGTATCATTACAATGAATATTATGAATATCACATAATTAAGGGACATTCAACCGATGGATTTATGAGGCTAAAACATTATGTCTAAGATCTCATAGATCATGGGGACATATCAATTGAAAATTAAGCATCCACCTTATCCAATAACCAAAATTTGGGTATATATAAATATCCATTTCTAAAGCATGATAAATGGTGCAATACATAAGGAAAATACCAATCCAAAACTATTAATGTCAATCAAACTAATCACCCTTTTAGTTTTATAATCAATTTTTTTGATTATATGAATCATCATGTTTCTATTATCATAATAAAATCAAGATATTGTGACATTACAATAATGCACACTAATATTACCATTACAAGTGCTTACTCACCCACTATTGAGAGTAAGTAAAAAATTCTAGATCAAATTGAGAAGACACCAGCTCATATAGCCACTCTAGAGCTTCTCATAACATTTCCTATATATAAACACATCTTGTATAAAAATATTCAAGAGTCTAAAGTTACTCAAGACATAAATCCATCAAATTTTCAAGAATTAGTTGGATTATTATCCATAAACAATCAATTTACATTCAATCATTCTGATATCTTCGCTATGGGATCTACACATAATTTACCTTTGCATATATAAGTCATAATCTCTAGGCACAAATTAAAAAGGGTGTTTATAGACAATGTCTCAACTTTGAATTTTTGTATATTAAGATTAATGAAACATTTGGGTATCCTAAAATAACCCTATAATCAAATATTATTACCATCAATATATATAATAAAAATAAACATGAATATATGGGCACCATATATCTTCCTTTGATGGTGGAGCCTATCATTCAGGAGACATTAGTTCATGTACCTGACTTGGATTTATCATATAATTTACTCCTTATAAATGCATGGATTCACTCTATGAACACTATACCACCCATCCTACACCAATGTTTGAAGGTTTCTCATGATGGCATGGAAGTAACCATAAATGGTGATCCTCAACCCTTTTAATATTGAAAATTATTGAAAGGACATTATCAAAAATCTAATTATCTTAATTTTATATAAGACCCATGTTCACCTATTAAGGAATCACCAAATCTTATCAATTACATTCATCCTGACACATTGCTTCAAACATCCCCCCTTGGTGGTTGGTTGGGTATTCCATCCAAATCCACCGATACACCATCTTCAATTCAAGCATCAAATCAACCTTTTAATAAAAATCACATCATCCTCTTTATCATAATTTACAATTGTAGATAAATGCATGGGTAAATATAAAATTCATGATACTCATTACATAGGTAAAATCCATATGTTTCTAAATAATCATGACAAGCCCCATTATCAAAAACATACTCAAATGGTTCGTAATTTTGGAAAAAATACATTAATATAAGGTGGTATATTTTTTTATGAACACAATGAATATTCTAACTCTTCATGGCTTTATTTTGATGAATAATATAAATGTTTCCTTAATAATAAATACCTTATTTTTAAATCCATAATGTGTAACATATTGAATTACAAAGGCAAGGGCCTTGGTCTTCATGAACAAGGTACTTTAGAACTAATAAGTCTTACATCATATGAAAGCCTACATGGTATTGGATTTAAAACACCTAATGTGACCACTACATTTCATGTTCATGATCCTTCTAGTGAGTCTGAGGAAGCCTCTTCAAACACCAAAACATGTTCCATTTATAGCCAATTTGAATATCTTTCCATTACTAACCTATTCAATGATGATGGCATCCTAATTTTTGAACTTAAACACCCAAATCTTACCCAATGGGACCAAAAACCATCATATTTTCTTGACAATTTCCAAAATGATGAAACAATATTAATTTTTTTATAATTAAAGATCATATCCCAATAGGGGACCACAAAAGGGATTTTCCATTTAGTTAAATGATTCTATGTACTTTGGGTAAATTTTAAATCCACATCAATGACATTAAATCAATATAACAACCTCTACCAATCATGGATATCCTGAAGGGGAGTTCAATCTTCCTTCACTCCCTCCAAATTACTATAGAGGTTAACATTAAGATAGATGAAAATCCAAAAATGGTGAAACTTGTTTCATCATCAGATCAAGAATAACAAACCACTTTCACGCTCTTTCTTAAATAATTTTAAAATGTGTTTACATGGTCATATGACAACATTCCAAGATTAAATCCATCACTAGTTGTGCACCATATTGTTGTCAATAAGGATGCAAAACCATTCAAGGAAAAAATTATAAAATTATATCCTAGATCTATCACTAGTTGTGCACCATATTATTGTATATAAGGATGCCAAACCATTCAAAAAGATATGAAAAATAAATTGGAGGTTGGTTTTATATGTCCTATTGACTAATGTGAATAGATCTCTAACATCATGCCAATATCAAATAAACTAGCAGTAACTAAAGAGTGTAAAATTTTTAATGACATTAATAAAACATGTCTAAAAGATTATTTTCCATTTCCTAGCATAGAAATTATTGTAGACTCCACTGGAGGTCATGAGATGTTATCCTTGATGGATATATTTTCAAGTTATAATCAAATTAAAATCACTCTCGAGGACTAATGCAAGACAAAATTTACAATGCCTTGGGCCACTTTTTTTTTATCAAGTAATGCCTTTTAACCTTAAGAAAACTACATCTACCCACCAAAGAGAAATGACAATCATCTTTCATGACATCATGGAAGACATGTAGATGATATCTTGAAAAAATATAAGACTAGAGAAGAACATCCTAAGGTCCTCCATATAATATTTAAAATAATGAAAGATTACAAGCTTTGTTTGAATCCAAATATGTGTATCTTCAAGGTCAAATCAACCAAGTTATTGGGATTCATAGTTTCACATCTTCACATAGAGGTTGATCCTTCCAAAGTATTAACTATCATAAATATGCCTCCACCTAAAAACCTCAAACAACTCCATAGTTTATAGGGTAAAATGGAGAAAATACAAAGGTTCATATCATAGCTTGCAAACATATGTCTTCCATTCACATATTTTCTTAAAAAAGATAATCTAATCACTTGGAATAAAGACTATAATAGGGAATTTGAGAATCTTAAATAGTATATTTCCAATCCACTAGTCCTGATACCACATGTTGCAGGAATTTTTTTCCTTATGTATATATCCACTACAAAATATGCATAGGGGGAATTATTAGCTTAGCATAAAAAATGTGGATCTAAAAAGTAGTTTATTACCTAAGCATAACTTTATTATCATATGAGCTTAATTACTCTCCCATGGAAAAATCATGTCTTGTGGGTTTTTTGATTCACAAAATCTATATAACTACATGTTCAACACTCAAACAAAAGTCATTACCAAAATTAACCCTCTTAAATATCTATTATCCAAAACCACTCTAACAGATAGAAATAAATCAAAGGATAGGTACTAGTAGATGTATTACTAGAAGCTCCTCTAGAATCTCACAGACCTCTGTTCATGTATTTCTTAGATGAGATAATCATGTCAATTGATGAATCTCTACTCTAACAGTTATATTTTGATGGATCCCTTACTAATCATGGTTGGAGGTCAGATATCTTATTAGTTACTCTTGATGGGAGCTTAATTCAAAAATCATTCTGGATTGAATTTCCTTGTGAAAAAAACATAATAAAATATGAAGTTGTTACATCCTGATTCCTCACCAAGCAAACTTGCTAGATCATCCATGGATAACTATAGTTGGAAAATTTAGATTTGGCTATTTTTAACTAAGCTATGAGATATATGTTGATGTGGGGTAGTAGGATATTGCTTAGGTTACACGATCACCCTACTATGAGACAATTATAAGTAAATGTATACTTTATGATCATGTTAATTTATTATTTGAATTATAAGTGCATGGTCATGACTGTTATGGTCTAACTACATATTTTGTGTGAGGTTGATGTAGTAGAACTTAGCCCTCAAAATGTGCTAGAGGGAGAGCATCATCAGAGAGGTTGATGTACATGGAGACATTAGAGGTCAATAGAGAGCAGACAGCAACCCTGCAAACACCACATAAGTGATTCATGTTAGATGCATTGTGAAATGGTTAGCATAGTATGTTTTGGTAGTTAATTGCATTAGATAGTCATTTTTGACAAGATTACCAACATAGTTTAGTTGGTCAATTGAATTTATTCTTTCATGTATGCCCATTTAATACTATTGGAAACACATTTTGCTCAATTAGACTAAATTAAGATTTAGTGATTTAGTTAGGATTTAACCAATTTGATATGCTAGTTTAATTAAAATATATATGTATATATATTATTAATAAATATACTCTGATAAATGTGAAATGGAACTAAAAAAATAAATAAGATAAATAAAAATTAAATTGAAAATTATATGTATTTAGAAAGTGAATAAATCAAAACAATAATAAATTAAAAAAACTCATATCTTGAAAAAGGGATAAAAACTCTTAAAAGAGGAATTAAATAAAAAAGAATCCAAAGCAAAAAAGAAGATATATTTAAAAATAGGACTATGCCTATTTTAAGTAGTAGAAAATTAATAAGAAAATCCATCTATTTCTAAAGTATTATCTAAGTGAAAGAAAGGGCAGACAAGTCAAAGGTATTATGTAGTGGAGAAACAAAGAAGAGAAGGGATGTATAGAGTGGAGATGAACGAAATCAACTCAAGCAAAAATCCTCTAGATCTTACCATTATAGGCACTTTTTATAGGTATGAGAAGCCATTAAAATTAAATGTGGAATTTTATGACTTAAAAATATAAATATGTAGCAAGTTGTATTTAACTTTAAAAATTGCAATTACATATATAATTTTACAAATCCCTTGTTATCTAGGATATGGAAATGGGTAAATAAGGTTGAATATATGCATTTATTTCAAACTATGAAAATATGTCATAAACCTAGTACAAATCTTTAATACTCAACTCTACTAATTTAGCATTTATATAATACTTAGCATTTCTATAATGTGCCATCAATGTTTATACTAACTTAATCTTGAATAAATTAAATCATTATATAATTAAGTATAGAAGGCTATATAAATATAAGGATCACTTGTATTCATATTTTTAAGTTGCACAATTACTTCTAGCATTACCCATTTAGCTATCAATTAGTTGTACCAACTATTTGTAGTTGATTTCAAATCTCTTTCAATATAATTAAACTGTTGTATATCTGACATTGAGAATAAATCAAAGATTTATAGATTACATTAATATTTATTTTATCATATTTTATGTAAGTCAATTTTATATATTAAGTTGATTTATTATTATATCTAATAAAAGTTAAGCTCAATAATTTTGTCATAATAGATTATGTCGACCCTTTTTATTTGTTGTAGAAATCTCTTACCTATGATTGATTGATTATCCAATGAGATAATCTTACATTGGAAACTCTGGTTGTTTCATGACCCACATAGGAATAATTTTATGGAAAAGATTTTTTCTAAGAGAAATATTGGTTATGATGCCTCCTTTGAGAAAAGTGATTACCAATACTAGAATACTTAAATTTGTATGGGATAATTAGAAAAACCCTATTATCAATTTCTAACTCTATATTCACTAAATTCAACCAATAGATATGATATAATATGGAGAGTTATAATGATTTAATCCTTAAATTCCATGCTATATATTAATTGATATTATATACTAGTAATGTATGTAATGAACCATTTTGTCATAAGATTACAGTGATTTGTATATTAAAATCAATGATTTAAAAATAAAAAGTTAGCAACTGGCATAGAGTTAATGACTTAATACTAAGGTAGCCCATAAATTCCTCTTTCAATACAATATGGTTTTACCTATTAGGATTATATGATATTTTTATTTCTTTATTATTAAACTTAGTTTTTCAATGTTTTATAACATTATCACCTTCAATGTCATATAATCCTAAAACTTGTTAAATAGGATAGGATTAATTATATTGTATAAACTTAGTATTATTAGGAGATGATTATAAAACATTGACACAAGACCTTAATTATTAAGAGTAGAATTAAAATACAATGTAAGAGATTGACCACATATACATTATAGTTAAGATTATCTCAATACAATGTCTCATTCCCATTTATCTAAACCATGAGGAACATATGTAGTTACTAATATATGATGAATATATGTGGTTATTATAACATGAGTTAAAAATAGAGTGTATATTATTTGGCTATACTTTAGGTATAAGAGATAAATAGAAATGACATATATATGTGATTGAAATTAACTTAATGTATTTTAAAATACTATAATTAAGTCATTATACTATAAAATATCTAGTATATCTAGGTATCATATTACTCGAGCCTCTTAGCTTATTGAACTAGCTATAAATCATCATTCCATTAGCATACTTACATTGCTAGCTAATATAACCCCCAATCTATAGATATGTGTTGACCTAGTGGATGGTTGACGATGATATCAATCCATTAATGCTTAGTAGTTCTTCAGACTATATGAAATGTAAATGACTAGTATATCATGGCCTAGACCATGAGTTCTTGTCGGAAACTAATGGGTTATGTTTTTAATATTATTCCATTGTTAACATGTGTATTAATATGTACAAGGGTTTATACGTACATATAGTTTATATATAGGAATTATACCTTTAGATAAATGGATGGTTATATTGAGTTAGAGGGTGTTCAAGAACTGAGAGTTATGAAACTTTACCAAATAAGACCTAAGCTCTTAACTTAGCATTTGATGGTAGATGCATATTTATAGCTTGGCATGGGTCTTCATTATCTAGAGATAAGTATCTAATTTGAGATCCTTGAAGAGAGTTATAAATGCCTTTAGGGAGCTCTTATTTTAAAGTATAAGTGAACAATGGTTCAATATCTGCATAAGTTTGGAATAACTACTTGGGGTGTGTAATACTCATACATAGGGTTTGTACTTATAAAGATAGTTTGAGTAAGTCTTTAAGTTCTTAGAAGCCATAAACTATATCCTTTGAAATATTCTTCTAGAAAATAAAACAAGATGTATAAATGAATGTCATAATGGGTTTATGTGATTTCTATTTCTTAGCAAGTGATTGATTAACTATTTGTTATATATTTTGCATTGAATACTTGAGTTCAATACATGTTATGATATTGCTAATATGTATAACGCTTGGTTATATCTAGTATATAATGGTTCATCATGATGCATGCTTATAATAATGTTACTTTTAATGCTAGTTGTAGTCTAAACTCAGGGTATATCTGAGTGATATAACTTCATACTTGCGTGTTTGCTATTATTTTATATTGATCATTGGATTTTTGAAATCACATGTTTGGTTATGATTATTTATGTAGTTAGAAACCTATGATAGTATAGGATATTATAGGGTATTATAGTATAAAATTATGTCATACCTAGAAGGTACATACTATAACTATTATGCCTAAACTCGTATCTACATTTCATTGATTTATCATATACATGTTGGCTATTTATGTGGATAGCATGTTTTAGTTGATAAGACTTTATGTATGCATGCATGTGATATTTAAAAGTATAAAAAATGTTGTGTTGGTATATTATTATGTTTCATGGGAACTATGACTTGCTTTGTTATATATAATTACATGTATTAATACTTATGTTTTTGGCATGATTTTAAAACTACTTTAGATGACTATTTTGGGAAAACTAGTAGTTATGTTTTAGAATACTAGACTATGGTAGTATGGGTTATCATAGGTGTATTATTTTTGGAAACAAATTATGGTAGTTGAAATATACAACTATTTATAATTTACCCGAGTGGTATAGACTATATTCATTATTTATAGCATGAGATAGATATTAATGTAAGATTCATTTATGCATTTGAAAAAACAAATATATGCTTTGGTTACTCATAAGTATAGCATATTATATGATGAATATACTAAATATAATGTAAACTAAATGAATCTTATGGTTGAATTATATTTGACAAATATGCATTATTGATACAGGGTAAGGAGTGAGATGGACTTCACTGGCTTACTAGTCTCACAATGATAGATGAAGGCAATCCGATCAAGTGGTGTGTATGAATTTTATTGATATAGATAATTATTATTTATTATTTTTTAAAAATTGGGAAAAAGTATGTTTAGTGATATATTATAATTTCATTAGTGTGATTTACATGTTGTGTGATATCTTGCAATAAAATATATTTATATGATACACTGCATGTTTAGTTTAGAATCATACAACACATGGGTACTTGTTTGTCTCTCTAGATTCCTATGCCATCACTATCTACTCATCTATGAAGGGAGGGTAATTTTTTTATGGGATTAGTGTGGCGGATCATTGGTTTGTTTTTGGTGTGGAAAATCACTTGGATTATGCTCTCCCTCCCCATAGAAGTACTACTTATCGAGATAACACTTGAGATTGCCATAGATACTTAAGTTTGAGAACTATGCTCTAGGGGAGAGATGTATATATATTTATATATGTAGATTTTATTTTATTGTAATTATAATTATACATTATTATCATAGTTATAATTAATTATTATTGTACTTTGATAGGAGTGGTTGTTAACTTGTTATAGTTGTAGTAGAATTAATGGGATTACTTCTATACTCACACCATGACCTGCACTATCATGACCATTAGAGATTAGTATTATGCGATGTATTATGCTTGTTGATATTATCACACCTTGTGTATTTATTATGGTTTATTTATATTATCATGGTGTAATAATATTTGGTATATGTGTTTACATTAAAAAAACCATGTATTTTTATGCCTAACCCAATAGGGTTGTTGCATGTGGCATCAGAGTTATGGCTCAAACTCTAGGACCTAATGATTTCATTAGCATTTTCATGTATTTATGTTTACTAGTGTGAACATAATGACATGAATTATTACACTATTATTTTGTATTTATGGAGCCTTAGTTCAAAATCATGTTACACCATGATTGGCATTTTGAGATATGATAGGTTCTCCTATTTGGTTTGGTGACTTTTGTAAGCATGTGACATTTGTGAATGAGTGTGATATATTGAGTATGTACCTTAGAATTATTTTTTAACATTTTAAAATTTCTATAGGGTTGGTTTAGTGAGTATTTTTTGATGAATTTGGTTGTAATTAAGGTTTGGGTAGGTGAGTGCATAGTTTAGTTTAGGAGTTGTGAACAAGAGTATCCTACCCTATTTATGACCATTTAGATTGACACCTGAAGGATGATTATGAATTTACTTATTAATAAATTCCCCATGTTATTTGATTTTTATGTTGTGAGCTATTATTAAGCACGGGATGCTTCTCACTTAATTTTATGTGCCTTATTTTTGTGTTCATTAAATCTTAGAAATGGAAAATCTTATAAGACCATTTTTAGTTTGGTACCACCTAGTGTCGTGAGAATTTTTCTTATAGGTAAAGTGCTATTATTTTAGGTTGAGAATTCCTTGTGTTAGGAGATTTTTTATGGTTTGGCACCCTTAATTTATGTGGTTTAGAAAAGAATGTTAACTTTATTAGTTATCTTAGAGGTGAGTTGTTATTATCTCATTCTCCTTTGATAACACTAAGCTACCAAGAGGATTAATATGCATGATGTTGATTTATTGTTCTCTTAAAGGGGAACTTATTTTTAAAATTGTTGATTGATTATTTTCCTTGTAAGTTCTTGGGAATAATGTCTTCTACTTCTTGTTGAGAAATAAGTTGTAGGATTTGATGAAATGATACATCTTTGTGGATAGTATTTTATTTCTTCCAGTTGTGGAAATAAATTGTGATACTATACTTATAAATTTGGCAAGAAGGAAGCATTTTGGAAACATTGTGATGTAGTGTTTTCCTTTACCTGGTGAAGGTATGCTGGCATTTTTAAGATGACAGTTCTCTAATTTTCACTTCAGGTTCTTTAGAGTCACTACATTATTTTACTCGTGACTACATTCCATGTGGAGTGGAAAAATTATATATTAAATTTTAGATTAATAACTATAATTTGATTATGAATATATGTTATTATTCACCCTTAATTAGATTGAAATTTTTATCTTAGGATTAAAACATATTGTTTTCAAGAGTTATTTTTGTACCTTTCACCAAAAGTGAGTAGGATATAAGATGTGTAGAACATCTTGTCAATCTAAGAGTTGAGAAATTTGTTTAACTTGTTGCACTCTAGGTGAGTAAGCAAGGAGATATTGTTTTGTTTGAGATAAAGGATAGCATGATCCTTAACCTATGCATGTTATGTTAATTGTAACATTATTTACTCTTAACTATGAGTATAACTCTATAAGTTATGTTATGAAATATGGTACTAGTTATGTGTGGCTAGTGGTAATTTAATACAATCATAGATGGATTGTATGATTTTTCTTGTGTGTACATTGATACATCTAAAAATTTTCTAGCTCAAATCATTGCTTTCTATAATCTATTAGCATAAAATTATGATTCATTGAATATTATGTAATGTAGAGATCATTAGGTCTTGAAGACTTGAGGGAAGAATGGTGAATTCAGAACACAATTTCTACGTGATAAGAGGTATCCTACTTAGCCTCACATTAAATCAGTTTTTAATGAGTGGGATCTGATTGATAGACTTTTTGAATATAGGATTTGATAGGCAGAACTTGTCAGATTCAGTCATATGGCCATATGCATTATACAATGGAATATTTATTCCATGATTTTTATATGTTGGAAATGAATTATTTCGAGTTCCTATTCATCAACATACTTGTTAGGAACTCTATAGAGTAGTGATAGTATTGACATGTTATACTTATCAAGAACTACATAGAGTAGTGGTAGTATTAACTGGTACACATCATTCTAGATAACATCCCTAAACACTTTTCTCTAGAATATGAGAAACACTCTCTATAATTGGAGAGATGCATGGAGGAATATGGAGGGTTTTTTGAAACTCTCCTTGATCAATTATTTTATCTTGTGTGATCTTGAGAAGTCAGTAAAATTTTCACTGAGATATATTTATAGGTTTCTCTTTTAATTCTAGACCCTAGGGTGGTCATGACAAGAGCATTCAAAGTAAGTGACACTCACAAACATTGTTTACATAATACTGAGATGTCATAAATTAGGGTCTTATGAGACCAATATTTTGGGAATAACATAACTTAAAGGAACTATGATGAGTTCTACAAGTAATTTCCCATTTATTTTCTTAATTTGATATTGTATATAATGTTATTACTTTGGTAAATATTTTTTTAAATTCAAAAATTATGTTTGGATAAGAGTCATCAAGGATGATGACTATATTTAGGGGGGAAGGATGTTACATCCAAATTCCTTGCTAGGCAAACTCACTAGATCATCCATGGATAATTATAAATAGAAAATTTAGATTTGGCTATTTTTAACTAAGCTATGAGGTATATGATGATATAGGGTAGTAGGATATTGCTTAGGTTACATAATCACCCTACTATGAGATAGCTATAAGTAAATATATACTTTATGATCATGTTAATTTATTATTTTATCTATAATCTATGATGAATATATATGTAGTCATATGAAATTCAAAAATTGGTAATTTGAGCATGGCTAATGACACCCAACCCATAAGTCTCTCTTGTTTGCTCTCCTAACCCTCTTAGGCTTATTTTCACTAATTCTTAATCATCCATAGCCCTTCATACGTAGTTAGAGCTTATGCAAACTACTCTTTCCAAGACAAATCAATCCCCCTAGGTCCCATATACTTAGGACAATAGTGCCACACTTGGACTATAGTGCCAATGCCACTCATGTCTACTTTTGGCATTCTTGTCCAAGTCCATTTTTGACCTTAATGGTCAATTTATTATGATTATATATACTTGTCTTTCTTAACCTAATGTAATTACATTCAACCCATGACCAATATATCCCTATAAAATCCCATTCAAAGATCATTTAGAAAGGGTTAGAAATTATCACCAGGTAAGCAAGAATGCAAGCAAGACTATGCAAGAAATCTTCCCTTTCTCTACATAAGACCAGCTAACACACTTACAAGATTATTCAAATACTTACACCAGTCCCTAGCTACCTCAATTAAATTCAATATAACATTATGCATCTTCATACACATAATTTCACAAAGCACATCAAGTAGGAGAACTACATATGTCTTGATCCCTTTTCAGAGTATTGGTATGTAGGTAGTATGCCCACACAAGGGGTGTGGATACATGTCTAGTGAATCTTAAACACACTAATCCCCCCTCTTTCTCAAAATTGATTAAATCATAATAGAGTATAGGGTTTGAAGATAAAATCTACTCTACATGGAGTTCTAGAGACTTTTTACTATTGAAACTTCATAAATAGGGTCACATAGACATAATAAACAAAACCCAAAAATCTTAGATCCTTAGGAAAATAGTAATAGAGGTGGAATATAGTGCCAATACCACTCTTATCTAGTTCTGACACTCCTATTAAATTAAAAAATGAATATTAGACTTTAGTTTGCAATAGTGTCTTAGTCTTACATAGTAAATCTAGCCTCTGTCTTAATCAGATCAATCAGTTTCCAGCTAAGTCTTCTTTTCCATCTCTTATTACTATTTTTAGAAAGGTTAAAATTAAAATGTAGTTTACACAAATTAGTAGCTTGATTATTTCATATTTATTTACTAATTTTACTACTCAGACCTTTTAACTAAATTAGGAATAATACACCAATATTCCCAAATAGGTTAAATCATTTGGTAAACCCAACTTACTTCGTTTGTGCATAAAAACCTTAGAAACTCTAGGGTAAATTTCTTACTAATTTTTCCTATATTTTTATATTTTTTCACTTGCATAATAAAATAATAAATTTATATTAAATTTTAAATTTTCATAGTAATTTTAAAATAATTTTCTTTCAAACCCTAGTTATCCATACTAGGTCCTGGTATTTTTCCCAATAATTTTCCAATAATTTCTTGATTTTTTACTAGCATATTAAAATCAAAAATTCACTTTAACTGTCAAAATTTCATAGTAATTTTCAAAAATTTATTTTTCTCAAAACCTTACTTGCACATACTAGGTCCTAATCAATCAAGTATTTTTCAATATTTTTTTTATTTTTTAGCTACATATTTCTCTCAAAAATTCACTTCAAATTTCAAAATTCAATAGAAATATTTAGAAATATTTATTTTTCAAAACCCTAGTTTCATCTTATAGGTCTCCTTAAATCACAGATTTTCTAATAATTTTTTTATTTTTACTTGCATATCTAACTCAGAAATTCACTTTAAATTTTAAAGTTTCAGTCAATCTCAAAATAATCACCTTTAAAAACCCTAGTTGAATATACTAAGTCCCATTAATTCTTGATTTATCACCTTACATTTATAATCAGATTGTAAAAATGGATCTCACTTATTTACAAAATTTTCTTACATTTCTTACAAATAATAAAGAGACCGTACTTGGTCCTATTATGTACATGAATGATGAAGTCTATCATATGTTAGTACAAAGCTTAATTATTCATAATTCATGCTTATTTTTCATTGTATGGGATGATGTTAAGAAAGTTATTATTAAACATGTTAAGATATATTTTACATCACCTCCATTGGAGCCTCTATCCCATGTCGAGTCATGTTGCATGGTCCATTTTACCCTTCCCTAGGTCACTACCCATCACTAGAGAGCCTAGTTGACACCATTTGTCACTCCACCACCTTGACCTATCGATTGTCTTATGTCTCCTCCCATAGATAATAATATTCCTATATAGATAGTAGATAATGTGGTTAGAGATATTATTTGATGTGCTACCATGCCTCCTCCACCTAGTCAGAAGCCTCACCACCTTCCTATTCCTTCCTATCCTAGGACCAACCCAACCACACAAGGCATATGATATTATTGATCAATTGAGAAACACTGCAACTAAGATTTCCATGTTATAACTACTTTAGAAAGCTAATGTGTTTAACGATATTATTTACTAGGCACTCACTTAGATTTTAATGCCCATTGATTCAAAGACTTCTTATTTTGCATCAGTGATCAACACTTTAAAAACCATAAAAGATGTAATTTATTTTGATCATGAGGACATGCCTTCTCAGATAGTTATTGATCAAAATTTACCACTGTTCATACAAGTTCAAGTTAAAACCATCATGATAAAGAGATTCCTAGTTGATAGTGGTTCTAGACTTAATATATGTAATATCACATTCTTATAGACCATGGGCATAAATATGGCATCCATGTAAAAATCATATAAGAACATTAGAGGGTTTGATGATATATCATGATAAACAATGGGAACCATTACTTTAGATATCATGGTAGGATCTAAAACCCTCTTTGCATACTTTTAGGTCATGCCAGGTCTTCTTCATTATAATATTTTACTTAGACGACCCTAGATACACACTATGGGGGTAGTTCCTTCTACTCTTCATTGATGTGTTAAGTTTCTCCATGAAGGATACCTATATACATGTATAATAGATAATCAACCATTTAGAAATTGTCAAACTATAGACTCATCTCCAACTATTTCACCAGATGGAACACCTCATATCATAGTTCAACCACCACCTCATTATAGTTCTCTTAATCAGATACATACATATGAGGTTGGAGAGACTAGCACTTATCACACTCCTCCACTTACAGTTGTGTCCTCCACTCTATATATTCATCTAGTCACATCAGCTTCAGTCATTCTATCTATCCCATCAATCATAATTTCTACACTTGTTACAATTATACATTCAATGATAGTAGTTCTAATAGTACTAGTTAATTCTATAGATATAGTTACTCCATTAGTTACAAATACTTCCATAGCACTATTGTCTTCTACTAATATAGTTGATAAGACTCTTATCATAGTTACCCCTCATGGAAAATTTTGAGTTACCATATTTACATGATGTTGATATAGATTCCAAGGCTTCTTTAGATGATGATACAACACCCACACTTATAGATGACTATTTATGTGGATTGAGCTTTAAATCAGTGGGCCCAAGTAAGTACTAAGATGACTCTAGAGTTCCTATTATACATCTTACATTACTCTTAGCATCTCACACTACACTCATAGGATATACTTCACATTTGTGGCCATAAACAGATCACTCAGTACATACATTTCACATGGTTACCTCTATGGATATAGAGCTAGTCATTTAGATTTAGGCAGGGAACACACAACATAAATTATAGATGTTACTTGATTATGGATTAATCAAATTACCTATAATATGACATAGATCTATTAGCATATTATCATAATAGCATGGTTGCCCATTTTATCTTTTTTACAAGATCATAAGCCATGATACAAACTCATGTATAGCTTTACAGTAGAGATTAGATAAACTCCAAGTTTAGGGTATTATTTATATCATAACACCATCATCACTATATTTTCCCCTTCCACTGAAGCAAGCTACTACTATAGCTAAACATCCCATAGGGGAATCAACATCTCCACCACCAAATCAATGTTTAGCTCACCTTTGGTAGGATGACACCATGTACATAGCTTCTACAGCATATGATGATACTTATGATGATGATCTTGAGGTATTTGATGATGGTCATGATCCCTTCCTCCATTTCCTTCCCCAACAAGCTCCATCTTTAGACCCTTTACCCCCTCTAGCCCAATATTTTATGTCATTATCTACATATTGCTTTATTCATATGTGTGTATCTATCCTTTTTTTCTAATGCCTATACATACTTTAGTTTTGCTTACTTATACATATTCCTTTTTAATTATTGTACATAGTCTTCATGTGATTGATTGTACATAGTTCATAACATATCCAAAATACCAAAAACATTCAAATTATTCCAAAATATTAAAAACATTTAAATAACTCAAAAACACCAAAAATATTTCCATTATATGCATTATCCATGCTTTATATTTCTATTACAATGCTAACTTACATTTTTTGTTCTATGCTATTGTTTGTTGATTTATCTACATTACCATGCTTCACTTGATCTTCTATGATTGTGTGCAGTGACATCTAGCTCTTGGATTGATTCACTCTACCCATTGAGGGGGCATACTACATCTACATTTGAGACACACATTGATATACATATCCATTGGGGGCATATTATACATAACTTCACCATCTAGGTTATGTCATTCCTACACCACATAATCTAGTTATCATGTTGATGTATATTATTTACTAGCTTACATATATTACTCTATTGACACTCACTAGTATATAACACCTGTGTATTTCCTAGCACATTCCCAGTCTTTTACTAACATGTCTTGCATACTTTCCCTCTTACTTTGCAAAGCTAGATATGATTGCATTTCTTAGATTTTGATTATATCCTATATGTGCCTTAGGACATTTTCCAATGTCCTTTGATTTTATGTCTTGTGTGTGCCTTAGGACATTTTCCAATGTCTTATGCTTGTACTCTTCTATGTGAGTGTTGCTTCCATACCATGTTTGCTTATTTCAATTGTATGTGTATATAGAAGTTGAACAAGCCTTATCTGTTTGACTTTTATTATGAGTGACATGTGCCATGTTCCTTGTTTGTGTGGCCCCTAGCCACCCTTGTATGCTTCTTACCTTGTGTTCTTATTGCTTGATTTCTTATCAATTGTTTGTAATGCCATGATCCACATTATGCATTATCTTGATTTCTTGGATACCATGATGGACATCACACTCCATCCATTTAACTAACAACTAAAAAATAACTAGAATTTAAAATATAGTTTAGTACACTGCACATGCTATTACATTATTAAATCTATCAAGACATATCCTTATTGATCTAACAATCTTTCATTACAAACCATGTTATATCTAGAGATATCTTATCAATTATCATTGATATATCATATATTTTTACATTATAACACACTTATAAGGCTCTTTCTTATGAGGGTAGTCATTTTAGTATCTTCATTTCTACCCTCAAAAGAGGGGGAAACAAATAGGGGTTTTGTCACAAAGATCAAAGCTCTCAACGGTTAGTTAGAACAAACTAGACATATAGTGAGAATATCAAAACAATTACCATATTTAACTTAAGAAATTAATTCCCAACTTGGATTGTAGAATTTGTGCCATGAGTGTCCACTATCAACACTCCTATCTAAATAATAAAAAAACCAGACTTTCTAGAAGTAGGTTTAACTATAATTTTGCATAGCTAAAATAATTTAGAATCAACAATTTTTAGTACACTTTTGCTCAAAGAATTTAGATATAGGGGTCATCATGCATGTCATGATGGCTCTCACTTCTAGTTCTAGATATGGTAGTTGATATGACTTCCAGATCAGAATCCATGTTTCAGACACCAGTGATTGGGGGCAATGTGCGTGACATAGTTGTTTTCTTTTTTTTTGAGTTTAACATTCCTCAAGCATTCTTAGTAGTTGTGTTCCTTAATCCATTTATAGGTGGTTGAAATCATTTTTTAATGGCTTTCATACAATCCTAATTTTCACATTCTCAAGTTCCCAAGTTCTCGAGTGGCTTTCATATAAGCCTAGTGCACTAATTTTAAAGTGGCTTTCATACAAGCCTAATATTCATTTTTAAAAATGGCCAAGAGTGGCCCAGTTTTTAGTATACATTTAGCTATCCACATCATCATTTTAAAGTTATAGATCATTCATGGGCTACAAGAGCCATCTCATATGACACATTTTTCATACTGATATTAGTTCATAGCTTCACTTTATGGGGTAATGATGGAGCCAAATGACTAACTAGCCTTTGTATTCTTGAGCCACCTATTTAGAGTGATTGGAAACATAGTATAAATATTAATCAACACATTCAAGATCACTTAGCTTCACTTAGTGGGTGATGATGGAGCAAAAGAGCTAGCCTTTGCATTCTTGAGTCACTCCCAAGGAATTGAACACTCGTCTCCATTCATGATATCACTTTTGGTTTAGCATCAATCAAAATTACTCAATATCACAACATTTTTTATATTGGTCTACCTACCTAGTGAGGTGTATTCATTCCTTTCTCTTCTTCTATCCTTACCTAACTTTATACATTCTTATTTTAGATATAGTGTATCTAGTAAGAATTGATCTACTTTTTGTTTTCTTTCAAAAATTTACACTTCATAGTGTGCTCTCTCTATGCCCACTCAGCATCACATAGCTTCATGAGCTTCACCTTTATAGGTAAGTTTAGGTATGATTTCTATTTTTTTTTATCTTAGTATTTTACTTTGCTACATCACTAGAATTAAGGGGGCACAAATGTAGTCATATAAAATGCAAAAATTGGTAACTCGAGCATAGATAATGACACCCAATATATAGGTCCATCTTGATTTCTCTCTTAACCCTCTTAGGCTTATTTTCACTAATTCCCAATCATTCATAGTCTTTTAGAATTAGTCTTGGCTCACCCAGATTTCTCATTCCAAGACAAATCAATCCCCCTAAGTCTTATTTGCTTAGGATAGTAGCATCACACTTGGACTATAACATCAATGACACTCATATTCACTTTTGGCACTCTTCTCCAAGTCTATTTTTGACCCCAATAGTCAATTTATTTTGGTTCCCCATCCTTCTCTTTGTTATCTTAATATGAGTACATTCAACCCATGACCAATAAATCCTTATACAAATCCATTCAAATATCATTTAGAAAGGGTTGTCAATTATCACTAAGCAAGTAAGAATATAAGCAAGACTACTCAAGAAATCTTCCCTATTCTTTTCATACAACCAACCAAAACACTTACAAGCTTATTCAAATCCTTACACCAGTCCCTAGCCACCTCAAGCACACCCAGTTTAGCATTATGCATCTTCATACACATAATTGCATAAAGCATATTAGGTGGGAGTACCACATATGGTTTGATCCCTCTTTGGAGTATTGGTATGTAGGTAGTGTGCCCATAAAAAGGGTGTGGATATAGGTCCAATGAATCTTACACACACTAACCCCCTTATTTCTCAAAATTGATCAAAGCAAAATTGAGTATAGGGTTTTAAGATAAAATCTACTCTATAAGGATTTTTATAGACTTTTGACAACCAAAAATTTATAGACAAGGTCACATAGACATAGAAAATAAAATATAAAAATCTTAGATCCTTAGGAGAATAGCAATAGAGGTGGACTACAGTGCATGTGCCATTCATGTCTAGTTCTGACACTCTTGTCTAATTATAAAATGAATGTTATACTTCATTTTGTGACAGTGTCCCAATCCTACATAGTACATTATAGCATTTGTCTTAGTCAGATCAATTAGTTTCAAGCTAAGTCTTCTTTTCCATCTCTTATTACTATTTTTAGAAAGTTCAAAATTATAATCTAGTTTACACAAATCAGTAGCTTAATTATTGCAAATTTATTTATTTATTTTACTACTCAGACCCTTTAAATAAATTAGGAATAATAAACTAATATTCCCAAATAGGTTAAATCAATATACATCATGATTTTTATTGTCTAACTACCTATTTTGTGTGAGGTTCATGTAGGAGAACTCAACCATCAAAATGTGTTGGAGGGAGAGCATCATCAAAGAGGGTAAGGTAGATGGAGACATTGGAGGTCAACACGGAGTTGGTATAAACCCTAAACACACCACATAAGTGATTCATGTTAGATGCATTGTGGAATGGTTAGCATAGTATGTTTTGGGAGCTATTTGCATTAGATATGCATTTTTGACATGATTACCAGCATAGTTTAGCTGGTTATTTGAATTTATTCTTGCATATATGCCCATTTAATACTATTGGAAACACATTTTTCTCAATTGTAACAAATTAATATTTATTGATTTAGTTGGGATTGAACCAATTTGATATGCTAGTTTAATTAGAAAATATATGTATATTTATTATTAATAAATATACTTTGGTAAATGTGAAATGATATTAAAAAAGAAATAAGATAAATAAAAATTAAATTAAAAATTATATATATTTATAAAGTGAATAAATCAAAACAATAATATTTTTTTTTAAAACTCATATCTTGAAAAAGGGACAAAAAATCTTAAAAGAGGAATTAAATAAAAAATAATCCTTAAAGAAAAAAAGAAGAAGATAGATTTAAAAATAGGACTACACCTATTTTAAGTAGTAGAAAATTAAGAAGAAAATATATCTATTTCTAAAGTATTATCTGAGTGAAATAAAGGGTAGACAAGTCAAAGGTATTGTGTAGTGGAGAAAAAAATGAGATAAGGGATGTGTGGGGTGGAGATGAATGAAATCAACTCAAGCAAAAATGCTCTAGATCATACCATTATAGGTGCTTTTGATAGGTATGGGAAGCCATTAAAATTAAATGTGGAATTTTATGATTGAGAAATATAAATATACAATGAGTTGTGTTTAACCTTAAAAATTACGATTACATATATAAGTTTATAATTCCCTTGTTATCCAGGATGTTATAGTGGGTAAATAAGGCTGAATATATGTATTTATTTCAAACTATGAAACTAATACATACACCTAGTACAAATATTTAATACTCCACTCTACTAATTTAGTGTTTATATAATACTTAGCATTTATATAATGTGCCATTAGTGTTTATACTAACTTAATCTTGAACAAAATAAATCATTGTATTATTGAGTGTAGAAGGTTGTATAAACATAAGGATCACTTGTATTCATATTTTTAAGCTACACATTTACTTCTAGTGTCACCCATTTAGCTGGTGGTTATTTGTACCAACTATTTATAGGTTGACTTCAAATCTCTTTAAATAGAATCATCTGACATTGAGAATAAATGAAATATTTATAGATTACATTAATATTTATTTTATCTTATTTTATGTAAGCTGATTTTATATATTAAGTCAATTTATTATTATATCCAAGAAAATTTAATCTCAAAATTTCTAGCATGAGAGAATACATTGACCCTTTTTATTTGGTGTAGAAATATCTTACCTATAGTTGCATGATTATCTAATGAGATAATCTTACATTGGAAACGCTATTTATTTCATAACCCACACAGGAAGAATTTTATGGAAAAGATTTTTTTTTGAGATAAATATTGGTTCTGACGCCTCCTTTGGGAAAAGTGATTAGCAATGCTAGAATACTAAAATTTGCATGTGATAATTAGAAAAACCCTATCATCAATTTATAACTATGTATTTATTAAATTCAGCCAATAGATCTGATATAATATGGAAAGGTACAATGATTTAATCCTTAAATTATATGATGTCTATTAATTGATATTATATACTAGTAATATATACATCAAACCATTCTATCATAAGATTTAAATAATTTGTATATTAAAATAAATAATTTAAAAACAAAAAGTCAATGACAAGCATAGAGTCAGTGACTTAATATTGAGGCAACCCATAAATTCCTATTTCAATACAATATGGTTTTACCTATTAGAATTATATGATATTTGGATTTCATTATGATTAAACTTAACATTTCAATGTTGTATAACCTTAGCACTTTCAAATCCATATAATCCTAAAACTCATTAAATGGGATAGGATCAATTATGATGTATAAAATTGGTATCATTAGTAGTCAATTATAAAAAAATTAAATAAGACCTTAATTATTAACATCAGAATTAAGATATAGTTTATGAGATTGAACACATATACATTATAGTTAGGAGTATCTCAATATAATGTCTCATTCCCATTTATATGAACCATGAGGAATAGATGTAGTTATTAATATACAGTGAATATATGTGGTTATTATAACATGAGTTAAAAATAGAGTGTTTATTATTTGGATATACTTTGGGTATAAGAGATAACTAGAAATGATGTGTGTGTGTGTGTGTGTGTGTGTGTGTGTGTGTGTGTGTGTGTGTGTGTGTGTGTGTGTGTGTGTGCGTGCGTGCGTGTGTGTGTGTGTGTGTGTGTGTTTGTGAATGTGTGTGTGCGTGTGTGTGTGCGCGCATGTGTGTGTGTGTGCATGCATGCATACGTGTGTGTGTGTGTGTTTGTGTGTGTGTGTGTGTGTGTGTGTGTGTGTGTGTGTGTGTGTGTGTGTGTGTGTGTGTGTGTGTGTGTGTGTGTGTGTGTGTGTGTGTGTGTGTGTGTGTGTGTGTGTGTGTGTGTGTGTGTGAGAGAGATTGGAATTAACTTAATGTATTTTAAAATACCTTAATTAGTTCATTATACTATAAATTATCAAGTATATCTAGGTGTCATATTACCTAAGGCTCTCAGCTTGTTAAACTAACTATAAAACCATCATTCATAAATATACTTACATTGCTAGCTAATGTTACTCTCAATGCATTGTTAAGTGTTGACCTAGTGGATGGTAGACAATGATATCATTCCATTAATGGTTATTACTTCTTTGAACTATATGAAATGTAAATGACTAGTATATCATGGCCTAAACCATGAGTCCCTATTTGAAATTAATGGGTTTTGTTTTGAATATTATTTCATTATTAACATGTGTATTAATATGTACTAGGGTTTATATGTACATATAGTAATTATACCTTTGAATAAATGAATGGTTATATTGAGTTATAAGATGTTCGGGAATTGAGAGTTTTGAAACTATAGAAAATAAGATCTAGGCTCCTAAGTTGGCATTTAATGGTAGAAACATATTTACAACTTGGCATGGGCCTTCATTATCTAGAGATAAGTATATGATTTGAGATCCTTGAAGAGAGTTATAAATTCCATTAGGGAACTCTTGTTTTAAAGTATAAGTGAATAGTGGTTCAATATCTACATAAATTTAGAATAACTACTTTTGGTGCATAATACTCATACATAAGGTTTGTACTTATAAAGATGGTTTGTGTAAGTCTTTAATTTCTCAAAAACCAAAAATTATATACTTTGGAACAATATTTTAAAAAATAGAACAAGATGTATAAATGAATGTCATAATGGGTATGTGTGATTTCTATTTTTCAACAAGTAATTGATTGACTATTTTTTTTATTCTGCATTGAATACTTGAGTGTAGCACATATTATGAGATTGATAATATGTATAATTCTTGGTTATATCTAGTATATAATGGTGTATCTTGATATGTGTTTATAGTTATCTTACTTTGAATGCTAGTTGCAGTCTAAACTTAGGGTATATTTAGGTGATATAACTATGTACTTGCTTGCTTATTGTTATTTTATATGGATTATTGGATTCTTAAAATCACATGTTTGGTTATGAGTATTTATGTAGTTGTAAACCTATGATAGTATTGGATATTATAGGGTACTAAAATATAATAGTATGTTGTACCTAGATAGTATTTATTATAATTATTATGCCTAAACTCATATCTACATTTGATTAATTTACCGCATACATGTTGGTTATTGTTGTTGATAACATGTTTTAATTGATAAGACTTTTTGTACGTGTGCATGAAATCTTTGAGAGTTTAACGAATGATGTGTTGGTATGTTATGTTTCATGGGAACTATGACTTGCTTCATTATATATAGTTACATGTATTAATGCTTATGTTTTAATGATTTTAAAACTATTCTATATGGCTATTTTTGGAAACCTAGTAGTTATGTCTTAGAATATTAGACTATGGTAATATGGGTTATCATAGGTGTAGTATGTTTAGAAATAAATTATGGCAGTTGAAATCTATAGTTATGTATATTTTATGTAGGTGGTATAGATTTTAGTCATTATTTTTAGTTTGGGATAGAAATTTATGTAATATTCATTCATGCATTTGACAAAATAAATATATGCTTTGATTAATCATAAGTATAACATATTATATGATGAATTTTCTAGGTAGGATGTAAATTAAATGGATCTTGTGGTTGAATTGTCTTAGACCAATCTACATTGTTGATATGGGGTAAGGAGTGATATGGACTTCACTGGCTTACTAGTCTTACAATAATAGGTGAAGGTAGTCCGATCAAGTGGTATATGTGAATTTGATTGATCTAGATCATTATTATTAATTATTTATAAAACTTTGGGCCAAAGTATGTTTAATGTGACATTATCATTTCATGAGTGTGATTCACATGTTTGTGTGATATCTTTCAATAGAATGGATTTCTATGATACACTACATGTTTAGTTTAGAATCATATAGTAGATAGGTAATTACTTGTCTCTCTAGATTTGATTGATGGCATAGTGAAGAGATCATTGAGAGCTTTCTGATGTAATTTTAATGTTTCAATTTTGAGCTCATATGCACAAGATATCACACATTGAATATCAAACAAGGTAAATAAAAAAATTGGTGTGGATGAAACATCCAGTTGGATGTCAACAAGTGGCAAATGGAGAGTGGTCCACATGGTGGGTCCTCAAGCCACCACATGGCTTGCCACCACTTAATATTCTATGGTCTAATTTAAAATATAGTCATCTAATCAACTATATTTTATGTAAATAATTAACTATCATGACAAAGACCATCAAATATCCAAGACATCCAACATACCTACCACATGACACATCCATGTCATTCATGCCATCAGTACCCATGGTTTCCAACAAAGTTTCCACACATACCATGTTCCATGCCCCATACATTCACAAAATCACCACATAGCCTAAGACTTATGTCATACTAATGTCCACTTTGTGGACTATGCCTACGTATAGGCATTACTTACCACTAATTTCATGGTATACAAATAATGAAACTACCACCCACTTCCCAAATGTGGGATAAAAGATATACCTTAGCCTAAACATAATGCCAAAGGACTCAAACCTTGGAATTTGGTGTAAAAGGATAAAACCCCAACCATTGCATCTGAGAGACTGAGCACTATATAAAGTACTCAAGATGATATTTGAAGGCATGTTTTTCAGTGTTATTTTGTGGAGACAAGGCATGTAAAGGAGTGTTTAGAGACTTAGAGATTTTTAAAGGCCTAAAAAAATATAATTTTATTTTGAGAGTATCTCTTTGATAGATTAAAGTCTAAAAAGATGATTTTGAAGACTTCTAAGAAATTGTAAAGTGATTTTGTAATAATTTAATGGAGTGATCCTCACTTTGAGTGGATTCAGAGACATATGCCATTGTACTAAACTCTATTATAAAATTGTGTGTGGTATTATCTATCAATTTTTGTCTCATTTATTTTCACTCTTAAAATTTCCATCAATGTGAATTTTTAAAATTCTATAATCATTTTAATTATCAATTTTATTAAATAATTAAAATAAGGTTTTGATCCTTTTTTTTTCAAGTGTCTTTTCTACTATTACAAAATTTATTGATTTTGATTATGGATCAAAATTTTTATTTAACCATGTGGATTGCTAGTGTATGTTGACAAGGTTGAGATCTAGGTAGGGTGAAGGAGAATTCATAAAATATGATCCAGAGGTTAGATCAAGATGTACTACAAAAATGAGAGATGACTTTGAGTCTGAACAAGCTTTTTGACATGCCTTCTTGGAAATGAAGGACATGGTTGATGAGATTTATTGTGAGAGATGAAGGATAATAGAGCATGATGAAGGTGGTAAATTTTTTGATAAACCTTCCTCCTCTTTGAATGACAATAAAGACAAAAAAATCCATTAATCTCTTCCTTCACTAAAGCTAGATAATAAGTTTGAATTACCAATCTTTAATGGTGAGATCAATGCAAAAAAGCTAGATAACTAGATAAAGAAAATTGAAGTATATTGGAAGGTCCAAAAGATTGTAGATGATGAGGCTAAAATTCATTTGGCTACTCTTTGAATGGGAGGTATAAATCTCATCTGGTGGGAGAGTAAGTTGAAGGAAAGAGATATTAACACAAGTAACTCAATTTCCACTTGGAGTGAATTTATTGATGCACTAAAAAAGCAATTTTATCCTTTAGTTTATATGCAGTAATCCATGATGGATTAGAAATATTTAAAAAAAACTAAATGCCAAAGTGTTCAAGATTATACATAAGAATTTAGGAAAAAGGCTTTAATTTTGAATTTTCTTTTTATACATAGGAAACAATACTTAAGTATATAGGTGGGTTACATAGTTACTTAAAACACATGATTTTGGTTCTCAATCTCACTAGTTTAGATGAGGCATGTGTTAAAGCCATTCATTTAGAGGATAGAGGAAAATAGACAAAATAATCTTTTCCTAAAGTTAAAAGTAAGAAATCTGATGTTAAACATTCTAAAGGGCAAAGTTCTAGAAAGGGTAAATAAAAATCCACTATTACTACTCATAAAAAAGAGGGTAAGCCATTTTGAAATCATTATAATAAAAATCATGATGAGTCTAAGTGTTGGAAATTACATCCTAAGTTAAGACCTTTTAAAAAGTTAAAAAAGAAGGAAAAGAAAACTAATATTATGGTTTAGGATCTGGGTTTAGACTCTAGGAATGAAACTAAGATCACAGCTATGAGTATGTAGAATTATTCTTCTCTTTATATTTCTATCACTAAGTCATCTAAAGTTGGTTCCTCTACAAAATAGAAAACTATGCATGATGATAATAAAAGAAATGAGTTGTTCCACATTAGGGTTGTTGAAAAACATACTAAGATTGACACTTTATTTGATAGTGGATCACAGGAAAACTTGATTTCCGAAGAGATTGTTAAAAATTTAGGCTTAAAAAACAATCCCCATCTGAAACCCTATCCACTTAGTTGGGTGTGTGATGATGCAAAAATGCAAGTAACTAAAACTTGCAGATTGAAATTTTCCATCACATCTAAATTCATGGATGAGGTTGATTTGAATGTAGTTCCTCTAGACATATGTGGGATTGTTTTGGGAAGCCCTTGTCTTTATGATAGAAAATAAATATTATATAGGGAGGAGAATAAGTTCTTGCTTGTTAAGGATGGCATTAAATATATAGTCAGAGCACATCATGTTAAGATAATTCTTTCCTTGGTTACAATAGGGCAAATGAAAAGACTAGTCAATTCAAGAAAGAATTTTTGTCTCATGTTGATAAAGTCTAATGAAAAAGAATATTCCCAGGTTATGGAAAATTATGATCCTAAACATAAGAAAGAATTGGATGAAATCATTTCTAGTTATGATGATGTGTTTCAGGATTCCAAAGGGTTACCCCCTAAAAGGGTAGTTCAACATGAAATTTAATTGTTATAGGATTCTCCTCTCCCTAACATTGGCATGTATAGGTTATCAGTGGTGGAAAACAAGGAAATCAAAAAATAGGTAATGGAAATTTTGGAAAAGGGTGTTATTCATCCTAATAAATCTCTTGTTGGTTTGCCTATCATTTTAGTACCAAAAAAAGATGACAAATGGAGAATGTGTGCTGATTTCCATGCTTTGAACAAAATTACTATTAATAATCGTTACCCTCTTCCTCATATTGATGATTTTATAGATCAATTAAGAAATGCTATCTATTTCACTAGGTTAGACTTGAAAAGTGGTTATCATTTGGTTAGGATTAATGATGGTGATATTTGGAAAACTACTTTTAAGACAAAATAGGGATTATTTGAATTGATTGTCAAGCCTTTTGGGTTGTGTAATGCATCGGTTACATTCATGTGTTTGATTAATAATGTTTTCAAGCCATTCCTTGATGATTTTGTTATAGTCTACTTAGATGATATTTTGATTTTCAGTCAGTCTTGGGAAGATCATGTGATTCATATTAGGAAATTTATGGATGCATTGAGAAGGGAGAAACTTTATTTGAAATTGTTTAAATTTGAATTTGGCAAGACCTCTTTGGTTTACTTGGGATATATTGTAGGACATGGTGAATAGAAAATTGATCCTAAAAAAGTGGAGGTTATAGTTAAATTGCCTAAACCCAATAATGTAACTGAGGTTAGAAGTTTTCTTGGTGTAGTATAATATTGGAGGAAATTCATTGCTAATTTCTAATTTATTTCATCACCCTTGAATTCTTTGACTAGTACAAAATAGGTCTTTTAGTGGGGAGGTAAGCAGTAAAGGGCCTTCGACACTTTGAAGACAAAGATCAGTATTACTCCTATCTTGGCACTTCCTAATTTGTAGTAGCCATTTGAGATGGAGATGGATGTAAGTGATTATGCTATGGTAGTTTTTATGATGAAAGGAAAAAAACCAATATGCTATCATTCTAAGACATTCATAGGTGTGGTAAGAAACTATCTAACTTATGATAAGGAATTATATGCATTAGTTTAGAGTGTTAAGAAGTGGAAACATTACTTGATGGGTAAGGAGACAGTGATACATACAGATCATCAGTCCCTCTATTATCTCTAGTCACAAAACAAACTATGATAGTCTAGGCATTTTTTTGATGGGTTTCCTATAATAGTTTCATCCTATGATCAGGTATAAGAAAGGTATTCAGAATAAAACTATCGGCATGCTTTCTAGGCCTCTTATGGTAGTTGAATCCATTCTTTTACAATGTAGTTATTTGACTCATGAAAGTTAAAAAGAATAATATGATGATGATGCTAAATTTAAGGATGTGTATAAAGACTTTATGAGTGGTAAATAGGTAGAAGAATTAGAATATCATGTGCATAATGGACTTTTGTATCATTTGGGTAAACATTGCATTCCTCAAAATGGAAGGGTGCACATGACTAAGGAGCACATACTTTTCTCATTTTTGGTCATTTTGGAATTGTTAAAATGTTTGCACATTTGAGAATGTATTTTTACTATCCCTATATGTAGGAAAAGTTTGCCATATATATCAAGGGCTGTGTTCTTTGTGCCACAAGTAAACCTAGTAATAGGAAACTGGGACTTTACACTCCCTTACCTATTGCTTCCCATCCCTAAGAAAGTATTTCCATGGATTTTGTAGGGAATTTTCCTATGTCATGAAGGAAACATGATTACTTGTATGTGATAGTGGATTGATTTAGCAAAATGTGTGTTTTGATTCCTTTCACTAAGTAGATTATAGGGGAAGGTAAAACACACTTGTTTTTTTAGCATGTATGGATTCATTTTGGTTTGCCCACTTCTATTGTTTTTTATTAAGATTCTCAATTTTTTGGGGAATTTTGGTCAACACAGTGGGAATCAATAGACACCAAGTTGAATAAGATCACTACATTTCATCCACAAATCGAGATGGTTAGATAGAGTTTGTGAACCACATAATGGTACATTTACTTAGGGATTATTATAGTAAACATCCTAAGTTGTGGGATGAACATTTATGTTATATATAGAATGCTTACAACTGTGCACTTCATTATTCTACTATGGAATCTCCTATTTAAGTTTGTTGTGGATATTTACCTAAATATACTCTAAATGTTTGTTATGGATAGGATTCAGCTGTCAATGAATGTAATGATGTTGTTAAAGTTAAGAAGTTCATTGAAAAGATACAATAGGTACACAAGATTCTAAGATCAATTAGAGAAAAGTCAAGAAAATTATAAATCAAGACATGACAAACATCATGCTGATCACCAATTTGTTGTAGGTGATTTGGTATGGCTTCACATCAATAGGCAAAGGCTGATAAGTGAAGGTAAAAATTTAAAACCAATCTTGTATGGTCATTTTTAGATTATAAAAAGATTGGTAGAAATGATTTTTGATTAGATTTTCCATCTTATATGCAAATTTATTTAGTTTTGAATGTGGAATATATATAAAATTGTATGAGCCTTTGATGATTGTAGATCATGATGAGAGTGTATCCATTCCTTTTATTGATAATTTTATTGTTGAGTATCTAATAAAATTGTAAGAAGATATAATTCTTGACAGGAATGTTTAGACTTCATGAAGGGGAGATGTTAAGTATCTTTGTGTAGGTCTCAAAGGGATACACCCAAACAAGGCTAAATGGATGGAAGCCAAAAGCATGAGGAGAAATACCCTCACCTCTTTACCAATTAATCAAATTTTGGAGGTCTAAAATATCCTAGTGGGGAGGATTGATCCAGAAGGATCTATGTTTTGCTTCAAAAATGAAGTCATCAAATTGTGGGTTGATCAATGGCATAGTGAAGAGCTCATTCAGATACTTTTAGTGCAATTTGAATGGGCCGATCTAAATTTTGTATGTGAAATATATCATGCATTAAAGATAAAATAGGGTAAATAAAAAAATTGGTTGGGATAGAACATCCAATTATGGTGGGTCCTCAAACCACTATGTGGCTTGCCACCACTTAATATTCTATGATCCAATTTTAATTATAGTCATCTAATTGACTATATTTTATGTTATTAATTAACTATCATCATAAATACCATTGAATATCCAAGACATCCAACATACCTACCATGTGGCACATCTATGTCATTCGTGCCACAAATACTCATAGTTTTCAATGAAGTTTCCACACATACCATGTTTCATGCCTCAAATATCCATGAAATAACCACATAGCCTGAGACTTATGTCATACCAACATCCACTTTGTGGACTATGCCTACATATAGGCATTACTTACCACTACTTTCATGGTATATAAATGATGAAACTACCACCCACTTCTTAAATGTTGGATAAAAGCTATAACTTAGCCCAAACACAATTTCAAAGGACTCAAACCTTAACATTTGGAGCAAAAGGATAAATCTCCAACTATTTCATCTAAGATCCCAAGAATTATATAAAGTGCTCGAGGTGATATTTGAAGGCATGAATTTTAGTGTTATTTTGTGGAGACAAGGCATGTAAAGGAGTGTTTAGAGACTTAGCTATTTGAAAAGGCCTCAAACAATTTAATTTTGTTTCAAGAGTATCTCTTCGATAGAGTAAAGTATGGAAAGATGATTTTTGAGACTTCTAAGAAATTGTAAAGATATTTTTCAATAATTTAATGGAGTGATCCTCACTTTGAATATGTCCAGAGAAATAGGCCATTATGTTGAACTCCATTTTCAAATCGTGTGAGGTATTATCTATTAATTTTTGTCTCAATTATTTACACTCTTAAAATTTATATCAAAGTGAATTTTTAAAACTCCATAATAATTTTAAATATCAATTTTATTAAATCATTAAAAATAAGGTTTTGATCCTTTTTAATCATCTTTTTTGTTTTTATGACATTTGTTGATTTTGATTACAGATCAGGATTCTTGCATCATCACTATCTACTCATCCATGAAGGGACGGCCATTTATTGATGGGATTAGTATGGGGGATCATTGGTCTATGGTTGGGTTGGAAAATTTATTAGATTATTCTTTCCCTCCCCATAGTAGTACTGCTTATCAAGATAACACTTAAGATTACCACAGATACTTGAGTTTGAGAACTATGCTCCAAGAGAGCCATGTATCTATATGTACATTATATTATATTTTTATTATCATTAGATATTATCATCAGAGTTGTAATTACTTATTATTGTACTTTGATATAAGTGGTTTTTTACTTGTTACAGTTGTATTAGAGTTAATGTGATTTCTTTCTATATTCACATCATGATGTGTACTATCATGACAATTAGAGATAAGTATTATGTGATGTATTAAACTTGTTGCTATTATCACACCTTGTGTATTTATCATGGTCTATATATATTATCATGGTGTAATCTATATTTGGTATATGTGTTTAAATTAAAAAAGTCATGTATTTCTATGTCTAACCCAATAGGGTTATTACAGAAGCCCTTATAGCTAGTCTCAAACTTGCAATACATTAGGGTATCCAAAATATTATTGTATTTGGTGATACAAACATTATCATAAATCAAGTAACCAATGAATTCCAAGCTAGAGATGACAAACTAATCCCATATAAGAGGATGGTAAATAGCCTTAATGTTTTCTTCAAATATATACATTTTGATCTAGTGTCAAAAGATACTAATAGATTAGTTAATGCAATGGAAATAATTGTTTCATTAATTGATCTTATAATTAAGCATAATCAATTTTTTGTAGTATATTTTATGACACTCTATATTTTGAACTGGTTTGTGAGGTGGTTAGTCCCACTTCTTATTGGTGTAATGACATCTATAAATACCTTTATAACAACATCATTATATCCAACTTAACTCATAATCAAATAAAATCCTTTATCTAATGCACATCACACTAAACTATCCTTGGTAATACCCTATATTGAATAAGTTATGATTGAACCTTATTAATGTGTTTAAATTCTAAAGAGGAAAACTTAGAAATTAAGGATGTTCATGATGGAATTTGGAATTTGTGGTTCTCACACAAGTGGCATAATCCATGCCAAAAATATTTTTGATGCTGGCTAATATTGGCCTATGATGAAATATGATTCTTATAAATATGTAAATCAATGTGTGCCTTCCCAAAAACATACTTACCTTATCCATATCCCATCATAAGCTTTACAACCCATAACTACACCTTGTCCATTTTCCCCATGGGGGTTAGACCCCATTGGTAAAATCAAGACTAATTATTCAGATGGTCACAATCATATAATTACTACTATAGAATACTTTTCTAAATGGGTTGAATCCATGGCATTAACTTATGTCACATGCAAGCAAATTTTCAAGTCCATCCTAAACCACATCATCTACTACTTTGGAATTCCATCTACTATTATATCTGATAATTAGAAATACTTCAAAATAAGGATGTCAAGGCCCTTTTCCATACCTATCATATTAAACACAAGTTTTCTACTCCCTACTACCCATAAGGTAATGGAAATCTGAGGCAACAAATGAAAATATACTAAAAATTCTCAAAAGAGTTGTCAATGCATTCGACCGTGATTGACATAAATTTATCCTACTTTGTGGGCATACCATATATCTACACACCCCTAAGGGCAATTGCATATTACCTTGTTTATGGAACTAAATCCATATTACCCATTGAATTTGATTTCCCATCCTTATACATATTTTTCCAAAACCTAATTAATGATGAATCATTTTGTATTTCCAACTTAAGTGATCTTGACCTCTTTTGTGAGAAATGCCTTAATGACCCAAACCATTTACAAGTATATCAAAGTTTCATTGTCCATATCTACAATAAGAGTATTAAATCTAAAGATTTTGAAATCAGAGATCTTGTTCTCAACTAAAATCAATGGAATACCAATGTTGATTGAGAGAATAAATGGAGGTTTGAACCCAACTAGTTAGGTCCATACATAGTCATTGCAAAACATGGATCTATATATTACAAATTGGATATGTAAGATGGAGAGGAGATTGATGAACCCATTAACATAATATACATCAATATTTTTATTCTTGAGTCATTATAGTGTTTTTTTACATATCCTAAGTTCCAAAAAAACAATAAAAGAAGAAAATCAAAAAAAGAAATAAAAATAAAAAAAACATTCATCTAAAGTGAAAACCAGTTCATTTGCACTTTAGGAAAGTACCATGGTGAAAACCATTTTTGGCACCATGTGTAAATCCATTTTCTATAAACACCCTAGTTACTTAAGGGGGGTATCCCATTACATTAATAATTTGCATGTATACCCATAATCCATTTTTCCCATATCCCATATTTTAGTTTGAAAACGATGTGTTAGTTTGAATTTGACCTTCATAGTTATGTTAGTATACCATTTATCATGTTTTTGTGATATATTATATATCATATAACCAATACTTATCCACTTATCTAACAATATTTTGTCCATTAATCCATATCAAAACATATCTTACATATCTTCACTTATCAAACCAATAATCACTCAAACACTCATTTCTTTGGAGGGAAATTAATCATATACTTATCAAAAATTTACATCACATCATCACCTTTTCATCCATTCCCATATTGAGAGAACTATATTTGGCCTAATGTTTTCCATGGACCTTGTCCATGATGAACTATATAAGTATCACTTAGAAACATGGTGTCTCTAGGGTTAGCTCAGCCACCACCACCATCATCCCAACCTATCAATCACATATCCTATCATCCCCAACCATAGTGGCCTCATTTTATTTATCCATCATCCCTTTTAAGGACATCCTCATTGGATGTTCAACATTATCATGTATTTTGATTATAGAAAATGTTCAACTCTGGGCTAGGATGTCCATAAAGTCATCTACTTAGTTTGTGTCTTTTACCTTCTTGTGTGTTTTTATTGTCATTTATTTACTCTTGTGATTTTATTAATTTAATTTATTAAATAATTTACTTGTATTCTATGTGAATTTTTATTTTATTGTGTTACTTTTCCTTATTTGTCGTATTTACATAAATTTTATTGTTACAAACATTTTTATTTTCTTTATTATTGATTCTTCAATCAAGATCATTATGTTTATTACAAATGGTGTGATTATGGTCTCCTATATCATGATTCACTAAGTATTGCACAAATTAATCTTTTATTCCTTATGCATATAACACAATAATCCTCATGGTATTTCAATACCATTGATGCATTTTGTCTTACAATATATCAAATTAAGATTTATCAACTCTTAATTAGTTATTAATGTTGGAATAATTATTGTAACTCCAAATGAAGTAAATAAAATAAAGGAAACTATCTAAAGCATCCATTCATACATTGTTACATTTCATTATACCATAATAAATACTATAAGGATTAACACGTGCTCAAAAAAATCAAAAGCAATAAACACAAATGGTATTTACAAATCATATTTATCCATATACATCATATAATGTGCATATAATCTTAAAACATCCATAAACCATAAAATGTCCATAACACGAGTCCAAGGCCAAAAACATCATGTACATATATAAATATTGAATGTGTCAAAGTACATCAATATAATGATACATCTCACAAATGTGCTTACATTGATATATCATATCATCTATCATATAATGTCTCTCCTTGACCTTCAGATGGGGTATCTATAAAAAGGATTAGATCATATCACCATGGTGTACTCCTAGGAAGACCCATGATGTGTTATAATGTCTATCTTATAGATCATTGTGATACCACTATCTGTATTGTCCTTTTTGATGCAAACCTCTTAGTAGATTAATCTCTAAACAATGGTGTGATTTGCTCTAATGACACTATGTGCTCATAGAGGATCTTGAAATACATCACCTACTTCATAACACTCATCACATTTGATAGTGCCTTTGTTTTATTAGAATTAATCAATAAATTATTCACTATCTCAATCTCTACCCATAGTGTGTCTTTATCTCATCGAAAGTCTAAGTAGTTGCATCATGTTTCAATAACCTTCTATATCTCTCATATCCCTCACCCATAATAATATCAATCTTAGACTATAGTATATATACCTCAACCTATAATCTATTGATCTCTACCAATCTCATCTCAACTTGTCTATCCATACCATATTTGTTTCCCTACAAGCCCATTATCTCAATGTCTCAAACCCTAATCTCCTCATGTATCTGGGTAATCAAGGCCTCATCCTCTATTGGTCAAACCATCCTTTATGTCCCTACTCTATCTCTTCCCTTTTTATGTAACTATATTGGATTCATTATATTTATGTCCCCTCTATCTCCCTCTCCCTCTCCATCACTTTCAATCATCACCACTAGAGTCTTTCCTCAATTTCCCTTAGCCTCTCCCATCTATATCATTCATATAATCTCTTTCATCCTTTATGGTATTTTTTATTCTGTACATTTTCCCTATCTCTCTCCCCCACCATCACCATATTTTGGAGTAGTTCTCATAGTAATCCCTCATAGTCCTCTATTTTGAGGTCATTCTCTAAATAAATCATATAATCTTTGCCTCCATGTCCTAGGTGGCACATATGGATCTATAAGCCTTAATGGTCTCTATTGATCCCACCATGTTTCATAGTCATCTATCATTCCTACATCCACTACATCTATCTAATCATGGAAATTAATTGTTTTTACTCTTTCCTAACTTTGTGTTACAACTCTAAGCTCAATCTATGTACCCCACTACACTCTCTCTTTTAGTGATTACATAAATACATGGGGACCTGTTGGGATACCCTATTTAATGTCAAACTATCTCATCACCCTAATTAATTTATGTCACTCAATTATGTATTCGTGGTACCTAATAATATAACACAATAATCACATAATCCAAATGTATTTTTTATTCTCTCTAGTGTGGATCAACCCCTCTATATGGCCTCCATGTCACCTTCTCAACTTCTAGCTCATCAATTACCCTCTTGTAGTTTTCAACATCTCCCAAATGTGTATGTGTTACCCATACATAAGCATGCCATATATGTGAAAATGTATCCTCTACCATCCTCCTCCTCATATATCATGTAGGGTGCTTAATTTTTAAGTGATCCCACACCGACTCCTAGAGCAATGTGGACAAAACTATAAAAACCACACTTGTATACACCACATGGTATAAGTCCTTATATAAAAGAGATAGTATAAATGTCCCCCATGAAAACTTTCACATATCCAACATGTCTATTATCACATCTAGTAAACCAACTAGAAATAATCTCCTACTCTTATTAGGTATCACAAGCCACTAACAATATCCATCATTATAACTATCAATGCATATTCATCTAAGCTCATGCAAACATCAAAATCTATACCACCCCTCACCATCATAATTAGGTCCTCTATGAATACCCTATACAATGTCATTGTATGTGCACCTTCACTCTAGTAGACCTATGTCTTTCATATGGGAATCTTGAAAATCCTCCATACATCCTCTAGTGTAATAGTCATATCACATGTTGACAGGTGAAATATGTTGGTCTCACTATGCTAGTGCTCTATTAGTGTAGTATTCATATCATAATAGTCATATCGTATTTTTTATGACCCACAACTTAATATCATGGGGATATATCATTCCCACATCCACTCATGTGACCCTCGAGTCCTGAGCACCATTCAATCATGCAATCTATAAATGGTAAATATTATTTTTTTGATCTCTTCTCTAGTTTTTAATGGCTAGGGGAAACTCATTTTACACAAAATCTCTACAATGTTGTAAGAATTTGTATTTGAAATAATACTTCCATTATTTGCATTAATTGTTCACTCCATCCATTTCTCTTCCCTTAAATCATTTAGAGCATTCATTCACTTTTTACCACATGAACACTCAAGGGGGAATCATCATGTTTATTTTAAATTACCTTGGGAAAATCTTTATTCACAATCATAAATGATATAAATTTTCATTATTATTCAAAATGGCATTGCTTCTTCTAGTTGCAACACCATTTGAAAGAGGAAAAAATGTAGACATTTAGTGTTGAAATTCACTTTGCACACTAACCCATCACCTTCCCCAATTCAAATTCAAATTAACATTGTTTAAATTTGCTTTCAAATTATTGATTAATTCTTAATTTATTACATATATCACATCATTTTCCTCAAATATTAAGTAAAAATCTAGATTTTACATCTCACCCAGACATCCTCACAATTGTCTCAACCATGTGTTGACTCATCCAACCAATTTCCTCAACTTTCTCAACCACTTTATAAGTCATCTTAGAGAATTCCAACCTCCTAAATGACTCAACCAACTAATTTTCCCCATTCTTTGTGTGTCACTCAATCGCATTCCCTTTTTCCTTAACACATGGAACTAGTCATCATCCTCATGGATTAGGATGAAAATCAACCATCAGATATTTATATAATTTGAAAAAATCAAATAATCCTCAACCATTCATCTGATTTCATGTAAGCCTATAAATTTATGTGAAATCCTCCACTCAAATCATTCACTTTAAAGTTAATGAAGTGGTATCAATTTTCCATTGTGGATCAAAATAAATCAAATACATCAAAGTCATTTTGCACCCCAAAACATTTCCCAATTATCTTTGCTTTGGGAAGGAGTTGAGCACCCACATTTATCATTAAAGATTAAATATCTATCTAATCACAATGGATAAGGTGAAAATACTTAATGGTTATAAGTATTTTTTTATTTATTGATTTATTTCATTTATTGCTCTATCATGAAGTTTAGGTTTTATTTTAGATTATATTTCCTTATTTGATTTCTTAGCTATATTTCACTCTAAATCTAATGATTACATTATCTTTCATTGACATATCTAGATACATCTAAACAATGATTCCAAATGAGTTATCATGACTATATCTTATGTGTGACTAATAAAAAACTACCTTTTCCTTTGATTATATGTTTCATATATGCATTTAATGATCAAAAAAATTATGAGGACATATCTTATCATCCTTTTATATGTACTTTACATGATTATACTTTTTTTTTAAATGTATTTCATTATGCACATAACACTTTCTTTTGAGACGGATGATTTGTAGGCTTCATCCCTCATTTTAATATGGGGTATACAATGGGCTTATATCAAAGATTAAATACCATGTTAGATAAATCATTTCACATTATGAGTTATATTATATATTAATATTTATCAAATGTAGTAAATTAAGACATATTCTACATGTTTGCGAGGAACAATTAACTATATGATATTTTGGGAGAGATTTTGGCATTATACATCTTTTTGAGGGACATATGGATCATATGAAATAAGAACATTGTTCATTCAAAAAAAATTAATTTCTTAAGGATAAATGGAGAACATTATGATCACTTTACATTTATATCCATTTAATTATTTTATCTATTTATAAATAAGCCTAATTTTAGGGATCTGTAAAAAGGTATTTTATTACTTAGGGCATTGTGGTTGAGGATACTACATCACTCAACCTCTAACACTACCTTATCAATATGGGTACTTGGTGAATTTGTATTCCTGAACTCATAGTTTTAGTAATTATATCTCTTTGGGTCATGTTCACCCCATAGTTTTCTCGAGTCAAGTTCAATAGGTGGTAGCTTGGTTTGAAAACCATGATTTATATTTCCTTAGATTTTTAATTTTAAGTTTTTTAGTGATTTAGATTGTGTCATATTTATTTTTATGAATATGTATTGATCTATACATGTTTCTTAAAATTTTCACATGGAGACATTAATACATTTTGGTTGTACCTATCAATACCAAGTGTGGTTATCACAGGTACCAAATTTTGTTATTTTATTATTTTAATTTAGCATTTTCAATACTAGAATAAAAGGGGGCCACCTTTGGACACCTATATTTTTTATTTAGAACTTTGGAAACATCAAATTTGACATAATTTTACACACTTGGATATTATGCATATAATCTAATCTTGAGCACGTTTTCCCTCTATCTCTCTACTTATATGCTATATTAGCCATATCTATTCACCAAATGTATTTAATCAAGATTAGTTAAGTCTATATAGGAATCATTTTTAATCCTATATAGACATTTTATATATTTCATATCCCTATTTTCACTTCTATAATAGTAACAATAATCTTAAATAATGTTAGTTACTTCAAGTGACTCCCTTTTTTGGAAATTTATAAGATCCATCAATATATATTTTTCAAATTGGGAAGTATAAATTAGGTTGTAATAGACACATTCCATTGGTTGGTTATAGAGGGAAATTAATTCAAGATTTATCTATAAATAAAAATCACACATAATTTCATTATAGGTTAGATCATCACTTGGAAATCACCTAACACTCTCTTGGAACATTATCAAAAAGCCTACACACATCTAAAATATTCAAGAAGCATCCATAAAGTAGTATATAGAGAGAAATATGAATACACAAAGACAAAGTTTCATGGTATCAAGTATCAAAGGTTAAAATATAGAATTTTATTTTATATTTTTCAATATGTTACACACACACATAAGTGGGAGAACTACATCTAGTTTGGTCCCTTTTTTTAGTATCATAATGTATAAAATGCTCAACCATTCAATGATGAGTGGTTTGGGTTAGTACAAACCAAAATAATAACCCATGTTTAATAGAATATTATGGTTGATAAATCATAATTAGGGTTTGGATGAAGAAAACTTAAAATAGGAATTTTAATATAAGATCAGAGAGGTGTGCACACATAATAAAATTTCAATCACTCAAGTAGGGCTCCTATAATTTTAATAACCCCACTATGTATAGAAGTATTAATAGTAAACCATAAAAATTATAACTAAAGTAGGAATCTAAATTTTCCATAAACATCCAAGAAATTTTTTAACCTGATGTCTATGATCTAAGTGGTGATGAAGTAGATACAAATAATTTCTAAATTAAATGGAATATTATGTGAAAAATAATAAATTTTTTGACCCTTAATCTTGATGGTTTTTGAAAAAATGGATAGTATAGAATTACAATAAAATAATAATTTAGGTCCACATACGCATATGAAAAATGATGAGAACAATGCAAGGAATATCATGTAAATCCAAGAAGTATTATGCAAATCATGGAGGTGAATGGTGAAAGTTATGACTTGCAGCTTGTCTCTAATAAGAAGATGACATGTGGCTATAAATCATGAGGTAGTTGAATTTGAGTAGAGTGTAAAATTAACCATCAAGAGATGGTATTTGAGCTAACTCATGACACATAAATCCCTTAAATTGATATAAAGGTAGACACCTAGGAAGGAAAATAGAGTTGGCTAGTCATAGGGAAAATAATGCTAAATTATAGATAGAGAGCTTCCTAACCAAAGAATAAATGTTATCTCACTAGAGAAATTGTTTGATATTACTAGTGCCATTGTACACATTGTAACAAGGAATTTATAAGTAATTGATACATTTTTTATATTTGTTATTATATCTATTTATGACCATGAAATACTACTAATATATTTAGATTAATTTTATTATTAAAATTGATGGTGTTTTATTTTTAATAGGTTTAATACTTAGGTACAATAGTGTTCATCTACTATTCTTTATTGTATGGTCACTTTTTACCATGTGTTAACTGAATATTATGGAGTATTCCCAAGTATTCCAAGGCATGCATGTATGTTTACAATGTGTGTGTGTGTGTGTGTGTGTGTGTGTGTGTGTGTGTGTGTGTGTGTGTGTGTGTGTGTGTGTGTGTGTGTGTGTGTGTGTGTGTGTGTGTGTGTGTGTTTGTGTGTGTGTGTGTGTGTGTGTGTGTGTGTGTGTGTGTGTGTGTGTGTGTGTGTGTGTGTGTGTGTGTGTGTGTGTGTGTGTGTGTGTGTGTGCACGCGCGTGCGTGCGTGTGTGTGTGTGTGTGTGTGTGTGTGTGTGTGTGTGTGTGTGTGTGTGTGTGTGTGATATTTTACCATTAAAAATTAACCCTAACCAACTCTAGTATCTCTCTATGCCTTGAGTGAGCCTGAAATGATAACTTTTGTGATATGTCAATATAGTTAAATAGTGTTTGGAAATGCAGTGTGGTACATGACTAGTGTGTGTGACCTAATTCTACCCAACATTTTAGCTCTATAGTCAATATGGCCATTTTTTTATATAATGGTAAGGAGGGATGATGTACTATATCTCATTATATAATATCAACCATTGGTTAGATCAGGTTAAGGAGATGTTTTCAACAACCTATCATAGTGACATCAATCAAGATATAAGGAAATGGGCAGAAGATAATCTATATAATGCACTTTTTGAGGTGTTTTTTTGGCAATTAATAATGTATTTGTATACATGGCTTGCAATATATGTAATGAACAAGAGTATAAACTATGGACATAAATAATCTTGGAAGGAATAACATGTGGTGTAGTTAAGGAACCTAGATGCAATTTGGACCAGATTTTTTGACATTTGATGGCATGAGGCATTGAATATGTATGCGATAGATTTTATTTTATCCACATAACCCTATCTATAAGAAGTATAATAAAATTTTCTACATGAACCTAGAGGTTCAATCTTAAGGAATTTTTATTGGATATTAATAAGTTGATGGTATATAGTATAATAGATAACTTACCAATGGTTGGCTAAGTTTTTATGTGAATGAACAACATAAAGGGTAAAAGTTGTAAATGGCATGATTTTTGTAAGGTAGCAAGGGAAAAAATATTTAGCATGGATGTATAAATAAATATTTATATTTAAAGGCACAAATATGAAACAAAATAAGTAGAAAGTGATGGCCAAAAAATATTGTAGGGAGTGGGGAGATTCCAACTCAAGATATGTCATAATGACTTATGTATAATGGGAATGACATGAAGATGACTCTCATGTAGAGGATATGCACTTAATTAAATAATAATTATGTGTAAATTTGTTATAATTAACTCTATAAAGAGAATTTTTAGTGCCTAAATAAGTAGAGGATATATGAAGAGAGACAATAAAAGACATGCCCATTTCCATTGTACCTATATTGCATGCTCAAACAATTTCTTCACAACCAAAATAAATTAACAAATGAAATTGTATTTTTTTATGAATAGGATAGGTTATAATATAATAAGGATAAATAAGTGTGTTATAGTAGATAATTCCTTACAAAATAATCAAGTCGGTATTTTCATAGTCTTCCTAAAATTTGGGTTTAATGATGTATATCTTAGCACTGGTAGGAGGTAGTTCAACACCTTAGACAAATACTATCACACAAATTAAATGGTGGGAGCTAAAATATTGGTGATGTGCCGTTAGGCCATCCAAGTGGTAGGAGGATTTTACTATAGCCTATTATTAGAATTGGTATATTTACACCACTAATAGGGAGAACAAGATGCACTCTTTGAAGAATCTAGAATTTGAGCACACCTTCATTCATCACACTAATATAATAGATGCCTTAAGTGCTATCTACACCCATACCTACTGCATATATATTTTATGAAATGTATTTGAGTTTTCCTAATTATCACTAAGTTTATAATGCCAAGGAGCATGTTCACAAGTAAAAACTCATCTGGCACATGAAGGGAGTTGTTGTCATAATGTAAGGCAAGTTAGTTTTTCATGAATTTGTTGGATCATTCCAAAAATAGGTATTAAAATATTGATCTAAACTAGGTCATTTTGAATTATGATCTTATTAAGGCAACCTTCTTGAAATAATTCTAAATTCTAAATTTTGAGCAGTAAAGCATTATTACACTAAATAATTAAGCAATATTTAATAAAAATATTTTGTTCATATGATGTAAGGTTAAAAACTCTAGTTTCTAAGATATTCTTTGATATTCATCAAGTACAACATGAATAATGGTTTTTCATAGGGTTTCTTACACCATTTTAACACATCTTATCCATGAAGATGTTCACTAAACCTTGAGTGGCCCTTGAGGTAGCATTAAGAGATACATATTTTGTAGGAATAGATAGGGGAATCAACCCACTCATGGAGGCAAAAATTACCTTAATTTCATCATATCTATAAAATATTATGACTAATAGAACACAACATTCTCATATTGAATTATGTTGTATTGATCTCAAGATAAAATGGAATAACAACAGTAGTTTCAAAGGGCAAAGTGTGAGAGATCTCATTGATTTATGTGAGATATGTCATGAAGGCATGATGTGTGAAACTACCCCATACTTTAGTGAGAAACCTAAACTAAGGTCTCTCTACTAAATAATTATGATTCCTTTACCCATAATATTGAATACTATAGAGTGATTGATGATATCCATAAGTTAATATACTTAATCTCATGGAAAGATAATATAGGGATATACCCCATGCACTTATTATAAGTAAAAATCACTAGATGATTAATAGTGATATTACCATAATTTTCCCCAAGTATCCCACTTTTGGGTATTACAAAGGTGAGCACAAGGTCAAAGAGTGCCCAAATGTTTATGAAAAAATTATGCATAAGCAAAGACCCAAAAAGGCCACTAACATGATCAAGCTTAAGCATAACTAAAAATAGTGGGTTATAAAGGCTCAAACCATTAAATATGTTTGCCTCAAGGTGTATATAACAACCCATAGTTTATTATTTATACAACTAACATGTCCCAAAGAGAAGGTCTAAGTAAGATATGACCTACAAGACCCAAAGGCAAAGTGATTTACCCTAAGCGCTTTCTAGCACCATATCCAAACATCTCACACTAAAAATAGGTACTACACAAATCCATGGATTTCATCCATAATTTATCATGTGAAATTCAATATGTATGAGATTTGGAGGAAAAAATGATGAAGGAGATCCAACACCAAGTATAGGTTGATAATCAATAAAATGATCTCATCAATTTTTGTCTCTCCTACACTCCAAGAAATTATCCCTATGCTAAATAATATAATAGTTGGTTATATAATAAAATAACCCACTAAAATACATGTTCTATATCTAGAATGAGATCATGAGATAAGAAAAGTCTACAATTTCACAATTTAGAATTTCCTTATCTCATATTTTGTTTAAGTAAAATAAAAATTGAGCTCAACCTATGTGAATATTGCATAATGCAGACATTGAGATGATAGGTGCATAATTTTGAGTAAAATATAATGTGATCAAGCTTGAAAATGTAGACAACTACCCATATTTACCTGGTAAACCTTGGAGTTAAGCAAACAACATAGATATGTTCTTTAAAAATCACTACGTAAGATTTTAAAATGGCAAATAAAATGTAGTGATTCTCATGCCAAGTGATCAAGGCCCATCCCTATATTGAAAGTGTTAATTTAAATGATGAAATCAATAAGATTTATAATATAATAGCCTAAATTTTGGAGAATATATAACCCAAATATGATGGAATTCTAAGCTAAGATGATAAAAAATCCACTTCTAGCACCATAATAAGCTCATATGACCAATGGGGATAGGAATCTTATGAGGTTACAAGAATTAAGTATGGCATGGTTAATTTAATTCCTAAAATGTTATCTTTCATTTCTAATATTATATAGACACCACACACCACATCTAGGATGAAGATATTATTCTACATTGACAAGGGAAAGCTTATTGTGTTGCTCTGATATGATGACTCTATAAATGCTACCCAATTTTTGCATGACCTTTAGGAATGTGTCCCCAAGGGTAAATATCACTTGGATGATTTAGTATACACTCTAAATATAATTGTTTCATGATGTTGGGCTACTCATAATCCAAGTCTTCCCACTTGGACAAAAGTTAAGGATGTCATATGATATATATTTGGTCACAATAGCAACTACTATGGATTACCCACATACAATGGTGGCTCTAATCCATGGATGCATATTCATGAGAGTAAATATAAATGGATAAGTTACAAACATTATTTCCTAATAGAGCTATAGGTTCAAGATTTCTACAGAGCTTTGAAGACTTGGTCCCATACATGGTATGTTGTTAATGAGATGTGTTGGGAGACTTATAATTGGATAGTCCTAAAGGATAAATTCATCCATACCTTTTATTTTTCCTCATCTAATATAGATTTTTTGAACCCATATAATGCATCATCTACATCATTATAAAATGTGGCACCATAATGGAAGAATAGGGGTAAAAGTGTGTAGCAAGAAGGTACTAGTTCTACCCAAGTTATTTGAGGACTCTAAAGTAAATAATGATTCTATAAATGATGATGAGATAATGTGGATGGAAAAAAATTAGAATTATATGGCCAAGAATCATAATAATATACATAAGGTAAATGAAGAACCTAGAGAAGAAACACCTAGTCATTTAAGAGTCAAAACTTCTCATGGGAAGTGAGAAATTATCAACGCACTAGTTGATTATCATTAATGTTAATAAGAGACTTTAAAAATTACTAACATGAATATCGGCTCAAAATAAGAACCCAAGATGACCACCATTAGGGATTATTGGTCTAATGTAAAATTGGTGTGCATCATAGAATTGCTTTGGAAATTATAAGACCTCTTCCTAAGGAGCTACATATAGATGAAGGATGCACATTCTTATTTGGGAAAAATGAAGATCACATTGGTGGAAAACATGAGACCCATGAAGAAGTAGCCATATCAAATGAACCCAAAATTATGAGCCAAGGTAAAATAGATATTGACATCACACTAACTACCATTATGGCCTATCTATTCAAAGAAACTAAGTGGGTGAGACCAATGGTTATTAACATCAAAAAGGTTAACATAAAAAAGGATGGTTTCATATGCACATATGTCAAATAATTTATCCTAAATGTTGTGTGCATAAGGAACCCATTTTACACCTTCTTTAGTAATGAAATTATTGAGGGAGTATAAAATTTTGAGATACACACCTTCATTGATGAATTTTTAGGATATCACAAGGTGAAGATTGAGGAGGATGATAATATTAATACCAAATTTTATATTGAGTAAGGTTCATTTTATTATAAGGCCATGTCATTTATATTAAACCATGCACCTATTATCTTATTATGCATAATCATATCTACGTTCAAGGACTTTATCCACCATTTTATCTAGGTGTATTTAGATGACTAGACAATATATAGGTTAGTGAAGAACTATCATTAAAATGTATGAATCATGTTTCATTGATGTCACCAACTTCAAATATACATCAAATTTAATAAACACATATTTCAAAAAACCTTTAGTACATCTCTTTATCACGTGATTTTTAGGGACATCCTCCTTGTTGACCCTACTAAGGCGGAAATCTTTCTCCATCTTGAGTCACCCACTACTCAACAAGAAGTGCATGAATTTTTAGGGCATATCAACTACTATCATAAGTTTATTCATCACTATGATAAGACTATCTCACCACTAGAATGAATTATGTGCAATAATTATCCATTCATATGGGGTATCCTTCAAGAGGAAACATAAGAAACATTAAAAAGGAATCTTACAAGAACATTGATCCTCTAAATTCTTAATTGGATGAACACACCACTCCATTTATATGCATGTTAGTGCATCAATTTCAATGATAGGAAATATCTTATCTCAACTTGGTGATAATAATATGGACCATCCCATTTACTTTTCTATGTGGAAGCTTACAACAACTAAGTATAATTGCACAACCACCAAGTTTGAGGCACTCATAATGGTGTACATGTTGTATAAGTTTCATTAATAAATATTAGCCACAGTTTATTTTATTCATTGATCATGATTCATTAAATTACTTTGTTAATAAGTATATGCTCCATTGAAGGATCTGTTAAGGGATTATGTTATTTTTAGAGTTCTAATTTTCTATGGTTGTAAATCCTAGAAGGTGAAACTTAGGTCCCAATCACCTATTATGTATAAATACAAGGATGTGAAAAATAATAAATATGAACTAAAATATGTTTATTTATAAATAGTATAGTTTTACCATAATGATATTAACAATATTGATACTTTATTCACATCTTTTACTAAGGATATGTTAGGGGATTATGTTATTTTTAGAGTTTTAATTTTCTATGGTTGTAAATCCTAGAAGGTGAAACTTAGGTCCCAATCACCTATTATGTATAAATACAAGGATGTGAAAAATAATAAATATGAACTAAAATATGTTTATTTATAAATAGTATAGTTTTACCATAATGATATTAACAATATTGATACTTTATTCACATCTTTTACTACTCCCAACAATCTTTCCACTAAGGAAAATAAATATCTAGTTGTTTGCACCACCCCATACCAGCTCATTGGGGGTGAATTTTACAATCTTGGGCATGAATAAGTCTTATGGATATGTGTTTTATAACATGTTCTCCTAGGAGTGATAAAATATTGGCATGAAGGAATTATAAGAGTCCACTTATTTGAAGAAGCAACTACATGCAATATCCTACTTTCTAGCCTCTAAGGGCCTACCTTATTCCATGATGCCAAATAATATGCACATAAGTGTGATATCTACCAATGAAATATAAAACCTAACCATAAATATGAAATTATTTTGATACTCATAATATCCTAATAACCCTTTTAAAATGGGTTGTTGATTTTATTGGCCTGATCTCCTTGGTTGTGCACAAAACTAGTGCATTATATTATTACTACCACTTGCTATTTCTCTCAATAAGTTGAAGTGGTACCAATAAATAATTTCATAAAAATTGTAGAAATTTTTATGGTAAAATATCATTGGCCACTATGGGTTCCCTTTGAGGTTAACTATTGATTGAGATAACCACTTCATCAATGAGACTATGTGCATACTACTATTTGACTTCATGATCACTCACCACAAAAATACCCCATATCACCAAAAATAAAATGGGGTCACAAAGGCTTTTAATAAGGTTATTAGAAAGACACTGACTAAGATTTATGATGTTAGGTGAAAATGAGGATGACTATGTATTAGTGGTATTACGGGCCTACAGAATAAGACATAAACACCTCAGTAATTTCACCCCCTTTTAGCTTGTGTTCATAATAGAGATAGTTCTCCTTATATAATTTATAGTTCCATATTTATGTATTATGTGCATAGGTTGATTAGAAGATAAAGAGTCACCTAATGCATTCCTATTAGTTCTCATATATCTAGATTAAATGTGTGTTAACACTTGATAGAGCCAAGTCATGTAGAAGGATCAATAAGATGTTTGGCATGACAAGCACATAAAAGGAAAAATATTGGTTCAATGAGCCCTTGTTATACTCTATGATTCCAAGTACTTGAACCATCTATGGAAACTTCAAATCCATTGGATAGGTACTACATTATCCATGATATTTAGATATTTTCATGGTTAAGCTACGCACATTCAATGGTGAAATTAGCTTTGGGCATTTCAATTGTATTTGACTTAAACCATACCATTTTTAGCATTTTTGAGCCATAGTGTAGTAGTTATTATGTAATTTATTTTTATATATCCATTTTGGTATGTTATAGTAGTGTAAGTTAGTTTCTATACACAATAGTTATGTGTTGCATTTTTTTTTATAAAATTCACAACCTTGTCTACCCTATTATTTTTCTTGGATGAGCGTTGTGCTCTTTTTTTGAAACCCCTCTCTTACTAAAAGATTAAATGTGTGTTAACACTTGATAGAGCCAAGTCATGTAGAAGGATCAATAAGATGCTTGGCATGACAAGCACATAAAAGGAAAAATATTGGTTCAATGAGCTTGTTTATTTACACATTAGTATCATTGTATTGGAATATCTAAAGGGTTTTGTGAGTTTTATGTTTCCATGAAGACAAAATAAAATCACTCATTGTACTAGAGGACTAGGCATAGGAATTAGTGTGTGATAAGAGTATCCATTTATTAAAATAATAATATTAGACATATGAAATGGAAACTAAAAAATTATATGGATACATGGAGATTTTTAGGTCAATGAACCACACCATTATAGTACATCACCTAGGAATTCAAGTATCTAGTTGCATACAAAAGAGTTATGTAGAAATGAAGCATGTTAGGAGTGAAGTGAAATATAAAATAATATAGGAAACAAGAAGGTGAACATCTCACCATATATAAATGATTTTAATATGGTGTAATTAATTCCAAACTATAAATTTAAATTTCTACTAGTTGTCACATAATTGTGCTAGTTATCATGCATAGGAATAACTATAATTATCCTTTGAGTAACCAAATTAAATGCAAGCATGTTATGGGAATAAAGGTGTCAATTTGAAGTGATGATAATTACATTGAACATATAGATTACAACATTTAAATAACATTATTTTGAATTATAAAACTCATGATATATGTCATTTCCTCACACATTAATTTCATGAATATTTGATACCCCATAGACAGTGCTTTGAAAGAAGAAAATTTGAGCTAGGGAATTCAAAACCAAGACCAAGGATTGAAGATTTGAAACACAAATCTTACAGTACTTGGGCATTAAATTTAAATTGGTGATAAAATTTAGTTGAAAAGTTGAGTTAGGAATAAACTAAGGGTGGTTTCAATATTAAATAGTCATGTTTCATCATTAGATATATATGAAGCTTAGGCTAAGATATACCCTCTCAATTTAAAAGTGGGAAAAACATGCCAATATTAGGGGTTATGGGAGATAAAAATACCAAATGTGTGCATATATGCCCAATAAAATGAATAAGTAGAATTTGGTAGGATCCCAAGCACCCCTAACATCTAGGATTAGTAGGCATTTATTTAAGGAAGAAGAACTGGGAGATGGATTAGTGTATATTAAAGAAGTTATTGTTGAGGAAATGGAGGAGAAAGTAGTGGTGGATACATTGAAGTGTGTTGATATGTAATACCCAACCTTAGTACCATGAGAGGAAGATTGGGAGTCATGAATCATGTAGTGCAAGGTAAAAAAATTACAACTATTAGGGAGGAAATAATGAGACCAACCTAAGAAATGATTACATGGTGGACACTAGCAAGAAGACTCTTAATAAGGCTACCTTGTTTGATATATATGTTTAAAAATAACTCAAAATGGTTAGAGTGATCTAATTATTCAATCCCCCATATTTTTTCAATCCATATAGCTTAGTGCACTTCATATTATCACAAATTTACAATAATCAATTCTATTTTATAATGAAGGATGAAGATATCAATAAAACACATAGGTAAGTCCACTAAAAATCCCTACTCAAGCAAAGACATCAGTGAGTGCTTTCTAATTATGTTATAGTAGAAAGGGCCACTTAGTTGATTTATTAAAATATGGAAAATAATACTTTTTCCTATAAATAAAATTATTGATCATGAAACAAGGGTAGTTTCATGTCTATTAAGCACAATGTTAGCAATATCTAGTAGATAGAGTGAGATAAAAAAGTAAATTATCTATTATGCACCAAATAAAAAAATACACTATCTTTCACATCTCCAATATATTATGGAATCCATCATTAGGGGAAAAAATAATCACATATAACAGTTAAGGCCTTCAAATGAGGCATCAACTTATTATTTTAAATTCTTGATGAGATTGGGATCCCAAATGTTTATAATGACATGATTTCATGTTTCTATTTTAAATACAAGTCACCAGATAAAAGATACCAGACACACAATATGTAGAAGTATCTACATCATGCATTACAAGTCCAAATTGGAAATATGGTTCTATAACATGGTCATATCTTTTGGGAATGAGTGATGCATCTCAATCCACTTTTTGAGTGCATATATAAGATGGGTAGAATTTATTATTATGCATCACTATAGTCTTGACTATATCTAATTGGTAAATAAATGTACCTATAGGTGGATCAAGGTAACATTTTATTTTAGTGTGAGCTATTTTATATACTTCATCACAAGGATAGCTAATACACATCATGTTTCAATATATGTGGAAAACATAGATAGTGATCAACATGCCATAAGGGTAATGTTGGCATATATAGGTAAGATTGTACAAAAGAATGAGGAATCAAATCATGATAATTTAATTAATCCTAAAATATAAATAACAATAAAGAATAAAATACATAAGTTGTACTACCTATTAAATCCAAGGAGTAAGGAAGGGAGTTTGGTAGCGTGAAGATCGAAGGTTGTAATCAAGACAATAACTGCAAATAAGTCCAAAAAGATAAATTCAAAGGTGATGGAGACTATATTTGAAGACCCTAATATTTATGGTTCTTAATAATATAGAATTCCCCTATGAAGGTGATGAGCATTAACAACTACTTCACCACCTATCAAACAACCCCAACCTAAGGATACACAAGTGCATATAATAAATGAAAGAATAAGGAATGGTAGTAATTTTTAATATAAACCACATGGTGAGGTGAAATATAGTGCTCAAGGGGAAGTATATAAAGGTACCTTGATTATTCAAGACATTCAGATAGCTCTATAAATTGGAGTCAAGATTACATTAAAGACCCCAATAGAAATGGAAGCAGTTTCAGGTGGATAGAATGAGCCTAAGGTTGAAAGAGATATGATTAACACACCTAATGAACCTAGGGTAGGGGAATATTGAGGAGGGTATATTACACATAATTATGTTAGGGTTGAGGAAGAGGCGCACAATGCCCAAAATTGTTCATAAAAATATGGGGAAGATGAGTCATGTATGACGAACATATAGGGTGAGGAGGTCAATAATCTAAGACCTAAGATCCTCAATGTTAGAACATAAGAAAATATTAGGCCAAATACGGGAAAATGAAATATCATTAAGTAAAATACCAATAAATATCCAAAAATAAATAATCCACTATAATTAGAGGAAGATACTGATAGTATGAGTATCAGGGAAATGGTTTAGTATAAAATCATAGATGAGGACCTATACATGTGGGATGTCATGGACCTAGAGGGTACATCAGTATAGAATACAAGGCATATGTGTTTTTTTATTATATGAATACATGGACTAATAAAAATTTAAAATATGTTTTGGTTATGTTATATACTAATAACCCAACACAACATTGGGTAAGCCCCAACTCATTTTACTTGACCCCACTAAGTTTAACCAAATTTAGATTGGGAGCATATTGATCAAACTAGAAAAATAATTACCTTTATATAACATTATATATCACACTAATATTAATATATAATAGATACATTTGGAAAATTTACATTAGTGGGATGTTCAAGAAAAAAATACAGTGGCCATGGAAATAAATTTTTTTTAAGTTTTATCAATGCACTATGAAGGAGGAACCCAACCTTTTGGATGGGGTAGACTTAAAAGGGATCCAACAAGTGGAATAAGTGAGAATGATAGTAGACCACATACTAAAAATATTAAAGGGCACAAGGGATGGTATCTAAGATTCATGAGAGTAAGCCCAAATTGAGTTTGTATGGAAACTTGAGGGGTGTGAGGGCTTAGTAACTGATCTCTATAAGAACATTTCCATGGCTGAATGGATTTTTCCCAAATTTTCTTGACAAAGTTTAGTGATTGTGGAAAAATTATATGAGTAAAATAATAATATTACATTACCACAAAGGTATACATAAAAAAATAAAAATCATAACAAACCTATCTTATAAAATAAGTGGAATACATTAGCTAGAGAATTGCCATGGGCTGACATACGCTTGAAGAGAGCTTCATGGATCTTCAATGCTAGAGGATAAATATAGAAAGAAATTTAGGTAATTCCATAAATTAAATGATATAAAGGGTCAATTCTATAAAATGAGAGACTTAAGGCACTCATGGTCCACCTCTCAATTTTTAATGTTTAGTCATGTGCATCTTTTCCATCATTGAATAAACCAAGGTTATATTTGTGCATTGAACCATATTTGAGGCCGAATTGACCAAAGAGGCATTAGAGTTTATTATTGAAATCCATATCATTTGTGGGTTTCCTAGGGGTAGTAAAATGATTATTTTGGGTTCATGTTGACCCTAGATCTTGATACATTTTCACAAACTAGATAGTCCAGCGTGGCATTGAAATAACATGTTAGGTCCACATGCACATATAAAAAGATAAAAATAACAACAAAAAGAGGATTTCCTAAAGCCATGAACCATTATATAATTAATGTATAAAAATGGAAAATTTTATGACTTGTATCTTGTCTTTGATATGTAGATGAGATGTAATGGAAAATGGAAAGGTATCTCCTTGATCAGAGTGTCATATTAATTATTAGGGATGGAAGATGAGCTACCTCATGACATGTAGAGCCCTTGAAGTGATATAAAAGGTAGACATGTGGGAATAAAAATAGATTTGACTAGACATAGGTGAAACATTTTTTAATTATTGATAGAGATATTTTTAACTAGAGGATAAATTTTATCTAACTAAAGATATTGTTTGATATTACTAGTGTCATGGTACACCTTATAACCCTGAATTTATAAGTAATTGATACTATTATTATTTTGTTGTTTTTGTTTTTATCTTTGTTTATGACCATAAAATACTAATAATATATTTATTTTAATGTTTTTATTATAATTTATGGTGTCTTACTTTTAATAGGTTGAATACTTAGGTAGAATAGTGATTATATACTTTTGTTCATTGTATGTTCACTTGTTACCATTTGTTGATAGAATAGTATGGAGTATTCCCAAGTATTCCTAGGTGTGAAAGTAGGCATGTAAGATAGATATACTATGTTACCATTTGTAACTAACCATGAATCACCCCATTATATCCTTTTTCACCTTGAGTGAGTGCACAAGGATAAATTGTGTGATATTATAAGGCAATTAGATAGTGTTGGGAGATGCATGTGGCTCAAAACTAATGCATGTGACCCAATTTTACCCAAAAAAAGTATAATTATCTAATTACATCATCTCTCTCTTGCTTTTTCCTTTATAAATTAAGTTTAATATATATCAATTCATTTCAATTCAAATTAATGTGCTTACTTTAAATTATTTTAAATATATTAGGTGTAAAATAAATAAAACATTCTTATGTGATTTACGTTTCTCTCAGTGTTGCTCTTTTTTATTTATTTCTCTCCCATTTTTTCTTACTCATTGTATTATTTTATTTATCTTATATGGTTTTCTTTTTCTTTCTCTCATTTTTTAGTATATTTTAGGTATTTTCCAAGACTGAATCAAAATGGTCTTGGATAACCAATAACATACCATATGATCATGGTATTTTAATTTATGTGGTAAATTTTATCCTTATTTTAGGTCCCATAAGGTTTCTTGATATTTTTTCTCTTTTATTTCCCATTATATGTCAATTTTTGCACCAATATGGTCCTAATTATAATTCAAAGAGTCTATAGATACATAATATTAAGCACAAGATATACTAAAAGGCGGGGTGAATCAGTGTATCATATAACTTTTAAACTTTTACTTAATCAAATTCCACTTAACCATACATTCATGATATGTAATAAAACTAAAACAATAAACACCACATGAGAGAGAGAGAGAGAGAGAGAGAGAGAGAGAGAGAGAGAGCATATTTCAATGTAGAAACCCAATGTGGGAAAAACCATAGAGAATGATCTCAAGTATATGAATGAGAACCGACTCAAACTACAATATTTACAAGCACCAACTTGAAGGAGTACCAACCCCTTTGTTGAGCACCGACACAACTATTTGTGAGCACCAACCCATAAGAGCACCAATCCCTATTGTGTATAGCTCACAACTATCTCTCAATGTTTATTTCTTAACAAATGATAGCACATTAAAATATCTCTTTCTTTTGTCTCCTTTGCTCTTCTAAGTTAGATATGACAATTAAAAATCATGCTCTCTTCTACACATTACAAATGGCTTCTGAAGCCTTTATTTATAGCTTACCAAATGACCTTTGGCATTCACCCTTTGTGACCCTTCAATCCTCATGGAAAATGGTTCCAAACTTGCATGACCCTTTGAATCCTTGTATTTTAAAATTCATATGGTGACCCTTGATGAGCAAAAGCATCCTTTTCATTTTTTTCTTTTTATTAGTGACTTTTCATATTCCTAAAAGTGTCCCTTCATGATAAATTGCACCCTTCCTCTTTTGTCTTCACTTGGTGACTCTTGGAATTCCTCAAGATGACTCTTCATGGGAAAATGCATCCCATTCCTCTTTTGTCTTTACCCCATGACTCTTTGACTTCTCCATGACCCTCTTTTGACTTTATGTAACCAAAAATATATTCATTAGTATTAAATAAATATTAACACACATTAGCCAAGATATGAACATTAAAAATACCATTAAATGCTATGGGGCCTTTATCACCAATAATGCTAGACCTTTGACATCAATGATAATATTTCTAACAATCTCCCCCTTTGTCATTGATGATAACCTCAAACTAAAATTGCCACATCCTGAAACCTATACTGCACATGCCAACTTTCATAAATAGCCAAAATGAAAACATATAGTAACTCCCCCTTACTGTATCATCCTATACCTATTCCTTATACTTGTTCCTGTACCTATACCTATTTTTGCACTTTTCCCCCTTTGACATAAATGGCAAAGAGCCCATCTTGGAGCTAACACTTAGCTCCCCATCAACTGATTATGATCTTCAATGTCAGGAAGTAATAGAAATTACTCCCAAATATTCTTGTAGATCCTTGAATGTATCCTTTGGTCATGCCTTCATGAAGATATCTGATAACATATATAAATTTGTGCCTATCCTTTAAGCATTTGTAATAAACTCATCTAAATCTTTTCTTCTAATCTCATAACCTTCTGTATAAAAATTTAATGTGTATCCTTGATCACATATTTTACTGTACACTCAATATATTATGCTTAAGACCTTTTACATACAGAACATTCTTAGTCTTGCTTCTACCATTATCCAAACTTAATGTACCTTTTTTAACTATCTTGACAATGTTATTATATCCAAGTTTCACTATGCCACCATTGATCTTCTTTAGAGTTATGAGCTTTCTCTTATTTCTTATCATGTGCCTCAAACATCCACTGTCAATGAACCATGGTTTTTCTTCATTTCTTGCATGCAAAGTTATATGAACTAACATAGAATATTTAGGTTGTTTCCTCTACCATGAACCTATCTGAATCTTCTTCTTGATGAATGGAACCTTGAAACTTTGGTCCTTCTTGATTGATTCAAACATGCTTCTACAATGTCAGGCTATGTTTCCAAAATTATCACACTTGTAACATATTATGGCCTCGTCATCAAAGTCTGATAGAGGACTAAAAGAGTTGTAGCTTCTGCTAGACTTTGTATGAGTTTCCTTCTTAATTTTAAAATTATTATCTTATTTCTAATATTCTATTTTCTTTTAACCATATCAATTACAATAAAAATAAAAACCATGAAAATAGAAACTATTTGTGTATCTCTATCCTGATTCTATTTTGTAGCTTTGTTCCTTCTAGCCTTCTTTGTTTGAGATGTCCTATATATTCTTCACTTCTTCCCTTTTTGTTTCCTCTTTTTTAAGAGCTTCGACATAGATCTTTTTGTTTTCAAATATGATACTTATCTAATATTTTTTTTTGGCTTTCTAATATCTTATTCAACATGTTAGTGTTATTGTCAAATTTTGAATCACTGACTACTTTATCATTGACTGCTTTCTCAATATCTTCTTTTAAAGAAGTAATTTCAATAACATACCTTTCACATTCCTTAATTAATTTTTGTAATTATGGTATTATATCTTTTTCATTATTTTTAAATTAGTCAAAGTGTGCTTGTAGATCATCAATTATTTCCTTTGACTCCTTTTCATTTTTCTTGATCTAGTGCTTCAATCTTTGATTCTTCTTCTCAATAGCTTCTAATTCTTCTAAAGCATAAATGATTTCTCCTTCTAGATTTACCTCAGCTTCATCCTCACTTTAATCACGTTCTTCTTCTTGGTCATCTATACTTTTGTTTATATATGCATCTTCATGTATGGTCATGAATAGATTCTCTTCTTCATCTGAGTCACTAACTCCATTATCTTCAATTAAGCTAAGATCTTTAGAATATAAACTCTTCTTCTTGAATCTCTTCTTGTATTTTCCTTTGAATTCTTTTTTGTATGTAGATTTTCTTTCTTCATTGTCATCATTATTCTTATCTGAGTATCTATCTACAAAATGTCCAATCTTACCACATTTAAAACATTTAAATGGTAATTTTCCTTGATATTTACTTGTGTCCTTTTTAGGCTTACAGATGAATAGATCTTTATTGTCATCTTCCTCATCACTAGATTTATCACTTGATTCTTGAATCTTAGCTTTTTATTTTTTTGATGTCTTGAAATCAACTTCCCTCTTTGAGGGTTTCTCTTTTTCTATCTTCATCTCATATGTTGTAAGAATACCATGTAATTCATCCATCTTTAGCTTGGCAAGATCTTTCATCTCCTCAATTGCCAAAACCTTTGCATCATATATCATTGGTAGATATCTCAAAACCTTTTGTACCACTGTTGACTTTCTAACTTTTTTCCAAGACCTTGAATCTAATTTACTATTTGATCAACCTAAAAAAAATAACTCGCTATTTTTTCTTCCTCTTCCATCTTCAAACTCTCAAACTCTCTTATGAAAGTCTGAATCTTAGCCCGTTGAACCTTTCCATCACTTTTGTAAATGTTCTTAAGCTTTACCCAAGTTTCATGAGCAGATTTGCATTGCATAACTTTAACAAATTCTTATTCATATAAAATATCATTTAAAGCTTTATCATTATTTTCACTTGCCTTGTTTTCTATCATAGTGGTCACAAGTGTCTGTGGCTCTTCATATTCATCCACAACTACTTACCAAATGTCAAATCCAAGAGACATCAAATAAGTCCTCATCCCTATGCTCTAAAAAGCATAATTTGTCCCATAAAACAAAGGTGCCTTATTTTTAGAAAAACTTTCATGTGATCCAGCCATTGTGCTTTCCCTGATCTACCTTCAAGATGTAAAACTTTTTAAAAAAGAAACATGCTCTAATACCAATTGTTAAGCACAGGATCTACTGAGAGGGGGTGAATCATTATATCATATATCTTTTAAAATTTTACTTAATCAAATTCCACTTAACCATACATTCAATATATTTATAAAAAATGAAACAATAAACACCACATGAGAGAGAGAGAGAGAGAGAGAAACCAAATTTTAATGTGAAAACCCAATGTGGGAAAAACCATAGAGAACAATATCAAGTATATGAATGAGAACCAACTAAAAATAAAATATTTATAATCACCAACTTGTAGGAGCACCAACCCCTTTGTTGAGCACCAACACAATAACTATTCATGAGCACTAACCCACAGGATCACCAACCCCTATTGTGTATACCACACAAATATCTCTCAAAGTTGCTTTCTCAACAAAAGATATCACATTAAAATATTTTTTTTATCTCTTTTGGTATTTTAAGATAGATATTATAATTAAAAATCATGCTCTCTTCCACACATTACAAATGGCTTCCAAAGCCTTTATTTATAGCTTACCAAATGACCTTTGGCATTCACCCTTTGTGACCCTTCAATCCTCATGGAAAATGGTGCCAAACTTGAAAGACCCTTCAAATCCTTGTATTTAAAAGTCACATGGTGACCCTTCATGAGAAAATTCATCCTTTTCCTTTTTTTATTTATCTTGGTGACTTTTCATATTCCTCAAAGTGTCCCTTCATGATAAATTGCACCCTTCCTCTTTTGTCTTCACTTGGTGACTCTTGGAATTCCTTAAGATGACTCTTGATGGGAAAATGCATCCCATTCCTCTTTTGTCTTTACCTTGTTTCTTTTTGACTTCTCCATCATCACTATTTTGAATTTATGCAACCAAAAATATATTCATTAATATTAAATAAATATTAGCATATATTAGCCAAGATATAAATATTAAAAACACCATTAAATGTTATGGGGCTTTTATCACCAATAATGCTACACCTTTGCATAAATGACAATATTTCCAACCCATAAGTACATTGGTGAATTTATAAATAACACCTTCACACTATATCTTATATTTTATTTGTATAATCAAGGCTTTTATTTATTAGAGCAACAACCCTATACCAAAATCATGTATCAATCATTTAGTGAAAGAGCATATAACATTTAGCAGTTATTTCATTTATTTGAGGATAAGGGTTGGGATACTTACATTTTACATGACTACTTATTGAATTTCATTATACTTGAGTGTTGATTTATAAATTATTAAATACCTAGGGTTTTGATAATAATGGAGGGATAACATATCCCCACATTTACTCCATTTTTTATGGTTTGAAACATGTTTTGATTTTATTAGGGTTTTGAAAAAGGAGATCAATGTCCTAGATATTTATATGAAATTATAGAATTTGGATCCCAATATTAAATTAATAATGTTGTCAAATATGTTTTACATAATATTATAGTTTTTAAAAACATAATGTATTGTCCTAACAAGGCCAAAATAGGAGTGTATAATCCTAGTCATTTAGAAAAGGTTCTCCAATTTCTCTAAATTTTATGGGTTTTTTTAACATTATTACCTAGACTCATTTCCCATTATTTTAACCTTAAGAATAATTTAAATTTTATGAAAAAAAATATTATCAAAAACCCATCTTGGCACATTCAAATTATTCTAAAATATTCCTTTATCAAATTTCATGTTATTTTTATTGTTATATTAGGTTAACTCTTGTTAGGTATAAATTGCACATGTTTATGGGTATATGTATTACATGTTCATGTAAAACAACTTTCCCATATTACATTTTAGTAAAAATGTGTCATAATACACCCCCTATGGTTATATTATGATTCTATTCTCATAGATATAATTTTTTTTTCATATAGTCTTGATTTATGGTTCCCTCTTATTAGGGTTAACCCTTACATGTTCCTAGTGTTTCCATTGATTAGAGTGTAACTGTATACACATAATATTTTTAAAAAATTATCAATTACTGACACTTTGTATCATGAAAAAACCCATTGAATCTCAATCCCTATAAGTGCACACTTTAAGGGGTTCACTAAGAAAGGGGTGGGCATACCATTGGTGCTTCAAAAGATTGATGTCTCTTTTTCCATTTGTTACCTACACACTTGTCTCCTAAAACCATTCACCCTAAGCTTGTTCATATCTTTTGTACCCATTATAATAATTTTCTACATTCTATCCTCCTATTCTTCACCTAGATCCCTTTTTATCAGTCAGTTGTACTAGGTCAACTAGGTCAACCCTATACTATTTTTGGGTATTTTTCACTTAGAAGCTAGTTGACCTCTGGCTGACTTATCTCATGACCTAGTGAATTATTGTTCAAAAGTATACTAGGTATATTGGGTTGACCCTATTATCAAAAAAATTTAGAAGGGTTTAGGGAAAGATCTACCTATATATACAAGTTCATTTCCATCAATTATCAAGAAGAAGTGAAATAAGAAGTAAGAGTGAATGAACATCTGCTTATTGACAATTCTACATGAGAAGTAAATCTTAAGGTTCCATAATTTATTTAGATATATAGATCTTATCTTGTGGAGAAGTATTTTAGATGTATTGATAGGTTGTGTATACTAGAGATGATTTTTTTCATCCTTACATACCACAATAACCTCTTACGAAGGACCTTGGCCAAGGGAGAGATTGAGGCTTGATGGGTTCATATTCAAAGGTAAGTATTCCTAAATTTATTTTTCCTTTGTAAGAATAGATAGATAAGTCATTTTTTCTTCTCTTCCATGTATTATGATTCTATATACATTGATGTAAGTATATGTTTTCTATGCATGTTTAGTTTTATTGTTTCTAACACCCAATTTGTGCCACAAGCTTTGGTGAGAACTAGATTATATTTACTTTACTTGTTATTAGTTTAGGTTAAATATCAAAACATAGGATCGCCTTAGGGTCAAAACTTTGCATGATTGTGTTAGACTATAGGCTTTGGATCCTTCCTTAACATAGTGTATTATGATAAATGATCCCCTAATCGGGTCTAATGGATCCCTAATTAGTCATGTTCCCACTTAAAAAATGTATTCCCAATCATAAGTGTAGGTATTCTCTATCTTCTTCAAGTTAGGATTGATTTATAGACATGACGTATTTCTAATTACATACATTTTGGTGAACCTAACATGAACTAATGCTTTTAGTATTTGTTCACTTATTTTTCATTATTTTTATCATATATTTGCCATACTAGGTTGACTGCATTGACACAGTTATAACTTCTATGTGCAAGTTTAACACACAGTCACATCTAAATGACCCTATTCTTTTTTTATAAATTCTTTTTTAGGTACAAGTTTTTAGATCGACCCAATCAACCCAATATATTTTTTAGACTTTCATACATCTAGTCCAGGCTACTAGGTTAACCTACTCACCCATGTACATTTTAGGCACTTAGCAATAGGCTTCTACAAAGATAGATCTACCTATTCAACCCTATTAGTAAGATTTACAAGAATTTATCAAGGTTGTTTGATATAAAACTATTTTCCTTGCATCTTCAAACTCATCAAGGTTCCTTTCTATCCTTTCTCTCTTTTCTTAGAATTGTTACTTTCATAGTTTGTAGTCTTTAAAATTTCTCCTATACAATCAACTAGATCAACCCTATCGACCTCATTATGTATTCTATATGTTATTTACATAACTAGGTCGACTTTATTAACCCTATTTATTTTTAGACCTTTGCTTTCATAGTAAAAAGGCGACACTATCGACCCTATTCTATATTTTATGCATATACCATCAACTAAATCAAATATATACCATGTTTCAAAGTTAGAATTAACCTTCATATGTCAGTAATTAGCTCACATTTTCATATATTTTTACTTTCATACTTATAATAAATCACATAGTATAATTAGGTGGTTTTCAATTTACCATTTAGTTTCACTATTTTATATTTTATGCACACATGACTAAATCACAAAATATTAAACAAACACTTTAAAAATTGTCTACCCAAAGCCTACCTACTTGGATTTCATCACCAAGGGGGAAGCCAACTTCATTTTTTGGACAAATATAAACACATGGTTAATGGTATATTCTATATAAGCACCTGACACCCTTATCACTATGGTGTGTGAAGTGAGGGACTAGGCCCCAATACAAAGCCTACACCATTGCCAATACATATCCCTTTCAACCTAAACATCCTAAAATTATCCTTAGATTGATTTCTAGTTCCTTGCTTACATCCAACTTCCCATCATATTTAAAATTATATTCTAATAATCTAAATAACATTTAAGTTGACCATCTAGTTAGCTTTTATTTTTTAAGTTATTTTTTTGCTCTTTACTCAATTGTGTGTTGTATTGTAAAAACTTACATTAGCCAGTGTTGGTGTAAGGTTTTATGTTGTGTATCTCAATTGGATCACCCTCATTGATCTAATTGATTATGTGTTTTCATTTATTTCTTATTTTTCTAAATACTTGAAAATTTATTATTATCTTAGTACATGATCTTTTTAGTTGACATAGTCTATTATAAGTTGTTTGATTTTCCCTATTTGTTATACTAGATCGACCTAGTCAACCCTGTATACTTTTCTAACTTCTGTCTATTGTGCTAGGTCAACCCAATCAACCCTATATAGTTTATAGGCCTTATTCTCTATGTTAGGTTGACCCAATAGACCTTGTACTATTTCTATCACTTCTTATTTCATTGATTTTGCATATCTCTTGCCTATTTTTAGTCCTTTTCCTTCATCATGAATTTTCTATTTGAAGACAACATTGAATTGAATTCAAAAAACATGATGAATTTTACCAATCCTCATAGGGTTTCCCATATGTAGAGTAGGGATCCTCTCCTAGGTGAGAGTAATGTTCACATATCCACATGCACAACAAACTATGGGACCGTTCATACCTCTTTATAGTATAATCCTATCTTTTTCCTAGAATACCAACCTGAATTAGAGTATACCCCTAAAATTCTCTTCTTTATCTCTAAATTTACTCAAAATTGAGGAAAGGATCCCTCTACCATTTACCATTTCATGATTATTGGTCAAGTTGAAGAGCCTCATTCACCTACTCCCACATTCTCAAATGGATTTGTGGGTACCACTTTCTTTGATTCTTAGCCTCTTCCCTAAATTATGACCCTTTATCATATCATGACCTCTTATTCTTTAACTTCTTCCACCTTTATGACTAGTATCTCCACTAACATGACATGTTCTACATCTAATGGGTCTCTTATAAGATCCACCATCCTTAATCCTTTGACTAGTGCATCATTTTCTACCCAAGGTAATCATTCTTCTAATGATTCCTCTTCTCATCCCTTCACTAGTCCATCTTTTACTTCACAAGAAAAATTCTCCACTAGTGTTTCACATTCTCATAGATCCTCTGAAGATCCTACCAACACCAATAGTGGGACTCAAGCCACTAACACCAAATCTAATGCTTCAGATAATGCTAACAATGTTAATCAAACCCACCAACTCTTATTACAAACACCAATCAAATGCATACCTTTCAAGCGCATAACACAAATCAAATGATGAGAATACAAAATCACCTTCTCTATCTTCAAAATCATCCTCAACCAATGACTTAGGGAACACATAATCAAAAGTTTCCCCTCCTCTTCGAGATTCTCAAGGAAATTTCATTCCTCAACCTCTTTTGGTCAAAAAAATTATTAATCATTTTCAAAATGAGCCTCTTACCACTCAAATTGCTAATATTTATATAGGAGGTATCACCCCTACAATTTATTATAATGTATCAACTGATCCTACCCTTCATCTTAAAATATTTGTAAATCTTTATAAGGAATGGTTCAAATTGAACACTTTTTTTGCTACTAAGATCTTAGCCAAAATCCTCATAGGTGATGCCTTAGATTGGTACAATCAAATTAAAACTTGTTCTATTTCTATTTTTAGGATTTATTGAATGCTTTAGTTTAAAAATTCTAAATTAGTGATCTTCTAGAAAAAACTTTGGCCCACTTCATAAATTACAAACAACTTGAAAATTAAACTACCTAGGCTTTTGTTAAAAGGTTGAAAATTTTGTCAAATAAGTGTGAGCATAACATGGATGATGATAACCTTTTCCGTCTCTTCACTAATGATCTTTTTCCTAAGCTATAATATCAAGTCCATACTCTCTTTCCACATACTTTGGAGGAGGCTATTGACCAAGCCAAATGTCAAGATTTCCTTATGCATTAATTTGAGCCACCCCAACCCTCTACGAGTCCTCATATCTTACTTAAAAACAAGGATCATAATGTTGTCAATGATGGTGTCATGGATTCTTATGATACCATTCACACCATTCAAGCTATTACCTCTAACCAATCTTCAAAACTAGATCCCCCTTCTCAATAATATACCAATCCTCATTTATCTACACTAAATACTATAAACATTCACAAACCCTTATCCTCAGCTGAATTACTTAAATGTCTACCTAGGCCTCTACCATGAGAACTTGACCTTACTCATCCTATGAAATCATGGTATGATCTTAACAAATTTTGTTAGTTTCATGCTAGTTAGGATCATTATCATGAGACCTATTGGTAGCTCCATAATTTATCTATGGATTCTCTTCTTGGTCTTAATTTTGATCATGATTCTATCATTCAAAACTGTCAATAAGTTTATGACATTCTTGTTAAGGCTCATAAATCACATACTAAATCTCAAGCCTTAAATCAAGCCAATGCTCATTAGCCATCTACAACGATCCTATTTATAATCACCAACCTAATCAAGATACCCAAGACAAGCCCACCCCTTCCACCAATAATGTAGAAAGTCTTGTTAATCCCACTTTTGAAGAGAATATGGTTAATATGACTAATATGTAAAGGGTGGTTTTTTTAATTGATTCTCAACCTATCTACACTACTCTATTGTCTCACACATTTCATGTTATCCAAGATTCTTTTCCAACTCATTTAAATGAGTTGGGGCAAGATGACCTTATTACCTTTGATGATCTCATTCCAAAGTCTCCCTTGGATAACACTTCCCATTTTATTTTTACCATTCCTCCATCTTCTAACAATAATGATAATCAAGCTTCTATTAACACTTCTTCTACTAATTCTCAAAATCAATCTGAACCAAATACTTCATTTTCATAACATAATTTACAACCTTTTTCTAGACCTTTTCCTTCTTATAAACACAAATTCCAATGCACTTTGGTTCCTCCTTTAGAGGATCTTCGTAATCATTATCACCAATTTCTAATAATCTCCTCATTGGTTATGATGAACAGGATCCCATTAGGGAGCTCACTAATATCCCATCCCAAATTTTGTTCATTGAGCTTATGATGAACAATATGCATCATAGAAACCATATTATGCAACTATTATTTAAAATAAGCATCCATCATCCTCCCCTAAAAGGACATGAAGTAGCCATATTTAGATCCAAGGATAGAATATTACATCAATGTGAAGAGATGTCCACCTATGTTGAAAAAACAATGGACACTTCTCTTTATTTAAAATCATTTATTACTTCTATGATTCCTAATGATATTTTTCTTTATGTGGATGATCCTCCTTTATTCATAAGTGTCTAAATAAGTGATATCCAAGTCAAGCATGCATTAATTGATGAAGGTTCAAGCACTTGCATTGCCTCTCTCAATTTTATCAAAACCCTTGGATATTTTGAACGTAATATCAAGTCCACATGTAGCACATTCCAAGGATATGATATAATACAAATTCCTCCTTTATATTATGTGTGTCTTCCCATTACTATCCTACCTATCATCATTCATATTAAGTTGATGATATTTAACTTTCTTCTTTCTTAAAACATCTTGTTTGGTAGGCTATGGACTCACCGTATGAGAGTGATTACTTATTTTTCCTACCAATGCATTAAATTCCCTCATAATGGAGATATTTATAGGATTCAAGGTGACACTAACCCTTGGAATTTTGAACAATTCTAAGATCATGGTGTATTGAAGATTCTTACTCTTGAACCTTTACCTAGTGTTCCATTCCATGAGTCTCAATGCTTCAATTTTATCATTAATTAGAATCTAAGTTGCAATGGACATCTTAAACTAATTGGTAATATTCCTCCTAAACTCTTAGATTATGATGATGATGAACCTATTGAGATCAACCTAAAGATCAAAACTTTTAATCTCTCACCTCATCTACTCTCGTAGCTTCCAGCTTCTTTGTAGCCTTATTGTCACAAACCTCCTTGTGATGATATTCCCATCATTTTGACTAAGACTTGGCATTATATTCACCACACTTCATATATTGATAAGGGCATCCCTACTTGTGTCATTGGAATTCACACACCTGATTATGATGATGGTTATTCCTTAGATGATCCATTCCTAGGTAGTCTTGTTTAGGCCTATGATGTTAAGATTATATATTATCATTCTTCTTTGTTTGAGTATTTTCATGTATCTTCCCATTTTACCTTGTTTATAATTCCTAATTTTATTATTTTTCCTTTTTATCATAGGGTAGAGATGGCACTGACACTTCTAATTTTTGAGGAACATCATAGGAGTATGCTCATGGATCATGATATGAATGGGCCTTACCATTTTTATAAGTACCTTGAGCCCTATAGTCTACTTATCCCTGATATGCATGCAACCATTCTTTATCCATCTATAGATATTGCCCCTCCCTTATTAGAACCTACAATGGAGCCCATTCTTACTTCTATTATATTTGAACCCATTCTTGCTCCCTCTATAGTTGAGCCTATTCTTTCTTTTGTTGTTTTTGAGTCTATACCTAATTTTGATCCCATTACTCTTTCCATTGATCTTAGTTTTGTTTTTTCCCCACCACCACCTTCCTTTGGTGATGATTTACTTCTTTTACCTTAGATGGATTTATTTCCAACCAAATGAGCTAATGAGTTGTCTCCAACTCCTTTTATTCCTATTACACCTCCCCCTATGAGTACCTATGCTAAGAAAACTCATAAGTATATTTGTTGCTTCCATAACATAGGTAATCATTCATCCAACCATTACCATTAACTGTAACAATCTATTGATACTCTTTATCCTTCTACCCCTTAGTCTTTAGATAAATTCATACCTCCCCCAAAGGTACTTCTTAAATATATGCTTAAGTATGGATAAGTATTTTTTGTGGTATTAATATGGCACCCATCACATCGATCATTAATTCATTCTTTAGCAACACCTTAAAGATCATATTATATCTATTCCTACACCTTCTACCATTCGTCCCACATGTTGCTCTCATAAGAAGGTTCTTCCTTATTATCCCATAGTTCCACCTCCTATAGTTATATCCCCTCTTGTGGTCCTTTAATCACCTTCTATGCCTCCACCTATTATTCCTTCATCTATGGATCCTTCACCACCCATTATTCCTTCACCTATGGATCTTCCCTCACCCCTAGATCCTTCTCCACCCATGATTCCCTCACCTATGGACCCTTATTCATCAGTGATTCTTACATCTCCCATAGATCCCACTCTCGTGCATTCTCTTGAGCATCCCTTGCTTGATTTCCCTCCTCATCATGATCCATCAAGAATTCCTATTTTTTCTATTGAAGAGATTAGACAAGAAGTATTTTCCCATTTTTCACTAAAGATAGATGAGAATTTAGCAGCAATTTGTATCAAGCTTCATAGAGATCTATCTAATGTTTTGGATATTATATGTGGTAATATTTATTAGTATTTATGAGCACATGCATGGTGATTTTAAATTTTCATTTGATTTTGAAGTGTGATCCAATTTTATCTTTATCTATCTATTCTATAATTTGGCACCATGTCAAATTGTTATTTATCTTACATGGTCACTTTACTTTTGCATCCTATATTGCTTATATTTTCAATTATGTTTTTTTATGGATGTTTTTATTTATCACTATTTTCTCTTTTCTTCTTACATTTTCTTTCTTATTCCTTTCCTATGTCTTTATGATTTTTTGCTTTATTATCTCTATTTTTCATGGATAATGGTCATTGTGACTTGGCTATACAAACCCAATTCCCTTCAAACATTCCATATTACCATGTGATTAGTTAGAAAACAAATTCATCTCATGATAGTCACTCCTTATACTGGTCCACTTTGGATCTCTTTTTCCCCTTTATTCCCATTTTTTTCAAACTAAGCATATACATGGTTGAGACTTGAGATAACATGTTGGTTCATTGTTAGGCCTAAATGTCCTAGTCAATCTTGTCTTTTGTTATTTTGTTTCCTTTATCCTCAGCCTATCACTCATTCATGTGTATCACTCTATCTCTTATGATTTGTCATTCCAAGTCTGTATGGAGGAGGAATCTTAAAAATCCTTAAAAAAAATTACAAGCCAAATCATTTAACAAAAGGCAATGATCTAGAAGGCAAAAACCTTTTAAAATTATTAAAAGCTAAATCACACTAAAAAACATGATTCAAAACACATCTCCTTCTTCTAGTCAAAGCTCAAACTACATATTTGGCCTCATGGTAGATCCAAGGTCCATTGGGGTCTAGTAGGCTAGTAACTTAGAAGAGGAGAATAAAAAAATATTTTAGTGATACCTGCTTTCTCATGCAAGTACCTAATATTTTTAGTATATTGATGGCTCTATAAGGGGTACTGAGGAATGGAGAACACATCATGAAAAGGTAGGTCCATTTTAATTTTCTTATACCAATCTACCTTCATGAGTTGATCTTAGTAGCATTCTTATTTTCTTATAATGATTTATGTCTATGTAAATAGGTTTCCTTTGTACATTGATTGTCACTAGTCACTTAGTGCCTTCTCATGTCCTTAGTATTCCTCTTATCTCCTAAGGCCTTCTCATAAGACACCTAAATTATGATTTTTACATTCTATTTTTTACTCCCTACATTCCTAATATTTCCTCTTTAGAAATATTGTACTGTTCACTAATATCTCCCCTTGGGATTCTATTTATGAGTTGCATTGTAAGACCATGGATAAGACCTGACATTATTCACAAATTACCACCATTTTACCTTCCTATTACCCACACCCTTTGTTACCAATTTTTCACATTTATTCCACCTCATTGATGTTTCCTTTGTGATTTTAATTGTAAGACCATAGATAGGACCTATCCTTCCTCACAAAATTTTCCAATAATACAAGTCACAGTCAAAATTACATGTGTGAAATATGAGATAGGATGTGATTGATTGTGAAGTTACACATCACTATCATACTTTCCAACTTTATTTAGTATGTTTTATGCTTACTTCATTTGTCTTTCACTTTTATCCTCTTATTTTCTGAGTGCATGTAAGAAAATAACCATTTCTTGAATTTTCATATTTCCTAGCTTGAATTAGTGTGATAAATTAAGACCAAATTTTGCCAATTTTGTTTCTCTCTTATAGTTCCCAGTGTGATTTAGTATGATTGATTAACTCAATTTTTTGTTTTTATACCATTTGTTCCTTTTACATGATACTCCATTTTATTACATTATTTTCATACTTCCCAACATGATCTAGTGTGATTGTACTTATTTTAATTTGGTGCCAATATTTCATTTGGTTTAAAAACAAATTCCTTTTTACCATCTTGTTTACCACCCTTTGGTTCTTTATAGTTAGTCATTTTCTTGTTATTACACATTTTCCAAATTGAAATAATGTGTAGTACATTTTTGATTGATTATATTTTACCAAGTCCTTTTTCCTTGTTTCTTTTTAACCATGCATGTGTCTTACATAATGCTAGAAAAAAAACCACACCTCATATATTTTCTATAGCATATACAAAAAAAAAAAATACATGTGCTAGAAAGAAATATATCTAAGCATCAACAACCACAACCATAATGATAGTACATACAACCAATATCTAGAAAGCCAAAATTATCCATATATATATATGGATCATGAGTTTTAATACAACAAATACAATCATATACAATGCTCCATCTCTATGGTTGGGCCCCATCATGCCTATCTCATGGCCTAGCCACGCTACCTATAGATGCCTTAGTCTGACCCATATATATATGCATCATGAGTTTTAATACAACAAATACAATCATATACAATGCTCCATCTCTATGGTTGGGCCCTATCATGCCTATCTCATGGCCTAGCCATGCTACCTATAAATGCCTCAGTCTGACCCATATGAATAAAATGTAATAATGAGGTTGTTTGAGATCTTAGTCCTAACACCTACCCCTATAAATGAGCTATCTGAGCTTTTACCTATGCCAACTAGGCTAGGGTCACCATATGTGTCATTCTCTCTTACTCTTGTAACTATGTCATATGGGTTAGGTTTACTACATATGTCACTCTCTCTTATTCCTGTTCATATGTCATATGGGTCAAGACTGCTCCTTGTATCACTCTATCCTAGGCATGTGCTTATGTCATCTATATCACTATATCTAGATATACATATCTCTCCTCATCTAGGGCTTACCATGCCCATGTCTCTCATACACCCATCTTTATTGGTGGCTACATCCCCTCTTTGTATGCTCATATCTACCTCATTGCCTCTCCAATTAGTCTAAACTACATGAGCTGGGATAGATGGTACGCTAGGGTCCTCTAGTGTAGCAAGGTCATATAGAATTAGTGTCTCATTTAGAACATCATGGAGTGATCCACTCACTAGGGACCCCAAGTTGATCTCTTCCTCCTTTGCTACACCTACAAAAACCACACTAGATAGATATTAGATCATTGATATATCTTAAAATCTATCTCTAGTATATTTCAAAAACTTTTAAGAAACAATTTAATCATTCTTTTATTACATGTCTATGTGTCAACCACCACTATCTCACCATCTACATGACCATTAAGTATAGTCTTCCCATTTATGTGGCCTCTAAGAACCTCATCTATCAGTTACCTCCTAAAAATAAATCCTATATTCATAACTTATGTCCATCTCAGCCTATGCTTAAGTGGCCTCTTTATAGTCTAACTCTATCCTAGCCTACCTACTAAGTCATCTAAGACATCTATTGTCTCTGTTATCTCCTACTCCTACCACCTCCATTGATGTTATGTCCATGCTGGTCATTGTTCATCCTAATATGGAGTTAGTGGTAGTAACTCTAGTGTTCCTACCTCCACACCCATCTCCTTTCTCTCTTCTACCTATTGTACTTGACCAATCCATGGTCTCTCATGATGTGACTTAAGTATTGACCTTATTATTGGTGGCCCTAGTCTTCCTCTCCATCACATCTCTCTAACATGTTGGGCCCAAAACATGGGTATCACTATTAGTACCACTGGGTAAAGCAATCCTAGATGCCATAATACTCATGCCACCAGATGTGGCTCTTTCACTAGGTGTAGTGCCTTGTGTGATCTAGGAATTTGACTCAAGAGAGGATGGTTAGTATGGTTTTAGTTCCAAAATAAAAACAAAATGAAATAAACACACTAATAACATAACATCTCTAGACCTAGACCCTAGGGAGAGATTATTTAACAAAATCAAATGACAAACATAATTAAAAATCAAGGAATGAAAACACAATAATCCCTTCACCTTCCTTGGATGCTCCAAATGTCTTTGTAGTAGTGGTTTTCTCACCTTGTGGTCATGATGTCCTTAGCAATGGAAGCTTGGCTACCTCTATCTCTCCTTGGCACCTTTGGCTTATGGCTTGGCTTAGCTTGGAATCAATTTTTCTTGGTAACACTAGTTGGATGAAGATTTGGTAACCAATCCTGCATTATAACTTTGCACATATTAAGCTTAAAAATGATGTTGTGAGGCTTCTTATTTATAGATATTTGGATTTAATCAGAATCAACCTCAATCATCCATCTCAAGATTGAGATGTGTGGTTGAGGATTAATTCAATTTTTGGAATTATGTTTGTAATTATCCTCATCATGGCATTGGAAAAAATGGAAATTAAGAGGCATGGAGGGCATCATGGAAGGCATTGATGAGGCATGAGAGGTATGAATCTTGATATTTATGGCATTTATGGTTTAGGGATGTTTTTCATAGAAATGATGTCACTTGATGATGAAAATATTTAAAACTAATTTCCAAAAATAAGTATTCAATAAGTTTCCATGGAAATATTAATTAGGCCTTGATTTGGGTTAATTAGCTCTTAAGCATGATTAAGCACTTTGTGCAAAAATTCCTCAGATTGATCAGAATGCCTTATTATTGGTCCTAAATTTGAATGGATTGGAATTGGAAGTCCACATCAAATGCATTGGATTCATATTCACATTTAGGATTTTACCAAAAACAAATAATAAAGGCATGAGTCTTCTATAAAATATTTGATAGGAAAGATCAGTCCAAAGCATGCAAGTGCAAATTTGGCATTTTGATTCGAAATAGACTGATCAAAATTAGTTGGCCCATAAATTTAATTACCATATTTAGTGATACCCTAGCCAAAATTAGTACTTGAATATGTCATTTTCACATCATTTTACATGTTTTATTTTTTTAGGGCAAATTGTGCATTTTGGGTGGAAACTTGCCAAAAGCTTGATTTGAGGTTATTAGTGGCCAAATTTTGGTGTCTACAATTTACCCCTATTTTTGAATTAATTGTAAACTATAAGCACAATAATGTCTTATCAAAGAATTAAAATTTCTTATATGACTATAACTACAATGATGATAAACTAACTATATAATGCCCCCTCAAGGGAATGGTTGGCACAAAGAGGTCAACAAATGGTCCCTCAAAAAGAAAGAAGAAAAATGAAGAGACCAAAGAAAGGAAAGATGATGGTTTGAAAACACAATTATATTGAAAAATTATTAAAAAAATTATTGAGAATGCAAGTGGGATGGTGCACAATGGTTTGCCTAAAGGTGGTTATAAGCATTGTACCCCGATAGTGGCAACATTATATGATAACACAATGATTTTCCCAAAAGCAGTTATAATCATTGAGAAAATGGAGCTACCATAGTTAGGATAGACAAACAAGAGAATAGCATGCCCCTGTATGGGCAAAAAAAGTAAAGTGGTGACAACACAATGACTTTCCCAAAGACGGTTAAAATCATTGAAAAGTATAGGTGGGATGGTGTGCAACTATTTGCCCATAGGTGATTATAATTATTGGAACCTAATTATGGAAAACATGATAAACTTAGAAAAGGATTATAATAACTTAACATAGAGGTTAATGATGAATTGGAACAACCTACTAGTAGGGATATTCTTGTTTGAACTAATAAAGGTTGAAATTCTTTTATGGTTAATTACTCTATTTGGGATATGATTGAGAGTGAATCAGGATGTCAGTACCAAATAAATGCTGCCATTTTTGAATAGACTTCTTGAATCTAAGGTTTTTTTTAATCATATTTCAGTAAGCATCATGATATAACATCACAAGGACTTGGCCAAAATATGCATGAGGACTGACTCCCATAATCTAATACTTGATAGAAAACAATGCACCAATATACAAACCATGATGACAATGTAAACATATGAATATGGATGGATTCAAGTGTAAGTGTGGGCAAGGAATCACCCAATGAACACAAATAAACTAAATTAAGGCAATAGTGTTGAAAGAAAACAAATAGGTGGACAAACAAATAAAATAAACAGAAATAAACAAACGAATAATGAAATAAAAACCCTATGAACATTGCCCCTAGAAAATATGTGAAAACTTAACAAACGAACAAAATGGGGGAACATAAGAAAATGAAGGGGGTCGCTAAGTTGTCTCCATATGCACTAGGCAAGTGGATGTTGCCTACATAGTTCCATATATGTAATATCTAGTAAAAAAAATTTAGGCTAAATGTAGTTCTCCCAGGGATCGGGAAGAATGTGATAACTAAAGAAAAAAACATAATGGATGTGAGAGAAGAAGAGGAATGGTCTTATAAAATGGCAAGTACATAAGATAAAAGGACAAAAATGATGGGGAAACTAAATGACAAGTGATTTGCTTGTAACTTAATAAGGGTTCTCAGAATCTTTAAAGCAAAAAAGTGGTCAATGTTTTGTGTTCTTTTCTAATGATTTTTAGAAATGTTCTTAGAATTGTGTGAAGTATCTCAACTCAATAAAGCATGATGAGACACTAAATGGTTCAAGATCAAAAAATGGTGGGAACATGGCTTAGGTTTTTCATGAAATGGTGAGATCATGGCTTAAGTTGCTCACAAAATGGTGAGATCATGGCTTAAGTTTCTCACAAAATGGTGATAGTGTGGCTTAGGGTGTTCAAAAAATGGTGAGAGCATGGCTTAGGTTACTCATAAAATGGAGAGAGCATGGCTTAGGTTTTTCAAAAAATATCAAGATCATGGGGAAAAGGGTGATTGACCTAACCTCAACAAGTATTGAGCGCTACTTACATAGTCTTAGAGTAGGACCTCAAGTCACTATAGTTTCACCCTTATAGAAAAGGAACCCGACTAGTACAAAAATCATTTCAAAAAAAATAGGCACAATTGGTAAAAATACACAACACAACATAAGAAGTGGTAATTTGGTATGTCAAGGCTTAATGTTGCCCCTAATTTACCCATAGGTGGTTATAACTAGGACATAATGGCATATATCAAAGTTACTAGTTTGCCAAAGGAATTTATAATTAGCAGCAAGACTAGTGGTAAGAAAGAATAACAAATGAAGGATGTAACTACCATAAATATTATCATACTATCCCAAAATATTATCTCTGTATGAAGTTTTTGAATAAACTGATGATCTGATTAGATACCTTGATGTTGAAACTACGTAATGAATGACAAAAACCAGGGTAAAATGCGCTAGGTTTTTATAACACACTAAGTCAATAGAATGGAAGGAGAAAGTGGATATGGTGAACAGGATAGATGAGAATGGTGTGTGTACAAAGAATAATAGTGACAAAAAGGCATAACTAAAATGGTCCTTATAGATAAAACACTTTAGTGCTTAAGCATAGTACCACTTGAGATGAATAATATTCATTAGCTTTAGAAGATCCTCTCCATCTGGTGTGACAAGCCTATATGCTCCTGATCCATAATTTGTAGTGATGATGAAAGGCCCTATCCATTTGGGTTTGAATTTACCTTTATGTTTCTTCTCGATAGTGGTATTTTTTTGGTTTTCTTTAAGAACAAAATCACAAAGTTTAAATGTTATATATTTAACATGTTGATTATAGTGGCCTTTGAGTTGATTTTGATATGCTTGAAGATTGTTGAGCATGTTCATGCATATTTTAGCCAGTAGATATAGATCTTATAGGTGAGCTACTCGTTAGTCATAATCATCCAGGACATGCTTGAAAGATATTTGTAGTGAAGGCAATTTGACTTCAATGGGAAGGATGGCTTTAGTACCATAAACAAGTGAGTATGGAGTGGCTCCTATGGGGGTCTGATGATTGTTATGGTATACCCAAAGGGCAGGGAATATATAGAGGTTCTAGTCATGACCAACATCATTAACAATATTTTTGAGAATATTGGTAATGGTTTTGTTGGATGCCTCCACCTGGACATTACCTTAAGGGTAATACACTATAGAAAAGTGTTGTGTGATGTTGTATTTAGTACATAACAGGTCTATATATTTGTTCTTGAATGATCTTCCATTATTAGATATAATTTCAAAGGGAATATCATAGCATTCGATGAGGTGGTTGAAGATGAATTTGAAAATTTACTTTCGAGTCACATAAGTGAGGGGTATAACTTTAACCCACTTACTAAAATATTTAGTGGTGGTAAGGATATGTTTATGGCCCTCAGATGAAGTGGGGTTATTCTTCCCAATGAGGTCAAGTCCCCATGTATAAAATGGCTATGGTGTCAACATCAGTTTCAAATTTTTTGCTAGGGCATGAATCATATTAGCATGTTGTTGACATTTGTCACATTTATTTACATATGCAATGGCATCTACATCCATTATGGGCCAATAATAACCAGTACACAAAAGCTTTTTAGATAGGACTTCCATACTAGAATGGGCTCCACATCCTCCTTTATGAACGTCTCTTAATGCTAATGTAGACTCTACCAAAGTTAAATAATGAAGCAGATTTATATTAAAACTATGATGGTAAAGGGTGGATTCAAGTAGAGTATAATGAACAAAATGATGAATGAAGTATTTGGTTTGTTTTTGAGATAGGTTAGGTGGTATAATTTGGTCATGAAGGTAGTTATAAAGTTATGAGTACCAGATAGAATTAGGACCAATAATATCATAAATCATGGAAATAATTGATAGTTCATGAGCTGGTGATGATAAATTCTCAATGAGGAACTGATACTCTTTAGCTTTATCTATTTGTTATATTAGAGATCTAATGGTATCCATGGCATCTATAGTTTTCTTAATATCCCTTGGTATATACTCAAACTAAATGTTAGAAATTTGTTGTTTAAGAGTATCGACTATGTCTTTATATGGAACTAGCTTGTCATATTTGGTCTGAAAATGATTTTTAATTTGATTGATGATAAATAAGAATCACCATAAACATGGAGATGAGATATATTCCACTAACCTACTTGTCAAAGTCCTACAACAACTGGTTCATACTTGGCCATGTTGTTTGTACAAGTAAATTTGATTCTAAAGGATTTAGGGATTATATCCCCTTGTGGTGTAATAAACAATAGGGTTGCCCTTAATCCATGTGCAGTGAATGAACCATCAAAGTATAGATTCCAAGGTTTCTCCTCAAGGGGTGTATCAATAATAGTCATGATGGATTCATCAATAAATTGAAACTTGAGTGACTGTGTGTCCATGAGAGGTACTTTAGCAAGTTGATCTGCAAGAACTTGTCCCTTGATTACCTTTTGATTGACATACTCTATGTCAAACTCACTAAGAAGCATGATCCATTTATCCATTCTACCTTGAAAATTTATTTTAGATAGTAGATTCTTAAGTGGATCTACCTTTGAAATGACCATGGTTTTATTATTCAACATGTAATGACACAGTTTATAAGCTACAAAAACCATGGCTAGACAAGCTTTTTCAATAGGCACATAGTTATGTTCATATGTAACCAATATATAAATTAAGTAGTATACAACATGCTCCTTTCCATTTTCATCATGTTGAGCCAAGAGTGCCCCCAAGGCATGATCAGTAGCTAATAGGTATAACAAAATGACTTTCCTAGCATAGGAGGTAATAAAATAGGTAGATTGACAAGATAGTCTTTGAGTTGCTGAAAAGTTGTTTGGTAGTGATCATCATAGTGAAATGAAGCTCCTTTCTTCAACAGGTGTGTAAATGGATGGCACTTGTCTACTAACTAAGAGATGAACATCAGATTGATTAGATCTTACCTTGTAAACTATGAAGTTGATTTAAATTAGTTGGTGGTGGCATCTTGATTATAGCATGGACTTTAGCTACATCAACTTTGATAGCTCAATGAAACATGATGAAGCCCAGTAATTTGCCTAAAGTTACACCAAATACACATTTATTCAGATTGAGTCTAACTTTGTACTCTCGTAGTCTTCCAAATATCTTATGCAACACTACTGGATGGTCGGCCCTGGTCTTAGATTTTCCTAATATGTCATCGACATAGTCTTCAACAATATCATGCATCATATCATGAAATGTGATAGTCATGGCCCTTTGATATGTGGATCTAGTATTCTTAAGACCAAATGGCATCACCTAATAATAAAATGTTCCCCATGGAGTGGTGAACACTATTTTATGTTAATCTTCTAGTGCTATTATGATCTGATTATATCCTAAAAATCCATCCATGAGTGAAAGCAATTCATAACTAGCAGTGGAGTCGATGATCATGTCAATATTAGGCAAGGGAAAATCATATTTAATACAAGATTTGTTGATATCTCAAAAATCAATATAAATTCTAATCCCTTTAGGTGTTTTACTAATAGGTACAACATTAGAGACCCATTCAAAGTAGTCAATGGATCAAATACATCCTATTTATAAAACCAATATAGCAATGCAAGGATGCATCTTATGTAGCTTTCATTTTATTAATTTGGCATTATGATTAATACCAAGGTGGTGCAAAACTAAGGTGGGGCCTAAACCTAGCATGTCAAAGTACATCCATGCAAATATATCTATAAATTCTCTCAACATAGTTGTAAAGACATCACGTTCCTCCTCAGTGAGGAATGCACCTAATTTTATCTATATCAAGTCTGATGAACTCTTGATGTTTACCTTTATTATATATTCTACTAAAAGGGTCAAACCATCTTTGAGGATAACAGATAATGACTTGAATTTTTGGACTATGTCAGGGTGTTCTATTAGGACTTTCTCTTCAACCTCTCCTAAGCATGATGAATTTGAATCCCCAAATGGGAGATCTAGCCATGTAACAAAAATAGTCATAAATTCTTGGAGAATTTGATCTAATACTTTTTGTTGCTCAAAATTGAACTCAGATCCATAGGCAAGTTCATCATTGGTGGTCTCCTAGTCTAAATTTGAAGAAGAATGAACACCCCCATCTAATGACACCTAAAATAGGTTTTCACCACTAAACTATCCTTTATCTTTACTTTTTCCCTAGTTAGAAATCAGCTCAAAGAGGTTTTTACTTTGGGACCTCAATGTTTTAATTATTTATTTTTGGCTAAGGGTGTTCACCCGCTCTCTAAAATATGTTGCAAGATCTAATGTGATTGAGAATCCTAATATATTATCTCCCAATGGAACATTATCTCTAAGGCCTAAGAAATCATAGAATGCCTCATCATTCTAGAACTCATCAATTGGTAGATTGGATTCTTGTTGGTTTCAATCTATTAGTTAGGGATAATATAATGGCAATGGGTTGTGATGAATAGCCAAGTGAGGGTACAGATGGAATTTTTATCAAATAGATTAGTTTTAGATAGGTCATCAAAAGTGAGGCTATGATCAGACTCTACTTCATTGTTGGAATCATCATCACTAGTCACTAGTGATGGAGTTTGAATAAGATATGTGGGGTCACCCCCAGGTGGTTTAAATCCTAGTCCATAAGTTCTTTCATACTTCGTCATGGAAATTAGATCAATGGTCCTTGTTGATTCAATTTGAGGCCTCTTCCTTCATAATTGTGACATTCCATGATCTTATTTGGAATATGATACTTTGCATTTTTATAACAATCAGCTTGGTTCTCATTGTATAACCATGATTCATCCCCTTTGAGAGGGTCTAGTCCTAGGCCAGATGCTAGTACAAATATGATAGGTCCCTTAGATTTACAATTTTGTTGCCAATGCATATGTGGGATGACTTTAGGTCACCTAAAAGTTTTTGGATTTTGAGGAAGATTGGTGATATGAAATGTATCATGAGTCACATACTCTTTTGATTCATTGTCTAAAATGGTAAAATGATTAGAAGCTTCAGGAGGTGGTATGTGGGAAAGGGAATCCAAGGTATTAGGATCTATGCAATTATATAATGAAGGATCAATAAGTATAGCCTTTCCTTTATCATGATTAACTTAGATTCATACAATACTGATAATTATATCTTTGAAATTTAGCCTCAAGATGCTTGTAGTGTTCATATGGGTGTAAATATCCTAGAATATTCACCTCCATCCTTGAGTGGGAAAACCTTATATATTGGTGCAATGTTGACAAGACTACACAAATCTCATGTAACTAAGGCCTACCTAGAAGTATGTTGTATGATAACTCAAGATCCAACACATGGCAAAGTGTATCATGAGTTAAAGGCCCAATTATAAATGTCAAACTAATGGTGCCTTAGCATTCTCTTTCTTGATTATCATAGGATTTGATAGTTATTATTTCTGGATAGAGATCTATCATTATGTACCCAAGAATCTTGATGAGATTTAGACACACTATGTTGAGGCTAGATCCATTGTCTATAATTACATGTTTCACTTTCTGTAATCTTATATAAACTTCTATGTATAATGGATTGTTATGGAGTGGACCAAGGGAAGACATATCACTTTGGTTGAATGTGACTTGTTGGGCTAGAGCTAGGTGTCCAATCAAAGCTTAAAATTTATCAAGAGATATGTCACTAACAATAGTGGATTGGGTCAAAAACTCATTCAAGATGTTCTTATGGATTATTGACATCTAAAATAGAAATTTGTGTTAGTGCCTTCTGTAATTGTTCCACAATATCAAACTTCTTATCTTGTTTAATAGTTAATGGTTTATTTCAAGGCTAAATAATTAGTTAGATGATAGACAAAGTAGCAGATGGTTGTGGGCCTAGGATAGTAATATTTGACCTCTAAGTTATGATTGCATAATTAAGATTAAATACTAGATTAGTATTTCTAACTAATGTTAAAAATGGCATGGGACTAGATAGGATAAGTCTCAGTTGCCAGTGCACTTTTATATGGTCACATAACAAGAATGAGTTGTCATGATAAGATCCAAAATAAGAAGTCCTAGTTTGTTGGTTTGCCTATATGCACTCCTAGGTCAAATAAGGATTATCCATATAATTTGGCTAAATAGTACTATTTAGCAATGGTATAGGTTGATTAGTGCTTGGTATAGGATTAATGAAGAAGGTATTAATGCTACCCCCTACAATATGACCTATAACCCTGTTGTAGTCATGTGCAATTACATGGTAGGTTTGTTTGTTGTTACTATTCTAACCTTGGTTTTGTCCATTATTCTATCATTATGGGTTCTACTACTAATTCTTTTGATTCTATTGGTTCCACCTTTGATTTTGATACTATTAATTTTGTTGTTGCACTGGACATTATTATTGTTGACGATTGTTTTATTTCTATTGATTATTATGTCAAGGAAAAGAGTTTTGATAAATCTAAAGAGTTTGATTGGAAGTGAAATCACCATTATCCAACTTTATCTCCCCATTCTCCAATATATTCTCAATATAATGCTTGATTTGGACACATCTTTATAGATTATGCCCATTGACCTGATGATAGTCACAAAACTCATTTTCACAGTACCAATCAGGATAAGGAATACCTTGTAGATAATGCTTGGTATAGGCCAACTAATCAGATTAGTGGTAGTAAGCTTGCAAAATACAAATTTAATAAGTTCTCCTAGGTCACTAAAGACATGATGTGTAGGCATGGTTCTCTTAAGAGGAGGGGTTTGTAATGGTAACAACTATTATATTTGTTTTGTAGGTTTTAGTTGTTAAACTTGTGGCACTGGTTAGAGAGGTTTTTGGGTAGGAGTAAGCTAAAAAGGTGGTTCAAATGAGGTTTTCACAATTTTTACATGAAGAGATTTGGTTACTCCATTTCCCACAACATTCTTATTTAGGTTAAATTGTTTCAGTCTTTCTTGATTATTGGCTTATGTCAATTGTGATGCTTGCATTTGATTGGGGTGTTGGTCATTTCCCTAATTGGTACCTTAATTTTGATTATTTAAATTGATTTTGATGAATCCCTTATTAATGAGCACCCTCTCGATCAACAAACCTTTATCAATGATATCTTTGAATGTATGTGCACATTGCAGTTCTAGATGATAGGCTATCTCAATATGAAATTTTATAGTAAACATAGTGTCTAATTATTTATCTAGTAAACTATGGGTGAAACGGCTTGCCAGGGATCTCCATCATTATAAATAACTTGCAAACCTTTCCCTAAATTTTTGATTTGCTTATGTCAGGTCTATTAATGAAATCTCATGCTTGAGATTATAGGAGAAGTGTTCCACAAATTTATCAAAAAGATCATCAAAGTCCATTACTAAATTCTTTAGAAACACTAAAACCCACTCCAAGGCTTGTCTATCTAAGCTCTTTGGAAACAACAACAAAAGGTATATGCCATTATATGCCACTAGTTGACATGTGATAAAGAATTCAGTCAAATTAGCCTTAAGATCACCTTTCTTTTTATATTTATTAATTTTTGGTGGCTCATATCCTAGAGGAAATGGTATCTATAAATACTCCATGTTGAATGGATAGGAACAAACATCATCAAATTTGAACTTTTTCATTTTCTTCCCCACCTGAATAACAACAATTGCATCCTTCATTTGTTACAATTCTTGGGAGAGGAAACTAGAAGGAATATTGATTTGAAGGACAATGTTGGTTTGGGTAAATGACTGAGAGGTCACAAGTGGGACACTTTGATTAGGGTATGATGGAGATACCTATCAAGTTATATTGGCTTGGTTGGGGAATGGACCAAGAATACACATACATAGATTAGGATGTACTAGAAATTGTACATTTGGTTGCATAATATTTTGGTTTGGGTTGGTGATAAAGGTTTGACTTGGAGGATTTTATGATTGGGATGGGGTATATAACTATACTATGCTTATTATGGTTAAAAAAGACATGCCGATGACTAATCAAACCTTGCTATTGAGTGGGAACTTGTGGACCAAGACCCTATCTGTAGATTTGTGGCATATTTTAAACTAATGGTTGTCTACTAGGTACCTAAGAAACATGGGGACCTCATTATTGCACAAATCCTTATGATGAAGTGAAATTAGGTTACAAATTCAGCATTTGTCATTGACTAGTATTCGCATGTTATTGACTAGTCATTGCTTGGTTTTGAGTTCACATATTAGCCTACGACTAAAAAGGTATGTTTGTCATTACCTGGTGAGGTGGAATATTAGTTGCCCATAATTGAGGTGGTAATGTATTTATCCTCTATTAGATTAATACACTAGATTGTGTCTACTATTGTGGAATAATACTTGTTACTTGTTGAGAAGGAGTAGGATTCATCAGATTTTGTCATTGAGGTGTGACATTGGCCATTGTTTGATTACCTAATCTCATTGGTTGTACACTTGAGGAAGAATCTAGTTGAGACTGGGGTGTAGAAACTCTTATTCCTTGGTATGGTGATCTTCTCATGGGATTAACTATAGATACATGTTGGTTAGCTGTTTGTGCATTAGTACTACTTTGATCAAGATTGAATGTTGTTTACAGATTGTCCACTTTGTTTGGCTCACTATTCAGTATAGAAGTCTAAGACACTTCTTTAGTAACTGGCATATGCATCAATTTATCTATCAAAGTAGTTTGTAAAAATGGGTCAAAACTCAAAATTTCTTGTTTGGTTAGTTCCATCAACACTCCTATTGAAGGTACTATGTTAATGAGGGGCTTACTCACCATGTTAATTTGATTGAAATTATGTGCTAAATTCAGGTAGATTTGGTATGTTCTTTATATTTGGTTAAAGTGATCTTCCATGATGTTTTTTCCTCGATTAGATATATTGGGGTCTTAATATGTTGTTTGGACTAGAGCAATAAGACTGCTAGAAGAACCCTATTGATCATAAATGATATTGTGGAGCATTCTTACTAGACTTGGTAAACTTTCATGGGGGAAGTCTACTAGAAACTTGGCCCCTACCTTGATGGATCTAGCCAAAATCTCATCTTTGCTCTCTAACAAATGTTGCTCAAACAAAAATGGATCATATGTGGAAGGTGTATCAGTAGAATATGACTATTGAAGAACTAGCTTGTCCACTACAAGTATTGTAGTTAGGTATTGCATGATTTTTTCTTGGTCATATTTTGAATAAAGTGGTGTGTTAACTAGATAATTATCCAATGGATCTTAGCTTTTTGCCCCTGATTAAGTATTATAAGAGGGATAAGAATCCATCTCATAATCAATGTTATTCATATAGGGGTCTTGCACCATTTCTTCTTTTGTAACTACATTAGTATTCCCCAGATTGTACATGAGTCCACTATGAGTGTAGGAATACATGTTGGGATCCATAGTCAATGATTTGTGATAAAAGGTCAAAGAGTTATACAAAATCTAAAAAGGATAGAATTTAAAACAAATAATGCCTTTAACTTGGTCTATATTTGTCAAAAGGATCAAAAGGTTTATGCAAAATTATTGAGGAAACAAACTAGCATAAAATATCTAACATTTCACTGTTCACACAAAGATAAGTAAATGGACCAAAAAATTGAAATGCCAAACTCTAAGGTCAAAGTGTTTCAAATTAGTCTAATCTAGGAATTTAAAATTTGCTAGGTCTTTTGGCCAAATACAGCATCAAAAGCTAGGCTTAAAGAAAGCATGTGATATGACTCTTGGCCAAATAACATCAAAAGCTAGACTTTGAAAACAGATGAAAGTTTTAATCTAATGGATTTGAAACACTTCTAACAAACACTATGCATTTGATTCTTGGTCATGAACTTGATCAAATAGGTATATGGTATGAAATAAAAGTCACTCTAGCAATAGTTTTTTTTATCACAAATAATGGTATAAAACTTGGCTCTTTTGATAGACAAACTAGACAAAAGTGAATAGTATAACTATTTTAGACAAAAGATCACAAAAGTACACTCGAATTGGTCTAATTTTTTAGGAAAAAATTTATAAATCTATGTAATAGGCTCTATGAAATAATGTTTGAAATGATTTGGGTAGTGTAACAACAGTACACTACCCAAAAGGTATGACAACAAGGTTTATTTCAAAAACTCTCTAAGGTAAAGATTGCTTTCCTAAAATTTTGATAGCATAACACTACCTTTCTTAACTCAAAATATGATGGTGTATAGATTTAAAGTGAAAGTGTTTAGCACAAAATTTCTTAAGTCTATCAAGTGATGATAATGATTATGAGTCTTAAACAGCCTTCAACCCAATTTGGAAAATAAACTTAAGTTCCCTCAAGTTTAGTACAAATGGTGAACCCACTTAACACATCAACCCTATGAAATTTTAAAGGTGTAATTATAAATTTGGATTATAAGTGAAGGACTAAAACAATGTTGATAAAGGTCTAGACTTAATTGGGTAGCATAACTGCACCAAAGTGGATGATATGACTCAAGATTTTGATGAACTTTGAACAAGGAAAATTGATGATCTCACGTAGATAGCATAACACCTCTTTGTTCAAAGGAAAATTTGGACTATGTGTTTGGTTTGAATTGTTTGTTTACACCAATTTTTTACTCCAAACGAGACTTTAATCTAGGATAAGACCAACTAATTAATCACCCTTAGATCCTAAACTGATAAGGTTGCTTGGTATTATTGGAATCCATGAATATACATCATTTGAGAGGATTTTAAGTGCTCATATAAAAGTAAATGTAAATTATATAGTAGGGTTTTTACACCCACCCCCTGACATTCTCTCAAATGATAGTACTGTGACATGGACCTTGAGGTACACCTTGTACCAATAATACTTCCATGGTAAGTGGGAATTTGTCTAAAATCTAACAAGTTTTCAAACAATCTAGGGGAATCAATTACACAATGACTTTCATGCCAAATAATACAAAATAAAAGTATGGATTTTGGGTTCGTATCACTTGGCTTATTGCTAAAAGGTCTAGTCTTTTTTTGCAACCACTACATATTACTATTCGCTCAGTGTAGTGTGATGTCCAAAGTGCCACTATGTCCCATGTGTAACTCTAAAGAAGCCAAATGATGTCAATGCCAGGAGGTGAAACCCTAGGTCAAAGCTTCCCTAAAGAACTTGTGGGAGGTGAAACCTTGGGTCAAATCTTCCCTAAAGAACTTGTGGGAGGTGATGAAGTCCCCCTCACAAGCCAAGATGCATAAATAAATAAAACATGAAAGTAGAAAGACTTTAGGGTCATTTTCAAGATCACCCAAACTTTGATGAGTTTTTTAGGAGTGCTTTAAACAATTTATTTGTAAGCCTTGGATTAGTCTACTTGTAATAAGAATGGTGATTTTGATTCCAAGGGTTCCCTATAGGGGACAAATGGAAGAGCATACATGAAACATACCTCTTCTTTCCAAATAAAATCTATGTAAACAACTATTGCAAGTAAAAATAGATAATTGTGTTCAATTTTAAACCCAAATTAAATTTTTGGTGTTGTTTATTTGACCCCTTGGTCTTATTTGTAAACTTTGAAAAAAATTCACCAAAAACATAAAAAAATTCTTGTTAAACACCAAAACAAAGTTCCTAATCAAAATTTAAGCATGCAAAGGTGATTTTAAACATGTTTTGAGTAAATTTCAAACTTGGTCCTGCAACAAAATTGTTATCATGTCCTTTAGCTTTGAATCCCTTGTGAGTTTGAAACAATAAACTTTGTAAAAAGAGGTCTCATGTTTATGTTTCTAAAAAAACATAGTGACCGATGTTAATTATTACAACCATCATCGGTTATGGCTAATTTAGATATAGCTAATGTCAGTTTGCTAACTAACATCAATTAAGTCAAGTAACTAATGTCAATATTTCTAATGATGTTAGTTACTATGTAAAAACTATGGCAACCAAAAATAGAAAAATAAAGTTAGAAAATCAAATTGCAAGAGTTTTAAGAGCTCAAATAAATATTTTAAAGTTGTAAAAGGATCTCCTTCATGTGTAGGATGTATCTAGTCCCATTAGGTGTGCCATTATGTTATCTAATAATTTGACTCAAGAGAGGATGGTTAGTATGATGTTAGTTCCAAAATGAAAACATAATGAAATAAGCACACTAATAGAATAACATCTCTAGGCCTAGACACTAGGGAGAGAAAAGTTAACAAAAGCAAATGAAAAACACAACTAAAAAGCAAGGAATGAAAACACAATAATCCCTTCACCTTCCTTAGATGCTCCAAATGCCTTTTTAGTAGTGGATTGCTTGCTTTGTGCTCATGAAGTCCTTATAAATGGAAGCTTGGATACCTCTATCTTTCCTTGGCACCTTTGGCTTGTAGCTTGGCTTGGCTTAGAATTAATTTGGCATGGTAACACTAGTTACATGAAACTTTTGGAACCAATACTACATTATAACTTTGCACAAATTAAGCTTAAAAATGATGTTGTGAGGCCTCCTATTTATAGATTTTTGGATTTGATTAGAATAAACCTCAACTATCCATCTCAAGATTGAGATGTGTGGTTGACGATTAATTAAAATTTTGGAATTAAGTTTGTAATTATCCTCATCATGGCATGAGAGGCATGAATCTTGATATTTGTGGCATTTATGGCCTAGGAATGCCTTCCCAAAAAATGAGGTCACTTGATGATGTAGATATTCAAAATTCATTTACAAAAATAAGTATTCAACAAGTTTCCATTGAAATATTAATTAGGCCTTGAGCTCTTAAGCATGATTAATCACTTTGTGCACAATTAACTTAGATTGATCAAAAAGCCTTTTTATTTGTCCTAAATTTGAATGGATTAGAATTAGAAGTCCACATCAGATGTGTTGGATGCATATTCCCATTTAGGATGTTTCCAATAATAAATAACAAAGGCACAAGTCTTGTGCAAAAGATTTGATAGGAAAGAGTAGTCCAAAGCACGTCGTGAAAATTTGGCATTTTGACTCAAAATGGACTAATCAAAGTTAGTTGGCCCATAAATTACATTACCCCATTTAGTGATACACTAGCCATAATTAGCACTTGAATATGCTAATTTCACATCATTTTACATGTTTTAGTATTTTTAGGCCAAATTGTGTGTTTTAGGTGGAAACTATCCAAAAGCTTTATTAGAGGTTATCAATGGCTAGATTTAGGTGTCTACATCTTATCACCTCCATTCATGCTATATCTAGTGTAACTATGTCCTAGCTAGGCCATGTAATAGTAATGTGCCCATATGGCTACCATACTATATATACCTATCTCTCTGTCTATAGTGCAAACATGTGGGGCACCACCCATGCTACTTGGTCCTCTCTCCATCTCTGAACCCAAGGCAACCTATCATCAACTACATGAGGAAACCCAACTAGCCAACACATGGGGAACCTCTCATAAACCTAGGCCATTAGTAAAATGACCAATTCAATAGACTTATTCCCTTTGGAAAACACTTCATATATATCATTCATGAGTTTTACAAAGATGATAGTCCTTAGATCATATAGCACCCTCTCCTCCAGTATCATCCAACTCAAGGCTATCATGAATAGTGGTACTTTTCCATGTGAATTGTGGCACAACATTCATGATATCTCAAGTCATATCACAACCTTCCAAATGTATAGAACTTGTGTAGGTATACACATCAAACATACTCACTCTCTAGCTTGAATATATCATCTTTGATCATATAGCCCATATAACTAAGGCTCTCCTCTCATCTTTACTATCAGGTATCCCAGTAGTCATAGGTGTTCCTACTATATGCAATTTTAGGATGCCATTACACCCTCCAAGGTGATGTCCACCCCTATAGTATCCTCCTCTACCTCTCACTTGAAGGTATTAGTCAATCATTCCTAGCATCCTAAGAACATGACTAATAGATCTAAGCTCAGGGGTATCCTACACATCTCTGTTATACTACCGAGGCCTATAGAGATCAGTCTTGCCATATCCTCTATCATCAGGCACTCTAATAAATCTGGTAGCCATGAAGCATCTACCAAATACTAGAATCTAGGTCACCCCTATAATTAGGAAACAATAAAAGATGTATTAGATCCTTTATGTCATGTATAGTCAATATATATTATTTTTAAAAAATAAAAAAACAAGCCTAAATTGCTGTAATTTATTCATTTTGAACCAATTTTTTTAGCCTACTTGACCCTTTTAGACCTTATTTGGTTATTTTGTGTCATTCTAGCACATTTTTAGCCACTTGCATGCATTTTTGTACTAATTTTGGTTCTTTAGTCAAACTAGTTTGACCAAAATTTCCCTATTTTTGACTTGATTGACTTATAAATCTAAGTCAACCCTCTTAGTTTCCCCCAGTATTACATTTTCATACTAGACTTTTTTGCTCAGTTGCCAAACTGTACTAGGTCAATAGTCCGTAAATTATACAGGGTTACCACATACCTACTAGGTCAGTAGTGTGGATTTTGCCAAATTTTAGCCTATTGGGTTGACTGGGTCAACCTAGTTATTTTCCCTTGCTAACCCTTACATTTTATGAAATAAGTGCCTTCTGGTAGTTATTTCCCCAAATCCTTCAAACCCATTTCCATAATTGGTTTTCCCTACCCATAACATCTTATTTGATTTCATTTGAACATCTAAAAATTCTTAAAAACACAAATTTCTAAAAATACACTTAAAACACTAAAATATTCAAAAACTAGCTTAAGATTCTCAGTTGTATACCTATCCTGTACCCACTAGTGCCTCTTGGGTTCCTTTTGACCTAACCTATCACCTCCTCACCATCCTAGCTCATTTGGTCTCTCAGATCTCTCTTTCACTCCTTCACAAGCCAAAAATAACAAATGACTTTCATTTCAACCTATTTAAAATCACTTTTAAAAAATCTTAATCTTTCAAATATTTTCCGTTAGATTATTTGTTTTGTCTCTATCTTTGTTTTTACTCATCTATTTTTCAAACCATAAATTGTTTTGGATTCATGATGATGTAGATAATATTTTCCACTATCAGATGCCTATCTTCCAAAAATTTCAATTTTTGGCTATTTTTTTACACTAAATTTTATAGGTTCACCTAGTGTTCTTCGCATTGGATGCCTTCACCTTTCTTATCATCTACTTCTTTATCTACAACACTAAAGTAAGTAAAGTTATGTGTTTTTAAATTCTATCCTTTTATTTATCTTATTTTCTACTTACTTCACTATACTTATCATTAGTGTTATGTGTTATCATGTTCTATTTCCCAAAGCACCAAGTTATGTTGCACTCATTTGACACTTGATGAGATTCGAGTGGGCTATATGTATTGACATAATATTTTCAAACTTTTATCAATTATTGACAATTTTTATCTTATAAGAACTCATTGAGTTTCAATCTCTATGATTACAGGCCTTAAAGGGTGCATCAAAAAAGGGGTGGGAAGACCATTGGTGCTTCATAGGATTATTGTCCCTTTTGTCACTTGTCACTTACACACTTGTCTCTTAAAACCATTTAGCCTAAGATTGTTATTCTTTATTATACTCATTTGAAGCATTTTATACATTTTATCCTCCTATTATTCACATAAATCCCTTTTTGTCAGTTGGCTATACTAGGTAGACTGGGTCGACCCTGTATAGTTTTGAGTTTTTTTTCACTTAGTAGCCAGTTGACCTTTGGTTGACCTAGCTCATGACCTAGTGAATTATTGTATGGAATTATACTAGGTCAACTAGGTCAACCCTATCAGTTGACGTTTTTAGAAGGGTTTAGGGAAAGATCTACCTATATATATAGGTTCATTTCATCAATTATCAAGAAGAATTGAAATAAGAATTAAGAGTGAATAAATATCTACTTATTGGCCATTCTAATTGAAAAGTAAAGCTTAGGGTTCCATAATTTTTTTGTAGATATAGATCCTATCTTATGGATAAGTTTTTTGGATGCATTAATAGGTTGTGTATCCTAGATCTAATTTGTCTTTGTCATCCTTAAATACCAAAACAACCTCTTATGAAGTACCTTGGCTAAAGGAGAGATTGAGGTTCAGTGGGTTCATCTTCAAAGGTAAGTATTCCTAACTTTATTTCTACTTTATAAGAGTTCATAGATAATGCATTTGTGCTTCTCTTCCATATATTAGGATGGTGTATACATTGACATGAGTATATGTTTTCTATGCATGTTTATTTTTATTGTTTCTAACTCTCACTTCATGCCACAAGCTTTAGTGAGCACTAGATTAGATTTACTTTAATTTTTATTAGTTTAGGTGAAATATCAAAACCTAGGACCCGCTTAAGGGGTTACTGCATGATTGTGCTAAATTGAATGCTTTGAAATCATCCTTATCATAGTGTATTGTGATAAATGATCCCCTAATTGGGTCTAGTGGATCCCCAGATTGGTCATGCTCCCACTTAACAAATGTATTCCCAATCAGAAGTGTAGGTATGCTCTATCTTCTATGAGTTAGGATTCATTTATAAACATGGTGCATTTTTGATTGTGTATAATAACAACCCCTCAAGGTTAAACTATAATAGGGTTAATTTTTTCTAACTCATTAAAAAATTACCTTAACTAATTCTGAGTACTAATGATTTTTAAATAAATAAATCATTTATGAAAATTAATCTATTAACCATTAGGTTAATGATATGATTCATTTAGATAATGATCACTATATAAAAATATTGATTTGCTTTTACAAGTAAAACATAGAATAGTACTAAATTACCCAAATTCATAAATCAACCATTACTAATTTAAATATCAAAATAGGTAGAGATATAAATAACCATCTGCTATTTTTATAAAATTAACATCAAATAATACAAGTATATAAAATTACGTATCTTAATATCAAATTACAATTATACAATGTTCCACATAACATATGAGTCTAAATAAACTCAATACTTTCCACAATCATTTATGAGTAAATCATCTATTGATTGACTATTGAAAGGGGAGGGAGAGTAGCATCTTAATGATTTTTCACACCAACCATAGAACATTTATCCCCTGTACAATCTCCCAATAAGGGAATGGACCTCCCTCCATAGATGGGTGGATAGTGATAGTGTAAAAATAAAAAAATGTCAACTAGAACCCCTGTGTTATAAGATAACTATCACATGCATCATATCATAAATAAATACATTATAATATGATATCATGTAAAATATGTAAACTAAATAAAATAGGTGAATTGATAATGTTCAACCCCTAAACATTACTCTGGCTAATGTTTTAATATAGTTTTCTAGATTTCAAGATCAAACAAATTCATAAACAACTCATTTTGATATCCTCTATCTATCTATTAGTGGCACTAAGTATGTGAAGTTCATCTCACCTACTTTCTTAGAGTTATTAATACTAGATTATTTATACATAAATAATATTTAAATCATAATATTCAAATAATATATTTCCATATAAAAATGCCACAACACATTAATACAAGGAAATCATTAAATACCATACATTTCATCGCATGCATCTAAATGTTATAAATTAGCTAAATGACTTTAAATACAACCTTTTATATTAAAAAAATTATTTATTTGACATATAAACAATAGTAATAATCAATTAATGCTCCATTAAATTAATGATCTATTGTTTAAAAATCCAACTTTAAACTAAGTTTAGATTTCTCATAAAATACTATTCAATTACCTAGATAATTCCTTATTTCTCATAATAGCCACACAACAGCCTATTAACATATCATAAAATCTTTATAAATTCTTATATATTGAGTAATCCCTTATGTTATAAATTCTTAGGTGTATTTTCCTTTTTTTAAGCACTCAAACTATATCTACATAAGTAATACCATGATATAAGTATTTATGCAAAGTACTTCAAATAGATGTTTATTTCAAGTAAGATTTTTATGCAAATATAAGAGTATACAATCCCATTAGAAAATTAGATAGTATATAGCTTTAAAATTAACATATATAATAGCTAAATATAAATGTATACACACACATAATATGGTATTTATGGAATTATTCCATTAACCCTCTGGGGTGTATGTATGTGTATATATATAATGGGTCTTTATGGAATTATTCCATTAACCCTCTAGTGTGTGTGTGTGTGTGTGTGTGTGTGTGTGCGTGTGTGTGTGCGTGTGTGCGCGCGCGTGCGCACGCGCGCGCATGTGTATTACATAGTTGAATTGAACAAACCATAAAATCAATTCAATCAAAACTACAAGTTTTTATAATTATTCACATACCTTAAGACATCAATCATAAAATTAATGTTCCCATTTAACTATTTAATCAATAACACAAATATAAAAAATCTCCCAATTACAACATAATAGATACAGGCACAACTTATGTTAACTAAGTCAATCCTCCAATTATTTATAATAATCAATGAATATTAATTCAATAAGTTATTTTTTTTTTACAAAAATACACTCATATGTTCATTATAAAAATATTAAAACTATAACCCAAATGTTCATAATTGACTTTATTTCAAAACTAATAAGACCAAATTTTTAAATCAACACTCAGTCAAACCTTGCTTCCAAATCATTCCATAATATAATAATTCAAATTTTTATGTATACAAAAATCACCAATGCATAGCTATAGGTTTGACCCCTTTTTATTTTTCTACTTAATTCCATTTCCAAGTCATCTCAACCTAAGATCTAAACTGAGTTTTAAAAAGAAAAACTACATATGAAAAAATGGAGTAGATACACTTACATCTTGACCTTAATGGGTTTGAGTTTCATTTATAGCCAAACCACCTTTTCACCTAGAAATATCAAATTAAAAGGGTCATAAAACAAACATGAAAGACCCAAAATATACCCAGTACATTCTATCCACCAAGTTTCAAAAGAATTTAAAAAATGAGAGTTCTCAATCTTTTCCTTTTATTGTCTATCAAAAACATAGTAATATAATAAAACCCTGAATAATATAAAGTTTTAGAATACACAATATAAACAACCATAGCTAGAAGGGTTTGGATTCTTTGTACTCAACCCTATGGATGGGTTTAACACATCCCCAAGGTTGGTTATAAACAACCCATCCATATTTTTGTATAAATTATAATTAATTTTCAAATAATTCAGAATGTTATTCTAAAATTGATTAAAATATTAATAAAAAACAACATACCCCATAACACCTAAACCCATATATCAACCTCAGAAAGAGTATAACATCTATGAAGTATGATTTAATGATTTTAGCAAATAAATTCATCAACAACCAATCCTACAGCTAGTCATATCCTAGATCTTTAAAATAAATAAAATGTTAACCCTAGTTCTATCAAACAATTCCTAAATGTCATAAAACACATAGCCATTTACAAAATGGGTAGGTTTTATATGTATTTGGCCTTGTGTATGGGTTTTACCCATCCCTAGGGTCAACTAAATATATGTTCCATTTTTTTAAAACTATCTATTTAGAAAAATAAGAACCCATTTCAAAAAATCAAAAACATAGCCATTATATTTCATATAACATTCCAAAATGACAAAACCAAAAGTATAATTTCTATAAAACCTACCTAAATACACAAAATAGGTAGTTAAAAGCTGAGTTCTTTCTTTGCCAAACTCTCCTTGTCCACCGTCTATCTTCTCCCAACCCTTTACCTCCATATATCTCCATCTGCTCCCAATATTCATGACAAAATCCCCAAAAAACTCCCATAGAATTAGGTCTTTGAAAATGAATATTTAGTTCTCTAATTATTTTTCAAAATTTTTCCATGAAGGCTTGCCATAATTCATCAACATTTCAGTTGACTCTAACATACAATACGATCATAGCAAAAAAAAATTAGCTCTCCAAAAGTATATATTTTGATTCCCTGTTAGGGATTTGAAAAGTCTAGATCCCTAAAATAGTTTGAATCCCTAAATTTCAAGCATATTACCAATTAAATAATCATATTAAATTATTATTAAAAAATTGTGTTTGAGCTCCAAATAATTATCATGCCTTTTATTTAATCAAACAAGGTTTAAGGTTATCCATCAAGCCCTAATAATTCAATATGCCTTAAGTTAATAAATAAATCATGTGTGTGTGTGTGTGTGTGTGTGTGTGTGTGTGTGTGTGTGTGTGTGTGTGTGTGTGTGTGTGTGTGTGTGTGTGTGTGTGTGTGTGTGTGTGTGTGTGTGTGTGTGTGTGTGTGTGCATGTGTGTGTGCATGCATGCACATGCACGTGTGTGTGTGTGTGTGTGTGTGTGTGTGTGTGTGTGTGTGTGTGTGTGCGTGTGTGTGTGTGTGTGTGTGTGTGTGTGTGTGTACAACACATTTTTCATTTATGATTAAAATATATCAAATATAACATGTTATCTATTTAAAGCATCAAACATTTTAATTACCATTACATAAACAAGCCACACATTTGACCCATATGGTTTTCAACATGAAAAATAATATCGAGTTTTAAATCAGTGCCATGACAATCATAAAAGCATCTCATCCATTAAAAGAACATATGACTGCAATTACGATGACATAAATGCATAATCAAACATTACCAATCAAGGAAACAATACAAGGTAAGGAAACATGTTAGTAATATGATGCATGCTACTAACAATAGTTATTAACCAATCAACAAACACATGTAGAATGATAACTAAGTGATGTGTGAAAGGTTTTAGATTCATTCTCTCATCCCCCATTTGTATACATCTTATCCATCCTCTCTGATGATATCCTTCCTTATTCATAGTCAAGATGGTGGACTCCATCCTACATCTATCTTAGTGTAATAAATAGTAGTTAGATCATATCATGAAATAATACATAATAAATTTTTGCAACTGAACAAACTAAATAATCATGATCATAATACACCATAAAAAATATGAACTAACAAAAAGGTAATGATCATGGTTATAAGTAATATATAACTATCCACAAATTAGCATAGTACTAATATAACCACTTAACATAATAATTTAAACAATCATTAACTATAAAATCTACAAATTAATAGATTAATGAATATAGAGGAGAATCAGCATGTAACATCCTTCCTTCCTAAAGTTGTTCATCACCCTGATGACACTTATTTCAACAAGAGTTTTGAAATAAAATAGTGTTTGGTAGAAAATAAACATAATATCCATCAAAATACTAAGCAAATAGATATGAAAATGTTTATGAAACTCTAGTCTTCCTAAGTGAAACTATCTTTAGAATATTAGCCCCACTAGACCTTGCACTATGATACTTCTTTATTATGTAAACTAAGTTTGTGAGTGTTAATTATTTTAAATAGTTCTACTATGGCCACCCTAGGATCTAGAACCTGTAAAGCATTCCAATTCGACATATGAGAAGGATTAACAACATAATTTTTAAGATAAGACACATGAAAAAAATTATGCATGAGTGTTAAAGTTGGTGGAAAAGTAAGTTTATACTCCATAATATTGACACATTATAAGACCTCAAAGGGTCCCACATATCTAGGAGATAACTTGGCTAATATTCCAAACTTAATTAAGCATTTTTGTGGTTTAACATACAAAAATACTAACTCCCACTAATAATTGCCTTGCTATTCCTTTAGATCATCATAGCTCTTTTGTCTATAATTGGCTAATATTCCAAACTTGGCTAATATTCCAAACTTAATTAAGCATTTTTGTGGTTTAACATACAAAAATACTAACTCCCACTAATAATTGCCTTGTTATTCTTTTCAGATCATCATAGCTCTTTTGTCTATCATTGGCTTTAGCCAACATTTTCCATATTAAATTAACCTTCTCTTCTATTTCTAGAAGATTATCTGGACCAAGGACTAATTTGTCTTTTAACATGTCCTAATTTATTTTTGTTCTACACCTTCTTCCATATAATGCCTCAAATAGATCCATTTTCAAAGCTAATTAGTATGAGGTGTTATAGGCGAACTAAACCAATGAAAGATATTCTTTCCATTTGTACTATTGGTCCATGCAATACATTCTTAGAATATATTCTAAAACTTGATTCAACCTCTCTATTTGTCCATCTATTTTTAGATGGTACATTGTACTAAATTTTAACTATGTACCCAATGCTGAATTGAAAGTTAACTAAAATCTAGAAGTCATTTTTGGGTCCCTATCTAAATTTTTTTTCCATAAACCTGTGTAATCTATACACTTATTTCATGAATATATTCATAATCATAAGTGTATCATCTAAAATATTACCAATAATGAATTGAGATACCTTGGTGAATTTATCAAAAACCACTAAAATCATGTCAAGTCAATTTCGAGACATCAACAAACCTTGGACAAAGTCCATGCTAATAAGTTGCCACTTGTATTTTGGTATAATATGTAGGTACAACAACCCATAACGATGCATATTCTCAACCTTAAATCATTGACATTCTAAATATAGTGAAATAAAATCAACTACATCTTTCTTAATTGCCTTCTATAAATATAATAGCCTTAATTATGCTAAGAGTTTAGTCACACTTGGATGATTTAAATAAGGAACATTATGCAATTTTTTAATTAATACACTCCTCAAATTATCCTTGTTCGGTAAATAAATCCTTATTTTATACCTAATCAAACCATTATTTTCAAACTTGAATCCATCATACATGGGATCTTAAGCATTCTGAGCCAATGTCAACTTTACTTATTCATAAATTTTATCTTTTAGAGAGAATTTAACTACTTGATCATGAATGGTACTCATAATGGTATCTAAATATTTTATATACCTTCTAAAACTAAGGGCATTTACACCCTATTTTCTTTGCCTTTTATGTAGTTAATGTTAAAATAATAATCTAACAAGAACTCTAACCATTGTCTCTGACATGCATTTAGGTTAGGTTGGGTGAATATATACTTGAGCCCCAAGTTATCAGTCTTGAGCTCAAGAAATTTTTCTAATAAATAATGTCTCCAAACTTCAAGGCATGACTACCAATTCTAGATCATGCAGGACATATTTATCTCATATGGATCCAACTTCCTGGACTCATAATCTACAATAGAACCTTTTTTCATGAGAACTCCCCCAAGACCATCTCATGAAGCATCGGTTATTCTTGAGAATTGGCCATTTGGATTAGGAATTCTCAACACTAGTGCTAAGTTAAGCCTTATTTTCATCTCCTAAAAATCTTCTTTGTGCTTTCTTGACCACAAAAATTTATATTTTTCTACTAAAGAGAGGTAATAAGATTTGATATCTTGGAAACATTTGATAATTGTTTTTTGAAATATCCATCCAAAACCATAAAACTCCTAATTTCATGAACACTTTTGGGTTCTAGCCATTCCATAATGGATTTAATATTTGAAGTATCCATGAATATTCCTTCTATAGATATAATGTGCCCAAGGTATTGTACCATTTTTCAAATAAGGGACATTTTTATAGCTTCCCAAAAACTTTATGTTTCTACAAACATTGCAGAACTAACATTAAATATTATAGATGTTCCTCTCATATTATGAATATATGAGGATATTATCTAGAAATACCAACATAAAATAATTTAGATAATCCTTGAACACATTGTTCATAAGATTCATAAATATTTTAGGTGCATTCATTAGCTCAAAAAGAAGAACTATGAACTCATAGTGCCCATAAAGAGTCATTAAAGATATTTTCATAATGTCTTCCTCTTGAATCCTTAACTAATGATATCCTACAAGAAAATTAAGATTCGATAAAATTGATGTTCTACATATTTTATCAAAGATATCATCAATGCAAGGTAAAGGCTACCTATTTTTATCATTTCCTTATTCAACATCTTGTAATCAATACATAGGTGAAGGGTTCCATCCTTCTTTTTAATGAACACTATTGGTGCACCCCATGGTGACACACTTGGTTGAATCAACCCTTTGGACAATAAATCTTATAATTTAGCCTTCAAATCTACCAATTAGGTTGTCATCATTTTCTAGGGGGATTTAAAATATAATTTAGACCTTATAGTGATATCAATTGACAAATCACACTCTATCTTAGGGGGTAAACCTAGTAATTCTTTGGGGAAAACATCTATAAAATCTTGAAGAAAAGGAAAATTTTTGATGGAAGGTTCCTTTGATTCCTCCATCTCATTTATCTTAACAATAAATGCTTGACACCATTTTATTTGTTTTTTATTTAATTAAATTGCATAAATTTATCTAAGTTTTATCTCTCTTTTTGCTCCCTAGATTTGGGTCTATTTTTCAAAATCATCTAGACATTCAACCTCTTTAATAAAATAATCTACTTTAGCTTAATTTTGAGCTAACTAGTTTACTCCTAAGATCACATTGTATGACCCTAGTCATGTTATAAAAAGATCCACTACGATAGTAAATTTGGGTAGTTTGATATTATCTTCAACCAAAAAATTATCAACCTTGACTTTAGACTCATTCTCATATTGAACTGACCATGCATTTTCCATAATTATAGCTTTTATATACAACTTGATAATCATTTTAAGATCAATAAAACATTTCATAGATATTATGTAAAGCAAAATTAAAATTAGATGACCAAATAAAGTACCTAATAACTCAATAAGATAAGCCTAAAACTTAGCTTGATATTTATCAATGGTTACACGAATTCTCTATTGAAAATATATTTGTTTCAGAGTGAAACCCTTATTCTTACCATCTAATTTCTCATGAGTACATTACCTAGTGTAATGATCACCCTAATATATGAAACATCTACCAAGTGATCCTTTCTTATCAAATTATTGATTTCCATTGAAACCTCCCATGAATTTTTTTTGTGGTTTCCTATTCCCTGAATCACTGATAAACTTTGTATTTTGATTCTTAAATTAATTTTTAGAGTTTTCACTCCTTTTCTTGTTCTTCTTTTTGAAAGTCATTCAGGACCTTCAAAAAAATTCTTGAATTTTTCTCTGACCTGAGCAAGTGAGTTTAGTTTCTACCCCTATTTTACTACATTTTTGAAGGCTTGATCCATAGTGGATGGCCCATGCACATACACCTCAAACCTAATTTGGGGTTTTAATCTCATAATTAATTTCCTAATTTGAAATCTCTCATCTAATTGATATTGAGGAATATACTTTATGAACTTGGTGAATTACTCCCAATGTTCATTCATTGAAAGGTCTCCTTGCTTTAAATTCTAAAAATATGTTAGCTTCTGATCAAAATATATTTGGAACAACCATCATGATATAAACAAGGTCATAAATTATTTCCACATGGTGGTATTATAGTCAAGATTAATCTTTAATTTCTTGTTTTCCCACCACATTGTTGCTTCACCTACTAACTAGTAAGCTCCCCAAACTAATTTTATAACTTTAAAGTAATTATGTATCTCAAATTACTTCTTCATCTGAGTTAGTCATGCTTATGTTCCATCTCCCAAAATGGTTCCATTGAACTTGGGTCGATTAACTTTTTGCATGTTTCATCTAATTTCTACAACTACACGTGCTCTTACATCTTGAGGCATCTCCTCTTTCTTAAGTTCCTAAGGAATTTTTTTCTAAACAAGATGATCTTCAGGTTTATTATAATTACTTTCCTCTAAATTTCCATGAACTTCCTATTTAATGGTAGCTATATTATCCCTATCTTCACTCATAGCTATGAAAATCTGATCAAGCTTAGTAGTTTGTTCAGTGGTAAATTGATTTGGGTGAACTAAAGGGTTAATATTACTAGGATTAGATGTACCCTCATAATTTAGTCTTTGATGAAACATTATGATTTTTTATAATATAATAATTAAAATATGTTAGTGGACTCATTAAATCTAAGATTTTGAACTTTAGCTCTGATACCACAATGTAACAACCCCTCAAGGTTAAACTAGAATTAAGTTAAAAAAATTAACTTGTTAAAAAATTACTTTAACTGATTCCAAGTATTAATAATCTTTAACTGAATGCATCATTTATGAAAACTAATATTTTAACCATTAGGATAACCATATTATTCATTTATCTAATGATCCCTATATTAAAATACTATTTTACTTTTAAAAGTAAAACATATAATATTATTAAGTTTCCCATATTAAAAAATTAGTCACTATTGGTTTAAATATCACAATAGGTATATATATATAAATATCCATCTATTTTTTTTATAAAATTAACATCAAATAGTACAAGTATATAATATTACATTTCTAAATATCAGATTACAATTATACAATGTTCCATAGAACATACGAGTCTAAATAAACTCGTTATTATCCAAAAGTGTTTATGATTAAAGCCTCTATCAATTGACTACTAGAAGGGAAGGGAGAGTTCATCTAAGTGACTTTCCACACAAAATATGGACCATTTATCCCCCATCCAATCTCTCAATAAGGGAATGGCCCTTCCTTCATATATGGGTAGATAGTGATAGTGATAGTGAAGAAATCAAGAATGTCAACTAGAATCTGTGCATTATAAGATAAATATCACATGCAACATATCATAAAAAAAATATGTTCTAACATAATGTCATGTAAAACATGCAAAGTAAATCAAACAAGTGAATTGACAATATTCAAACTATAAACATTACTTTGGATAAAGTTTTAATATAATTTTCTAGATCTCAAGATCAGTCAAATTCACACACACACATCTCATTTGGATATCCCCTATTTGTCTATTAGTGGAACTAAGTAACTATGTGAAATCCATCTCACCTACTTGATTAGAGTCATTAATACCATATTTATTTATACATAAATAATATTTAAATAAAAATATTCAAATAATAGATTTCCATATAAAAATTCCACAACACATATAAATACAAGAAAATATTAAATATCATACATTTCATCACATTCATCTGAATGTTATAAATAAGCTAATTGACTTTAAATGTAGCCTTATTATATAAAATAATTGATTTATTTAACATATGAACAATAGTAATAATCAATTTATCCTCTATTAAATTAATGATATATTGTTTAACAATCTAACTTTCAACTAAGTTTAAATTTCCCATAAAATGTTATTCAAGTACCTACATATTTCTTTGTTTCTCTTAATAACCACACAAAAACCTATTAACATATCATGAAATATTTATAAATTCTTATATGTTGAGTAATCCCTTATGTTATAAATCCCTAGCTATATATATTTATTTTAAGTACTCAAAATATATCTACATTACTAATAAATTGATACAAGTATTTATGCAAATTACTTCAATTTTAAGTTTATTTTAGGTAAAAAATTTATGTGAATATAAGAGTATAAAATCCAAGTAGAACATCAGATAGTATACAACCTCAAAATAAATTTATATAATAGTTAAATACGTATGTATGTATGTATGTATGTATCTATGTATGTATGTAGGTATGTATGTATATAATTACATAGTTGAGTTGAACAAACCATAAAATCAATTCAATAAAAACTAAAAGTTTTAAAAAATATTCAAATACCATAAGACATCAATCACAAAATTAATGTTCCTATTTAACTATCTAATCAAAAACACAAATACCAAATGTCTCCCAATTACATCCTAACAATTATAGGCTCAAATTATGTTAACTAAGTCAATCCTCCAACTATTTATAGTAATTAGTGAATTTTAATTCAAAAATTCATTCTATGAAAAAAATATAGTCATATGTTCATTATAAAAGTATTCAAACTATAACCCAAAATGTTCATAACTAACTTTATACCAAAATTTATAAGACCAAATTTCTAAATAGACACTTAGTCAAACCTTGCTTCCAAATCATTCCAGAATACAATAATTAAAACATTTATGTATATAAAAATTATCAATACACAACTATAGGTTCAGCCCTTTTTTATTTTACTAATTAATTCAATTTCCAAGTCATCTTCACCTGAGATCTAAACTAATTTTTAAACATAAAAAACCACTTATATAAAAATTGAGTGGACATACTTACATACTGCACTTAATGGGTTCAATTTTCATTTACAACCAAACCTCATTTTCACCCATAAATACAAGTTCAAAGGGTCATAAAACAAACATGAAAGACCCAAAATATACCCATGACATTCTATCCACCAAGTTTCAAAAGAATTTAACAAATGCTAGCACTCAATGTTTTCATTTTATTTTATATCAAAAACACAATAATATAATAAAACCCTAAATAATATATAGTTTTTATAATACAAAATACATACAACTATAATTGGCAAGGTTTGGATTATTTATATTTGGCCTTGTGGATGGGTTGAACCCATCCCTAGGGTTAGTTACAAATAACCCACCCATATTTTTGTATAAATTTAATTAATTTACAAATAATTTAGATTGCTATTCCAAAATTGATTAAAATCTTAACAAAACACAACAAACCCCATAACACTTGAACCCATATATCAAACTCAAAAAGAGTATAATATCTACACAGTATGATTTGATGATTTGAGTAGACAAAGTCACCAACAACCAATCCTGCAAACTAGTCATAACCTAACTCTTCGAAATAAACAAAATTCTAGCCTTGGTTCCATCAAATAATTATTAAATGTCATATAATACATAGTCATTTATAAAAGGGTAGGTTTTATATGTATTTATCCCTATGGATGGGTCATGCCCATCCTTAGGGTCAACTACATATAGTTCCATTTTTTTAAAACTATCTATTTATAAAAATATAAACCATTTTAACAAATCAATGTCATAACCATTATATTTCATATAACATTCAAAAATGATAAAACCATAAGTATAATTTCAACAAACCCTATTTGAATATGTAAACTAGGTAGTGCAAAACCAAGTTCTTTATCTGTCAAGCTCTCTTTGTCCATCATTTATCTTATCCAAACCTTTTCCTCCATATATCTCCATCTAATCCCAATATGCATGCTAAAACTCAAAAAAAAAAACTCCCTTTAAACTACGTCTTCAAAAATGAATCTCCATTTCTATGTTTGTTTTCCAAACATTTTACATGGTGAATTACCATAACCAATCAACAATCTAGTTGATTAGAATAGACAATGCAATCATAGAAAAAACATGTAGCTCTCCAAAACTCTATGTTTTAATTCCCTATTATGGATTCAACCCCAAAAGAGTTTGAAGCCCTATATTCCAATGATATTCCCAATTAAATGATAATATTAACATGATTATTAAAAATATTATATTTGACCTCCAACTAATGATCATGTCTTTTATTTAATCAAATAAGGTCTAAGGTTAGCCATCAACCCCTTATAAATCAACATGCCTTAAGTTAATAAATTAACCCTTATATATCATGTGTTCGTGTGTGTGTGTGTGTGTGTGTGTGCGCGCGCGCACACGTGCACGTGCATGCATGCACGTAACACATTTATCATATATGATTAAAAGAATCAAAAATTTATAACATGATATCCATTTAAAACATAAAACATTTTAATTACCATTTAATAAACATGCCACACATTTGATGCATATGGTGTTTAGCATCTAAAATCATAGTGAGTTTCAAATCAATGCCAAGACAACTGAGTAAGATAATCATACAAGCATCTCAACCATTATAAAATATTATGTATGCAAGTATGGTAAAATAAATGCATAAAATATAATAAAACATTACCAATAAAATAAAAATACAAGTCAAAGAAACATGTTATTAATAAGATGCATGTTGTTAATAATAGTTATTAACCAATCAACAAACACACGTAGCATACTAACTAAGTGGTGGGTGTAGGGTTTTAGCTTCATTCTCTCATCCCTCACTCATATCCATCTACTCCATCCTCTCTGATGATACTCTCCCTTAGTCATAGTCAAGAGGGTGGAGTCCATCCTGCATCCACCTTAGTGTAATAAATAGTGGTTAGATCATACTATGAAATAATACATAATAAACTATTGTAAATAAACAAACTAAATAATCATGATCATAATGTAATATAAAAAAATATGAACATATAGTAAGAAGTTAATGATCATGATTATAATTAATATAAAACTATCCAAAAATAAACATAGTACTAATCCATCCACTTAAATAAATAATTTAACCAATCTTTAACCATAAAATATAAAAATTAACAGAGTATTGAATCTAGAGGAGAATTGGGATGTAACATAGAGTGTATTTATTCATTGTTAGATATCTTTATCCCTAATTTATTTTTTATTATTCACATAAATATATATATTTATTTATTAATATCTTTTTACTTGTTTGGGGTTTGTGTTATATGATGTTAGCTTTCACTAACCCTAATATCTCTTTCTACTTTCTTCCTATGGCTATGTTTAGTGACATGTATCTTTATCCTTAGTTATTCATTTTGATTTAAATATTGTGTATCTACACATATTTTAGCATTTATTATGGATGGGTATATTCCTATATTTGATTCAATTATGGCATGCTCTTTATTGTTTTTATCTACATAACATATTCCTAGATTTTGTGTATTAAATTTCATGATGTTTTTAGAATACAAATGTTTCTTCATGTTAAAATATTTCTTTTTGGCGGTATATCACTGGATGGAATGTGTTTGTTTAATACATGATAGGGTTTTATGTAATGTGATAATGTTTATTTTTTTCTACCCTTACTAATTATAAACTTTCCTTAGTGCCTTCTATGGACATATCTTGCATAAATTCAAGGAATTTTCCATTGTATGATGAATTATTTTGGGGTGGAAAATGTTATGAGCATGAGATATAGAAAAAACATTATAATATTCCTTCCTAACCCTTTTAAACCTCAAGGTGGGACTAACCAAACCATCCCTCGTAATTAAGCTTATATTGTAAGCTTAACTATTATGATATTGTAGATCGACTTAAGAAAACTCAAGAAAATACATCAAATTTAGATTTACTTATAAATTATAATGTTTACAAATATATTCTTTATAAGTCCTTAGTATACACTACTTTTCCAAGTGATACTCAACCTTTTCACTTTATTTGTATTATTATATCTATGATGGATAGTGATAGCTCTATTACCTTTTAACATTATGAGTTAAGTCTAAAATCTATTGTGGATCAACATTTAATCTTGTATATTCAAGTTATAATTAATAATATAGGGAATAAAAGTGTGTTGGTTGATAATGGTTCAAGGTTAAATATTTGTTGTGAGTCTTTTCTTATTTAACATGGAATTGGAAGATAAACCCTAAGAAACTTATAAATGATCATTAAGGGTTTTGATAATCAACCAAGAAAGGCTCTTAGATAAATCACTTTAGATATATCCTTTGGACATAAGGTTATCCCCCAAATGGTAATTCATACTTAACAATATGATATGTAATATATTACTTGATATACCATGGATTCATGACATGGGAGTTTTCCCATTTAAATTATATAGATTTTAAAGTTCATACATGAGGTAATTATATTCACATTTCATGTACATGATGTACTATTTATGATTTATGAAATGATCAAGCCTCAAGATAATATTGTGTCACATTTGAATAAGACTCAATCAATCCTTATGATGTCTAAACAAGTTATTCTAATAGATCAATCAAAAAAATATATATGGGGTGAGTGTAGTAAAACTCAAGAGTATAATGATTGCCAAGTTGATAATATAAATGAAAAGATATCTAGTTATGTATTACACCAATTGGCCTAGGGGAATATAGATATTAAATGATTGGATTTTGTTTTATATTACCTCTCAAGTCTAAGTATTTCCAATTCATGGATCATTGAAGGTTGAATAATAATCAAAATATGATAAGAGTAAAGGTCTTACTATATATGATTATTGAAATACAAATAAGCCAATAAATTTTCTTAGCATTATTCAAACCATTTTATAAAAATATGGATTTGGATTAAAATGTGCAAAAAAAATTGGATATAAGAGTTAAGGCTTAGGTAAACATGAGCAAGGTATAACATGTGCTCTTATAAATAATCATAAATATAAACAAGGTATTAGATATAGTGAGGATGGTGAACTTTAAGATTTAGCCTTCAAAGTGGATAATGAGTATTTAAGATCTCATAACCATCAAAGTGGTATTATAAACAAATCTCTCCAAATTCAATATAAAAAAATCCAAAAATAAGAACTCAAAATAAGTGGAAAACATGATGCATATATCATATTATATATTTATATCTCAAAAATGATAACAAGTTATACATCTTGAACTAATTAATTGTGAGACATCATATGGGCCCCAACCTAGGTATATTTTCCAATGATGAACTTATAAAAAGAATATATGGGATATGATATAGATTTCCTAACACACCATCATAAGAATATATTCCATTTACACTAAGCATTCATGATTATTTTAGGTAAAGTGAGTTCTTGCCTAGTGATGCATAAATTACATTGGGTATTTTGGCTACATTACCCACCACACCTTATGTGGAGGATAAATAAACATTACTGAATGAAGACATTTAATTATAAAATTGACATAAGTGACATGCCAAAAATTTTAAGATATGTGCCTCATTAACACCTAAAGAACAAAAGGTCTATATTGTGTCATTGAAATAATTTAAAGACATTTTTGTATGGTCCTATGTCAATATGCCAGATATTTTAACATCAATCACAACAAATAACCTAATTGTGAATCTTTATGCCAAACATATGATACAAAATTTATTTTACATTGGTTTTATTAGATCTATTGATTACTCCAAATGGATTTTTAACATTTTTGCAATTGGTATGCCAAATAGGGGCATCTAGATTACTATTAATTTTAGAGATTTCAACAAAACATGCCCAAAGGATGACTTCCCATTTCAAAATATTGATATAATTATTGATTCTATAGATAGGCATGACATGATTACATTTATGGATGGATTTTCTAGTTATAATTAAATCAATATCAATCCAAATGACCAACATTTACTACTCTTTGGGGAACATTTTTTATGTGGTAATGTTTTTTGGACTCAAAATTGCACTAGCCACTTATCAAAGAGCTATTGCATGTAAATTTCATTATTATGTACATGAAATCATATGGGACTATTTTTATGATATACTATAAAAATATATATATAGGTAAAATTATGTGCATGACTTGAAAAAAATATTTGAGAGATGGAGACAAGGTGTGGTAAGGATAAATCCTATGAAATATGTCTTTGGTGTTACATCAATAAAAAATTAGTTTTATCAGTTCTAGGATATATACAAAATCATATCCAAATAAAATTAAATTGATTATTGAAAATCTTCTTCCGCAGAATCTTGGCAATTGATAAGTTTACAAGGAAAAAATCAAGCTACTAGGCTATTTTTTCTTAGTATATATAACTCAACCATTTTCAATGTTATTATGAAAATACACCAAATATGAGTGTGAAGAAAATTTTACAATGGATTTTGATGCAATAAAAGAGTATGTATCTAATCCTCTAGTTATGATGCCACACATCCAAGATCACCACTTACTGTTATATATTTATGCTACAAAATGTGCCTTTGGAAGTTTGGTTGCACAATATGAAAATGATAATAAAGAAAGGAAATATTATTATATTAGTATAACTTTAGTATATTATGATAAAAATTAAAACTCAATTGAAATTTTATGTTTTTTTATTGTGTTTACAACTATAATCACCTAAAAGTGGTAATTATTAGTGGTTTTAATGGCCACATTTAGAGCTCTATTAGGGAGACAATACTTCCATTACAGGTGGGACCAACACACATAGCCACTTGGTTTCTAGTAGTAACTAGTGTAGGTGTATTTGACATATTATTGGGTAGGCTATGGTTATAGTAGCTTATATCCATCCTATCTATAGTAGATTGATGACTCAAATATATACATACTAACTAGGTAGTTAAGATTGAGGGTGTCCCATATGAGTATCATTTTCCCATCCCACAAAGAATTTTAGCATAGATTCTAGTCACACTTCCTGTACTGACACAAGTTACAATTCTAGTTCCACTACCAGATATTACATAACTATATATTTTAGTAGAGAGTACAACTCCTATGTATACATAACAATACTCATTAGAGTCCTCATAGTGGGATAAATCTTCTTCTATAGTGTCTACATGCATGTATACTCTCCCTTGGAGACCATTGATAGAGATACCATTACATTAGAGATATGCTATAGTTTCCATAGGACCTCCCTCTATGTAGTTCACATTGAGATCAATTATATTAGGGTCTAGGGGTTCTCAACATAGGGCACATACATCACCTACAACTTTTACATCTACTAGATGGGTCCCCAAGACCCTTATAGTTCACATGCATCATAATCAGTACCACAACATCATAGCATCCCTACTCAAGTAGCTTCGGGTTTAGATTCTATAGCACACTAGATCATGGTCTCACATTGTTGTTCCCAAAACTAGTCACTTGTTTTTGTGGATAACCTATTGACCATTTAGGTCTTGTAGGCCAAAAATGGTCTCCTTCTTTCTCAAAAATGTTTTGAGTAGTCAAGTTATTCAATTACACAACCATTTTATGCTAAGGAAATCACAGGTTCAAAGGTGGATTTTGGCAAGAAGAAATTACAAAACACTTGAAGGCATTTCCTAAAATTGATAAGGATGGTTCAACATAAAGGTTCAATGATATATGGTTCAATGGTGGGGTTCAATGATTTGAAATGAATGCTGTTGAACCATTGAACCATTGAGCTCTGCTTCAAAATGGTTCAAAGGTTTAAAATGGTTCAAGTGGAAGGTTCCAGTGAAAGTTTAAAATAGTTGGTTCAATGATACATTGAATTGAATTCATAAGAAGATTGAGCGAACGTGACTCTTTTTAAAACATAAAATATTGAGCCACCAAACTGTTGAACCATTAAATTGGTGAACTCTAAAAAGATGGTTCAAGGTTTAAAATGGTTCAAGTGATTGGTGACATCCCCATGGACATCAAATTTAGGATAATGGAATAACTATTTATTTTTAAATAATGTAGACCTGAGGACAAACTCAACGATCCACTGAGAAAGGATCTGAAGAAGCTAGTAGAAGGTGAGAAGATAGCCCTGAGAGCTCAGATCACCAGGAAGAGACAAAATATAGAAAGGAAAGAGGGAATCAAATAGAGAATCTAGAAGCATTCAGTGGAAGATTTATTCCAGTGGGTGGAACAGTCCACTAGGTGGATATTAGAGAGTGCAAGCATTTAATGGCACAACCTATTTTTCTTTGTTTGAGTAAAGATTAGTGGACAGTCATGTAAGTATCATAAAGAGGAGTGGCCTTGCCTTTCAGAGGAATAGGCAACCCATGCTTTAGAGAAGACATTTGATATGAGTTAAATGCCAAAGTCAGGACCGGTAACCTGCTCCAGCATGGCCCCTACATAGAACTTCCTCTTTATAATGCATTCAATACAACATGGGCCATTTTGTGAAAACAAGTGCCGAAGTCTTTCTTTGGATGCTATATATTGTAATCTCTCATTTTGAATGAGGGAGATCTCTCAATTATTAGAATCAAAACCTAACCCAAATTGAAAGGCATTTTTGAGACTTTGAGCTCAGATTGTTAATCAAATTTTATCAGGTGAACGAGAAATCAAGTGACCTTTCAAACTTTATGTTGAAATAGATTATGTTATATAGGAAACTGTTGTTATGTCTTTTTCCTTATATCATCTTATTTTTTTGATCAAATAAGCAAAGCAAGTGAAAATAATCTGAAAGATATCCTGAAGCTGATTGTGGAGACTTTATGCTACCATAATTGTCTTTAGCTTATGTGTTTTGCGTTTCAACATAGAGTATACTAGGAAAGGCTTTGAACTAGTTGTATCTTCTATCATCTTATTTTATTGTAGTTTGCAGTGGAGACTTTGGGCTACACTTCATTCTATGGTGTCCTACGTACTTAATCAATAAGAGAATTAATGAAAGACTTTGTGCTTTCGTGGGTTTCTTGTGGATCTAGTTATTACCCAAGTAGTTTTCTTGTTATTTTATGAACATTATTTCTAAAAAAAGAGAAATGAATTCAGTTATTACATAGGAGTTTTCCTTTACTTTGTGAACATCATTTGTGAAAAAAGAGAAATGGATGGTGTGATTCTACCCCCCAGTTAGTATTTTTAGTTTAGATTAGTTTATAATAGTTTATAGGGAACCTCCCCTTGCTGAGAGGAGAGATTTATCTCATTACATTGTGGTTGATATACCCATTTTTCCTTCAATTAGTTGACAAAAAAATATTCACCCAACACACATCTACCCTTTTACACCATGCGTAAGATCACTATCCCTCTCTTTGCCATAGGTCATGGTGATGGTGAGTCTCCCATGAGATTCATTAGTTAATATGGTTTATACCAATGTACATACTTCCTTCTCTCTCTCAATCCTCAATAATAATTTATTTTCATATGATTGTACATATATTATACTTAGAAAACACAAAAAATATATAGTATCTAAAAATATAAAAACATTCAAATATTTCAAAAACCCAAAAAAATTATAGAATTGTATGCATTACTTTATTTATATTTGTACTACTTACCAGATATTGCATATTTCTAGCTATCTTAGTCTATTTGGTTTTATCATACATATATGCTTCGCTTATTCTTTTTGAGTGGTTACAAATTTTAGAAAAGAATTTTGTCCACTACATAGATCTAGACCAACTATCATCTACCCATTTGGGGCATTCACACTAATCCAAGTTTATACATTGATATATCTGCCCACTTGGGGGTATCTCTTACATAATTTCTATAACCATGTTTTATCTTCACATACTATACATTCTAGTTAAGTATTGATTTATCTTGATATTGATCATTGTTATTCATTGCTCATATTTTTTATTGACTATCACTAGTTAACTTTGTAGACACCTAAATCTGGCCACTAATGACCTCTAACTAAGATTTTGACCAATTTCCACCTAAAATCCACAATTTGGCCTAAAAACACTAAAACTTGATAAATGATATGAAATTGACATATTCAAGTGTCGATTTTGGCTAGAGTACCATTAAATAGGGCAATGCAATTTATGGGCTAGCTAACTTTGATTAGATCATTTTGACTCAAAATGCTAATTTTGTACATGGGTGCTCTAGATTGCTCTTTCCTATCAAATCTCTTGCACAAGACACATGCCTTTGTTATTTATTGTCAGTAACATCCTAAATGGGAGTATGAATCTAATGCAGCTAAGATTAACTTCCAATTCTAATCCAATCCAATTTTGGACCAATAACAAGGCATTATGATCAATTTGAGTAATTTGTGCACAAAGTGCTTAAACATGCTTAAGATCTAATTAAACCAAATTAGAGCCTAATCAAGATGGAAACTTGTTAGATAATTTGTTTTGGAAATGAATATTGAATATTTACATCATTAGGTGACCTCATTTCTTTGGGAGACATCCCTAAGCCATAAATGCCACAAATATCAAGATTCATGCCTCCCATGCCTCATCAAATCCCTCCATGCCTCTTAATTTCTCCTCTATCCCAAATATTGATGAGCTTATTTATAGATTTTAATTGCAAAATTGGATTAATCCTTAGCACACATCTCAATCCTAAGATAGATAGTTCATGTTTATTTTTATCAATATTAAAAATATATAAATAAGAGGCCTTGCCACATCATTTTTAAGCTATTTTGGTGCAAAGTTATTATGCTCAAAAATCTTCAAAAAGCTTAATTTGTGCAAAGTTATAATGCACAATTGATTCCAAAAGCTTCAAGCAGCTAGTGTTACCATGCCAAATTGATTCTAAGCCAAGCCAAGCCACAAGCCAAATGTTTCAAGGAGAGATGGAGGTAGACAAGCTTTCATTGCCAAGGACTTCATGAGCACAAAATTGAGCAAGCCACTACTACAAAGGTATTTCGAGCATCCAAGGGAGGTGAAGGAATTCTTGTTGTTTTTCCTTACTTTTTATTTGTGTTTGTCATTTGTTTTTGTTATTAAGCTCACCCAAGTAACTAGGCATGAAGATGTTAGTTGAGTGTGTTTTTTATTTGGTTTCATTTTCTAACACCATACTAATCTCCTCTTCTTAATCAAATTTCTAGTTCACTTAATGGAACACTCGATGGGACTAGATGTATCTCACACATGAAGAAGATCATTCTACAAATTTAAAATCTTCATTTGGATCATTAAAAATTTCACAATTTGATTTTCTAACTTTGTCTTACCATTTTTCTTTGTCACAGGTTTACACAATAACCGTCATCATTTAGTAAAATCATCATCAATTGGTATATCAATCATTGGTTAATATTGGTATAATCATTATCAATTAGATAAACATCATTAGTTAGTGAGTGTAACCATCATTGGTTAGCAGAACTGATGTTAGTCACTATGCTTTTATTAAAAACACAAACATGAGAGCTAATAGGCTATTTTTAAATGCTTGGTTTGGGGCCATATGGACTCTGTTTTGATTGATTTTTTTTAAAACCATGTGTTTTCTCCTAAATTTTTAGAATTTTACATTAGTTTAGCTTTAAGTTTCATATGTATTTTCACAAAATTTTGAAAATTTATTTAAATTTTTTTTAATCTAACATATTTGCTTTTGGGGTGATGCCTTAAGAGTAGATAAGTAACCAACAGACTTGGAACTTGTTCAAATATGCTATTAAAACATCTTTGGCATGATTTTAAAATGAATTAAGAAACTTGTTTTTGGTAGTTAATGAAACATTTAGGTGCTTAAGTAAATGTTTTCATAATTTAGGCTTTCAAAGTTCACAATCTTAAGACCAAGGGGTCAAATGAACACAACCCAATCTTTCAAATTTGGTGCTTAAAAATTAACTCATCTTTATAAAAATTTTTTGTCTTCAATAGTTGTTTGATCTAATTTTGTTTAGAAAAGAGAGGGGTGTTATGTGTATGCTCTTCCATGTGTACCCTTTATGGAACTCTTGGAATCAAAAGCACCAATCCTATTGCCAAAAGCCTAGTCTAAGGCTTAGAAAGAATGTTGTCTAAAGCACTCCCCAAAAACTCATCAAAGCTTGGGTGACCTTGAAAATGACCATAAAGTATTTATTTTATGTCTTTCATTTCATTGTATATTGGCTTGCAAGGGGGATTTCATTATGTCCCATGAGTTCTTTAGGGAATTTTTGACCTAAAGTTTCATTCCCTAGCATTGAATTCACTTACTCCTAAGTTTCAGACGAGATGTATTTGTATTTGGACATTGTACTACACTAAGCGAACAACAAGATGTAGTGGTTGTAAAAAGGAATAGACCTTTTTAAAACTAGCCAATGCCACAGTCATCCAATTTTTGTGTTTTTATTTTTGATTGTTTGACATGAAATTACTAATGTAATTGATTCCCCTAGAGACATTCAAAACTTGATAGTTTAGTTAACCCCACATTGCCATACCCTTGCTAGGATTTGGACGGTTATACTTGGAGTATTTTGGTATTTTTTCTTGCAATTTTTTTAGGCTAAAACTTGTTTATTTATTCATAAAGCCATTTCAAAACTAATTTGTTTATACATCACTATTTTGTCTAAAGAGGTGTTATGCTAGCCTTTTTACACCACACTTGTGCCTTGAAATTTTTTCTAAACTTGTTTGTGTGTGTGTCATTTGAGTTGAGAAGGGTAGTGTTATGCTTCCCAAAACATGTTAAAACCATTTTGACTTTCAGTATTTTGAAGCATCACATAAATCACATCATTCAAGCATGATTACACTATTAGTCTGCTCAATTTGTTTTAAGACTTGTTTCACATTGTACCAAAAACCATTTATTTCAAACCATGTGATGTCTACCATTTGGACCTTTATCTTATGCCATCATGTTGTCCAATCTTGTCTAAATTATTTGGTCAAATATTAGTTTTCAACATTGATTTTTCAATTAGTCTTGTTATGTTTAGATCCAAACATTGATTGATTTTTGTTTAAGCCTTAATTGATAGGGTCGATACATAGATCTTTCTTATTTGGGTTGGATAAATTTGGTTAATCAATTACCCAAATTTGAAAACTATTGATGGTTTGTTTGTTTAATGCCTATCCTCATCATTGTATGTGCCTTTATTTGGGAGAACACAACCTTTTTTAAAGACCCTTTTGTCTTATGCCTTATGCCAAATGATCATGTTTATGTTTGATTTCATGTGTCAGGTTTATGTCAAAGTTGTTTCCAAACTTGTTAAATTAAATCAAATCACATTAGCCTTTGTTTCAAGTCTAGATTTTGACATTGTTTGGCCAAAATTCTTAGCATATGCCTATTTATTTGAGCCTAGATTTTGACTCTGTGTTTGGATAAAAGTCCTAGTAACTCAACTTTTCCCTTTCCTAGTTTAGACTTTGTTTGGAACACATTGACTAAGACCTTTGACATGCCAATTTTTATTTAGGTGCTTGACCTTTTATGTGTATGACATTTGACATTAGACATTTGATGTTAGACTATTTTATGCCAGGTCTTATCACAAATCATTTTGGAGATCCAACTCCACTTTTAGACCACATTAGAGATATAGCTCTACCTTTGACCAAGTTAGACCAAGTTTGAACCACTTATATTTTGGACATAGTTTTTCAAAGTTTGTAAAACTCTAAGCCTTTGTTGTTTTGGAGATTTCATCATTTATGCAGATATGTCTCACTACACTTATGGTGGAGTTACTTACAATCCAACTTATGATATAATGGCCACACAAAATCCCACTAGGAACCCCTATAGAAAAATATTTTCTGAGTTTTATTATTCTCCCTCTAATACTCCATATAGGGAGCATTGTCAAAATTTACCAAATCTAAATCGAGACCTTGATTGGAATGAAGAGGCTTGTGAGGAGGAATTTGAATACCCAACTATAGATAATGTTATTTGGGATATGGATCCATACTCTTTGTAATAATAAGTACATCGAACATAGTCAATAACCAGCTTATGAGCTAACTCATGAATGGGATAATATGGTTTATGAGGAAGAATTGGATGCTTTGTCTTATGTAAGTAATCAATATCCACCACATTGTACAATTTATATTCTAGGACCATAATGTCACTCCATTCCCATTCCTAAGCTTAGTCCTTTGGCTTGTATGAGCAACTAGGCTCCACAATGCCCCTTCATCATCCCAAGACCTAGTTCTTTAGCTTGTGTGAGAAATCAAGCCCCATAATGCCCTATTTTTACCATTTTAGGACTTCATCCTTTGTCTCATATGATCAATAATTATCCCTAAGGCCCTACCATTATGTAACCACAAGTCATTCTTCATCTAGTACCAATCCCAACCAAACGTCAATCAATCCAATCATTCAAAGACCAAGTTATGTTTAAAATTGGTATTTTATAACTCATTAGAAACCAAAGCCAAGAAAACCAACCAATCTAAGATGTTTTTGTTGAACCAACCATTTATGATAACTCAACCTATGATGAATTGCCTATTGATCTTATACCAGTTTTTGAGGAGTCTCACTCTGATGAGTTGGTCTTTGTTGAGTCACTTCTTAATGATTATAACTACCTTTAGGTAATTATTATCTCAACCATGTGCCTATTTTTCAAGAACCTCCTATTGAAAATCTAGAGTCTGAGGAGTTGTCTCTTGACCTTTTTCCCATCTTGGAGAATTTCCACTCTAATAAACTAGTATTTGTGGAGCCCATTATGCCATCATAGGTTGCTACTTGTCCAAAACCAAATATTCAACAAGACATCATTGTAACAATGTACCCATTAGATGAAGAATCAGACTAACATCATATTTAGCATCAAAATTAGAATCAACATTACTCTCAACATTAGATTCAGAGTCCCTTAAGTTAGAATCAAATTCAGAAGAAGGCTATGTTCATGGCTATTACAACATTGGTTACACATGCCTTGTAGATCAATTTGAATACATTTGTGATCCTTTTAAAAAATTTGAGGATAAGTACTTCAATTTCAACACAAGTTATCCTAGTATCTTCTATGAGGATTGTGTATCTTCTCCCATTCCATTACCATTCCATAGGCCATTACCATCAACCAAAATAGACATATCATTGATATTTCATCTCCCACAAGTGTCAATTGGGATTGATAGAATCACACTTTATTGAATTGCATCCATGATGACATAGCAATTGAAGAAGAGCAAGAAGGCTAAGACCACATTCATGTGGCGTAAGATCACTCTCCTAGTGAAACCTTTTTGAAGGCACTAGGGGACAATCACAGTTAGAAATCAACATCTTCTAGTGATTTTTTTTTTAAAATGCTAGAAGAAAATCAAAGTCAAAAGATAATGTTCATTAGTAAAACCTTCTCAGAGTTGATATGAGATAATCAAGACAACTTCATTGGTGAAAACCTCATTGAGGTACCAATAATTGAGCACAAAATTTCTTCACTACTTGATTATGACAAAATCAAATATCAAATCAAAATAGCTTCCAATCTATATCTTAATCAGATGGTAGCTACTCTCAAGATCAAATAACCAAAAAACATGGTGGTACTATCAAGAGAAAAAGTCTTCAGCCCCACCACAACTAAAATTATGTCAAATCTATCATCAAAAACATTACATATGATTGAAAGTCTTGATCTTAATTTATTTCCCAACCATTCCACATTCTATTATCATCTACTATTCTATTCCATAAACAAACCTATCATCTAATTTTTATCACTATTTACTATCCACAATTGTACTTTCCTTTGTAAAGGATATAAAGATACCTTGTCTTGATCTTTGAAGGAATCAGAATCAACAACCAGCAAAGATCACAAAAGCATTCTTGACAACCTAATCTGTAGGCAATTTTTGATAGAGTAACTATTCAAATGAGGTGTGGGATAGAAATTAACATGATCAAGCATTCTATTTATATCATTTTTTGATTAGGATGTGCATCTCCCCATTAGTAGGAATAATATATTCAAAAACCACACCCTGGCCAAAAACATGTACCATACCATTTCATATTGCCATTGTTGTTGTTACATATCCATTTTCCATTATTGTAGATTCCTACCATTCACCCCATCACTTGGGGGAAACCCTCTTACCATTTTATCCAATTTATCAAACCATCATTATCCTTAGCAAGACTGTGCCATCTAACCAATCCATTCATAGCTAGACCAAAGCCTATTTTTACTCATCTTACCTAATCCTATTTTGATCTTAGTTACTTTGGTTTTTCTTGCACTTTTTGTGAGAGGATTACAATCAAGTTTCAACAATCAATCCAATCAATGTTTATAATAATAGTCTATGAAATTAGTGTGATAGTTGATTTTGCAAGATATCTTTCATCTTATCAAGTTTGTTTATGTGAGCCTGATTATAACTACCTATGGGCAAATCAGTGTTTCACCAATCTTACTACTAATTATAACTACCTATGGGTAAATTAGTATCATTGACCTATACTATTGTATCCTATTTATAACTACCCATGGGAAAACTAGGGGAAACATTTATTTATCATGCATTATCACATCACCTTGCCATCATTGTTTTCATTTGACTGGCCATTTGCTGGATTTGAGAACTTATTGGGACCTAGTTGGTCTTTCCCTATCTTTTGTGTGGATGGAATTACTATGAGTTGGGGTATTTTTAGGACTATGTGGGTCATGCTCAATTCATGTTGAGGTCACCTCAATCCCCCTTTCCATACGCTCTCACCCTTTTATGAGTAACCTAAGCTAAGTGCTATCACCATTTTATGAGTAGGTATCTTGTCATTCTCTAATGAGTTAAGATACCTCAGAATTCCAAAAACATTCATAATATTTCAAAAATACAAAAATATTTTTCCTATCTAACCTTAGTTAGTTATCCTTGATCCACCTTATTGGGGCATTGTCATTGTTAGGATGTTTTCTTTTGTTTTTATATTTAGGCTTTCTATTTATTTTTTTTATTTTAAGTTGTTTTTTGTTTGTTTGTTTTTATATTTATTTGTTTGTTTGTTTGTTCTCTTACCTATTTGTTTGATTTTAACATTGTTTTCTTGAATCGGTCTATATGCATTCATGGCTGATTCCTTAAGCACATAATTCATGATTCTATTCGTATTCATACGTCAATATTATCGTCACATTTTTTATCATTGGTGTATTATTTTTTAGTATTTATTGGATTGGGAGTCATTCCTTATGCATATTTTGGTCAAGTATTCATGGTGTTCTATCATGATGCCTACCATCACATGCTATAGAAAAAATTAGCTTCAAAAGGTCTAAAATCAATGGAGCTACAAAATTTTCTCCTTGGCACCTTGACAAATACTTCCATCCCATCCTTGATCAAATCAACCCATTAATCATTCTAGTTGTATCATTTCCAATCAAGATGAGAATCTCATCATTGATAGGTACAATTAAATCATTCACACTGATCAATCTTATTTCTCTATCCATCTCTTTCATCACTTTACACCCACTCATCTTTAATTTGTATTCTAGGTTATATCCTTGACTTATGCTTGTTAATCATCCCTAATTGGGGCACCATCAATTTTATCCAATCCAGGTCCACCTAATGATTATAACCACCTATGGGAAAATCATTATTTTTAATTTTATTCCTTATTATAACCACCTTTGGGAAAATCAACATCATTTTTACATCAATGCATGAAAGCTTTTTCTCATTTGAATTAATCTCAACTATATGTTAATTTCACCTTTCTTCTTATTTCTTTTCGAGGGACCATCCATCAATAAATGTAATAGCCACTCCCTAAAAGGGAATCATCATAGGCTTCCCAAAACCATTTGGAGCTTTGCTCTTCAACCATCATCTTTTTTTTGGCATATAGGTCATCTCTAATTATTTGAGAATACATTGTTTTGCCTATGGTTTAAAACATCTTCCCAAATAAGGGAAAACTATAGACACCTAAATTTGACCACCAATGACCTCCAATTAGGGTTTTGACCAATTTTCACCTAAAATGAATAATTTGGACTAAAAACACTAAAAAAACTAAATGATTTGAAACTAACATATTCAAATGTAAATTTTGGCCAAAGTAGCATGAAATGGGGCAATCCAATTTATGGGCCAGCTAACTTTGATTAGATCATTTTGAGTCAAAATGCCAATTTTGCATCTAGGTGCTCTATATTTCACTTTCCTATAAAATATCTTTCATAAGACACATGCCTTTGTTATATTTTTAGTAACATCCTAAATGGGAGTAAAGATCTAATGCATCTGACATTGACTTCCAATTCCAATCTAATCAAAATTTGGACAAATAACAAGGCATTCTGATCAATTTAAGTCATTTATACACAAAGTGCTTAAACATGTTTAAGAGATAATAAAACCAAATTAGAGCCTAATTAATAAATCCATGGAAACTTGTTGAATAATAGTTTTTGGAAATGAATATTGAATATCTACATCATTAGGCGACCTCATTTCTTGAGGAGACATCCCTAGGCCATAAATGCCACAAATATCAGGATTCATGCCTCCCATGCATCATCAAAGCCCTCCATTCCTATTAATTTCTCCTCTATCCCAAATTTTGATGAGCTTATTTATCAATTTTAATTATAAAATTAGATTAATCCTTAGCCACACATCTTAATCCTAAGATGGATGGTTTGGGTTGATTTTGATCAATCTAAAAAATCTATAAATAGGAAGCCTTACCACATTATTTCTAAGATATTTTGATGCAAAGTTATTATGCTCAAAAATATTCAAAAATCTTGATTTATGCAAAGTTATAATGTAGGATTGGTTCTAAAAGATTCAAGCAATTAGTGTTACCATGCCAAATTGATTCCAAGCCAAGAAAAGCCACAAGCTAAAGGTGACAAGGAGAGAAGGAGGTAGACAAAATTCCATTTCCAAGGACTTCATGAGCATAAAACCAAGCAATACATTACTACAAAGGCATTTATATAATCTAAGGAAGGTGAAATAATTCTTTTGTTTTTATTGTTTTTTAGTTGTGTTTGTCATTTGTTTTTGTTACTAAGCTCACCCTAGTAACTAGGCATGAAGGTGTTAGCTTAGTGTGTTTTTTATCAATTTATTTTGTGAATTTTATCACTAACACCATACTAATATCCTCTTCTTAGTCAAATTCCTAGTTCACAAGCTTTAGTATATATGCACCCTGGCATATACATAGATTTATACTACATAGTTATACATGCTTTCATTTCTATCTCTTAAATTAGACTTGATTGTGTTACTATGCTTATTCCATCTTCAAGGGCATTTGAATATGCCATTATTCCTTGGATTCTAAACTACATATCTATTTGTATGCCTTGGACATGTTCCCATGTCCTTTGTGTGTGTTTTTTTCATGATTCTATATGCAGACATATACACATGTCCTTCTCTATGACTCTATGACAAATTATCTCATTATTTGCATGTGGAAATTTGAATGTGTCCTTGTATGTTTTTTATTCTCTCATTTAGTGACATGTGCCCATGTCCCTTGTATTGAATCCCCTTGGCCTACTTTTTACATGCCTCATGTGATTATATGTTTTCTTATTCTATATCCTTCTAAACCGTGAATACCATGACACTTGTATTTACTTATTACACACACACACACACACACACACACACACACACACACACACACACACACACACACACACACACACAACAATTTTTTATGATATGAGGGACCTCATGCATCTACCTATCCTACTTGGGATCCTTGATGGACATCATGCCCCATCCCCCTAGGTAGTTACTCAAATTTCAATGTTGTTATACATTATTTATATCTAACTTGACACCCTTGTCTAATGCTAGATTACAACATACATCTTACATTTCCTACTATTTCTCATATAAATTTACATTATGATGTTATGTTTATACATTATATTGGAATATCTTTCTCCAACTAACATATTTTGTAGAGTTATTTATTTAGAGGGTGTTTTTTCCATAGATTTCACAACTGCCCTAAAAAGAGGGGGAATTTATAGGGGATTTCATAGAGATCAATCTCCTATTTTTCTTCCCATAGATACATTTCAACACATAAGATCACTTACAGAGATGAGACTCAAGATAGACATAGAATATAATAGAGGTTTAATAGTCAGTTCAGACCACATAGAGATCAGATTAGGTAGACACTAGTGCTCAAATTAACACACTAGCAGCACAGTGCACATTTGTCCACTATAAGGTGCTACTATCTAGTATCCCTAACTTTAGGATAGTCCAGTTCATTTAGACCAATAAACGAAGTACAATACATATTTTCACATATACTATCATAGGTTTGGTAGTTATGTTTATATTTTGCTTAGATTCAGTCATTTCAATCCAAATTCATACTAGTTATTTAGATTTTGGAGAATCATGCACAACATGATCATTCATACATTCATATCAGTACATAGATTTATATATTACATATTTGATTTGATTTTAGTATGCTCAAATACCATATTGGGAGCATGTACATGACACATAGTTTCCATATACTCAGCTTCAGACAAGTTGATGAAATAGAATGGCAAAATCCACATCATTATCTATATATGTAATATCACATTCTAAATTATCCCCATATGCATTCCTTACTTAATCTATAGTGGATGGCATTCTTGAGTGGCCTAGAGTCACCTAATGTACCTAAGTGGTCACAGAGTTTGAATACATAATTATATAATTTCAACACTTTATGTAATACATTTACAGATGCATCTACTTCACATAGGGGAAATGATGGAGTTATGGTCTACTTGAGTTCTTGATCCACCTACATGAGAGGGTTTGACACACATATAATCTTATCCAAGATATTCATAGAGATCAAGATCCACCAAGTAGGGGTGGGAAATGATGGATTCAAAAATACATTAAGTTCTTGAGCCACCCATATGAGGATTTAGTAATTCATCATCTCAATTCAATTTATTCAATGATATGATCACTATGCACTTTCACACACATAGGTTGTCACTAGGTTCATGCATTGGTTCACATACCTAATGAGGTATGTTCATCCTTTCCTCTTTCTTTACTCAGTTATTTCATTTTAGCATACTCTTTTGATTTTGATTATCGCATTAGTAAGGAATAGTTTTTTCATGTTTCATTTTAGGACATTGCTTTGGATTATGTTTCACATATGCAGACCTATATTCACATATTCAAACTCAGATATAAGAGATTCACTTCCAAGGTAAGTACATGTATGCTTATTTTTCATATATACTAGTCATTTTGCTTTGTTACATTACTAACACAAATAGGGGAAAATGTAATCACCTAAAAGTGGTAATTGGATGCTAAGAGTGATGCTTGAGTCACCCTATCCCTAGGCTTACCACAGACCTATTCTATAGCCTTAGACTTGAATTTTAATCCATTCAGTAAACCTTTCTCACTTGTTTCCAGTCAAGACAAAGTCCTTGAACTATCACCTCTTATACAAATCCACCTTTCCTAAGATTCTTCCAAAATTAATTTAGTATGACATTTGGGACACTACAACCACATGGTGATAGAGTCCCCAATTGGGTGCTACTATCCTTAGCACCAAATCTTCCCAACATATACTTTTTCAAATGTGTACCCCTCCTAAGGTTCATCTAAGATCATTTTATTATCCACACAAGCAACAAAACTCTATAAATATACAAGTCTAATCCACCTCTATTCACTAGATAGAAAATAGATGCAAAAACTATTCAATCCTAAGACAAAGTTGTGAAAAATCAAGGTATATTATGCCTATTCTACCCTAATTTATACATACTACCATATACAATAACCCTAATTCTAGTTTTCAAGAATTCAAAGGTTCAATAAAATTCAAGGAATCCAAGGCCACTCTCATTCTAGCATTCACTTGCACATACATCAAACATTAAGTGGGAGAAATACATCATAATTGATCCCTCTTCAAAGTATTGGTATTTAGGAAAATATATACATAGTAGGGTGTTGAGGATGTCCATTACATCCTACTAAGACACTTAAATATTTCTCATACCACACTTACAAAGAGAACTAGGTTTTGCATACAAAATCAATTTTCTAGGTATACTATATAGCTATAAGCTTCAGTCTCAGAGGTACAGAACATACAGACATAGGTGTAGGTACTCACCAAAAATAAGAATAGTCCCATAAAGAGGAGATTAGTTCCCCATCCTAGACACTACACATGATGGTGTTACTGTTCAAACTAGGTGCTATAATCTAGTGAATAGATGAATATCAAAAACCTACTTGTGACACTCAGAACTACTCAAATCTCCAATTCCAAAACCTAGATCATCTGTGACAATCTATTTTCAGCTAATTTTATATTTATTCATATTTATTTATTTTATTATAAAGTTAATCAAGGTCAAATTCATTCAAACATTAGTAGGTTAATTATTGTAATTTATTTAACTAATTTATACATCTCAAACTTTAACCAAACATAGGTAATTACACATGTGAAACTCTAAAAGGTTAAATTAGCAGCTCAAAAATTTAACATCACCAATAATGAAACACAAGTTACTAAAAATGGTTACCTTTTGAAAGATATGATGTCTAAGCCTTAGTTATTAGGTAAAATATCTAATTGAGTGATGTTACTGATGGATTTTGATCTTAATTGTGTATGAAAAAAACTTTAAAGGGAAGGTTATATCAAATCAATTAGTTGAATCTCCATTAATAGACATGAGTTTGACATGTCTACTAGTCAAAATAAAACTTAAAATAAGTTTTTATGGGTCTAAATGTGTTTTAAGTATAAGAATCGATATTGTGTAAATCACCCCTATAGACATATTATGCCACTAGCATATTGATCAAGAACTTCATGTATATATTTGAACATGAGGCATTGATTGTATGAATATATGTTGGACATGATTTAAATATTAAATATAACAAATTTTATGTTGATTATAAAATTGTGTCATTAAGAAAGTGATTGATGCCTATCAATAAAAATAAATAAATTGATCCCATACATAGATTTAGTTCTTAGTTTGATCACCCTATTTGATGAGTTTAATATTGATAATATTCATATAATAAATAATAGACATGTAGATGATATGGATAGTGTCACTACATGTTAAACTTAACATTATATATTATCATTTCATATTTACTATTGAGTATAAAAAATTACCACTAAGTTACATAATTTGGATGCCTTAGATGTGTTTGCACTAGAAAGTTATACAAATAAATCAGAGTGGTAGATGGATATATTTAACTATTTATTAGAGTATATCATTCATCCTCACTTTTTAATAAATCATAAAATTAAATTAATATATTCCATTAAATATGTTATAATCATATATACCCTTTTTAAGATATATTTTTGCCAATTTATTAGACATTTTGGGCTTGGAGAAGCTATTTTGGTGTTAATATAGGTTCATGATAGTGAGTGGTGGAAATTTTAGTGGAAAATATATGTCATATAACTTTTTTAAAATAGGATTTTAATAGAATATAATGAAACAAGAATGACATGAATATGTAAAAACATGTGAACAATGTCAAATACATAATTATCCTACTCATGCTCTATATTAAGATTTACAGTCAAATATGTCACCATGTCAATTTTACATATTGGGATTTAAATTAGATGAAAATATTAACCCACCATCCTTATAAATACACAAATTTATTATCACAAAAATAGAACATTTTATAAAATGAGTTAAAATTACACCTTATTGCACCCAAAATTTAAATTCATAAAAAAATTAAAATTTTGGTTCCCACATGAATGAACTAGAATTTTGGCACTATATTAGTTGGGTCTCATAGTTTTACCAAGTCTTTTGTATGTTTCACTTTATGAAATTTCATTCCACAGAAGACATAAAAATCAAGTACTATTCACACCTCAAATGTAATTATCTATTGTTTAACTTTAACATATGGTCTTCATTTTGGTTCTCATTTGATTTTTTGGATAGATATTATTTATATAAACATCTTTTCTTCAGACACCAGATTCCCAAATTGCATATATTTTTCACACCAGAGATCTAGAACTTTGGAGCTAGTACAAAAAAATGGGCCAATTAGGTGCATATTCTTCATTTTGGCATATACTTCACATCTATAATCCATTTGGTTTTTTTCTACATTGGATATATATTATTTATGGCATAATATTTTCTTCAAACATCAAATTCCCAAAGTGTACATATTTTTCACATTAAAGATTCAAAACTTAAGATGTAGCAGGGATGAAGGTCCAATCATGTGAAAATTCTTTGTTTTAGCATAAATTTCATAATCAAAATTAATTTTGTGTCTCATTTGATTCTTTTAAAAGATATTATCCTTAAGGATCATATTTTATTCAAACATCAAGGGCCCAACTTCATTATTTTTTGCACAAAATTGAACTAGAAATTTAAAATTGTCAAGTATAGAGGACCATAATTTATAAAATAATCTGAGTGGACCTCATGTCCACACTAAATACACATGAATTCTAGGCCATTCTAATGGACCTCATGTCTATGCCAGATGATCATGCACTAAAGCCATCTAGATGGACCTCATATATTCATTAGATGCACACATGTCAAGGCCATCTGAAAAAACCTCAAGTATATATCAAATGCATACACATGATAAAGCCATCCAAATGGACATCATGGATGCACTAGATGTATAGGATATGAAAAGGAAAAAAATAGAATCTTATTTTGGCCATAACATGTGTCTAGACTCCATTTCAGCTCTCATTTGAAGCATTGGAAATGTATTGAAACAATCTATCCAATGATGTCAAATTTTTTATATTTTTTGAAAATTTTGGCTGGAAAAAAATAAGGATAATTTTGTATGGTAGATCATAGGCACCCTAAACATGAATTATTTGTTTGGCCACACCTTTCATGTCAATAATCCATTTTGGTTCTCATTTAAAGTGTTAGAAAGATTTTTAAATGATAAATGTAATGAATTAAATAATGTGATCTTTAGATACCTTTATAATGTTAAATTCTCATATTTAGAAAAAATACCCCTTTGCAAGACCTAATTTCACATGTTAGGGTTATTGTTGCCTAAAACAACATGCCCCATTTTCAAACTAAAATCAGGGACCCTCTTTTTGATTTTGGATCCTGATCTTGTCCTTCATGGAATTTGATCTTAATTCTCTTATAGAACTATTCTTGATTAGCATTCTAAGAGGCAATTAGTTACAAGTGACTGTTGGATCAACAGACCCCCCACCACTTTCTTTATTTTATAAATGGGGCACCCTTATAAATGTTTGAAAACATATGAACCTTTAAAGCTTGCTTAAAAAGGTTATTTTTTATAATTTTAAGATCATCCACTTGAAAGGGATATGATTTATACATACTTAATGATAATGATTATGTTTTTTGGAATAACTTTGCTAATGGTTTGTCTTTGAAGATTGAATTGCAGGTTATCTAAAGAAGGTTAGGTTTCCCTTATAGAAAACCCTAACATTTAAATTTAAAAGTTGGCAAGAAAGCTTAATGAGAAAGTACCCTTTGGATAAATTGTTTTGGGCACTATTTCTTGTAGATATTTTATCTAAAAAAATCAACCCTTAAACTTTGTTTAAACCTACCCTTTTAAAAAATTGGTTAAGACACATTCTCAAGAAAGTGACCCTTCAAAAAAGTTATCTCAGACCACTTTGGTAAAAAGTAACCTTCAAAGAAATATTTTAGGCACTATTTTTGTAGACATTTTGTCTAAAACAAATCAACCCTCAGCTTTTTTGAAACCTACCCTTTGGAAGAATTGGTTAAGACATTTTCCTGAGAAAGTGACCCTTTGGAAAATATTCAAGGGAAACTATGTGAAGCCTTTCTAAGTTCCTTATTTTATGCCTAACCCTAATATTTTCTCTTTGTAGGGACCAATCATTGACGAGTACACAGATCACAATCAATGGTCTACACTTCATTGTAGGATTTGATCTAATGGTGAAAAATCACCAAATAATTTTCAACACATTATATTAGATGAGATTAAATTTGACAGCCTCACACCCATCATTTGATGTTCATGAGAACATTTTTTAAGTTCATGAGGACATCAAATTTAAGATAGTCTAAACTTTTGGCCTAGTGAAGGGATGTATTTATTGAGCCTTTAAAAGGCCCCTTTGATTTTTAAATATTGAAAACTTAGGAAACATGATTTTAACCTAAGTCATATCAAAGCTCAAAGCTCATTAAGTTATGTACATCTTTGCAGATCTGATAGCCCGTGGTTCATCATAGGATTTGATCTGACAGTGCAAAATGGCCAAAGGCTTTCAACCTAAACAAAGTTCAAGTAGCCAATCAAAAGGAATTAAATTATCTTGGATCCTGAAGACTTGGTCACATGGCTTGAAGATCATATTTTTGGCTTAAAGGAAAAATGTGTTTTTAACACAACATTATCACAAGGCTTAAGCTTAAGCCCTCTAAGTACATTATATGAGCTTAAAATTGATATCCTCATGCCCATTATTTTATGTCTATGAGAAATTTTTTGACATCTATAATGATGTCAAATTTAATATAGTCTAAGTACATTATATGAGCTTAAATTTGACATCCTCATGCCCATCATTCAATGTCTGTAAGAATGTTTTTTACATTCATTAGGTCATCAAATTTAACATAGTCTAAACTTTCAAACCTAAAAAAGGGATGTATCTCTCAACCCTTTAAAAAGGCCTCTTTGATTTTAACATGAAAACTTAGTATAATGGATTTTAAACTAAGTTTTTATTAAGCTTGAATCTTGTTAACTCATGTGCATCTTTATAAATCTGATGGTTCATGCTTCATCACAGGATTTGATCCAATGATGCAAAATGGCCAAAAACTTTTTAACAAGGATAAAGCATGGCAAAGTTGACCAATTAGAAAATACCTCATAGATCATGATTAATGGCTTATGCCTGCTCACGGATTTCATCCAATGGTGTGAAATGAAAAACATGTTTAAAAGTTAATGGCTAGTTTCTAAAAAGACTTTCATGGGAGTAACATGAGAGAATTTTTGAATTCAATAGCTCCACCATTAAATCTGCAAAAGACCCTAACTTGCCAATATAATCCCTAATCCTTGTTCAATTGATCCATAATTACATTCAAAAGAGCCAAAAATCACTCAATGAGATCACATAGTCTAAGGAAAATTAACTAATTAGAGGAACATGGCCACTGCTAGACAATAATAGAGAGATGAAGCTAAGGTTTACTTGTTAATTGACAATGAAAGAAGGCATTATAAAGACACAAAATTGGATGTGGAAGCCTTAAATAATGGTATGAATAACTGGTCAAAAATATTCTTCGTAATCAACCTTCTACAAGCATTGGCTCCCAATGAGTAATGAATTATTACAATTAAGAGGAGGCATGAAGATCTCATAGCAATCTAGATGTCTAGACTTCACCTCACAGCTACCAAACTAGAGGTACTCCATTGTATTGATATCCTAGCTCTTATGCTTATTGATTGTAGAGTAGATGGATATTGGATAATAAAGGAGGGTACATCAAAGAGAGTTACTTATATAGCTCTAGTAGCTTTATAAGGATACTATAAGATTCTTAGGACACACATAGACCTCCCTATAATTGAGGAATGGACCATTAAGAAGAAAATATCTTAAGACAATGGTTGGATAGAGGAACTCATGTAATGAGAAACCATGATGGTAAAATCCCAATTATACAATTCAAGGAAGGGATTAAAATCATCATGAATTTGTTGAATATGGATTTTGGAGCATCAATCACATCTTATGTTGACCCCAAGTGGGTCTCCTATGTTTATTTCATGATAGAAGAGAAGCTAACTCCACCTATTAGAGAAATGATAAGTATACATCTAGGGAGATAGTTCAATGGAATTAAAAGGAAGATAAGCCAGCTATTCACAATGATGTCTTAATTGTTGGATGCCTTCATGGACTCAAACCTTCTTCCTTGCCATCAAGAATTGGTCCCCTCACAGCAAGATTACCATTTCTCACCATTACTCCAAATTGTACATATTCAATTATAGAGACCATATGAAATTCATTTGTGATTGCATATATCCCACTCTAGTTGGGATAATTAATATAATTCCAATGCTTAGGGTTCCCCCCTCATTAGGCAATTTGTAGATCTTATTGGAGATATCTGGTTATACCCTAACTTCATATTCATTAGAATTGAATGAATCCAAACCCAACCCTTCAAATCACTAATGCATGTCCTAATCAAGTTGGCTAAGAGTGAGATAGCTCCTCAAATCCTTCATGGTATAGACCATTTATGTAGAGAGAAGAAGAAAGTCATCTTACATCTCTTCCCATATTTTATTGGGAAGATAATGATTCATGGATGGAAGCAATTAGAGATCTTAGCAAGGAATAAAGAGGCATTATACTTCCAAATAGATGACCTCAAATCATGGGATCCAAAGGTAAATGTGCTCTCCCATCTAAAATCTAAAAAAATACATAAGGTAAAATCAATTGGGTCCATATGACCACTTATACACAAAGGCAACCAAATTTGAGAAAGTGTTGGCTAGGTTTAAGGGGCATGGATTCAAATTGGAACATAGACTATAGAGAGAATAAAAACCATCAATAGAAAGATGGAAAATGAATTGCTTGCAATATCATTTCCTACCTTCTACTGCAAGTGTACCTTCCACTTCAAGTCCACCACAAGTGCCTCAAGGTCCACCTCAATAATAGCAACTACCTCGACAATAAGTGACCAAAATTGAAGGACCTAATTAAAAAAAATATGAAACATAGGCCAAGAGAGGGACCCTCTACCTTATTTTTACATCAAAGACCCCCTTCCCCTATGGAATACCTTAACATGGTTGCCTTGGAACCTTATGAAATAGTGGATGAGTTTTTCAAGGAACTTGTACATACATATGGGCTAGACAAGGAAGGGGATGAAGAAGGATAAGCCACAACTAAGGTGATACTAATTAAAGGAAAGAGATAGATAAAGGCAAAGCAGTTACCTTAGATTTGGTCCCTATGACAAAAAGAAAGAGGGAGATAGATATGGCTTTGGTTCTTAGAGCCTTCAATAATCCCAAGTGGATTCACCCAACAAGTGAAGTAAACTTGTTTAGTGACTAATTTCCCATACATGGACCTATCATCCCTGACTAGTTCATCTATGGGAAGTTTTAAAAGATACCCCCTTAGATGCATTCATGGGCTTTGACTAGCATTACTAATGTTGAAGTCAATGATGAAGTCTAGCCCTATATCTTAGAGATCATGGAGTGATAAGAGAGGACAATTATTAAGGCTGCTAATGAGAATAGAAATAAAATAAAATAATCATGGCAATTAAGTGGGGATATTCTCAAAACACCAGAGGCTTAAAATCTTTTAGAAGTAGAGACTAATGTACAGTTTAACCCTGATGCAACTACACTAGAGAATGTTACTACAAAGAAAGTAACTATTGGAACTGAATAAGTCACTCTCCAAAGATTGGAACCATTTACAAGACTCACTTTAGTCCAAAACTAGGTATTAGGGGAGCACCCCATTCATCAAGAAGATATTGCAAGTCTGGTGGAAGCCTAGTTAACAATGGTTGTGGTGGGAATTCATGGAATAAAGTAGATAATTTTGAACTTGGAGAAAGAGAAGAAAGACTTGGAGGCCCAAGTCTAATCATCAATTCTGGAGGAGCTACTGAAGATGTTGAATAAGTATCTCCTAGATGCATGTGAATGAATAAAATCCATCAATCTTAGGCTTAAAACCTTAGAAGTTCAAGCTAAAAAGGCACAAACATTGATACATCAATGGAAAGAAACCAAAGACTAGGTCATAGAGTTGATCAAAGTACACATCATTAAACAACCTTTGGACTTAAATATTTTCAAATGAAAATAGTTGAATGTCATTCAAGGGATCCTGGTGGATCAAATACAGGAATTAATTTCAAGGTACAACAAGGCCAATGACTTCATAGAGGAAGATAAGGACATGGTGAGAAGAATTGAGAAGTTGTTAATAACCTTGTTGGTGACCCCTTCTCAACATACTACCACTGGCTTAATGCATGACATGAAATTCTAGCAGAGAGTCGAGGCCTTCATCCAAGGCATCAAGGATGAAAACCAAGGCCAATCCAATATAGATAATCCAAAATTCCTTAATGTCATCCTCACCATAGGGGAGCAGATTGTAGAGGCAAGGTACTTATAAAAGGTCACCATCAGAAGTGACAAGGAATATGATACATTAGTCAAATAAGAAGAAGAGAGTCTAATGAATCCCATAGTGGATTTTGAGTTAATCAAATAATAATACACTAGGGTGAAAGACTTCCTTCATCCTAAGTGATCAAGGGGGCCAACCAACCCAAGAGTAAAGTCAAGATTATTCTTTTGTAAACTGTATATGCTAGTTTGTTAGCATATATTAGTCTTTTGATCTAATAGGTGCCTAATGGCCATATGTAATATAGAGTTCTTTGTAAAATAATATCTATCTTTACCTCTTGTGAAAGTTTTAAATAAAGATGAATGATTCACTTCCTATGTCTTTTATAAATAGGCAAGTGTTACCATTTTTAAAGGGAGGGTCTTTGAGAAATTTTATACTAGATTAATAAATTCAATTGAAATTATGTAAAGATATCTGGTGTTGTGTTACATTATTTTTGATTTCTCTCAATTGTAGTTGGATGTCTTAGATTTGAATGGATCTTGGATAGATGAGATATATTTCATGTTTATGAGGTTTCTAGTTTGTGTTGTGCTAGACGAGTTGAAGGATTCTAAGTTTACTTCATTTTATTTGCTCTACATTTGAATGTTCTTATGAAATTTAGATTAACATAATAAAATCTTTAAGAAATCTTTCATTTTACTCATGTTCTTTATATTTTCCTTTGAATCTTGCCTGGTTTTTGGTGAAGCTTGAGATTATGTTATGTTACATCACTAATTGGTTAAATGTATGCTCACATTAAATAGAACTTTGTCATTATGTTTGAGAATAATGTTTGTAATCACATTTCTTCTCTACCTTACCCTAATTTTTGCTTCTATTTTTATCAATGTTCACTTTAGTTTAAAGAGCACTATAAATTTTCACTTAGATTAGCTTAGAGTTAGGAATATTGACCAAGAAAACTATAAGATTGCAAATACTTAGACCCTAGTGGCTCTCAACCACCACATCAAACAAATTTTGTGGGAATATGTAATACTTTCCAGCTATTCCACCATAGACATACTACTTGTCACAATCTACAACTCATGCATTTTATTATTATAATCCTAAATAAGAAGTGTTCATCAACACTAAGGAACACTTTGTGGAGAAATTAGAAGCATCAACAAGAGGTGATTCCCACTGGCACTAGAAGGAGAGCCTTCTTTATAGTATTATTGTTTTCTTGGTTAAGCTTAGAATATATTTACATCTTTTGTAAAGATATTTACTCTATAAGTGTTTTCTTTCTCATCTTTGCTCTTAGTAAGGCAAAGATATTGGTTATTCATAAAGGTTAGTTCAATTCTGGTAAGAAGTAGCTTTAAATTTGAGAATTCTTGACATTAAGGTTAGAACAGCTTTATTTTGATTAAATATTGATGTTATCTTGTGAACTTTGAGCCTAATTCACCAAAATGGTGTAAAAGATGGTCATCTTTGCATGATCAAACATATCTTTGAACTAATTCAATTAAAGATCAGTGTCCTCTATCATTTCATAAATAATTCTTTACAAAATAAGCTTAGTGTGCATGTCATTTGTTGATCTTTATGGGAATTAATGTGTTACACCATATTTCAAAGAAAGATTCTTATTACTTAAGATGGATTTAATCAAAATTAGGACTAGATCTCATTCAAAAACTAGGGAACCTCTACTTGAATTTGAGACACACCGACAGGATAGAAAGGATAAAGGAAGGCATAGATGTTCAAAATCATTACCATCTTCACCCTTGTAAAGAGTCCATGTAGTCAACCTTTGACTAGATATGGCTTGGATTGGAAGTTTTCCTATCAATGTTCTAGGTATAGTTCATGATTTTCCATGAAATCTTGAGAAATAATTGCCTATTTTCAATCCAACTGGTATGGTCACTACTAAGGAACATGTCAAGTCCTTTAAAGCTACTTTAATGATCTTAAATTTCATTCATGAGGATGTATCTTATAGTTTATTCCCTTTTAGCTTTAAATATGCTACCTATGAGTGGTTCTTAAACCTGCCAGATGATTGTATCACTTCTTAACATGACTTTGACACCATCTTTATTAATCAATTTGGGAAGATCTTTAACCCCTATGTCATGATAACTACCATAAAGAGAGATGCAAGTGAGCCTATTAGATATTTTAATGCTATATTTAAAAACATGTTTAGCAAAACCATAGATCCTTACAAGCCTAATGAACCTTTAGCCTTAGAGATCTACAAAGATGTTATGGATCCCATGGCTTTTATGTTTCTTAAAATAAGTATCCTAGATATTACCACATTAGCTCAAGCTTATTTAGAAGCAGTGGTCATTAGTGACCAAATGCATCCTCAAGGGTAAATGGCTTACCTTATTCCAAATATCAACCCACAAATGCTAGCCTTGAACCTTTTCCTAGCTATTAATTAGAATGTTCTAGCTCTGAATCAAATACCAGCTCTAATTAGCTTTCCTACTAGTCATACTACTACCAATTAGAACTTAGGTTTATTAGGTCAGAAAACTACCAATGGATCTCAATCCAATGGTAAAAATGCACTAATACCCATCAATATGGCTAATAACAATCAATCCCAAGCTGCTAAGACTCCTAAGAGTGAAAATGAGTTTATACTCAAGATGGTCCAAAAGCTTAGTACAGACTTCTTACAATTGCGAAAGCAAGTTGGTAATGCTAACAACAGCTCTAAAAGTAAATTCGCATTCCAAAATTTTAATAGACCTAAAAATCAATTTTATAATGACAACTTTTTTAATAGAAATAAAGCCAATGATCCTTCATCTGGTAAGAAGACTATGGACATCAATCTCAAAAAAATTACCCTGCTCGATTATTGTAGAGTGCATGCCAATTTTAAGTAGGGTGAGATAGATTGTATTGAAATTTGTAAAGATTTTGAAGCCTTCCAGGAAGAGCTTGACACCTTTAAGGTTATCTCAGATAAGGACAATACTTCTAGTACTCCCAAATCTAAATCATAAGATCAAGTACATATGGTGGAGAACTTTCAGTTTATTTTCCAAGAAGATAATGAGACTGACAATATTCTTGAAGAAATCCAAGAATTTCAATAATTTCTAAAGACTTACCCTCTAAGGAATAGGGAGAAAAGATAGCCCTTGACACTTATAATCCTCCTAATAACTATGGGACTCCTCTAGATACATCTTCAAGGAATGATCCTAAGCCACCCAAAGGTACTTCTTCTAAGACTTTGGTTGAACCTTTGAATAAGATTGGATATAATATTATTAAAGATATGAAGAAAATAAAGGAAAATATCACTCTACATAAATTGACATGGATAACTAATCAAATAGACCTTCTCTTGGAATCTTTGTCCAAGAAGCCTAGAGAGCCACCAAAAATTGATACTGCCAATGTGACTATACAAGTGGCAAAAGCAGAGTCTCCCCCCTTTTTGCTCATAGTCAGAGTGTTTGGTAAGAATGTCCATAATTTTATACTATATTCAATATCTTCAACTAATATTATGCTAGCTAGAATTTTTGAGCAACTAGGAATGAACCCAATCAAGTTAGACCTAGTAGTCACACAACTAGATAAATCAAAAGTCAAAGTCATTGGAGATTTAATTAATTTGCATATTTAGTTAGAAAGTGAACCTAGAGTTTAATATTTTATTGGCATTCAAGTAATAGACATACCTAGTGCTTATGGGTTACATATAAGTAGGGAATGGACCAAAGCTTTAAATGGGTACATGTCCACTAACTATTCTCACTATGGCTTCCATGGAAAGATGTTCCAAATTAGATAAGGGTTGAGAGAGAGCTAAGGATGAAGCATATGATAACTAAGTATAATATAGTTAATGAAAGGGTAAATTTCCTTGATTCTGATCTTAGAATATTCACCTTAGAAATTACACAAATGTTGGATTCTAAAATGCCTCCTCCAATGCCTAGATTATGGAAGTTACATGTTGATGAAGCCAAATGCATATCAGGATCAAGACCTAGTATTGTGTTAGTAGACCCTACAAAAAAAACTACCATGCATCTTATAGGTTGAAATTTCCTTACACTAATAAATTAGCTAAGTATGAAGATCTTATTCTTGGACTACAAATTGCAACTAAGCATAAAGTCAAAGAGCTTCTGGTCTATGGATATTCTAAACTTGTGGTGAACCAAGTGAAGAGTAAATACCAGTGTAAGTTGTCTTACTTAAATATATATAATTTTAGGGTGTGGGACTTGATAAAGTCTTTTGATACCTTTAACATCTTAGTTATTTCAAGGAAATAAAACAAGGTTGATGATGAGCTTGTTTCTGTTGTAGCCAACCTCATTCCAAATCAAGATTCCCTTGACTTCAGCATTGATTTGATACCTTTCCCATCAATCCCTGATAATATTAATCACTTCCAAGTTTTCAATGATGATAAATATATCATCAATTTCTTGACCAACTCTAGGGCCTTTGATGCCCATATCATTGATCACGTAGATGAAAGCTCTCCTAAAAAAGGGCCTAATGGCAAGATCATCTAGCTTAGTGATAAAAAGATACCTAAATGAATGATCTCTTTAGAGAGGTTATTTTATCATGATAATCTTGTAGAGGTATTTAAGGTACCTAAAGTGAGTGGAAAATACTACCATCTAGTAGATCTAGGTCCATAAAACCCACCTCAACTAGTGAACATAGGGAAAGCATGCACTAAAATGGAAAATAAGAAAGCAAAGGAGTTGCTCACAAAGTAAAAATATGTCATTACTTGGTCATATGAATACCTAAAGATATTTAACCCAAAGGTCATAACTCATAAAATACCTCTTAAATAAAATTCCAAGCCTTTCAGGCAAAAGCAAAGGCCAATCAATCTTGTTTTAGAGCCTATGATCTATAAAGAGGTCAAGAAACTATTAGATGCAAGGATTGTCTTTCTTATTAGACACTCCACTTGGTTGAAAAATTGGTCCTAGTAAGAAAGAAGAATGGGGAGATTAGATTATGCATTGACTTTAGGAACTTGAACAAAGCTTCTAAAAAGGATAACTATCCTCTACCTTCGTTAGACCAAGTCCTATAAGTTATTTCAGGGTCAACTATGATGTCCTTCTTGGATGGATTCTCAAGGTATAACTAAGTGATGGTTAATAAAGAGGATAAGATGAAGACATCTTTCACAACCAAGTGGGGAACCTATGCCTATAAGAGGATGCCCTTTGGGCTTATCAATGTAGGAGCAACATTTCAAAGGACATGGACCATGCTTTTCAAGGTCTTGTAGGTAAATGTGTCATCATCTATATATGGATGATTTGATAGTTTTCTCTAAGAATATAGAGGATCACTTCATGAAATTTCAATAAGTGTTTGAAAGGTGAAAAATATATGTCATTTCCTCACCTCAAAGAAGAGTATATTTTATGTCATAGAGGGGAAAATACTAGGCCATGTTATCACCAAACAAGAGATCTCCATAGATCTTGACAGAGTAAAGGCCATCTCCAAAATTGAGTTGCCTAACTATAGAAAAGAGCTTAATTCATTCTTTGGTAAAATTATCTTTGTAATAAAATTCATCTCAAGCTTTGCTAAAATTGTCAAGCCTTTAAATGACATGCTGAAGAAGGATGCCAAGATCTCTTGGAATGATGAATCCAAGAAGGCTTTTCTTGATATAAAAAGGGAAATAACAAAAGCCCCAATTCTCATAAGTCCTAACTTCTTAAAGGATTTCTATCTATATTCATTTGCTTCTGAGCATACTATGGTTGTAGTACTAACTCAAAAGGTTGATGGGAATGATCATCCCATAGCTTTCATGAACACTAATTTCAAGAATGCTTGAGTGAACTATTATATGATTGACAAGAAAGCTTATGCATTGGTAAAAATAGTTAAGAAATTTAGGAATTATCTCCTTAGGAATAAGGTACATGCTATCTTGCTAGACCCAGATAAAAAACTCATGATGAGTCAAAATTAGCTTGGAGGAAAAAGATGCAAATGGATGCCATTTATGTAAGAATATGATATTTAAATGAATATTTCCAAGTTGGTAAGATGCCAAGTCTTAGTTCAAATGATTTCCAATATAAACCCCAAGCTCCATGTCATGCAAGTCAACCAACAAAACTTCCATCCTAATGAGTGGTATGACTCTATCATCCACTTACTTATCAATGGTGTTTGTCCCCCAAGACTTACAAGAGAGAAAAGGAGAGCCTTGAGGTTCAAAGTAGTTCATTACCTCATCAATAATGGATTCTTATATAGAAGTAACTTTGAGAGAATTTATTTAAGATGTTTATCTAAAGAATAAGTATCTCAAATCATGACTACCTTCCATGAGAAGCTAGGAATTAGACACCCTTCAAGAAGAACCATAGCTCACAAGATCCTTAAATCTATGTATTATTAGACTACCCTCTTCAAATATGCTCACAAGCATGTGAGGGAGTGCCATGAATGCTATATATTCAACACAAAATATCTAAAGGTAGCCATGCCTTTGCAATCTATGGTAGTTGATAAACCTTTTGCATAATGGGGGTTAGACTTTGTAGGGGTGATTAACCCCAATTATTATGAAGGCCATAAATTTTTCCCTACTTCTATTAACTATTTTACAAGGTGGAGTGAAGCTATTGCTACCCAAAATTGTAAGACAAAAGAGTTAATTAAATTCATGAAAGAAAACATTTTCACAAGATTTGGAACCCTGGTCTCTTTGGTCTATGATAATGGATCTACATTCACTTCTATTGAGATGATTGAATGGGCATATGAAAATGGCATCACTCTAAAGTTTGCATCCAATAATTATCCCCAATGGAATGGAGTCTCCAAATCTAAAAATAAAAATTTGATGAAGGCTATCAATAAGTCTATAGAAGATAAACCCAAAATGTGGCAGAAGCTTCTCAAGTTTGCATTATGGGTGAATAGAATTAGAATCAAGTAGGCTCTCAAAGCTTCACCATTCTTATTTGTGTATGGCCAAGAACCTATCTTCCCCATAACCCTCAAGTTAACCACATTTAAATTCATGTAGGAGTACATGGAATAAATCCAAGACCTTGATAGCTCAAGGTTATTAGACATTATTTAAATGGAAGATGCAAGAGACAAAGCATTTGCTAACTTTAGTAAGCACCAAACAATAGTGAAAAGGTGGCTTGATAAAGGATCCAAAATCAAAGTGTTTAGGCAAGGAGACTTAGTCCTCCTTTGGGATAAAGCTTTAGATCCAAAAGGGAAGCATGGAAAATTCACACCTTCATGGATTGGGCCATATCAAATTGTAGAGACATTGGGAAAAAACACTTTTAAGCTGAAAGACCTTTAAGGAGCAGAGTTCACCTTGCCCACCAATGGGTAGTATCTCAAGCACTACTTTGTTTCTTCTCCACCAGGATTCTTCATGGAGTGAAAATTGTAAGATATTTAGATTAGAGTAGGTAAATTAGTTAGTTTCTTTTCCTATTGTCCTTTCTTGCTTTGCTTATATATATTTGTTTGCTTCTTATTTGTGATTTTTGTTATGTGTTTGCTTTGTCTTTTGTTTTCTTTTGCTTGGTTGTGTTATTTTGTTTCCAATAAGTCCTATACGTATTAATTACTCAAGTTCTCATGATATTTCTTAAAATTCTAGTGTTTTGAAGTAGGGATATGAATCTTGTAATGATGAACATATGTTGTCACAAAGCACCATGATGCAACTCAAAGACAATGGTGTGGATTGATATAGAAGTTAATTATCATAAAAATTCTTAAGCATAATATTAAATCAAGGTTTGGTTGAAATAATAATCATGTGTCTTATAATAAAACTTAGGTTGTTAAGACACACTTCATGTTAGTACTTAAAACACATCCTTGCCTAGGATAGAGATTACAATTAAAAGTGATTATCCTAAGAATCAAACACTTGACCAAATCCCTAGAACCAGGCTATATTAGTTCCCAAAATTTTCAAAATTACTTGGAAAAGACAAAAAAGAATAAACTTATTGCAAAATATATGGACAGGAAGCAAAGATGATTCTGGTAACCTCCAACGAGGCTATGGATGCTTGGCTAGTAATGGAGCAAGGTCTTGAGTGGGACTAAGGGTATCTCTATTAGGGATATCGACACCTAGATGGTAGCAGAGAAATGCCCAAGCCTTCCCTAAACTAAGAGAAACTATTCTCAATGAATATCCAAAATGTTCCAAGTCAAGTGTTATGACCAAAGGTATGACCTAGATGTTGTCTTCTAAAATTCCATGAAAAATAGTAAATGGAATCAAAGCACACACTGCATGATTGTGTTTTAGAATTTTTAGGTTTGAATTTTACACATGTGAGGATTATTTAAACTAAGGTTTGATTTAGGCAATGTTATGGATGCAATGGATGAAAGACTTATGTATTGGTCGAAACCATAGCCTTAAGTTGTAACATATTGCTATGTTTCCCCTATGAGTCACCATTTGTTGGATCAATAAACCACCCTCCCCCCCCCCCCACTTTCTTGATTTTGTAAATGGGGGACTAGTATGAATGTTTGAAAATATCTAAACCTTGAAATCTTACTTGTAAAGGTTATTTTTTTAGAATTTGAAGATCATCAACTTGAAAGGGATATGCTTTATACATGTTTAATGATAATGATTATGTTTTTTAGACTAACTTTGCTAATGGTTTGTCTTTGAAGATTGAATTTTAGGTTACATAAAGAAGGCTAGGTTTCCCTTACATAAAAACCTAACATTTGAATTCAAAATTTGATAGGAAAGCTTAATGAGAAATTACCCCTTCAAAGAAATTGTTTCAAGAACTATTTATTGTAGACATTCTGTCTGAAACAAACCAAACCTTTAGCTTTTTTAAAACCCACCTTTCAGAATAATTGATTAAGACACATTCCTATGAAAGTGACCCTTCATAAAAGTTATCTCGATCCACTTTGGTAGAAAGTACCCTTTGGAGAAATTATTTTGGGACTATTTATTGTGGATATTTTGCTCAAAAAAAATTAACCCCTTAACTTTTTTGAAACCTACCCTTCGAAAGAATTGGTTAAGACACTTTCTTGAAAAAGTGACCCTTCATAAAATGTTTAAGGGAAACTACATGATGTCTTTCTAAGTTCCTTATTTTATGCCTAACCCTAATATTTTATCTTTATAGGTACCAATCATTGATGAGTACATAGATCACAATCAATGGTCTATGATTCATCATAGGATTTGATCCAACGGTGCAAAATTGCTAAAGAATTTTTGACATAGTATATTAGATGAGCTTAAATTTGATATCCTTATGCTCATCATTCGACATTCATGAGAATGTTTTTTATGTTCATGAGGACATCAAATTTAAGATAGTCTAAACTTTTAGCCTAGCAAAGGGATGTATTTCTCAATCATTTAAAAGACCCCTTTGCTTTTTAAATATTGAAAACTTAGAAAACATGCTCTTAACCTAAGTCATATCAAATCTCGAAGCTCATTAAGTCATGCGCATCTTTACAGATTTGATGGCCCATAATTCATCACAAGATTTGATCTGATGATGTGAAATGGTTGAAGGCTTTCAACCTAATTAAAGTTTAAATAGCCAATCAAAAGGACTTAAATGATCTCAAAGCCTGAAGTCTTGGTCACATGGCTTGAAGATCTTATTTTTGGCTTAAAGAACAATGTGTTTTTCAACACAACATGACCATAAGGCTTAAGCTTAAGCCCTCTAAGTAAATTAGATGAGCTTAAATTTGATATCCTTATGCCTATCATTCAACATCCACAATAATGTTTTTGACATCCATGAGGACATCAAATTTAAGATAGTCTAAGTACATTAGATGAGCTTAAATTTAACAGCTTTGAACTCATCATTTGACGTTTGTGATAAGATTTTTGACTTTCATGAGGCCATTAAATTTAATGTAGTCTAAACTTTCAAGCCTAGTGAAGGGATGTATCTCTCAACCCTTTAAAAAGGACCCTTTTATTTTAACATGAAAACTTAGTATAATGGATTTTAACCTAAGTTTTTATTAAGCTCAAAGCTCATTAACTTATGTACATCTTTATAGAACCAATGATCTATGCTTCATCATAGGATTTGATCTAATGGTCCAAAATGGCTAAAAACTTTTCAACAAGGATAAAGCATAGCAAAGGTGGCCAATCAAAAAACCTCATAGATCATGATCAATGGCTTGTGCCTACTTGTGGATCTAATCCAATGGTGCAAAATGAAAGACATGTTTAAAAGCTAATAGCTAGCAGCTAAAAAGACTTTCATAGGAGTAACATGAGAAAATTTATGAATTCACCACCTCCACCATTAAAGTTTAAAAAAACCCTAAATCACCAACATAAATCCCTAATCCTTATTCAATTGAGCCATAATTACATTTAAAAGACCCAAAAATCACTCAGTGAGATTACATAGTTTAAGGGAAATTAACGAGTTGGAGGAACATGGCCACTACTAGGTAACAATGGAGAGATGAAGCTAAGGTTTACTTGTTAATTTATAATGAAGGTGTTATAAAGACACGTAATTGGATGTGGGAGCTTTAAATAATGGTATGAAGAACTGGTCAAAAATATTCTTTGTAATCAACCTTCTACAACCATTGGCTCCCAATGAGTAATACATTAATGTAATTCAAATGAGGCATGAATATCTCATAGTAATCTAGATGTTTGGACTTCACCTCATAGTTTCCAAACTAGAGGTACTCCATTGTATCGATATATTAGCTCCTATGTTCATTGATTATAGAGTAGATGGAGAATGGATAATAAAGGAAGGTACATCAAAGAGGGTTACTTATATAACTCTAGTAGCTTTTGAAGGATACAATAAGCTTCCTAGGACTCACATAGACCTCCCTAAAATTAAGGAATGGACCACTAAGAATGACTTAGATAATATCTTGAGACCATGGCTAGATAAAGGAACTCATATAATGAGAAACCATGATGGTAAAATCCCAATTATATAATGTAGGGAAGGGATTAGAATCATCATGACTTTGTTGAATAGGGATTTTAGAGTAGTAATCACATCTTATGTTGACCCCAGGTGGGTCTCCTATGTCTATTTCATGATATAAGAGAAGCCACTCCACCTATTCGAGAAATTATAAGTATCCATCTCTAGAGATAGTTTAATGGAATTAAAAGGAAGACAAGCCAGCTATTCACAATGATGTCTTACTTGTTGGATGCCTTCATGGCCCCAACATTCTTCCCTACCATCAAGAATTTGTCCCCTCATAGCAAGATTACTATCTCTCACCATTATTCCAAATTATACATATTTAAGTATAGAGAACACATGTAATTCATTTATGATTGCACATATCCCACTCTAGTTGGGATAACTACTAGAAGTCTAATACCCAGGGTTCCCCCCTTATTAGGCAATTTTTAGAGCCCATTAGAGATATCTAATTATACCCTCACTGCATGGTCATCAAAATTGAAGGAATCCAAACCCATCCCTTTAGATTACCAGTGTAGTCCCAATCAAGCTGGTGGAGAGTGAGATAGCTTATCAACTCCTTCATGGTATGGACCATGTATGCAGAGAGAAGAAGAAAGGCATCCTACATCTCTTCACATATTTGATTGGGATGACAATGATTCATGGATGAAAGTAATTAGAGATCTTATCAAGGAATAGAGAAGTAATCTACTTCCAACTAGATGACCTCAAGACATGGGATCCAAAGGGTAATGCGCTCTCCCATATATAATTCAAACAACTACATAAGGTACCTTATGAACATCAATTAGGTCTATATGACCACTTATACACAAAGTTAGAAGAAATTGAGGAAGTGATGGATAGGTTTAAGGGGCATGGATTAAAATTAGAGCATAGATTATAAAGGGAAGAAAAATCATCAAGAGAAATATGGAAAATGAATCTCTTGAAATATTATTTCCTAATTTATGCTTCAAGTGCACCTTCCACTTTAGGTCCACCACATGTGCCTCAAAGTCTACCTCAAAAATAGCAAGTACCTTGATAGTAAATGCCCAAAATTGAAGGACCTAGTGAACAAAATATGGAACATAGGCTAGTAGAGGGACCCTCTACCTCAGATCTACCTCAAAGACTCCCTTCCCCTATGGAATACCTTGACATGGTTACCTTGGAACCTTATGAAATAGTGGATGAGTTCTTCAAGGAACTTGTAGATACATATAGGTCAGACAAGGAATGGGATGAAGAAGGAGAATCCATAGTTAAGGTGGCACTAATTGAAGGTCCTCAAGCTGAAGAGACAGACAAAGGAAAAGGAGTTGCCTTAGATTTGGTCCCTATGACTAAAATAAATAAGGAGATAGATATGGCTTTGGTTCCTAAATCCTCAAATAAACCCAAGTGGATTCACTCAACAAGTGAGGTGAACTTATTTAGTGACTAATTTCCCATACATGGACCTATCATCCCTAACTAGTTCATCTATGGGAAGTTCTAAAAGATACCTTCTCAAATGCATTCATGGGCTTTGACTAGCACTACCAATGTTAAATTCAATGATGAAGTCTAACCCTAGATCTTAGATCTCATGGAACAACAAGAGAGGAGAATGATTGAGGCTATTAAGGAGAGTAGTAGGAAAATAGAAGAATGAGGGCAATCAAGTGGGGCTAGTCTCAAAACACTAGAGGCTTCAAATATTTGAAAAATATAGCACAAATTAAAATTTAACCCTAATATAGCTACACTAGAGAAGGTTACTATAAAGAAAATAACTATTGGAACTGAAGAAGATACTCTCCAAAGAGTGGAACCATTTTCATGAATCACTCTAGTCCAAGGCCAAGCCATAGGGGAGTACCCCATTCATCAAAAAGATATTTCAAGTCTAGTGGAAGCCTAGTTAGCAATGGTTATGGTGGGAATATGGAATGAAGTAGAGAATCTTGAACTTTGAGAAAGAGAATAAAGACTTGGAGGCCTAAGTCTCATTATCAATTCTAGAGGACCTATTGAAGATGTTGAATAAGTACCTCTTAGATTCCTTTGAATGATTAAAATTCATCAAGATCAGGCTTAATACCTTAGAATTTCAAGATAAAAAGGCACAAACATTGATATAATAATGTCAAGAAACCAAAGGCCAAGTGACAGAGTTGATCAAATTACACATCACTAAATAGCCTTTAAACTTCAAGATTATCAAAGAAATATAGTTGAATTCCATTCAAGGATCCTAGTGGGTCAAATATAGGAATTAATTTCATGGTACAACAAGGCCAATGACCTCATAAAGGAAGATAAAGAATTGGTGAGTAGAATTGAGAAGTTTCTAAGAACATTTTTTGGTAACCCCTTCTCAACCTATTGCCACCGACCTAGTGCATGACATGGAATTCTAACAGAGATTCCAATAATTTATCCAAGGCATAAAGGATAAAAACCAAGGCTAATCCAATAAATATAATTCAAAAGTAATTAATGTCATCCTCACCATAGGTGAGCACATTGTAGAGGTAAGGTGCTTACAAGAGGTCACTATCAGAAGTGACAAAGAATATGATTCATTAGTTGAACAGGAAGAAGAGAGTCTAATGAAGCTTGTAGTGGATTTCAAGTTAATCAAAGAATAATACACTAGGGTGAAAGACTTATTTCAGCCTAAGTGATCAAGGGGGCCCACCAGCCCTAGATCAAAGTCAAGATTATTCTTTTATAAACTATAAATGTTAGTTTGTTAGCATATATTAGTATTTTGATCTAATAGGAACCTAATGGCCATATTTATTATAGAGTTCTTTGTAAAATGATATCTATTCTTACCACTTTTGAAAGTTTGAAAGAAAAATGACTGATACATTGCCTATGTCTTCTATAAATAGGCAAGTGTTACCATTTGTAAAGGGAGGGATTTTGAGCAATTTTATACTAGAGAAATAAATTAAATTAGAATTATACAAAGATTGTCTAGTGTTGTGTTATATTATTTCTAATTTCTCTCAATTATAGGTGGATGTCTTAGATTTGAATGGTTCTTGGATAGATGAGCTATATTTCATGTTTATGAGGTTTTTAGTTTGTGTTGTGCTAGACTAGTTGAAGGATTCTAGGTTTAATTCATTTTATTTGCTCTACATTTGAATGTTCTTATGAAATTTAGATTAACATAGAAAAATCTTTAAGTAATCTTGAATTTTACTCATGATATTTATATTTTCCTTTGAATCTTGCCTAATTTTTTGTGAATATTGAGCTTATGCTTTGTTGCATCACTGATTGCTTAAATGTATGCTCAAATTAAATAGAACTTTGTCATTATGTTTGAGACTAATGCTTGCAATCACATTTCTTCTCTGCCTTAACCTACCTTTTGATTCTTTTTATCAATGCTCACTTTAGTTTAAAGATCACTGTAAATATTCAGTTAAATTAGATTAGATTTAGAAATTTTGACCAAAAAGACTATAATATTGCAAAGACTTAGACCCTGGTGGCTCCCAATGACCACATCAAACAAATTTTGTGGGCATCTCTCATACTTTGTTGATTATTCCACCACAGACATAATACTTGTCACAAACTGCAACTCATACCTTGGAATCTTGTAATCCTAAAATGAGAAGTGTTCATCAACACTAAGGAACACTCTTTGGAGTAATTGAAAGCATAAAAAATTACTAAATTGGTTTACTTATTATACTTCTATATTTTGTGTATTCTAGTCTAAGCTTTTTTCTATATGCTTCAAAGTTTCCTTACAAGTTTTTTTTTGTTCTAATTTCACAAATTATTTTTTAATTATTATAGGTGCAAAGTATTTTTTACATTTGTTCCCACTAGGCAGATTTAAAATATAGTTTCACACCATTTAATGAGGTCCATTTATGTGGTAATTATGCACAGTGGTGGTTAAATGTCATTCAAATGCATTGGTAAATCAAGTCATAGATAGTCCCTTCCCCATGAATGAAATACACATCCATGAAAATAAGTTTCTATGTAGATTTTTGTGTCTTCCCAGTTGCCAAATTTTACCAGAACATACTTTTTAAAAGGAATTTCATAAGGTTAAAAAATGTCAAATTCTACATATTTTTTTCACGATGATAGCCAAATACCATAAGATTGTAATGGAAAAGAGAGTCAAAGAAAAATGTTTTCCACATGCCCAATACACATCATAAAAAGAAAGCTTTTGTGTTGGTTTTTACTTATCCAATTTCTTGCATTTCTAGATGTCAAATCTACCTACTCCACACTCTTCAATCACCATTTCACAAGGCCAAATTGTATCCAATTTCATTGAAATTTTTCATAGAGATGGAAAAAAGTGGTAAGAATGCAAATGCAGAAAAAGTCATAAAAATTTTATTCCCTAAGTATAAAATTCACAACCATAAAAATTGACATTTTAACTGATTTCAACTTAGTTAATTTTTCATATCTTTCTAGATGTTAAAGCTAGTTAGTACACATGTTTAAAACTCCTTTGCGCAAGGTCAAATGTTATTAAATTCTACACAATTATTCCATTATGATATCCTTATGTGTAAATAATTCATTTTTATATAAATTCACACAATTTTACTTCTTAATTGATAAGTTTTTAGTCTTAAAAGTTAGCTTCAAAGTTAATTTTTTCCTAGCCATTTTTTGTCTTCCTATTTACCAAATCTGAGTAATGTGCACTTTTCTCATGTGTTTTTGCCCATTCAAATGAAGTTGAAATATTCCTAAATTTTTTATGGACATAACCATATGTGATTATAAGCCATAGGTAATTTTTTTCATACAAATTTTTTTCCCATGTGCTAAATTCATAGCAATCAAAACCACCTTTGGTGTTGATTTTTGTGTCTTTTCAATTTTCAAATCTAAACAAAAAGTACTTTTTGGGAAGAATTTTTCACAACCAAATGAGATCCAATAATATTTAAATTTAACATGATGGTATTAGAATTTGGGAATAATATAAGGGTGCATAAAATCCTATAAAATGCATTCCCATGTGTTGAATTTGTAGCATTAAAAACTAGCTTCTACATTAATTATCACCAGTGTTCCCAATTTTCAAATATGACCTATGCACACTTTTCAATCCCATTTTCACAAGAACAAATGAAATAAAAATTTCTTTAAATTTTTCATAGAAACACCATAATGATATTATAATATAATGAAGTTGGTTTCATAATAATTATTTTTACTAATAGAAAGATATAGCTACACAAAACAACCATTCTGAGAAGATTCATCACTTAGCCAGTGTTTGATAAAAAATAACTTAAAAGTTATTTCAGAGGGATTAAATTGATTATTTAAATAAAATTAAAATACCCTTTTGAATGTATTTCCAAGATATTTCTATAAATACATGGTGTTATGAGTTTTGCTCATGATTGATCCTGTAATTTTCTCTTTTATCATTTTCTAAAGGTGTTGGTGTACGCACAACTATATGATTGGTATTAATCCATATATTTTGATCCACTAATCCATTTTTAATTCCACTTATTTCATTGGAAACCTAAATTCTCACTCTTTTCATTGATTTTAGTTTTACTTTATAAAAATTAAATATTGAAGACATGTCCTTATTTTAATCACGGGGTTGTGTTACTTTTGGACACTACACAACTATAATTTTGTTTGATGTATTTCACCTTTGATAAGGAAGTAATATATTATGTTTAATATTTTTTCAAGTTGAGGACAAGTGGAGTGCACTAATAAAATAAAAATAAGTCTCCAAGTACCAAGAATTCTAAGCTAAAATGTTCTATATATTTTGTTTTTATTGAGGCTAAAAGAGGTTGGCTTTTTTATCAACTGAGTAGATTTAGAAGGAGCTCAAAGACTTTTTCCTTAATTTAGTACATTTTAATGTTTTCCTTATATTTGTCTTCCTATTTTTTTATGAGTCTCATTATTATGTGAGTGAATAACTAAGATTATTTATTATTATAAATCCCAAAATTATGTATCAAAAGGTTATATGTTGGTCAATTAAAAGGTTGTTCTTAGAGTTCATGTTTATGGTGATTACGATCCCTTTATCTCCCAATTATAATCCTTAGACTCTTCCACCATCTCTAACTGAAGTTATATCAATTATGGCTCTACTAAGGATTGGTTAACTATATTTTCTTGCTTAGATGCTTTCATCTTCATCCTCATTAGTAGTAGACTCTATTTATTTCTCTAACCCTTCATACTTTATATTTTATTTTAGGAATTTGGTTAAGTGTAGAGACTAGATAAGTTTGATTTTAATGTGTCATTTTGACTACTACAATCTTATTTACAATTATTATGATCTTGTTGTATATGTAGCTAGTAAACTTTGATCTAACTATTTTTGTCATTATTAAAACATTATTGCATTCTATAGGTAATAAACCTTTGATTAGTGTCCATAAGTTCCTTTATTTATAATTTGTGTTTGAAATCATTGTAAGTTCCCTTATACTCACTTGTGGTAATGTCACAATGTCCAATTGAGATTGTACAGTTATTAAGACTTCGTAAGAAAAGACCTTGGGGTGATTTTTCTCTCTTATAGAGGAATATATCCTTTTAGGAGAAGTTGGGGGAAACCTCAACCTAGGAAATTGGATGTGTGTCAAAACACCTCATAATAAGGGTGTGGCACTTAGTATTCCAAAAATCTATCACCTAATAGAAAAGGCTTGGTGGGCGTGATCAATGACTTATTTGAGTCACTATTGAAAAATAAATGTAAAATAGAATAGGACAAAAATGAGAATACAAAAGTTCAAAGTGATAATACAAAAGTTAAAAGTGATAATATGAAAGGTCATTTCATCCTCCTATGAGTTACAAATATGAGAGATGACAATTGTAAAAGAGTTCTTATTTCTCTTAATCTCTAAGGACAATAGCTAGCTACAACTTTATGTGTCAGCTATGTAATTTTTTTATATTTGAGTAATGGAATGCAATAAAAAAATTTGATATAAATATTTGGCTTCATGGGTTTTGATGCTCTTTATTTATGAATTGTGTATTTATATTCATAGATAGACAAACCAATAAAACTCTACACTTTTCTTGGTTATGTGTAACTAATGATGTTTATATATTTTATGTTGAAAAATTCATGTATGGGCTTCAAACCAAATGTACCCAATTTGAGTTTTGAGGATACTTTATGATTTTAAGTAATCATTTCATGTTCATTACATACATCATTCATATTTATATTTTGTGTGAGAAGAATAATTTCCAACCACTTTATTAAAATCTAAGTTATTCTGATGGTCTTTTACATTAATTATGTTATGAGGTTCTCACTTTTGTACAATAGGATTACAAAGTAAGTTAGTCCATGTGTTAGTAGAGAAAACCAAAAATAAGCATAGAGGACACAATGTTCTAAGCCTACTCCCTTGAGGGGTGTTTTTAATGAACTCAAGGAACTAATTACAAAAGTAAGACAAGTAATACTTTACAAGTAGTGACTCTCCTTCAAAAATGCTCAATAATCATGCTTATGCTGATATTTAGTGCTTCAAGTCTTCATTAATGTGGTGCACCTCCATCATCCCTTATTTGACCAATGGCTTTGGCTCCTAGATTTGTCAATTTAGGTGAATGATTAAATATTATCTAATTATATTTATACATAATAACTTTGAATAATTGAATCTTATTTGAATTTATTTATGCATAATAAAATTACACAATTCAATCTTAAAAGTTATGGTCTTGGCTCACTTATTTATAGCTTTTATAAACTTTTCAACATCAACCATGACCATCCATCTTGAGATCAAGATGCGTGGCCATGGATTGATTCAATTTTTGGATGGACAAGTAATAAATACGATCATCAATATTTGGAAGAATGGATCATTAATAAGGTATGGATAGCCTTAATCCAAATATTTTCCTCCATTAATGCCTTGTGGATGACACCTTTGTGATGATGTCATGGGTGATGCCAATTTGAATAATGAATTTTCATTAAATAGATATTCAAAAACTTCCATGTATTTTCCACTTAAGCTGCTAATTTGGTTTTGGTTTGCTTAAATGAATTTCATTACTTTTATACAATTCTTTAAAAATTTGTTGCATGTTTAATCAACTTGGTTAGAAATGTCATTTTACCGAGTCATAATTTGACTAGAGTATAATTAGAAGAAGATGCCAATTATGTATAGTGTAATACCCCAATTAGGGTATTATAGATGTGAACTAACACATGCACGTGATGTGTGTGGTTAAATTAAAATATTTTAGTGGTTTAATATGTCATTTTTTTTTGTCATAATTTGAATTAAAGTGAATTAAGAAAAGATAATGGTTTTATAAAATGTATTTCCCTAATCAGGGATCAATGAATGATAATCTACATTTGTACATGATGTGTGTAGACAATTCAAAGAGTTTAGTGATTTTGGTATAGATTGTGCATTGTTGTAATATCATTCAAATTTACAATTTTAGCATAATAGTGGTAAGAATTGGATGTCTACATTTTGCCCTTATTTGAGAGGATGTGGGGAGACATTTTATCAAATCAACATATTTTCAAAGAATAAAAAGGTCACTATAATTATAATAAATAAATTTCTTCCTACTTTCCAATTGATTTTGCATGAGTCATGGAGAAATAGGGTTATGAAAATTCCCCAAACAACATTTGGGTGACCCATGATGCCCCTTCAAGGGGAGGACAGAAAAAATTATTTGATGGGTTGGCCCTCAATCAGAATAGAATAATCTTGTAATTCAACAAAAGAGGCTAAAAATAGATTAATTAGAATAAAATGGTTCAAAAAATGGATAAATAGGGTTAAAATAGACAACCAAGGAAGTTAAATGAGGTAACTATAGGCCTAAGGGGTGAAAATTTTGAAAGTTGTACTATATTTTGACCCTTGGGGGTAAACATTACTCATTTTTACCCTCCAATATTACAATTGTGAGCTTTGATATTTGCACATAAGAGAGCTAAGCATAATGGCCAATATCCAAAAACACCAACACCTTGGTGAGCACATGCGAGAATACCAACAACCACTAGGGAGTAGAGCATTGATAGTGTTTTTTTTTTTTGGTATTCAAATTTTATATTTATTGAATTTAATGCTAGGTAGTAGGTAGTTTAGCAATGATGTTATTTATATAAATTTTCAAATGACAAGGTCACCCTTGACAATGGTGAGATCATGATTGAGAATGGTGAGTATTGTCGACTCTCTAGTAAGGTCATGAGTCAAAATGGCAAGATCTCCATTGAGTCAGTGATCTCCCTAATTTTGGTAGAAATCACTGGGCCATATGATAATATCATTATAAATAGTGACATTGAATTGTTAATAATGAAATTCCCTATAGATCAATTAATTCACAAACCTGTATCGAGAAATAATGAGGTTGATCTAGGTAATGGTTAGATTGACCTATGGATCAATGGGATAGCCCTCTAAATGGTGAAATTGTCAAGAAAATGGTAAAGTCTCCAGAATAACCAAGATGAATTAGAATAAGAGATAATAGAGCTAATAGAGGGTTAGTCTAGGCCCAAAATTAAAAGAATTTTAACGAGATTTAACTAATTTAGAGGGAAAATGATTGATTTGGTTCCTTATAGTTTAACTTATAGGAGTGAATTAGGGGGATTATGGTGTGGGAGTGATGATCTCAAGTCCTATGATGATAGGTCATTTGGACCAATGAGATTATGCGTGTCTTAGAGGCTATTGAGTTATATCACCTAACATGGATGATAGTCATTCATGCAGATAGGATCTATTGGTCAGCACTTACAAATAGGTGGCACTTTGAGACTCATACATTCCATTTTCTAACTTGGGAGGTGAAATTCACCTTAGAGGATGTTCATCATATATTATAAGTGTCAATGCAGAGCCATAGTATTACCTAGATGTTGGTAGGCTAACTAGTGGTCCTTGAGGATTTGATTAGTGCCATAGATTTAGAGGTATTTAAGGGGACCATAGACATTGATGCATTGGAGGACCTAGATTAACCTCTAGATGGTGGAGCAATAATAGTAAGAGAAAGGGTGTCAGCATTAGTTCTAAAATAAGGGATAGTTCTTTAGAGGTAGTTATATTGATGGCTTTTATCAGTAGCCCTTGTTTAATAGAAAAGAGTAAATGGTTCTTCCCTCTTGTCCTAATTGGAGTGGTCTAAGAGATGTTTGATCACTTGACATAATTTTCATGGTGCCTATAATTTTGGCCTAGTTATGTAGAGACCTTCATATGATATCATAATGTAAAGGGTGAATTATTATCCACAACACACTCCTCTAAGTCTAGGAATGGGATCATATAGCCATTGAACATCTAGTGGGGTCGAGGTATTAGATAGGACCAAAAGATCTAGTGATGTTTTTTTGGTACCCTACAGGTCCAAGTTTACAAGGTCACCTTAGAGACTTATCATTTTATAAATGAGCTATCAATGATATGGTTGATGGGGATTTTATTTGGAGGCCTTATTTGGAAACACAATGGTTCTATATTGAGTAACTTTTTGTTATCAGCTTCATGATTACTTTTTGTTATATCACTAACCATCATGACTTTATAGTGGAGAGATATAAACTAAATCAAGTCTAGAGATAGTTTGGTTTTTAGTAAGATATTCTAGAGTGTCCCCACTATTTTATACATATGACTATGGAGATATGAGAGTGGGGTCCTCTAGTGCCCTAATACCAAGTTGTTTTAAATTATGGTAAAGTATAATATATTTTATGGGACTATGCAGGTGGAGTGGTAGATTTTAGCATGATAGATACCTATGCAACATGGTGGATTGTTATTTGAATAATTCATTTGACTAGGCTATAGCCTTAGTAGCCAGTCTTACATCAAAGATGGGTGAGATTGAAGAGACTAATATTAGGCCCTAATACAGAGATAGGTTCAAGATTTAGTTTAATTGGATATACCAAATTCTATTCCTTTATATATACTTCATACCTAGGGATAGTAGGATCCTTTAGATGATATGGAGATGAATGATCTAGATGGATAAGTTATAGAGATAGGAGATGCACCAAGTGGTAATAAGGACCATAAGGAATGGAAAAGAGAGGCTATGTCCTTTGGGATAGGAACAAGTATAGGGGAAGTAGGATCCTCTAACATAGGTAGGTCTAAAGAGGACCACTCATTAATTAATAGGTTGTATAGAGATCACTACACAACTATCAGAGGTTATAGGCCTATAGAGTGATGTAGATGGTTTATGTGAACAATAATCTACTACACAAGGGGAGACCACTAGGCTATAGGAGCTTATTATAGCCATGTATTTTGAGATTATTACTTTGAGGGGATACGTGGCCAAACTTATAGGGGTATAGACATAGTTAATTACTCATGATACAGAGCTTTGAAGAGTAATTAGTGAGCAAGATAGCGCTTAGGTGGATGGGGAGAGATTGGTATCTCAGGTAGATAATCTCACTAAGGAGAGAGATGAGGCTTGATAAGATGGGAAAAATAGTGGTTCAAGTTTATCAATAGCTTTGGAAGATATGATTATATCCAAGGATGATGCCTTATGTGAAAAATATGAGATCACATACTAGCACATATTATATGAGGCTATAATCCCCATATAAAGGAGAGCTCTATCATATATAGGTTATATGATTTCCCAACTAACTATAAAGACCTCCAAGTCAAGACATATGATAGATTTAGAGTGATTAGTAGCACAACCATCATCATAACGAGTAGTCATGGGGCTACCACAAACACATCCACCATCATCATGAGCATTAGGCATGGGTTAGAGCTTTTAGAAGAGTCTCCTAAGGGATGGCCATGATCAGAGCTGATTTTGTAACTTCATTTTATATTTATGAGATGCATAGATATTATCTCAATGTATTAAACATTATTTTGAGACATATATATGACATTCATTTTTAATCTCATTTTTATTTGTACATGGAATCTTAATATTTTTTTGTGTGTCATGATGTTCACATTTATTTTTCTCTTTTTATGATATAATGGTGTATGTTACTGTTAGGATATGTAATTCCTTTTTTTGTCTTGGTAGTAGCTTTTGATTAAAGCTCAAACTAGTTCTAGAGAACAAACTAAGGGCCCAGTCCCTGAGAGAACTATTGAACCAATATAAATAGATATCACTTGATCACATTTTAAAATCACTAAGTAAATAACCACATCCAACCTATAAACACCTAGTGAGATTATAACTTAGGTGGGGTTTGGCACAACCAAACCATCTCACCAATCCTTAGACATATCAATGGAAAGATATGTACTTTCTTAGTTAGCATATGTATTTGGATATATTTATGGCTCTATTTGATGTATGACTAAATGCTAGAGGATAATTTAGGAGATGCATGTCCCAAACTAATCATATAAATAGTCAATATGAGTGTGTATTCTAGGAGATGCACACCCTACATAGAGAGTCTTGTTTGTTTCTAATGTTTAACTTAATATATATTTTTTAGGTATCATATATGTATGATAGTGTGTTTAGAGATTTTATTTAGTGTTACATTGACTATTGGAATTTGGATTACTTGATGTTTAATTTATCAAAATGAAATGATGCATCATAAGTATGAATAAATTATAATAACATTATATTTCTTTTGTGAATTGATTGGTTCAAATGTGAATATTTACAACTAATTATAATGATAAAAACTATCAAAACAAAATTTATAACTATTTATATTTAAACAAAAAATAAAGGAAGAAAAAGATAAAAAGAAGTGTTTTAAAATACAAAATGTAACCAGCTAAAAAATCAACATATGAATTATCTAGACTGAATTAGGAATAATAATGTACTAAAACACAAACAAACAATAAAACAAATCAAGGAATAAATCATTAAACAACTTGGAATCAAGATATGAATAATCAAGACCCACATATTAACAAGGTATACTTAAAAGCAAAACAAATAATAAAACAAGGAAAATACAAATGTATATCAATCCTAAGTTTAGGCCAGACTCAAAAATTTTACGAGATGTATTCAAACATGAAACTAAAAATAAATAAATAACACAATAAACAAGACAAAAAGAGAGAAAATATTAAAATAAAAGATAAGAAGAAAGGCACAACAAAATGATAATAAAATAAATAAAGACAAAACAAAACACCAATAAAAATAAGTGAAAGCATAATAAAACACTAATAAAAGTAAATGAATGAAAAACAAAAAACCAATAAACAAAAGGTGAAAAACACAATAAAAAATAACTAAAGAATCCAAAGCAAAGAAAACATACAGTAAGAAGATTACTCTAAGCACATAAAAATAAACAAATACAAACAATGGTTAATCACAATGTTAGTGGAGATAGAAAACAAATTGTTCATGCAAGTGTAACAGAGTCATTACGATATGTGATAGGGTGACCCCTAAGCTAAGTGATAATGACACTAGTATAATAATATATGAACAATGGAAAAAAAATTCCCCTAGACTATAGGGAAACAAAGACACATAAAGAAGATGATAAAGATTACCCCTAAGCTATAGGAGGCAATGAAACAAATAAAATAAAATGGGGGCAGGGGGTGGATAGATGAAAAGGAAGGGGTGGTTGAGATGATTCCATATGCACAAGGCAAGTATATTTTTCCTACATATTTCTATGGATGCAAGATCCAACATGAACTTTAACCCTAATCAATTTCTCCTAGGATATGGGATAGAAAAAAATGATCTAGTAGAAAACATTATTAACGTGTAGAATAATATGGGAATGGATAAATCATGAAAGCATCAACACAAACAAATCATGCAAGTGCAAAAGTATGGTTTAGGTTAAAACCACACTAAGAGACAAGAGAGTATCCATAAATGAACTGAATTTGGAGTTTAGAGTGTCTATTATATCTAAGGTTGAGAAAGAGAAAGAGATTACAAAATGTTGAGAACATAAAAATAGTCAATGGTGAAATGATGTATATTATTCAAATAAACAATACACACAATGGTGACTTTTAAAATAGCGAGAGAATAAGATGAGGCAAATATCAATGTGGAAATTAAAGGACAAGTGGTTACTTGTGAAATAGCTAGGATTCCCATAATCCTTGAGGAAAATAAGTGGTTTAAATATAAAGGAAAGTGTGGTCAAGCTAACCCAAGATAACCTATATAACCAAGTGCTACCTACATAGTCCATGTGGACCTTAGGCCGACATGGTTCTCCCAAAAATGGGAGGAAAAAGACCAAGGTGGTCTAAAAATAAACTGAATAAACAAGATGGCCCAACCCAAAATTATTGATGGATTTATACCTCTCATGGAAATTCTAATCCAATTTTCATGATTTTATGATTTTTAGGGGTTTTCTATAACTGTTACCAATGTTTAGGGGTTTTATAAGTGTCCCAAATTAATTAAGAATTATGAAATATTAAACAATCCAACATGAAAAATGGTGAGAGCATGATTTTGACCAAGGGTACAAAAATGGATATTGTTCAAATGAACAATGCACATAATGGTGACTCATAAAATGGTAAGAACATTCGTGATCAGAATAAATAAAGGTACAATGAAATGTTTTTGGTCTTTTGGAATATCAATTAATGTTTTTCTATTTTTAGGATAAATAAGGGAAATGTAATATAAATAAAGGTACAGGAAACCACTTAATCAAGGAGATGCACTTCCATAGGTAAGAGTTCAAATAATAGCTAAATTAGTTACAACTATCTTGATCTAAATAAAGGCAATAGTAAATACTAAGTAGTAACAAAATAAGAATAGAATAATACATAGTGTTAAAGGAGTCCCAAGGAAACATCCAATAGTCAAAAACCATGTGCTAACATACCCTAGTACACTTATCTACAAAAGAATATGTGGATACTAATCAAGCTAAAGTGCCTCGTAGAACATTTTTTGAATGTGTCTCGAATGCCTATGGATCATAGTTAGGATCATAATTGGTATTGGGTATAACGATATGGCTACAATAGTCTAGGTGAAAGTAGAATTAGTCTAGTGGAATAAAAATGGTCTGAGTTACAATGATCTAGAGTTACAATAGTCTAGAGGCACAATAGTCTAGAATGACACCAGTCTAGGATGAAATATTACAAGGTACAATGGTATAGGGTAAAATGGTATAGGTCATATGTATAATGGAATAATAAGTGATTTTGGCATAAGTTTCCCCTAAGTAATAGATATTGGAGGCAATGGTTCATAAAGGTTGTCAAGCATAAATTTTTTTGAGATGTCCAATGTTCATGGGTTCTAAGAGATCTTCACTTGCTAAAATGGCTAATCTATATTCCCTCAATCTATAATTTGTAGTTACCATGTATGTGCCCAGCCAATTGGGTTGAAACTTACCCTTATTATTACATTCATCATTAGTTTTCTTTTGGTTCTCCTTCAATACCAAGTCACCAACTTGAAACTCTTGAGGGAGAATGCATTTTTATAACTACAACATAATTTATTCATATATGCTCTCAAGTTTTCTAGCATAGCCAAACACTTTCCATCAAGGAGTTATAGCTCTTGCAACTTAGAAATGTGATAGTCTTTATCATCAACAATATTCTCCAAAGATACTTGTAATGAAGGTAGCTCAATCTTTACTAGGATTATAACCTCTATGATAAACACCAAGGAATATGGAGTGGCTTTTGTAGGGGAATAATGACTAATGCAATAGGCCCAAAGGGTAAGAAAAATTCTCAAGTGTTAATTACATCCAACATCATTGAAAATATTCTTAAGGATTGAAATAATTCTTTTTTTAGACACCTCAACTTGTTCATTTCCTTGTGGGTTATATGGTATGGAATTCTTGTGTTTAATTTTGAAAATGGTACAAAGGGATTTTACATCTTTGTTCACAAATGAACCACCATTATCGAATATAATTCAAGCATACCATATCAATAAATGATATGGTAATGGATAAACATGGAAATATTGTTCTCGATTACATAAGTGAGAGGAATTTCCTCAATACACTTATTAAAATACTCAGTAGCAATAAGAATGTGTTTACATCCATTAGAAGACATTTGGGTTTATTTTCTTGATGAGATCAAGACCCCATGTATAAAATGGCCATGGTGTAATGATTGGCTATAGCAGAAAAGAAGGTGCATGTATCAAATTGCCATGACACTTAGTAAAAACACCTCCTAACATAATTACAAGAATTTATTTCCATCTTAGGCTAATAATACCCTATTTTGAGGACTTTCTTGGATAAGACTACACCATTGGTGTGGACCCACACATTCTTTCATGAACCTTTTTAAGAACTAACATTGATTCTCCCAAAGATAAAAAAATGAAGAATCATTCCATCATATCCCTTATGATAAAGTGTGTTCCCAAGGAGGGTATAATGGGTTAGGTGATGAAGGAATATGTTCTGGCAATTGTGTGAAAGGTCAAGAGGAAAAAATTAGTCATGAAAATAATTATAAATGTCTTGGTACTAAGGGGGTTCAAGTGGGAGATTGGGACCAAAAATTATGCAAACCCTCTCTGAAACTATAAATACATGATCAAGTTTTAGAAATTTCTTGGTGAGAAACTGATAATCTTTAATATCATTGGCACCCTTTACCATGGACTTAATTATTGTCATTACATCAGCTGATCTATTATTAGCCTGTGGCACCTACTTAAATTATAGAACTTGAAATATGATTTGATATTATCTATAATGTGCTTGTAGGGTACAAGATTATCATCTTGAGTTAGATACTAGTTTGAGGTCTAATTAATGATCAATTGATAATCTCCATAAACCATTAATTTTTGTATATCCCACTATATTAAAAGACAAGTCTTGTAATACGAGCTCCATAATCAGCCATATTATTGGTGTAGTTGAAGCTAATATGAAATTCCTTGGGAATGAGGTCCCCTTATGGTGTAACCAATAAAATTTCAGCTCCATATCTATGTGAAGTGAAGTATCCATCAAAGTATAACTTCCATTGTTCAGGTTCATGAGGCACTTCTTCTATCATCATGATAGAATAATCTTGGAAAACAATAAGCATGATTATTCCTAGATTTGGTGTTCTAATTATTTGTCAATGAATTTTAGCATGTGTCTCTATCATATCTTAGTTCGCCAATGGATTTAGTTATGAGATTTGTTAATTTAGGGGAATGATTGAAGATTTTATAATAGTATTTCTACATAATAACTTTACACAATTGAATCTTGTTTGAAGCTATTTCTACATGACAACATTACATAATTCAAACATAAAAGTTATGTTCTTGGATCACTTATTTATATCTTTTCTAAATTGTTCAGAATTAACCATGACCATCCATATTGATATCAAGATGTGTGGCCATGGATTGATTCAATTTTGGAGGGACAAGTAAAAAATGTGATCATGAATATTTGGAAGAATGGAACATTAATAAGGCATGGGTAGCCTTAATACATATATTATCCTCCAGTAATGCCTTATGGATGACACCTTTATGATGATGTCATGGATGATGCCAATTTGAATAATGAATTTATAGTAAATAGATAGTCAAAAACTTTCATGGATTTTCCACTTAAGCTCCTAATTTGGTTTTAATTTGATTAAATGAATTTAATTAGCTTTTTGTAATTCCTTAAAAAATTATTACATGTTTATTCAACTTGATTAAAAATATCATTTTACTGAATCATAATTTGACTGGAGCATAATGAAAATAAGATGCTAGTTGCATATAAGGTAGGGTATTATAAATGTGAATTGACACATGCATGTGATGTGTGTAGACAAATTAGAAGATTTTAGTGGTTCAGGATGTCATTTTGCATATATGTAATTTGACTCGAACTGAATTAAGAAAAGACAATTATTATATATAATGAATTTCCCCAATCAAGGATCAATAAAAAATAATTATCACTTGTATGTGACGTGTGTGGATGATTTAGAGCATTTTAGTGATTTTGGTCTAGATTATGCATTGTTGTAGAATATCACTTAGATTTGCAATTTTAACACAATAGTGTTAAGAATTGGATGCCTACAAGCTCCATCCTCCTTCATTCTTTTCATCTTCCACCATTTCCCAATTTGGTTTCTTTTTTTTTCTTTTTTATTAAAATTACACATAATCCCCAAAAAATACACATATCCTATGAGGGAGTTGCCCCTCTCAAATCCAGAGTAAAATCACTATTTGAATGTTAATTTATTTAATTATTGGTGAATTTATGTCACTTCTCATCAGGTGAATTATAAAACTAAAAATATAAAATTGACCTAAATTTCCACCAACACACCCCTAAAATCCATCATAGGTGAAGATATTTGTATATTTTTCATACAACATATTATTTTTAGATTTAGCCTACCATCCTCTATTATTTTTCATAATTTATACTTGTTGAACAATAAGATAGTAAAGAATTTTTTTTAAAAATAAAATATCAAACATACAATTTCAAATCCTTGCTACCCATAATGGAGTGCTTAAGTTGAGTAAATAATAAAACTATCATTAAAATCCTATGCAAGAAAGTGAAAAAATGTAGAGAGGATTAGCATAATTAGATATATTACATTTTATTTCCCTTAGATTTTGAGATTCATTCAATTATATTATCACTAGAAGATATAATTTCCAACAATAGTTATAATAATAAAAGATTACATCAATTGGAAATGTTGGATGAGAAATGTTTTCGTGTTTTCAAGAACCTTAGAATTTATTTGAATTACCTCAATAAATATTACAACAAAAAAATAAAATCAAGAGAATACAATGTGGGAAATAAGATATTAAAGGAAAATCAAGCAAATAAAAATAAAGATAAAGAACATAAAGGCAATTTTTGGCCTAATTGGTCAGGACTCTTTGTTATCATAGGCAAAAAAATCTAGGGGCATATTTCCTAGTTTTGTTAGAAAGTAAACCTTTGAATAATCTAATTAATATTCTATACCTACATTGATTATATACATTAGTTTTGACCTTTAATTCTTGGATATTTTCTTCGTTATTAATTATATTATTGTTGACCAATCATTTCTTTTTCTTTTCTTCAATGGTATTCACAAATTTATTTTTCCATTTAAATCTAACTAATCCTTTATTATTTATTACTTTCAATTACTTGTCATTGATTTTTCTTTCTTTTCCCAAGAATTTATTCTATTACAATGTCATTCCTTTTGATAATTCCTTTTTTATACTTGAAATTGAATTTTCTTTTTTTTTTCACTAGATTTTTGTTGTATTTCATGTTGAAATGTGTATTTGGGTCTCTTGATCACCATGGTTTATATCATGTGAATATTACTATGTCATTTTTTATGTTTCCATGATCTATTTCATGCATCTATTGGAAATAATCACCCTTAATTTTCCCACAACATTAGTTATATTTTTCCCACTAGAGAGTTTATGTTACTTTAGTGCTCTATTGGTTATATTTTTTACCATGAAGGGCATGCTATTATTATGCTTCAATTGACTATATCTGACTCCTATTAGGATAACTTATTTCTATTATTCTTAGATTTATTATATATTGTCCAAAAATGGGTATGATATTATTTCATATATGTTATTTATATCTTACCCAACTAGGGGCAATGCATTGCTATTATGTGTACATTGTTTATAATCATACACCCATGAGTTAAATTTATTATTTCATGAATGATATCATTTTGATATATTCCTGTGATTATACATCAATTATTTATTTTTATATCTTACACATGGTGTGTGTAATATATTTATTTTAAGATATGGGACTTATAAGTTCATCTGACACCTTGAAATGTTGGGGAGGCATGTTATCTTCCTATTTTTTTCATTTAAGATTTAAATCACATGGTAGTATATGACATACTCTCCTTGATTCCTTCCATGGAATTAATCACTTGGTAGTACATAATATAATATGCCTTTCTCACTTATATGGAATAAATCAAATGATGGTATATAATATACTCTCTATTTCTCACTTATATGGAATCAATCACACGGTGGTGCACATCATACGTCACTTGGTCTCCTCATGACACTTATACATTAATACACAATGTAGCTTTCAAGATATGGATGTCATAAAGGTAGCTTCATAATTCTCAACACAAGGAGTATTCATCCCTAATCTCATTTTCATTTCCTTGATTATGGATTTATATAGACACAAATTCACTTTTTAATTGTTTTCATATGTTTTCAAGTGCACAAATTTATATATCCCAGACACATGAGCATGGATGTTATTTCTAAGATCTTCCTAAACCTCCACTATAGAGATCAAGTGATCTATTTCTCCTTTTGAATTTCATCTCACTATTATTTATTTCATAAACTCTCAATAGGTAGCAAGGAAAAATCAACATAACCATATCCATATTTATATATTTATTTTTACATATTATGCATGTACATACACACACACAAATAAAAGTGAGGTCTAATCTAAACACCTAATTTTGGTATATGACTAGTTATTTGTTATGGTGTTATTTTATTTATGTTCTTATGGGTCATCTATTTGGATTAGGCTCTTATTTGCAGATATTTATAGTGTTTCCTTTGTTTTAGGTGGAGTCCTTGTGTTTTGTTCAATTTGTGACACTTTTAACTAAATTTTTATTATGTGATTTCTATTATTAAGTTTGTTCCTCATTGATCATATTCATTTTTTCATGTTTTATTCCTTGTTCTCTTGTTTTATTTCTATTCCATAATTTTCTCTTTATTCTTCATGTTTATTTACTGTTTTTGGGTTTTACAAGACTATAAAAGTATGGTCCTAGCTGACCTAGAATGTACCATGAAAAATTTATTTGACCAAGAACATGCCACATTCCTATTCCTTTCCTTTTTGTGGGCCCTTTGGCCCTTATTTTAAGTCCTTCTAGGTTTATTGACCTTTTTTATATATTTTATTTCCTATTTTGTGCCATCTTGCATGCCAATAGGATCCTAATTTAAATTCAGTAAGTTTATAAACACATAAGTTCTTTAGTTCATTTAGGGATAACATATTCAAACTAAAAACATTTATTGAATTTTTTTTAAAATTATTTCATTTTTTATATTAGTACCCATATGCCAATCTTATGATTCAAACATTGTTTAAATGACATGAAGTATTTTCTAGTTATTTCATTTATTAAAGGATAAAGGTTGGGCCACTTGCATTGCACATAACTACTTATTGAATTGTATTATACTTGAGAGTTTATTTCCAAAATATAAACTTCCCAGGGGTCTAATAATAATGAAAGGATAACACAAGCCCCTCATTCATCCCTTTGTTTTACCTGAATTATGCATAATGGGAAATACACTATGTAAAATAGATAAAATAATTATGGTTGGAAGATCTAGGATATACTAGTCTAAAATAGTAAATCAAGTCTACCCTAAGTGTTGAAATAGTAAAAAAAATTAAAAATGAAATTTAATTTAACAAGAAGTAGATAATATACAAATTAAAATTCATGAAACAACTACACTTGGGTAAAATATTATGATTCTTAAATTGCAGTAGTGGTCTAGAAGGTATGAATCAAATCCTTATAAAATCTATACTTCACATTATCAAATGATAGATGCAACATTTACTCAGGCACTAAAAAATGTATTTAGGATAGATTTGATTTCTAAATCAATCCCTCTACTATCACTAATGGATCTATTAATGAGTAGTGAATTTTTAGTACATAACTTTTTGGGTTCTTAATTTTTCTATGTAGGTTTGCTTCATTGTCATAAAGTCTTATGTTTGTCATCTTTGAAATTTTTAGATAAATATATTGAAATTGACATCTTATTCCTCTCTTAATTAAATTATCCATAACATGCATGTAAAATAAAAGAGAAATAAGTATTTAGCTTGAGAAACCTCAAGGTAGTTATAACTATGTATCCCTTATGTTATGATCAAACCCCAAATTATTATTTTGAAGTGTATATGGAATCTTGAGTAAGGATTTCAACCTTATATTCCCTATAAGTAATGATGAAACTACATGAACATTCACTTAAACCCTCATTTGGTACAAGTAGATGATGTCAAAATAGATTGAAGAAGATATAAGTATCAAGATGAAAGTAAAACAATAAAGATGTAAGTTGAAGGCTCTAAATTGATTTAGAGAGACAAGCATAGGATATGCTTACAAGTTTGATATTTTAATTATGCTTGACAATTATTAAAATGATTTATATAAATAAGACTTTTTAGGACATGACACACATAATAGCTGACCATATAAAGCAATGACATATGAAATCAAAGGATTAAGAAATCAACCCAAGGTAGAAGTATCCATAAAAATTATTGGGCCAAATTTGATAGCCCATCTATTCCACATAGGGAAGATATGGTGGTATACATATGGTTGATTAATACATCTCAAGAGAGATAGATGCTTAGGAAGGGTGTAAACATCTTATAATATGGTCGAATAAAGCTCAAAAGTTGAAATGAATGAATTATGAGGACATTTAAAAGGTAGGAGGCTAGAGAGAGAATAGTGTGGGGTAGGAAATGTCCTTAAACTAGCCAATTATAGAAAGTGGGACAAATTTTCAAAAAAGAGGTAAAAAAAAATGTAAAATGAAATTTTACTTATTTTGTGTGTCTGCATAATTCTATTACCTTTGAATTTCATATGTGAGTGAATGCATGTGCTTCAAAGTATGAAAATAAATATTTTAAGTGTGTACATTGACTTACCTAAGGAAGGAAGGACAAAATAATGATGTTAAATATAGGCTCCATCTACATGGATTTTTTGTATATTGAAAGTAAACATACTTGATAACAATGGCTAATTGTAAAAAATAGTCAATATCATATCAATATGAAAATGTATTAATTTTAAAAATGTAATTTTAAATAGGATTATAGGAATGACTATACCTAGTGGTAATAAAACCATCTTTCAACAAAACCAAACTCTATTTAAATTATAGCTTTTAGACAAGTTGCAGACATAGATAATACTTCTCCAAGAGTTTTTGAAACCTAATTCACTATTTAATCGAGGAAGTATACAAATGGACCATTTTTAGTGCCCTTTTTGGCTCCAAATTTCTCAATCATGTTTTCTTAATAATTTTTCTTATTGCCAAAAATTTTCATAAACTATCTAGATATATGTTCCCATTTGAGGTGAGGGATTCAAAATACCTATATTATAATCACTCATCTCAAAATAAAGATTCAAATGCATTATGTGTTATAAATTTTAAATAGATAAAGCATTTTAAATTCATGACAAATCTTAAAATTTTCATGTAATCATCACATAATATAATTAAATAAATTTCTATAAAATGTGATAATCATAAAATATCATGTAAAGCTTAATAAAAAGGTGTTCATCCTTGTATGAGGGTGAAACACTGAATGAGATGGGGGATAAAACATTCCCATTTATATAATAAATATGATATATTGATAAATAATATGACCATATTGAAAATGTAATAGAGATAACATCATGTAATGCTTAAAATAGGAAAGTGTGGGTGTAAATAGTATACACCAATAAATGATCTACATGTGTAAGATATATATCATAATGATGAATTAAGGAGACATGGAATGGTAATATTCCCCCAATGTAAAATAAATTTAGGTACAAGTGGCATGCCCAAATATATTAAGGAAGAGATAATTTGGATGTCTTAATGTAGTAAGAATGCCCCTAGTAGGGATAGATAAAGCAATGAATTACACACACATATCTTGATACCTCATAGGTGTATGGAAAGTACCATGTAAAATTAATATGGTAAGTATTGTAATATCCTATATATTAATGTGCATAGATAAGATCATGGTAGTCAGTGTATTAAATGCATGGTATAATATTTCATAAATTACACACAATTACCTAGCTACATATAGGAAGCAATCATTCAAGGAAATTTAAATCACAATACATGAAAACATGACATGAAAATAATATTATCCTTTATAGACAAGGATACAAAAATACATTTTAAAAAAACATGCTCAAGAATGCATAAGCATACACATGCAAGTAATTCACCAAACATGGGCACTCCTAGAAAGTGAGAATGTAATAACCATGATGTAATCATGAAATGTAGATATACAAGTAAAATTAAATACATGGGTACTATCATTATGTGATATAATAAATTTAAAATTTCTATGCATGATAAATTTAAAATGAGAAAGATATCATCATAAAATCTATGGTATAAAGATGACACTAAATTAGGGCATACCACAATCCCCCTAAGTTATGGATTAAAAATTAGTTATGTAACATATAAAAATCCATAATCATATATAACCTATATATACAACATCTAATCCATTTAAAAATACCATGAGAATCATGTGTATAGAGTATGAATGTGAAAAACATCTAACATAGGTACATAAATATGATATATATCCATCAATAAAGATTTTTTTTACTTTTTTATTTTTAGTTTTTTAAATATATATAATAAATATAAAAGGAATAAATCCAAGGGGATAATTATAATGAAAAAATCAACCAATAAAAATATATCCAATGACACAATCAAGAAACAAACAAATATGGGCATGCCTAGGGGTGGAAACATGTAAGAAGAAGAAAAGGAAGATTCTAAACAACCTACAACTTTTATCAAAATTCAATATATCCTAGGATGAAAGGTATTGATATATATGTTTTCATCATTGGTAAATATGTTCAATTATTTATAATGGGATAAAAAATTAAAGAGCAAGATCCAGTACAATACAATAAGCAACAAAAATAAAGTGGCTAGAATAATATCGAGTAAAATACAAGGAAAGTGCCAAAATGTCAAATTTAGAAGAACGGAAGTAATGTAATAAACTCAAGGGATGAATGCACAAGAATTATATGACATATATAAGAAATAAGATATGTATATATATATATAGTATATATATATATAAAGAAGATGTGGGCTAATAGGGATAACTGATGATCTAATCTATAATGTGATAATTTGAAATATCAAAGTCATGTGTCCCTTAAAGTTTTAGTAAAATATTAATTGTTAAACTTTACTTAAGTAGTTATTTTCTTCACTAAGTCTATTAATTATGTTCACATTTCCAAATAAATGTTCATTTAATACTTACACACCTCACATGTGTCACCACCCTTAGTGGAAGCCATCTTTAACAAAAATAATAAGAAAATGAAGGATATGTCTTGTTTTAAATATATATACCCTATCCTTTATGTACACTCTAATATAATTTTCCAATTCTATTATAAAGCTAATATATATTATTTTCTATTTTTATAATGTTTTTAGCTTGGATTGAGTCATACCAATGGAAATATAATCCTAAGGACTTTTTTTTTCATGGTATCAACACCTGAGTTTCCTAGTTTGAATTGTGTATTTCAAAAAATTTAATTGATCCATCATTCTCACACTACTCCTATGCCCCTAATTTTATAAGTCAATATATGTTGTGGGTTTTCAAAGTTACCCTCTAGGTATATTTTGTTTGAGCTAAAACTACAAAAATAGAAACATTTTGTGTTTTTATATTTTTAGAAAAAAAAAGAATTTTTGGGAGATCACTATCTTCAAAAAAATTTAAAAAATTAAAAAACATTAGATTTTTTTGAGTTTTTGGTAATTTTTTATATTTTTAAAGTTCTAGATCTACGTGATAAGCAAGGAACAATAGAGAAGACAATCAATTTTTTTTTTTTTTTTTTTAGAAAAATATGATTTAAAGTATACATCATATAATTTTTATCATTAATATATTATTTTAAAGTACTAGGTAGTGTATAATAGATCACTAAGGCACTTGTGGTGAGCATTTAAAGATCGTAACCTAGTTTGGAAGTTATATTTGGAGTAGGCATCATTGTTTGAGTTGATTGGCACCTAGATCCACCACTATTTATACACCACCACAATTTTTTTTGTGTAAAAAATCACTCCTATGTTACTAACCACTAGGTTTTATCCCCTTCTTGCACTAATACAACTTACTTTTTTAGCAACGAAATTTTAGGGGGTATAACTGTTGTTTTGGAAGGCCTAGAAGGGTGATTTATTTTTAAATATTATTATTATTTCTCTTTCTACATTCGTGTAATTATTTTTTAATTGTATGAAATTATGTTTCCCATATTTTATATTTTTTCCTAACTACTTGCACGGTCCTAGTTTTTGGCACCTTTTGAGGGACATATATGATGATTTACCCATCAGATCTAAGTTTCATTTTTTTTAAAGTGTTTTTTTTTCACTCTATGTTGCTTTAAGTTCAAATAAATTTTATTAAGTCATGAAATTTTACTTATTTAAAAAAAATAATCATTGTAAAATAACTTGTATCGAACTATTTAAAGTGCCACCTTATTTTTGTTGTGGGATTCATGTTTATGTGTAATACGTAATCTAGGGGATTTTAAGGCATAATTTAGGTTCTTTTGTTTTTCTAGTTCTATCTTATTTATTGTGGTATTATCATTTACTTGACATAATTTATTTGTTTTGTGCAATTTTTAATCTAATAATTTTGATCTACTAACTCCACATAACTGCCACACATGAAAACTAGAGATGAAACAACTATTTCAATCTAAGGATTTGTGGTCTATGTTGATGATATTCTTCCAAATTTTAAAAATGAGTATGATAAATATATGTATATAAATAAAGAGGATGAATCCATGGTGATCATTAGAATACATGTTTCCAATAATATGTTGTTTCACATCACAAAATACACCACACCAAAATAAGCATGGGAAAAAAATCATAACTGTTTTGGAAAATAAATGAATTTAGAGGTTTAAATTTGGATGTAGAGTTGTCATCTCTTTCTCCTAGTGAATTTCCTTTTATTGAATATTTTGTTACCAAATTTAAGTTCATTCACTCACAATTAACAAATTGTGGTAAAGCTAAGAAGGATGATGAGCATGTTTTTCTAATTGTTTCTATGTTAAAGGGACTATTTAAATTATTTTCATATACCTTTTATTCAATCATGGATGAATATAGTAATTAATATAATATTCCTTATTTTGATACCTTTTATGAACATCTCACTAGGGAACTATTGACCAATTTTGACCCCAAGTCAAAATGGTCAACCCCTATCAGTTAAAATTTTTCATAGAGTTATTCAATCTTGTATATAGTTTTAATGGTATTGTAATTGTCATGTATGGTCTTCATGTGGTCATATTGGTCCTTGACTAGCTTTGTTTTAGGTTTGGTCTCATTTGCACTTGTATGGTCTTAAGATCCATTTATGAGTCATGTGTTGTTAGGGTGGTTAATATTTAACATTGGGAGGATTCATTAAATGAGATTGTCTTTATTTATTGAAATTCATATTGTCATGTATTAAACTTTTATCATGTTGCTATATGTTTCAAAGTCTTAATGTCACCTTTCTAGGCCAAAATGGAGGAATTATATGTACCACTCTCAATTAAAAATGTTTCAAGAAGTGTCATAACATACTTGATGTTAGATAAGGATCATATATGGTCATAGAATTATAAAATTGTAATTTAACACCTAAATTGAGAGAAATACTCCTTTGCAGGAAGTTATGGTCACTTGTACGAACTTGAAAGATCTATTTGTAGGTGAAAATGATTTATAGGAGTCTATTCATATTTTATAAGTTATATGTATTATTGGAATAAATTTTTAGGTCTTAGAGATACAAATAACACTCTCTCTCTCTCTCTCTCTCTCTCTCTCTCTCTCTCTCCTCTCTCTCTCTCTCTCTCTCTCTCTCTCTCTTCTCTCTCTCTCTCTCTCTCTCTCTCTCTCTCTCTCTCTCTCTCTCTCTCTCTCTCTCTCTCCTCTCTCTCTCTCTCTCTCTCTCTCTCTCTCTCTCTCCCCCCCCCACAAGCTCATAAAAGAAAAATTCAAATGCATGGTATGACTAGGAGACAGAAAGTTGTAGGCTGAAATTTTTGGGAAATTTTAGTGTTCATAGTAATATTTAATTTTATCACATTAATTTTAAGATTCATCCCCTCACCTTTATGAACAATTATTAAGAGTGATAGGAGGTCATTATGTCTTGTCCATTCAATCAGGGTCTAGTTTTGCTCATGTTTCTTCACTTCATATTTCGATGGAGGAGAATGTATATTTTGAGATGTTTTAAGAGATAAAATTACTAATTTTTATTTTTATTTAATCAATCAACTCAAACTTATGACGTGTCTTCAATGAGGAAAATAATACCTCTAACATGTGGAACATATCACCCCTACTACAAGTGTTTTGGTTGATTTGAATTATTGTCACTCTTAGAAGTTTCTAAGTGCCTCATTATTCATTAAAAATCCTTCACTCTCAGATTCTCAATATGTTATATCCTTTAAAAGTGGTTCTTTTTAGATATTCCTTCAAGAGGTGTCATATTCTTGCTCTTTAGAAGCATGATACAATCATCAATAATATTCTACAGGCTTGATTATTAAACCTATCCTAAATGGAAATGAGAAACCACTGGTATCATGAGTAATATATAATGAACATGTTATAATCCCAATTTTATGACAATAATATCCAGATTTACTCTCAAGAAAGGTTGGAGTGTGTTGTAACCACCCATAGGTCTGCAGACCTATAACTAGACACTCATGGGTCTTAGGTTCCATGTTGAAGATACTTTAGCCATGGAGAGATTTTTTATATATTCATAACCATTAATTTGATGTTGAATAATATTATTTTAATAATCAAAGGATAATTATGAATTCATATACTCCAACTCTAATACATAAGCCTTACATATAAGTTGACCTCATAAGCATACTATACATACAAATGAACAAGTTGGAGATTACATAATATTCAGTCAAAATTCTATAGGAATATTGAGGGGATGACAATAAAATGACATGATTTAATATAATATCTATGATTATAATACTCAATAAACTATTCCTCAACCATCTATACATGAAAAAAGGATACCTACAGGTTACAAACTTGTAGGTCCTCATTTTAGACAAAAGGCATTTGTTCATACAAAGAAGAATTATTCTAGAAACAAGACTCAATATATAAATGTTACAAGACACATATAAATTGATAATATTATGTTTTTTTATAATATAAATGTTGATAAGACTAATGTCACAACCACTAAGGGAGTCGATAGACCTAGACACTTATATAGCCTATGTACAAAGACAATAAGAAAAGTTTGTAGGTGTTATGAGAAGATAATGAATTTAAAGGATGTTGATAAAGATACATAATTGAATTACACTCTTTTTAATGTGTTCAATTAATTTTATGCAATTTTAAAGCCTAAACATAGTCAAGACTCTTAAGTGACCACCTACAACCATGTGTTGAACATAGGAAGGAAAAAAAGTGTATGTTGTGTGAAGGTATAAGGTTTTGAGTCAAAGAAAGGTTCTAAGATTTCAATATAGTGTTAATAATATTTTAATGATAAATTGTTTTTATTATAACCTTAGGATCTAAAATACAACCAAAACTCTAAAATTGTAGTTAAATCCTAAATCACCACCTATATATTTGCTTTGCTAAGCAGGCTAGTTTTAACCTTGAGGAGAAGACATAGTGCACATAGTAAGATTGGAGTATAGGTGTGTAAGTATAAAGGATAATATAACCATTTGAGATTTAAATTAAATATGATAAAATGTTTAAGGAAACTGGTTAAAATAGGACTCTCTAAACCCCTATATATACACAATCAACATAGCACTCATAAACTTGTCTTTTCAAGTGAAGACACATACTTGGTAAGTTGAGAAAAGGTTTTAAAGGAGGAAAATAACTTGGAATTGGTTCCATAGTGATAATATGACCTTATAAAACCATAAAAATAAGTGATAAAGGCTGAAAATTTCGAAAACCTTGTTTAGGCCTAGTAAGACTAAAACTACGCAGTTAGACCTATATGCACAATCATGAGAAGATTAGTTTTCTAAGGATAAAAAGAGATATTTAGGGAATTTTAAAGTGTAAAATGTTATAAAATATCATAAATATTAATCCATGTGAAGAGTAATAAAATAAAATTATCAATTTGACCTTTAAGACCTCCTTGATCTCTCTTGGTTTAAGACTACAACTCCTAATCAGTTTTCTCTCACCTAGTATGACCCTGACACTATGTGTGGAATAAAATAGATTTCATAGATTGTGTAGGGGTGTATAAATTAAAAAATTATAGAATTTATTTTTAGTTTAGGCCTTCAAGGTTCATGAATAAATTTTAATAATGCAAACCCCTCTCCAATGACCTAATTACAACTCGAGAGGCATATTATTGTGCTTGGATCTATACGAATAAGATGCATGGGAACTTAAAATCCTAGGTAACATTGAGGGGCCTAATATACTTGATATTTTTGTAATTCATTTAGTATTTAAGGGCCCATGTTTTATGAAAAATCATTAAGAATCTAAGTCACTCTATACCCTCCTAAAACCCTAGTAAAGACCCAATGTGAGAGAATGGTCTCCAAAGTGCATGAGCTGATCTATTTTACTCTTAAAAACTTTCAAAAATAATTTTATACGATCTAAATGTCCTCACCATGAAATTTTTCTATACTTTCAACTGTATGGACTATAATTAATTTTATGTTTTGCAAGGATTTAAGGTGAAATATAAGGTTTTTGAAAAATTGAACACTTCAAAACTATTGAAAGAGATTATTTGGGTTGTATTACACCTATTGAATCCAAAAAATCCATACACTAAATCATGTCAGTGATCCTATAGGTTTGGTTTTTTAAGGTGGTATGAAAATGCTTAAAAGAAAGACTAGGTTTTGGGACCATTTCATGGTTCTCACACTTCCACAAGGTTTCAGGACCTAAAATTTGGTATGGAGGTTACTTAAAATCTAGGTGAAGTAAATCACATTCTATTTGTTGGTTTCACATTTGTGGGAGAGGTATAGAGTAGAAACTCAGTTTTCTAAATAAAAAGGCCTAATTATGGGAAGAGAACAATAAAAAAGGATACTTCCACTCACTCTCAAGACTTAAAACTTGTCATGGAGGTGTAAATCCATACTGGGTCCTCAAATATATACTCATATTATCAATACCATCTATACACTATCCTACACAAGGATGTTTACATGATTTTAGGGTTACAAGGAAGTAAGGCCAAATGAGAGCATAAGGTGCAATATGAAGTCTTGGGGGTTATACATGAACTCAAATGAGTTGATTCAAGTCTAATAATATATGTGAATGACTTTTGTGGAGAGAAAGTGCCTTGATGAAATTGAAATAAAAAATTTAGCCATTTGGACAAGGCTAGGCATAGTAGATGAAGGAGTTTCTTAACACCCAAGGAATTATGTGATGATTTCCCTTAAAATTTCAGCACAAGGGAGTTTTAAAATTCATGATAAGTGTCAAAAATAAAGTTTGAATTAAATTCATGGAGAAATAATGATCAAATAACCCATTTTTCACTTTTTCATGCAAAGAAGGGTAGTTTAAAGAAGTAATGCAAGGTGTTAAGCCATGTTTGAAACTCTTATGCCATGTTGGGGATGAAACATATTTAGAAGAGGAAAACATGTCCTTAGAAGTATGGTAGGACTATTTTATAACTCCCTTAATATTTTTAACTCCTGTGGACACTTGGAAATCTCCCTCTTATGTGCCCCCTCTCTCTCTCTCTCTTTGTTCCTCATTTATCTATATAAATTGCCTCTTTTGGCATTATGTGACATCCACAAGTTAGTATGGTGAATCCATACTGAATTGAACACTAATTTTTCGTATTAAATAACCATTAAAACTAGTTTTAGTTTCTCAAATTCTTTCATAAGTATGTGAATTAGTCCATTGATGAATAACAAGTGATAGTTCTCTTTCCTTACACTTATTTATCTCTTTCATGTTTAGTGTGTGTAATCTACCTTATCGTAGGTATTATTAAGTGTAAACAATAGATTTGTGTGATTTCAAGTGCATAAGAGGGTTACTATAGTCCATTATTATACCTATTAATCATCTACCTTTAAAGTTACTTTACATTCCACCTTCATATTGAAGTATTATGTTAGGAAAACCTTGAGTTTTAAAATCATATTTTTTGTTGCTCTTTCATAGTGCATGTTAAAATAAGTCATGGAGTTTACATAGTGCATTACCTCTATTAGATTATTTTTTTATCTCATTTTATCCCTTTTCATTAAAATTAAGTAGGTTAGTGGTTAGTTTCAGGTGTTGTGTATGGGAGCTAACCCATAATCTAGAGACTCACCTCTAAGAATTGTTACCCACAACATAAGAGGTGTTTCAATGTTATTATAAGTTTTAGGAAGCTGGTGTAGTCTCCTTAGGGTTAAAATTTGGTTGCTAATATATTTGGCATGCTTAGTGGGACCTCATGGTCTAAGAAGTTGTCAAAGGTAGATTTTTATCTTGACAAACTTGAAGTTGTAAAGTTCCTTCATATAGTATCTGGTGACTCCAACAATCATTAGCTCTTGGTTGTAGACTAGTGATTCATTTTCATACCTAAGGTAAGGACAAAATATTCTAATAAATGCATTCCATTTGAATTTTTAGAGATACCTTACTATTAAATTATATCAAAGAGGTTTTCTAACACCTATCCATATTTAAATAAATATTTTGTTGCTCATATACCTATTATGAGACTCTTATTGGGTCCAATTTGCAATATATCAGCCCATAATAACTTGTCCTTTATTTCCTTAAATGTTCATAGTCCTTTATCACTTTATCATTATGATGGCATACCTATGTCATCCCTTAAAAATTTGCCTTATTACATGGGAAAATTTTCCACTAATCCTATTAAACACATAAGGAACATTGCCAGCTTTTGCAACATACATAACATCACTGAAGAGAATGTTTCTATCAAGTTTTTGGTTATTTATTGTTTTTCCCCTTATTTTAGTTTGTAAGATTTATTCCATCATGATAGACATATAGATGTGAGGTATCATTTTTAATGATGTCTTTTTGGAATCTTGGTGCCATCTAGAGGAATCATTGCACACCTTGTGCCAACCTACAGGGAGCTAACCAATTCCAAGATTCTTAGGGGATCTTCCAAGTTGGAAGATATGTAATGACTGTAGTAAGAAGGGTGTAAGGTGATGGAGCTGGTATAATGACCATAAGGGATCCATCTTGGCACTTCATATTCACAATCCACCTTGGTAGAGATGTTTGTTAAAAGAAACAAAAGGAACTCAAACTAGTGAAGTAGAGGACATGAACTTAGTGCAATGAAGATCTGGAGAATTGGTTATGTAAACATTATAATGGACACCATTAGATCTAGGAGTAGCATAGATGCCATTAAGGATCCAATTGTAGTACCCAAGCTTGCCTATGAGCCTTTAGGCCATTAAGTATTTTGAATTAAGCATGTACTCTATTTTAACTACTATGGACTCTATTTAATTTTAACTTTTATGAATGGTAAAGAATGGTTGCCTTAAAAAATTGTTCCTAGTTATACATCTGTGAATTACTTTTAGAATGCAAATTAATTATTATAATGTCATACTTTTGATACACTTATATTAAATAATAGGTTATGCAATATTTTGGTTTATGTAATTAATGGAATTCATGTGTTAATTGATGGTGTTAACATATCTTTTATATCAACTAAGTTTAGATCTCACATAAAGCAATTATATCCTTCCATGCAGTGCAAGCCTAGTATGAAAACTTTAACTAAAGTATCCCTTTAACCCTTCATGTACCAATATGGCCCTAGTATTAACATAACAAAGGTTTGTACCCCTATGACTAGAACTAGTCCACCAAAGGGCTTATGCCTATAGACCACTAGGCTTAGCACATGAAAGGCTTGTACTTATGGATCTACTTGAAAATGTTTTTTATTTGACCAAGTTTCATAAGTGAAATATTTTACCATGGCATAATTAGCCTAATATGGGTCCTAGTTCTTTATTTGATATGCTTTGCATGAGTGTATAAGGCATGTACCCTATGTGGATTGATGCTAATGTAGCTAAGTGTAAAATGTTGAGCGCATAAAGACAATCCCATCTTTGCACCTAAGTGTGATGAGTCTAGAACCAACTTAGACATACCTTGTGCACCTGACTTTTCTATAACATTTTGGTTCCATTATTGGGACCCATGTTGAATTTTGTTGTTGTAATGGTATGAAATAAAAATTTACTAACTCTCCCTTGAAAACATTGAGAACTATTTGAAATAGGTAAAAGATAGCTTTATGCTGAAGCATCCAACTTACAAAGGACAAAAGTCAGGAAAGTGGGTTCAACACAAATTGTATGATGCTCTATATGAGGTTTTTTTTACAAGTTGCTTGAACATGTGTACCAATGGTTGGTTGAATATTTAACCCACCAAATGAAGAGATATGGATAATTCTATGAGTGTAAAAAGGAGTGATTATAGATGCTTGAGACCCTAGATAACACTTAGACTAGACCAGTAGACAAATGGTGGTAAGGAGTGTTGAATAATTACATGCTTGAGTTTGTATTTTCTACAAACTCATGTGCTAAGGAAGTAGAATACCAATTTTTGTGTGAACCTAGAGGCACGTTTATGAAGGAATTTAGTGCAGAGCTTAAAAATCTAATGGTGGACTATAGGTTTGAAAATTTGGGTATGGAAGGTTAAATTCCTTTCATGTATGAGCAATGCAAATGGGGAAAAGGGGATATGTAGGTGAGGTACAATGGAAAGATATGAGTATATTGACACCTGAGAGCTCAAAATATAGACCTATAAGAAGAGATGGTGTAGGATGATAGAAGATCTAGAACCTAAAAGTGATAAAAGAACCCATAGCAAGTGGGAAGGGCATGGGGAAAGATCTCTTAAAATGTATTAGTGCAAGGATAAGAGCAATAATGAAGTAATGGATCAAGCTCAATATTTGATAGTTTGGAATCCACTAGGTTCCTAAAAGACTTGGTGAATTAAGATACACTTGATATGCCTACCCCATTTAAACTTATGATGAATGCTCATGCATTAGATCCCCCACTTTAAAAAATCATAAAAGTGATAATTGACCCTATTGTCCACATAGATTTTAGACAATTTTCAGACTGGGAGTGTAATTTTTTGATTTAACAAATTATTCCTTATAAGGAGGTAAGTGCCACTATATCTAGATCAGTAGGTGCTAGTTCACCACTAAATAATTTGAGCATAAGCATACTGGCTCAACCAATGTCAGCAATGCAAAGTGGGTAACAACCCATAGGAAGCAATTTCATACCACAAGTCAGTAAGACACTACCATCATCATTTATGATGCTAGTATTAATGTTAGGACTAGTACCTAACCTACTAGATGGAGGTGTTGGAGTAATTTCACTAAGATAAATGTTGGGGTGACAAGTGCCTTAGATCCCATCTACCCCCTTCAGAGTAAATATATTATGAAATGGCCATATACTTGTTAGAGTATCGTGACATGGAAAATGCTATAGAGCATGTTTTGAAGTGTGAGCTACAGTGGCATGCATAGGGCATAACCTAATTAGAGTGTAAGGTAACCTAGTTCATGACCACTTTAATTGATCATGGCCATACCTGGTATAGGAAATTTGACCTTAACTAGGCTATGATAGACTATGATACCCTAAAGGAGCTATTCTTGAAGTAATTTGAAATATTATATTTTGAGTAATAGAGAATCATCACGCTCAAAGAGATAACCCAAAAAATATTAAAAAGCATGCACATGTATGATTCAAGGTTCAAAAATCAACTTTCAAAGCTCCCATATTATATCCACCCTTCCTAGTATGCATAATGATTCATTAGAGGATTGTTAGTACCATTTCAAAGAGCATTTTCTATGAAGACTTTTACAGACCCTCATAAAGCACATGAAGCCATGCTTGGAGCTAAGGTAGTTAAAAGTGTAGATACTAGGTTCAACCCATTTATAGAGGTGCATATTATGCCTATGGGCTCCCAACTCCAAAATCTTATCACTAGTTCATTGTAAGACACTAAAAGTGGATTATGGTGCATTGACTATTAAGTGGAAGGCCATAATAGGAATAACTAACCATGAAGGAATATATGCACTCTATTTCTTAGTTAAGAAGTCTATAAAAAGGTGTATGATGTTCATAACTACCCATTATTACAATGCACTAGCTAGGTCAACATAACCATTTATTATCAATTGTGTGATGCCTATACCCATACCACTATTGACTATCAAGTGACTGATGAGATACATAAGAACATAGAAAGAGGAGCATGGATGCCACTATAATAGTCAATGGGTAGACTAACCAAGTGAATGAAGGTTATGGCCAAAAAAATATAGGCTTCAAAATGAAATGAGGTACCAAAGGGTGAGGTGGACATAGTGGTGGAAGGTTCCCACCCTGCTCATGTTATAAGTGTGATTCCATAAAACACTATCAACACAACTATCCTACACATCCCACATGTGGGTATTTTCAAGGGTCCCATAAGGTCAAGGAATGCCCTGACCTATAAAAAAATTTAACCCAAGGAAGGCTTGGAATAGATAAAGGCATAAAATGATTAGGTGTGAGATGAAAATGAATAAGTGGACCCCAAAAGTGTAATTAATCTGCATAGAGATAGTCAAAGTGTAGGCAACTACTCATAGTGGATTCACTACTCAGTCGCCAGTTGTGCCAATACCTAAGTTATGCATAGAATATGGAGTTAAGGGTCACACTAAGTGTGTAATGTGACTTAAACCCAAATATACACCTTTCTTAGACCTAATGTGTCAAAAATATGTATTGCGATAGGCCATGAGTGTAATCAAAATCTTGTAAATGGATATCCAACTAGAATGAGAACTAGAAGTGTAGGATACTACTTCCCAAAAGAAGTAGGATAGTTAAGAAGTGGAGATACAAAAATTAATAGAGATCTTACACCTCTTGCAAATAGAGGGTATGCTTCCCCTATTGAATAACTTTCTCTTGAAGCATGCAAGATAGAAGCTATTTGAATTCCTTGCATCATGCATGGAAAGTGCATGGTAATTTTAACATTCATATAATGTAGACTATGACCAAGATATCCTCATGGATGACACATTTAATGGATAGTGTATTTTTGAGGTCCTTATAGACATAAGCACTGAGGTCAACATCTTGACCAAGAATGCTTGGGAGAAAATGGGCATTCCTACCTTGAAACCTTCCCCTCATATAATTTTAATGGCTAATAAGACCCAATCATAGCCTATAAAAATTCTAAAGATCATAGTTGTAGTTATCATGGGCATCCAATTCCATGCTCACTTTGAAGTGATCAAGTTGGAAAAACAAGACAACTACTTGGTGCTTCTAAGAAGGCCATGGTGTAATGCAAATATGTACTTCAAGAAGCTCTACACAACATTAAATAATGGAAAGGAGAGGTTAGTTATACCCAAGTCATAAGACCAAAGACCCCCTATGTCAAGAGTGTGGGCCTCGAAGATGAGATCAACCACATATATAACATCACAATGCAAGGCATGAAAAATCTAAACCCTGATGATCAAGGAGTCATCTCTTGGAAAGATGGATAATCAACCTTAGATACCACAAACATTACTTGTGATTGATGGGTTGAGGAAGCATATGAGACAACTTGTTGAATATGCCACTTGATACATGCAAAGGCACCAAAACTAGTAAAGATAGGCTAGGTCTAAATTAATCTCACTTGAAAAATATGGATCCATTACATCAAGAAGAAGGGAAAGAGAGTGTTTCACATTAGTAAGGGAAAACTTTTAGTTATCCCAAGATATGTAAGGAGTAATCTAGTAGAAGACTATGTCTAAGACCTCAAATCATGTATCCCAAAATAGGTAGATAGAATGGGCACACTAATGTATACATTAAAAATCACTAACACTCATTGGTGGGTAGTGTAAAGGCCTAGATTACCAACTTGGAAAGATGTGAAATTAGTCATCTACACTATATTTTGGAAGAGTAATGAGTACATGGACATCTCAACCTACTCTAGTGACTCTGGCCCTATAGCACATGTGCACCTTTGCAAAGAAATATAGAATGTATGTAGAAAATTTACCCCAATGTACCTATGGGTGCACGCCTTCTATAGGACCTAAAATACTTAGGCACAATAATGGTACATTTTCAATGATATGCATAGTGAGATATCTAATTTGGATGCTTTAAAGGAGTGGTTTGTTCACACCTTCTCCTTTTCTTCACAAACCCTTTCACTAATTGAGCTACTACAAATAGTTAGAAGGTTAGTGTTTGAGGACACTAAAATATTGGAGAAGCAACTAAAAGACATGTTTAGTGAAAAGGTGTTGGCACTCCTAATGTTCTTTAAAGATTAAACCCTCAACAATAACTCTAGTGATGAGGATGATGAAACTTAAAAGGTACACAATTGGATAAGCCTAACAAGAAAAAAGGAAACTAGTGTGCCAAGTTGAGGATAACACTCTAGAGGAAGAAGACCCTACCCACCTTTACATAGAAACAACTAAGGGAAGAAAAAAAGTAAAGGATTTACATTAGGATAAGAATGAGCCCTACTGTATGCTACTAAAAACTACCAAGGTAGACATTAGCTCAGAAGAAGAACCAAAGATTGCTACTTTAGGTGCCTATTGGTCTAACATGCAGCTAGATCACATTATTGATCTCTTGAAGGAGTTTTAAGACTTGTTATCTCAAAAATATAGAGACATGAAAGGCACACACCCATCCCTTATGAAAATGAGCATAATCTAGTAGATGTCACAAGACCTATAAAGAAGTGACCTTATAGGATATACCCCAATCTTCATGCCAATGTCAAAATTATTGTCCCTAAAAAATGACTTCTCATTTTTGGGACAACATATGCACTATTTTGGCCCTACAAGACCAAAATTGTCCCTTCCCTTTACAAAAATTTGTTTTGAGCTTTCAAATTCCTCATTTTTCAAGCTTTTCTAGTAAAGGGATTAGCGGGTTCAAAGGTTCAACATCATCTGCAAAAGCTAGGTGCATTTGTCAGAGGTTCAAAGTTTAACCATTTCAAATGTTTCATGGATTCGAGCAATTAACAAGTTTCAAAGGCTCGAACCATTAAACCTTTGAACCTTGAACCATTTTGGTTCATCAGTTCAATGGGTTCAATGATCAAGAGGTTCAATGCATTTGGTTCAAAAGGATATCAAAGGGGCTTAGCCAAATAAATGGAATGAACCATTGAACCTTGAACCACTTCAAAGTTTAATGGTTTATGGGTTCAAAGGTTTAAAGGCTACCCCAGTTAAGGAAATAAGCACATGAAAAAGCAAGAGTCAAGCAGATGCTGCCAAGTGTCGTTAGCTGAGCCCATTATACTTTATTTCAGGAAGTGGTGGAAGCTACCACCTATCCCTTAAAGAGATCGGTGGAGGCTGATAAGTGTCATCATCCACGAGAGCCAAACTGAGCCCCAAAAATTTTTATGGTGTTGCAAAACCTTGAGAGTAGAAAGTGCAAAGTGTCAATAGTGGAATGTTTCAATAAGAAGAGGTGAAAGATGCCACATGTCAAAAGATGGGGGCCCCTCAAATGCAAAGGCGTAGAATCAAAGGGAGGTGACTTCCTTCAGACAAATTGTCTAAAGGAATTCCTTCAGACATTTTATCCAAAGGAAATAAAGGGACCAATAGCCCTCTAAAAAAATTGAAGCCTGAAGGCCACCTAGAAGATCCCAAAGGGAAAATACCCTTGTAGGGGGGAACACTCGACACACATGAAATGAACCTTTTTTAAGACCCCAAACGGCATGTTCCCTTCAAAAAAGGTTGAAGTATTAAAGCACAGTAAAAGCTTCCAAGTGTCACATACTGAGACACAATTTCAAATGAAGCTTCAAAGCATGGAACTCACCACTTGTCCCATCCTAGTGTAGTGGAATCTGCCACGTGTCTACATCCATACCACCAACCTTTAACAGTTTCAAATCTTATTCTAATAAGCTTATTTCAAAGACATAGATGCTACCACATGTCCTCACCCGCGTCATAGTAGGATGAGAGGCTTGTGAATGTCAAATTTAGAATGACTGGCTAGCCATTAACCTTCAATCGAGGAAAGACCCATCAATGCCAAATTGGTTGCAATTGTCTGTTGATTTTTGTGGACTCAAAAGGTGAACCCGGATGCATCTAAATAGCCTAAGGTCAATACATAGAGAAGGAAGAGACAAAGAGGGAAACTCAACAAGAGTTATTTCTAGTAGGTGAAGCAGTTTGCCAGGTAAATATTTGGGACCTCCAAACATTAAAAGTGCCATCTATTTTTCCCCTTTGACATAAAGGAAGAATAGACAATTGCATAGCTAGCAAGTGATGGAATGATTGATTCAGGCTAAGGAGTAGACAAAGGAGATAAACCAACACACCACAGTTAAAGCAGTCACCCTGTTCTAGCATGACAAAATCAAGAATGCATCCAAGGCATTAATGTGCTGAATGGATCACCCCATGGGAAAAGGTGCTAGGCCTCTCTCTGCCTCTATATAATGTAATCTTTTGTATCATTGAAGGAGACTTTTCATTTTTATAAGAGTGAAACTTTGCCCATTTTGAAAGAAGAAGACTAAGACTTGAGCTTAGATTGTAATTTCATTTCATTTTATCTGAATGAGAAAGCAAGTTGTTTGTAGACTTTGTGCTATTTTGGCTTGTGCTAGTTTAGGAAATTGTTCTTATGTCTATTTCCTAGAAGCATTCTTATTTATTTAATTTGACAAGTAGAACCAATGAAAGTAATTAGTAAAGTGTCCTAAAATCAACTATGAGGAAGACTTTGCACTTTCACATTTGCTTTCAGTCTGTGCTTTTATTTTCTTTCTATGTTGAGGATTCTAGGATGACTTTGTGCCCCCATTATCCTTTATGATATACTCTTTGGGTAGTTGAGGTGGAAACTTTGTGTTCTATTTCATCCTGCTAGTTACAATGCCCTTTTGTCATCAGTTACTTTTACTACCTGAAAGAAACTCATGTTGTTTCCTACAAGAACACTTCTGAAAGAAGAGAAGTACCTTTAGTGTTTTCACCAAGATTTTCTCCTTTATCTATGAGCATCATCTTTGAAAGAAGAGAGATGGATGGTTTATTCTGCCCCAATGTGTTATTTTCTACTTATATATATAGTATATAGCCTCTGTATATTTAATAGGGAACCTCCCCTTGATGAGAGGAGAGATTTATCCCCTATTGATGTAGGAAAACTACACACCTAGATAACCAATCTCCCTATGCTATGGTGATATAAACTATTTTGCTCACCAGTTAGCTGGTCGACAAAATATTCACCCAATAATTTTTGGCGACTCTACTAGGGAGGGACAAGTAGTTTGAAGCCTCAAGCTTTAAATTAAAGCAAGACCAGTCATTTTCCATTTTTATTTCACAATCTGCCAACTCCATAGCTATACCAAAGGCTAAAAATCCCAAGGTGTTGTTGGCCCTACTTTTGAGTTGGTGTAGCAGAGTAATTTTGAGTTATTTCCTCCACAACTTCACCTTAGATGAACTAAGAGTCTTCCTCCTAGCCCTACCAGGTCACCACCACAAGGTAGAGCTTCTTTTCCTAATGTTAGCTAAGCTTTGCCTATCCACACTCCACCTATATTAGTGATCCCACTTTTACATAATCAAATCATGGCTCAAGGCCCCTAGGGTAACTCTTTTGGTCTACTAAATTTGAATCTATCTCTGCATGAGCTTCCACGCAGTTCAAGGAAAAAATTTCCCAAATTCTTTGGTAATGGGAAATTTCATCTTGATGAACACATTTCAGCTTTCAACATAGCCTATGGCATAATAGGGGTGGAATTTGAAGACATAACAATCAAGTTGTTTGTGGAGACACTACAAGGCACTGCTACAGACTAGTTCTACCACCTGCAGGTTAGATCAGTGACTGATTGGGACACTCTAAAAGACAAGTTTGAAGCTAGGTTTAAGCCTATAGAAGATGCATATTCCTTGTTGGCCTAGCCCACACAGATGAAGAAAGAGCCTCATGAGCCTATGAGGGATTTTATTGCCAAGTTTGATAAGTTGAGGCACAAGATTCCCATGGTCACCTAGCCAACACCTCAAAACCTCAAATGCTTCCTCATCAACTCACAACTACTTGAAGTGAGTTTCTTGCTAATATGGGCTAGACACATATACCTTGCTACTACTCAAGACCTTTCTATTGAGGTAGAAGATGACCTTATCTTGGTAGGAAAGATAAGGAAAGAACCTAATAAAGGTAAATCCTCTTCATCTTCTCAATACTCACCTATACCCACCACTGACCTAATGGTGCAAAAGCTGGAAAATGAAATGTTAGCTCTCAAAAAGTAAGTGGTGCAAGGGATGTCATCTACTCTTGCATATAGAGATATGCCTAGGAGGATATTTTAGAATCAGACATACCAAGGCAATGCTGCCAGGAATCTAGGATAGCAAAATTGCCTTCCTTCTCCACAGAGGAACCTTGCCCTCAAAGCACCTCTAACTAACTTAGTAGTTGGATATCTTGAAGTTTAATTGGACTTCTCATTCTAGCCTGAGTTGAATCCCAAAGATGACACTAATCTCTTCACTGAAGAAGAAGAAGAAGAATTAGCTTGTGACTCCCATATTGGTTTCTTGAACTATCAGGATGAACCCAAAAGTGAAGGCAATACAAATGAGGGGTCATACATTATTTTTACCTAGTCTAAGAATCAATCAGCTCAACAAAATGATAAGGATAAAGTAGAGGAGTGACCTCAACTAGTAGTTTCAATTTCTAAGTGGGGATTCCCTCTTCCTTTCTAGCCAAAGGACACAATGATTTTGAGAAAGGTAAGTACCCCAAATGCCCCTACGCCTTCTACTTCAAATCTATAGTCCAGTCTTCCCCCTTTAAAAAATCAAAAGGATAAATTCCCATCCTCTGATTCTAGCTCATTCCAGACATTTGATATCATTGACCATATAAAGAAAACCAAAATTCAAATGTCTGAATTTGAATTTTTGCAATCCCATCCTGAGCAATCAGATAGACAGGTTTAATGTGTTAAAAACTAGAACATCCCTATTAAACAAGTAATTCCCAAAGTGACACATGATCCTACTAGGAATGCACCCACTAGGAACAACCTTGTCATTGTTCCCCCTACTGCTCCTGGTAGAACTAAACCTTTTTATGTCTCACTGCTAATAAATGGACATCAACTGAATAATTGCATCATTAATTCTAGAGCTTCAGACAATGTCATTCCTGCTAAAGTGGCTAAATCCCTTGGCCTCACATTGAATAAGACTTTTGGTAGATGCTTCTCCATGGAGAACAAGCAAGTGCCTTTGCTGGGACAAATTAAAGATGCCCAATTTACATTTGTTGCCTTTCCAAACAAAAGAATCAAGATGAAAATCTTGGTAGCAGACATCCCAGCATCATATGACATCCTTCTTGGGTAGAATTTCTATAGGGATGTTGGAGGTGAATTGTGCATGGATTTATCAGAGGTGAGGATTCTAGTCAAAGTTGTTATGAAGAGGTTGCTCCCTGAGAAGGAAGAGAAATATGTGGTTACCCAGACCTCAACACCTAAAGCTCAAATTCTATTTGAGTCTTCAGGCATGGGTAACTACTTTCTATACATGAATGGAGTTCATGAGACATATGATGAAGCTCCTATAGATGATAGCCTAGAAATGCATTCAGTTGGAATCGCAGAGGAATTGGCTGAGCATAATGCAAGTGTGAAAGTATCTCCACCCCTGGATGAAGAAGAATCTAAAAGAAAATTCGTATCAAATGAGGTATGGATTCTTAAATTTGATGGTAGTTTCTCTTCCATTGGTTCAGGAGCTAGGGTTGTGTTAATATCTCCTTAAGGAGATATTTTTCTCTCATCTTATAAATTGTAATTCAGCAACATGAATAACATAGCTGAATATGAGTCTTTATTGCTTGGATTGAGAGCCACTCGAGACAAAGGCATCAAGCTCCTTGCTAAAGGAGATTTTGAACTAGTGGTTTGTCAGGTGAGGAACTTGTATCAAACAAAAAATGAAATATTGCATCATTATTACAATCTAGTCTAGGACCAACTTGAAGACTTTGATGCTTTTAGCATCTCTATAGTTCCCAGAGAATTTAATGACCAGGTGGATGCACTGGCTGTTTCAGCTACTCTCTTGGTCCCCCACCCAAATTTCAAAGGAAATAGGTACACAATTAAGCTGGTATTTTTCCCAAGTGTACCTAATAATGCCAGTCATTGGTAGGTATTTAACAATGACAACCAAATCATTGCCTTCCTAGAGCAAAAAGATGGCTTTGAACGGCTGCATTTTGAAGGTAGTGAACCTCAGAAGTGTGAAATAGCTCCTAAATCAAATGTAGACACGGGTGAGGAGTTCTTGCAACTCAAAGGGAATAAGATTCCCAAAGGCCTGGTTTCCCTTGAGAAGCTATTTGATAAGCATGATAGATTCATCAGACAACAGCCAATGGATTCAAGCTCATCTCAAGAGTTTAATCAAGTAAATCTGGGAACCAAGGAAGACCCCAAGATGGTGAACATTAGTAAATGTTGTACTCCTAAAGATCATTTCAAGTTCACCTCTTTGCTCAACAAATACATGGATGTCCTAGTGTACTCCTATGATGACCTAAAATCACTCCAGCCTGATGCAATTCGACACAACATCCCTCTCAAGGCTGATTCAACACCTTAAAGTCAAAAGTCTAGGCATTATAATCTAAAAATATCAGGTATTATTTTATTTGAGATACAAAAAATATTAAATTCTAGGATAATCTTCCCAATCCATCATTCCACATGGGTTGCAAATATAGTGCCTATGAGAAAGAAGAATGGTGAAATTCACCTTTGTGTGGATTTTAAAAACTTGAATTAGGCATCCTTAAAGGATAATTAACCTTTTCCAATCATGGATCAAGTGCTAGAAATAGTGATAGGCTTAGAGATGTTATCAATGCTAGATGGCTTCTCAGGATATAATCAGGTCAAAGTTGGTGAAGCAGACCAACATAAGACTACTTTCACCACACCTTAGGGCACGTTTGCATATAGAAGAATGCCTTTTGGCTTGATAAATGCTGGCACTACCTTCCAAAAAGAAATGGACCTTGCCTTCAAGGATGAGATGGGTAAGTTCATTATAGTTTATCTTGATGACTTGATCATCTTCTAATGCATGAGCATTTATTATTTCCCTCCATTTGTTTAGTTTTAAAAAATTTAAATTTGGTTAAGTATTTTTAGGTAGGAAATCGAGTCTGTTAGGCAAAATTCTATGTGGTTTGTATTTTCTTATGTTAGGAGAGCTATTTTATGCATTCTGGGAGGTTGTTATGTGGCACCCAGGATAGAATTTAACATCTAAGTTGAGAAATATAGTTGGATATAGGGGATTTTATGTGTAAAAATAGGGGAGATGTATGTGTAGAAGAGAAGCAAGGCATAGGAGGGAGACTGGCAGTGCAAAATAACACTAGTCTTATATGAAAGGGGCATTGTTATTTCTACTGGGTGTAGTCTCCTGTTGGTCGCATGATTGCTAGACCATTTTAAATACATTGATTTGAATATAATTTTGGGTATTTCAATGTTGGTTGGGCTACCTCAATGTATTATTTGCAATTCTGGCCATTTCAAATATATGTGATGTGATGTTGGGCACTCAAATGATTTGAAACCAAATAATAATTCTATGCTTAGGTGAGTCACAAAAATTTATTGGATATGAGTCTTAATTAAACTTTTATGCTTTCAGTTTGAATTAAAATATACAAGATCTGCCAGAATAGTGAGTTGTATCTTCAAGTCCAAATTTTTTTTCTTGTTTAAGAACTTATGGACTGTTAGCCTTATGCATCACGAGTAAACTATCAAAAAAAATCTAGATGATATTCTATGTTTGAAGAATTAATTTGTCAAGGCATATGTTTTATCCCTATTTAGAAGAGATTTATATTATCATTTAAAAGTTGCAAAACATATAGCTGAGCCCTACTTGCTAGAAGTGTTTTCAGCATCTTCTCTAAGCATCACCCAAATTATATGAGCCATTTGCAACAAGTGCTGGAGCGTTGTAGCTAGAATGGCATTTACTTAAACCCCAAGAAGTCAGTCTTTAGAGTAATGTAGGGGAAACTTCTCAGACACGTTGTGTCCAAAGGAAGCATAAAGATTGAATCAGACAGAGTCAAGTCTATCTAAGAACTTTCATTGCCCACAAGCAAGACTACTATTCACTCTTTCTTTGGAAAGGTGAATTTCTTACGGAGGTTCATCCCTGAGTTTGCCGAGAAGACTAGGCACATTGTAAACATGATGAAGGGAAAAGCCACCTTCAACTAGACTGAAGAAGGTAAGTTGGCATTTGAGGATATCAAGACTACCATTGCCCATGCTCTAATTCTAGCATGTCCAGACTATAGCAAAGAGTTCACCATTTACAGCTATGCTTCAGAAGATACACTTTCAGCAATTCTGGTTCAACAGAATAAAGAAGGTATGGAATCTCCCATTTACTTCATGAGCTATCCTCTCAAAGCTCATGAGATGAAGTACTCAAATATGGAGAAGTAGGTTTATGCAGTGGTGAAGGCTATAAAACATTTTCATTTATACATCCTTAATTCTTAGGTTATTGCCTTAGTCCCTGACACCACAGTGAAATCTATACTGACTCAGCAGGAGTTTGGGACAAAAAGAGGCAATTAGGTTGTAAAGATCTAGGAGTTTGATATGATCATCAAGCCAACAAAGCTAGTACATGGAAAGGGGCTATGTTAACTAATTTTTGATAACAAGCCAAGAGAAACAGAGCATGAAGAACCAAAGGTGGATGACACACCAACAATCCTCTTTGTCTCCACCATAAATGAGTGGTATTCAGGTATTGCTCATTTCCTTACTTATGTTGAATGTCCTATTCACCTATCTTATAAAGAAAGGAGAACTATCAAGCTAAAAGCTGTTAATTTTGTCTTGTGGGACAATGGCTTATATAAGAGGTGCCTTGATGGAACGTTCCTTCACCATGTGGACAAGGAGCAACAAAGCTGACTTCTGAAGTCTCTCCACCATTCGGCCTATGGAGGACATTTTTTTGCCCCTGTGACTACCCATAAGATCCTATGAGCCATGTATTATTGGCCAACTCTCTTTCAAGATGCATATAAGTGGGTCAGGGGATGTGAACTATGCCAGCAGTTTGTTGGAAGGCCCAAGTTAGCTGCCCTACCCCTCGAACTAGTAATCATAGAGGAGTCATTCTAGTAATGGGGGATTGATTTTATTGGATTTGTAAACCCATCATCAAGTACTGGACATGACTATGTCCTCACATCAATAGACTACTTCACCAAATGGGTGGAAGTAGTTCCAACCAAACATGCTACTTTAGAAGTAGTATGCAATTTCCTCAAAGAAAACATCATGTCCAGGTTTGGGCTCCCAATCAAAATTGTCACTAACAATGCCACCTATTTCACTTCCTAGGAGATTAATCAATTCTATTTTCACTACAGAATCACACTCTCCCACTCTTCTAATTACTTTCCACAAGGGAATGGATAGGCTGAATCAAGCAATAAGAACCTGGTGATTATCATCAAGAAGCTGGTGGATGATAACCAAAGGACTTGGCATAAGGTATTAGTTAATGCTCTATGGGTAGATAGAATTACACCCAAGAGGGAAATTGGTATGTCTCCCTTCTAACTTCTTTATTGTGTCAATGCTGAGATACCAATCACCTTGGAATTGCCAGCATTGAAATTGGCTAAGGCAATTGAGGATCAAACGTACGAGAGCTCACTTGAAAAGAGGATCATGTGGCTTATTGAGTTGAATGAGTAGAGAATTGTAGTGGTGGACTGAATTTCCACCCATCAAAGTCTGGTGAAGAATCTCTTTGATCGAAAAGCAAAGAATCATGATTTTCAGATTGGAGATCAAGTCCTGCTGTGGGACAAGAGAAGAGAACTAAAGGGGATGCATAAAAAATATGATTCCCTGTGGAGGGGCCCTTTTACTATTCATCAGCTTAATGGTAAAAATAGTTTCCTATTGAAGTATCAAGATAGAACTCTCTTTTCTCTACCTCATAATGGGCAACATCTAAAGCACTTCAACTCTTGAAGTATCAGATGAGTTCCCCTATACATATGTATATTTGTGTAGTCTTTTGTTTCTATTTTGTTCTTTTGTTTTCATTTTTGGAGCCTTTCTTCTTGGGTATCACAACTCCATAGCCCAATAGCACACTTCAAGGCACTGAAGATTTTGGTTTCTACTCCCCTCAACTATGTTTCAAGTTTCCAACTGAAGGTAGTTCCCCAACAGGAGCTAGTTGTTGTCCCCAAAAAATGACTTCTCATTTTTGGGACAACATATGAATTATTTTGGCCCTGCAAGACTAAAAATTTCCCTTCCCTTTACAAAAATTTGTTCTGAGCTTTCAAATTCCTCATTCTTCAAGCTTTTCCAATAAAGGGATTAGCAGGTTCAAAGGTTCAACATCATCAACAAGAACTCAGTGTATTTGTCAGAGGTTCAAAGTTTAACCATTTCAAAGGTTCCATGGCTCCGAGCATTTAACAATTTTCAAAGGCTTAAACCATTAAACCATTTAACCTTGAACCATTTTGGTTCATCAGTTCAATAGGTTCAATGATCAAGAGGTTCAACACATTTGGCTGAAAAGGATATCAAAGGGGCTTAGCCAAATAAATGGAATGAACCATTGAACCTTGAACCTCTTCAAAGTTTAATGGTTCATGGGTTCAAAGGTTCAAAGGCTACCCCAGTTAAGGAAAAAAGCACATGCAAATGAAAGAGTCAAGTGGAAGCTGCCAAGTGTCATCAGTTGAGCCCATTATACTTTGTTTCGAGAAGTGGCAATAGCTGCCACTTGTCCCTTAAAGAGATCAGTGGAGGCCAACAAGTGTCATCATCTACGAGAGCCTAACTGAGCCCCAAACATTTTTATGGTGTTGCAAAATCTTGAGGGCAGAAAGCACCAAGTGTCAATAGTGGAATGTTTCAGTAAGAAGAGGTGGAAGATGCCACATGTCAAAGGATGGGGCCCCCTCAGATGTAAAGACATAAAATCAAATGGAGGTGACTTCCTTCAGACAAATTATCTGAAGGAATTCCTTTAAACATTTTTTTTGAAGGAAATAAAGGGACTAATAGCCCTCCAAATAAATTGAATCTCGAAGGCCACCTGGAAGATCCTGAAGGGTAGATACCCTTGTAGGGGGGAACACTCAACACACATGAAATGAACCTTTTTCAAGACCCCAAAAGGCATGTTCCCTTTGAAAAAGGTCAAAGCATCAAAGCACAACAAAAGTTGCCAAGTGTCACGTACTGAGACACAGTTTCAAATGAAGCTTCAAAGCATGGAACTCGTCATGTGTCCCATCCCAATATAGCGAAAGTTGCCACGTGTCTGCATCTGTACCCCCAGCCTTTAATAGTTTTAAAGCTTATTTTGATAAGCTTATTTCAAAGACATGGATGCTGCCACATGTCCTCACCCACATCATAGTAGGATGACAGGCCTGTGAATGTCAAATTCAAAGTGACTGGCTAGCTATTAACCTTCAATCAAGGAAAGACATGCGAATGCCAAATTGGCTGCAATTGTTTGTTGATTTTTGTGGACTCAAAAGGTGAACCCGGATGCATCTAAAGAGCCTAAGGATGGGACATAGAGAAGGAAGAGACAAAGATGGAAACTCAGTAGGAGTTATTTCCATTAGGTGAAGAAGTTCGTTGGGTAAATATTTAGGGCCTCCAAACATTGAAAGCACCATCTATATGTCCCCTTTGAGATATAGGCAAAATAGACAATTGTGCGGCTAGCAGGTGATGGAATGAGTGATTCAGGCTAAGGAGTAGAGAAAGGAGATAAACTAGCACACCACAATTAAAGTAGTCACCCTATTCTAGCATGACAAAATCAAGAATGTATCCAAGGCATTAATGAGTCGAACGGATCACCCCATGGGAAAAGGTGTCAGGCCTCTCTCTGCCTCTATATAATGTAATCTTTTGTATCATTGAAGGAGACTTCATTTTTATAGGAGCAAAACTCTGCCCATTTTGAAAGAAGAAGACAGAGACTTTGAGCTCAGATTGTAATTTCATTTCATTTTATATGAATGAGAAAGCAAGTTATTTGCAGACTTTATGATATTTTGGCTTGTGCTACTTTAGGAAATTGTTCTTATGTCTATTTCCTAGAAGCATTCTTATTTATTTATTTTGACAAGTAGAACCAGTGAAATAATTAGTAAAGTGTCCTAAAATCAACTGTGAGGAAGACTTTGCACTTTCACATTTGCTTTCAATCTATGTTTTTATTTTCTTTCTGTGTTGAGGATTTTGGGATGACTTTGTGCCCCCATTATCCTTTGTGATATACTCTTTGGGAAGATGAGGTGGAAACTTTGTGTTTTATTTCATCCTACTAGTTATTGTGCCCTTTTTCCATTAGTTACTTTTACTACTTGAAAGAAACTCCTATTGTTTCCTACAAGAACACATCTAAAAGAAGAGAAGTGCCTTCATTGTTTCCACCAAGATTTTCTCCTTTCTCTATGAGCATCATCTTTGAAAGAAGAGAGATGGATGGTTTATTCTAACTCCATGTGTTATTTTTTGCTTATATATATAGTATATAGCCTCTATATATTTAATAGGTAACCTCCCCTTGATGAGAGGAGAGATTTGTCCCCTATTGATGTAGTAAAACTGCACACCTGGATGACCAATCTCCCTATGCTATGGTGATAGGAACTATTTTACTCACCAGTTAGCTGGTCAACAAAATATTCACCCAACAAAAATAAAGATTGATGGTATGATAGATGTACGCATCATATACCCTATGAAAAATTCTAAATGGGTTATCCCCATGGTCACTACTATCAAGATGGATTGGCGTATCTAGAATTTCATCAACTATAGATTATTGAATGTTGCTTCCATAACCAACCCCTTTCTAATTTTGTTCACTGACGAAGTCTTAAATGGTGTCATAGGTTGTGAGATATATAATTTCACACATGAGTTCTTAGGATACCATCAAGTCTATATTAAATAGGACAAAAAGCCCAAAATGACCTTTGTGATAGAATGGGGTTATTTACATACAATGTGATTCCATTTAGAGCTGATAGTGTGCCATCTGTATTCTCTTGATTGGTGATCACTGCTTTTAAGGACTTCATTCACAAGTTCCTCTAAGTGTACTTATATGATTGTACTATGTATGGGCTAGTGAGGGACCATTATGATAACTTTTTCCTGATGTTTGAGAGGTGCAAGCAGTTTTAAATCTCATTAAACCTCAATAAGTGTGTCTTCATGACACCATTTGACACTTTACTTGGGCACATCATTTACAAGGATGGTCTAATCATTTATCTAGTAAATATTTCCATCATCTTTCATTTCTATACCCCATCAACACAAAAATATGTTCATGCCTTTCTTGGCCATTGTGGGTACTATAGGAAGTTTACAATAAACTATGCCAAGATTGTAACACTAATAGAAGAGATTTTCTAAAAGGATGGCCCATTTTATTAGGGCACAACATAATAATATGCATTTGAAACCCTAAATCTCAAATTGGTAAGTGCACCAATACTATAATATCCTAACTGGGAGACTCCATTTCACATCCACATCAATGCATCTAGCTCTGTAATTGGCACCATTCTAGCACAACCTAGTGAAGACAAAATAGACCATACCATTTCTTTCATAAGAAAAAAACTAAGGTAGAAAAAAACTACACTACAACTGAGTGTGAGACACTTTCCATGGTCTACACCCTACAAAAGTTCTAACAGTATCTATTGGTGACCTCCTTCATTTTCTTCACTAATCATGAAGTGTTCACATAATATTTTCAACTTTTATCAAATACTGATGCTTTACATCTTGTAGGAACCCATCAAGAATAAATCTCTCTAATTTCATGCCTTAAATGGTGCATATAGAATGGGCTGGGTAGACCTTTGGTACTTCACAAGATTGTTATCCCTTATTGCCACATATTATCAATCCAACCAACTCTTGAAATCATTCCCTAAGCTATTATTCCTCACTTGCACACTCCTCTAGTATTTTCCTACTTTCCATCCTTATTTTCCTCACCTTAATACCTTTTTGTCATTTAGTTGTACTGAGTTGACCCTATACTATTTTGGTTAATTTTCACTTAGGATTTAGTTTGGCCTTTGGCTGACCTAGTGAATAATTGACCAAAATTATACAAAGTTGACTAGCTCAACCCTATCAACTAATATTTTTAGAAGGGTTTAGGGTAATATACACCTATATATACAAGATCATTTCATCATAATTTTAATGTTCAATCAAGATTTATTTTCTCATGATTATTTACAATATGCTCTTCCACAATTCTACTTGAGGAGTCTTAGCTTAAGGTTTCTACTTGAAAAATCTAGTATTGTGGATAAGTCTTAGATGTTTTGGCCTTTCTTAGTTATCTTTGCAAACTACAACAACCTCTTAAAAATCCCCATTAGTTAAGGGAGAGATTTAGTCTCGATGGGTTCACATTTAGGTAAGTATTCTCTAAATTTTCTCCTCTCTTTAGTAGATAGAAGTAGCATAAGTATTGGCTTCAAATAATATTACTCTTAATGTTTCATGTATTAGGGTCTTACTCATACTTATCTTAATTTATATTCTCTTATACATTTTTTAATTGTTTAATAACCCCTCATATTATGCCACAAGCTTTGGTGAGTAATATATTATATTTAATTTATTGTTATTAACATAGGTGATATATTAAAACCTAGGACCCCCTTAAGGTTATTGCATGATTATGTTATACTAGAGGCTTTGTAACCATCTTTAGCATGGTGTACTGTGGTAAGAGATCCCCTAATCAAGTCTAGTATATCCCCATATTGGTCATGATCCCACTTAACAAATGTATTCCCAATTGAAAGTGTAGGTATGCTCTATCTTCTTTGAGCCAAGATTGATTTATGTATATGATGCATTTTTTATTGCATACATTTTGTTGAAATCGATGTGAACTAACCTTTGAAATATTTGTTTAATTGTTTTTCATTATTTTTATCATATATTTTCCATATTGAGTTTACCACATTAGCATAATATTCTTTTCTACCCCTCAGATATAGAACTAGGTCAACCCAGTCAACCCTATAATCATGTTTCATTAGTTTCCAAACCCTATTTTTTATACTATGTCAACCTAGTTGACCCTATACAATTTTTTAGACCCTATTTTCTATGTTAGGTTGACCCAATAGACCTTTTACTATTTATCACCTTACCTATTTGTCGATTTAATTATTTGTTTCTCTTTCTTAAAATTTTGTTCATTTTCATCAATCATCATGTATCCTATAAAAATATTCTTGGACAACTTGAATCCATTTACAAACTATATGGAGTTCTCTTTGCTCCTTATCTTTTTTATCTTTTATTCCTCTTTTTATCTTGTGGGGTATCTTGCGATGCCTATCCACACATTACTCTATCTATTAGGGCATCTTGTGATACCCACCCACCTTTCAAAATTTGGATCATCTTATGATGCCAATCCCTACATCTAATTACCCTTTGGGGCATCTTGTGATGCCCACTCTTATTCTACCTAGCATGCTACCAAACTAATTCAACTTCAAGAAACCTTCTGTGACACATAGGCTTGTCTCTCATGTGCTCATCATTGATATAGATATTAGTGTAGGATCCTTCCCTTATTTTTCATGCTTTCTATCTATATTTATTTAGTATTTTTTGAGGTTATTTACATGGATCTCTCCCTTTGTATAAATTTCATATTTTTCACAAGCTTTTAGTCCTTCCTCTTTGGTCTTTTGGTTTCTCTTCTCTTTCATGATTTGCATTGTAAACCCATGGATAAGACACAATATTCCTCATGATGTACCATAGTGTTCTTTTTTTTCATAATCTTTTTATACTCTTTTCACATCCCTTGGATTTTTATTTTGTGAGTTGCAATGTAAGACCATGGATAGAACCTGGCATTTCTCACAAATCCCATCTTTTGCTTATCTCATTTATTTTTCACATGCCTTTTAGCACCCTCAAGGGTTCATCTTTTATGATTTATAGTGTAAGACCATGGATAGGACCTGGCCTTCCACATAAAATTAAAATCATGTTATTCCTTTTCTAGAATGTGTTTTTAATCCTTGTTCTCAACTTTAGCTTTTACTTCTTTTGATAGATGGAATTTTCACAATAATCTATGTTAACATGTTTTCCTCCACTTATTTCATTATTATAATAAGTAATCACACTTTACTATCATTGTATCCCTTTTTTACCCTTTATCACATTTTTTTAATTTGAAGTAATTGAAATTTGTTCCATGTGTCATTCCTCTTAATTTCCCCTTTTCTTTCACTCCACATTAGATAAAACAAGGTCTAAGTCAATATAGCACTTTTATTTCACCTATATTTATGAGGATCTTAGATTCCATGCTCTTTGAAGCTCTCTCTCTTAGCAACCAAGTCCCAAGTATTCAACTGAAAGTCATCTTTAACACCCATGTTTGGTTTTCCAAATCCATATAGAGGAGGAATAGAAAAATCCATAAAGAAAGTTAAAATCCAAATCATTTGAAACCAAAGGAAATGATATATAAAAGGAAACATATAAAATGTCAAAATTCAAAATCACACCAAAAGATGTGATTCTAAGCACATATTCTATCTCTAATTGAAGCTCAAACTCCACAGTTGGCCTCACATAGAGCTGAGGTCCTTTAGGGTGTAATAGGCCATTAGATTGGAATAAGAGAATTGAAAAAACTCTATGGCACTACCTAATTTCTCATGAAACTACCCAATCTTTTTAGTATATCAATGGTTCTATAAGGGGTCCTAAGGAATGGGGAACATGTTATGGGAAGGTAGGTCCATTTTACTTTTCATGCATATAGCCTTCATGGTATGAACTATATACTTCATTTTTTGACCTAAGACTTGTGAGGCTAATATAAGTTATTCAGAGTCCTTAGGTTTGAAAGTATTCTTTTTTTGAAAAACCTAATTTGAGTGTCTTGACTTTGATAAAGAGTTCCTCTACCTTGATTTTTACTTCATTCTCCCATCCACCCATTTCATTTCCCACCTTGATAGGAAAATTGTGTTTACAAATATGTTTTCCTTCTTCTTTAATTCCTTCTTATTTACCTCTTAAAAATATGTTAGCACTACTTTATTTCATTTTTATCTATCCTTAGAGTGAAATAATATGTTTGATCAACTATGGATTACTTTCTTTATACCATATAATTACATTCCTAGACTTGTTTTGTTTCTCCTTTTACCATTTATCTTTTTTTTAATATCCTATTATTATGGACACCTGAGTTTGTACCTTTTTTCCATTGTTGAGTGAGGTTGGCTTGTTAATTTCACTTGACAATGTTGTTTTCCCTTTTTATGTACCTTTTTCCATTTTTGAGTGAGATAAGGATTGTTACTGCTCACTCATCAATGTTGTTTTACCATTTTGTTTCTTCTTTTACTATTGTTTTATTACCATCCTTTTTGACATATATCCTTGGTTTGACTTGGTGAGTTTGTCATTCTTACTTGAGGTTTACTTGTTTGAGTTTTGTAGTTTTTAATAGCCTTGGATTTTTGGTTACCCGATTTACACTTATTTTTTTAACTTGGTCATTTGGTCTAAAATAGCACTTGTCACCCCATCTTACCAGATTCTCAAGTGCATCCCATCCTCATAGCACCAATTATTTTGGATTTCATGTGTTTGTTTATTTTTTCTCCTTAGCTTTGTATTCTTGGGTTTGTTGAAAGTAGTCTCTATGACCTACACAATCAAAACTAACAACACAATAGACAATCATCCAATGATAAAGGTAAGTCAAGGTATGCATCACATTTACTTTTTAGTAATTTAGTTTTTAGTTATTTAATTTTTAGTTATTCCATTTCAATCATTTACTTTTATTTATTTTATGATTTTAAATACCATAACTTTTTTTTAGCATCAACATTATGTGTTCCTATGTTCTTTCTTGAAGTACCATCCCCTGTTTCACCTTAGTGGCATGTGATGAGATTCAAGTGGGGCATATGTATAAACATAATATTTTCAATCAAATACTAATGTTTTACATCTTACAGGAACCCATCAAGACTCAATCTCTCTAAGTGCATGCCTTAAAGGGTACACTTAGAAAGGGGTGGGTAAACCTTTGGTGCTTCATAGGATTATTGTCCCTTATTGCCACATATTACTAATCTAACCAGATCTTAAAACCATTCCATAAGTTATTACTCCTCACTTCCACACTTTGCTAGTATTTTCCTAATTTCTATCCTTCCTTTCCTTACCGTAGTACCTTTTTTTAGTCAATTGTACTGGGTCAACTTGTACTATTTCATGTAATTTTCACTTAGCAGTAATTTTGGCCTTTGGCCAACCTAGCTTGGGACGTAGTAAATAATTAACCAAAATTGTATAGGGTTGAATGGGTCAACCCTATCAGCTGATATTTTTGAAAGGGTTTAGGGTAATATATTCCTATATAGACAAGATCATTTCATCATTATTTCAATATGCAATCATTAATTATTATTCTCTCATGCTTATTTACAATTTGCTCTTCCACCATTTTACTTGAGGAGTCTTAACTTAGCATTTAAACATGGAGAATCTATTATTGTGGATAAGTATTATATGTTTTGGCCTTTCTTAGTTATCTTTACAAACCAAAACAACCTCTTTTGAATCCCCATTGGCCAAGGGAGATATTGAGTCCCGACAGGGTCACATTTCTCTTTGTAGATAGAATTAGAATAAGTATTAGCTTCAAATAATATTACTCTTCATATTCCATGTATTATGGTCTTAATCATACTTAACTTAATTGATATTCTCTTATACATGTTTTGATTATTTACTAATCCCTCATGTTGTGCCATAAGATTTGGTGAGCACTAGATTAGATTTACTTTCTTGTTATTAGCATTGGTGAAATATTAAAACCTAGGACACACTTAGGGTTATTACATGATTGTGTTATATTGGAGGCTTTGGAACCCTCCTTAGCATGGTGTATTATGGTAAGAGATCCTCTAATCAAGGCTAGTAGATCCCCATATTGGTAATGTTCTTACTTAACAAATATATTCCCAATCAAAAGTGTATGTATGCTCTATCTTATTCAAGCGAGGATTGATTTATAGACATGATGCATTTTTGATTTCATAAATGATGCACTTAAGTACCTGGTGAATAATCCCATTCTCCATGGGTGCATTTTTAAATGGATATTTTTGTTTGAATAATTCTAGTTCACTATTATAGTGAAGCCTAAAAAATAAAACTCAAGCCCAGACCATCTATCCTGCATCAACTCTGAGAATGCATTAATGCTTATAAAATATGATATGCCTCACATGAAACTATACAAGATCTAGAACATCTTAGAAGACTTGGTTGATATCACTACATTCCTCACTCTAGATCTATGCCCCAGACTATAATGACTAAGGAGAAGTAGCTCAAAGTTCATGCCACCCCATTTCAACTCATTAGTGGGGAATTGTATAAGTTTATCTATGATGATATCATGTGATGATGTGTCCTAGAGCATGAGTAGGAATTAGTCTTATAATAGGCACATGAGGGTATTTTTTGAGGCCATTACATTGGAGATGTTATGACACACAAGGTACTATAATGATGATTATGATGGCCAACTCTATTCTAAGATATAAAACAGTATTCTAAAATATGTGACATCTATAGTGCATGGGAAATCATAACCATTGGGATGAGATTCCTCTCATTCCCATCCTTACCTAAACACCATTTGAAAAATGGGCCATTGATTTTATTAGGCCTATTACTATTGATACAAGGTATATTGGTGCATAATACATTTTGGTATCCACAAATTACTTCACTAAGTGGGATGACGTAGTACCAACCAAATATTGCACAACCACCATAGCTATAAGATTTATATGGGAGAATATCATCAGTCACTATAGGTTATCACTTAGTTTGACTATCAATCATGGTGCACACTTCATCAATAAAACCATTTGAATCTTGATGATGGAAAATATGGTGGTGTACCACAATATAACACCTTATCATCCCCAAGTGAATGGTACCACTGAGGCATTTAATAAGATATTAGGAACATGCTTCACAAGGATATGTGACATTAGTCGTAAAGATTAGGATGACCATGTGTTAGTAGCATAATGGGCCTATTAGATGACATATAAGCACATAAATAATGCTACACCATTTCAACTAGTGCTTTATGTAAAGGTTGTTCTACCCATGGAATTTTTAGTGCCCTCATTGTGTATCATGCATATTGGTCATTTTTTTACCAAAAATATTTGAATGCACACCTGGAAGACTTAAAACACTTGGATGAGACATGCACCCAAGTAATATGGATTTAGTAAGTATAAAAGGCATGCTAGGAGTTATGGCATGATAAAAATATCAAATGCAAGGTACTTACTAAAGGAGCACTAGTCTTGATATATGACTCAAAGTACCTCAAGTACATAAGCAAACTACAAATTAGGTGGATGAGATGTTACATCATCCATAGCATATTAGATATTGGAACATGAAAAATACACACATTAATGGGTGAAATTTTCCTTGGGAATTTCAATGGCCAAAAACTAAATCCCTATAATCAATAGGGTGACACTTATACCATCAGACACTGACTTCTCGATCACAAGTCAATTATTTTATGTTGACGATAATAAAGTTTGGTGAGAGACAAATGTTTCTTTATGTTTATTTTATTTGTGTTAAGTGAATAATCATGTCATTTTTAGGCCCACAAAATAACTCTTTTGGCACTTACATTCATAACTCTAGTCGAGTGAGTCAAGAATGGATGCTTTCTAAGTTCCTAAGGATAGACACCTTAGTTTTTGGGTACATGGAGTTTTCCAAACTTATAAGGTTATGAGGATAAGTTGACAAAGGAAGGGCATACAAGATTTTAGTGTGAAATAACCTAAGAGAATTAAGTTTTAGAGGACCAGTATAAGGAACTTGTATGGGGTAGGGAAGGATAAAGCAAGATAAAAGTGTAGATAAATCGATCAGTGAAAGAGAGGCACACTTGAAAAGGAAGTGAAACATGAAGGAGAGATGGAATCAAGGAGGCTAAATCATGTACATGTGAATTAATATGCCCAAGTTACCATAAGAAATGCAAAGGTCATGCTAAGGTGAAAAAAGCATAGGAGATAAATCATCGAGATAGATGAAACCCACCCAATGGTCAGCAAGAAGTGACCGTTTGAATCACATGTCACTTCATCGAATAAACCATTAAGAGAATTTAATGACTATGATGATGGAATCACAAATATATGTAATAAATTTGAATGTGGTAGCATATTTTCATGAACTTTATGGTTTTAGTGTATTTCAATAAATCCATGCATCTCTATGCCATTACTCACTAGCCATTAATGGGGTAGTTGAAATTAAGGTATAAAGAGGTGAACAACACACTAGACTAGGTTATAAACCTTGAGAGAATTTAAACCTAGATAGAGCCAAAAAAATGATACCACATGTGAAAAATTAAGAATACATAGCCCCAAATGAGAATGGTAGAATTGAGATAGAGATTCCATTTGATATTAGAAAAGAGGAATGTAGAGAGAAAATTGGGAGATAACTAGATAGTAGAAACTTTACAAGGTGTAGATGCCAAGTAAAGCATAAGATCTCAACTAGTACTAGATGTTTGACAGAAGAAGGAATACCAAGGTAATCATGGTGCTCTTTCATGTCTCTATTTGAGACAAAATGTCAACCATCGATGCAACCTAGTTGTATGAGCTACCAAGTTTTATCAAGCCAGAGGAATTGTTTTAATTCCTCCTCTTCCATGTCCATAGTGATAGGTTTTATTTTATATGGAGGTGCATGTGGATCTCTATGCTCCTCATTAGTAGGATCACAAGGTTCCTAGTCGTAGGAGTAGATATCCATCAGATGATGGAGGATGATGTACAGGTGAAGAGGGATACAAAACTCCTAGGCTACTACAAAGTAAGATTTGCATTACCTATTAAGGATATATAGTACCTCAGCATGAGGACCATGGAATACCTTGTTAGCTCTAAGATATACCTTTGTAGATGATGGTTTGACATTATTAAGACATATATGTGCATTGCCCACTACATAGTACAAGGCCAAAATTTCAATATCATAAAATTTATTGCTTAGGAAATGGTGAAGAATGTGTTAAAGTAACACAAGGCATGTGAGACCTTTTGGTGGGGGTCCATGATAATATTGATTTTGATGGAAGATATTGACATACTTAATGGTGATGAGGATAACTTTTGGGTGTTCTCACTACATAATGATTCCCCGATGCTAAAGTATCAAGACCTCATCTACCCACCTAACTTCTCCCAAAAATATAAGATAAAATTATAGGGGTGATATGATCAATATATCAATGCATTTGAGATTTAATGTTACATCCCCTACGATCTTCCCCAACACATGTTAAGAATGGTGAACTTCATTGTCATGAAGTATTTTTTTGTAGTGTGCCTAGTGCTCATAGATAGAAACCTATGTGGTTAGATGAAGTTGCCTTATTCATTTTCCACCTAATATTTCATTTTGGTGCTAAGTAGGATTCCTAATGCATAGTAGCTAGATATATTAGTGAAGGTTGTAAACCAAGAAAGGAACAAGTTGAGGTGTTAGTATGTGCACCCAAGAGAAAAGGCCATAAATGATGTGAAGGATTACTCTAATTGAACTGACCTCCATCCCTTCTAGAAGGAAATTATAATTGGGTGTATCTTTAATCTATATTATGAGATGAATTTATGGAAGAAGAGTATTAACCTTGAGAAAGATGATGATCACCCCCTCTTGATCATTGATGAAGTAAATATAGTGTTAAAGATACAATAGAAGTATCCCCAAAATATATGGGTAGAGACACTTAAGGAAATTGAGGAGCACATCAAGTTGAGGAATACCTCTAGAGAATAAGATACACCTCTAGCTCCCAAAAAGTGCATAATATTTGCACTAAAAATTGCTTCTTCTAGAAAGAAGTAGAATAAAAATAATTTTAAGGGACCCGTTGTGCTCCTTATAATAACTTTGGTGGAAATAGATAAGGAAGAGACCCTCTCACAAATACTAGAGGAAAAAATAGAATATTAAGTAAGAATAAAGACCTACATCATGTAGGTTGAAGAAGAGGAAGAGCCTAACATCAAGGATGTTCAGAATGCCCTCTAAAGAATCATAACTATCATGCTTGAAGAAGTAGAGAAGCTGACAAGATCCTCATCTAGAGAATATCCCTCCATATAGCCTATATGAATATAAGAAGAGAAAAGAAAATTGTGGAATAAAATGGGCCACAATGAGGAAGAAATGAGATGGCATCAATGCTTAAAAATAATAGGATCTTTTGGAAGAAAATGGTCCTAAGTGAGGTGGATATTGAAAATACTAAGGTTTAAGAATAAAAGGCAACCAAGAAAGTGAAGAAGACAAAGAAGGTTCATGCAAGTATGGGACTAGTTATTGAAATATTAAATAAGTCACCTAGAACACCCACTAAAAAAGGAGATGAAGTTGCACAAAAGGCATACACAAGTAGTGAAGGGGTTCCTAAATAAATAGAAGGTGATACTAGTGCATCAAAATGGAAAAAGTATAATGAAGAGGAAACCTAATAGAAAGAAGGAAACACTGGCACCGAGGGAATAAACCTAGAGGTGAGCATTGAGAAAACCTAGGAGGAAGAAGTGGATGAAGGGGAAAAGTCCAAGTAAGAACCCCTTGAGTAACAAGAAGATGATTCCTTTGAAGAAAGCATCAAAAATTGTGATGGTGCTAGTAAATAAGAGAAATAGAAAATAGAGCTAGCCATAATCGAGAAAGATGGTGCATAAATGATCATTAAAGAAAAGGGGTGGAAGGATGAAGACTTATACATGTTTAACACCATGCCCCCTAAGGCCACCATGATGAGGATGTGCAAACAACTTGTATTTATATTTTATCACTACATGGATGAGACTCACTTCGACGTACCTTAAAAGGTGATATTAGGTGTAGAAGAGCCTAAGGAGGGTTATGAATCCCTACTCATAAACCCTCATGCCATGAAACAAATCTAGTCTAGGAATGTGCTTATTATAATGGTGAATAAAATGGTGCACAAAAATATCATCAATGATGGAAGAGCATGTAAATGGAAGAAACTATATAAAGATGTTAAAGATGAAGTGTAAGCCACAAAATTCAAGTTATAATAGATATGTGATCACATAGAGATGATTAAACCATCCCTTATAGTTGGTATGGATACTTTAAACCTCTCTAAGGTTTATAAAATATGTGTGCTAGTAGAACAAATGTTCCCAAGGATGAAACTAGAGATAATGTAAGAAGAAAAAGAATAAGATCCATGTGTCATATTATAAAAGGACCTTGTTTCTTGAAAAGGTAGATAACCTCTTCATGAAACTAGAGAATGGTGTAGATGAAACTAACACCATCTTCTTGATATTTTCCAACCAAGAATTAGTCATAGATGTGTGCCTCAAGTAGGCAAAGGTGTAAAAAGAGAAGTTGATGGTGTAGGTGTATTCTATCAGTAGGTCATATTGCACATAGATAATGGGGAATGTTAAAGCATTAAGCACCCAAATAAAGGACCAAGAATATAACTTGGAAATTCTCCCATGCTTTGTAGACTAAGGTATGTGATCAAGGAGTAATCCTAGATGGGGGTGTGACTAAGGATAAATCAAATCTAGAGGCTTTCATAAAGGAGATGGAAAATATCAATGTTTTTTCACTTATTGAAGTTTCTATTAAAATAGAGAACATAGTTGAATAAATCAAGATCACCATAAAGGGATTTGAGGACTTCAACATGATTTTAGGGAGAGCACGCTTGAATTTTTCATGCCAAAGACTTTGACAGCCTAGTCTGATGATATACTAGAAATTTTGTATGGGGTAATGATGGGCTCTTTATTTTGGTATGTAAGGATTCATGCTAGTATGACATACATATCAGCATGAGGCATCATTTTTAATGATGAATTTTTTACATCTTAGCACTAGCTAGAGGAATCAACACACACCTTATGTCCAATAGGTAGGTAGCTAACCAATTCCAAGATTCCCAAGGGATCTTCAAGTTTATATGATGTATGGTTATTGTATCACAAAGAGCATAAGGTGATGGAGACAATGGAATGATGACAAGGGTTACATCTTGGCACTTAACATGCGTACTCTACCCTCATAGAGATGTTTATGGAAATCTATAAAAGGAGTTCAAACCAGACAAAGTAAAGGATGCAAACTTAGTGCAACAAAGATTTGGAGAATTGGTTTTATAAATATTATAATGGACAACATTAAATCTAGGAGTAGCATGAATTCCATTAAGGCTCCAATTTTAGTGCCCAATCTTGATTGTGAGCCTCTAGGCCATTAATTATTTTGAATTAAGCATGTACTATGTTTTAACTACTATGAACTCTATTTAATTTGAGCTTTGTTAAATGAAAAAGAATGGTTGCCTTAAAATAGTGTTCCTATTTATATGTCTATTAATTGTTATTGGAATGCAATCTAATTATTCTAATGTCATACTTTCAATACACTTTTGTTAAATAATAGGTTATGTGGAAAAAAATTGTCATTAATGGCATCCTTGTGTTAATTGATGATGTCATCATTATCTTATATATTGACTAAGTGTAGATCCCATTCCAAGTGTTGATATCAATGTGTTAAGCACAAACCTAGTATGAACACTTGTTATTAATCATCCCCTTGACCCTTCACATGATGACATGGCCCTAGGATTAACTTAATAAAGGTGTGTGCCCCTATGACCAAAACAAGTCTACCAAAAGGCTTGCACCTATAGAACACTTGGATTAGCCCATGAAAGGCTTGAGCATATGGATATACTTGAAGCCTTATGTTATTTGACCAAGTTTCAAAATTTAAATTGTGTGCCATGGCACAACTATCCCAATGTGGTCATCGATTCTTTCTTTTCTACAATTTAGGTGAGTGCATAAGGCTTGTGCCTTAAGTGGATTGATGTTAGTGTAGTCAAGTGTAAAATGTTGAGCACAAAAATAAAATCCCATGTTTACACCTAATTTTCATGATTCCATAACTAAATTATACAAACCTTTTGCATCTAACTTTTCTACAACATATTTCAAATGTAAGGCCCTTTATTGGTATCATACTTTATCTCCTAACTCTATCACTACATGGGATGAATTAGGTGACTCTTTGAGGAGGATATTTGAAGACAAATATGATCACTTATTTTTTATTGAGAAACTAACTATACCATAAATATATTACCTCAAGAGTCCATAGAAGACTTCAACACAAGATTTCAAAAGACTTCAGATAGGATCCCAATCTTGGAAAGGTTTACTATACATCATGCTTTTATCTATTACCTCAAAGCTTTCAATAATGGAATATCTATGATGATCCAATCCATGGGGAGGGATACACTACCCAATAAATATGAGACTAATATAAAGGCTAAAAATTGCCTTATATAGTATGAGAAGATAGATCCTATACCCCTCATACTTTTTCTGCCTGACATGCAAACTCCTATCCCCACTATTGATCCTATCCCCACACCCAAGCATAATCAAGTTACCTATAATCATCCAAGCAAGTCAAAAGAATAATATCTCAATAACGCTCTTAAATTAGAGAACCAAAATATCAATAAGAAATAATAATAGTAGCAATAGAGGTAAAATCAAAGTCCTTTTCAATCCTATCAATCATCAAGCCCTTAGATAACCTTTTCAAGGACACTATCAAGGACAAGGATAGTTAACTCAAGTGAAGCAATATAATGTTCAAAATTATAATGTTCCTTCTAATTTAAAAGTACTTTTACCTATCCAAAACAATCCTATACAAAATAATGAAGAGCAGCCTTCATGGGACTAGCCTCATGATCCTTCCACTTATGCAAATGAGAGATTCAACTAAGCTTATATGGTACAATGTGGAATAATGCCTTCTATGACTCAAGAAGAGATTCTTGTTAGAGGATAAATCAATGGAAAGGATTCTCAATCAAATACTACCTTAATGAACTACTATCAAGAGGACTCATTTACAGTCATCTATCAAGGCAACTTGAATATAACATCAAACTCTATAGCTACAAATACAAGGTTAAATAAGAGAGTGGTTGAAAAGGTATAAGGGAAAAGTGGTGGTCTAATCATAAACCCTCAATCATATCAAGGAGTGTGTGTTAAATAAAAACCTTATGGCTTAGGTAAATAAGATATTTTAAAATACTAAAGATCCTTCTATGCCTTCTCCTATGCATCAAGTGACAGAAGTTAGTGGTGGTGCCATGGCTACTTGAAGACATGATAAGGTTGGCATCTCTCCTATGAAAATTGTTGAGAAAATAAATAAGGTTCATGTAATCATCCCAATATTAGATATATTGTCTATCCTAGATAAAGAGACTTAATACAAGATTAGCTCTCCAATCTCAATGCAACACCTAGGAAACCTAATGAAAAAGGAGAAATTTTGGTAAATGAATTGAAAACTAAGGATGGGAAGCCAACTAAAACTAAAAAATTAGATAAACCTCCTACATTCTACTTATCTATTATCATTGGAGACTTATTGGTTCATTATTTTTTAATTTATAATAGATCAAGTAGTTCAATCATACCAAAGCAAGTCACTAACAAGCTAAAATTGAAGTATTAACCAAACTCAAAAGGGGTGATACAACTAGATGAATCAGATTATAAAATAATTCGCATCATCAAATGTTTACATCTAAATATTTATGCTTTTCGTACCTTCTCTATCTATGAATATGTGGTTGTTGTAGATGTGCCACCTCACTTTTCTCTTTACTTGTCAAGGGGATTTACTACCAATATTGGGGGGTACTTGACTTTAGATTGGTCTTATATGACATTTAAGACTAGGTATGGTGTTAAATTTTTAATTACGTTTGAACCTTTGGTAAATTTTCATGTGGATATTTATGTGTTAAACTCATCTAACATGAATTTCACTATTATTGGTGATAGAAACTCAGTCAATAACCAAGAACTAGCTACATATCTAGATGGCATGCCTAATCTTTTACTAGATGAATAGGGTAGGGAGAATCATGAGTTTGACCCTTTCAAGCATATTGAGGAAATTGGTCGAGGAGTCTATTATATACATGAGGAAGGAGAAAACATACCAACCCTTTCAAAACTTGATGAAAATAAAGAGGGAATGTGGCAATTATTCCTTGATGGTCTAAGGAGAAAAAATGGGTTAAGGATAGGTATAATGTTTATTTATCCTTCTAAAAAGAAGTATTATTCTGCCATTACATTCTAATTTGGTTGTTCCTCCAATGTAGTAGAATATGAGGGACTTGTTCATGGCCTCTAATGGGAAAGGAAGAAAGGTATAAATCAAATACAAACATATGGTGATAGTGACATAGGGGTACAATAGGTTAGAGGGAAGAATGCTACCAAAAGTCCATTTATGAAGTCATAAACACATAGGATTTGGGACCTCATTGATGAATTTGAAGATTTTAACTTGAAATCAGTACCAAGAGAGATTAATTAGTAAGTTGATAGATTAGCTATGGTAGGATCTCATTTTTATATCCAAAATGTTGTGAAAAGTGAGAAACATCAACCACATGTCAAGGTATTGATTAGACCATCTATTATAGATAATATTGTAAGTTGGCAAGTCTTTGATAATGATAGGTAGATTGTATATTTTTTATGTGAGTAAGTTGAGTTCTCCTCAAAGAATTAGGCCAATTTATAACAATAATATGGGGACCAAATAGTATAGTTATAGTCTAACAAACTCCCTAAAATATTGGTGACCATTTAAAGTACCTTCAATGAAGAAGATCAAGTGAGAAACTATAAGTTAGGCATGTCTATAAGTGAGGAACATTTTGAAAGAGTTTAAATCTTCAAGGATAACCTCATAAATTTAGAAAAGGTATGTATTAAGGCTGAGAAGGATGCATTTATTAAATTACGTAGGGGATTTTTAGATGTATTTCCATGAGAATATGGTGACCTCAAGGGTTTTGACCCTAGTCTAGATTAACATGCCATTTATTTAGATCTAAGTGCAAAACTGGTAAGACAAAAGTAAAGACCCATAATTATTAAGGTTGAGGTTTTGATGAAGGAGGAACTAATCAAGTTGATTAAATCAAACATTATCTTACCTATTAAACACTCCTCACGAGTTGCTAATTAAATGCCTATGAAGAAAAAGAGAGGGGAAATCAGATTGTGTGTTAATTTTAGGGATTTAAATAGGGTGTCTTTAAAGGATCATCACCCTATACCTTCAATAGAACAAATAATCCAAATGGTTGTAGGGTATGAATGATTCTAACTCTTGGATAGATATTTAGGTTATAACTAAGTATTTGTTAAGGAAGAAGACCAATATAAAACTACCTTTACAACCAAATGGGGCACCTATGCCTAAAAAAATAAACCTTTTAGACTCTCTAATACAGATTCTACCATTTAAAAAGTAATGGACATGGACTTTCAAGGTTTGATTAATAATATTGATTTAGTGTATCTTAATGATATCACTATTTTTAAAAAGAATCTAGTCATCATTTGGCTCATTTAAAACTAATTTTTTAGAGGTGTAGGTAGTTGGGATATCTTTAAATCCTAAAAAATGTGTTTTTGTAGTCTATGATGGCAAGCTACTTGGACACATCATCTCAAAGGAAGGGTTGAACATAGACCCTAAAAGAGTGAAATTTATCTTGGCCTTGTCTACACCATTTCATAAGAAGGGAATGCAAATTTTCCTTGGAAAATAAATTTCATAATAAGGTTTATACCTAGTTTTACTAAGTTTGTAAAACCCTTGACAGTCATTCTAAAGAAGCATAAAACATTTATCTAGACTAAAAAAGGGGGAGGTAACTTTAAAGCTATAAATCAAGATATAGCATAAGAACCTACCTTGATGAATCCTAAATCCTCCAAAGATTTCTTTTTGTAGTCTTTATCTAATATTTATACCATATCTTCCATGTTAATACAATAAAATAATGATAAATATGAATAGCTCATTGCCTTACTTAGTAAAGGGATTGGAGACTATTAAGAGAGGTATACTTTTGTAGAAAATCAAGTCTTATAATTAATAATAAGACTGAAAAAATTCAGACATATGGTCTCAAATAATAAGATAAACATCATGGTATCTCACTGAAGTGTCAAATACTTTCTTCTCAATAAGGACTTGAATAAGAAGAGGGCATGTTAGATTACTAAAGTGATGGAATATGATGTAGAGATTAAGGTAACCAAAATAGTAAGAGTGAAATTAATATGTGAACACCTATCATGTAATATTCAAGGGAATAAATAGAAATCTTTGGTACTATAATATAAGCCCCAAACATCAACACCTTCACATGCCACAAATTAGATACAAGACATTACAAGGTTCTTAAAAATAGATGAGTGTACAACAAACTTAGAGAGGTCCAAGAGGATATATTTTAGACTTAAATATATACCCTATGTCCTTTTATATGGGGTCATTTTTATAAAATATCTTAATGGTATGTTATTTAGATGTGTGAAGATTGAGTAAATAGGCAACATTATGGAATAATTCCATGATGGGCCTATAGATGGTCATTTTTATCCTTAAACAATAGAAATAAAGATCATGAGAGTAGGTTAATATTGTCCTATCCTCTTTAAGGACTCCCATGCATGCGTAATAAGGTGTTAAAAGTGTGTTTTCTTCATTGGAAAGCAAAGGTTATAAGCCTTACCCCTCAATCACATCCAAGTTTACCAACCATTCATGCAATTGGGGCTTGATTTTATAGTCATGGTTAATCCTCCATCAAGTGAAGTTCACAAATGGATAATCATAGCCATGGATTATTTTACAATGTGGGTATAGGTTATAGCCCTTAAGAAAGCTAATGGAAAATTAGTCCTTGATTTCTATGAAGGCATAGTGACTAGGTTTAGAGCACCATCAACCATCATATTTAATAATGCATTGGCATTCATGGGTAAAAAGATAAGTGAATGCAAAAATGAGCATGGAATATATCTAATTACCTCCTATAATTACTACCCCTAATGGAATTGGATTGCATAATCTACAAGTAAGAGTTTGATAAAGATCATCAAGAGGACGGTTAATGATAATTAGAGGTCTTGGCATAAAAAGTTAAAAAAAGTCTTACGGGTTGATAGAGTCACTCATAAAAGAGTTATAAGTAACTCACCATACATTTTTGTGTATATTAGATAATACAAACTAACTATTTCTCTTGAGCTGCCTACTTTAGAGTTAGCACATCAGCTAAAACTAATAGAAAATAATCCTATGGAAGTGAGGATGGTAGAATTGATGGAGCTAGAAGAGAAGAGGAATGAATCCATGCATACTTTGGAATACCATAAAGAAAAAATGAATAAATTTTTTGATAGGATATATAGTGTAATAAATTTCCAAGAAGTTGAACTTATTTTGAAGTGGGATAAAGATAGGGCCAATCCTAATAAGCACATAAAATTTAATACATTATGGAGTGGGCCCTATTTGATCATTTGTTATAAGGAGCACAATGATTTTTAGTTATCAAGAATAAATGGTGAAGTGTTAAGTATCCTATTCAATGGGATACACTTTAAAACTTGATATTGAGGTTAATTTAATGTTTTTTACATAGGTTAGGTGTGTTTGTTTTCTATAAGTGATTAACACATTATTTTGGTGTGAGTTTTTTATTTCTTTTCCTAAATGGCTTTTCCATAGTGTGTTTTATTCTTTTTGTGTGGTTGTTTTGAGTTTGAGTCTTCTAGAGGCAAGTTAGTTTCATATTGTAATATAAGGGTGACTATATTTCCTGATGAGAGTATAAGGCCATTAATCTATCAACATTATAGGAATGTTACCCCTATGAATCACAAATTTATTGACCAATTTTGACCCCAAGTAAAAATGGTAAAACCCTATAGGTTGAAACTTTTCATAAATTTATTCAATCTTTTATATAGTTTTAATGGTCTTGTAATGTTCTTATAATTATCATTAATGGTCTTCATGTGGTCATATTGGTCTTTGACTAGCTTTGTTTGAGTTTTGGTCATATATGTGCTTGTATAGTTTTAAGAGTCATTTATGAGTCATGTGTTGTCAAGGTGGTTGAGATTTAACATTGGGATGAGTCATTAAATGAGGTTTTATTTATGTCTCGAAAGTCATATTGTCATTTATTAACCTCTTATCATGTTGTTATACATTCCAAAGTCTTAATGTCACCTTTCTAGGCCAAAATGGAGGAATTGTACATACCACTCTCAAAAAAAAACATTTCAATAAGTTTAATAACATAAATAATGTTATACAAGAGTTATATATGGTTAAAGCTTGATGAAATTGTAGTTCAATGCCTAAATTAAGATAAATACTCCTTTGTAGGTGGTTATGGGCACTTGTATGGACTTGAAAGATATATTTATAGGTTAAAATGGTTTATACGAGTGTCTTTAGCTCCTAAGAGTAATATTCACACTTGGGATAAAGTGTAAAGTCTTAGAGATACTAATAAATCTCTCTCTCCTCTATTGCTCCCTTCACCAGCACATAATGGAAAAATTCAAATACATAGTACAACTAGGAGATAGGAAGTTGGAGGCTAAAATATTTTGAAATATTATGGGTCCTATTAATATTCAATTATTTGGAATTATTTAATAGATTGATCCCCTTTCCTTTATGAAAAATTGTTAAGAATGATAAGATGTCACTATGTCTTGTCCATTCAAGTAGGGTCTAGTTTTGCCCATGTTTCTTCACATCATATTTCAATGGAGGAGAATGGATTTTTTTATATTTTTTAATATATAAAATCAATCATTTTAATGTTATTTTATTAATAAAATCAACCTTATGAGGTGTATTCAACAAGGAAAATAATACTTCTAGCATGTGGAACATATCACCCCTACTATAAATGTTTTGGTTGGTTTGAATTATTATCACTCTCATGATATTAAAATTTCCTCTTTATTCATTGAAAATAATTCATTCTCAAATTATCCATATTCTCTCTCATTGAAAATTGGTTCTTTATATATTATCCTTCAAGCTCTTTGGAAGCATTATATAGTCATGAGCAATATTCTACAATCCTAACTTATAAACCTGACCTAAATGGAAATAAAAAACCAATGGTAGCATGAATAAGCACTATTGAACATGTTATAGGCCCAAGGTTATGACAATAAGATCCAAATGTACTCTCAATCAAGGTTGGAGTGTGTTTTAGCCAACTGTAGGTTTGTACACCTATAGGTGGACATTCATAGGTCTTAGGTTCCATGTTGAAGATGTTATACCAATGGATATATGTGTTATAGATTAATAATAATTAATTTTATGTTAAATTATCTCATTACAATCATCAAAATATCATGATAAATTCATAGACTCTAACTCTCATACTCAAGACTTGTATATAAGTTGACCTCATAAGCAGATTGTACATAAAAATGAACAAGTTAGAGATTACATAATGTTTAGTCATAAGTATATAGGACTATTGACATGATTTGATATAATCTCTATGAGTATAAGACTCAATAAATTATTCCTAAAGAGTGTATTAAAAAAAAAAGGGAGACCTACAGGTTACAAACCTGTAAGTCCTCATTTTGGATGACAGGCATTTGTTCATACAAAGAAGAATTGGTCTAGGAATAGGACTCAATAAAATCATGTGAGAAATAAAAAAATAAATTTAGACCCATGTTCTATTTAAGAATCAAAATTTTGAGAATACTGATGTCATAACCACTAAGGGAGTCTACAAACCTATACACTTATACAACCTGTGTACAAAGACAAGAAGAAACATTTATAGGTGATATTAAAAGACAATGAATATTTCAGGATGTTGATAAATTTCATTCATTAAATTTTACTATTTTTAAGGTTTTAAATGACTTGTAGACAAGTCCTAAGACTAAACATAGTTAAGACTCCTAAATGACCACTTATAGCCATGTGTTGAGCATAGGAAGGAAAAAATGTATGTTATGTGAAGGTATAAGGTTTTAAGACAACGAAAGGTTATAAGTTATCAATATAGTGTTAATTATATTTTAATGATCAATGATTTTTATTACAACCTTAAATTCCAAAATAAAACCAAAAGTCTAAAATTGTAGTCAAATCTTAAATCACCACCTACAGAAATGCTTTGCTAAGTAGGCCGATTTCAAGCCAAAGGAGAAGGCATAGTGCACATAGTAAAATTGTATTTTACATGAGTAAGTAGATAGGTGAAGATAATAATTTGACATCAAAATTAAATATGATAAAATGATTAAGGATACTGGTTAAAATAAGACTCTCTAAACCCTTATACACACACTGTATGCAATCAAAAATGCATCATGTCTATAAATCAATCTTGTCTTGGAGAAGATAGAGTAAAACTACACTTATAATTGGGAATACATTTGTTAAGAAGGAGCATGACCAATATGGGGATCCTCTAGACCATATTATAGAATCACTTATCATAATACACCATGCTAGGAAGGTTTCCAAAGCCTACAATCTAACACAAGCATGCAACAACCCTAAAAGAGTCCTAGGTTTTGATATTCACTCTATCGAATAAACAAAAAATAAAATATAATCTAGTGCACACCAAATATTATGGCACAAAGTGAGGGTTAGAAATAAAATAGACTAAATAAAACATGCATAGAAGACATAATCATGTCAATGTATATATAATCTTAATACATGGAAGAGAAGCATAACTGCTTTATCTATCTATTCTTATAAAGGAGAAATAAAGATAGGAATACTTACCTTTGAATATGAACCTTCTAAGCCTCAATCTCTCCTTTTGCCAAGGTTATTTACAAGAGATTATTGTGGTATGTAAGGATAACAAAGATAAATTATCTCTAAGCTACACAACCTATCTATACATCCAAAAGATTTATCCACAAGACAAGATCTATATCTCCAAATAAATTATGGAACCTAAAGATTTATTCTTCAAGTAGAATGGTCAATAAGCATATTTATGTTTTCACTTATTCTTATTCACTTATTTATTCTCAAACGGTTGTAAATGAACTTGTATATATAAGTATATCTTACCCTAAATCCTTATGAATATGTTGGCTATACAGGGTCAACCTAGTCGACCTTGTATGTTTTCAAGAGATAAATCACTAGGTCTTGAGTTAAGTCAGCCAAAGGGATAACAAAACTCTCAAGTGAAAATACCCAAAAATAGTATAAGGTCAACCTAGTCAACCCTGTATAGTAATTAGAGGTAAAAATTATATAGGGTCAAGCCTGTAGACTAGTACATTTAGCTAGAAAAATGGGGTCAAGGCAAGAAAAAGGAAGATAATGATATGACAAATGTTTGGAATGGGTAAGACTAAGAATAATAATCTTAGGGTAAATGGTTTTAGGAAACAAGTGTGTAGATGGCAAGTGGTAAAAGGGAAAATAATCTTATGAAGTACCAATGGTTTGCCCATCCCTTTCTCAGTGCACCCTTTAAGTTGTGCACTTAGAGAGATTGAGACTCGATAGCTTCGTGAAAGATACAAAGTGTTAGTAATAAATAAAAGTTTGAAAATTATATATGTATATATATGCCCCACTTTAATCACATCATGTGTCACATAAGTGCAACACAAGATGGTACTTCAAGAAATAGAACATGATAACACATAACACTAATGCTAAGTAAAGTGCAGTAAGGAGAAAATAAGATAAAGGAAAGGATAGAATTGAAAAACACATACATTTACTTACATTAATTTTTATATAAATAATTAGATTACAAGAAAAATTGAAGGCATCCAATGTGAAGAACACTAGGCAAACTTGTAGAAGTTAGTGTAAAAAATAGATAAAAGTCAAAAAAAATAGAATATAGGCATATGATAGTGAAAAATGAGTTAAGGAAAAGATATGAGGGTATTTAGGAAAATTTTGGAAAACAAGGATTTTTAAATCAAGGCTAGAATATTTAAGGCAAATGAATGAAAAAATGTTGGCAAAATAATGACAAATGATGGTAAATGAATGACAAATTATTTTAATACACATTAAATCATTTTGGAAAGTATGTAAAACATAAATGATAAAAATTAAAGTAGAACATACTAAATCATGTTGGGAATCATGTAAAACATGAATGACAAATGAAATATCAATGCAAAAAAACTTGAACAAAGATATGTAAGAAAAAGTGAAAAGTAAGATCACGTAAGATAGGCAAAAAGAAAAACATGAAAGATGGGAAATGAAATGTAATTTAAGATGTGATACAAACATGAAGAAGTCATAAATAAATATAAACATATAATAATGGAAAATATTATATGTAAGATAAGTGAAGTCCACAAAAAATCAAATAAGAACATGATGGAGAAATAAAAATCAAAAAACTACTAAAGAATGAAGACTCAAACTTAGTGTTTGTTCTAAGATACAATGTAAGAAAACATAACCACCTAATGACATGACTATTATTACAATTAATTTGTGTGGTAAATAAATTGTGGAATAATTTAATCCATATTTGTTCAGACATGTTGTTTTCCTCTAAGGATAGATAAAACTGAAACATGGTAATGCTAGCATGTTTTTAAGATGTGAAAATGAAAGAATAATAGAAGTGGAAAAATAGATTTTGAATCACAATTTACCTCTCAATGGGGGAAATTAAATATGTGGAGAGGATAAAGAAATTAAAAACCAAGGTAGAGGATATCTTTATCAAAGTCAAGACACTCAAATTAAGTTTGTCAAAACAAGAGGACTTTCAACCTTAAGGACTCTGAAGAACTTCTCTTAGCCACGTAAGTCTTAGGTCAAAAAATGAAGTATATAGATAATCCCATGAAGGCTATATGCATGAAAATTAAAATGAGCCTACCTTTCCACAATGTTTTCCCCATTCCTTAGGACCTCTTATAGAGTCATCAATTTACTATAAAAATTGGGTACTTGCCTGAGAAAGTAGGTAGAACCATAGAGTTTGTTTAATTCTCCTATTCCAATCTACTTGTATACCTCACCCTAAAGGACCTCATCTCTATGTGAGGCCAACTATGGAGTTTTATCTTCTATTAAAGATATCATATGTGCTTAGAATCATGCTTTTTGGTGTGATTTTGACTTTTGAGATTTATATGTTGTGTTTTGTATCATTGTGTTTTTATTCAAATGATTTGGCTTTTAACTTTATTAATGGATTCTTCTATTCCTCCTCCATATAGATTTAGAAAACCAAACATGGGTGCTAAATATGAATTTCACTTGAATACTTGGGACTTGGTTGCTAAGAGAGATAACTTCAAAGAGCATGGGATCTAAAAATATCATAAATCTAGGTGAAATAGAAGTACTATCTTGACTTTGAACTTATTTTATCCAATGTGAAGTGAAAGGAAAGTAAATCAAGAGGAATGCCACATAGAACAATTTGAATTTCTTAAAATCATAAAAAATGTGACAAAGGGAGAAAAAAGGGATACAATGATAGTAAAGTGTGATTCCTTATCATAAAAATGAGGGAAATGGAAGAAAACATGCTAGTATAGATTGTTGTGAAAATTCCATCTATCAAAAGAAGCAAAAGTTAAAGTTGAGAAAAAGAATTAGTGATATTTTTCTTATAAAATGAATGACAAAAATGGTAATTTTATAAGGAGGGTTAGGTCCTATCCATGGTATTATAATGTAACTCATAAAAGAAAAACCCACAAAGGTGCAAAAAGAAAAATGTGAAATAATAAAATGAGAAAAGAAGCAAAGGTGGTATTTTGTGAGGAGTGTCACATCATATCCATGGTATTATATTGAAAATTCACAAAAAATAAACCCACAATGGTGAATGCTAAATAAGTTAAAAAAATAATGATAAAGCTACTAAGGCAAAGAATAACATAAAAAGATTAAAAAAATATATGAGGACAAAAATGAAAGCAAATTTGAAATGTAATGTGTAATAAAACCAAATAATGTAGAGGAACATAATGATGATTATAAAGTGAAATTAAAAGAAATAATGTAAACAAAAACATGAGACAAAAAGAACAAGATCTATGGTAACGTCTGTATCAAATATGAGCATGTGAAATACAAATCTGTAAATCTCAAAAGGTTTCTTGAAGCTAAATTTATTTGTTATTATATATTATAGAATATGAGTGGGCATCACAAGATGCCCCAATGTGTAAATATATATAGGGATGGGCATCATAATATTCCCCAAAGTCTAAAAGGACATGTGTATGGGAATTACAAGATTCCCCAACATGTGAGGTGGAGTGAGGTAATATTTAACTATTAAAATGGTTTACATTGGGTTGGTAAGTGCATTCACATATAGGCAAATGTGTTGGTTTGTTAGATTTTAAAAAGTTTGAATATGACATATGATGGGTAGGAGAGTTATGAGGAGGTAAAGGAGGACCATGTATAATATGCATTGGATTAGGTATTTGAACTAGGTACTCTTTTTGTATATGTGACATAAGAGGTTAAGGTTCAATGGATGTAATGATATGTTTAAAATTGTTTACGTTAGTTACCCTTTCCTTATTAGTGTAGGAACATGGATCATTTATGGTTTGAAAAATAATTGTGGATCAGGTATAGGTATGGGATGATTATTGTTGATCATTAGGTAGTTGATTTTGATGGATTGTGGTTCTTGAGATTGAATTTGAGAAGCTTCAAGATAGTCTTGATAACGTAGTTTTGTTAGAGTATCAAGATTGAAATACGGTCCAAGAAAGGAATAAATAAAAAAATGGTTAAAATCATGAAAAAAATCATGATAATGACCTATAGTAGCATGCCAACAACAAACCTTATCAATATTGTACCATTTTGAAGGAGGTTTGGAAGGATCAAAGGTCATGGATTTAGAGGGTGAAAATTTCCTCTTAAGTTGTTTTAGACTCAAGGGAGGGTGGATTAGGTTAAAATTGGTTGAACTGGATGATCCATTTTGAGTTTGGGAAAACTTATATGAATCAATTTTATGAGAAGATGATTGGAAAGATACTTTATTAGTTATTTGAGATGGTTCAAACTAAGTCATAAGAAAGTCTTTCCCTTTTACTTGGTCTAAGGCTTTATCTAAAGTTTTAGGGGAAAAGATTAGAACTTTTTATTGAATGGGAGGTTTAAGATAAGTGACAAATGTTTTTAAAAGAGTGTCATTATTCATGTTATGTTCCACTTAATGATCGAGAGATTTCCATCATTTGATGAAAGTATGGGCAGATTCATTAGGAAGAGGATTGGTGTTTGTAGGAGGGGTAATGGTGTTGATAGGAAGAGGATTGTTAGTGTTGGTGGGAGGAGGATTATTTTTAGGTGGAGGATTCCCAACATTGGTATTTTTAGGTGGATTGGAATGAATGACATCAATTACATTACATGGTGTAGTGATTGGTTTTGGTTTAAGAGAAGAGGAAGGAAGAAAGTAGATAATTTCATCTAAATTAATAAAATAAGTGAGGATATTAACCAAATAATTAATTATGAAATGTTATTGACTAAGATAAGGCTGAAAATGTGTCATCATGATGAGATAAGACTAGATAACCACATAAGGAAAGAGGTGAAAAAAAGAACAAAGAGATAGGAAATGACAAAACTAGTATAAAGTTGATTGGGTCAACCTAGCACAAAAAATAGGGCTTAAAAACTATATAGGGTCGACTGGGTTGACCTAATATAGTAAAAAAAGATTTTAAATAGAGTGAATATGGTCTACAATAGGACATGGTTGACTAGGTCAATCTAATTAAATGAACAGAGGCTGGAAAAATGTACAGGGTTGGCTGAGTCAAGTTATTATAGTAGATAGGGAAATTTAGAAAGCCTATAACAAATTATGAATTTAAATAAGATAAATTTTGCAAATAATTTGAAAATAAATAATAGAAGGGAAAAAAAAATCAATTGGATTAAGGTTGGCTAATCAAATCGAGGCAGACATCACAAAACCTTACACCAATGTTGGCTAATGCAAAGTTTTTGCAATATAAAATATAATTGAGCAAAAAGAAAAAAATCAACTTGGAAAGTAAAAAATTAGCTAAATAATCAACTTGAATATTTATAATATTATTAGGATATTTTTTAAAATGTGATGGGAAGTTGGATATAAGTAAGGAACTGGAAAGTAATCTAAGGATAGTTTTAGGTAGTTTTGGCTAAAAGGGATATGTAGTAGTAATGATATAGGCATGTTATTGGGGCCTAACCCCTCACTTCACACACCATAGTGATAAGCATGTTAGGTGCTTAGCAAGAATATACTATTAACCATGCTTTATACTTGACTAGAACATCAATTTGGCTTCCTCCTTGGTGATGAAATACAAGTAGGTTAGCCTTAGGTAGTCAAATGTTAAAATGTTTTTTAGATTTTATGATTTGGTCATGGTGAATAAAATAGAAAATAGTGAAACTAAATGGTTAATTCAAAATCTACCTAATTAAACTATGTGATCTATTCTAAGCATGTAAGGAACAAGAAGTCAAAGTGTGAGATAATTACTAGCATATAAAGGTTAATTATAGCTTGTGTTGATACAGTTGGTAGTGTATGCATAAAATGCATAACAGGGTCAATAGGATCAATCTTACACTTCAAAATCAAGTTCTAAAAATGAATAGGGTTGGTAGAGTTGATCTAATTATCCAAATAGTACATAAAACATAGAAATGGGTCAATAGAGTTGATCCAAATGACTGTGTAGGGATAGTTTCAAAGCCTATAAATTATAAAAGGAAAGACTACAAAGAAAGATATAGAGAGATAGAAAGGAACCTTGGTGGATTAGAGATGTAGAAAATGAAGATTATTATTTAATAACCTTGATATATGCTTGAAAATTATATTAACTAGGTTGACTAGGTTGATCAAACTTTTCAAAAACCTATTGTTGACTACTTGAAATATATAGGGTCAACTGGGTTGACCTTGTATGATGAATAGGATGCCTAAAAATATACATGGCTAACTGGGTTGACCTAGTAGTTTGGAATAAAATTTTGAAAAGATTAAAACTTATACTAGGTCATCTGAGTCGATCTAGTAGCCCATACTTAAAAATATATGCACAAAATTTAGAGTTGAATTGATGTAGTCAACCTAGTATGGTAAATATATCATGAAAATAATGATGAAAATAATGAAATAAAGTGAATAAATCCTTCAAGGGTTAGTTCACATCAGATTCATCAGAATATATGTAATTATAAATGCATCATGTCTTTAAATTAATCCTATCTCAAAGAAGATATAGTATACATACACTTCCAATTTAGAATACATTTGTTAAGTAGGAGCGTGACTAATATGGGGATCCACTAGACCTGATTATGGGATCACTTGTCATAAATCACCATGCTAGGAAGGGTTATAAAGCCTATAGTATAACACAATCATGCAACAACCCTAAAAGAGTCATAAGTTTTGATATTCACTCTATTCTAATAAACAAGAAAGTAAATCTAATCTAGTGCACACTAAAGCTTGTGGAACAAAGTGGGGTTTAGAAATAAAACAAATTAAACTAAACATTCATGGAAGATATATACTCATGTCAATGTATATAGAATCCTAATGCATGGAAGAAAATCGCAACTACATTATATATAGACTCTTATAAATGAGAAATAAAGATAAGAATACTTACCTTTGAAGATGAACCCATAGAGCATAAATCTCTCCCTTGGCCAAGGTGATTCGTAAGAGATTATTGTAGTATGTAAGGATAACAAATATAAATCAGCTCTAGGCTACACAACCTATCTATACATCCAAAAGACTTCTCCATAAGACAATATCCATATCTCCAAAGAAATTATGGAACCCTAAACTTTATTCCTCAAGTAGAATGGTCAATAAGAAGATGTTCATTCACACTTATTATTCTTCACTTCTCTATTCTCAAATGGTTGGAAATGAACTTGTATATATAGGTGAATCTTTCTCTAAATCCTTCTAAATATGTCAGCTATATGGGATCGACCTAATCAATACTATATGTCTTTATTATATAAATCACTACGTCTTAAGCTAGGTCGGCCAAAGGGCTAATAAAAATCTCAAGTGAAAATACCCAAAAATAGTATAGGGTCAACCCAATTAACCCCATACAGTAATCATAAATTGAAAACTATACAAGGTTGACCCATTTAACTTAGTATAGTCAATTGGAAAAAGGGATTCAATGTAAAAAAAGGAGGATAATGATATGACAAATGTTTATAATGGGTAAGACTAAGAAGAATAAGCTTAAGGCAAATGGTTTTAGGAGACAAGTGTGTAGATGGCAAGTAGAAAAAAGGACAATAATCTTATAAAGCACCAATGGTCTACCCACACCTTTTGGTGCACCCCATAAGGTGTGCACTTAGAGATATTGAGACTTGATGGCTTCTTACAAGATACAAAGTGTCAGTAATCGATAAAAGTTTGAAAATATTATGTGTATACACACACGGTTAACATGGTACTCATAAACCTGCCTTGTCAAGTGAAGACACATACTTGGTAAGTTGAAAAAAGGTTTTAAATTAGTAAAATCACTTGTAATTAGTTTCATAATGATAATAAATAACCTTATAAAACCATCATAGTCAGTGTGAAAGGGTGAAAATGTTGTAAACCTTGTTTAGGCTTGGTAAGCCTAAAACTACACAGCTAGACCTATATGCACAATCATGAGAAGATTTGTTTTCTAAGGATAAAAATATATAATGGGGGATTTATAAAGTTTATAATGTTTTAATATACCCTAAATATTCATCCATGGGAAGAGGAAGACAAGAAAAAGATCAATTTGGCCTTTAAGACCTCTTCAAGCTCTCTTAGTGCAAAACTATAACTCCAAACTAGCTTTCTCTAACCTAGTATGATCTTGACACTATGCATGGAATAAAATGGATTTCATAGATGTTTTATGGGTCCTTACATTGAAAAATTCTAGTATTAGTTGTTATTCTAGGCCTTCAAGGTTCATGAACAAAGGTTAAGAATGCAAACCCCTCTTCAATGACCTAGTTGCATCCCAAGAGGTATTTTTTGGTGATTGGATATATAAAAAAAGGATGCATGTGGATATTAAATCCTAGGGAATGTTTATTGGGATAATACACTTGATATTTGTGGCATTGGTTTAGTAATTAAGGACCCATTATTTATGAATAATCATTAAAAATCAAAGTCACTATAAACCCTCTTAAAACCCTAGTAAAGACCTAATGTGAGAGAACGGTATCCAAAGTGCATGAGATGACCTAATTTTTTCATAAACCTCTCAAAAAACATTCTAAACTCTCTAAATTCCTCACCATGAACTTTGTTTGTACTTGTAACTATATAGACTATAATTAATGTTATGTTTTAAAAGGATTTAAGGTAAATACAAGGTTTTGAACAATTGAACACTTGAAAACTATTGAAATATATTATTTGGGTTGTATTCCACCTATTCAATCCAAAAAATACATACAATACATCATGGACGTGATCCTACAGGTCTAGTTTTTTAAGGCAATCTGAAAAGGCTTAAAATAGAGACTAGGTTTTGGGACCATTTCATGGTTATCACACTTCCATAGGGTCTCAAGACCTCAATTTTGGTATGGATGTTTCTTACAAGATAGGTAAAGTGAAACACATGATTTTATTTTGGTTTCACACATTTGGGAGAGGTTTTGTGTAGAAACTCAGTGTTTTAGACAAGGAGGCCTAATAAGAGGAAGAGAGTAGTAGAAAAATGATATTTCCACTCACTATTAGGACCTAAAACTTGTCATGGAGTTGTAAAGCCATAATAGGTCATAAAATATATATCCATTTTGTTTGTACCATTTAGACACTATCTTACACAAGGGCGTTTACATGATTTTAGGGTTATAAGCAAGTAAGACCAAATGAGAACATAAGCTTCAAGATGGAGTCTTGGGGGTTATTCCATGAACTTAAATGAGTTAATTCAGGTTTGATAAGGTATTTGAATTAATTTTAAGGATATAAAGTGCCTTGGTGAGGTTTAAATCAAAATTTGAGCCATTTGGACAAGGCTAGGTGTAGTAAATGAAAGAGTTTATTGACACCCAAGGAGTTATGTGATGATTTCCCCTAAAATGTTGGCATATAATGAAACACAATGTTGGCATATAATGAAACCATTTGAGGAAGCATTAAAATAGAAACACATTATGGATCCCTCTTATTATTCTTATACACATCCAAAGAGAAGGCACTTTGGGTTTTGTCATTGATTGCATCTACATAAATTAGATATTAGATTCAGGTGTTTCACATCACATGACACTTTCACATGAGCACATCACTTAATACACTCATTATATCACTTTATAGACCTTATTTGGTAATTAGACATAGATTTTTAATGTTCATGAACTATTCAAATGAAATATGGATGCATCAATGGCATACTATCTATTCCTAAAATATTGAATAATGTTATTTTCATCTATCAAATTTTTCATTCTATAAATGGGAATATTATGGAGTTTTATCCTCACAATGTTTTGTTCAAAGAGTTACAAAATCTAAAGGTTATGACTGCTTCAGGTGGTGTTGATTATAGTTCATGATTTTATGTGTTTAATGGTTTTGAGTATTCTTCATATACATCACTCATTTCTCATGATGATTCCCTTATCAAAATTTATCATGAACATTTTGGGCACCTGATATACAAATACTTATATCTTATGAGATTAAAAAACTCGAATTTAGGGCTTCCTAATGTGTCTTATTTAGGTGGTGTTTGTATAGGTTGTGTATTTGGAAAACATCATTAAGACCCTTTTCCTAAAGGTATGGATTTGAAAGCTAAGTCTGCCCTTGAGTTGGTGTATAGTGACTTAATGTCCTTTCCCACTCCCTCTTTTTTTATGGTAAAGCACATTCTCACTTTAATTTATGACTTCTCAAATCATAAAGGGGTGTAAATTATTAAGTAAAAAATGAAATCTTTGACCACTTAAAGGACTTCAAATCATTAATTGAGAATAAATACTCAATTCATATCAAGAAGTTATGTAAAAATAATTAGGGGGAGTATGTCAGTTGGTAATTTTAGGAATTTTATATTAAGCATGGTATTTAACATTAGTACATAGTACCATATGCTACTGAATGGAATGACATTGCTGAGATGAATAATATGACTTTAAAAAAGATGGTTGATTATATGATCTAGTCTAAAAACATGGAACTTTATTTTTAGTTTGAGGAAGTAAATTGTGCCAATAATTTTATAACTGCATGCCCCTCAAGGTAGTGCAAAACATGACACCTAAGAAGGCTTTATCCCATGCCCATCTTGATGTTTCCAAATTCTGAATTTTTTGGCTTGATTTTTTATTATTAATAAAAAATGTAAATCCATGGAGATGAAGATTTAACCAATAATTTTTATTTGCTTTTGTGAGGATGTGAAATTTTATCATTTATTTGACCCCATCACTCATTATATTCTCTTTCAATAGGATGTTCAAGTTTGTGAGAATTTAACCCATCTATATTATTCACCTTCATATTCTCCATTACCCACTCATTATTATTGACATATTGAGGATTTATTAATTATTTGTGATGATGTTGTTGAATTTAATCTTGCACTTCCACCTTTTTGTATATATTATATGCCAAAGTGGGTTCACACAAATTAACATGAGGTTGATTTTGGGTAGGGGATCCTATTAATAATAGTCTCACTTGTTCACACAAATTTATGGTTGTTCTTATGAGCCATTCTATTTAAAATTATCCACATAAGTTTTCAAATGCATTAGGTATAATAGATTGAGATAAATCAATGACAGAGGATTCTTCTTCTTTGATAAAGAATCACACTTTGGATTTGATTTCTTTTCCTAAGGCAAGAAATTTTATCTAATGTAAGTGGGTCTACCAAATCAAATATGCAATAGATGGTTCTATTGAAAATTACAAGGCTTGTCTTGTGGAAAATATTTTTTCATAGGTTAAATAGATTTACTTATCTTAAAACTTTTCCCTTATTGCCAAGATGGATTCTACTCATATTTTACTTTTTCTAGTTGCATCACAGATATGGGTGGAACATCAAATGGATGTGAAGAGGAAATTTTTACATGGTGATATTTATGAGGATATTTTATATGGAGTATTCATATGCATTTTTACATTATTATTCACTTAATTTTGGGCTTATTTATTCACTTTATGGTCTCAAACAATCTCTCAAAGCTTGGCATGAGAAGAGTTACAGTTTTTTAGTTATTTTTGGTTTCACATGTTATCATTCCAACCATACAATATACATCTAGAGAGATGGGGATGATATTTGAATACATTTAATCTATGTTTATGACTTTGTCCTCACAAGTAGTTCTTATTTCATGATTTAGGATGTATGACATAATTTGATGGAGTATTATGACATGAACAACTTGGGACTTATGTATAATTTTCTTAGGATATAGATCATTAAGTATTTTTATGGTATCATAATTAGTCATCATAATTATTATATATACTTGATTCATCACTTTGGTATTCTTTATTTAAATCCTACACCTACACATTTTCATTCAAGTGTTACATTTATTGTCACTTGCATTTCACCTCAAGTTGATGTTACTTTTTATAGGTAGTTAGTCAGTAGTATTTTGTACCTAACACATAGTCACCATAATATTTAATTTTTAGTTTTCATTGTCTCTTATTTCACATAAGATTCATGTGAGATTCATTATGAGATATGTTTATGGAACTTCACACTTTTGTCTTCATTACAAATTAGGGGATTCTTCACAACTCATGGGCTTCATTGACTCAGATTGAGATTTTAAGGTGGCTGATCAGAAGTCCACTCTAAGCTTTGTCTATCATTTTGGTTTAAGTCCAATTTATTTTTATTTCAAGAATAAATTAGCTATTTCATTATCATCGACATAGATAGAGTATCAAGGTGTTGATATAGCTAGTTAGGATGTTTTATGGCTTCATCATTATTTTACAAAGTTTAGATTTCCAAATATGCATCCCATTACTATCTAGTGTGAAAATGAGAGTGCTAATTATATTTGACACAAACTAGTAGAGAATAAATATACCAAACACATTGAGATCAAAATGCACTTTGTTTGGAAGCTCATCCATGATGGTGTTATTACCTTTTAGTATGTGCCTACAAAGAAGCATGTTGTTGACATCTTCACTAAACCCTTAGCATTGCCTCATTATATTTAGTTTTGATTGATTGTTAGGGTGAAATAATTTGTCCTTTAAGAAGGATTAATCATGAATCCTTTCTTCATTTTGATTTCATATTTGTATCTCTATTTAAGGGAGGAGTTATTCCCTACAAGTTTTCTCATTTTTTTGTGCTTTATGTGAGAGGTTTTTCATTCATGGGTATCTGATCAAGCTTAGTTTTCAAGAATTTTTTTTTGACATTTCTAAACCTCACTATGTTTCACTTAAGTTTGGGGGAGTGTTGATTCAAATATTAATTATACACCTTTAATTAATTTAACTCACATATTTAAGTTTTACGCTAAATATAATTAATAAGTACACATGTTTAGAGAAGCATGCATTTAATGCTTACTCAATTCACATGTGCATGTTGGCATGTTCATGTTCACACTAGCTATTAGTTTAGTATATTTCATAACTATATATATTTGAGACGTGTTCACACTCACCTAAGAGGTAATATTGATTTTTGAGTTTGTTAATTTTCTAGAATTTATTATGAATATTTTCACATAAGTGCAAAGATTTCATTCCATGGAGATGAAGATTTAACCAATAATTTTTATTTGCTTTTGTGAGGATGTGAAATTTTATCATTTATTTGACCCCATCACTCATTATATTCTCTTTCAATAGGATGTTCAAGTTTGTGAGAATTTAACCCATCTATATTATTCACCTTCATATTCTCCATTACCCACTCATTATTATTGACATATTGAGGATTTATTAATTATTTTTGATGATGTTGTTGAATTTGATCTTGCACTTCCACCTTTTTGTATATATTATATGCCAAAGTGGGTTCACACAAATTAACATGAGGTTGATTTTGGGTAGGGGATCCTATTAATAATAGTCTCACTTGTTCACACAAATTTATGGTTGTTCTTATGAGCCATTCTATTTAAAATTATCCACATAAGATTTCAAATGCATTAGGTATAATAGATTGAGATAAATCAATGACAGAGGATTCTTCTTCTTTGATAAAGAATCACACTTTGGATTTGATTTCTTTTCCTAGGGCAAGAAATTTTATCTAATGTAAGTGGGTCTACCAAATCAAATATGCAATAGATGGTTCTATTGAAAATTACAAGGCTTGTCTTGTGGAAAATGTTTTTTATAGGTTAAATAGATTTACTTATCTTAAAAGTTTTCCCTTATTTCCAAGATGGATTTTACTCATATTTTGCTTTTTCTAGTTGCATCACAGATATGGGTGGAACATCAAATGGATGTGAAGAGTAAATTTTTACATGGTGATATTTATGAGGATATTTTACATGGAGTATTCATATGCATTTTTACATTATTATTCACTTATTTTTGGGCTTATTTATTCACTTTATGGTCTCAAACAATCTCTCAAAGCTTGGCATGAGAAGAGTTACAACTTTTTAGTTATTTTTGGTTTCACATGTTATCATTCCAACCATACAATATACATCTAGAGAGATGGGGATGATATTTGAATACATTTAATCTATGTTTATGACTTTATCCTCACAAGTAGTTCTCATTTCATGATTCAGGATGTATGACATAATTTGATGGAGTATTATGACATGAACAACTTGGGACTTATGTATAATTTTCTTAGGATATAGATCATTAAGTATTTTTATGGTATCATAATTAGTCATCATAATTATTATATACACTTGATTCATCACTTTGGTATTCTTTATTTAAATCCTGAACCTACACATTTTCATTCAAGGGTTACATTTATTGTCACTTGCATTTCACCTCAAGTTGATGTTACTTTTTATAGGTAGTTAGTCAGTAGTATTTTGTACCTAACACATAGTCACCATAATATTTAATTTTTAGTTTTCATTGACTCTTATTTCACATAAGATTCATGTGAGATTAAATATGAGATATATTTATGGAACTTTACACTTTTGTCTTCATTACACATTAGGGAATTCTTCACAGATCATGGGCTTCATTGACTCAGATTGAGATTTTAAGGTGGCTGATCAGAAGTCCACTCTACGCTTTGTCTATCATTTTGGTTTAAGTCCAATTTATTTTTATTTCAAGAGTAAATTAGCTATTGCATTATCATCCACATAGATAGAGTATCAAGGTGTTGATATAGCTAGTTAGGATGTTTTATGGCTTCATCATTATTTTACAAAGTTTAGATTTCCATATATGCATCCCATTACTATCTAGTGTGAAAATGAGAGTGCTAATTATATTTGACACAAACTAGTAGAGAATAAATATACCAAACACATTGAGATCAAAATGCACTTTGTTTGGAAGCTCATCCATGATGGTGTTATTACCTTTTAGTATGTGCCTACAAAGAAGCATGTTGTTGACATCTTCACTAAACCCTTAGCATTGCCTCATTATATTTAGTTTTGATTGATTATTAGGGTGAAATAATTTGTCCTTTAAGAAGGATTAATCATGAATCCTTTCTTCATTTTGATTTCATATTTGTATCTCTATTTAAGGGAGGAGTTATTCCGTACAAGTTTTCTCATTTTTTTGTGCTTTATGTGAGAGGTTTTTCATTCATGGGTATCTGATCAAGATTAGTTTTCAAGAATTTTTTTTTGAGATTTCTAAACCTCACTATGTTTCACTTAAGTTTGTGGGAGTGTTGATTCAAATATTAATTATACACCTTTAATTAATTTAACTCACATATTTAAGTTTTACGCTAAATATAATTAATAAGTGCACATGTTTAGAGAAGCATGCATTTAATGCTTACTCAATTCACATGTGCATGTTGGCATGTTCATGTTCACACTAGCTATTAGTTTAGTATATTTCATAACTATATATATTTGAGACGTGTTCACACTCACCTAAGAGGTAATATTGATTTTTGAGCTTGTTAATTTTCTAGAATTTATTATGAATATTTTCACATAAGTGCAAATATTTCATTCCATGGAGATGAAGATTTAACCAATAATTTTTATTTTCTTTTGTGAGGATGTGAAATTTTATCATTTATTTGACCCCATCACTCATTATATTCTCTTTCAATAGGATGTTCAAGTTTGTGAGAATTTAACCCATCTATATTATTCACCTTCATATTCTCCATTACCCACTCATTATTATTGACATATTGAGGATTTATTAATTATTTTTGATGATGTTGTTGAATTTGATCTTGCACTTCCACCTTTTTGTATATATTATATGCCAAAGTGGGTTCACACAAATTAACATGAGGTTGATTTTGGGTAGGGGATCCTATTAATAATAGTCTCACTTGTTCACACAAATTTATGGTTGTTCTTATGAGTCATTCTATTTAAAATTATCCACATAAGTTTTCAAATGCATTAGGTATAATAGATTGAGATAAATCAATGACAGAGGATTCTTCTTCTTTGATAAAGAATCACACTTTGGATTTGATTTCTTTTCCTAAGGCAAGAAATTTTATCTAATGTAAGTGGGTCTACCAAATCAAATATGCAATAGATGGTTCTATTGAAAATTACAAGGCTTGTCTTGTGGAAAATATTTTTTCATAGGTTAAATAGATTTACTTATCTTAAAACTTTTCCCTTATTGCCAAGATGGATTCTACTCATATTTTACTTTTTCTAGTTGCATCACAGATATGGGTGGAACATCAAATGGATGTGAAGAGTAAATTTTTACATGGTGATATTTATGAGGATATTTTATATGGAGTATTCATATGCATTTTTACATTATTATTCACTTATTTTTGGGCTTATTTATTCACTTTATGGTCTCAAACAATCTCTCAAAGCTTGGCATGAGAAGAGTTACAGTTTTTTAGTTATTTTTGGTTTCACATGTTATCATTCCAACCATACAATATACATCTAGAGAGATGGGGATGATATTTGAATACATTTAATCTATGTTTATGACTTTATCCTCACAAGTAGTTCTTATTTCATGATTCAGGATGTATGACATAATTTGATGGAGTATTATGACATGAACAACTTGGGACTTATGTATAATTTTCTTAGGATATAGATCATTAAGTATTTTTATGGTATCATAATTAGTCATCATAATTATTATATATAATTGATTCATCACTTTGGTATTCTTTATTTAAATCCTGCACCTACACATTTTCATTCAAGTGTTACATTTATTGTCACTTGCATTTCACCTCAAGTTGATGTTACTTTTTATAGGTAGTTAGTCAGTAGTATTTTGTACCTAACACATAGTCACCATAATATTTAATTTTTAGTTTTCATTGTCTCTTATTTCACATAAGATTCATGTGAGATTAAATATGAGATATATATATGGAACTTTACACTTTTGTCTTCATTACATCTTAGGGGATTCTTCACAGATCATGGGCTTCATTGACTCAGATTGAGATTTTAAGGTGGCTGATCAGAAGTCCACTCTAGGCTTTGTCTATCATTTTGGTTTGAGTCCAGTTTATTTTTATTTCAAGAGTAAATTAGCTATTGCATTATCATCCACATAGATAGAGTATCAAGGTGTTGATATAGCTAGTTATTATGTTTTATGGCTTCATCATTATTTTACAAAGTTTAGATTTCCATATATGCATCCCATTACTATCTAGTGTGAAAATGAGAGTGCTAATTATATTTGACACAAACTAGTAGAGAATAAATATACCAAACACATTGAGATCAAAATGCACTTTGTTTGGAAGCTCATCCATGATGGTGTTATTACCTTTTAGTATGTGCCTACAAAGAAGCATGTTGTTGACATCTTCACTAAACCCTTAGCATTGCCTCATTATATTTAGTTTTGATTGATTATTAGGGTGAAATAATTTGTCCTTTAAGAAGGATTAATCATGAATCCTTTCTTCATTTTGATTTCATATTTGTATCTCTATTTAAGGGAGGAGTTATTCCCTACAAGTTTTCTCATTTTTTTGTGCTTTATGTGAGAGGTTTTTCATTCATGGGTATCTGATCAAGATTAGTTTTCAAGAATTTTTTTTTGAGATTTCTAAACCTCACTATGATTCACTTAAGTTTGTGGGAGTGTTGATTCAAATATTAATTATACACCTTTAATTAATTTAACTCACATAGTTAAGTTTTACGCTAAATATAATTAATAAGTGCACATGTTTAGAGAAGCATGCATTTAATGCTTACTCAATTCACATGTGCATGTTGGCATGTTCATGTTCACACTAGCTATTAGTTTAGTGTATTTCATAACTATATATATTTGAGACGTGTTCACACTCACCTAAGAGGTAATATTGATTTTTGAGCTTGTTAATTTTCTAGAATTTATTATGAATATTTTCACATAAGTGCAAATATTTCATTCCAATAATATTTGTTTAGTGCAAAAAATTATTTTTACACAAAAAAACTCTTGTGCATATTTAATAGGCACTCTTTTTTCAATCTATATGTCAGATTGTGTGAATATACAAAGATATTGTATTGTGAGAGGCTGAGTTCTATTATTGTGTGTAAAATTAAATTTTTAATGTTCTAGTAATGGTGTGCAGGAGAGATCCTATACTTTGAGAAGCAATGGATTCTCTGATATGGTATAAGAGTTTCTCCATACATCCATTACTTAGCCTAGGTTTATGTCATAGTAAGCTATATATCTATAACACAATGATAAGCATTTGGAATAGTCATACAATTATTTTGTTAGGCAAATGTGAATATTAGACTTTACATTTGATCTAATATTTTGAACTATTTTGGACCACCTAGTTATACATTTTTAGATTAATTTCAGTAGATTGTATAGGCCATTGAATATGTTTATATATGCTTTATCATTACATGATTTTAATCTACCATTAGTTCATGGCTTTACACAATCAACCTTAAATTTTATTTCCTTCTACATAAGCTTATATTTGTTGTTCATCATTTGAGGTTTTTGGACATTTAAAATTAATTCATTATGTAACACTTATGTTTGGATATATTTAAATTTATAGTTAGGCGTAGGATTTTTTAATCTCTAAGGATTATTCCATTATATGTCACTATTATGATCAAAGAGGTCTAGATTGGCATTTATTTTGGTAATATGCTTGAGCATCATTGATTGATCTCCAAAAAAAATGCATTTGATTGGGTCTACATGCCCTCCACTGATAGATTTAAAAAAATCCTATGTTATAGCATTGGTTTGACTACATATATGTTTAGTTATATTTGAGTCTATATCTATTTTAGTCCTCTAAACTCCACCTCATTTATTCCAATAATTTCCATTACACAAGCTCCTTCACCACTATCATTTAACCACTCCTTGATCTTGACATAATCCTCACCTTTAAAATTCGTTCACCTCAACCATGACACTTCTACCAAGCTCCAAACTATTCAACCATTTTATTCACCTATTCCATTTAATGTTTAAATGTTCCACCACGTAGCTACTCACACTAATGATAGAATTATTAGTTACAAAAGGTGTGAGTTTAATATTTTTATTAATAAATTCAAAGATTAAAAAAATAAATATAAATTTTGATATTTAAATGATTCAAATTTTGGATAGCCCAATTGGTTATGTGTATTTTTGATAAAACCTTTAAATCCAGTGGATTAGGGATTCAATCCCCCTCAATTACAAACAAGTGGTATTTTTTTACAAACAGAGGTTAAAAAAGTTATATGTGGAGTCATTTTATAAATTTTTGGTGTCAAATTATTTTGAAAGTGTAGGGGGTGGGGTTCCTCTTTAATAGGGGAGTGTTATTATAAAAAGTAGTGAATATTTTGTCAAACACAAAATTATAAAACCATTATAATTTTGTAAAGGTAATTTGTAAATAAGAGGTATTTTGTCTCAAATAAGGGGTATATTTTTTGTCGAGATATATAAAATTGTAAAAAAGGGTGGTTTGTGGCCATTTCAAAGGCTATGTAAAGTTTAAAGTATGTTTAGCATTAGGGGCACTACCCCTTGACCCTGAACTATATCATAACAGGGATCAAACCTAGGGTATTTACCCTAGACCCCACAATGGGTGATTCCTCTTGACCCTACTCGAGGATACCATCACTAGACCCATGCACCCTAGCCCCTTATTAAATTATTCCAATGTAATTCATTTTGAGTGTCAAATATTAGATGGTGAGGCCCATGTAAACAAGGAGTCAAATTCCCTCATAAAAACACACTTTATTTAGTTTTTTTATTTGTACATATATGTATTTTTTATGGTATCCTACATCTATAGGGGCTTTCTTTCTTTCCATTACTCTTTTTTTACTTAAATAGTGTAAAGGAATTATCAGATGAATCCAACATTTGTTTAGTTTGTTGTTATTTAGTTTTTGTAATGACTAATAAAAGGAAGGATAACTCTTGTTTTATATACATATCCTTTTCTCTATGTACACTATAATATCATTTTTCAATTTTACTCTATATAAAATACATATTATTTTCTATTTGTATAATGTTTTATCTTATATTGATTCACAACTATAGAGATATAATATTAAGGCCTTCCTATTTCTTTCACAAAGTTTCATAAAAGTAGTCATGACATGTGTAATATGTGTAATCATCATCCCAAGGAGATATTTGTGGAGAGTGAATTGGAAGAGATATTATAAACTCTATATGAATATGAATATGAATATATGCTGATAAAATAGATGGTCTAAAATGATATATAGTAAAATGTTGTAATTTTATCTCAAAAAGTTGATAAGTAAAAATTTTAGGTCTCAAATGTGTTACTATATGAGATGAAGCTTGGGAAACTCATGTTGGAGATAGTGGTGGCATCAAAGCTTAAAATATAGAAAAATAAATAATTAATGGTGATGTTTTGTAGTCTCAAATATATTAAGAACTAAATCTGTTAATGGTGAAATAATATCCAGTATCACATTAGGTTGAATTATTTGCTCCTCATAAATCATACGAGATGATCACGTGTGATCTCAAAGGTAGAATAGGTAACTCATAAGGTGTGACAAGAATGTTATGTGTAGAGAGGATTACAAAGCAAGTTAGTCAAACATTAGTCCATAAATAATGAAAAATGCATAAATAAATAACTAACTAAGACTATCTATTCCTATGGGAATTACAAAAGATAGCAAGAAACAAATGAAGGAAAGCAAGCATCATATTACCTTCCCAAATGGATTAACCATACCTATGTGGCTCAAAATCATGTTCTCCCTTGATCAAGCATACTTGTATATGTCAACAATGGTGGTAAACTCCTTCAATGTCTCAAGAACACTCCATAAAACCTAGGCTCATGATTCCAAATCACTGAACTAGCCTATCAATGAAGCTTGCAAACAAAATCAATGATAAAATTCAAAGGATTGTGGAAATAATTTAACATTATAACTTTGAAATATTCAAGCTTAAAATTCATGTCCATGGCCTCTCTATTTATAGATTTTTGAGATTGGTCAAGATCAACCATGACTATTCATCTCAAGATTGAGATGTGTGCCCATGGATAATCCTAATATTTATAATTAAACTCATAAATATCTTTAAGATAAATAAGTATTAAAGAGGCATTGGAGTTATTAAATAGGCATGGGTGACCCATAATCTTGATATTTTATGCACTTATGGCTTGATGGATGCCACCCCATAGATGATGTCATTAGGTGATGCAGATATTGAAAATCAATTTCCAATAATGAGATATTCAAAAATATCTATGGAATTATTACTTAAGAGCTTAAATTGGATTAATTAGCTTAAGTAAGTTTAATCAATTTTAGTATAATTCTTTGGAAATTGGTGCACAACTAGTCAAAATGGCTAAAAAGTCATATTACTAGGTTGTAATTTGACTACAAAGGAACTAGAAGGTGATGTTAGATGCATTGGAGTTGTATTCCCATTTAGTATGTTTCCAATACCAAATAACAAAGTTACATGATGTGTACCAATGAATTATAATAAAAGAGTGATCCAAAGCACTAAATGGTGAATTTGTCATTTTGACTCAAAATGATCTAACCAAAGTTAGCAAGCCCATGAAATGTATTACCCTATTTAGGGATACTTTGACCTAAACTGGCACTTGTAAGTGAGAAGTTCAAACCATTTAGGGCATTTTATGTATTTTGACCAAAAATGTGCATTTGAGTGCAATTGGAGTAAGATTGACAATTTGAACATAAATGGTATTAGGAATTAGATGTCTACATTTTTCCCCTATTTGAGAAGGCATAGCGAGGCATTCAAGTGAATAAACATCTTTTCAAAGAAAAGAGTTGTCAAAAATAAATTGGAATAGACCCATGATGCCCCCTCAAGACGACATACTAGGATGGAATAAAAGGATGGACTCTCAAAAAGAGAAAGAAAGTGAGAGATTAACCCATGGAATAGATCACATCCAAATTAGCTTATGATTGCATATATGATTACCATCAATCATCAAAATATAATGAGGAGTATAATAGGCCCCAAAAATAGGGGGAATAGGAAAGATACAATCCATAACTGTAAGGGACACACTCTAAATGTACCTAATATGAGAGTATAAGCTACACACTTACGACATTGATCAATCTTGAGACAAATTGCACACTAAAATATTGCCGTCATTAGAATTATTGTGGACAGCTTAGAATTAAAGGAAAAGATAGAGTGTTCTTCTTTAATAAGGTAAGCACCACTAGAATGGGGTCTCTAAATAGAAGATAATAAGTACTTCAGTATAGAAAATGTGATCATGATAAAATGGTTTTGCCCCAGTAGGGCAAATTTTGATCATTGATAAAGAATAAATAATGATGTTTCCCTTCTAGACCTTATTTGATTCAAATTTTGGACCCCAATATGGTAAATTGGCAAGAAAAAATAGCTCAAGGATATAAATTGAATAGATAGGTTTAAGCTAGCAGGCACAAACATACATACCATGGTGTAATGGCTTAGAAAGCCATATAAAACAAATCATATGAGAATGCACAAAGTGATGAGAGAGATGAAAAAAGAATGGAGATAGTTGAGCTGACCTCAATAGAAATTGAGTGTTGCCTGCATAGTTCCATGGACTCATGTTCCAACATGAACTTTAGGCCAATGTAGTTCACCCATGTTTGGGAGAGAATGGAATGAGGAATGATAAAAAATAGACCAAGAATTTGATAAGACTTACAATGTATGTAAAGAGATGTACATTTAAGCATAGAGAAAGAAGCCTAAAATGCATGCTACCTATAATCCTAATTCCATATCATGAGCCTAGGTGTTGTAAAGTGTTCTTGAGAATCATTCATCAGAGCTGATATTGATGTTAAGATGTTGAGACCTAAGAAAAAAGTTTTGGTTATATCAAAATAAATTAGGCATCATAAGTATGAATAACTTAGAATGACATAATATTCCAATTGCACTAAGCTAGTTCAAATGTGAATACCTATAACTAAGGATAATGGTAAAATAGTTACCAAAACCAGAGTTATAATGATTTACATTTTTAAAAAAAGCAAAGACAAATAAAAAGATAAACTTAAATGAACCTAGCATGAAATCAAGATATGATCTTAAGTAGTAACAAAAATGTTTAAAAACAAAAGGCAAGAATGTCTTAATGACATGAGACCAAGATATGAATAATCAAGATCCATGTGTACCATCAAGGCATTCTTGAACACAAAAGAGAAAATCAAAAATAAATAGAAAAACAAGACACTAACAACAATCAAATAAACAAAATGGTCCAAAAACAACCTAATAACATAGGATTAAGATATAAACAATCGAGATCCATGTGAATCATATGATGTTCTGAAACACAAAAGAGATAAGCAAAAAACAATCAAGGAAACACAAGATCAAGATGAGAAAAGAAACAATAAAAAGAGAAAATGAGAAGAAATAAAAGGAGAGATGCAAAAGCACAATAAAACACCAAGAAAACACAAAAAAACACCAAGAGAACTCAAATAAACACACACAAACAAAAACCAAGTTAGTGCAATTTAAAGATAAATGTTCATGTATGTACAGTAGAGGTGTTACTTTCCACCAGATCATAACAAAGAATAATGACATGAAAATTGTTCCCTAATTAAAGAGTAACAATGATAGAAGAAATTGGGGAATAGAAAAAAAGGAAAGGGTTGGCTGAGCTGACTCCAGATGTATAAGATAAGTGGAAGTTGTTTACAAGTTCCATGGATGCATGTTCCAACATGAACTTCAAGCTAAATAGAGCTCTCCCAGAAAAAGGAATAAAAGAAAAATGATGATCAGACCAACATGATTAATGTTATAGAAGAAATGGAAGATATTATAAACAAATGAGAATGGTTTGGAAAACAAGAAGATGATGAGATGAGAAAGAATGATCTTTAAAAATGGAAAGTGTATGGGACAAGATGAAATGAATTGGTGTTTTTGTGCTTATAAAATGGCAAGAGCATAGCATGGTGGAATGGGAATGTATAAATGTATAAAAGTGTGAGATAATGTTTTTATTCTTTCATGGATCATGTTCTAATGTTTTTGGTAGTTTCAAAGTATTTATAATGTTTTTGGTGTTTTTGGGATAAAATATGCACAAGGTGGGACCATCTACTTGAGGAGATGCATGTCTTAAGATTAAACATTCTAATAAGATAGCTAAGCTGGCTACAATGGCCCATGCTCATAAATTGGTGAGAGTGAGGATCTTGATAAAATAATAAAGAGCAGAAAATGTGATATAGAATAATGTGAAACTTCAAGTAAAAAATAAGTAACGACATTCACCTATCCATAATAGTGTATCAATGGTCTATAACTAAGAAGATGTTTCTTTTCACTTGTCTAAAGCTATAAAATACTATCCTGGTTGAAATTCTTTGTAGAACTATTGTTGAGGATGTTCATAATGTTCATGAGACATAATCAAGATCATAATTGGTCAAGGGTAACAAATAATATGGTTCTCAAGAAGAACAATCTAGAATGGGATGAAGAATATGTTCAAAGTACTAAGGATTCAAAACCTTTACTAATGAGAATCATGAAAAGTGGACCAAGGTAGTATAAAATGTGTTCAAGCTAAGATAAAAGGGTGGGATAAAATTATGATAGCACAAGTTACCCCCAAGTTAGGGGTCTTGTAGACAATGGTTCAAAGTTTTTCATGTGTAGAACCTATTAAAGTATATGATGTTCATGGGATTTGAAAGTTCTTCACCATTAGGTTTAGGCAATTGATATGCTCCTAATCCATAGTTTGTTGTGAGAATATATGGTCCTAACCAATTAGGCTAAAACTTGCCTTTCTTCATGTACAGACTAGATATTTCCTTATAAACCTCATAACTATTTAAGATTATTTGGTGGAGGCATTTCCACAATAGCGTTGACCTTTGTAGGTTCTACTTTGATCCCTCATTGTGATATAATAAACCCTAGTAACTTTTTTGGCCTGACTCCAAAGACACATTTTTTAGGATTCAAGAAGACTTTAAATTTATGAAGCCTCTCAAATATTATTCATAGAATGTCAAGATGTCTAGAATTTATTCTTTATTTTTCTAGTATATCATCAACATAGTCCTCAATAATGTCATGGAAAATGATAGTTATTACACATTGATATGTGGCTCCAGCATTCTTGAAATGAAATGGCATGACTTGGTAGTAGAATGTCCCCATAGAGTGGTGAATGTGGTCTTATGATAATCTTTAGGGGCTATCTTGATCTGATTATAACTAAAAAATCCATCCATTTAGGATAACATCTCATACCTAGTAGTTGAGTTAATCATGTTGATGTTGGTTAGAGGAAAATCATCTTTGGGGCATGCTTTGTTGATATCATGAAAATCAATATAAATACGTATACATGGGGTCTTTTTACTCACTGGTACTATGTTGGACACTCATTTAGAGTAGTCTAGTTGTCTAATAAAATTGGCTCCTAAAAACTTTTCCAACTCAGCCTTAACCAAAAGGGTGATGTGTGGATGCATCTTTCTTAATTTTTGTTTGATTGGTTTAGTATTAGGGTGAAGAATAAGATGATGCATAACTAAATATGGGTCTAATCATAGAATGTTAGAGTATGCCCATACAAAGATGTCTATATAATCTTTAAGAATGGATATAATATGTTCATGTTTTACTACAGTAAGGGAAGCTCTAAGATAAATAATTGTGGGATCCTCATAGGTTCCCAAATTCACTTATGTTGTGTTCTCCACAAGGAGTATGGATCCATCCTCTAGAATTATAGGCAATGTATGGTCATGATCATTTTCCTCTACTATATCTTCATGTTATTCCTCCCAAAGATCCAAATAATATGAAGAATCATAATTTTCTTTCTCAACTAAAGGCCAATTGGTAAAAACCTCTGGAAACTCAAGATCAAGATACTCAAATATTTGATGTTGTTCTGAAGAGATGCTTGTACTAGTTATGGAACTTGGGCTAGATGGACTTTCTATGTCCTAAGAGGATGAGCAACTTTCTCACTTGGGAGCACCTAAAATAGGTTTCCACTCAAATGCTTGTCTTTTTATTTACTTTTTACTTGATTAACAAGTACTTTAAAGAGGTTTTCACCTGAAGATCTTGATGTTTTTTCTTTATTATGACCAAAAATGTTTGCCTTCTCTCCAAAGTAGGCAGAAAGATCCAATGAAAAATCAAAACCCTGATTATGATCACTAATGGGGAATGTATCTTATAGGCCCATGTATTCTATAATTGATTCTTCATTTTGGAACTCATCGAGTCATATGACTGAATTTTGTTGATCCCAATCTATGATTTTAGGATGGCAAAGGCATAGGTTATAGTGAGGGTTTGCTTCAAGATGGGAAGTGCCAATGGTAAAGATATAATATCTTGCTTCAGGAAGGGAAGCACCACTAGGATGATTTTTTTCTTCAAGATGGGAAGCTCCAATAGAAATTATGGTCAATATGACATTTGAATCAAACAAATCTAAGTGAGTAAGCTCATTGAAAAGGATATAATGGGATGTTATGTCACTACTAGGAGTCTTGTTACTAGTCACTTTAGAAGAGTCACTATCAAATGTCATGAGGTCATCCTATGGTGATTTAAATCTAAGACCATGATTCCAATTGATAAATCTAGTTGATAATGGTTCTAAAATTCCTTTCGCCTATAGGCCAAGGCCTTTCCCTATATTGTTTGATTAAATTTTGTCTATTTTAAATCTAGAGAAAAATAGAGAGAAGGATAGGGATAGGGGATGAGAATGAACCTAGATTTGGTTTGTGCACCATATCTAGACATTGTGAGCACTCCTCTTTGGTTAGGGAGGACTACATACAAATAAGAAATCACTACCACAATATGTTTGTTAGTAGATAAATGAGTGGGTTGCCAAGCTACATGCTTGTTTTAGGAAGTGTGAAACTTCCCTAGAGCTGATAGTCCAATTTTGAGAGGCAAAATAATAATAATAAATAATTGAAATAAAAGTAAATAGAGAGTAAAAGAGAGATAAAATTAGTAGAGAGTGACAGAGTCTAGGTGAGGTGTTTTGTTGGTGTTTTAGAAGTTGTTTGGGTAGGGTTTTGAAGAGGTTAGGAAATTGATAGTCACTAATGTTGGTGGGTATGTAACCAATGTCAGTTAGGCTACTGAGATTAGTAGTGAGGTGATCAATGTTAGTTAGGATGTTGAAGTCAGTAGGGGAAAAAATTATCTAAGAAGTTGTAGAGAGTTTTTTTAGGTTTGGGAAATGGTTTGGATCAGGTCAAAGAGGTTGAGAGAGTTAGGATAAGGAGTTTATGGCTTGGTTAAGTTTGGTCAAAGGTTTAGAATGCATGTAAGGGGAAACAAGTAAGGAATCTTTGTAACTCCTTCATGGGGTATGGTCAAAAGTGCATAAAGTAGTAGAAGGTAGATATAAAGAAATAGAAGAATAAATATTTAAATGACCGATAATATCAGTGATATACTTAGATGTGGTGGTCATTGAATGATAAGTTCTAGGTTGATGTTTTCTATCCAGGAGTCTAAATTTAAATGCCTAAATAAAGAGAAGAAGTGGATTTTATTGGTCCTCAAGAGCTCAGTTACTGATAGTGATTAACTTATGTAGAGTGATTGTAAGCCTAGATATCAAAAAATAGAATGTTGAGAGCTTGAATGAGAGTAAGAATTGATTGTCTTAATTTCTACTGACCTAATCTAGTGGTTAGAGTCTAGCTTATATTGCTAACGTTGGTGATCCCATTGACTTCAATTGGTAACCTGCCAATGTTAGTAGTGGGTTAACTGATGTCAATGAACCTAGAATAGGTAAACTTTTCTATTCTTGGCCTATTTTTTGTTGTTGTGTGTGTTAAATGTGACATCCATTATAAAATGGTAAAAATAAGAGGTTATAGAGGAAGTAGTTGTTTAGGAATTTAGTTTAGAATTAGGAATATTTCTTAGGTAGTTAGGATGAGGGGACCAGGTCTAGAGGTGACTCAACAGGGGAGAATTAGTCATAGGGTGAGGTGCCCAGGTAAGGTGGAAATATTAATTTTTAATTAACTTAATTAAGTATTTTAAATTAACTAAATGTGTGAGGGGTAAAAGTATAGGTTAGGGATATTAATTGTTATTATTAAAATGGGTTTAAGGGGGTTTTGACATAGGGGGTTATGCACATGTGTGGGATGTAGTTTTTGTTTCTACATTTTCCCTTTTTTCCTTGTAATTTGTATTGACATGTTGAAACATAAAAAAATAGGAGTTAAATGCTCCAAGTATTGGATGAGGTATCCCCCCTCAAAATGAGAATTGATAGAGGAGAAACTAGAATCAAGTACTGGTTTGATAGAAAGGCAATTGGGCAACTGGTGGAAAATTGTGCATCATTACATATAATGAGATATAATTTAACATGTTAAGAATAGGCAAGGTTCAGGAGGACTTGGATATAAATAACCAAAGCATATCTTGTAAGTGATAGCTAACAAGCCAAATCAATCAAATTTGTATCTCCAATGGTTAATGTGTCCCAGGTATTTAAGGTTGAAAGTGTCCCTAAGAAACACAAAAGGGGTTGAAGGTGACAAGATGGACTTGGTTTCCATCCAAAACACCTAAAATACATGCATATGCATAATAGCCAACTACAGATAGGACAAGTAATGTATGCCTAGTGTAAAAGGGCTAATGAGTGAGGAAATATTCATGATCTCTAAGCACAGTCATCAAGGGTGAATATTTGAGTTATCTTCAATGTCATTTTGTCATGGTTGGGGGAGATATATGTGATCTCTAGTTTCCCCAATGTATGGGTAAAATTATACAAAGTTGGGTGTTTTTGTGGTTAAAAACATGTTTTAAAAGGTACTAACATTAGTAACATGTGTCAATATTGATAAGTGAGAGTGATAATGTTGGTATAATTAGGGTAACATTACTGACATCAGCAAATATAAGCACTGACATCGGTAGGTTAGGTCAAGATTGCTGATGTTGATGGTTGACAAAACTTGATAAAAGGGGGTTTGGTGGCTGACCAAACTCATTTACAACTTTGTGATTGAAGAGAATAAATAGGGCTTTAAGGGTGATTTGAGATGGTAGTATAAGGAGGGGACCTAGCAAGAGGTATAGGACCATAGGTGCTATCAGTGGCAACCAAGAGGAGATGATGAGATGAAGTAAGAGTCTAAACTACTTTGATTTGGTTTTAGCAAATTTTAGGTTAAATGAGTGGTGGATGTGCAAAAAATAGGATTGGGGGGGTATAAAATATGTTAGGGTAGGTGTAGTAAAAGTTATGGTAAGTTTGGGGTAGTCTTTTTAGGGGAAATGGGTAGGTTGGGTTTAGGTTGTTCAGCCCTAGGGTTGAACCAATCATTGACATTAGTGAGATTGAATGACGTCAATCAATGGCTAACTGATGTTAGTTGGTGTGACATTGAGATCAACTGACATTAGACATGGCACCAAGGTTGATAGTGTGTTATCGATGTCAGCTGCTATATGGACTGATAAAGTGATGACATCAACATCACTGCTAATGTCAGCTACTAGTAAAAATAAATAGACAAGAAAAATGGTGAATTTTTTATCTCTAGTGGGAGTAGTCAACTAAACTAATGGTCAAGCTAGCCTCTGAAGACCCTGCGTCATTTGAGTGCTACTTACATAGCCTAGTTTAGGGCCTCAATCCAATGTAGTTCTCCCAACACTTAGGAAAAAGATCTAAAAGGTTGGTTGTAAGGGAAAAAAAAGTAAAATAAGATAGTTGAGAGATCTATGTTTAAAGAGTTAGGTTATAGTGTCAAAAATCAAGAATATATTCAATGAGGCCTAGAGTTGGAATAGGTAGGTAGCATAAGGTAGAGAGAGAGGTAGTGAAACCTAGAGTTTGAATAGGTGGGGAAACCTAGGGTAGAGAGAGAAAGAGAGAGAGGTAGTGAAGCCTAGGATAGTTAATAAGGTGGGTTTATGGCTGAGCTAACCTCAAAAGACCCCATATTGACTGAGTGCTACCTACATAGCCTAGATTAGGGCCTTAGACCAATGTAATTATCGTAATGAGTAGGGAAAAGGTGATGAGGGAGTATATTAAAAGGGATGTGACCTGATGCATTTATGTATGGATGTAAGTGAGGATAAAGCCTATATTATGAGATCATCTAACAAGGTTATTAATGCACATGAGGAGAGATATTACTTTAGATGAGTGGGATCATATGGTAGCCATTGATTTAGGAGGAGTGTGATGATACTGTCATGTGACATGGGATGTGTTGCTGATGATCATGTTGATTGAGAGGTGGGATTATATGACCAACACCTTTTATCTGCTGATGAAAGAGTTGATGGTGACATAGGAGGATGTTTACAGGATTATACGACTACCACTCTAGGGTGAGGAGATTTTTATATGCTCAAGAGAGGAGCATGATATACATATTGTTATTTTTTATGGGGAGAATGTTAGTGAGGTGACCTAACACTCTATGAGTTTTGAATATGAGCCACTCTACATGGCTAATGAGGAACATCATCATCTTAGCATCCTGATGATGATCGAGATCATAGTTTATGACTTACCTAATGTAGAATAAGGGAGATTTTTGATTTATTTGATTGGTTTACTTACATAGCTAATAGAGTAGTAGACCATTTTTTCCTAGGGTCCATTATTTTTGGCATGGTTATATAGAGAGCTATGGGGTTTGAGGTTACATCAGTGATATAATTTGTGTGTCAGTCATATTTTGCACTATTAGGCATATGAGAAAATCATTGTGACATGACCACTAGGGCTACCTACCACTATTCTAGCCAAATTTAGGGTTGGATTCAAATAGTGGAGAGATGGGATGGCATAAACCTAAGTGGATGGTGTTGTGTGAGACATAACCTACTATAGGTGTATGATCAAGGGCTTGATCCCTATAGATATCATGTGGAGACTGTATCTAACATATCTAATATTTAATGGATAGGTAAAGCAACTGATTAGGCTATAGAGCTCATTATGGGTTAGGGGGAGATGGGTTGGTGAGCTAGAGATGGTACCTATAGCATGGGTTAGGAGATAGTTTGGGATTATGTAGGATATTTCAATTACCTTCCCTCGATATAGGAAGGATGACATAGAGGCACGTTTACCATTACTCAAGGAAACTGAGGGGATAAATTTTGAGGAGCTACCACTAGGGTTAGGTGTTTTGGACCCAAGGTGTATAGCTACCTATATAGGTTGGTGGATAAGGTTACATCTAGTAGTAGAGGTCAGGTGGCCACCAACAAACTTATAGGGGTTACTTATGGAGGAGATGTAGTGTTACAAGTAATAGATATAGTAGTATAGGCTTGAGATGTAGTAGTGCAGGCTCGAGAGATATTCAAGGTAGAGGTTTTAGCCTTACAGGGGTAGGTGGTGACATTATAGGGTCAGATTAGGGATTTTTAGATTTAGGTTGCAGTACTATAGTGCCAAATGATGGTTTTACAAGGTCAGAAGACTATAGTGATGGTAGAGAGAGATATTTTGAGAGAAAAAGTAGGTCAAACCACTCTTCCTCCTCCACCATCACCACAAAGACCAGTACAAGCTAGGCCATTATTAGGTGCTATGGGTCCTCCATAGGTTGTATCGATGGTGAGGTATTCGACTACCCTAGATGAGATTTCTTACTATGAGAGGGTGATTAGAGAGTTCCCATAGATACAATGATATTCAAATTTTAGAGAGTAGGAGAGGTTGATGTCACATGTGATAGCTTCTAGTTCATGTTGATGCAGATGTATAAAGAGTGGTGATTATACTGCATCCTCACAACTTTATTGAGAGCCTTGAGGACCCTGAGTATCAGTATTTTCTAGTTTATATTTATATATGTTATATGTATACCAGCCTATGAGCCAAAGATGTGAGATGTATATTTTGAGAGATATTTATGACATTTTGATGATGTAGATGATGAACATGTATTTTATCACATATTTATATATGAGATGTTCATTTATTTCCATGTGTATATTTGAGATGTGTTGTTTATGTTTATGATGTTGATATGGATGATGTTCATTTATTTCTATGTTAATATGGATGTTGATCATTTTATTTGATGTTAGACTATCCTTCCCATTTTATGTGATGGTATATACATAGTTGATTGGTTATCTACATCTTAACATTTTTCCATATTTGTGATGGTGTATGCTTAAAATGAGTAGATTGAGTGGGTTAATTTATTTCAGCATTTTTCCATATTTGTGATGGTGTATGTGTAAAATAAATGGGTTATTTTAGGTTGATGTTTATGTCAATTTAATGTTAGTATGACATTGTTTATTCATCTTAAATAGAGATATCGACATGTGATGTGGATGGAAAAAAATAATAAGATAGAATGTTTATGCATTGGCAAAGACCATAATTTAGAACATAAATAGGCTCAGGAAAATGAACCTCTTTCATGCCTTATATCTTTGAACCATTGTGTTTGTTAGAGAAGCATCATTTTTACCTCATGTTAAGTGAGCTTCATACTCCCTTGAAAGAGTATGAGGGGAAAAAATTAGAGAATGAGAGGAAATGTTTAGATAGCATAACCTACCAAGAAGAAATGATATGTCCCTTTTGTGGGTGACCCGAAAGCTAGTATAGGCAAGTCCATGACTTAAAGTTTTTTTTTTTTTTATGTGTGTGTAAGATGATCAATGTAGGAAGCCTAAAATGGGATTTTTTATAGGTTAAGTTCATCCAAAGACGTGAATATCCCCTTTGCATTTGTTTTTCCCTTTGAGAACAAATCTTGGCTTAGCCATCCTTCAAGGGAGTGGTCTAAGTGTCTATTTTAATTTAAAATAGTTGTCCTTCAAGGGAGAAGTCTATTGATAATAGCATAGGGAAGTTACATAGCTATCTTTCAAGGGAGAAATCTATGTTGAAAAACATGACCTAAGATTTTATAACTTTTTTCAAACATCTCATTTTTATTTTTTATTTTTTATAGTTTTAGTCATGGATAAGACTATAGAGTCTTAAGAGTTTTCCATTATGAGGATAAAACCATATCACAAGGTAAGTTATCTAAGAGTATAAGATTAAGGGTGAAGAGGAAGGTAAATGAATTTAATAGGGATGCTCAAGGGATGATCTCAAGTGAAACATGAAGTAAAGCAACACTGGTTTAAAAAAAGAATAGTCGTAGGTGTAAGGTATTTAAAGGCTCAGATTATGGCCTTCCTTCAAGAGAAGATAAGTGATAAGTTCCTGAACCATACTTGTGAGTTATGATATAAGTTCCAAGCCAATTAGGAGAAAATTTACCTTATTTTCTTTTCTCCATGTTCATCCCATGTTGATTTTCTTTTAAGATGAGATCTCCTATATTGAAATCTCACTCTTTGAGGTTTTTATTATAAGCACATTTAATACACTTTTGATAGACTTGGAGGTGGTTAAGGGCTATGAGATGACGTTCATAAAGTAATTCAAGTTGGGCCAAATGTTTCTTGTAAAATTCATTGTTAGTAAGTATGTCATGTATGTAAATTCAAAGAGAAGGGATTTAGACCTCAAGAGGTAAAACAACCTCTATCCCATATACCAATGAAAAAGGTGTAGCACCCATCAAGGTTTGAATGCTAGTGTGGTAAGCCCATAAAGCAAAGGGAATGTGTGTGTGCCAATAATTTCCCATATAATTGACTACCTTCATGAGAATTTTGGTCAAATTTTTATTAGAAGCTTCTGCCTGTCCATTATCTTGGGGATAGTATGGTGATGAGAAGCTTAATTTGATTCCAAATGGATCACAAAGACCTTAAACAGTCTTATTTTTTAAATAATTTCCATTATCTATTATAATATTTTGAGGTATACCAAAATAATAGATGATGTGGTGGTTAATTAAGTCAGCAATTTTGTCAGCCTTAGTGGAGATGAGAAGGACTGACTCGACCCACTTGGTGAAGTATTTAGTGGCAGTAATGATAGCATGATGATGGAGTGATGAATGAGGGTTAATCTCTTATATTAGATCTAAGCCCCATTGGGAGAAGGGCCAAATGTATTTGGAAACTTGAAATGCATAACTAGGAATGTGAAGAAGGTTAGCATGTTTTTGACAATTGACATAACATCGAATGTAGTTAGCACAGTCTTGATGAAGTGTGGGCCAATAATAGCCAAGTCAAAGAATATGTTTAGTAATTATGTGACCATTGAAATTCCCACCACAAATCCATCATGGACTTCCTTAATAGCAAAGGGAGTCTCATTATTATTTAGGCATCTAAGGAAAAGACCTTCAAAACCTCTCTTGTAGAGAAGTCCCCCTAGTATAGTGTAATGAGAAACACATTTTATGAAGGCCCTTTTCTCATTATTAGAAAGATCAAGAGGGGTAATAGAGAAGGAAAGATAATCTGTGAGTTGTTTTTACCATAAGTCTTGTGGGTTGGTTGTTACATTTCCTAAAAAGAGGATGTTAGCTAAGACATAGGAGGGTAATGTTAATCGATGCACAGTGACATAGCATCTTGAGGAGGAGGATGAAGAGGGTATGTGTGAAGAAAGTGAAGCCATCATGTCAGCAAACTTGTTTGTAGATCAAGGAATAGTTTACAAGAGATGAGATCAAATGATCCTAAGAGTGTATCTACATGATGTTTATACCATTGCAAAATTTTGTTTTTTCATAGGTAGGAACCATTAACTTAGTTAATAACTAGCTGAGAATCATCAAAAATGGTTATGGATTTGATACCCAAGAAGATAGTTGTTTGAAGTCTAAGAATCAAAGTCACATATTCAGCCATATTGTTAGTGCATTCAAAATATAGTTTAAATCACAAAGTCATAGGCTCACCATCTAGAGGAATAAGTATGACCCTGGCACCCCCACCATGTTGGCATTTAAATCCATCAAAGAACATCATCATTTGATAGGAGATGTCATTAGTGGAGAGTGTTACAATAGATTCATCAAGGAATTTAAGATTTGAATGTTGATTGTCAAGTAAAGGGGTAGTAGCTAACTGGTCCACAATTATTTTCCCTTTGATTAACTTTTTTTGAATAAACTTTAAGTTGAATTCAAAAATAAGCATGAGGCACTGAGCTACACATTGGTTTTGATAAGGTTTGGAATGCATGTATTTGAGAGGATCAGTATAGGTGACCATATAGGTTTTATGATTTAGGAGATAATGTTGAATCTTAGAGGTAGAAAAGACAATGCAAGGTAAATTTTTTTAGTGTGGTTATATCAAGTATCATAATCAATAAGTTTGTGGCTTATGTAATAAACTACCTACTCTCAATATTGGTCATCTTGATGTGCAATTATAGTACCTAGAGAATGGTCTATTGTGGAGATGTAAAGGTCAAAAGTCTAATTTTCCTTAGGTGGAATAAGAATTAATGGGGAAATGAGGTATTGTTTAAGTGTGTCAAAGGATTCCTAACAATTTATATTCCATTAGAAGGAGACATCCTTTTTGAGTAGATGATGAAAGGGTTGGCAACGATCTTATAGTTGGGAAATAAAGCATCAAATTGACTAAAGTTTGCCTTGTAGGATATGGATTTGTTTGATATTAGTATATGGAGGCATCTCTAAAATTGCTCTAACCTTAGAAGGATCTAACCTTGATACCACTGAGAGAAATGATAAAACCTAAGAGTTTATTGAAAAGAACACCAAATACACATTTTTTTGGGTTTATTCAAATGTTATATTAGAGGAGATGAGTAAATATGGTTTTGAGAATTTTTAAGTGTTCTTGGTGAAGTTTATATGTACCGAGTAAGTCATCCAGGTAATCTTCCATAATTTTATGTAGGAGAACAAGGAAAATGTAGGTCATGGCACATTGGTAAGTTGCACCAGCATTTTTCAGGTTAAAAGGCATGACCTGATAATAGAAAGTTCCCCATGGGGTAATAAAGGTGGTCTCATGTTGATCCTCAAGAGAAACCAAGATTTGATTATATCCATAGAATCTATCCATAAGTGATAGCATCTCATGGCCAGCCATTAGATCAACAAGTTGGTCGATATTAGGCAATGGAAAATCATCTTTTAGAAAATCAAGGTTTAAATCATGATAGTTAGTGTAAATATGGATTCCTATGATCACTTTCATGATAGTATTAATATAGGAAAACCATTATGGGTAGTCAATGGGTTAGATAAATTTAATAGAAAGGAGGCATTAGAACTCCTCTTTGATAAGGAGAGAAATACGAGGATGCATTTTGTGAAGTTTCTACTTAATGGGTTTAGCATCTTGATTGGTGACAATGTTATGGGTGATGATAGAGGGGTCAATACCAGGCATGTCATTATAATACCAAGCAAAGGCTTTGCTATGGTCATTAATAAATGTAGCATAATCAACTTGCTAAAAGGAATCTAAAGATTAGCTAATCTTGAAGATGCAAGGGTTATAGTGAGAGGGCAGGTTGATGTCAATGGTTTATTCATTTAACATAGCTTAGGATTTAGGTGGGAGTGATTTTTGGATATAAGATTCATTCACACCCGTATAAATGAGAATTACATCATCATCCTAACATTGGATAGTTTTAATAATGGGAGAATCTTCATCAATTACTTTAGGATGAATGAGAGGAAGGGGCCTTATTTCCTTACTCTAATGATAGGTGAGAGGCCCCAAATGGATGGAATTTATTGAAAAAAAATTAGGAGGTATAGATACCTCTAATTCTATGGGTGATGGTGGAGAAAAAGGTGGACAAGGAGAGACTATTTCTTCAATAATTGGTTCATGGGATTTTTTAGGGAGTTTATTTAGTTTGCTATATCCCACCCCATACCTTTTTTTGGAATTTTTAATGGTGTTGCTAGTAGGATATTCAATAGGCATGTGGACACCTTGTTCATAATGACTCAAACCAAATCCTTCATAGGCACACCTATATAGGTAGGTGTAAGCAAATCTAGGGGTACTCAAGAAAAAGAAGTCATAGGTGAATGGTTGTACTGAAGAAGATGGGTTCCTGACAGGGAGAGCTTGATCAATTCCCTCATATGTGAAATTGGTTCAAAGATCAGGGGGGGCATAAGGGATGACCATCCCAATATGGGGGTCATAATTTGGGTGTATGTGGAGGCTTCCATATTATTTTGGAGTATAGAACATGTCAAGTGTTAACAAATGATATTCACCAAGTGACAAATGTTGAAAGGTCTCCTCCAAGGGATCTTTGTCAAGAATTTGTGTTGCCACTGTCTATGTAACTGTAGGAGTAGATCTTGTGGAAGATTCAGAATCATCATGCAAGTAATATGATGTTTTCAATGAGATGAGAACATCATTGGGACTATAAGTCATATTACATGTTTTAAATAGAGGTGGGTCAATAGGTATAACATGTACTTGTCCATCATGCTTAAACTTAACACAATGATGCAAAGTTGAGGGTACATATGTCATAGCACACATCTAAGCTCATCTAAGTAGTATGTTCTATTGTAAATCTCCTTCCATAACATAAAAGAGCTCAGGAATTGTGCAGGGACCTACACAAATATGTAAGACAACAATGCCCACTGTAGTAGCCATAGTGTTGTTAAAGGAATGGAGTACTACATCAGTTTGATACATGTTATTATCAAAAAGGGATAATTGTTTGTAGGAATGCATGAAAATAATATTAATATTGTCTCCCCCATTGATCACAACTCTCTTGATATGGGTTTGATCAATATATATAGTAATATTAAGAGTATAATCCTGATCCTTAGGTTATTGAAGTGGAATTTCTAAATTACTAAAATAAATTAAGGAGACAAAATTAAGGGATCTGGCCAAAGATGCAAGAGGTTGGGGATCATCTGATTATACCTCAATCATTTTCAAATCACTATTCAAATCTTGATGGTTTTGGATGAGCTTTGGATTAACTCATACAAAGACATCTTCACAAGAGTTTGGTGTAGCTACTTCACCATTGAGCTTTGAATAATGTCTGAAGATGTTTTAGGAACACCCAAGATGTAAATCTTAGGGTTAGAAGGGGGAGTGTCTTTGGTGAAGGGATGGGTCTAAGGTGTAGTGACATTTTCCTTAACTTTATCCTTCTGATTTTGTGATCATGTGGCCACATTAACTATGTTGATTTGAAAAGTTGGCAAAGAAGGTGGTAAAGGGGTTATAATGACATCTTTGGGTTTGAGTTTTGTTATAATAATAGAAGGTACTGTAGATACCAAAGGTCGAATAATATAAAGGTTAATGGTAGTGTCATCAAAAGGGTGTCAACATCAAAGTATTGTTGAATAACTATTGTGAGGGTTTTATAATTCTTAGTATTGTGTTTAGGTGAATGATGATATAAACAAACTTGTGTATCATCAAACCAAAATAGATTCATTATAAGAGGACTATAAGGATTAATGAGAGGAAGATTTATTACTAAATATTACAATAACTGACATAAGAAAAATCTTTGGGAGCCTACAAGTGGGCTCATGCTTATTATACTAATAGGAGTGGATGCCTTCTATTTCGATGTTGGAAAGGTAATTTTGCGTGGTGTCTTGTTTAGAGATGGTGGAGTTACATGTTTTGTTGTCACTTTCTTAGTATCGAATGTGAGAGGTCTACCAGATGGCAAAGGTAGGAGTAGACGTAGCTTAACCTTTTGTTTGGCTTGGTTATATGATTTTCCAACTAAAGTAGAAGGATGTGGCCCCAAAATAGATGATAAAGTTGAGGGTTAAAGAAAATATTGGTGACGTCAAGAAGGCTTAACATTATTCTATGTTTTAGGGTGAGAAACTATAATTTGTGGTTGAGGAGTCAAATCTAATTTCACCTATGGATGAATTAAATTATAAATGGGGCATACACCTAAAGGCCTAATCTGATTTAATGTAATATATTCCTATGAGGATGAAGGTTCTGACATAGATGGTTGAACTTCTAGTGCTTTTGGTGAAGAAACTATAGCTTTGTCAAAGACCTTAGGTTAAAGTGTAGTAAGAGGATTGATGATAAAGGTAGACCTTAATTGTGTTGGCTATGGAGTTTTAAGCCAGTCCCAAAATGCCACATGGTTAAGTTTCATGGAGTCAAGAAATTATAGACTTTTTACCAAACATGAGAAGGGTTTTGATGAAGTTGATGTACACCTTATGGTTGCATTTTTACAAAGTTGTGATGTTTGTGAAAGAGGAAACTTGTTGGTTTCTTCTAATTTAGGCCAAATATGATAAAGAACCACAATAGGGTCTTCTTCGATAGAGATGGGAGAAGAGATTTGATATGTTATGAATGGAGGAGATGTAGATGAAGTAGGTTCCTCAATATGGTAAAGCATAGATATTATGGCTCCCTCAACATGTGGGTGAGGTGTGGGTAAAGTATGATCTTACATAGGTAAAATAAGGGGTAAGGGTGGTGCAATGGGAGTAGGTACAATAGGTCTCTCATTTATTATGGAAGTAGCTGAGATAGACTCTTCTAGGTGTAAAGGCGAACTGGGTGAAATATCACTCTCTATAGGTGGAGGAGTGATAGGGGAAGAAGGTTCTTCAAGAGTGTATAATATAGGAATGATGTTTCCTTCAACATGTGGTTGAGGAACTAGTATGGTGTGGTCTTCAAGCAGTAACAGGATGAGTAAAATTGGTGCAAATAGAATTGGGATTCAAGGATCCTTGAGTAGAAATAGGAGTGGTAAAGGAGGTAATTCCTCTCAAGGGAGCAGAATAGGTGAAATAGGATCTTCTACTTAAGGAGGAAGAATGGGAAAAATAGGTGCCACTAAATGTGTGGGATGAGTCAATGAAATATATGTCTCTTGTTGAGGGGTCAGTTAAATTAAAGATAAATGAAAGACCATATTAACCATATGGATATTGTGATCTCTTGAGTTAGTTGTGGATTGGACAATATTTTGGTTTGGTGAATGGCTAGGAAAAGGGTGTTTAAACAAATCTATACTTTGATTGGGAGGTGCATTAGGATTTTTTAAGACAAGCTCACCTCTATCAAGCATATCTTGAACAATGTTCTTGAGCATCTTGTGATTATTAGAGTTGTGACCTTTAACTTGATGGTCACCACAAAACTCATCTTCTTTGTACCAGGTTGGGATAGGATGAGAAGGATTAAACTATATATGAGGTTTAATCTAAGGAAGAGTTATGACACCTTGTTACAATAGTTTCTCTAAAATGGATGTATATGATTCCTTAATGGGAGTGCATTGTCTTTGTTCATAACATTATTGGAATTACTTGGTTGGATTTTGAGAAGATGAAGTATTCGATTAGTTTATGGTTTTAGGAGAGGCTGACTTAACAACCACCATGTAATTGGAGCCTTTAGCCTTTTGGTTTGAGGGAGAGGTTTTAGAGGATGAGGAGTCATTTGTCTTAGTATTGGGATTCTTACTATGCAACTTGACTTTGCCTTCATCAATAGTGTGAAAGTCAAGTTTCTGTGCTATTGTAAAAGCTTCATCAAATGTGCAAAAAGTTTATACCTGAAGTGTGGATGAGATGTGCTTAGCATATGCCCCTGAGAAAAGTTAAATAAGCTCAAATTGGGGTAAAGAGAAGGAGAGTTGATTTATCAAGCTTCTCCAGCGAGTGACAAAATTAGAAAAAGACTCATCATCAAATTGTCTAATAGAATATAGGTCTATTATAGAAGATTTCTTAAAATGTTAATAGAGAAATGATCTAGGAATATTTTTTCAAGTTGGGTAAATGAGAAAAGAGAGTACTGAGGAATAGAGTTATACCAATCCAAGGTAGCACCTGAAAGAGACATAAGAAAAGTGCAAAGTAGTAATGCATCATCATGTCTTATTAAATAACAAGCATGTTTAAATACTTGCAAGTGTTATTCTTGGTCCTCCTTACTCTAAAAATGAGTAAATTTAGGAAGTTCCCATTGACTTGGATAAGGGAAAATAGGCACAAAAGGGTGGATTGGTTCATTTCATATCTGATCATAAAATAGTACATTCTTTGAATCAGAAATAGATGTCTCTAAACTATACATCTTGTCCATTAGCATCTTAATGAGGTCTAGAGGGGGATTAGTTTGGTGTATTCCTCCTAAGTTATAGGGAAACTAATATGAAGCAGAGGGAGTGTATGATATAGCTTTATAAGTTTATGTCGGGGAAACCTAAGGATAATGAGTCATAGGCTAAGGTGTAGGAAGAAAAAGAACTTGTCCCATTAGGTTGGAAATTATGCCTTGGTTGTTTGTTGTTTTGTGTTTAGGTGAGATTGGGTGGTTAGATATGCCACATGTTGGTCATTTTTTACAGTTGGGTTACTTGTAAAAGTGGTGGTTTGGGTAACCATGGGAAAAATAGTGGAAGCAACTAAAACTAAGGTTGTCTCCATCAAAAAGGTTGGAATACCATAAATTAGGTCACCCACAAAATTATGAGTTTGGCTCATAGCAAGGTAATGCTAAAGGGATGCCACATTACGATCAAGAAATTTAGCAAAATCTTGATCTCCCTTAGGCATAATGGGGATTTGGTTAAGGTTGGGAGTATGATTTGTATCTAAAGTATGCTCCATGATAGAATTGAAAGTAAGAGAGGAAGGTGGAAATGGTTTCCAACTTGCATAATTGATAAGAATTTTTGCTTGAGCTCATGTCAATACCATGCAAGAGGTGGTTTAAATAACCTTAGTACTCTATATTTGAAATAGAATGAAGAAAAACCACATTTAAATGTAGTGAAATAGGTTATTTTAGTTTTTTTTAAGAAGACAAAACTACATAGTCATCGGCATCATTAGGAATGACTGATATCGATAGGAAAAGATCATTTACATTAGTGGAACAACCGATGTCAGTAGGTAAAGTCTACTGATACCAGTAGTGTTAACTGATGTTGGTTATTTTGAAATTCTAAAAATAGAAAATCTAAAGTTATAAGAAATTAGAGGCTAAAAATAGGTAAAATATTGGATGTAAAAGCCCTGTGTAAGAAGAAATGACACTCAAAAAACCTAAGATGATAGGTTATAAAATTTGAGATGTAAAAATAGTATTGACTTTGTGGATCAATAAAAAAAATCCTTACAAACTCAAAAATATTGAAGGCAATTGAAAAGGATAAAAAGAACATGCATCCAATAACTATTAAGTGCTAGAGACTAATTTTAGTCTCGTTTTGGATTATGCCTTAATTAGATAGTGAGAAGAGAATTTGGTTATAAAAGGTACTAGAAGGTAATCTAGAGCTAGTTTCATATTTGTTTTGGTGGTCAAGAGGGAATCTATGTTACACTAGGTATGTGGCTTTCTATATGAGCTTGCTCTCTGCACTTCATGAACCTAGAGCTGAGCTAGGCCGCTTAGCCAAAATATACCTTCTATCTCGAGATTATACTCTGTCAGATAATAGAGTGGGCTCTCCCCTTGGTGGTGAAATCCAAGTAAGATAGCTAGGTAGGGTAAGGTGATCCACCAGGTGATGAAATCTTGATAGGCATTTTCTCAAGTGGGTTTTGATGCTTGTTTATGTGAATGTGATTTGGTTGTGTAACATAAGTGTACTATGATTTATTCAAAATGCTTGTAATTAACTGGGTGAGTTAATATACAATAAGAAAATTATGAAAATATAGTAAATTTTAAACCTAAATCTTGAAATGTTGAGATTCAAATGAAAATAAAGAGGAAATAGGAATAGAGTATGAATTTCACTATCCTAATGTGCATGCAAGAGGAATTAAAGAAGGGATTTTCTCTTTTTTTTTTTAAGAAGCAAGGAAAAAAGAAAGAAGATTTTCAGTTTTAATGCCTTTTAAACAGAGAAATAAGATATTGACTTTTCCATTTTTAATAGAAAAGAGGAGGAAAAAGTCTGATAAATGAAATTTCACTATAATGCACTTGTATGAATGTTTAAAACAAGAAATTAACCCAAGGAGAACTCTACGGTCCCACTGGGCATGTCAAAAATGTTTGATTAAATTTTGTCTATTTTAAATATAGAGAAAAATAGAGAGAAAGATAGGGATAGGGGATGAAAATAAACCTAGATTTAGTTTACGTACTGTATCTAGACATTGTGAGCACTCCTCTTTGGCTGGGGAGGACTACCTACAAATAAGAAAGCACTATCACAAGATGTTTGTTAGCAGATAAATGAGTGGGTTTCCAAGCTACATGATTGTTCTAGAAAGTGTGAAACTTCCCTAGAGATGATAGTCCAATTTTGAGAGGCAAAATAATAATCAATAACTAAAATAAAGGTAAATAGAGAATAAAAGAGAGATAAAATTACCATTTTAAATAACCAATTCATAGCAAAGAGTGACAGGGTATAGGTGAGGTGTTTTATTGGCATTTTATAAGTTGTTTGAGTAGGGTTTTGAAGAGTTTAGGAAATTGATAATCATTGATGTTGGTGGGTGTGTAACTAATGTCAGTTAGGCTACTAAGATCGGTAGTGAGGTGACCAATGTTGGTTAGGATGTCGATGTTAGTAGGGGAAATAATTATCAAGGAAGTTGAAAAGAGATTTTCTAGGTATGGGAAATGGTTTGAATTAGGTTAGAGAGGTTGAGAGAGTTAGGACAAGGAGTTTATGGCTTGGTTATGTTTAGTCAGAGGTTCGGTATGCATGTAAGGGGAAACAAGTAAAGAATCTTTGTAACTCCCTCAAAATGGTATGATCATAAGTTTGTAAAGTACTACAAGGTAGATATAAATAAATAGAATAATAAATATTTAAATGACCTATAGTATCAGTGATATACTTAGTTGTGGTCGTCACTAAATGATAAGTGCCAGGTTGATGGTTTCTATCTGAGAGTCTAAACCTTAATGCCTAAAAAGAGAGAAAAAGTGGATGTTATTGGTCCTCAGGAGCTCAATTGCTGATGGTGATTGACTTACGTAGATTGATTGTAAGCTTAGATGTCAAAAAATAGAATGTTGAAAGTCTGAATGAGAGTAAGAATTGATTTGCTTAATTTCTACTAACCTGAACTAGTGGTTAGAGTCTAGCTTATATTGCTCACATTGATGATCCCGTCAATGTTATCAGGTAACCCATTGACATCGTTCATGGGTTGACTGACATTAGTGGCCCTATAATAGGTAAACCTTTCTATTCTTGGCCTATTTTCTATTATTGTGTGTTCCAAATGTGACATTCATTATAAAATGGTAAAAATAGGAGGTTAAAGAGGAAGTAGTTGTTTAGGAATTTAGTTTGGAAGTAGGAATAAGTATTAGGTAGTTAGGATGAGGGGACCAAGTCTTGAGGTGACTCATCAGGGGAAAATTAATCATAGGGCAAGGTGGCTAGGTAAGGTGGAAATAGGAGTTTTTAATTAACTTAATTAAGTATTTTGAATTAACTAAATGTGTGAGGGGTAAAAGTATGGGTTAGGGAGATTAATTATTATTATTAAAATTGGTTTAGGGGGTTTTGACATAAGGGTTGAGCACATGTGTGGGACATAATTTTAGTGTCTACATGTATAGTCAAGATGGTTCATTATCTTTCTAGGGATAGGATAATTTAGATTCTAAAAATAATCAGCAAGGCCTTTAGAACATAACCAATCTCCCTTGATAAAAGCGTCTTGATCTTTCTTTAGTGTAATTGCAAGTAAAAAAACTATAGGAGGTTTTGGTTGTTTCTTCTTTGGTTGCCAGATATTATTGGGTTTGTTAGGAGCTTAAGAAGTTTTAGGCTTACCAAATATTTTAGGGGATTTTGGTAATTTTATAATATGGAGGATGTCTTTTATATGGTATATGGAAATGCCTACATCTTTAATAATAACCTACTTGGCTAGAGTTAAAGGAAATGGATTGGTCAAAGTGGAGGCTAGATCACTAGGGTCTATATAATTAGATAGAGATGGATGAGAAAGTATAGCTTTGTTCTTCTTTTCAATGAATTTAGAACTTGGGCGATAGTTACAATTATGAAACTTTACTTTAAGATGTTTGTAGCATTGAATGGCTATTGATCAATGGGAATAGTAACCTTGATCCCAACATAGGGAAACTCAAGGAATTGTTTAAGGGTAAATGGAACTGTCTGTATTTCATGGATCTAAGGATGACCAAGAATTATGTTATAAAGAAGCTCAATATCCAAAATATGGAATAATGTGTGATGAAAAATAGACCCAACCATGACTGGTAACCAAATTATATCAGATGACTCCCTCTCAGCATTATCATAATCCTTGATTATAATAGTTTCTCACTAAATGTCTTTGTCCATGTATCCCAATTATCATACCAATTTAAGAGATATGATGTTCAGCCTTGAACCATTATCTATAAGAACCCACTTGATCTTTTGATCCATAATGATTATCTCAATGTATAGTGGGTTATTGTGGTTTGAGCCGAGGGTGGACATGTCATTTTGATCAAATGTGATTTTCTAAAATGAAGACAAGTGTCTAACTAGATTATGGAACTAATCAAGGTTTATATCATTAGGCACAATATACTTTTGTAAAAGTTTGTTGAAGATGGTTCCATGGACATCAGATGTCTACAAGAGTTCTAATATGGAAATTTGTGTAGGGGTTTTATCTAATTGATCCATTAGACTATAAGGCCTTTGAATTGTGGATTGAACTATTTTATTCTTTGTTGGGATCATATTTAGCTTTGGAACCATTGGCACAATGTTCTCATTAGGTTTTATGGAAGAAGTGGTTGAAGGTCCCTAAATGGTAACTCACAGGCACTTAGTTGTGGTTACACAACCTAGAGGTGGCAAGGAGTTATTATAATTATAAGAGGAAGGTGAAGGGCCTTGGATGGTGAGTCATGGGTGACTAACTATATTGCTATAATTTTTGGTCAATGAGGAGCCTTTGTAATTAGAAAAAAGGTGATATTGTTCAAGATTAGTAACCTATATAAATGAAGTAGCAACATGATGATGTGAACTCAACATGGCATTACTAGGGGGAGAGGGTGTTAACCCTATAATGATGGGTCTTGTGTTGTGAGGAACATTAGATTGGCCACATGGTTTTATAGTACCAGTGGCAATGTGGATTATAAAAATGCATCCCATAGTATTATTATAGTCATAAGGTATGTTGTTATAAGCCACATTATTAGTATGGGCATTATGATCTAGATTATTCTCATTATGATTTTGACCATATTGTTAGTTTTGATTTTGCCTCTATCCTTGATTATGACCATTTTTATTATTTCTTGGTGGTGGTGGATCATGTTGAGGAAAGGGGTCTTTTTAGATTCCCATATTCTAATTTGTGTCCTAATTAAGGGCAAACTCAATTTTTAGTTCACCACTTTCAATAAAGTCCTCAATAATATGTCATAATTAAATGTAATGATATGCATCATGACTAACAATACAATGAAAGTTACACCATTCATTTTCTTTGTACCAATCTGGCTTTGGTTAATCTTGAGGAAATGGCATTAATACTGGCCATATAATTAAATTAGCTACAATGAGATTTTGTAGCACTATTTCAACTGATTCTCCTAACTTGCTAAAGACTCTAAAATTATTATGAAATGTCCTTCATGGAGGTTGTCTCTACAAATTAGGTAGTGGATTTAGGGGAGTTAATTGTATATTTAGAATATATATAACATGTACCATTTGTACATGTCTTATTTTAGTCACCTTATTTCCAACCATGTTCTTATTTTTGTTAGAGACTTTAGGCTTATCCTATATAACTAGTTAAAACAGTGTTTTAGTCTACTTAAATGCTTGACCTTGTGTAAAAATATTAAAAAGGCCCTTAGCAATAAGATCCTTCTCAATTTGCACTCTTTTGTCAATAATTTATTCAAATGAGTTAACACAAGCTAACTGTAGATTATGTGCAACTTTAGGATGCAAATTTTGTGCAAAGATATCAGCCAACTATTTTTCTAACAAATTATGTTGAAAGCATCCTATCAATGCTCTCCACCTTTGTAAATATGTGGTGAAACTTTCACCATCACGATGCTTGGCTTTGCATAAATAAATAATGGTTAATTCATGTTCTATGTTATATGAGAAATGGTTAACAAACTTTTCTAATAAGTTGTTCCAATCCATAACTAATCCCTAGGGTAGATTAAGTAGCCAATCAAGAGCTTGTCCCACTAAACTTCATGAAAATAGTCATAGTAAGTACTCGCTACTATAAGCAACCTCTTGACATAAGATGAAGAATGCTTGTATGTGCTCACATGGATCTCATTTTCCTTTGTACTTTTCAAATTTGGGTGCCTTAAAATGTGGTGAAAGGGGTTTTGGAGAATAGATAAATCAAATGGATATGGGCATATCTCATCAAATTTGTACTTTTTAACTTTATTATTCATCTCCAGTCTTTGAATAATTTCCTTCTTAGAATTCCATTATTTCATGTTTGGTGCATTTGTGGAGTGAATAATATTTTTTGGGGGTAGAATGTGCCCCTGGTTTCATTGTTGTTGGGGTGGAATGTGCCCCTAGTTTTGTTGATGTTGGGGTTGAATGTGCCCTTGGTTTTTTTGTTGTTGGGGTGGAATGTGCCCCTGGTTTTGTGTGGATATATAGGGAGTGTATATCTTTTGATCCATGACTTGGTTCTAATTTTCTCCTTGAGTTTAGAATATAGGTCATTAATTATTGGATTGTAAAACATTCCCTAAATTTTGTTGTTTCATACTTTATTTATTTACCAATTTTTGTGTTGGTTGAAAAGAACTAGCCAAATTGTCTTTAGGGATTTCCTCAATTCAAATTGAATGTTTGGGTTTTTGAGTTTTTAAAGTAAAATGAGGTTTTTGATGATTGAAGAATGTATGTTTCATTTCAAATGGAATACTTTATAAGGTCTTATGTGACTTTAACTATTCATTTAGATTACCTTGATCCACTATGGTAATGTCATCATCTGATATTTGTTGCATAATTTTAACCACATTTCCTTGTTCTTTCGAAACATCATTGTGAACTAAAGTTTAAACTAGGGAGTTAGTTAAGTCTATGATAAGTTGATCTACATATCATTGATTTATTATCTTGATCTTAGCTAGAAGATTTGGATTTGTGGGTTTTGACTCTATTTGTATTTCTTTTCCTTTGTTAGAGGAAGAAGATATGTCTATTCATGAAAAAGCTTGCTCTTGCCATCATTGTTCTCCTTCTCTAACTAAGGTATGAAATTGTTCTGTAGGAAAGTCAGAAGGTAGTCTAGCACCTTATTCTATCAATCTAAAAGGGCTTCATCTTGATCTTCTTGGGGTTAATATTCATTGTAATCATTTTAGATCCTATTGTTATGGGGATATCATCAAAAATGATGGGGTTATCTTGACCATCATAAAATTGCTCATCTTCATAACTAAGGCCATAAGAGACCCCACTATGAGTGAACCTTTGAGTCATGTCTAAAATAGTTGTTCTGTGTGTTTGAATAATTTTGGACTAATTCTTGGTAACTAAACAAAGCATGCTTTGGCTCTCTTTTAAACAAATAACCAAGGTACCAATTAGAATATAAGGGAGGATGGTTTGAAACCATGCACAATTTAAAATATTTGGTTCATGAGTTTAATAAACCTTTGGTAAGGTTGAAATCATATAGATCAGGAGAGGTTAAGGTAACTTAAAGACCCAACATGAAAACTAGTACACCAAAACCTAGATCTTTGTGATACACCCGTACTATAAAAGATAGTTTCAATTTTGACAAGTTGACCCTAGAATTTTAGAGGAAAGCTCTTCAGATTATGAAGAAGATAAAATGGACTAAGAAAATCAAGATATAAAAATATACATGAATCACTAAGTATGATGTTAGGAACAAATAGGTAGCACAATATTGCCAAATGGTTCCAATAAGATAAAATATATTCTAGGACTCAAAGTGTGAGTGATACATAAGATGACTTGAGTCCACCAATATGATAATGTGATTTTGAGTCTTAATAAATGACCTTCAATCTAAATGGAAAATTAAACCCAAGTTAAAAAGAACTTAGTGCACAAATGGCAAACCCACTCTGACACACCAACCCTTAGAACTCAAAAAGGTTCAATTTTGAATGTGGATTATAAATGAAGGATTTAAACAAATTGGGTGAAAGATCTAGACTCAATTGGGCAACATGACTACACCAAAGTGGATGATATGACACAAAGTTTTTGATAATAATTTGAACAAGGAAAAGATGAATTTTCCAATTAGACAATGTAACACCTCTCTTACTCAATAAAATTGAGGACAATGTGTTTTGGTTAAGTTTAACGAGTTAACAAGTAGTTTTAGACACAAATCAAGACTAAGTAAGCTAATGAAAAAAAACATATGTCTTAATTCTAAACTGATAAGGTATGGCATAATGGGGTCTACTAAACTAGTAAGTTTTTGACGATTCCAGGGGATTCAATTTCATAATGACTTTCATGTCAAATGATGCAAAAGACAAGCATGAAAATTAGGTGACTATAGCATTGGCTAGTTGTAAAAAGGTCTAGTCCTTTTTATAACCACTACATCTTGTTTTTCGCTCAGTGTAGTGTGATGTTCAAATGTAGATACATCCCATGTGTAACTCCAATTAGGAGCCAAATGAAGTCAATGTCAGGAGATGAAACCTTAGGTCAAAACTTCCCTAAATAACTCATGAGAATTAATGACATCAACCTCGTAAGCCAAGTTTTCATAAAAACAAAGAAATCATGAAAGTAGAAATAATTTAGGGTCATTTTCAAGATCACCTAAAATTTAACGAGCTTTTGGGAAGTTCTTTAGATGACATTCTCTCTAAGCCTTGTACTAGGCTACTTGCAATAGGAATGGTGCTTTTGATTCCAAGGGTTTTCTAAAGGGGACAAATAGAAGAGCATACATGTGGCATCCCTATTTTTGCCAAACAAAATCTAACTTAAATAACTAAGTAAATACATAAAACTTGGAAAGGTGAGTTCATTTTTAAGCCCAAATGGAAAATGAGGTGGTGTTCATTTAAACCCTTGGTCTTAGTTACAAACTTTGAAAACATTCACCATAAACATCTAATTTTTTTGTTAAACACCAAAACAAGGTTCCTAATTGATTTTTAATAATGCAAAAGGTCATCTAAACATATTTTTAGCAAATGTCAAGTTTGGTCCTACAACAAAAATGTTAGCATGTATTTTATCTTTGAAGCTCTTTTAGGTTTGAAACAACAAAATTAAAAAAAATCTCTCAGGTCTGTGTTTTAAGAAAAACATAATGATTATTGTCAGTTATATAACCGATGATAGTTACATTTGTTAACCGATGATGGTTATCTAATCGACATCATTTATACCAATGTGACCAATGATAGATATCCAACTAATGCCAATTTTACTAACTAACATTGGCTACTATGTAAACCTATGGAAAACAAAAATGGTAAAAAAAAGTTAGAAAATCAATTTGCAAGAGTTTTAATGATCCAAATGAAGATTTTAAAGCTAAAAAATGATCTTATTCATGTGTGGGATGAATTTAGTCCCACTGAGTGTGCCAAGATGTAGAGAGGATTACAAAGAAATTTAGTCAAACATTAGTCCAAAAATAATGAAAAATGAATAAATAACTAACTAACTAAGCCTATCTATTCCTATGAGAATTACAAAAGATAGTAAGAAAAATAAAGGAAATCAAACATCATATTGGCTTCCCAAATAGATTCACCATACCTATGTGGCTCAAAAGCATGTTCTCCCTTGATCAAGCATCCTTGTCTTTGTCAAAAAATGTGGCAAACTCCTCCAATGTCTAAAGAACACTCCATAAAACCTAGGCTCATGATTCCAAATCACTAAACTAGCCAATCAATGAAGCTTGAAAACAAAATCAATGATCAAATTCAAAGGATTGTGGAAATAATTTAACATTATAACTTTGCAGTATTCAAACTTAGAATTCATGTCCATGGCCTCTCTATATATATAATTTTGAGATTAGTCAGGATCAACCATGACCATTAATCTCAAGATTGAGATGTGTGGCCATGGATAATACTAATACTTGGAATTAAATTCATAAATATCCTCAAGATAAATAAGCATTAAATAGGCATGTAAGGCATTAACTAGGCATGGGTGACCCATAATCTTGATATTTTATGCAATTATGGCTTGATGGATGCCACCCCATAGATGATGTCACTAGGTGATGTAGATATTCAAAATCAATTTCCAATAATGAGATATTCAAAAATATCTATGGAATTCTTACTTAATTTCATAAATTGGATTAATTATCTTAAGTAATTTTAATCAAGTTTAGTATAATTCTTTGGAAATTGGTGCATAATTAATCAAAATGGTTAGAAAGTCATATTATTAGGTCATAATTTGACTAGAGAGAAACTGGAAGGTGATGTTAGATGCATTGGAGTTTTATTCCCATTTAGGATGTTTTCAACACCAAATAACAAAGGTACATGATGTGTACTAATGAATTAGAAGAAAAGAGTGATCCAGAGCACTAAATGGTGAATTTGTCATTTTGACTCAAAATGATCTGATCAAATTTAGTTGTTCCATAAAATCTGTTGCCCTATTTAGGGATACTTTGACCTAAACTAGCACTTTTAAGTGACAAGTTTGAACCATTTAGGGCATTTTATGGATTTTGAACTAAAATGTGCATTTAAGTGCAATTCAAGTAAGATTGACAATATCAATACAAATGGTGTTAGGAATTGGATGTCTACATTATGTATTTTATTATCATGCAACTACTTAATAAAATGGTGTAGTGTATAATGTATCAATCTTATTTGATTTATTCATGGCCATCCAAGTACTATATTATATGATCATGTATTTAGAATGGCATAAACCAAAACTAGAATGGGATCAACTATAACTAGTGGGATAATACCACCAAATCATGTGCATGGAATGCGATTGTATTTATTAAGTATCATATTCATGATAATAAAATCTTGTTTAGTGTAACATTGATTATATAGAGATTATTAGTAATAAAAAATATTATATAACCATTTTCAATCATTCCATGTGTACTCAAGTGGTGATGGGAAACATATTTCTGAATGTATAGAGGACCATTATTTAATTCATTGTTACATATCTCATGGTCATGGAATATAATGGGAAGTTATTTTCATTGATAAATCAAAACCATGCCAATTATTTTATCAATCTTATTATCATGTGGAATATTTGAATGATGTATAGATGTCATCATATACACATTGTCTTTATTTTTAGTAATATGATCTAGTAATGGATTACTATATATTTTCAAGTGTTTATTAGGTGTTATGATATATTTTTTAAATTTAAAACTATATCCTTAAATATAAATAGTGTTTTTATCAATGATATATTGAATATTATATCTTAATTTAAAGCATCGACTAGTTGAATGTTTAAAAGCTCGATGATAGTCACAAAATATGTTTGTGTTATACACTTTAGTCAATATAAAAGTGGTACATAGTTTGTATGAATCAAATAAATAAATAAAATTACATTCAAATAAGAATTTAAATACTATAAAAGGTGGTTCTATTAATTTCATTAATTGATGATTGCTCCTATAAGTGGAAAAGATAATCCCATCATTGGTTTATGAAAATATGTTTATCATTTTGGCCTCATTCTTGTTTTGAAAATTAGAGGTATCATTACTCTTAGGTTTGAACATTGTCTTTCCTTGATAGGTGGAGTTAATGGATTTATAAATTATATATGTATATTTTAATATAATGACATACATAAGCTTAATATCAATGTTTCATAGTGCATGGAAAAGTTTATTTCAAAAATCATACATATTAATCTTGAATTTTTATTTAAGAAGAGAGAGCAAACCATTTGAGAATATATTTTGAATTTTACTATCATTAATTTTATGTGACATTTTTACAAGCATGGTTTTAAATTTATAAACATATTAAATAAGACATTCATTAGATCCTTTTTTAATTTTATAAATTTGATAAAATTTGACATTTCAACTAATGTCTATGGAAAAGTGTGATAAGAATATATTAGCCAAATCATTGAATCTACCCACACAACTCATAGGTAGGGTTTATAACTAGTCTCAATCATAGCATGTGAGATTAAAAATAAATATCTTAGTCTTAAGTAAAAAAATTTACAAACCCAAAAAATATCCAAAATAGTCCTTATATGATGTGAAAGATCTCAATTTCCATTATATAATGCAAATTTAGACAATTGAAACAAACGAGGCAAGGAGTGACCAATAATTTCCATAGTTAAAGGATTGTGTGATATATAATATGTTGAAACCATGTGGCTAGATTATTTTATATGATTTATATAATTGAGAAACTTGTAATTGCATGTCATCAAGTTATTTTTGAGTTACATGATTGGTATATGTACCAATAGGTGTAGGACTATAATCGGTATGTGTGTAAGTAGGAAATGATGCCTTATTTTGATTAACTTTAGTTGCAATAAAGGCATGATTAATATTTTTATTATGTCTAATAATAAAGGATTTAGTATAATAATATGATCATGGAGGTACATTTTCCATTAGATTAGTAATAGAAGGAATCATAGAAACCTTAGGTTATATTTGAATAGAAGGATTAACCTAATGAGAGGTGTAGAATTAGGCTGAGGAAAATAAATATAAATAGTAACATGAAGAGTAATAGCTCACCACCTAATGAATTTATATATCATCCAAAAGTGTAGTAGTATCATGCAAAGGATCTATATGATTACAGTCAGGCAAAACTTCTTTGTCTCTAAACATTTGTTATATGGCTTTTTAAATTATATAATAAATATTCTAAAAATTCAAGATTCTTATTGGTTGTAGATTTAAAATAGAAATGGTAGATACTCTATGTTGATCAACATCATAAAAAATGGGTATCATAAATTTTTTTTTATCATTATCATTTTTAGAAGGAGAAACAAAATGTACTTTAACAATAACATATATGCCATTTGCATAAACATTGAACATAAGAGGAATATCACTAGCAGTTTACATGATAAATGTAATAAGTGAATAAAGGTAGAGTGTAAATCTTAAAATTATATTTATAAATGGATAAGATAAAACCCTTGAATTATATATGTGGTTAAGTAACAAAGGTACATGCACCAAATTTTGAAAGTGTATATAATCTAATAGTAAAATAGGTGAGTATTAGGCTATGGTTTAATTGAAATGTGTGAAAATAAGATGTAAATATAAAATCAAATATGAAAAAGGTAGATATTAGCCATGATATCCTAATATGAATTCTCAAAATATATAGTAATTTGAAAAATGGATGGTTTCACCAATATATTTTACCTAAATTTTGAAAAATGGGAAATACACTATGAAAAATACATATAACAATTGCACAAGGAAGATCTAGGATATAAAAGTATAAAATAGTAAATTAAATCTACCCTAACTCTTAAAAATAGTAATAAATCATATAAAAAATGATTTAAATGGAAATGGAAAATAGGAAATCAAATTTCACGAAATAGTCACACATGGGAAGAATCTTGGGATTCTAGAAGTGCAAAGTACTATGAAAGGTATGAATCAGCTCCATGTAAAATATATAATCATCAATGGATATATTTGGTACCCGTTTAGGTACTGATGAATCTAATTAAGATACATTCATCCACTGAACTAGTCACTCTAATATCATCAATGAATATTTTACTGGGCATTAAATGATGCACCTTTCTCAATTATGGATTTTTTGTTGCAAGTTATCCTCTCGATGTCATGCAACATTATGTTTGTTCTATTATAAATTGGTGGGAAAAATATTTGAATTGAAGTATTACTCCTCTCTTGACCTAATTTACCTTAACACACATTTTAAAATATAATGGAAATAGTTATTTAGGTTAGGAAACATTAAGGCAAATACAACCACATATCTTTAATGCTAGAATCAAACCCCACATAATTCTTGTGTAGTTTAAATGGAATATTGAGAAATTGCTTTAACCTCATATACATTAGAATTTATGGTTTAATTACAATAAATTTCAACTAAATCCTCACTTTTTACAAGGTGATGATGTCATAATAACTTTAAGAAGATTGAATTATCAATTTGTAAGTGTAGTAATAAATATGTAAGTTAAATGTTCCATATTAGATTAGATAGACAAGAATAGTAATCATTGATATGTGAAATAAAAATCATGGTAAATCATAGCAAGGCAAATTAACCCATAAAAATAATGGGGGTGGATTTGATGATCACCAAAATTCACACATTGTCGATTTATGGAAAACCTGTGGCTAATAAAATCTATACCATGAAAGATAGATGATAATGAAGGGTGAAACTAACTTTGAATATATTTATATAAGTCTCAAAATATTAAATATATGAATACTAAGGAGATTTAGAAATTAGGGGTTGGAGAGAGAGTAATGTGGTGTTGGAATTATCTTATAAACAAAAAAATATAGACAAGTAGACCAAGTGTGCAAAAGCAAATAAAATATGTTATGGTAAAAGGACTTGTACCAATTTTTGGTGTCTACACCCTCAAATTTTTAGGTATTTTAATGGTGTTGAGATTTAATTAGGGTTTTAAAAAAGGAGATCAATTTCCTAGAAATATATGCAAAATTATTTAAAAATGAGTGAGGTTTTCAGAGCTCATGAGTAAGAAAATAGGAACATGGACTTTTTTTTAAAAATATTTCAGTCCCGAATAATGTATTGTATTATCCTAGAAACACCAATATAGTAGTGTAAGATCTTAATCATCCAAGAAAAGTTATTTTTCTATTCTAAACTTTTTGGGTTTTGTTTGCATTTTTTCCTATACATGTTTCTCACTATTTCACCTTCATATAGTTTTCAAATTTACAAAAAAATATTATTCTTCTCATAAATATCTCATTACACATTTATTTTTTCTATAATATTCCTTTCTACAATTAGGTTTAATTTTTATTATCATATTAGGGTAAATCTAGTTAGATTTGAACTATACATGTTTATAGATTGATGTATTACATGTTTGTTTAAAACCACTTTCACATATTACACCATGTACAATAACTCAATGGTGATAAAATATTGAATTTAAGAGTGTCCTTATGGAAACCAATCTATATACCTAGAATGCATGGGTATATATCCATTGTAATTACCAAGTTAAAAGGGAGATGGTTCTTAGTATGAGAATCACTCCAAAATATTATGATCTCAAATAAAGTGACAAATGTTGGGGCTAAAATTACTTCACCATAAGAATAAAAAGTGAAATTTTCTAAAATAAATAGATCACCATAGAATACTTAATAAGTGGTCTAAATTCACTACTCAAACACTAATAAGTTGAAACATGTTAGGGCCATCAAAAGTTGCTCCACACATAAGGAGATAAACACTTTATTAATATTGTCTAAATTTTTGAATAAGTAACTCATATGAAATGAAATAAAATATATCCATTTATGGGTTAATAAATCATTAAAAGGAATAAATACATATGGATGCATTGATCCATCTCTCAAAGCTGTCAAAACATGGTGAATCACACCAAGTAGATAGTACCCAATATCCCTCCCATAATTTTAGTTTGGTTGATTCCTAAAATCAAGGACAAAGTTGAATAAATATAGCACTAGTATTAAAATATAACTCCAATAAATGATCATGAAGGATCTTGTAGACACATAATGTTAGTATAGGCCTTGTAATTAACATGCTATTATCATGTTTTTATACATATGGATCATTGGTTCAATTTTTTTTCTCATAAGCACATTTTCCTTTATATTTATCCCTATATAGCCTTCCCTTGTCATCATTCATTCCTAAATTCTATCATATCTATCATTGTTTGACCTTGGGATGCTCCCATATATTTATATAGTTCATTATGTCTCTATTTTAAGGGTTTTGGTTACCTTAATCATTATCAAAATAATTTGATATTGGTTTGACCACTATTAGACCATTCCAATAGTGGTCATGTCAGTTTTTTATTTTTTAATCCTTTTCACCATGTTTTATTGTGCCCTAATTATTATATTTCCTAATTCCGCAAGGTCATAGTACATGCTAGTAGTTAATTTATTTGAATTTCATAAGTCTATATATACACAAGCATTATAATAAATTTAACATATGAATATATCACATTGTATGATTATATAATTACAAGGATCATATCTAAGGATTTCCTACATTCTATATTTTTTTTCATTTATATCTATTGAAGATTTATTATTTCATACTTATCTCAAAATAAAGACTAGTGAAATAACATATAGAATCAACTACTTTCTTTCATCATATACATAAGGAAAAAGATTAGAACCTTCATTTACATGGATTTTTTTTTTTTTTTTGACTCGATGGACTATTTATTTCTAACTTATCATTAAATTGGTACTCACCAAGTAAGTTCCCTCAATACAACACCAATTTTTAATGTCCCTATAAGTTCTCATAAAATGGATTAATGCTTGTGCAAAGGATAATAAATATTGTCATATTCTCAAACCCATTCACTAATCTCATAGAGTATTTTTATAAGAATCAAAAACAAATGGTTTCATAAATTTTTAGATCAATCTAACCTATTTTTACACTATTATAACCATACTTCCACTTTTAGGACAAATAATTATTAGTGGAGCATTCTAATACTAGTCTACCACTATCGAGATAGTTTGATTCTAGTCACATCACCAAATCATTGTCATATTTTTGGATTATTTTTTATAATGTTTCTAAACTTATTATTATTTATTCCACCCTATATTAAATTATAGTTGGATCAAAAATAAGATACACATTGTATGATTGTATTTTTGAGATTATGAATTTAAACTACTATATATAGAATATTTAACCCAAAACATAATAAAATAAAAGGGAGAGATTATCTAAGCAAATAAGAAATAATAAGGAGATTCTTGCCATTACCTTTCTCCGCTCATCCTCTCTCCAAGATCTTTAAACTGATTTTCAATTATTCTTGATTTGGATTACTTTCTTAAGACCCATATTTTTAGCATGATGGCATGATGTTGGCTTGATATACTAACTTGGATATTATAGATTCATAGATACTTTGATGAAATGATCAATGGATTAACATATATTTATTTCACATTTCTTAGTTAGTTAGAATGGATGGATATAGTGTGTTTAAATATAAGGAAGAGGGTAAGATCTATGGCCATTATTCAAATTTGGTTATGAGAAGACCAAGGGTAGAGTATTATCCAAGGAATTAAAAATTCCTTGGATGATTCTAGATGAGGTAATGTTATAGAGATAGAAGACTCTACAATATCTTTAGGAAATCTAATCATGATTAGTGGTGGATTAGTCATTTGATTATGGGATTATAGAGAGTGTAGGGGGTAGGCTTATAGGAAATCCTATGAGTAGGTAGGTAGGTAGGTAGGTGGGTGGGTCATGGGAATTTTAAATTCCAAAATAATGGATAAATGCGATTAGTTAGTAAATAATTGGAATTAAGTGAATTAATTGATTTTTAGGGTAGGAATAAGGTTAATATATGAAGAATAATGAAATGGATATTAGAAAAAAGACTAAGGGGATTAGTAATGATGATTTAGATAAAATTAAATAGGATTAGTGATCATTAGATGAAATTATCGATGTTAGGGTCTATTAATAATATTATTAGTGATGATAAATGAAGTGAGTAAATTTATGTGTATACATTTCCCCCCTCTTTGAAAGGGAATTAAGAGTGGATGAAGTAGGAGTAATGGTCTTTAAAAGAAGAAAGACACTTATGGATGAATGTTAGTTGATGATGTTAGTGGTTGTGTTGCCCCCTTAAGGGAACATGTGGAGAAGAATGAGACATATGGACACTCAAAATAAAAAGTGAGGGGTGGGATGTGATGAAGAGATAAGGGGATGGGATGTTGGATGTGAAATATATGATGAAGAAGATGAACTCAACCTAAGTAGTGAGATATAAATTTATGATGCCTTTAGTAAATACATATTCATGGGGAGTGTAAACATGATGATAAGATAAAAGGCTAGAGGATTTTGGCATATCACAAGCAAGGATGCATACTAGGGAGAGATGAAGACCAAGATGATAAAGGCTATGAGCTATCAACATATCCCAAGAAAGGACACATGTTGGGAGAGCATTGGTCTAAATATGAGATAATGATTTGATAATATTAATGATGGGTGTAACTCAAATCTAAAGTCAATATATCATCATACAAATTGGAATAATTGGAATGCAATGCATTGAATCAATGAGCCATAATGTGATTGAAGTCATGATGCCTCTAGCAAGGACACATTCAAGAGATCAAGAGATGATAAATAAAATTTAAATGATGAATTTATAAATAAATGATAATGTATGAATAAAGGATGGATGTTGTGATTTTTTAGTCCCAATTGATAGGTGTGGGTGATTGATGAAAATATTGGGGAGATGATTGAAAATATGGTGATTAATCAATAGATTAAATTATTAATAATTGATATTGTAAATTCAAATATTTTATTGATGCAGGACATTCAGGCTGATGATGGGGAAATAGAGATGTGATGAAAAATTATAAGGAAATAGGAGGGAGTGGTTTATTTGACCTTAAATTTGTTATGTGATTAAGCATTGCCTATATAGTCTTAAAATACCTCATGCCAATTTAGTTTAAAATTGGGGATAAATGATAAGATAAGCTAGAGGAAGATGATGACAAATGTTATACATGGTATTTATTAGATAGAGGATGTGAATCAAATGTTAGACATGAAGATAGAGGACTAGAATAAATGATGAGAGATGAGATGTTAGATGTTGATGACTAGAGAGATGAAACATGCTCAATTATAGGATATAAACTTGATGACAAATGGATTGGAGGAATTATTGGAAATTAGATAAATAAACTTAGATGATATACTTGATGATGGGATAAATATAATTATTAGATGATTAGGCATCATTATTTTAATAGGTATCATCATTGTCTAATTAATCTGATAAATATAACACTATGTATAACTTTTGGTGTCATCATAGCATCTTCATTCATTACCCAGTAGACAAAAAAATATAAGATTTAAGACTAAAAATAAATATAGACAAACAGACAAAACATAAGATATTCAAGTCAAACAATAAAGAGTAAACAAATAACACACACAAATATTTACATGCAGTGTCATTTTGTTTTATTCTAATTATTCAGATGAGAGTCAATGGGTTGATTTATCAGGTGATAAATTGGGATAAGTTATTCATGATGGTGTGATGTGAATTCAAATTAAGGATAAGAACTTAGACAATGTATGGATTTATATTATACTAAGAACTTTGATAAGGATGCAAAAAACATAAGACAAGATGACTAGGATGTTGAGTCAAGGCAAGATGATAAAATGATAAGACTAGTAAGACTTTATATATGATGGCTAGGATAATTAGGACATATGACAAGATAATATGACAATATTATATGTATGATTTAGGACATAAGACAAGATGACTAAGATATGCATGATAAGACAACACAAGACAAGACAACTTAGAAGTTGTTTTATTTTATGGATTTTATAAAAAAAATTGGATTTTTTACATATTTCAATTTTTAGGTCTTTTTGGGATATGTATTTACACTATATAAATCAGGTTACTAGAAAAGGGAATACCAATCCTAGAAAATAGTATAAGGATGGATGGAATAATATATGGGATGACAAAAATATGATAGTGATGTAGAAAAGGGGATAAACACCAATGAAAAGTGGACTATGGATCTCTAATGAACACATTATGAAGGGATCAGATATCTAATTGCTCGAGTGTCCATCATAAGATATGCCAAGATGATTCTAGAACATTTCTCAAGACATATTTTATGTCCTTACAAAGGCCAAGGCAAGAAGGAAGGATGGACATAATAGATATTATATGGATGGTATTATGTGTATTTTTCCCCCAAGTGTTGAAGTACAATGTGGACAATAGATTATTTTACCATGACACTAGAAAATGGTTTTCATCATGGTATTATACCAAGGCATTATAAGACTAGTTCTCATGATTAGATGAATGTTTTTTTTTGTTTTTTTTTTTTTTTTTTTTAATATACTTTTTTTACTTTTTATATGTCATCTTGATGTATTGCATATGGATACAATATGTAAGAATGATGACACTTATTGGGTTTTTAGCCAACACCTATTCTAGACATATTGATGCTAGGACCATGTTATCAATGTTGGATGTATTGATGTCCTTGTGAGTTTAATTTATTCTTAATTGAGATCCCACCAGATATCTAGATTAGGTGTCTTTGTCACCCTTATGAGAGATAATATTCCCTGAGAGTGTGATGTGAGGTATGCATTAGATTAGATGTTAATGTTGATGAGGGTGTATTGGACTTGAATGGATGATAGGATTATTTGATGGGTGTTTGAGGATTAGGACTAGTATTTTCACACATCATTTGAGACATTGGATGTGTTAGATATTCCACATTTGATTGGTGTTAGTTGACAAAATATTGTAAGAGATATAAGACTTTTAAATGGCATGATTCTTCTTTGATATGATTATTTGAAGGATTATCATCCATATTCATAATGATTTTAACATTATTTTGATTTTAAGACTTTATTATTTCTTGACTGCCCTATGGTGATTGACTTTGGGCTTTTCTAGAGGAGAATTATATTTGACTTGATAAATGATTATGATTTTGGATGTGATGGTCCCCTAGTGCCTAACATTGGGATTCACTAGGGAAGACACTTTTTTATTAGGTTGATTATTTTATTGTTCTTGATTTTAACTCTATGGATCATAGGTAATGAATTTTTTAGTATGATCTTAGACCTCTACATTTATGTCACTTATTATGTTACTCGAGGGAGAGTCCAATGATGTATGTTCATATTCATGCTTATAGAGGGAGGTGATTAAATGATCATTAATGGGAATAAAAGGGTCTTGATGGATGAAGGTGGTGGAGATGGTAGGATGAGGTCAATGAGTAGTGATGGGGGAGCATGGTCCTCATAGGGGTTCTTATATATCCCAATTTCAACATTCAAGAAAATATCCTCAAGATCAGCAAAAGGATCACTAAGACTAGCTGTAAGACATGTGTTCATGGTAAGATCAAATTCACTTTGACCATATTTGAAAAATAAAGATTTTAATAAATCTATTATGACTTCATCATCCTAATTGGGCTCAAAATATATGCCTAGTGATTGATTAACATCTGAATTGGAAGTGTCTTCAAAAGCTTAGGCACAGTCATCATCTATTGTAACATCTATGAAGGATGATGTTTTTGATGAGGAATCTTATTTAGACCTTGGTATTGATCATGATCCTAATGTAGATAAAATTAGTGTTAACTCCAATGATGAATCTGATATGATCCTACTTGTAGAATATTTATTATCCATAAGTGACCTTTCATTTTGAGGTTTTTGATGTGATGATGAGAATATAAGGGATTCAACAAAAATAGGCCCATGGAAGGAATCATGAGAGAAGGGATGACTAGTTTCATTAGAAATAGACTCATCTTTGATGGGAGGATTTGCCAAAAATGGGGGGACTATGGAAGATGTATTTGGTGTCTTGAATTTGGCCCAAAAAGGGAAGAGTTTGATCATGATCGAGAATAGAATCTTATCATTCCTCTTTTTGTTCACCCATGGATATAGAATCATCTGATTAATTATCAATTTCTATGTCACCATGATCAATGAGGTCTTAGACATAGTTTTGGAAATTATGACATCAATTAATGGTATGCCCCCAAGTTTAATGATATGCATAGTAGTGGTTGGCATTATACCAAGAGAGGTTAGGCTTGGTAGGATTAAGATGTTTTATGGGTGGATAGACCATCATGTTAGTGGTAAAACATTGTTGGAATGGGGATTCTAATGATATAAGAAGAGTATAGGTTATTTATTCACTTTTTGAATTATATTTGGAAGCATTAGACTTTGGATCAGATCGTTATTGATTTGATTTGTGTGTGGACTAATATTAGAAGGTGTTACTAGGATAGGATTCCATTTACTAGTATATGAAGGGGTAGATGACTGGACATGACTAGTGGATTGAGGGTTTGAATAAGATTGGGTGGTATCAATACTAGGATTTGACTGATAAGGATAGGTGCATACTATGGGTAATGTTGGGTAGACAAGGTCAAAATCTATAAGACATGGAGTACTAATCTCAAAGAGGAAAGAAAGGATCATGTCCCTATTGATGATGAGGAATTGCTCAATCAATTTATTAACCAAATTTATTTTGGATGCCATGGATCAATATGGGAGAAATTATGAATGACATGGTTTTTTGTCCCCAATCAGTAAGTGAAGGGGTTTGAATATAAATATTGAGGGATGATGATGGAATGTGTGAAATAAATTTGGACAATGGCTTGCTATAATCTGATCTCAAGTTTTACTAGATGTTTGATGTGAGGTAATGTTTGATAAGGTAAGTCAAGATTAAATAGATCAAATTAGGATGTGAGTTAGACTATGATGATATTGACTAGATTTGACAAGGTGAGTTACAACAAGCTCTACGATTTGATAGGGACTATATTAGCCCTAGAGACTAATTTCAACTAAAGGTTGATTGGATTAAGACTAGATAAAAACTAATATGATTGACTTAATAGTATGGTATGATTTCATTGATATGTTGATAGGATTGTGATTATGATTCAAACTTGATTAGACACAAGAAATCTAGTGATGAAGACCCTAATGAAAAGAGTTGTTTTCCAAAGTGCATGAGGGCCAAAGTATGATACGAACTTGATAAGAATACTAGTATAGATAAGATTATGAATTGGGTTGGACTATGATTAGTACTAGGTTGAAAATATGGTGGATAAAGTGACTAGACAAGACAAGGTCAAGACAAATGATTGGTTATGTATAAGGGTAAGTCAAGGGGAGATGTAAATGGTTATGGATAAGGTAGACTTAGTATTATGAAACTAAGGATGATTAATTATTAAGACTAAGTGACTAATAGTATGATAAAATGTGATATAAGGATTAAAATACTTGATTAGGATAGGTAGGTGATGGGGTATGATTAGTTGATAGGTGGATGCGACTAGACTAAGATGTGACTAGGACAACAAAGTAACATGAGATAAATAAGATGCAAGATGATATATGCCTAAAAATATATACACAAACATATGAAAGAAATATTTATAATAGAATATTGATGAGATAATAATATATAAGATGATGATATGTAAAGGAGACCTAGATAGGTATGTATAGGCTTGGGTAAAATGCTGACTTGGCTCATAAATAACACTGGTCTGGTCTAGTAAAATAGTCACCAAATTAAGAAAACCATAAACCTATCACTATTAAACTAATTTGAGTCTATAACTTGATAATTTTACCATATAATGGCTTCATATACGAGGCCATAGGATAGTTACCTATTACAAAATATCCAAAACCCTCTCAACCCCATTTTCACATGACATTCACTTGAGAGTTGATACTAACTTTGATAACAAATCACCTATTATGGCTAAAAGATCCCTTGTTAGGTATACACAAGGGTGTCTAGGGTTATCCCCAAGATACACAAAGGTACATGGAGCCTAAATACGTATAGGGTGTTTCCTAGTTCTTGATTTAGATAATTAACTCTTCCCCTTCATGGATAAACTATATGGGGTCAACCTCTTAGTCTAACTATGGTTATTCCTAGTATTTATACTTCACTGGAACACAAAGTTTTGTTGAATATATGGTGATGAAATACATGTCACCAAACCCTAGTGATTAATCAAGTGTATAGAAATGAATTCCACATTGCATGTTATCCTTAAAATAATATGGGTTGACAATTAAGCAAGCAAAATTAATTTATCCAATTAATTACCTATGTGAGGAAATGAAAACAAACAAGTAAAGCACACAAAGATATATACAATTTCAAGATTAAATTCTCTTAATTTAGGCACTATCCCTATAAGAACATAATTTATTAAAATACTTCAGTGCCTTTTGTTAAGATGGCCCTTCAAAAAATTGCTTAGTAGTTTGAAAATAGTTAAAACCACTTTTGTTCCTATAAAAACATATATACATAATCAATTTTACACAAAATGACTTCTAGAGAGGACAAAATCATAGATGTTAAGAAATATCATGACTATCTAATATGCAATTTTGTATGAAGTTAGCTAAACATAACTGTGACCATACAGGTTATGCAAAATTACTACTAGTTAAGCGATTTCACAAGTCTTAAAAAAAACAAGTATGATCAATTTCTTGAAAAATTGACCCTAGACCTACAAAACCATAATTATTAGTCAAAATCACTTTGGTCAATTTGTTTTATTGTATACTGACTATAGGGATTTCTAGGGATGGTACCTTTCTTTTATGTACATAAAAAATAACCAAATAGAGATAGAAAATAGTCAGGGTTAGCAGGATAACTTAATGGTTTTATCAAAGAAGGTGAAATTGCTATTCTCAAAAGTAATATTGTGATCTATCTAACAATATCATGACTATAAATATGTAGTATTACTTAATAGTTACTGATGTTAAATGCAAGAACTCTATCAAATTATTCCTATGAAGTAAATAAATTAGTACACACATAGAAAGGCTAAAAATCTATGCTAAGCTAATTACTTTAACTTTAAAGCTATGTTCTACAAAACCACAACTTGGGTGTCAAAACCACACATTTTTAGAAAAATTACCTTTTTTGATACATGATGTTGAAAAAAATTTGAAACCTAACAAAACAACAATCCATTAGTGGTCAAAAAGGATGGTTAATTCAAAATTGCATATTTAATGGCAAAACTGCAAATGTAATACCATGATTTGAAAATCAAAATCACTTTTTGCTTGTACATGAAATATTGATCAAATTCAAATCTCTTCCTTCATCCAATCAATCCTTCAAGGTGTCAAAACACTTCTAATAGGAAAAATAGTTAAATTGAAGGGGTTGTCTCACTATGGTTGCCAATGTATGATTTTTTTGAGCTTATGAATTTAAACTACTATATATAGAAAATTCAACCCAAAACCCAATAACATCAAAGGGAAATATTATGGAAGAAAATAAGAAAATATAAGGAGATTCTTACCATTATCTTCTCCTCTTATCCTCTCTCCAAGATCTTCAAACTAATTTTCAATGATTCTTGATTTTGATTTGGATTGCTTTCTTAAGACTCATATTTTCATCATTATAACATGATGTTGGCTTGATATATTGACTTAGATAGCATAGATTCATGGATAGTTTGATGAAATGATCAATGGATTAATATAGATTTATTCCAAATTTCTTGGTTAATTATAATGGAGAGATATGGTGTGCCTAAATATAATGAAGGGGGTAAGATCTATGGCCATTATTCAATGTGGAAGGGTTAAGGGTGGAGGATTATCCAAGGAATTAAAATTTTCTTGGATGATTCTAGGGGAGGGAATATTCTAGAGGTAAAAGCCTCTATAATCTCTTTAGTAAATTTAATCATGATTAGTGGTGGATTAGTCATGTGATTAGGTGATTCTAGAGAATTTAGGTGGGTAGGCTTGTAAGAAAGCCTAGGAGTAGGTAGGTAGGTGGGTCATGGGTATTTTAAATTCCTAAATAATGGATAGATGGGATTAGTTATTAAATAATGAAAATGAAGTGAATTAATTGATTTTTGGGGTAGGAATAAGCTTAATAGATGAATAATAATTAAAGGGATATTAGACGAGAGACTAATGGGATTAGTAATGATGATTTAGATAAAATTAGATGGAAATAGTGATCATTAGATGAAATTAGTGATGTTAGTGTCAACTAATAATAATATTAGTGATGATAAATGAAGTGAGTGAAGTTAGGTGTATACACATATTTATAAAAAAACCTTTTCCAATTCTCTACATCTCAAATTACTTTCATTCAATTTATTTAAGCACGTTACAGGGATTTATTTACTATTTTATTATATTTATATATATTTCTCATTTTTATTACTTTATTGGTGTAGTGTAATGTTTTTTGACCTTGTGCACTTTACCAATAAAACATTTTGGTGAACCTATTATCCCTTTATGGTTTATTCTTGATGTGTTTAAGTTCAAATATAATTTATCTAAAGTTATTATTTCTTGTTATGTTATCATTAACTCTATATTTTTAAATGTTATATAGGTTTCTCTGTTGTGAAAATTAATATAGTTAGATCTAAGACACCTACTAGGCGAAGTGATAGATTGAGTGGTATACCTATTGGTTTTATGCAAATTGCTTTGCTTATTACTATTGTTAATTTGAAAACTTAAATGGTAATTTTCAATTAGGTTAATACCTCTTCTATTGATACACATTAATTGTAATGTAAATTATAAAAATATGAAAGTTAAAATGATGAAAATGTAAATGAATTGAATGATAATGCTTTTTATGATAATACTATAAATGATATTATTTTCAATGATAATAATGATAGTGTGGAAAAATAAAGGGTATAGATACTTTCTACATTTAGATTACATGTTACACAAAATTTGATAAAATTAATATAATATTAGTTTTTTTAAGAGGTGTACAAATAAAAATATGGCTAATGAATTTGTGTCTAAATAAAAAATTATTATATCCAATCATGAATCTTTTGATGTTTATATTTCACCTTATAAAGTTTCCCCTTCTATACTAGTTAATGAGGTTATTACTCTCGTTTCCTCTACTATTTTTCCTTCACCTATTTGGATCACACCGATTACTATGACTATTCCCTCGCAAGTGGGTTGGGTCTTAGTTTTTATTTAGCGCACCTCAAGTTAATCAACCATTTATGGTAACTCATAAATCCACATCTATTTTTTAATTTTTTTTTCAATAATATAGAGTGTCCATACCTATGTATTTTGTTTCTACATTATTTCATAATCCTCAAGAGACATTAATTCAAAAAAATCAAACCATGCGAACAATGTAACAAACAAATTCAAATACATTCCAAAGGATCTCAAAAATCAATTCATATATCTTATTTTCATGATTTATTAATCAATAATTTGGCTTATGAGGTCTTTGTATACCATATTCTTATTATTTTTATAGCTCCTAAGATTGAAGTATTAAATGTAAAAGGTTATCCTTCACATCATATCAAATATTTATATTATTCATGTCTTATTTTATATAAAATGATATATTGTTGACTAATACATTTCCTAAAAGTTTTAAGAATTATGCCTTGGATTGGTTTTACTCCCTATAATCATGTTTTATATGAAATTTAAATTATTTGGCTGATATTCTCTTAACTTATTTTTCAATCAAAATAAGCCAAAAGGTCAAATTTTCTCAATTGGCTTATCTTAAATAAGGACCTATTGAGAATTTTAGTGAAAATGTGCTTAATTTCAAAATAGTTTTTATGAAGATGAATCACCAATTACATAATATGGAATTTAAAATTATTTACTCTTGGATTATACTTCAATATATTAAATACAAAAAATAAAAATAAACTCACACCAATATTTCAATGAATTTTTTCATATGGTTAGGAACTATGAGATCAAGATTTTGGATACAATATGCTTAAATATGAAACTGGAGCCTTTACATATAGTGGAGATAAATATCAAAGTAAAGAAAAAAAAGATTGAATAAAACTTACAAGTTAATCTAATATTACTCACCAAATGCTTAAATGATTGTTTGAATGTGTTATGATATCTTCTCCTCCAATACAAAATTTTAACAAATCTTAACCTTTACCTAAGAACGATGATGCTAATGTATATTATGACTATCATAAATAATTTTTTCATAATAAAAGATATGTTTTTCACTAAGGAATAATAATCAAGACTCTATTGATAACAACCAAATACAACTATAATTATACAATAGTACCTTGAATGAATAGATTGCTCAACCAAATTAGCATCTACAAGTCTTTACCATCCCTCTTCAAATTCTTACTACTCAAAATAATATAATTCAAGATGATTTTACTATGATAGCTCAATATTAATAGAAAGGCATAATAATATAAAAATACATAAAATGGATATATAAAAATGTGTGTAAAATAATGTGTAATGAATCATTAAACCTCAAAGAATATATAGGTTACAAAATTGGTACAGTTACCGTAACATGAGTATCTACTAACTATCCATCCATTGATAGTAAATAGGTGGCTAGTAATAAATACATAGGATAATATTAATATTAATAACACGTTTTTGGAGAGTTTTCAATGATGTCTCCAATGTGGCCAAGCATGTTGATGAGGTGGCATGTGTGTTAGCAAAACAATGCCAAAGTGTGCCTTAGTGATATTACATGGCTATTCAGTGTTTGACTTAGTGAGGTAAATGATGGATGTGGTTTGTGATATGATCATGTTTCATAAGTTAATTTATGTGCCAATATGTCTTTGTGCTCTTGTGTAAGTGAATAAAATCATTAGAGTAGTATCATGAAAGTCTAGGTACTCCTAGTCATCTTGGCATATAAGGCTAAGTAAGCAGATTGACGACATCAACATTTGCACATGTGGTAGTATCAGAAATAAATGGCAAAATGGTGGTGTTAAATTTTTATCTTAGTTTTTATGTTCCAATTTTTAGTTCATGAGGTTGTGTGTATCACAATATATAAGGGTGAAAAGTTGGTCTCCCATATAGATTTCACTAGTTTCTATACTTAGCCAAATTTGGAATATCAAGTGACCATTACATAGGGATGAAAACTATAAAAAACTCACTAAATTATATAAAATATCTAATTGTGAGTGTTAAATCATGTAAATGGATATCTAATAGTGATTATTCAATCGTGCAGATGGAGATCGATGCTACGAATCGATATAATAAGTCAATAATCCTAGATTGCATGTGGGGTTGCCAAGTGGTGTAAGAGAATTAACTAAATGGATACTGATATCAAGGTAAAAAAAATTCCCTCATGGTTTCCAAGTGGTGTAAGAGTATCAACTGAATGCAGACTGATAGCAAGGTACACAAAAGGCATATGGGGTTGCCAAGTGTCACAATCTTAGAAGCCTAGATCAAAGATCAATGACCAACATTTAAAGTTAAGGCTATAAGAATCCTAAGGAGATTGATAGAGTGAATTTTATAAATTTTCCAATGGTAATGAGATTAATACACATGTCTAAATCTTTTTCATTAAATAATGAGTATTGGAATTCAAATATTTAAATTAATAAATGAAAACTAATCCCCACTATTTTGGATATATCTTTTGATGGGAGATGAATTTTAAGGTGGTATAAAAATAAAATTTGTAAAAGACTCAATGTTATATCCATATAATTTGGTTATAAGGTTTTAATGTTCATAAAATTTTAGTTATATATCTCCAAATTTGACTAAGTATTTGACCATCTTCTACAAGTGACTGGATAAGGATGTTTGAGATTTTCTTGATGCTTTTTACATGTTTAAAGGTGAATTAACTATTAGAGAGTAGTATATACTCCATTAGTACCATATTTATGTATTTTTTAGGTTTTAAAAATCCATATTTATTATGAAAAAATGCTTATAAGTTGACTATTTATTCATTCGTGATGTTCTTGTGTACAAGGATAATGTTTGGGTAGGTTTTGCATATGCAAAGGTGAGTAGGGATCAATTTAATCACTTTAAGGTGTCTTAGGGGTCATTTTGAGTGTAAATATAAATTTTTAAGTGGTTTTATGTACCTAATTTTCTCATTTAAGTTCTTTCAAAGTGACCTATATGAGTAGTGAAGATTGTGAGATAATGACCTAAGGAATTGGTCTATTAGATCAATGAATAATTATAGAATAAGAGAAATATATAATTAAGAGTGATATAGAGATAAAATATAAATTATTTATGTGGATTATATATTATTAAAGTTTTCATTTAAGTTATATATAAGAACATCTACATGATTGTACTATTGGAAGCTACAGGCAGTCTAAGTGGCCATTTTGAAGGAGTGAATTGAAAGAATTCTTGGTAGATTTAAAGTATAAAATGAGTTTAAAGATATTATATAATTCCCAAATGCTTATTATAAGGCTTAGTAATTTTTTTCTATCCCTAATCAGATGTGGAGAGTCAAAATTCTTTGACTATATTCTGGCAATTTGTGACCAGTCTAAGTGGTCATCTTGAAAGAGTTGGTTTGAAGTGGTTTGGCCTGTGTGATGATAAATGGTTTTTATGATGTTTTTTATTTCATGGAGGAAATATCCATGTGATAATATCAAGTTATTTTTTGATAAAAATAATTATATGCCTCAGTTTTAGAAGATAGTGTTTTTTATGTATGAAGGCCTAATTGGCAGTAGACTAAAAGGCTTGGTTCAAGGTGTGAATTAGAGTTCCACGTTCTATTTATCTTTATGGGAGTAATAAATGTTATATTTTAGGTAGTTTTTATGTATTTTAATTATTTATTTAAGGTAAATATGGGCTAATAATTTAAATTGGTAATGTGTGCTTGTATAAGCCTAATTTGCTTTAGATCTCATTAAGGCCTAATGGAGGTTTTGGGCTAATGAGGTAATGGCTGACCTATAAATTGTGTGTTTATCATATTAAATTATTAATGAACCTATTTTTTATTTTTATAACGTGATATAACATCTATATTATGTGCTTCTTTATGTGAGTAATTTTGGTTGATTTTAGGTTGCATCACATGATTTTTATATTGCATGCATATCTTTTTTCCCTATGATTAATTTTATTGCTTGTACTTGTGTGTGTTTCTTGGTGTGACCTTATTATCTATTTTATAGATGATCCTCTAGTTTTATACTTTGTGTCACTTATGTATTTTTTATTTATATATTTTCATTTGGTCATTTTTTTTTCTATAAATAATAGATTACATGATTGTGCATGTATGTTTGACTATTTGTATGTATAATTACATAAATTATATCATTCATGTTATTACTTGTGGGATTATATTTTTTTTCCTAAGTTTCAATGGTTACTACTATATACTTTATTAGAGAATACTAATATTATGCTTTATTTTTTCTATATTTTAATTTTAGGCATGCTAAAATCATGTGTCTATAGATTATACATTTATTATATCATGATAATAACTTTCTATATGTCTTATTCACAATGGGGCATGTTATTATAGTGTTTTATTGATAAATATTGTCCCTATTGGGTCATATTATTGCATCAAGCCATATCTCTTTTCCCTCCTTTTTATCCCATTGTTTATATTAGTTTTGATTTAGCATGTTAGTATTGTATTTTAATGATATTTGATGATGATATATTTCTATGATAGTATATGTGTTAAAAAATTTCTATAATGATTATTACATATTTTACTTTTATTTATATTACATATAGTACACATAATCCTTTTATTTTGAGATAAGTGATATACAGGAACATCCTTCACCTCAAATTTGGGGCATATGTTTAGATTATTCTATTTTTAGTTAAATTATTTTAAGAGGTTGAAGAGATTTCAAGACATTACAAATAAGTGTCAAATGTTTACTTTTTCAACTAGGAAGTAGACCTTGCCACTTGGAAGGGTTATTTGAACACACAGATCAATTATTTTTCCACTTTAAAATGTCATATGTCCCCCTTTTAAATTATTTATCCACTCAGTAGTGTTATTTATACCAATGATAGTTTATATTTTTTAGAGATCACTACATGATTTGCATACCTCTAGGTGTATTCATTACTACCTTTTTTTTATTTTTCATTTTTTATTTTTTAGATAAATACCAGGGTTTTATGGGTCCCTTTCCCTATATTATAAAATGTAAATTTTTTACAGAAAACTAGACCTCAAGGATTTTCAAAGTGAAATTGAGGTCCCAACTATAGACTAGGCCAACCAAGTGGTGAGTATGGCAAAAGTCAAAAAATAAAATATTAAAAACAAGCCCTATAAGATAGCCTCTAATAAACATCAAGAAATAAAATGATCACCATGTCAAAAAGACTATACCATGCAAATTCATTCTATAAAATCTTCTGACTTAACCTAAAAACCTAGATTACGCTCTATAGCCATAACTCACTCCTCACTTACCAAAATAGGATGTATCCTAACCTTAAAACCACAAATCAAAGTATCCCCATGGTTACTAGCTAGCTATCCCTGCATCACTATAGAGATCACTTGATGAGGCATTCAAACTATCCATGGGGAGACACTCTATGGGATTGATCCACCAGTTGACACAAAAATGCCATAGAATTTACCCTTTCCTTACAATGTCTTGATTCTTTCCAAAATTCAAGTTCCATAAGAGGGCTCTAAATCTAACCCAAGGGTGGGGGAGAGATGAACTAACCACCAACCATAGGGGTATGTTTTAGCTTGCCTTGTAATTCTTTCATAAAGCCAAACGTCACTACAAAATTAGTTACCAAAGACCTAAAGATAGAAATTAGGATAAACCCAAAACCATTCTCACCAAAAAAGGGGAGAATAGGAAATGGGCATACATTGAAAGTTGCTCATTTTTCCAATAAACGCTTCCTATGCATTGGGGCTACAAAAAAATTAACGACCCTGGATACCCTTTCATTTTTTGGAACAAACACTAACATGTTAAAAGCAAAGAGAGCAACCACTTATGAATTTACTCTACTCAAAGAACAATCCATCATATATTCTTCCCCAAAGGTGAAAATAATAGCCTTCAATATTTCTTCTGATGGAGCCCAAAATATCTTCTTTATACAAGCTCTAGAATTTCCTCCACTAAAATTCACTTCTCAGACTTCACTACCTCCAATCACCGCTAGATACCAAAGGGTCATAGCAATAGACCACTCTATCCCTACCACCTCTACTACAAAAGATAAAGTGGAAATCACATCAAGAAAATACAATCCTTAAGAATAGGATGGTGGGATATAAGCCTCTTGAAGATTAATTCCATCCATGATGATAATCATTCCTTAATTAATAACCCACATTGCCAACTTCATGCCAAATGAGAATGGGGCAATAGAGAAAAGGTCTCAAAAAAATAACCCCAATTAAGACCTAAGTTTAATATTTGAAATACCCTCAAACTCTTCCCATATGGATCTTTGATTGTTGACTATTATAGACTCCTTTTGATCTATATAATAGTTAACTAGAAAATCAACTGTAGAATTAGCCTCCCTATAATAATGAAGACTTTCCCAAAATTCAAAACCAGCTAAACTCTCCCAAGCCTTGGATAGAATGTTTTCCAAATTCTAGGAAGAATCTAAAGAATTTTTCAAATTAGATAAAATAATTTGAGTCACTTTCAGTCTGAAGCTTGACTATGCTACACTAGGATGCTAAGTCCAGACCAAACATCAAGGCTTGAGCCTCTACTTTATTGTTGGTTTCATCCATAAATTTCTTAGAGATGGCCCTTATAAGAGAGCCACCATAATATCTAGTGATACATCCTACCCTAGAAGCTCCAAGATTATCCCTAAAGGCTCTGTCAAAATTTAATTTGAACTAGCTAGGGGGAGGAGGATGCCACTCTCATTGTCCTTTCTTTTCTCTCTTATTGAAACTAACATTGACCAATGAATAGGGAGAACTGAAACTAGATTCTATTTATCACACATCCTCATATCCCAGGCTAAAATATTACATTTTATATGTTTAAAATGAGCCAAAATAACCTCTAAAATCACTACTTCAATCTCACTCAATAGAACCCAAAGTTATTTTTCTTTACCTTCAAACATTCTTTGGTTTATTTATTTCCAAATAATCCAAATCAAAATGGCCAAACTGACCCTCCACAGACTAAATAGTGCATTTTTTTTACATCCCTAATCGGTCAAGAAGCAAAAGCATTAAATAGGGATGAATTCCATGCCTAGAACCATTCTAATTTGTAGCATAACCACACCCAACACCAAACTATGATGGTGAAATCAAATAATAAGTGAAATGCAAATTCTTACACAAACTTACATATGACACACCAAGAAGGGCCTAAGAAATTGATCTTATGAATCTGATCTTGAGTTAGAATACAATCTTGAATGGCCAACCAGGCAAAGGCCCTAGATTTTTAAAGGCCCTCTTTGCTCCAAAATATATACTTGGCCCAACCCATAACTATGCAAGTAGCTTCTGCCATTTAGTATCCTAAACTAATAATATAAGAGCTAGATTTGGCCCCTATCTAATGTAGTGAATCCTCTTTATTCTTGATAAAAACCTTTTTCTTAGCCAATCACTCACTAAGATGCTCCACCTAATCTATTGGAACCCCTAATGACTCAAAACATTCTAGGACCAGGGATTAAAACCTAGCTCCTAATTGATCACAAACTCTCCCCATGACATAGTTAAAATAGTACAAGATTCTACCAAATCAAGAAACTCAGACAAAGGTTTGTAACCATTCTAAGAATCATCCCAAAGCTTTGCTCATTGTTTGTTATTGATGGTCCATGATATATGCTCTAAAAGTGTAGGTATACATTTGAGTAGAAAATTCTAGATGTGGGAACCTTTAGGAGGATTTGAGATGAAAATTATGTTCCATGGAGTATCTAATTTTGAATACTTACATCTAAGAATCCTACTCTATAAGGATTGGTGTTTTATGAGTAATCCCCAAATAAATTTAACACCAAGAGATTAATTTTTGAGACTAAAAATTTTAATCCTAGCATCTCCCATCTTTTTAACTTGATAGACCCTTTCCCATCTAAGAAATGCGATCTTCTTTTTCTCCTGAGCACCTTACTGAAGAAAATCCTTCATAATTCTATTCAGAGAATTGATAACCTAACTTGGCATTTGGAGCATAAACATGCAATATATTGGAACCACTCAAGGCCTATTTGATAAGAGTTAGTTTTCCTACTAAAGTTAGCCATTTTCCTTGATAGGATGCCAAATGAGCCTTGAAGGATAGCACTAGGCTCTCCTAATAAATTTTCCTACTTATACCTGAGAAAAGAAGCACATCAAGATATTTAAAAGGGAGCTTCCCCACATTAAACCCGAATACAAGAGAAATAACCTATTATTCTTGATCAGAACAATTGATAAATTATATTTATAATTTTATCAAATTCACTAATTGGATAGAAACTTCCTCATAGCTAGTGAGAATATCCCTAAATATTTGAGCCTCTCTAACATAAGCTTGACCAAAGAGTAATGTGTCATAATAAAATTGTTAATGAGTAATATCCTTTAAACCTTTTGCCACCTTAATACCCTACAATTGAGAAACTACCTTAGAATATTTAATAGCCCTTCTTAGGGCCTCTTCCAACAAAATAAAAAGGGAAAAAGTGGATCCCCTTGATGAATACCCCTGAAAGATTCAAAAAACCCTTATGGAATACTATTCACTAGAAAAAAGAACTTAGCACTAAAAATGTAGATGAACACCCATTCACACCAATCTTTATTGAAGCCAAACTTCTCCAAGACTCTATCAAAAAATTCTAATTGACTCAATCATAAGCTTTACTAATTTCAAGCTTAAGCATTATATCTTTTAGATGAGACTATGATAGTGAATGAACACTTTCATGTGCTATTATAATGCCTTCTTAATTGTCCCTTCCAAGAACAAACCCAACTTGTTATTTTAAGATCAAATAATATAGAATAGGTCTAAGCCTAGTAGCCATAGATTTAGTTATGATTTTATAGGTCATGTTACATATCAAGATAAGATGAAAACCACCAAAAAATTCTTGTATTTCCCCTTTTGGAAAGAGAGATAAAAATAACATTCAAATTAGGAATGATTTTCCTTCTCTACCTAGAATCTTCCACCATACTAAGCACATCTTTACCAATAATCTCCAAAAAGGCATGAAAAAAATCCATACGAAACCCATCTGACCCTGGTGCTTTTTCTCTAGCCATTAAAAATACCACAGTCTACACTTCCTCCAGTGAAAATGGGGCAAGGATTTTATCATTTTTTATAACAATGACAACCCTTGGAATATACCTTAAATTAGAAACCTATGACTAAAGATCAGAAGCTGAGGCTTTATTTAGCAAATTCTAAAAGAAAGATAATAGCTTGTTATGAATCTCAGTTTGGGAATTCAACATAGATCCTTCATTAGAGTGAATTTTTGATACGCAAGAAAAGATTCATTTCATTCTCATAGATTTTTGAAAAAAACTAAATTTTAATCACTTTCTTTCAACCATTCAATTATTGATTTTTGTTTCCAATGTATTTCTTCTTAAGAGAATCAATTCTTCATATTCAACAAGCAACCTTTTTTCAACCTAATAATAATTTTGGTCCATACCCACATATATATATATATATATATATATATATATATATATATATATATATATATATATATTCAAGATTTTCATCTCTACTTCAACTCGATCTTTTTCCTAAAAGATATTTTTGAAGAAATTATTACTCCAAAGATGGAGACATCCTTTAACATACTTCAACTTTTGAGCCATCCTAAACATCGATGAACCAAAGAAGAAAAGACTATTTTTCCACTATGAATGAACTTTTTCAAAATGATAAGGATCTTGAAGCCACATAATCTTAAATTTAAAGGGATAGAAAGCTATCAGACTATCAACAGAGATACATAGATCTACTAGAAAGTGATCCAAACTAGCAAAAGGGAGAATGAAGATTTCTTAGATCTAATTTTATGAGAACCAATTTGAAGATACAAGAAATGATATAATCTTTCATGATATTTTGGTCCCCAAATATTTTGTTGTTCCAAGTAAAATAACCCTTCTTGGGTCAAACATCCACCAGCTCATTATGTGTTACAAACCCCTCAAAATTAGAAATGGCACTGGCCAAAGGCACCTTTCCACCTTGATTCTCCTCAAATGAAAGTAAAGCATTTAATCACCACCTAAAATAATATTTGATCCCTGAAAGGATTCAAGGATATTAGAAAGAAAATTCCATAGTTGAAGTTTTTAAACATGGTCATTGGGACCATATGCATTGCATAGAAGAAAACTCATATCCATGGAAAACTTGAAATTCTGCATAGTTGCCAATTCAAGCCACTATCAAGAATATCCACTACTACCTTAGCTAGAGACCATAAGATTTCCAAACCCCTTGAAGCCCCTAATTCTTCAATAAAGGATAATTTCCATCTTTTCTGACTTATGTCCATCAAGGCTAAAGCTTTAGAAAGGCTCAACTTAGATTCTTGAATCAACAAAACATCTAGCTAATTTACCAGAAGAAGACACTTTACCAAGTACCTTTTGGTATAAGCATTCAAGCCCATAACATTACAAGAAATTATTTTCATAAGGGAGAAGAGGGGATTATTTTCAAGTGTTTTCATTGATTTCAAAGATTAATGTCATATGTGCATTGATATCAAAGGTAATGACAAAGTGGTGATGTCATGATGATGATGAGTTTGAGCTTAAAGTTATGCAATGTAGGATTTGGATGAATATGAGATAAGGTAAATATTTTCTAAGGATTATCATATTGTATCTACTATGTTGACATGGTTTTAGATCAAGGAAAGAAGACAAGCATGTGAACAGTGTGTTAACATAGGCTTGGTAGCCTAGTATATAAGCATGGATCTCTAATATATTCTTGGATAGGATATTAATGAATGTTATAAATGATGATATTATGTTTTATAGGTTCTATATGGAATCAATAGTCATTTAAGTGCTTATGGTAATGCATGGTGTTCATTAGGTTCTTCCTTGTGGTCATCTAGGCCTAGTTGGTCTTGTGGCAAATCAGACTATGTGAGTAAATTAATGATGTCACACTTCACATGTGTGAAGGTTTCAAGAGAATATTGATATATGGATGGATTCCCATATGAAAGTATATCATATCTTTCAAAATTTATATCATGAAGTTGAGCGTAGCTAAAGATATGCAGGTGCAATATTGGCCTCTCCAACAAAAATTTACTAAGTTTTATTCTTAGCCAGATCATCATTATACATCATGCAGATATGTATGATCCAAAAAATTTATGCATTTATTAGAGGAAATTATAAATTCAATAATGGGCAAATGTTTTCATGGTGATGTTGTCTATAGTGCTAAAAATGTACCCTAAAGATTTGGAGTCTTGAAGTGTTTTTTAGCTTGAAATATAAATCTTTAAATTTTTAATTATAGACTATGATAGGCCCGAGACCATCAAGATAAACCACGTTAAATTTTGAGTTCATCTAGTCAATAGATATAATGGTGGACATTAAATCTTAGATATTAATCTAAAGGTGCACTTAAAATTCAATATGTCAAATAATTAATTCACTAGTGACATGTGTCACATTCATGAAGCTTAGATAGAAGATCAATAAAGAGCATATGATCATGTAGTTAGAAGATCAATGGTGTGCATTAAAGTCAATGAGTCAAATTCATAGAAGGTGTTGACCAAATTTGACTTCAAGGTCAAATTTGGACCCCTATAAGTAAAAACTTAGTTTTTTATAAGTTTAAAGGGTTTAATACTTTGTCATGGGGTATGTTTTAGGTCTTTTGACCTCATTTAATACTATATTAGCCTTGGTCTTAGTCATTTTAGTCTTTATATCATTTTGAGTCATTTTGGGGGTCAAAATAGAGAAATAAGAGAGTCTTATGGCCTCCTTGGGAAATTTTAAGGTTCTAAAAGGTGATTTCACATCCCTTATGTCTTAAGAAGTCTTTAGTAACTATTAATAATTTAAAAATGGTAGATTCTTCTAAAGAAAGGGCAGTTTTCTTCAAAAAGGGAAGAGTTTGGCACTTGTACAGCCCATAAAAGAGTGTGACACATGGGATAGGGTCATGATATGACTATTTAGATTCCTAAGATCCATTTCCATGCATGAAGTACTCTGGAAGTGTCAAAAATGAGCTAAAACTAGTTTGCTCCTTCTTCACCCTTCTAGACACATAAAACAAGTTAGCAAGTTTATGCTTGGTACAAATAGTTGGAGAACTTCCAAGTCAAATGACTTTTGGAGATGAAATTAAAATTATATATATATATATATATATATATATATATATATTAATAATAATAATTCAAATAATGGTGGCCTATGGTTTATGAACCATCCTCATGAAGTTGACTGTGTTTTTTGCTTGTTAATTTGTGCACCTTACAATTTTTTCTCTTGTTTGGATGATTCCATACAATCCAATTGCTAAGATTGGTTCAAAATTATTTTTATTACCTTATCTCATGTTATCCATGATTTTTTTCACATTTTTAAAGTTTTTGATAGCTCAAATAACTCACTTTATAGGAGGGTGTTGAGATTGAACTTTCATTCAAATTCCACCATTTGTAGAAAGCCTATTTATCTGCAAGGGATTTGATATGATGTAATATGGTTTTTAAGTAATTTTAATGGTAATTTTAATTTCCTTCTTCCAAATTTTTAATCTCCAAGGTGAGTATCATTGAGGTCATAGTCCATTAGCATACATAGTCAACTCCCAACTCATCCTCAATCTTAGTTATGATTTGTAAAGGCTCTAAGAACATCCTTAGAATTGTGATGAGATTTTAAAAGATGTGATATATCCTATATCAAAATTAGTTAGTTAATTTATTTTTAAAATGATAATGAAATTATTGTAGTAGTGATATACAATATTTCTACTCAGGCTCCTACCATTAGCATGCACCCACAGGTCATATAATAGGGTTCAACATTGAAAATGAGGTGTGTGAGTTTGTTAAGGATATAAACATCATAAGGTTTCATTTAAATAACATGAGATGAGATAAACTGACTTAAAGGAAACTCCTAGAGCATATAAATCATTTCATGATTACCATCCATATGCAACTCAAAATACCTACCTATAGGTGTCTTCATGATCCACCAAGCATGTTGAAGAGGAGAATTTGAACTAATTAGGGATTTTATAGTGAGTAAAGTCTTTTTTAAATTTTTTAAAAGTTTCAAACCTCATTTAAAATCACAAAATATACATCATATTCATAAGATCATCCACTATCTACATGTATATTAGAATGGCCACTTACATGTGTTAACAGAGAAGCTAAGGTGTCACATGGAGGATTTTGGCCAAGTTAGAAACTTTCTTGAAGACCTATAATGTATTTTTGATTATAAAAAACCTATTTAGAGTGTTAAATTTTCAAATGAAAGTCTGGATCACCTTTTAGGGTTAAATGACTATGTTCAAGGCTCGTTTCCCATAAAGATGAAAATAAAGTACCTTGAGGTTTTGTTGATATCTCATAACAGGGTTACAAAGACCTTTTATGTATCTTGATGACCTTTTATTGAAACCTCCATATAGGAAAAGTAATTTGAAAATTTTGGAGGGTAGAGGGTTGATGGAGCTTCATCGTTTGGGGCCTCAAAATTGCCCATTTATGTACTAAAACCTTGCATTGACATCTACAGGATTTTGATCAAAAAGAGATCTTCTCCACTCAAGTTGTAAAAATAGACCATGAAAATATGATTAGATGATTCTAATTAGTGTAAAGGAATAATTTTTATTTCAAAGTTCACTTAAGGAGGAGTATTTATTGTGGTTAAGTCCCATACACACCTACAGGTGGCCCTGCCTTTATGGACATTCACCTATAGTAGACATTAGCTCTTAACCTAGTCATGAAGTGAGATTTAAGCATGGAGATATCAATATTGGTTATTTAAAGAGGAGTAAAAATTATTTTAAAATATCTCTTAGATTTTATAATGAATATATAGCATAGGTTTAAAGAGAAAATCTCCCTACAGGACTCTGTATAGTCAATTGTAGGTGACTGTAGGGTAACAGTGAACTAAAAAAGGGTATCTAAGTGATGATCTAGTTTATAAAAAGAAAAAAATGGGTAAAAATAGGTTTTAAATGAAACTAAGGGACTATATATATGTTTCATACATTTTTTTCAAAGCATAACCATGCATTTCCTCCTATAGGTACAAGCCTTGGAGTAGAACACATTCAAAAGTGACACTCAGTCTTAGCTAGGAAAAATGTATGGAAAGGTATGTAAAGAGTTAAAGTGATGAATAGACCTAGGATACATCCATAATTATATTCATGATATTATAGGCTATTGATATGGAAATAAAGTAAAGAAAGGACCATGTTCATATAACATATAGTCCATACCAAAAAATCCTACACACAATATGTCTTTTGCACAATCTACCTTAGAATTTGAGGGAGTTAAGAGGTAAAATGACCAGATCAAGGGCTGAAATATTATATGTATAATCCTAAACACTTTTATGATACCCTAAAAATTTAATTTGGTCTGAGATAATAGGGTAAGTTCCCTCTATTTTGTCTCAGATAGAGGGCACTTCCCTTGAATGCAAACTATTAGTTTTGAAGAAATTAGGGATAAAGGATGAACTAAGAACTAAGTGAACCTTTATAGGAGGTGTAATAAGTTATAAGACACATGAAAAAACATGAGAAACACCCAATATAAGGAGGGAACCAAACAATATGGATTGAATGGCTAAGTTTACAAGCAGGTATATTAGGCAGGTTTAGGCCTAGAACCCAAATGAAGGTTCACTTTCACTTACAACCTTGGCAAAGCATTCAATGTATATGGACATGTTTATTGAGTTGTTACATATATTTTTCATATTTTGGAGTGAAAATAATACCAATTAGATGGCCTAAAACACAAGGGTTACAATAGGCCTATTATGCAAGGTTCAAACCTAGTGCCCAAATGAGAAGTCATCTTCAATTCTAACATTAAGAGGGAATTATAATGGATTATATCATGATTTAAGGGTCATTTAAAATATTTAAAATCCTAAATATTGTATTGAGAGAATAAGGAGAGCCACTTTTGGCTTAGAACTTACTCAGACCTGCAGGGAATGGAGAAGCAAGCTCAATAGGAAAAGTTTAGATGTTCGCATCTTCCTGGATGTTTTGCATGGAGGCTTAAGGAGTTTGGAGATGTTAGATGTGTTCCTAAACATCAATTTTGTGGAATTAAGTTGAAAATTTGACTTTATAACTTTATGAAACATCACTAAAGGTCAAAACTAATCTAAACCCTTGCTAAACCCTTGAAAGGACCCAATTATGAAAACAAGGTTGGAGATGCATCTAAATGGACTAGAATGACAAGGAAAGTGGTTGGAGGTTATAGAGGACTCTTTAGGGTTACCCCCATCAGATTTTATTTTGACCTATCTATATGAACAAGGTACAAAATGGGTTATTTTGACTATTTTATGCATTGTGTAGGTTCTAAGAGGTTCCAAGAGATGAAACCAACTTTAAGAGAAAGATTAATATTTAAGATAACTCCCCATGTCCATTTCATGCCTTTAAAAACTCCTAAGTGTGTTTACCAATTGTTGTAACTTGGATTTACACCCTTTGAGGAGATGGAAAATCTCTCCTCATCTAAGTGGCACAATGGAAACACCTCTAGGTTTGTGGGTAGCCTAAGGATGAGGTAAATCTCTAAATAGGGATATCTCCATTGATATACCACTTTAGATTGAAACTACACCTAAACATTTTTTTTTGGGGGGGAAGGGAGAGAGATAACTAAAATAAAAATATTCAAGAGATATGATACACCAAATATGATGATGACTTCCAACCAGTAGGATGTTACACTTGAAATCAAGGTAAAAATTGAACATACACTTCTCCAATCTGCATCTTCTCACATCAATGTTACTATTCACCAAATTTCACTTTTAGGTCAAATTTGGGCACCCCTAGGTAAAAAATTGGTATTTTAGGTGTTTCATAGGGTTTAATATGTTGTCATAAGGTGAATTATAATTCAATTTATGTCAACTAATGTTATATTGGCTTTGGTCAATTAGTTTTATGTCCATTTATCATTTTAAGTTATTTTAGGTCATTTTAAGGGTCAAAAAAGGTGCATTTAATGCTTGGTATAGGTTTATTTGTAAATTTAAAGGTCTAAATGGATGATCTCATGTTCTATGTCTCCTTATAAGTCTTAGTTAACTAATACTACTAAAAAGTGGTAGATTCTTCAGTTAAAAGAGTAGTTTTCTTGGTAAAAAAAGAGGGAATGACACTTGTACATCTCCTAAGGAAGTGTGCCACATGGAAGAAGGCCATGGAATGTCTCACCATCTTCCTAAATCTAATTTAAATTATTTTTTATTTATAACTGTCATTTTTAGGCCAAAACTATTTTGCTCTTTTCTTTGCTTTTTAAACACACAGAAGTAACTTGCAATTTTATACTTGGTACAGACAACTCAGGATGTTTTAGCTCAAATGCCTTAGGGAGATTAAATTAAAATGATATAAATTAATTTATGTATAATTGTTTCTAATAATTATTTCCTTTACTCCATGAACCATTATTATGAAGTTAATTGTGCAAATATTCTAGTTGTTGCATGCACCTTATAGGTTTTGCTCCATTTCTACCAAATCCATACAAACTAGTTCATGATGTTAATTACAAAGTATTTTTAATTATTCTCACATGGTATCCATTCTTTTTTTATTTTTTATGGTGTTTATGTGAGTAATTTAGTTCATATTACAAGAGAATGTCACCATGTGCAGTTATAGCTGAAGTGTTTTTAGTTTGTTGAGTGTGCTCTCATTTAAATGTCTCATATATCTATGAAATGGTGCTCCACAAGTATTTGTGTCATATCAACACTTCCTTCCATGTTTTGGTTTCACCATGTCATCCTTTGAGTTGCTTACAAGATTGTCTTCCTCCATTATCATCTCTTTGCATAATTTTAGTTGTAGTCTCATGCATGAGCTTGTCCATCCTATATATGATTTGGTAATGGAGGTGTATTAGCTTATTAAATACTTTAAGAGTTGAATAAATTTATTGTATATGCTTGAGAAGGTGTAAGTTTGATCATATGCTACTATTCCATGCCAAATAGTCATTTGATGCCTTTGTCTACTCTATTTTGCATGTGTGCGAGTGGTTTTAGGTTAGAAAAGGTGTATTTAATATGGTTTCAAAAGGTTATTGATGGAGATAATATGTTTTAATATTTACTAGTACATTTTTATTTGTTTTGATCCATTTTCCACCATGATTTTCCACATTTATTACCCTTATTGTCTACACATAGCCAAAATAGCCACCTATAGCCATTACTGACATCATACTTGGGAGTGAGAATTCTTGATATGTTTCTAATCTTTTAATATTTCTATAGGTATATTGGCATGTGTGATGGAAGCATACAAATTCCATATGCATAGATATTATCCTTTTGCTCATATCTAATTCACTATTGGTATGCCAAACATCTCCCTAAAAGGGATTTAGCAAGGGTTAAAGAGCCATTTTGAAATGTTTGATAATTGAAGTAAATCACCTAAAGAGACCTCACAAGTTAAAATGGATCCTAACATGAATTTTTAAGTTATAATATGGCTAAATAAGGTGGAAATTCATTCTCAAGATAATGACTGAGCATTCTGGAACCAACCCCTAAAAGGTGTTAATAGAGAACCAAATGGCTATATAAGAGGTTGGAATATGAGATGGAAACCTCTTTGATTTCATAGTGTGTGATTTAGACCATGATAAAATTATTTTAAGGGATAAATTAGTATTTTTAAGTGGATATTACCTCCCAAACATGATGCAGTAGTGTCTAAGGCTCTTTTCCCTAAAAATGTAAAATAGAGGTCAGAAGGACTTTTAATGATTAGCACATAACATGGTTGAAATGACTTTGAGGCATATAAATGGTTTATTCTTTTATCCCCATCATACTAAAATATCCTCACCAAATTTTAGATGGAAGGGATAATTATAATATGGTGTATGAGAACCCTCAAATATGCCCATTAACTAACTAAAATCATGCAATGATATCTACAGCAGTCCAAAAACAAAGTTTTGATTCATAGCAAAGGAAACTATATTATGGGTCCAAAATCATATTTATAATGAATAAAATTTATGATGAGTGATAAAATGGTTTCCATGGTTCAAATTAAGGTTCCCACACATCATGACTAGTGTTTAATAGTACAAATGCACCTATAGTAGGTCCTATAGGTAGAATGCCCTTAGTCTAATCAATCACTTAGATTTGATGTTAAGGTGATGTTTTAAAGATTTCAATGAAATATACTAGTCCAAATATTCATGTTTTCACCTAAATAGATCAAATCAAGACCTCTAATCATCATGAACAATTTTAGTAGGAGCAAGGTAACCTACAAGCAAGTATGAAGACAAGGTTGTCTCAGTCATAGGAAGGGTTCTTAATTTGTGAACCAAAGTTCACATGAAGGGATATAAGATTTTTTAATAGGATTAATTAGTTTTTTATCACCTTGATAAGGATCATGATCAATTTTAATATCCCTAAATAGTGTGAGCAAGCCTATATAGACCTCTTAAACCCCTGTGTACACCTACAGTAGTCTTTGTGTAGTCTTGAGCATGATTGAATGGTAAAGAGATGGACTTGATTAGGAAAGAGTGAGGTTATTAAAAAAAATTGATATTTTTCATGATTTATTATTAAATTTATTCCACAAGATCCAAGACCCCTTTCAAGCTAACTATCTAGGTCAGCCCAAAAGTTATAGTTTGTACAGTTTCACTAAAGGACCCTTTGCTCCATAGGAAAGAGTGAGGGATATAAGGAAGAACATAATTTGATTAGAGAGGTCATTCCTAGGTGGAGATGAAAGATGCAATAAAATGTTCCTTTTAGATGCCTTTTTTGGACAAATTAAGTTGGTTAGGTGCCTAAATGAATGACTATAGATAATAAATTTGGTAAAAATCCTAATTATTATGTTATATAACTTCCCAAACCTTCATTTTACTTTGTAAATAAAGGCTATACCTCATTAGTTTGTCTCAAAAGTTAGCCAGTCATGAAAATCAGATCTTTGATAGGTCAAGCAGATGAGGTCAAAATAGGAAAGGAGACTATCCAGATGATGTTTTAACCTTAATTAAATATTTAATATTCTTAACACATCTATGGAAACATTAATAACTAAAAAATAATGGATGGAGTTCAATGAAATAGTTTAAACCTTCAGAATTACAAGCAAACCTACTAGTCAAGGCTATGCCTAAAGGTATAAATGAGAAAGATTTGTCATTTCCATTTTGAAGTTAGGTTTTTAGGATATTTAATAATTTATATGGGGTTAAAACATGTGTTTATTCTATATAATGAGGCAAGGAAAATCTATCAAAGGCTAGGTTGGGTTTAAGTTGTAGTCAAACCTACAAGAACATGACTAGGCCTAGTTTCATATGATGAGTCACTTTCAATTCTAACCTTTGGAAATAATTATAATGATTTTGAGCATGATAATGGGGTTTAAAAAAAAATTATATTTTTTAAGTTTTAAAATTTTTAGGATAGTCCAAATTTGGTTCAAGGACAGTGTTAGGCTTGTGTAAGTGGAAAGAAGAGCTCGATGGAGTAACTTTTGATGCTCATATCTCCCTTAAGGCATTGCATGGATTGAAAAGGAGTTAGGGGAATTTAATAGGGTCCTTTAATATCATATTTTTATAATTTTTTTTAGGTTGTATGTCTAAACTTTATGAACCAACCTTAAGGCCAAAAATAGGTCTAAAACCCTTGAAAACCCTTGCTATAGACCCGATTGGGAAAATGGATTTGTATATGAAATATAATGGCATTGTTTTACTATAAAAAATATTGGAAGTTATATAATAATATCTCAAGATCCTTCACATTCCTTTTAATTTTATGAACTTGTACGGATGGGGTAGAAACAAGGTTTTTCTCACTATTTTGTGTGTTTTGTAGGTTCTATAAGGATTTTTAGCATGAAAACAAATTTAGGGGGAATATATATAGTTATTACAACCCCTCATGTCAATTTAATACTACATATAAATTCCTATGTGCCTCAACAAATAGCTTGAACTCAGCTAATCAAAACTAACCTATTGGACAAGTTAGGGAAAAGTGTGAAAAATCTAAGGTAAAGTGATTTTAAAGTGTCCCTGATGTTTCAAAGGAAATGGAGGGCCTTGAAAATTTTAATTCACTTCCTCCCATTTATTTTAATGAACAACTAAATCCAAGTTTGATGATAAGTGTGCAGGGTGCATGAAAGGAGTTCTTTTTGGACTACAGATGATGATGGTTCCTTTCTAGTTGTTTAAAAAAGACAAAGAATGAAAAAAATTGATGAAGATGAATTTATAATGTCCCTAAAATAAATTAAAATTATCATACTTATTCCTCATTAGTTATGCGTGTTAGGTTGTGGAGCTAAAAGCTTCAAGTTTGCAGACAGAGAAAAAGTGGTTGCTGAAGAACCAGAAGCACCGGCATTGGCAGTATGATCGACGTCAGTCGTGACCAGTACAAAAGGCAACCAGCAATGGCAGGAAGTTGGTTGATGTCGGTAGAACTAGGCAAGCAGGGACCGACGTCGGTCAAGTGTGTGTTTTAGAACTGTTCGTTGCACGAACAGTTAGTTAAGTGAATGAAGTGTTTGCATGTAAAGGCCAGTTAGAGTCTTGAGTTGCATGGATAATTATCTAAATTAAGAGTCTAAGTTATTTTTTAAGTCTAGGATCTATTTATAGACCCATTGGCATGTATTGTAAAGTGTGCTAGTGAAGAGAACTAAGTGTGTGTTTCTCCTAGTTCCACTAATGAGCTAGAAAGGAAGGCAAGGTAGTTCCTTCCATTGCAAGATCATTGAGTTGCAGGTTGTTGCAAGCTCATAAGAGATCTACATGTGTGAGTATGGTCTATTGAATTGTAGGTTGCAGGTTCATAGGAGATCAACTTGAAGTACTATAGAGTGCTTGGTGTACTGGCAGGGTTATTACTGACTGGTTGGAGAGGTGAACACCAATTCTATGTGTGAATTGGTTGTTGGGACCATTTTTGGTAGGAGAGTGTTGAAGAAGAATTACTGTACACTTGAGGTGTGGGAAGCCTCTGTAAGGTGGAAAAGTGTGGCAGCTCTTTAATGTATTCTTTTCTGTACAAGTATTAATTTAAGATTGTATATTTTCTCTCATATTTTGTGTTATTGGTGAATTCTAGTTACTTGTGCTTCTGGTTATTTTCGCATATTTAATTACTTATATTTGGTAATCATATTGTGCACTTTCTGAGGAGCAAGATCCTAACAAGTGGGATCAAAATAGGTGTGTTTGTTCTTGGATTCCCCTACAATTGGTATCAGAGCATGTTTGTTGTTCTAGGTACCTGACAAGTGGTATCAGAGCTTTTGGTTGGGATACTAACAGATTGGACTAGATCTGGGTAGTGTGTTTTGATTACAGGTTACAGGGTTTCTATTTGAGTGGGAGTAGAGCAATGGTAGAAGACAGTAGACTACGAATAGAGAAGTTTAATAGCAGGAGGTCCAAGTTTAGGTATGGCACAATAACTTGCTAAAGATATGGAAAGAAAGAGCAGGAAAAGAAAGATTGTTGGTTGGTAGCAGATTAGCATGAAGGACTTGAAGAAGAAGTAGGTGTTGCAGATTTTGTTGCACAGGGTGCTCTAGTATGTTCTTTAGATAAAGTAGAATCTTGGGTTTTAGATTTTGGTGCCTCTTTTCATGCATCCCCAATTAGGGAATTTTTTCATGAGTATGTCCAAGGAGACTTTGAAGAAATTTGTGTAGGGGATGGTAAGCCTTGTCAGATGGTTGGCAAAGGGAAAGTGAAGCTGAAATTGTAGATGGACAACACATGGGTGTTAAAGGAGGTCATGTATGTCCCAATTCTGGAGTGGAATTTGATTTCTATAAGAAGTTTGGGTGATGAGGGTTACACAGTAACTCTCACAGTAGACTCTTGGAAGGTTACCAAGGGTGCACTTGTTGTAGCTAAAGGTAAGAAAGTAGGTACTCTTTATCTATCTACTTGTATTATTGTTTCTCTTTCTGGGTTATCTACTTCAGCTGTAGATTCAAAGATGTGGCTTAATAGGCTTGGTCACATGAATAAGAAAGAGATGCATGTTCTTGAGTCAAAGGGTATAGATCGAGATTTATATATGCAAAAGAAGAAGGAGACATTTCTTGAGAGATCTAATGTTAGTGACAAGAATAGGAAAGCCTTGGTTTTCAAGGAGAAAGTGACAGATAGAGTTCAGCATGAGGGGTAGAAGAATTTTGAGCAGAGCAAGGGTGATTTGGACAAGGGTTTGATCCAAAAGGAGCTCATGGGAAGAAGTCAATTCTCACAAGCAAAACATAGAGACTGACGTCAGCAAGAAAACTAGCATCAGTGTCTAGATAAGGACTGACATCAGCTATGTGTAGCCTGATGTCTGTGACTCAGGGCAGATAACTATCGGCATCGACCAGGGGGAACTGACATTGGCAAGGAGGCAGTCATAGGAACTGACATTGATCAGGTACAGACTGAGATGTGACTGGCATCGATCACTAAGATGAATTTTGGGTGGACAGCAAGCTGTCAAGGAGTCTCAAGTGCCCATATGGAGGATTGAAGGCGTAAGTTATTAAATTCATCATTTCCCTTCTTTACACTACTTGTTGCTCACTTATGGTATAGGACCAGGAAGTTATTAAAGAAGCAAAATAGGTAGATCCAGGAAATAGTGGGAGCTTGGCATGGATGGAGGATGTCATTCCTTGGAGAAGAACCAAATAGGTGTTTTGGGTAGAGTTGCCAGCTGGAAGTAAGCACTGAGAGATGAATGGATGTTCAAGATGAAGAAGAGCAGAAATGGATACATGAGATGGAAGATCAGGGTATATGGTCTTGTATAAGCTGTAGGGCAATGGAGGTTTGATCATTGTGTTTCTCTTTACCAGGTTGGATAATATTAGCTACATTATCCTATTACTGTATGATGCGCTTGTTGCAGGGTTACATATACAAGTAAAACTGAACTAAAGGTAAAGCTAGTTCAGAGGGATGTCATGGACAACCTAGGAGCAGCAAGGTTCTTTGGCATGAGTGTGTTCTAGGGACATGGAAGGTCATATGTTGACTTTGTTTCAGGATGATTGTGTGAGACCGGTTAGCACGCCGATGATTGGATAGTTCACAGAACAGGTGTCTTAATTCACATAATGAGGTTAAGTGCATGGTATGTACTAAACCTGAGTTTTCCCAAGCAGTGGGAGTTGTCACAAGTTAGGAGCCAATTCAAGAAAGAAACATTGGAGGGTAGTTCAGTGGATTCTTAGAGGGACCAGCAGCAGGTGCACATGCTATGCAGGTTCAAGTTATGTTCTACATGGTTTGTAGATGTGGATGTGGCAGGTGATTTGGATGATAGGTTTTGCACTATAGGTTTTGTGGTGGTTGGTCTTCAAGAGTGACTTTGAAGAGGGATACAGAGCCAAGGGAACAAACAAGATAGAGTACAGGTATAGGTACAAGTTGCAGTTGTTTATCTACAAGTGGGAGATTGTTAGGTTGTGGAGCTAAAAGCTTCAAGTTTGCAGATAGAGAAAAAGTGGTTGCTGAAGAACCAGAAGCACCAGCATCAATAGTATGACCGACGTCAGTCATGACCAGTGCAGAAGGCAACCGGTAATGGCAAGAAGTTGGCTGACATCGATAGAACTAGGCAAGTAGGGACCAGCGTCAGTCACCTGTGTGTTTCAAAACTATTCATTGCATGAACAGTTAGTTAGTGAATGAAGTGTTTGCATGTAAAGGCTAGTTAGAGTCTTGAGCTACGTGGATAATTGTCTAAATTAAGAGTCTAAGTTATTGTTTAAGTCTGGGATCTATTTATAGACCCATTGGCATGTATTTTAAAGTGTGCTAGTGAAGAGAACTAAGTGTGTGTTTCTCCTAGTTTCAGCAATGAGCTAGAAAGGAAGGCAAGGTAGTTCCTTCCATTGCAAGATCATTGAGTTACAGGTTGTTGCAAGCTCATAGGAGATCTACATGTGTGAGTATGGTCTATTGAATTGTAGGTTATAGGTTCATGGGAGATCAACTTGAAGTACTATAGAGTGCTTGGTGTATTGGCAGGGTTATTACCGACTGGTTGGAGAGGTGAACACCAATTTTGTGTGTGAGTTGGTTGTTGGGACCATTTTTGGTAGGAGAGTGTTGAAGAAGAATTACTGTATACTTGAGGTGTGGGAAGCCTCTGTAAGGTGGAAGAGTGTGGTGGCTCTTTATTGTATTCTTTTTTGTACAAGTATTAATATAAGATTGTATATTGTCTCTCATATTCTGTGCTATTGGTGAATTCTAGTTACTTGTGCTTCTGGTTATTTTTGCATATTTAATTGCTTATATTTGGTAATCATATTGTGCTCTTTCTGAGGAGCAAGATCCTAACAAGTGGGATCAGAATAGGTGTGTTTGTTCTTGGATTCCCCTACAATTGGTTTCAGAGCATGTTTGTTGTTCTAGGTACCTGACAATGCGATGTTCAAATAGAGGCAATCATGAAGGTAGTTTTTCTATGCAAAATGAGAAGTTTTATGCCATTTTACATGAAGTTTATGCCTTGAATGAACACTTGAGATTCTAAAAATTTCATGGATTGTCCCATATCCTTATAAAATTCACAATTAACTACTTATTTCATTTTTACAAGTGTCCTTGTGATTGTTGGACTTCTCTTCTTCTCTCTATCTCACAAGTTCTATAAGAACTAGCCAATTTGGCCATTATATTCTATGCTTCACCTAAGTATGGTGAATCCCTACTCAAAAGTATACCTTTTGATCAATAATTAAATTTATTGTTACCTATTCCATGACTATTCTTAGTGTGTTCATTTAGAATGTTTGATTTTTATAAGTGAAGACTATGGATTCTTTAGCATGTTTTATCATTCTTTCATCCTATTTAAAGTTGGAAAACTTATTCTTGCAGGGAATTTGACGTGTTTTAGGAGATGTCAAGGACTTAATGAGTTATTATTTTCATTATTTCCCTCATGTTCCTATTGTCTAATCTTCCTAGATTTTTATATTCATCCATAACCTCACAATGTAACATTTATGTGAGAAGATGAAGATTGGAGAAGTGTATGTTTAATTTGTACTTTGATTTCAAGTGTAATATACATATGGTTGGATTTCATGATCCAATTTTGATGTCATTACCTAGGATGACCAAAAGCCTATAGGTGATTCCATTTTTCCACTTGGATGAGGAGAGATTTTCATCTCCTGAAAGGGTGCAAATCCAAGTGACAATAGTTTTTGGCATGACCAGTGGGATTCTTGGTCCAAGAAGTTGAGAGATTTTTTGTGGTATCTCAACAATCAGGATTTGGAGGCATCAAATCAAATCATCAAAAAGTTTTATAAGCTGGTCAAGTAGCCCAAGTTATCTTTGAAGATTGATGGTAACATTTCATTCCATATCTTTGCTTTTAATGAAGTTTCATGGTTGACTTTGGTGTTGAGTTTTGTTCTCTACAAGTTGGTGAGACATTACAAGCGTATGCCATTCCATATCAATATGAACAAGTACTTTGTCAATCTTTTCATGATCTTTACCAGCCTCAACATGAATTTCATTAGCTCCAATATGATCCTTATCAACTCATGCATGAAGTATATTATTCATATAACTATCCTGCTTAAGGTTTTACTCCTCCTAGTCAACCTAGCCACTCCTCAAGCCAACCCATTTCCACCTTCAAGAAGACACTCTTGGGCTATGAGAGATATATTTTGGGTCTTGATACTCAAATTGGATGAGGTATAGAGGTTATTGATCATGTTTATTCATAATGTGAGAGAAGCATTAGAGTTTATCAAAAGAGAGTGGGTACCTATTAAGAGAGTTAATTGGCAAAGGCTCACAAGTGAGATGATTGATGTGAGTGGTCTAGTTTCTTCCTTAGAGGATAGGCTAGGAGTTAATGAAATGAAACCTAACCATACCTATCAGCCATCATATCCACTTCCCTAATTTTCCTACCAACCATACATGACCCCTAATCATTAGCCAAATCAAGCCTATCAAAGTCATCTTTTTCCCAATTAGTTGGAGGGGAGAATTGAAAAGAGAAACCTTGTGTTTAAAGCTAATCCTGATAGGAAGATTGAATTAGAAAATATGTATATGTATTAATCCATGTTAGAATCAAAGGAAGTGGATTTTAATCACTCGTTTCCCTCTCATAATGCATCCTCACCACCTCAGAAAGGGACTTATAATCCCAAGTCTTAAGTTGGACCAAGATAGTAGAGTCTTGGGGAAAGAAAGTGGAAAAAAGACTTGACAAAGAGTATGAAGATGAGAAGACTCTTGATCTTATACAAAATCATCCTAACATTCCTTAAAAAAAGGCTTATAATCCTAACATCCTAAGTTGGAGTAAGATAGTAGAATCATGGGGAAAGAAAGAAGATAGAAGCATGGTCAAGGAGTGTGAAATGGAGAATGGAGTTGATCTATTGCAAGTCCCTCCCACCCTTCCTCAAGAATATTCTTGTATTACATGTCACCCCTCATGTATCCCTCATACTCATGATGATTCCTATGATATTTGAGATAGACTTTCTGAAGAGAACCTAGCCAAGCAAATTGAAGAGTTAGAGGCAAAGATGAGATTGTTAAGTCAAGGTGTGATGGAAGGTTTAGACCCAAAAGAAGATCCTATGCCTAAACACACCCTTCTAACCTCCTTCAATAGATTTCCCAAGTTGGATCAGATGTAAATGAAGTGAATGTCAAATATAAGGAAGAAAATCAAGTTTTTTAACTCAAGTTTTGCCTCCCCTTCCTCAAGAGCTCCCAAAAGATTTCCCAACTTTGCATTCTCAATCTCATTTTGAGCCCTATGTTCCACCTCCACCAAATAATTCTTTTTGTCCTCATTCCATCATCCTTTGCCTTGATGGACCTATGGTGTGGGAACCTAAAAAGGAGAAATTGGTTGAGGAAAAATTAGATCTCTTGCCTAAAGAAGATGCAACTCCTTGGCAGCCTTATTAGGCTAGGTCATAGGATTTCAAGATGCCAAGGCTTGGCATCACCAGAAAGGAGTTTTAATATGTTAAATATCTTGACAAACAAGATCATATTGTGATAGTTGAAGTACAATTTAAAGACCTCAAGAGGTCATAAGTGATGAATAAGAGGTAATCTCTTGTGTTGAGTCTCCTTGTTTGGTTGATGAGGAAAAATACACTCCTTGTGTTGAAGAAGAAATCTTGGAATAGGTCCTATCAAAATCTAAAGATGAATATGAAGAAGCTTCTATTTTTGTTCCCATTCATGATGCTGATCAAATTGAAGATGATGACTTATGGAAAATATTTGAATACATTTGTAAAGAGTTTGAATCTCTTAAAGGGTCTATAACTCCTTTAGATATAGTTATAAGTGATGGTAAGAAAGATGATATTGTTCAAGATGTCATAGATGAGAAAAATGGCATTGTCCAACATGCCATAAGTGAGTAAAAACAAAGTCCACATCAGCCTATGTAGGTCAAGACAAACCTCTCTTTCAAATAATAAGAGATCATTCATTTTGAGACCATGCCTACGAAGAAGATGAAGGTTGATCATGAGAAAGAGAGTGGGCAGAAACATGAAATATGTAAACAAGGTCAAGAGGAATATGTCTTCATTAGAGATATTTTCTAAGATTATTTACTTGAGAACAAGTCAAGTAAAGTGCCAAGGAATAGGTATAGTCCATCAAGTTTTTAATCTAAAGAACAACATGCTTGGCATCCCCGTATATCTCATGTAAAAGGAGATTAAATAAAATTTCCCTTTGATCCTGGAAAGGGAGGTATGACTGATTTTTATTTGTACATAATATTTGTCTTTATATTCCCCTAAGTTCTTTGAGTGCATGTGTGTTTGTGTGTGTTTGTTTTCTTTTTTATGTTTGTCCTTTACTTTGTGTGGTTGAGGTAGTCAATTAGTAGTCTTTGCCTTGATCAAAGTTTTTAGTCAATGGTCAATGTCTCCTTGTTTGTCTCACCTTTAGATGACTCCTAATCCCAATGGACTAATAAGGATACTACTCTATTTATTATAATAGGCATACTACCTATATGAGTCACTAATTTATTGACCAAATTTGAGTTTTAGGTCAAGTTAGGGAACCCCTAGATAAAAACTTGGTCTTTTAGGTGTTTTATGAAGTTTAATATGTTTTCATAAGTTGAATTATAGTTTAATTGATGTTAATTAGTGTTATATTGGCTTTGGTCAATTAATTTTATGTCCATTTATCATTTTGAGTCATTTTAAGGGTCAAAAAGGGTGCATTTAATGCTTAGTATAGGTTTATTGGGAAATGTGAAGGTAAAAATAGATTATTTAATGTTCTATGTGTCCTTATAATTCTTAGGTAACTGACACTACTAAAAATTGGTAGGTTCTTCAATTAAAAGAGCAGTTTTCTTTGCAAAAAAGGAAGAAATGATACCTTTACAACTCCTTGGGAAGTGCATCACATGGGAGAAGGACATGGAACATCTTTCCATCTTCCTAAATCTCATTTATATTTTTGGTTTGATATGTAAGTGTCATTTTTAGGCCAACACTATTTTATTCCTTCCTTTCTTGGTTTGACTTGTAGGTTTGTACTTGGTATAGATAGCTCAAGTTTCAGATCAAAACCCTTGGTAAAGTTAAATTATCCTCAAAGACCTTCATTTCAATAATTGTTTCTTTTATATCATAAACCATTGTTATGAAGTTGATTGTGCAAATTTGTTAGTTGTTTCACGTACCTTATAGGTTTTACTCCATTTATGTCAAATCTATACAAACCACTTGGTGATGTTAGCTTTAGAGGATGTGGAATTCCTTATCACATGGTATCCATTATTTTTTTTATGTTCCATGGCATTTAGATGCATAATTTAGTTCCTATTGTAAGAGAATGTGACCAAGTGCAGTTCTAGCTGAAGTGTTTTTAGTTTGTTGAGTGTGTTCTCATGTAAAGGTCTCATATATCTATAAAATGGTGCTCTAAAAGTCTCTAGGTCATATTACCACTTCCTTACAAATTTTAGTTTCACCATTTCATTCTTTGAGTTGCTTACAATCTTGTCTTCCTTCATTGTCAGCTTTTTGCACAACTTTTAGTTGTAGTCTCATGCATGAGCTTGTACATCCTATCTATGAAGTGGTAATAGAGGTGCATTATCTTATTAAATAATTTAAGAGTTTTATAAAATTATTTTGTATCCTTAGGAAGGTTTAATTTTGATCATATACTCATATTCTATGCCAAGCAATCATTTGATGCATGTGTCTACTCCATTTTGCATGTGTGTGAGTGGTTTCAAGTTGGAAAAGGTGTATTTAATCTGGTTTCAAAAGGTTCTTGATGGAGAGCATCTATTTTAAGATTGACTAGTGTATTTTTATTTGTTTTTAATCCATTTTCCACCATTATTTTCCACATTTATTGCCCTTACTATCTACATATAGCTAAAACAACCACCTACAGACATTGTTGATGCCATCATTGAGAGTGAGAATGTTTAATATATTTCTAATACTTTAATATTCATATAGGTATGTTTGCATGTGTTATGGAAGCATAAAAATTCCATATTCATATATATTTTACTTTTTCTCCTATCTAATTCATTTTTGGTATACCAAACATCCACCTACATGTGATTTAGCAAGGGTCAAAGAGCCATTTTGAAATGATTGGAAAGTGATGGAAATCACCTAAAGATATCTCACAAGTTAAAAAGGGTCCTAACATGAATTTTTAAGTTATAATATGACTAAATAAGGTGGAAATCCATTCTCAAGATAATGACTGAGTGTTCTGGAATTAGTCCCTAAAAGGTGTTAATAGAGAACCAAATGGCTAAATAAGATATTGAAATATGAGATGGAAACCTCTTTGACATCCTAGTGTGTGATTTAGAACATGGTAAACTTATTTGAATGGATAATTTGGTAGTTTTAAGTGGATATTACCTCCCAAACATGATGTAGTAGTGTTCAGGTCTCTTTTCCCTGAGAAGGTAAAAAAGAGGTCAGAGGATCATTTATGATTAGCACATAACATGGTTGAAAGGAATTTGAGGTATCTAAATGGTTTGGTATTTTAGACCCATCATATGATAATAACACTACCATTTTTAGAGGGAAATTATCAGTATAATATGGTGTTTGAGATCCCTCAAATATGCCAATTAGCTAATTGAAATCATGTAGTGATATCTACAACAGTCCAAAAATAAAGTTTTGAGTCATAACAAAGGAAACTCAATTAAGGGTCAAAACACACACACACACACACACACACACACACACACACACACACACACACACACACACACACACACACACACACACACACACACACACACACACACACACACACATAAATAATAAAATATATTAGGATTGATAAAATTGTTTTTATGGTTCAAATTAAAGTTCCCACACATCATGACCAGTGTTTAATAGGTATAAATGCACTTACAGCAGGTCCCACAGGTAGAATGGCCTCAGTCTGATCAATGACCCGAATTTGATGCTAAGGTGATGTTTTAAATATTTAAAACAAATATAATTGTGCAAGTATGCACTTTGTCACATAAATATATCAAATAAATACCTATATGCATCATGAAAAATTTTAGTAAGAGCAAAGTAACCTAGAGCAAGTATGAGGACAAGGGTGTCTCAGTCATAGGAAGGGTTCTCAGTTTATGAACCAAAGTAGACATGAAGGGATATAGGATTGGTTAATAAAGAATTAGTTTTTGGTCACATTAATAAGTATAATTATCACTTTAAAGATCCCTATACAATGTGAAAATCCTATATAGACCTCTTAAAACCCTATGTACACCTATAACAATCTTTATGCAGTCTTAAACATGATTGAATGGTAAAGAGATGGACTTGATTAGGAAAGATTAGGGTTTAAGAAAAACTTTATATGGTTAATTATTTATTATTAACATGCTTCCACAATATCCAATTCCCCTTTCAATCTAATGATCTACTTTTCCTCTTAGCCTAAAAGTTGAAGTCTATACAATTGCACTAAAGGACTCTTTGCTCCATAGGAAAGAGTGAGGTATATAAGGAAGAGGAGAATTTTTTAGTGGATTTAAATCTTATTTAAAATTAATTTAAGGTGTATAACATTTTTTAGATAAATAATAAATTTTTACTTATCTTGGAGAGGTCATTCCTAGGTGGAGATGAAAGATGCAAGAAAATGGTCCTTGTGGAGGCCTTTTTTTGACAAATATAGTTGGTTATGTGCCTAAATGAATGAATAAAACTAATAAATTTATTAAATATCCTCATTATTATTTAATTTAACTTCATAATCCTTAATTTTTATTTTTAAATAAATTCTATACCTCACTATTTTGTCTCAGAGGTCAACTAGTCATGAAAATCAGAACTTTGATAGGTCAAGCAAATGAGGTCAAAATAGGAAAAGAGACTATCTATATGATGTTTGAACCTTAATTAAAGATGTAATTTGTTGGAAAAAATATATTTAAAAATTAATAAAAAAATAATGGGTGGATTTCAATGAAATAATTAAAACCCTCAAATTTGCAAGCAAACCTACTAGGCAGGGCTAGGCCTAAAGGTCTAAATGAGAAAGCTTTGTCATTTCCAATTTTAAGTGAGATTTATAGGATATTTTAAAATGTATATGGGATAAAAAATTTATGTTTATTTTATATCATAAGGAAATTAAAATCCATCAAATGTCATTTTAGGCTTAAGTTGTAGTCAAACCTACATGAACATGACTAGGCCTAGTTTCAAATGATGGGTCACCTTCAATTTTAAACATTAGAAATAATTATAATAATTTTAAACACTATCATGGAGGTAAAAAAATGTTTTTTTAATATTTTTTAAGGTTTAAAATTTCTAAGATAGTCCAATTTTGGCTCAAGGATAGTGTTAGGCCTGTGTAACTGGAAAGAAGACCTCGATGGAGCAACTTTGGATGCTCATATCTCCCTTGAGGCATTTCTTGGATGGAAAATGAGTTAAGGGAGGTTAATATGGTCACTAAAGATGATATTTTGAGAAATTTTTTGTAGTTTTTATGTTTAAACTTTATGAACCAACCTTAAGAATAAAAATAGGTCTAAACCCCTTAAAAACCCTTGCTAGAGACCTGATTGATAAAATAGAGTTAGAGATACAATATAATGGAATAGTCTGACTATAAACCCTATTATAAGTTTTATAATACTATCTTAGGATCCTTAAAACTAATTTTAATTTTATGGAATTGTATGGATGGGGTAGAAATAGGGGTTTTATCACTATTTTGTGTGTTTTGTAGGTTCCATAAGAATTTTAAACATGAAAAAAACTTTAGGGGGAATATATATACTTGGGATAACCCATAATTTTAATTTAATACTACATATAAATTCTTAAGTTCCTCAAAAAATAGATTCAACTCAACTAGTCAAAACTAACCTATTGGACAAGCTATGGAAAAGTGATTTTTAAAGTGTCCCTAATGTTTTAAATTCCATAGAGAGAATTGAAAATTTTAATTGACTCCATCTCGTGTATTTTAATGAGCAAATAAATCCAATTTTGATGACAAGTGTGCAGGGTGCATGAAGGGAATTATTTTTGGACTACAGATGATGATGGTTCCTTTCTAGTTGTTTCTAGAATACAAATCATGAAACTAATGCATGAAGAGGAATTTTTAATGTCCCTACCCTAAATTACAATAAATAGACCTATTCCTCATCAATTATGGGATGTTTAAACAAAGGAAATCATAAAGGCAAGTTTTATGTGCAAAATAAAGAGTTTTATGCCATTTTTTATGAAGTTTATGCCTTGATTCAACACTTGGGATTACATACATTGCATGTTTCATCTCATATCCTTCTCAAATTTACAAGTAACTACTTCTCTCATCTTGACAAGTGTCCTTGTGACCCTTGGACTTCTCTTCTTCTCTTTCTCTCACAAGTTCTATAAGAACTAGCCATTTTGGCCATTGTATTTTATGCTTCACCTAAGTATGTAAAATCCCTACTCAAATGTATACCTTTTTATAAATGATAAAAATTATCATTACCTCTTTCATGACTATTCTTAGTGTTTTCATTTAGAATGTTTGATTTTTCATAAGAGAAGACTATGGATTCCTTAGTATGTTTTGTCATTATTTCATCCTATTTATAGTTGGAAAAATTATTCTTACAGGGCATGTGAAGTGTTTAAGGAGATTTCAAGGATTGAGTGAGTTATTCTTTTCATTAGTTCCCTCGTAGGCCTCTTGTTTAATCCTCCTAGGTTTTCACATTCATCCATAACCTCACAATGTAACATTGATGTCAGAAGATGAAGATTGGAGAAGTGTATGTTTAGTTTGTCCTTTTATTTCAATCATAATATGAATATGGTTGGATTTCATCAGTAAATTTAGTGTATCACATCCCTTAGGTTATTTTTCTTTCATTTCTCTCTCTCCCTTTTCACCCCCCAAGTTTAGTAGTAGTTATAATCCAAAGTGGTACATCAAGTGAGATAGCCCTATTTAGAGATTCACCTAATTCTTTAGTCTACCCACAAGTCTATAGGTGATTAAATTATGCCATTTGGATGAGGATATCTTTGCATCTCCTCAAAGGGTGAAAATCCAAGTGACAATAGTTACATGATGAGGTTATGGATGAATGTGCAAAGCTAGGAGGACTTAACAAGAAGACTTTAATGGCAGTAATAAATATACTAACTCACTTAATCCTTGACATTTCCTAGAACACTTTGAATTCCATATAATAATAATCTTTCTAACTTCAAATAGGATGAAAGAGTGAGACAAACATGCTAAGGAATCCATAGTCTTCACTAAGTAAGAATCAACATTCAAGTAAAACACATTATGAACAGTCATGAAGAGGTAAAAATCAATAGTATTATTGATCAAATGGTATTTAAATGAGTAGGGCTTCATCATACTCAGGTGGATCATAAGTTATAATGGCCAAAATTCTTATAGAACTTGAGAGAGAGAGTAGAAGAGAGAATTTTAAGGGTCATAAGGAAACTTGTATAGCTAAGAGAATTAGTTACTTGTGCATGAGAAGATAATATATAATGAACCATGTAAGTTCAATAAGTATAAGTGTCCATCCAAGTCATCAAACTCTTGCAAAGTGGCATAAAATCTTTTTAACTGGCTCAAAAAAATTGCCTTCATGATTTGAGCTTCTTGAATTCCTCATAAATTACTAATAATAATTCAAATGATTGGAATGAATGGTAAGGATTTTATAAATACCTCTCCATGAATTGGTTATAGGCCGAGTTATATGGAAACATATGGAAGTGAGCCATCATCATTTGCAATCCAAAAATTCTTTCCTTTCATGCACATTACACACTTGACCTCCAAATTAGATTCATTTTTCTATGAAAATACATTGGATGGAGTGTATTACAAGATTAAAAACCCTTCATGGCCTTAGAAGAATCAAGAACACCCTAAAATCACTCACTTAAAGTTTTCCACCCTTCTCACCAACTTGTCCACTATGTCAATTTTGACTAGTTGAAATGAGATCTCTTATTAAGGCACTTAGGAGTTATTATGAAGCATGAAATTAACATGGGGAGTTAGATAAAGTCTTAAGGTTTTTCTCAAAATTATTTTCATCTTTAGACTCCTCTTAGAACCTGCATAATGCATAATAATGTCAATAAAATCATGTTTTGTACCATGTTTGTACAATTCTATATAGCAAAAATTTATGTAAGGGATCCTGAGTGAGTCATATCCAATATATAATAACTTTCATGAGCAAAATATTCCATTAGAATGCATCTCCAACTTCATTTCTCCAATTGGGTCTTGAATGAGGGTTTGCAAGGGTTTAAGGCCTATTTGACTCTTAATCTTTGTTCATAAATATATGACATCCAACTTGCAAAAAAATTCCAAAAAAAAATAAAATTAATACCTCTTTTAACATCCTTTAACTCCCTTGTCATCCATGCAAATCCTTCTAAAATATATGAGCAATCAAACCTCTCCTATCGAGTTTGTTTTCTCCTTTCATGTATGCCTAAGTTGTCTTAAGGTCCAAAAATGGATTGTTTTTTGTTTCATTTTCACTCTAGAAACTTTAACACATCATATTTGGCTCCATAAACATGTTTCAATAGGTTGGAATGCATATCTCATGTTAGAAGTATAAATGGCCTCTCAGTTGGAATCTAGGCTTTACCATGCCTAGTAAGCTTGACTTCACCTTAGAGCTAAAAATGACCTTTTATGGTTTTCCTTGCCTAAAAATATTTTATACACTTCTTCCATGATCCCATAATAATGATCCAATATTCTATAAATCATATCAAAGACTAGAAGTGAAGATGACTTCCTCAGCTAACACTAAGCTTCACTATTCATCATAGCCTTGGACTATAACCTTAAGAGTATGAAGCACCTTGTTTAGTTTAACATTCATTTGATCAGTTTTAATACTTATTCTAGGTTTTTTCAAACTTTATAAATTTTATATAAAGTTTCAAACATCTCTTTACCTATCCATTTCTCTCCATCCCTCAAGACTACAGGGCTCATGCATGGGGAAAGTACCTTTTATTTGAGATAAAACATAGGGTAATTACCCTATTTTCCAAAACTAATTGAAAGTTTTAAAATCTTATCCAGGTTTTATATATGATACACACAAAAATACATCCCTTTATCAGGTCATTTGACCCTCAAAAGGCTCTAAAACCCAAAATAGACCATGCCAAAAGAATACTATGTATGCAAGATTTTCATCAAGACTGTGTGTTATAGGTTAACATTTCTTTATTTACTTGTATTAATTAGATAAATAATTATTAAAGGTATAAACATCACATTTTATGTTTTTTATACTTTATTTTAATTTCAACTCACCACATCCCTTTGATACTCCTTATTCAGTCAAACTAAGTTTCCACTCTTGACTGTATTTCTTGCTTTGAGTTTGAAAATGGTTGTTACAGGTGTTAGGCTTAGTTATAATTTAATTATGATATTTCATGACCTTCATTGAATCATTAATTTCATTTATAAATGGTTTCATAATTATTCATCATGTTTAGATAATGCCAACACTATGAACCATCACTCTTCATGCTCACTGCCTTAGACAATCAAACACAGTTGATTGTAGTTGTATATTGTAGGTGTTGGGCCTTCAAAGCATGTTTAGAGAAATTTTTGATGTCATGACCATATAAAATTTATATTTAATAATTATTTCACATTTATTATCCTAAACATCCCTTGAATCACCTTTTCTCATCTCACTATCTTAGACATTCAAACATAGTTGATTGTAGGTGCATAGTTTCACTTGGGGGGACTCTTGTACATGTTTGTGTGATCAAAACCCCATATAATAACCCTTAATTTTAATATTAATTATAAAATAGTCTCAAAAAATGATTTAGGTCCACTATTCTTTATTTTATCATGAAATAAACATATTTTCACATTTTCACCTATGGTTGGCTATAGGTGAGCATTTGGTGATGAAAAGGGCTTACAGGTGCATATTGGATTCTAAATCATCACCTCTTAAATCCTCATAATGATATTCATGTTCAAAAATTTTAATTTCAACAATTTAGATAACTCACACTATGGTGGCCATTTCAATTTACAACTTTGGGTGACAAAGGTCTTCCTTTGGCTCAAAAATGTAAAAAACACTGCCTATACTTAGTGCATAAATAAGCAAATTTGGGGTTCCCAACAACCATATTTCACTACTCATCTTATCTTCAAACCTTTCAAGTCCATTTTCATATATTTAAGATAATATATTATCACATTAGGAGGTATAAAATTTTATTTCAACCTTGTTATGTGATGTTTCCAAAATAGATGTTCACAAAACACCCCTAGGCCTCTGTTTTGCTTTTTTAGGGACTTGATCCCAAAACTTAGTATTTGAATCCTTGAAAATTGTTTTCAACAATAACCTACCAAATTATAATTTAAAATGGTTCCATAATGATCAAAAACACATGTAATTACCTAAAGGAAGTTTCCATCACTTATATATATGCTTAAAGACAAACTCCTCAGCTCTTTGAAGTGTCACCTATAGGTGACCATTTTTCTATATAGGCAGCAAGTGGAAAATGAAAAATATGCATTGTTTATGCCTCATTAATATAAAAATACTAATTCAAATTTACAAAATTGTTAATCATAATTATAATGGTTTTGAAACCAACCTTAAAACCTCCATTTCAACATGATCTTTCTTCATGACACATGTATATGTTCATCAATGGTTACCTGCCTGTGAATGTTGCATATGACTACGAACTCATGGAAAATTCTTTGAAGAATGAATTTTAAAGATGATAGGAACAATAAAACATGTAATACATGGAAAAAACTCTATCCAAACCCTATAATCATGATCAAAACATGAAAATTCTTCAAATAGAGGAAAAGCTACCTACAACACATAAAGGTGCTTCTTTTTCAACTTTGAGCTACTTGACTCATCAAAACATCATGAAACTTTAAAAAAATCATGGATATAATCTAAGGACAAATAAAAAATCTTTTTTATTCAAAATTATCAACTAGTTCATAAGGAATTACTAAAACCAAGGAAAAACATATAGGATACATAGATTTGTAGGCAAAAAAACATAGTCAACTTCAAGAGGATGGTTCATAAAGCACAAGACATTATTATTAAAAATATTTATATTTAAACTAAGGTATATAAATTTAGTTTCACCTTCCCAAGGGTTTTGGTTTCAAAACTCCTCTCATGTTCATACCATGTACAAACTTGAAGACTACTTTTGCTTGCCAAGAAGGGTGAAAAAAGAATAGAATAGTTTTGGGCCAAAATGGCACATAAAAAACATGTCAAGCACTAATATGGATCTAAATAATTTGAATATTCATATTAAAACATTTTCCCACATGTCACACTTCACCATGAGCTGTACATGTGTCAAACTCTCCTTTTTCTTAAGAAAACTATCCTTTCTTCTGAAAAACCTACCACCTTTCAATTATGGTAGTTTATTAAGACTTATTAGGACACATGGGATGTGACATAACATTTTTTAATCTTCACACTTCCCAATAAATCTATACAAGTCATTAAATGTACCTTTTGACCTTCAAATGACCCAAAATGACTAAACGGACTAAAATGACTAAGGACCAAGGCTAGTATAATATCAAATGACATTAATTAACCTATAAAACACATTTTGACATATGTATTAAATCCCTAAAACACCTTAAAATCATTTTTTTACCTAGGGGTGCCCTAATCTGACTTAAAAATCAAATTTGGTCAATAAATTGGTGACTCATAGGGGTAGTATGCACGTTATACTAACTAGACCAGTAGCCTTATTAGTCCATTAGGCTTAGGGAGTCATCTAAAGTCTGAAACACAACAAGAGGAATTTGAACATAGGATTTAATCAAGACAAGAATACTAATTACCTCAACCACACAAAGGAAAGGGCATGCAATATAAGGCAATAAACTAACAACACACACACACACACACACACACACACACACACACACACACACACACACACACATGTTGTCAAATAACTTAGGAGAATAAGATAAAAAATTACTATGCATAACTAGGAACTAAGCATACCTCCTTTCTAGGATCAAAAGGAAAGGTTTTTAAATCTCCTTCTTCATGAGAAGAATCATAGTGTCAAGCATGCTTCTCCTTAAAATGGATGCTTTGTAGACTAGACCTATTCCTTGGCACTTCACTTAACTTGTTCTCAAGTATATCATCTTCAAATAGATCTATAATTTAATATATTCCTCTTGGCTTTGTCCAAAAACTTCATATTTCTTCCCACTCTTCATCTCATGATCAACTAGTATCTTCTTAGTAGGCATGGCTTAAAGAAGATTGGTTTCTTGTTCCTTAGAAGATTAGGGTCAATAGGAGCTTATTCCATCCTTCAAGAGTTGTTATGTTTCTCCCAACTAATTGATAGGATGATAGACCATCTTGATTATTTCAAACATGTCATCATGAGATGCATATGCCTCTTGGAAGGATAGAATTAAAATATTGTCTTTCCTTTGCATACTTACATGAGTACCAAGGTTACCTTCTCCATCATTGACTAGATCATATCCTCCTTAAATAAGAGTATATCTAGCTCCAATTATTGTAAACAAATCATCCCAAGGCTGATTAGGATCTTATCTTTGCCCATCTATGATGTCTTGGATAGTGATCGAAGAATCAATGACCATTTCTTCTTCTTTAGCACAAAGAAAACATTCTTTTTTATCAACCCAGTCTAAATATTAAACACAAGAGACCACCTCTTCTTTATCACTTAGGACCTATTAAGGTCTCTCAAGTTTTTTTTTGATTACCACAACATGACTCTAGTTCTCAAGGGCTGCAAGATCTTCCATCTCCTTTGTCATTTTAAGACTAGGCATCTTGAAGTCATTTGACTTAGTCCAACGAGGCTACCAAGGAGTTAGACTTTCTTCAAGAAAGAGTTCTAAGTTTGTATCAAACAACATCTCCTCCTTAGGTTCCCATACCATAGGTCCATCCAGGCAAATGATGATAGGGTGAGGAAAAGATGAAATATTTGGTGGAGGTGGCATATAGATATCAAAATCATATTGAGAATATAATGTAGGGGATTCTTTTGGAAGCTCTTGAGGAAGGGGAGGTATATTTTGGGATAAAACAACTTGGTTTTCTTCCTTCCACTTGATAATCACTTCATTCACATATGATTTATCTTGATCACTCTCTTTAGGGAGGTTATATGGGGTGTTTTTAGGCATAAGATCTTATTTTGGGTCTAAACCTTTCATCACACCTTGACTTAGTAACTTCCTTCTTCACTCTAACTCTTCAATTTGCTTGGCTAGGTTATCTTGGAAAAGTCTTTATTTAATTTTATAGGAGTCTTCATGAGGACAATAAATGTATTAGGGTTGACATGGAACACAAGAAGCTTCTTGAGGAAGGGTGGGAGGGACTTTCAAAGGATTAACTTCATTCTCCACTTCACACTCATTAACAATGCTTCTATCTTCCTTCTTTCCCCATGATTCCACTATCTTACTCTAGCTTAGGATGTTTGGATTATAAGTATTTTATTGAAGAAGGGTGGGAGAGGTTTTTATAGATCAAGCTCCTTCTCAAATTCACACTATTTGTCAAGACTTTTCTCCTTTTTCTTTCCCATGACTCCACTATCTTATTCCATCTTAGAATGTTAAGATTAGAAGTCTCTTTTTGAGGTGGCAAGGATGAAATGTGAGAGGGTAATGAGGGATTGATTTCCATTTCCTTTTCTACTAACATGGATTGATTCATATGCATATTATCCAACTCAATCTGCGTATCAAAATTAGTTTCAAAACTAATGTTATTCTTTTTAACTCTCTATTCCAACTGATTGGGGAAAGGATGACTTTGATATCCTTGATTGGGATCATGAGTAGGGATCAAATATGGCTGATAGGAAACTTTGGGAAGTGGATATGAATTTTTATAGGTTTGGTGAGGTTACATTTCATAAACTCTTAGCCTATCCTCTAAGTAAGAAACTGAGCCACTCACATCAAGTATCTCACTTGTGAGCTTTGCCAATTGGCTCTCTCAATAGGTACATAATATCTTTTAACCAACTATAATGCATCTCTCACCTTATTATTATGATGAATAGGAACCTCTTGACCACATCATCTTATAGTATCAAGTGCCAACATGTACCTCTCATAGCCCAAAAGTGTTTTCTTGAAGGTGGAAATGGATTGACATAAAAAGTGACTAGGTTGACTAAGAGCAAGACATTGATAAGGCTAGATATAAGACTGATAAACTTCATGATAGGGCTGGTACACTTCATGAATAGGCTAATTAATAACTTGTTCATATTTATAGAGAATTTCACAGGCTTGAAAAGTCTCACCAACTTGTGTAAAATAGTTCTCAACACCAAAATTATCCATGAAACTTCATTAAAAGTAACAAAACAAAGTAAAATTTTACCAAAAATATTAAAAGGATACCCTAATCTACTTTACCAGCTAATATATCTTTGGAGTCATAATTTATGCTTGGATAGATGCCTCTAAAGGCTAATTATTAAGAGACAACACCAAAAATCAATCAACTTCTTAGACCAAGAGTCCCACTGGGCATGCCAGAAACTATTATATTTTGGATTTTCATCCTTTAAGGAGATGGAAAATATCTCCTCATCCAAGTGGCACAATGAAAACACCTCTAGGCTTGTGGGTAGCCTAAGGATGAGGTGAATCTCTAGATACGAATAGTTCCCTTGATATACCACTTTGGATTACAACTACACCTAAACTTTTGAGGGGAAAAGGGAGAGAGATAACTAAAATCAAACTATTCTAAGAGATTTGATACACCAAATATGATGATGGCTTCCAACCAGCAGCATGTTACACATGAAATCAAGGAACAAAATGAGCATATACCTCTCCAATTTGCATCTTCTCACATCAATGTTACATTATTTAGTTATGGATGAATTAACAAATATAGGAGGACTAGATAAGAGGCCTTTAATGACACTAATTAATATAATAAATCACTAAATACTTCACATTTCCTATAACACTTCACATGCCCTACAAGAAGAAGCTTTCCAACTATAAATAAGATTAAATAATGGGACAACATGCTAAGGAATCCATAGTTTTCACTAAGAAAGAATCAACATTCAAGTAAAATACACTATTAATATTCATTAATAGGTAAAAATTATTAGTCTTATTGATCAAATTATATTTAAATGATCAGGGCTTCACCATACTCAGGTGGATCATAAGTTACAATGGCTTAAAAGGCTAGTTCTTATTGAACTTGAGAGAGAGAGAGGAGAAGAGATAAGTTCAAGGGTCATAAAGACACTTTTAAAGCTAAGATAACTAGTTACTTATACATGATATGAGGATATATGATGAACCATGAAAGGTTAGGAAGTATAAGTGTCCATCCAAGTCATCAAATTCTTGTAAAGTGGCATAAAATATTTTTAATTGGCTCAAAAAAATTTCCTCCGTGATTTGAGATTCTTGAATACCTCATAACTAATTAGGAATAGTTCTAATGATTTTAATTAATTTTAAGGATTTTATACATGAATCTCCATACATTGGTTGTAGGCTTGGTTCTTTGAAAACTTTTGTAAGTGAGCCATCATCATCTATAGTCTAATAACTCTCTCATCTCATGCACCCTACACACTTGGCCTCAAAATTGGCTTCAATTTTCCATGAAAGCCCATGAGAGTGAGTGGATGACAATTTTAAATACCCTCCATGTCCTTATAACCATCAGTAACACCTTAAAATGAGCTCACTTGAAGTTTTCCACCCTTCTCATTAGCTTGTCCATTATGCCCATTTTGACTAGATGAGATTAGAGCTCCTATTGAGGCACTTAGGATTTTTTGTGAGGCATTTCATGAACATGGGTAGTTATCATAAGTCTTAATCTTTCTCCCAAAGTTGGTTTTGTCTTTAGACTCCTCTTAGAACCTACACAATGTATAAAATTTCAAGAAAATCTTTTTTTGTACCTTATTTGTATAAGTCCATATAGATAAAAGGTATTTGATAGATATTTAGTTATTCTTATACAATATCCAATAAATTTCTTGAGAAAACTATTACATTAGAATGCATCTCCAGCTTCATTTCTCCAATTGGGTCTTGACTGAGGGTTTACAAGGGTTTAAGGCTAGTTTTGATTCTTAAGATTTGTTCATAAATATATGATGTCCAATTTTTTTTAAAAAAATTACATAAACAAAATGTTAAGACCTATACTAACATCCTTGAACTCCCTTGGCATCCATGCAAATATTTTTGAAATATGTGAGTAATCAAACCTCTCCTATCGAGTTTATTTTTCTCCTTTCCTACATTCTTGATTTGTCTTAAGGTCCTAAAATGGATTATTTATTGTTTATTTTGAAATATAAAATATTTAACACATATTAATTTACCCCATATATATGTTTCAATTTTTTTAAATTCATATCTCATGTTATAAGTGCAAATGGCCTCTCATTTAGAATCTAGGCTTCATCATTCCTCGTAAGCTTGACTGCACCTTAGAGCTTAAAATGACCTCTTATAGTTTTTTTTCCTCCAGATATTTTATACACTTATACCATGATCCCATAATCATGATATAATAATCTATAATATATCAAAGACTAGAAGTGAAGATGACTTCTCATTTAGCACTAAGCTTCACCATTCCTCATAGCCCTGACTGTAACCTTAAGAGTATGGAGCACCCTATTGAGTTTATCCTTCATGTGCTTACTTTTAATTATTTTTATAGGTTTTTAAAAACTTTATACATCTTTTATAAAGTTTCAAATATCTCTTTACCTATCCATTTCTCTCCATCCCTCAAGACTACAGGGTTCATGTATGAGGAAAGTATCCTCTATCTAAAATAAAATAGAGGGTACTTACCATATTTTCCTATAATAATTTAAAGTTTTAAAAGACTATACAAGTGTTATATATTATACCCACAAAAGTACATCTATTTATCAGGTAATTTGACCCTCAAAAGGATCTAAGACCCAACATAGACCATGCCAAAAGGATATTGTGTATGTAGGATTTTCATCAAAACTGTGTGCTAAAGGTTAGCATTACTTTATTTTCTTGTCTTCATTTTATAGATAATTTTAAAGGTATAAAAATCACCTTGGATTTTTTTATACTTTATTATCATTTCAACTCACCACATCCCCTTGATACTCCTTACTCAGTCAAACTGAGTTTCCAGTCTTGACTGTATTTCTTGTTTTGAACTCAAAAATGGTTCCTCTAGGTGTTAGGCTCAGTTGGACTTTTATTATGATATGTCAAAACATTAATTGAATAATTAATTTCATTTATAAATTTTTTTATACTTTTTCATCATGTTTATTTAATGCTCACACTAAGAACCATCACTCTTCATACTCACTACCTTGGATAGTCAAACATAGTTGACTGTAGATGTATATTGTATGTGTTGGGCCTTGAAAGCATGTTTAGAACACTTTTTTGTGTTTACAGGACCATATAAAGTTTATATTGACTCATTATTTCACCTTGAGTATCCTAAGCATCCCTTGAATCACCTTTTCTGAGCTCACTATTCTAGACAATCAAACACAGTTGACTATAGGTGTATAATTTCACTTGGGGGGACTTTTATAGGTATTTATGTGATCACAACCCCATATGCTAACCATTAATTTTAATATTCATTATCAACAAGGATAAAACCAAGATTTTTTTTCACTAGTCTTTAGTTTCTCTTGAAAGAAACATATTTTCACATTTTCACCTATCGCTGGCTTTAGGTGAGCATTTGGTGATGAAAAGGTCATGTAGGTACATGTTGGATTCTAGATCATCACCTCTTAACTCCTAATGATGATCTTATTTTAAATAAATTATAATTTCACCACTTTAGATCACTCACACTATGGTGGCTATTTTCAATTACAACTTTGGGTGACAAAGGTCTTCTTTTGGCTCAAAAATGTAAATAACACTACATGTACTTAGTGCATAAATGGGCAAATTTAAGGTTCCCATTAACCATCTTTCACTACTCATATTATATTCAAACCTTTAAAGTCAATTTTCCTAGATGGAGACTACAATATTATCACATTAAGATGTATAAAAGGTTATAACAACCTTGTTATCTGATGTTCCCAAAACACCCTAGGGCCTTTATTTTGCTTTTTCAAGGACTTGATCCTAAAACTTAGTCTTTGATTCCTTGAGCATGGTTTTCAACTCTAACATACCAACTTATCATTCCAAATGGATCCATAATGATCATCACACATGTAATTACCTCAATGAATTTTCTATCACTTATTTCTATGCTTCAAGATAAACTCCTTAGCTCTCTTAAGTGTCACCTGTAGGTGACCATTTTCCTATATAGGTAGCAAGTGGAAAATGGACAATATGCATTGTTTAGGCCTCATGAATAGATTAATACTCATTATAATTAACCAAATTTGTGATCATCATTATAATTTTATTGGAACCAACTTCAAAACCTCCATTTCAACATGATCTTCTTTCATGACACATGTATATGTTCATTAATGGTCGCCTACCTGTGAATGTTGCATATGGCTACCAACTCATGGAAAATGATTTGAAGAATGAATTTTAAAGATGATGGTATCAATAAAACATTTAATACATGGAAAAAAATCTATCAAAACCCTATAATCATTATAAAAACATGAAAATTCTAAAAATAGAGGAAAAGTTGTCTACAACATAGAAATGTGCTTCTCTTGCAACTTTAAGCTACTTGACTCTTATAAACATCATGAAACTTGAAACCAATCATGGATAGTATTTTAGGATAAAGAAAACATCATATATAATCAAACTCATCAATTGGTTCATATAAAATTTCTCAAACCAAGGCAAAACCTATAGGGTACATAGATTAGTAGGTAGAAAAACATAGTCAACTTCAAGAGGATGGTTCATGAAGCACAAGCCATAATTATTAAAAATATTTATATTTAAATTAAGGTATCTAATTTTTATTTCACCTACCCAAGTTTTTTTTAAAACCTCCTCTACTATCCATACCAAGTACAAACCTGAAGACTGCTTTTACTCACTAAGAAGGGTGAAAAAGAGTAGATCTATTTTGGACCAAAAATGGAACTTTAAAATAATTTAAAGAGTTTATATATATCTAAGGAAGTTGAAGATTCATATTAAAACCTTTTCCTATGTATCACACTTACCCATGATTTGTACAAGTGCCAAACTCTACTTTTTTCTTAAGAAAACTATCCTTTCATCTGAAGAACCTACCACCTTTTAGTTATGTCAATTTATTAAGACTTATTGTGACATATATAATGTTACATAATATTTTCTAAAATTAAAACTTCTCAATAAATCCATAAAACTCATTAAATGCACATTTTTAACCTTCAAATGATCCAAAATGACTAAAAGGACTAAAATGACTAAGGACCAAGGCTAGTATAACATCAAATGACATTAATTAACCTATAAAACATATTTTTCCATATGTATTAGATTAATAAAACACATAAAAATCAATTTATTTCCTATGGGTGCCCCAATCTGATCTAAACATCAAATTTAATCAACACCAACTACTTCATCTCAGCCAGTCAAAAGTGGCATAGTGAGATGATGGTGAGAAGCGTGAAAAATTCAATTGGATGGATTTTTAAGTTATTCATAAGTAGTATAAGGATATGGAGAGTCTTTCCAAGTTTCATCCACTCCATCCCATATGTTTTCATGTAAAATTGAATCCAATTTTGAGACCAAATATGAGGGGTGACTGAAAAAGAAGTTTTTTATACTATAGGTAGTGATGGCTTACTTACAAGAAATTATAGATGAGTAGGACTGAAATAAATGCATGGAGAGGCATGTATAAAATCCTTACCTATAATTATAATCATTATACCTATCCCTAATTATTTTTGGAATGTTCAAATAGGGCTAAATCATGAAGGTAATTTTTTGAGGCAGAATGAGAACTTCTACACCACATTTTATGAATCTGATGACTTGAGATGCCACTTGGGCTTCCTAAATTTGCATGGTTCATTTCACATATTATTCTCATTTATATGTAAATTATTTTCTCATATTTAAAAGTGTCCTTGTGACCTTTGAGCTTCTCTTTTCTCACTTTTCTCTCAAAGTTCTATAAGAACTAGTCATTTTGGCCTTTGTAATTTATGTTCCACCTGAGTATGGTAAAGCCCTAATCATTTTCATATCATGGATCAATAAATAATACTAGTTTTTTCCTATTACATGATTATTCATTGTGTGTTCACTTGGATGATTGATTCTTCTTAGTGATGACTTGTTGTTTCCTTAGCATTGTCATCTCATTCTCTCATTTATTTACAGTTAGAAAGCTTTTTCTTGCAGGGCATGTGAAGTATTTTATGATTTGTTGAAGTTTCATCAATTAGACTATTTAAATAGTTCCATTATATGCCTCTTATCTATTCTTACTATCATAAATATTAATCATAACCTCATAATGTAATATTGATGTGAGAAGATGCAAATTGGAGAAGTTTATGTTTGGTTAGTCCCTTGTTCTCATGTGTAACATGCAATTCATTGGTAGTTATCAACTAATTTGGTATATCACCTCCTTTAGGATAGTTTTCTTTCATTTTATTATCTCCCTTGTCCTCCATAAGCATATGTATAATATTTTTCTACAAGTGGTACATCAAGGGATCTATCCCTATCTAGAGATTAACCTCATTCTTAGGCTCACCCATAGCCTAGAGGTGTTTCAATTATGCCACTTGGATGAGGAGACCTGAGACATATCCTCAAAGGGTGAAAATATAAGTTATAATATAAGGCACATGGGGATAAAAAATATCATAATCATGGGAATTCAAATCTTATATCAATGGTGAGGATTGTTGGATAAATATCAAGCTAATCCATAGAGATTGATAGAGTGCATTTATCCATAATTGCCAAGAAGCACAAGATAAGGTTAAGGTTGTAGATATTTAACCGTAAATCAAACATAAAGATCAAGATAATTTATGAGGATATAAATAGTGTGTATTTTATAAAAATATGTAAGGATATGAAATGATGGAAAAGTGTTTGAATTTTAACAGTTGCTCAATGACCATTGGAATTCAAATATTTGAATTTGTGAGAGAAGATTAGTCTGTAGTTTTTATGATATAACTTTTGATATATGCAGAATTTGACCATAGTGTAAAATTGAAAGTTGTAGAGGAATTATTGTTACATATATATAATCTTGTTAAAATATCTAATTTTTTATACAATAAAAGATTTGGATCCCCAAATTTGACTATTTATGTGTTCATGCTCTGCAAGTAAACCGAGAAGGGTAATTGAGTTGTTATTGATAGTATTTTGATGTTTTAAGATGAAATAAGTGTTTTAAATGTTTTGTAATTAATTAGTACCATCTATGTGGATTATTTAAGTTTGAAAAATCCATATTCTATATGATCAAAGGCTTAAAATTTGACTATGTGTTCATTCTTCATGATCGTATGTATAGAATGATATTTGGGCTAATTGTGTTTTAGCATAAGGGTGTTGTGATGGATGTTGTAACTTAAGGAGGAAATATAGGTTATGTGTAATGGGTATATATATATATATATATATATATATATATATGTTAAAAAAAAATTGTGTTCTAATATTTCTTAACAAAGTGCTAAATGGGTGAATATGTCTTTATGAGACCTATAAGGGCTACTAAGGCCTAATTGAAAGGTGTAGTTGTTTAAGTGTGACCCATAGTTTCTATGGATGAACTATGAGTATGGTATTTAGATATGTAATATGTATTAAGGGTTAAGGCAAGACTAAAATTTGACCAAGAAGATAATAATCATGAAGGCTCTATAACTGGTGAAATCAAGGATGATGATTTTTAGATGTGTGAGACCTGTGAGAAGAGGTGTGTGTGTGAGTTGTATAAGAAAGGAAAGGAGAAAGGGTGGGTGATAAATGGATGGGTTGTAGATTAGAGTAGTTTCATGGTTGTGTGTATGACTTATAGGTCATATTTTTGATGTAAGAATAGTGCTCTTGCAAGTTTGAAGATTGAGAATGAGCAAAGAGATCTAGAGTGATCCAAAAGGATGTTTTGGATGCCTTGAGTGTGAGTGAAGGATAGATGATGTATGTGTAAGCTTGGTGTTTTATTTGAGAGTTATATCAGAGTGTGTACTATGTGTATGACCATTTGGTCATGTTGTTGAGATTGTGATAGAGTTATCATTGAGAAGTGTAGAGTGATCCAAAAGGTGATTTTGGATTTTTATGGTTGTGTGAAGAAGTGAAGGGGTATTATATACATTGTATCTCCATCAAATTGGCAAGAAATCAGTGTTTTATAGATGTTCCTATCATAGGTGTTGGGAAGGTGATCAACATCTATATCATAAGGACTTAACCATCCTAGGGTTAGGTACTCCTTATGAAGTAGGTGTTTCACTAAATCTACATCAGGACTTGAACATCCAAAGGGTAGGTGATCCTTTTCGAATAAGTGTTTCACTAAACTATAATCATAAAGATTTGACCTTACTATGGGCATGTGCTCCTTGTGTAACAAGTGTTTCACTAAATTATAGTTAGAAGGACTTAACCATCCTAGGGTTAAGTGTTCCTTGTTAAATGGGTGTCCCACTAAAGTCTCATGTTTGTAATACCTTATAGGACAAGTAGTCTATATGTTTTCAAGATTGAGAGTGTTTTTACTCCCCATGAGGGTTTCCCACATTAGATTTCATGTTATGATGAGATTCTCTTATTCATGCTTTGTATGTGGTCTCCTTATTTTGATGGTATTCTAGTTACATATGCTTATTATGTTTATTCATGAATGTCGATGAATGAATGATAAGTGATTAAAAAATGAAAGATTGGTTGAATAATTCACCCCCTCCTCTCAGTCATCTTATACCTCTAAAAATTGGTATCAAATATGGTGTTTTGGAGGAATCTTAATAGCTTGAAGGAGATATTAAGTAGAACAAGATGGCTAAGCAGTTGAAGAAAGAGAATCAATAGTGGAAGGTTGTTATCAAGGCACTTGAAGAGAAAATATGTACTTTAAAGAAAGATTCCAAAGAAGATGAGAAAGTTATCTATGATCTCAAGGTTCATCTAGAAGATGCCAGGGTAAGTTTGTGTTCAAAAAAGGAAATTTTTTAAAAATAAAAGGACATCATGTATGATGAAGAAGGTTTCCATCATAGTGGATAAGCAAAATTGTTATATGATAGTGAGTCAAAAGAAGCAAAGCTAGGAATAGATCTCATAAAGATTAATCACAAGATGAGGTATGTGATCAAAGGTCTTAAATCAAAAGTCAATTCTCTTGAGGGAAGTTTGTTAGGAAAAACCAAGAGAGATGAAAAGAAGTGTCAAGAGTTGATTAGGTCTCTTGAAGAGAAAACATGTAGATTAAAGGATGACATGGATAAATAAGTCAAGGAGGATAAGAAGGTCATCAAAGATCTTAGAAGTCAATTAGAGATTTCAAATTCTAGCCTAAGATCAAGAGAAGAAGAGTACAGATATCTCAAGACTCAGTTAGAAGAAGATGATACCAAGTAAGTTCAAATCAAGTGGTCATGATGAGTTGAAGACTAATATTTATTATTTGAGAGTAGAGCATGAATAACTCATAAAATTTTTGGACAAGCTAGAAAAGGAACATGTAAAGCATGACCAAGTTAAGAAGAATGCAAGCTTTCAAAGCAATACAAGAAGATATGTTAGAGAACCAAATGCTTCAAGGTATGCTAGTTTATTCCATGGTCATTGTTATACATGTAATAATTATGGTCATAGAGCTAACGATTGTAGAAGGAAGTTAGTCAAGTATGGACATTCATGGAGCTATGATACAAGGAGTTTTTGGCTAAACATTGATCACAGTTCAAATCTATCAAAAGGTACACATGATGTTATTTATTTCATTTGTGATAAGAAAGGTCATATTAATATAATTTGTCCTAGTAAGTTTGATAATCCTTCAAGTCATATGAATAAGGGAGAGACTCAGAAAGCATATCAAAAGTTAAAACATGATGTGGAGATCTAAGGCCATGAAGGCTAGTTTTGTTGAGTTCAAAGATAAAAATTCTAATACTGTAGAAAAGGAATCAATTTTGGAGGTGTATCAAGAGAGCCAAGGAAGTTTGATATTATTCCAAATTTAGAGGAAGGTGGATGATCCAAGAATCAAGTCAGTTATACCATTCAAGGCCAGGAGAATCTAAAAGAAGGATCTCAATCTGATGGTTTATTTTTTGTCATTGAATAATTTTAAAGTAAGGAGTTTCATAACTTCCAAGAGTTATTTTTCTCTTATTTCAAAGAGGATAAGATGATAGTTGAGGAGATATGTTAGGAACCTATGTTTTCGTCATGCATTGTCAAGGAAGCCAAAGAAGAGATGGATGCCAAGCAAGTTGTTTCAGTCAAGAACAAAAAGAAGAAGGAGAAGGTTCTTCAATCCTATGATGAGGATGGGTATGCTCCTCTATTTTATTTCCTTATGAATTAGAGATGTCTTTGGTGTTCTTCATAGATATGTTTCTCAGTTTGAAGAAACATTTGGTCTTGCAAGGGTGTTCTTAGTCTACAGGGTCAGAATGAAGGTTTTCTAGTGGCAAATGAGTATTTATGAGTTTTAAAGATGATATTTTTGCATAGAAAGGTATTTTGACCTTATTATAGCATGCTATAAGTGGTTTTATGGTCTAAAGGTATGTTGAAGTCAAATTGGATATTTTTGAGTGCTCTCAATTTTCTTAGTTTCTAGCTTAACGAGAAATAAACCTAAAATGGGTTATATGATGTGTGGCTTCCTAAAATTATGGAGGATAAAATATTGGTCAAAAAGTGTGTGATGGTTGTCTCCAAGTGTACAACAAGTTTCATAGGTGGGCATTGAATAGAAGGAGGTTTATCGACCCTGATTGTTTTGAGATTCTAAAAATTTTGGGCTATGCTAAAAAAGTAGTTTGCATTAAGATTTGAGGTTTGAGGCTTATTAATAGGTTGAATGGGATAAATGGGTTTTCAAATCAATATTTACATATATTTGAAGGTTTGTGTTTTTCAAATTATTAAAGTTTTTGTCAAAATAGAGGCCTAATTAGCTACTAAATTTGTGAAGAAAGTATGTTGTAGAGGATTCTCTAGGTGATGAAAATTGGTGTTATTAAGGGAAAATATGATAGTGCTCTATATATGAATTTTTAAGTCTTGAAAGTAGGTCTACTAAAATTTTTGGGCTTTGCAAGTTCTAGGTAGGGCTATAAGGACTCTAGGCATGCCTAGTATGAAGATTTCATGTTTTTGCTTAGTTTATCCAAAAGATAAAGGCATGAGTGTTTTAAGGTGAGTTATCAAGTTGGTTTAGATCATGTTTCCTATTTGGTGAGTGGCATGAATTTTTTTTGGTGGTCTTTGAGGTGGCTTGAGAGAGAGCTAATAAGCTTGTGTAGTGGTTTTGCATGGTGTGTGGAGATTTGAAGATGCTCAAGAGGTGAAATCACTCAAAAATCCTAGGTGAAGTACTTATCAATGATCTCAATGTGAATTTAAATATTTTTTTGTGTTCATGTGTGTTTATTCCTTATTGATAGCATTGCATTATCAAAGAAGAATATATCCATGGTGCATGGTTGAGAAATATAAGGTGGTATGCATAGAGTTAGGGGGAGATAACTTAGATATCTTTAGTGGCTTGAGGATATATGCATGATGTAATGGGAAGAATATGTGATATTCTTTAGTTATATTGAATATGTGATGATATCTACTATAGATGAGAATTGAAGAAATTTGATATGATGACTTGATCAAACCTAGTCATAATTATGAAAATTATGTTGAATATTCATGCATAAGCAAATGGAGCTTGTGAGTTTTGTAGGTAAATAGGTCCAAGGATCATAATAGCCCAAGTTCACATTATTTTATGTTAAATAATAGATGACATGAGATGGAGCATGATGTTAGGGGGAGCTTTCTACGATTTGTAAGTAGTTTGCTAGGTCCAAGGATCAGATATGTCCAAGTTTATATTGATGCATGTCAAAGGGGGATAAATTATTTCTTATAAGGTATGTAAGTATCTTGATCACTTATAAGTAGTTTTGAATACATTCGTGATGTTAAGAGGATCTTGGTGGTTTTTTAGTCCACTTTTTCATTAATGGTAAAGGGGGAGAAGGAAAAGAAGAGATTACCATCAATGAAAAAGGGGGATATTGTTGGTAAGTGTTGTCATTGATGTCAAATATTGATGTCATGTGTGCATTGATGTCAAAGGTAATGATAAAGTGGTGACATCATGATTATGATGAGTTTGATCCTAAAGTTTTGCAAGGTAGGATTTGGATGAATATGACCTAAGGTAATTATTGTCTAAAGCTTATCATATTTTATCTAGCATGTTGATGTGGTTTCAAATCAAGGAGAGAAGACAAGCATGTGAACAGTGTGTTAGCATAGGCTTGGAATATTAGTATGTAAACATGGATCTTTAGTATATGCTTGGATTGGATGTTGATAAATATTATGGATGATGAGATCATTTTTTAGAGCTATTATATGGTGTCAAGAGTGCTTGAAATACTTATCATAATGCATGGTTTTCATTAGGTTCTTCCTTGTGGTCATCTAGGCCTAGTTGATTTTTTGGCAAATCAGACTATGTGAATATATTAATGATGTCATATTTCACATGTGTGAAGGTCTTAGGATCATATTGATATATGGATGGATTCCAATATGAGAGTAGATCATATGGTTCAAATTTTAGGTCATGAGGTTGATCATAGCTAAAGATATGCAAGTGTAAAGATAGCCTCTCAAACAGAAGTTCACTAAGTTTTTATACTTAGCCAGACCATCACTGCATGTCATGCAAACATGTATGATATAGAAAGCTTTTACATTTATTTTAGGTACTTATAAAGTCAACATCAGGGAAAAAATTTCATGTTGATGTTTTATATATTTATAATAATGTACCCTAAGGATTTGGAGTCCTAAATTATTTTCTAGCTCAAGATATAAATATTCAAAGTTACACTTACAGATTGTGATAGGACAAAGACCATCAAGATAAACCACATTTAAGTTTGAGGTAATATAGTTATTAGATATAATTTTTCATGTTAAATCATAGATATTGATCCAATGGTGTGCATAAAATTCAATATGTTAAAAAATGTACATGCTAATGACATGTGTCACATTCACAGAGCTTGGATAGAAGATCAATGGTGAGCATATGATTGTGCAGTCAGAATATCAATGGTGCATGTTAAATTTAATGAGTAAAATACATACAAATAACATGGGATTCCAATTTACACAATCATGGGAGATTTTATCTTAGATCAATGGTGATCATTTCTAGTAGAGATCATGCTAATCTATAGAGATTGATAGAACATGTTTGTCCACAGTTGCTATGAAGCAAGAGATGAGATTAAGGTACTCAATCTTTAATAGTAAAGAAAAGGTAAATATTAGATTAATTTCTAAGGAGATCTATAGTGTGTATTTGATCAAATTATGTGAGTACATGAGATGATGATAAAGTGTTCAAAGTTTAGCAATTGCTTATTGATCGTTTGAATTCAAATATTCAAATTTGTGAGGGAAGACTAGTCTGTAGTTTTTTCTATAAATTTTGATATATATAGAATTTGACCATTGTGTAAAATGAAAATTTGTATAAGACTTCATGGCACATGCAAATAACCTATTTATAATGTTTAATTATTTGTAAAATCAAATATATGGAGCTCTAAAGTTGATTATGTATGTGTTCATGCTATGAAAGTAACCCAAGAAGGTTAATTGAGTTGTTCTTGATGGTATTTTGATGTTTTAAGATGAATTACGTTTTGGAGCATGTTGAAGACTTAATGATTAAAATTTTTGTGGACTATGGAGGTTTTAACAATCTAAATTTTATACGATCAAAGGCTTATAAGTTGATTGTGTGTTCATTCTTGGTGATCGTATGTATAGAATGATGTTTGGGATAATTATGTTGTGGCATAAGGGTGTTGTGATGGATTTTGTCCCTTAAGGATGACCTTTAGGTTATGTGTCATGGTTATATGTATTTTAAAGTGAAATTTTAGTCTAATATTGCTTGATGAAGTTATAAATGGGTGAATAGGTCTCCATGAGACATATAAGGGCTACTAAGGCCTAAATAAAAAGCATAACTACTTAAGTGTGACCCATAGTTGTTATAACCAACTTGTGACAATAGTATTGAGATATGTAATATGTTTTAAGGGTTAATTAAAGTATAAAGGCTGATCAAGATGATAATAATCATGAAGGCTCTATAAATGGTTAAATCAAAGATGATGATTTCTAGATGTGTGAGACCTAAGAGAAGAGGTGTGTGTGAGAATTGGAGAGTGAAGGAAAGAAGAAAGGGTGGGTGTATAGTGGATGGGTTGTAGACTATAGTAAGTTGATGATAATGTGTATCAACTATAGGTCATATTTATGATGTTATAATAGTTTTCTTATAGGTTTGAAGATTTAGGATGAGAGTAGAGGTCTAGAGTGATCCAAAAGGATGTTTTGGATGCCTTAAGTGTGAGAAAAGGATATATCATGTCTGTGTAATATTGGTGGTTGATTTGAGAGGTATACCATAGTTTGGACTATGTGTGTGAACATTTGGTCATGATTTTGAGGTTATGATAGAGTTGTTGTTAAGAAGTGTAGAGTGATCTACAAGGTGGCTTTGGATGTTTGTGACTATGTGAATAAATGAATGGGGCTAAAATACATTTAATCTCCATCAGATTGGCAAGCAATCAATTTTATGGATATGTTAATAACATAAGTGTTGGGAGGGTTCTCAAGATCTAGGTCAAAAAGACTTGACCATCCTAAGGGCAGGTGTTCCTTATAGAATAGGTGATTCATTAAATTCTAGTCAAAAGGACTTGACCATCCTAAGGGTAGGTGTTCCTTGTGTAATAGGTTTTTCATTAAATTATAGTTAGGACTTGACCTTCCTACGGGTAAGTGCTCCTTGTAGAATGGGTGTTCCACTAAATTGTTATGTTTTTAATACCTTATAAGATAAGTAGTCCATATGTTTGTAAGCTTGAGAGTGGGTTTTATTCCCTATGAGGGATTCCCATATTAGATGTTGTGTTAAGATGAGATTCTCTTATAAATTCTTTGTATGTGGTTTCCTTTATTTGATGGTGATCTAGTTGCATATACTTGTTGTGTTGATTCATGAATGTTAATGAATGAATGATGATTGATCATAAAATGAAAGATTAGATGACTAATTCACCCCCCTCTCAGTCATCTTGTACCTATAATAGGGATTTCCACCCCTTACTTTCCAATATCTAGAAAACTTAAAAAAGTTCCTTGCTTATTAGTAGAAACTTCTCTAGCTACCTTCTCCTTAGATGAATTCTTTCCATGCTTCTTTGCTTCACCATAATTCACATGAAGGAGATAACTCTGAGATTTCAAGATAGATAAAACCACCCTTCAATTCAATTATTCTTTAGAATCTTCCTCTTCCTCTTAAATCACTAAATCCACACCTATTTATGGTTACACCAAAGTTAGGTGCTTAGGAGAGGAGATCTTCTCCTTAAGAACCATTTCAGACAATTGAGGAGTATTCTGAATCAACTCTTTTATAACTTGGGACTGTTCACTAATTAATGCAAAACCTTTCAACATTAAGGTAGGAAATATGTCTTTCCCTTTGTCCAACTTATAAAATAAATCCTCCATTTATTTTATTTTGATAGATGGACCCTTTGAATCTATTAAAATTAAACTATCTTCTTCCAAGACTTGAATTGAGGATGTCTATCTTAAGTGTTTTCCTTTTACATTAGAGTTGCTTAGAGTCTTACCTTCTAGATAAGACTTCTCTGATTGGACAATGTGTCTCTCAACTTGAATATCCTAATAAATACCACCATTATGATCCCTAAAGGCTTTCAAATATTTTCCACTAGTTTTCATAACTTCTTTCTAACACCCTGAGATAGAATAGAACTTGATCTATCCAAATTGTAATCCTTTTGCATATGCCTTACCTATCTACACTTATAGAACCTACAAATAATGTTTTAAACATCAACCAATTTAGAATAGGACTAACCCTAAGACTTGAGGGTAATTAATTAAAATATCTCCAAGTCAAAGTTAATTAAAACCCTAATCCTTGCATAGGTGGCTAAGACTCCTTTTTCCATAATCAAATCAATTTCCAAGCAAGTCCCAAGAAGATTGTCTAGGGAAATCAAACAATATTTACCCTAATACTTAAAAGGAAGGCCATATAGATGAATTCACATTGGATAATAGCCTTGTTGATCCAAAGAAGGGTCAAAACTAGGTTGTCATTTTTATAACCAAAGACCAACACTCTTAGAGACCAAAAGGGTTGATAAAAAACTTCCCCTTGGATTCCAAACTAGGGAAAATAATAATGAAAAAGACCTTGGGTAAAAATTTCACCTTAATTTCCTTACCCTAAAGTTCCTTAATCCAAGATTCAATCTCTCTAATAATGGACCATTTTCCTACAAACTTGCCAATTAGGGATCGCTCTTCAAGGATTGAGATACCTTGGTAAAAACCATCTAAATCCCACAAAAATTATTTTTTCTCCACTAATATTGATACCCAAGATATATTTGGATGATAAAAATTACAAAGTCATATAAAAAACTTATAAACCCTTCTTCTCACTCTAAAGAAACTTCCCTAAGAGGAAGTGCATTGGCTCCAATCATAACTGACACTAACCCTTTCAGGGCTAGAAGCCACCACCTTTCTTTTGACACCTCTCATTCCTCATCTTACCATGATTATAAAAATTACTCTTTGCCCACTATATATGAATACCTTATCCATTACAAATACTCCTAAATCTCCTCCACTAAAGCTTGACTAGCTAATTTTGAAGATATATAGCTAAAACCCCCAACAAAGAAATCTTCTTCCTTCTAATTTTTTCTATAATTATGCACCATTTAAACCTATTTTGAGCATAATTTTATCACTTTACTTGATCCATATCAATTAATTAATACTAATTTATCAGTTCCTAAAGGGTATAATGCCAACTTAATTTGTGCCTATCATCAAGCCTCCACACATTCAACAAATTTATGTTTCAAATTGAGACATATGATTCAAGATCTCATCAATAACAATTTTATTCATATTTTTACATTTTTAATTGGTTATATTATTATTTATTTATATATACATTGTTATATTTAAAAAATATAATAATTTATTTGTAGGTACATTTGATATACTAGCATAGGAGAATTGATAATCATTCATGGACCTTCAGTGTGAGTCAAAACATCCATATAGATAGTGAGGAGACAAGAGTGATTATATTTTGCATGTTATTGGAGTTAGAATTAATTATATAGTAACATATATCCTCCTTTTGAATTTTAGATCAATTTCATATCTAGTAATATATTTGAGCTTAATTTGCATGTGACAAATGTTAACAAGCAAGTTATTCCTATTGATAAAGAGAAGATAGATAGGGATTATGAACCTATCATTTCAACCCATAAGAACCAGAATAAGTTATAACATATGGGTGATGAAATTGAGTTGCATAAGGATTTTATGTACTAGTTTATTAGGGATCATGATAGACTTAAGGAAGCCATGAATAACATGAATAATAATGAATGTATTTATTATATGAAGGTAGATTTGATGTAAGTTAATGTGTAGATGGAAAGTATGAAAGAAAAGGTCTCAAGAATTGAACATGAAAAAGAAGCACTCAAGGAAAACTTGAAGATGATTATTAACTTTAGTACTATCTCTATGTATAATTTTTTTGAAAAAATTTCATCGATGTCAAAGGTCTAACATTATTGGTGATAAAGGCCCCATTGCATTTAATGGTTTTTTAATATTCATATCTTGGATAATGTGTGTCAATATTTATTTAATATTAATGAATATATTTTTGGTTGCATATAAGTCAAAAGAGGGCCCATGGAGAATTCAAAGAGTCATGGGGTAAAAGACAAGAGAGGAATGGGACACATTTTTTCATGAAGAGTCATCTTGAGGAATTCCAAGAGTCACCATGTGAAGAAAAAAGAGGGTATGGTGAATTTTTCCATGAAGGGACACTTTGAGGAATATGAAAAGTCACCAAAATAAATACAAAAGAGGAAATGATGCATTTACTTATGAAGGGTCACCATAAAACTTTTCAAATTCAAGGATACAAAGGGTCATGTAAATTTGGCACCATTTTCCATGAGGATTGAAGGGTCACAAAGGGTAAATGACAAAGGTCATTTGGAAAGATATAAATAAAGGCTTGAGAAGCCATTTTTAATATGTAAGAGAGTGCATGGTTTTTATTTGTTTTCAAATAGAGAAAATTAGGAGATACTGTACAGTTTTATCATTTGTTGAGTAAGAAACATTAAGAGATAGTTGTGTTTTATACACAAGAGGGGTTGGTACTCTTGTGGGTTGGTGCTCACAAATATTTGTAAGGGGTTGGTGCTCACAAATAGTTATTGTGTTGGTGCTCAGCAAAATATTTGGTGCTCCTACAAGTTGGTACTTGTGAACTTTATAATTTGAGTTGGCACTCATTCATATACTTGAGATTGTTCTTCATGGTTTTTGTCACTTTGGGTTTCTATGTAAAACTCAGGTGTGTCTCTCTCTCTCTTGTGTTGTGCATATTATTATTTAAGTTTTGTTGCATATCTTGAATGTGTGGTTAAGTAGTTAAAGAAAATGAATTTAATAAAGAAATAAGATATATAATATACTGATTTACCCCCCCTCTCAGTATATTTTATGCTTAACAATTGGTATCAAAGAAAGTTCTTTTGAAAAAAATTTACATCTTAAAGGTAGATCAAGAAAGCATGATGGTTGGACCACATGAAGGTTTTTATACAAATAGGGCACCTTTGTTTGATGGGACAAATTATGTTTTTTGGAGCATAAGGATGAAGACTTATTTGATGGCCCTTAGATTTGACATATGGCAAGCAGTGGTAGAAGAATATGAAGAGCCACAAACACTTGTAACTAATCTAATAGGAAAGAAGGCAAGTGAAAATAATGCTAAATCTTTAAATGCTATTTTATGTTGTTTATGTGAATCAAAATTTTTTAAAGTTATGCAATGTAAATTTGCTCATGAAACTTGGGTAAAACATGAGAATATTTACAAAGGTGATGGAAAAGTTCACCAAGCCAAGCTTCAAACTTTCAAAAGATAGTTTGATATTTTGAATATGGAAGAGGAATAAAATATAGTAATTTATCTTTTACAAGTTGATCAAATAGTTAATCAAATTCAAGGTCTTAGAGAAAATTTAGAAGAATCAATTATGGTTCAAAAAAATTTGAGATCTCTACCATTGAGATATGATGCAAAAGTTTTGGCAATTGAAGAGATGAAAAATTTAGCCAAGATAAAGATGGATGAGCTACATGGTATTCTTGTGACATATGAGATGTGAATTGAAAAAGAGAAACCCTCAAAGAGAGAAGCTACTTTCAAGACATCAAAAAAGAGAAGGCCAAGATTCAAGAATCAAGTGACATCTCTAGCGATGATGAAGATGACAATGGAGCTCTATTCATTTGTAAGCTAAAAAAGGGCACAGGTAAATATTAAGAAAATTTACCTTTTAAATATTTTAATTATGGAAATATTGGACCTTTTGAAGCTAAGTGTCCATATAAGGGTAATGGTGACAAATAAGAAGGAAAGTCTACATACAAGAAGAATTTTAAAGGAAAATTCAAGAAGGGATTCGAGAAGAAGAGTTTGTAGTCTAAATATCCTAGGTCAGCTGAAGATAGTGGAGTCAGTGATTCAAAATAAAAAGAGATTATATCATTGGCCATACATAAATATGCCTCCATAAGCAAAAGTATAAATGATCAAGAAGAAGAATAGGATGAAGCTGAAGTGAATTTGGAAGGAGAACTCATTTGTGCCTTAGAAGAGTTAAAAGCTCTTGAAAAGAAGAATCGAATATTAAAGCTTTAGATCGAGAAAAATGAAAAGGAGTCAAAGGAAATAATTGAAGATCTACAATCACACTTTAAATAAGCCAAGAAAAATGAAGAAGATCTAATGACACAATTGAAAATAGTAAGTAAAGAATGTGAAAGGTATGCTATTGAAATTGCTTCTTTAAAAGCAAATCTTGAGAAAATAAATAAAGCAATTAATGATAGAGTAGCCAATGATTCAAAATTTGAGAAGAACACTAATATGTTGAATAAGATATTAGAAAATCAAAGATCAATGTCAAATAAGATAGGTCTTAGATTTGAAAATTAGAAAGGGGAGGCCACTACTTTCATAGATAAGAAAAAAGAAAGGAGCTCTATTGAAGCTCTTATAAAAGAAAAAATAAAAAGGGAAGAGGTTAAGAATATATAAGACATCTCAAACAAAGAAGGCTAAAGGGAACAAAGCTAAAAAAGGCAATCAAGTTAGAGATACACAAATAGGTCCTATTTTTATGATTACTATATTTAATGTAATGGATATGGTCATAAGAAAATAGAATGTCAAAAAAGAGCTAACAATATTAGAAATAAGAAGGAAAGTCATGCAGAGTCAAGAAAAAGCGACAACTATTTTGCTCCTTTATTAGGGTTTAATGAAGAGGCCATAATATGTTACAAGTGTAACAACTTCAGACACATAGCCTAGTATTGTAAAAGTGTGTTTGAGTTAGTCAAGAAGGACCAAAATTTCAAGGATCCATTCATCATGAAGAAAGTTTAGATAGGTTCATGGTAGAAGAAACAACCTAAAAAATCTATGTTGGTACAGACAAATTTGCATACAAGAAATAAATAAAAGCCATGGACCATTGATAGTGGATGTTCAAGGCACATGATATGAGATAAAATTAATTTAATAACCTTGAATAAGATCAATGGTGGCATAGTGAAATTTGGAGATAATACTACTGCCAGAATTACCAAAAAAGGTACACTAAGTTTGGATAATGGTAGAACTAAAAATAAAAATGTTTTATGTGTAGAAGGTCTTAAGCATAATCTTTTGAGTATAATTTAAACATGTGATTAGGGGCACACACTAAAATTTTATGTAGAAAGTTTTGAAATTAGGAGAAAAGATTTAGATTTGTTGATTGTAGATGCTCAAAGAATAGGCAATAATTTGTATATGTTATCAGACATCAAAGGTCAAATATGTCGTTTGAGTCAAATTGAAGAAAGTTAGTTATGGACCAGGATAATGGGTCACATAAATTTTGACAATCTTGTCAACATTAGCAAAAAAAAAGAAGTCAAAAATATTTCAAATATTACAAAGCCATCTGACGCTCTTTGTGAACCTTGTCAACATGGGAAGCAAGCCAGAAGGTGGTTCAGACAAAAGAGTACTCGACCACTCAGATGTTAGAACTTGTTCACACTAACCTATGTATACCTATGAGAACTCAAAGTACTTAAGGTGAAAAATATTTCATGTTGCTTATTTATAATTTTTCACGTATGACTTGGGCAATATTTTTAAAGAAAAAATTAGAAGCTTTCAGACATTTCAAATCATTCAAAGCATTAGTTGAGAATGAAACTAGTTTGAATATTTAGTGTCAAAGATCAGATCGAGGAGGATCATTCATTTTAGATCAATTTATGAAGTTTTGAGAAGACCATGGAATAAAGAGACATTATTTAATAGCCAAAAATCCATAGCAAAATGGAGTAGTTGAGCAGAAAAATAGAATAGTTCAGGAGATGGTGAGGACAATGCTAAATGAATCCAAGATACCAGATAAATATTGAAGAGAGGTGTTTTCTATAGTAGTGCATATTCAAAATAGATAATTATTTAAATTCAATAGTGACAAGACTCCTTATGAGTTATGGAAAGACAAAATAACAATAATTAATTATTTTAGATTTTTCAGTAGCAGATGCTTTATAAAGAGAATCGATGAAAAACATGGGAAGTTTGAATCTAAAACAGATGAAGGTATATTTCTTATTTATTCTTGTAAAAGTAAATCTTACAAATGTTATAACAAAATAACCAAGAAAATTGTTGAAAGTGCAAGTATCATGATAGAATAAGATGGAACACAAAGAATCAGTGATCCAGTAGACATTCTTAAAATCATTGAAGAGGAAGATTTTAAATAATTAGATGAATATGAGAAGGAGAAAAAAGACACTAAAACTCCATCCAAATATTTTTAGATAAATCATAATGAAAGTGACATCATCAGGGACATAAATGAAAGAATTTACACCAGAAGAATGATGATAAGTGAATCTGATAAAGTTAATTTCTCTTTGTTATCTGATTTAATTCTTCATCCATAGCCTTAACCTAATATTTATCATGTCTAGATTTTGAATATTTAGTGTCTAAAATTAGATCGAGGAGGAGAATTCATGTTAGATCAATTTATTAAGTTTTTTGAAGACCATGGAATAAAGAGACATTATTCAAAAACTAGAACTCCATAGAAAAATGGAGTAGTTGAGTAGAGAAATAGAATAGTTTAAGAGATGGTGAGGACAATGCTAAATGAATCTAAGATACTAGATAAATATTGGAGAGAGGTAGTTGCTACAGCAGTGCATATTCAAAATAGATAATTATTAAGAGTTAATAGTGATAAGACTCCTTATGAGCTATGGAAAGACAAACCAATAATAGTTGATTATTTTAGAGTTTTTGGTAGTAGATGCTTCATAAAGAGAACCAATGAAAAACATGGGAAGTTTGAATCTAGAGAAGATGAAGGTATATTTATTGGTTATTCTTGCAAAAGTAAATATTATAACAAAATAACTAAGAAAATTATTGAAAGTGCAAGTGTCAGGATAGAAGAAGATGGAACACAAAAAATTAGTGATCCAGTAGACATTCCTAAAATCATTGAAGAGGAAGATTTTGAAGAATCAGATGAAGATGAGAATAAGGAGAAAAAGGACACCAAAACTCCATCCAAATATGTTCATAGAAACCATAATGAAAGTGACATCATTGAGGACATAAATGAAGGAATTTACACTAGAAGAAAGATGGTAAGTGAATCTGAGCAAGTTAATTTCTCTTTGTTATCCAAAATTTAATCTAAAACTTTTTTAAAAGCTAGACATGATAAGCATTAGGTTAAGGCTATGTATGAAGAATTAAATTAGATAGAAAATAATGATACTTGGGAATTAGTGCCTAGAACAAAACATCACAATGTGATAGGAAAAAAATGGGTTTATATAAATAATTTGAATGAAAATGGAGACGTGACCAAAAATAAAGCAAAATTAGTATGTAAAAGATATGCTCAAATTGAGGGAATAGATTTTGAAGAAACTTTTGTGCTAGTGGTAAGGTTAGAGTCTATTAGAATGTTTCTTGCATATGCAATGTTTAAAAATTTCAAAGTGTTATAGATGAATGTCAAATCTACCTTCCTAAATGAGAATATAGAAGAAGAGGTCTACATTGAGTAGCTTGAGGGATGTGTTATCTCAAATATTATTAGCCATGTATGTAGATCAAATAAAGCATTGTATGAATTGAAACAAGTTCTTAGAGCTTGGTATGCAAGACTTGATAAGTACCTGTAGGATCAATGTTTCAAGAGAGGATTTGATGACAATAATCTCTACATCAAAACAAAAAGTGAGCATCAATTGATTGTTGTGGTATATGTTGATGACATCATTTTTTGAGGAAACATTGAAAAGATGATAAAAGAATTTTCTAATAATATGTAAAAATAATTTGAGATGTCTATGCTTGGATAATTGTCATTTTTATTAGGATTCCAAATATTTTAGTCAGATAAAAGAATTGTCAAATCTAAATTAAAATATGCCAATAAAATGTTAAAGAAATTTGGTTTTGAAGATTATGCACCAGTTGGCACACTAATGTGTAAAGGAAATAAGGTAAGGATGAAGATTCTCCTATTATAGATCAATATTTATATAGAGCTATGATTGGTAGTCTTTTATATTTGATAGCATCAAAGCCAAACATCATGCATGTAGTAGGTATGGTTGCAAGATATCAATCATCTCTAAAATATAGTCATATTTAGTTGGTGAAGAGAATATTTAGATATATCAAGGGGACATTAGATTATGGATTGTGGTATCCCACAAGTAGAGATTTCACTTTGGTTGTTTATACAACTTTAGATTAGTTAGGGTGCTTGGATGATAGAAAAAGTATAAGTGGAGGAGATTTCTTCCTCAATGATAGCTTAGTATCATGGCTAAGCAAGAAGTAGAATTTAGTATCACTTTCTATAGCTAAAGAAGAATATATTTTAGCAATATCATGTTGTACTCAAGTGCTTTGGATGAAGCAAAATTTGGAAGATATCAAGGTAAAATATGATGAAACTATTTCTATTTTTTGTGACAAAACAAGTGCTATTAATATTTTGAAGAATTCAATGATGCATTCAAGAAAAAAAACATATTCCCATTAGATATCACTGCTTGAGAGAGCAAGTTGCAGATTAACAAGTTAAGATGGAGTATATCAGTATTACAGAGCAGATTACACATATTTTCACAAAGCCACTACCAAAAGACACATTTGAGTATCTGTGGGAGAATTTGGGAGTAATTTATTTTACTTCGTACCATTGAGGTTCAGCATCAATTGAGGGGGGGTTAAGTGTTAGCTCTAGTTAGGCCCTTTACCATTGATGTCAAAGGGGGAGAATAATAGGTATAGGTACAAGTGTAGAAAGAAGTATAGGAAATAGGTATAGGTTTTTTTAGTAAGGGGGAGTTAATATATGTTTTTTAGATGGTAGTATGTGTAGGCTTTAGGATGTGGTAGTTTTAGTTTGAGGTTACCATCAATGACAAAGGGGAAGATTTTTGGAAATATTGTCCTTGATGTCAAAGGTCTAGCATTATTGGTGATAAAGGCCCCATTGCATTTAATTGTGTTTTTAATATCCATATCTTGGTTAACATGTGTTAATATTTATTTAATATTAATGAATATATTTTTGGTTGCATATAAGTCAAAAGAGGGCCCATGGAGAAGTCAAAGAGTCATGGGGTAAAAAATAAAAGAGGAATGGAATGCATTTTCTCATGAAGAGTCATCTTGAAGAATTCTAAGAGTCACCATGTGAAGAAAAAAGAGGGTATGGCACATTTTTCTATTAAAGGACACTTTGAGGAATATGAAGTCACCAAGATAAAGACAAAAGAGGAAAGGATGCATGTACTTATGAAGGGTCACCATATGACTTTTCAAATGCAAGGATACGAAGGGTCATGTAAGTTTGGCACCATTTTCCATGAGGATTGAAGGGTCACAAAGGGTGAATGCCAAAGGTCATTTGGAAAGATATAAATAAAGGCTTGAGAATCCATTTGTAATATGTAAGAGAATGCATGGGTTTTATTTGTTTTCAAAGAGAGAAAATTAGGAGATATTGTAGAGTTTTATCATTTATGGAGTAAACAACATTGAGAGATAGTTGTGTTTTATACACAAGAGGGGTTGGTGCTCGTGTGGGTTAGTGATCACAAATATTTTCAAGGGGTTGGTGATACTATGGGTTGGTGCTCACAAATAGTTGATGTGTTGGTGCTCGGTAAAGGAGTTGGTGCTCCTATAAATTGGTGATTGTAAACTTTGTAATTTGAATTGGTGCTCATTCATATACTTGAGATTATTCTCTATGGTTTTTCCCACTTTGGGTTTCCATGTAAAAATCTGCTCTCTCTCTCTCTCTCTCTCTCTCTCTCTCTCGTGTGGTGTATATTATTGTTTCAGTTTTATTTCATATCTTGAATGTGTGGTTAAGTGGTTAAAGAAAAGGAATTTGATTAAGAAATAAGATATATAATATACTGATTCACCCCCCCTCTTAGTATATTCCGTGCTTAACATAATTGTATTCAAAATGTAAAGGGTTTAAATTTGTTGTCCAAAAGGAAAAATGAATAATTGGTGCATGGTAGAGTTGATAAGAAGTAAAAGAGAATGGCTAAGGAGAGCCAAGATACACAAGCTCTTCATATTATGGATACTATGATAAGAACAAGTGGAATGAAATGGTGGGTGGGTGGACCTGCCTAAGCTATTAATGTTATTTTTCAACTACTTTTTTGTTGTATTTTTTCTCTCTTGGCTCTATAGGTGTCCCTATTATTATTTTTTGTTCTCTCATTAAGATTTTATGTTTACTTAGGGATCTAAGACCATGCTTGTTTGTTGTTTATAATGGGTTGCATCCCTTTTAATGACCCTCTTTTATCAATATTTAAAAAATTACATGTTTTACTCATAACGTCATCATCAATCCCTTCAAGGTGCACTTATTTATTTTACTTCAATGTACATGCACGTGCGCGCGCGCGCACGCACACACACACACACACACACACACACACACACACACACACACACACACACACACACACACACATTAAATTTGGGCATTGTGTAGACACATAGTTTTGGTGCACATATTCTAATTGAAATCTTATTATCATTTTTTCATACATATGGATTTATTTTATCAAATTTTTGGGGGTAAATGAATTTTAACCATAATTAGATAAATATATAATTAAAATCATAATATATAGGACAGTCATTAAATCCCACGTATACTAATTTGGAACATGTTAATTTTGGAGATATGCTAAAAATGGAAAGTACCAAAGGGAAATAACTTAGCTATAAATTAGATATGCAAGATTGTAATTGTGACTATGAAATATAATATGAGGGCAAATGAGGTTTTGAATTAAGAGCAAGGCTTCACATTATCATAGAACAAGGTTAAGCTATTTGAATGAGGTCAACCTACATTAATGGTTGTAGGGTGCATTAATGCCTAATAGGGTTTTACCTATTTTTGTAAGTTTGGATTGGTGCACCTTCACTTGCAGGTCATGTGTACATGATCCTATCTATGTAATTTTATATGGAATCCATTGAATGTTTTATTATTCACTTGGAACCTTAGCTTAGTATACCATGAGGGATAAATGAAATAAATGGGAAAATTGGGCTAGTGGTTGAAGTTGTGATTGATCTCAACACCCTTTTTTTAGTGTTGTCTACATACCAATATGGTGGTGTATGTGAAATATTGATGTAATGTTATATTTTCGTAGTTGGTGTGTAATTATGTACTTCAACAATGAATTTTGACCTTATGAAAGATGGACTAAAACTTATCTTAGGTTTTCTTGGGGTCTATGGACTCAATATTGGGAAGAATAAATACTTTCCTCTAAATGTGTAGTTAGATATCCTAGTTATTTTTAATCATATTAGCCTCTAATGAATAAATGGATATAAAACGTAGCTTTATAGTAGTATTTTAAGATTTTTCTCAAATGGAACTTGAGAAATGTGTAAAATTACCCATTAGGAAAATTTGAATTTAATCAACTAGCCTTTATTTGGTGGGAGGATGAAATCATTGGATTCAGACACTACTAATGAGCAACATTGTCTAGAAAGAGTGACCTTGTCTAAGGAGTAAAGACAACTAAGTTATAAGTATGGATCAATCTAGGGATGAGCTTAGGTTGTTTGAAATGATTAATAAGAACATTTAGTAATCTTTAGTTGCTTAGAGGAATAAATCATCCATATAGAAGTGAATGAATGGTGGTTCAGGACTATGGATCTTTGGCATGAGATAAGTGTGTATAAGGAGTGGTTACAAGTGCATTGTTTTAGTAATAAATGTTAATTTATGTGTCTACTATTATAGTAACACATCAAAATGGAATTAATAGAATAAAAGGAAAAGATTTATTCTTGAACTTACCTATGAAGAAAAGTCTTGAATTTAGGACACACATTGAACTATGCTTCATGCAAACCTATAATGAAACATGTATAAATCAGTCCTTACGATGAAAATATAAAATTAAATATAATAAATTATATATCAAATAATAAGTAACTAATACACCTATTTGGGTTCCTAACATATTATGTTTACTAGTGAAAAATTGGTGATTGTATAAGATAGGACCCTTAGATATTTCTTTGTTAAAAAAATTGGATTGGATTTTGCATGCCCCAATCCTCATTAAAATTAGAGTGTGATTAAGAACTCAAGGTGTCCTTGACTCCATCAGTGCATATGTAAGGTATTAAATCAGCTTGAAATCCTTATATTAATTCCAAGATATCATTCTAGTATAAAATAGCTATAAAACTAATCCAAATAGGTGAATCAACCACTACAGATGCAATAATTCATTTTGATTGCAAACTTGATGCATAAATGGTATAATTTTAGTCTAGTGTATAAAACATAGAGAGTGACATGAATTTTCATTCCTTCTAAAGAAACACATGAAAAAACTAAGTAATAAAGTGACCATGTACCATTCATATTCCCCCAATCCATTACCTAAGTGTATTTATTTTGATAAATAAGTAATATCAAGTGGATTTTTGAGTAAAAATTATGTAAATTATAGAACACATGCCATGCATGATTCCCCCATACTGATTAAACTTGCACTCAACCTATGCATAAAACCTGAAACTATCTCTAATTAGCTAATACAAGTTATTTTGTTGATTGAGTGTAGTTCTAATAATTCTAAAATTTAGTGTTTTTAATTGTTGGGATGATAGCACAGTGTTTTAGACATTGTCATCATGTGTTGCTATCCAAATGGAGAATTGTTGTTTGAAACTTCTTTCTCATTAAAAAAATTAGGTATGGCCTATGATCATCTTGGAAAAAAAAATCTTGTTCATGCAATAAATTATTTCAACTTAGTATCATAGACAAGACATTGTGTATGAACCTTCTTTTGAGGTGAGTTTTGAATCCTGTGACAACTTATTAAAAAAAATAAAGTTATTTGAATGATGTTATATAAATATTTAAATTTAGAGTAATAATGATAACTTTGGATAGTATGGCATCATTATAAATAAATTGAGTAATATAATAATGTGATATGTTGTTAAAACCCATGCTACCCCTTCTCTTTAATTTGTTAGTATAATAGTTGATATGGATGCATATGCTTTGTAAGTCATCTCATGAGAATTGTGTTTTATCCCACATTCATGGGAAGTAGTAGTTAGTTAGATTAGACTTAGTATATTAGTAAGTATTGAGGCCAATGAAGGCATCCATGAATTTATTGTATTGATCTTGTTCAAAGGAGGTTTTTCCCTCAAAGAGGGAAGCAATTTTACAATTTAACCATTGAAATTCATTTCTACTTATTTGAGTTAATATATTTCTAGTTTTTCATAGTTTATTTCATGTGTTTGCAATTATCTGCTAACTTGTTCAAGAAGGATCCTCTCATCTTGCATCAAAGCACTTTCCAAGGCCAAATTGATTTTTTAGAATGTCTTATCTTTGTATTGCTGCATAATTCATTTAAGTAATTTTCTATATCATAATAATCTATTTCAAATTAGGATGAAAATCTATCTACATAACTATGGGAAATGCTTGGGTGAAATCCCTAAAACTCATTGTGAGGATTACCACAATAACCCCAAAGTATTTATCTCATTGAGAGGAACTTCCAATGAAATAGGCAATATCCCCTTATTGATTGAATAGTTCCTACCTGTGAGGAAAACCAAGAGCTATTATTTAGAGGTAAATCCATGGCTAGAAATTTTTTAGAGATTAGTACTTGCTTTTAGATGGAATTCATGGCCAGAGAGATATCTTTAAAAATTAAGGTAGTCATTGAAACTTGGGGCCCATTTTATCAGTTTCAAAATATTCCCAGTAGACTATAAAACAATCCATCAGTAGAGTATCAAAAGAATCTCAGAGGACTTACATTCAAATAGTCGATAGTAAATAAAAACCAAAAAAACTTAAAAATTTTATCAGCAAAGTATCAGAAGAATCTTAGAGGACTTATAGAAATAGAAACCAAAAACAAAAATAAATAAATAAATAATAAATTGATTAAAAAATTGTTCTTTTCCATATCTCTCCATTTTTAGGTCTATTGATCCTCAAACTTTATTCAGACATCTAAAATTCCATCCTCCATGTTTTCTTTCTTGAGGTCCCAAATCTCGATTCCACTCCTAATTCCTACAAATCTCAATTTTCTCTCTTTTTTGGTTTTGCCATAACTTCTTCCATTTTTGTTCATTTGCCTCAAAAAATTTCCATAGTGTTCATCTCCTTTTTCTTCTCCTTTGTCCCTCTTTGATAAATTTTCCATTTTTTTCATTTTCACTCCTAAAATTACCCTTACCTTTGTCAATCATACTCCCACTATGAAAAAAATAGTAAAATTATTGTTACCCCTTTTGATTTGGCCCAAATCACAAACTTCCATTACTAAACATGTCTTAAATCTAGTTTTTCTACCCATTGTATAACAAAAAAAAAATGTAATCATGTCATGGTAGTAACCTAAATAAGAGAAAAAAACATGGAAAATGAAATTGTTTCCCTCAAGACACACATCAAAGATCTTGACGAAAAAATTCTCGGCCTCAGTCTTCAACATATCACCTTGAATAATAGATGACATCCAGAGTCATATTCAAACATTGGATTTACTTCTTTCAATAATTTTTTTGGGCCAAAGCTTGATTTTTCTTGATTCCATGGTGCAAATCTGACTGGATGAATCTACCAAATAAAATAATATTTTAGTCTACATAATAATTTTGATGCCAATAAGGTTCCACTTGCATCCTTTCACTTGAAACTTGAATCCCTTCAATGGTATCATTGGTATACCAAGGCTCATGATGAGCCAAGATGGACTGATTTTTGCACCCTCATTTTGCAATGGTTTATCCCTACTATTTTTGATAACTTCATGAGATCACTCACTAAAATTTTCCAAATAAGAACTGTGAGAGAATATTAAACATAATTTGAAAATTTGGCCAATCACATAGAGAGATTATCTGATGAATTCTTCAAGAGTTTCTTTGTCAGTAGACTAAAGGATGTAATTCAATTTGAGGTCAAAATGTTCTATCCCAACACAATGATAAAATCCCTAAGGTTGGTTAAATTGGTAGAGGACAAGATCATAACTTATCAAAAATTCAAATCCAATTTTGCTCCATTTAAAAATACAACTCCATAATGATTTCAAATAATTTCAAGCCTTAAAACCACTCTTATCAAGCATTTAACTGAAGAAGAGATGTAAGCCCTTAGATAAAAAGGACTATATTATAATTGTGATGATAAGTTCACTTAGATGCATTGATGTGTTGAGCAATATATATACTTATTAGATGTGGATTTTCCACCCAAAATTGAATATTGGTAAGATGTTCAAGATACAATAGATGATATAGAAAAAGCTCAACTGATTTTGGAACCTACTTCTTAGGAAGACCAACCATATATCTCTCTTCATGCCTTAGTAGGATTCACCACCTCACAAACCATGTGAGTTAGGAATTAATTCAATAAGTTCCCTCTCATAATACTCAATGATTCTAATATCACTCATAACTTTATTAACCCTTAGATCACTAAATAGTTTGATTGTTTTGTCTATCCTTGTTCCAAATTTGAAGTCATGATTGCCAATGGGGGAACATTACCTTATAAAGGGAAGTGTCACAATGTGTGTATCTGTATTGGATATTATAACTTACACTCTAACATGTTTTCCTTGGCCTTAGTTGAATGTGATGTTATTTTGGGAGCCCAATGGTTACGTACACTTAGACCCATCTTATGGGATTTTGATAAATTTTGGATGCATTTTTTAGACAATGGGTAAAAACACACATTAAAAGGCTTGAAATTAGGGTCCCTCAGCATCATCAATTCACATCAAATGTAAAAACATCTTAATAATAATTCGCACAGTGTTATTACCAAGCTTCATTCTATTCAAATATAACCATCAACATTCTTCACTCCTCTTTCTTATCTAAAAACCATTTTTCATAGGTATGCATGTATCTTTATTGAATCAATGGGATTACCACCTTCATGACCAAAGGACCACCATATTCAACTCCTACCTAGAAGTATTCCTCCCAACATCAGGCCCTATCACTACCTATTTTATCAAAAGATTGAGATTGATATATTCATTCAAGACTTACTAAAGAAAGGCATTATTCACCCCAGTACTAGCCCATATTCTTCCTCAGTTCTCCTTGTTCAAAAAAATATGGGTCATGGCACCTCTACATTAACTTCTTTGCACTTAATCACATAATAATCAAGGATAACTTATTGATTCCTATTATTGATGAGCTTCATGGTGCTCATTTTTTCTCCAAGTTAGATCTCCACTCTAGATATCGCCAAATCCAACTTCATGAGGATGATATCCCTAAGATAGCTTTTCACATGATTGATGGCCACTATGAGTTTTTGGTCATGCCCTTTGGCCTCACTAATGCTCCTTCAACATTCTAAGCATTGATGAATAAAATATTTTTCCCTACCTATGAAATTCATTTTGGTCTTGTTTGATGACATCTCCATCTATAAAAAAACAAGGTCTAAGCTTCTCTAACATCTGAATCTCACACTAAAACTTCTCTTTAACCAACATTCTTATGAAAATAGTCTAAATGTGCTTTAGGCTAGGATTAATTGGAGTATCTCAATCATATTATTTCATCCTAAGGGATTCAGGTGAATCCTACAAAAAAAGTTGCCATGACAAATTGGCCTCATCCTCAAACACTCAAGAGCCTCTATGGTTTTTTGGGGCTGATTAGATACTATCATAAGTTTTACAAGGATTACAAAAATATTGTAGCTCTACTAATAACTATGTTTAAAAATGATGCTTTTACATGTACATAAACTACTGAGTGTGTATTTAAATAATTGAAACAATCTATGTGTACTACACATATTCTAGCTATGCCAAGTTTTCTCAAGACCTTCACTATCAAGAGTGATGCTTTCAATAATGGACTTCATGATGTTTTTCTCCAAGAAATACATCCCATTGTGTTCACTAGATACTCTCTTTCTAGTAAGAATTTAACACTCTCTACTTATGAGAAGGAAATGATGGCCATTTTATATGCAGTATAGAAGTGGTATCCATACCTATTAGGGAATCATTTTTAGATCAAAACTAACCACCAAAGTCTAGAATATTTCCTAAAATAATAGGTGTCCACCCCATAAAAATATAAATGGGTTATCAAACTCATGGGTTATGACTATGAGATCACTTACAATAAGGGTAAGGACAATATTGTGTTTGATGCTCTGTCTCACACATTTATGGACCAAGCTTCTTTTTTAGCTATTTTTATGCCTATTATAAATTAGTTGTATGTTAATAGTAAGGGTATGTTAATGACTCCTCATTAAATAAAATCATTCAACAATTTGCCATTAACCCCTCTATTATACTACATTATTCTTAGGATGGTGCTTCTTTATGATGCAAGGGTCATTTGGTACTTCCCCAAAGCACAAATCTTTAGTAGGCTATATTCTATGAACTCCATGCTTCTCCATCCATAGGGAGCTCAAGGTTTCTCAAAAATTATGAGAATACATGATGCAACTTCTTTTGGAAAGGAATTAAAAAGGTAATTCAATAGATGGTGGTTGAATGTGATACCTACCAACATAACAAGGGTGAAACCACACTCATCCCTAAGTTGTTCAAACCCTTGCCCATCCTTACTAGGATTTGGATAGATATTTTTATGAATTTCATTAAGGGGCTCCCTAAATTTGGAGGGAAAATAGTGATCTTGGTTGTGGTTGATTTCCTCTCCAAATATAGTCATTTTGTTCCCTCAACCACCCCTATAATGCCTCTATAGTCACATAAATTTTCTTAGACCAGATTTTCCATCTTCATGGCATTCCTTCATCCATTGTCTTAGATCATAATTCAACCTTAACCAGTTATTTTTATACAAAACTATTTCAATGTATTGATACCCAAATAAAGATGAGTTATAGGTATCATCCAAAAATAGATGGCCAGAGTAAAATTATCAACAAATGCTTAGAAACTTTCCTTCATTACTTCACCTCATAAACACAACATAAGTGGTTAAAGTGGTTCCCCCTCACTGAATGGTGGTAAAATACCTCCTACCACACTTCAAATAAACTGACTCCATATGAATTAGTATATGGTTAAGCACCACCAGTGTTCCTTCTATACACCCCTAGTAGTTCATCAATTCAAGTAATTTACATGATTTTTCAAACCTAGAATCAAATCCTCAGCACACTATCGGACAATCTTCATATGGCATAAAATCAAATGAAATAATAGGTTGATTATTACTTTTCTTAGCACACTTTTCAAGTAGGTGATATGGTTTTTATTCAACTACAACCATACAAATAATACTCCCCAAAACTCAAAGGGTGTCATAAGATAGATCCCAAGTTCTATGGGACCTATAAGGTTTTCCAAAAGATTAGGTTAGTTACTTATAAGTTGGAGCTCCCACCTTCTTTTCAAGTTCACCTAGTATTTCATGTCTCTTGTCTAAAAATATTTCTTGGTATAAACATCAGAATGTAGACTATTTTATTAGAGCTTGATAATGAGGGATCCATCCTTCTTGAGCCAGAGGCAATCCTAGATAGGTGCACATGCCAAATTCACTCCCACTCCATCACAGAGGTTTTAATTCAATGGCATAGAATGTAACCAGAACATGCCACATGGGAACCACTATTTTATATTTAGCACCAATTCCCACATCTAAATCTTTGAGGATAAATATTTTTTGAGGGGATGTTAGAAACATGTGCTACCCCTGCTCTTTACTTTGTTAGTATAATAATTGATATGGATGTATATGCTTTGTAAGTGTCCTATAAGCATTTTTTTATCCCACATTCATGGGAATTAGTATTTGATTATATTAGACTTAGTATATAAGTAAGTGTTGAGGCTAATGAAGGCATCCAAAAAATTATTGTATTAATCTTTCTCAAAGGAGGTTTCCCCTAAAAAAGGCTAATGATTCTACAATTCAATCATTGTAATTCAATTTTGCTTATTTGAGTTAATATATTGTTAATTTTCATAATTTACTTCATGTATTCACAATTATTTGTTAGCTTTTTAAAGGATGATCCTCTCATATACATGTATAACCAAACATACATATTGTCATGTCGAGATATATATTAGTAAATCATATAGTGAGTAGTGAATATGTATTGATCATTTTAAATTGATATATAAAAACTCAAGGAGGATGCATTATATCCATCATGGCATCAAAAATATAGGAAGATGCATGATGTCCATCATGGTATAAAAACACTAAGAAAACGTTATTCATATCCATGATGTGCACACATAAAGAGTACATGTAAAAACACATAAAACAAACACAAAGGCCAAGGGGACACCTACAAGGGACATGTTTGAATGTCATTCATACACATAAAATCACATAATATGTCTTAGATCCATAATCAAGGACATGTTCAAATATACACAATCCAAATAAGTTTAATATGTACAAAACATGAAGCAAGAAAGCAAACACAAAAATCAAACATTAAAAAGTGAAGTTGATCTACATACATAAACAACTTGTAAAAGTTGTATATTCATCAACTATGGTATCAATTAATATATTAATGTGAAAATAATTGAGCCAATAATTCTTAAATGTAATGTATTAAAGAAGGAACAATAGGGATAGTCATAAAACAATAAAACCTATGTAAAAAATATGCCCCCAGTAAACTTAGTATGATGTAAACACTCTGCATAAGTCGTGTGACTAGATTCTAAAAAGGTATAGTATGTGTTCATTAGGACAAGTATGGTCGAATAAAACAAGATCATAGTGTGTGAGTGTTTATAAATATGAGATTTGGTCTATGTAAAATTTATGGGTTTGATACAAAATCAATATCTACAACTACATCTAAAAGTGACAACATGTATGTTATTCAACTTGCTTAAGTACACTTGTGAATCATATTTGATATAAAATCAGATATAGAGAATTAATTCATATATTAAAACATAAATCAATTGATGTAAGTAAACTACACATATCATGCATAGGTCCTTGTTTCTAGAATTTTTTGAAATATGCTAATTTTTTTGTATTTTTGACTATATTAAAACATAAAAATGAACATACTACCAATGACTCCTGCAAGAGCCTCACAATCAATAGGTCATGTATCTAGCATAGGAATGATGGAATCTGATGAATGGAAATTATCATACCATTATGAAGGAATTGATCTTAACTCAGAATGTAAAAATTGATATGATTCTAAAACATAAGTACCACTATCATGATAATGATCTTTAGTAGCTTATGTATGTTATTTATCATGGTGATCTTTAAGACTCTTTGGAACCCAATATGGAATTTATAAACTCTATGGTGGTGTCCTTTGTGTAACAATCTTAAGGCCTTGTAATATCAATCTAAGACATTTTGGGGTAGAGAGTGGCTCTCTAGAATCTATGAAAAAGCAATAATTAAGTGCATTTTCAAGGATATGTCTCCTTGGAAAGTTAACTACTTGCTACTGAATGTTTTGAGTAAGTTGAACCTTTTTAGGTTTTTCAATTGTAATTTATTGTGTAGGAATAATAACCTTTGATTGTAGGTGTATTCATATGGAATACAATGAATTTTGGTAACCTCATTAGTAAAAAATTATATCAAACATCTATGTACTATGTAAGGTAATGTATAAAGATGTAGAACCCAAGGACATCCCAATAACATATTGAAGACTCTAGCACTCGGTACTACTATACTCTCAATGGCCACATATACAATACCAACCTAAAGTGGTAATGTGATCTTAACATTGAAGCTATGAACATCACCCTTGAATCACTTTATTATTATTTTTATTGAAAGTATATCCTTATATGTGTATCCAAGATGGGAGAGAAGTGTGATAGTGCACATATTCACATTTGAACCATTATCAACCATGATGCCGTGTATAGGTTAATGATCAATCTAAGCTTGAATGAACAAAAAGTGCAAATCAAATTATCATTGGCTATGTCATGCTCCATGAATGTGATAAGTGGTTTATATGGCACTAAAACATGATATGTACTAATGATGTCATTCAAATGATGGTGTACCTTTATATGAGGATGATAAGAAGTTAGTGGTTAATGTGAATTATATATGTAATTCACTTTTGATTTATTTATTATTTCTTGATCAATATGTTTAGGGAAAGGATCACTAAATATCTCCATTGTTCTACTCCCACTTGGTTGTGCCTTTGTAATGTTAATAGGTGTACTCACATCAATGATGTTCTCATTTATCAAGTCATGGATCTTATGTCTCAAATTAATCCATTTGTTGGTAGTCTTCCCTAATGCTCTATGAAAATCATAAAAAATAATTATGATTAAATCCTTTTTGAAGAGGTTACTTACATCAACCTATTTAATGGGAGAAAGTGATATGAGGTGACATTTTGTAAAATTTTGTAACACCTTGTACAGAGCTTCTAGCAAGTTGGTAAATTATCTCCTTGGATGAGTTGATAATATAATACGTAGAGAATAATCTAAAATTTAATTTACTTTTACCTTTTAATCACTCTTATTTTTAGTTTGCCTCACCTTATATGGTGACTTAATCCAATTCTTTACATGAGAAGGATAAACTAGGGTGGTTTTATATTGAGCTTATTCATGGTGAACAACTTAACCTCTCTGTCCTTAATTCTATGACATAAATTCGTGAATGATGAAAACTTTTTAATCATAAAATATTAATGTAGAGGTAAAATCAAACTTTATTTGAAGATGTCTTTCAATTCTTTGTTTTCCAAAGAATTTTCATTTTGGATAGCATGGTCTTACATCTTAGGACATATTATATGATAGGCTCACTAGATTCTTGTCTGGGCTGAGCAAGCTAAGCATATGAAATGATTTCATTGATGAAATAGATATACCAAAGGATTTAATGCATTAAATGATTGATGTGGTAAATCATAAAATCATCTAAATGCATATTCTTTTAAATTTATTATAATTAACTTGGTAAAAAACCTATTGTTAGATGCATAGTCCAAGCATGTTATGTGAAATGCACTCAAATGGTTTTTAGTATCACCTTTTCCATCATAAAATGTAAGCTTAATTTCCACAAAACCAATTGGTAAAAGATATGCATAAATTTACTAAGCCAATGGAGTATGAAATAAATTTTGTGAATCTAGTGCTTGATTAGGTTTCAAAGAACATTGTTCCATTTGAAACACCTTATTTTCAGAGCTATAATGGTTTGCATAAAGGATTATGCATCAATCATAGAATGTGTTATAACTAGTGGTGATATCTTAAATGCCTGAGTAGAAATTGACATATTGATCTACTAAAACCCTTGGGTTTCACCCATAGTATATGGAAATACAAAATTTGTATCCAATAGTGTAGAAAAAGGTTAAAAAACCATATCAATGAAATTTTTAGAGGATTGGCCTTCAAATGTTTTCTTCATTTCCTCTTTGATAATTTTTATAAACACATATTTCATATTTTTATTCTTTTTTGAGGTACCCATTTAATTTTATTTTATGTGTCATTAAATTTATTAACTTATTCTATTAGTATGGTGTTATGAACTAAAATATAAAAATGATATTTGAGTACCACTTAGTCTAGCACTTATTCTAAAAGAGGTAAAAAAAAAATTCTTAAATTTCATAAAATATGAAATAGAAACTTGGAAGAGTGTTGTTATCAAATAATTTACTAAATATGAAAACCCTTATACATAACCCTAATTAGACAAATAATTAAGTAAAATCAAAATATGAAAGATAAAAAAATCACACATATACTAATTTAGAACTTACTAATTTTGGATATATGCTAAAAATGAAAAGTATAAAATGGAAATAACTTAGTTGGAAATTAGATATGCATGACTATAATTATGACGGTGAAATTGACTGTCAGGTCGAATGAGGTAGATGTGAATCGGTAATAGGGATTTACATCTACATGGGATAATGCCATGATATTTGGAATAAGTCTTCATGCACTAGTGTTTTTAGGGTGTGTCAATATCTAGTAGATTTTTATCTCTCTATGTAAATTTTGATCGGTGTACCTTCACTTGTAGGTCATGTGTATGGGATCATATCTATGAAATTAATTATAGAATTTGGTGTATGTGTTCTTCTTCACTTGGAACCCTAGATAGATAGATAATTATAGATAAAGAAAATAAGTTTGAAAATAGGTTTAGTGGCTAAATTTATGCTTCACCCCAACATCCCTAGTGTTGAGTGTTGCCTACATACCAATACTCTAAAGAGGGATCAAACTCAATGTAGTTATCCCATGTTATGGTGGTGTATGTGAAATACTAATGTAATGTTATCTGTTTATGTAATTATGGGCTTCAATAATGACTTGTGACCTTATAAGTATACTCAGATTTAGCTTAGGGATATTGGTTTGTGTGGACTTAGAATTGGGAAGAATAGTTATTTTCCTCTCAATGTGTAGCTATATATCCTAGTGCTTTTCAATCATATAAGCCTCTAGTAAATAAATGGTTAGAAAATGTAGCTTTATAGTGGTATTTTAGTAATTTACTTGAATTTGACTTGTGCAATGTGTGGTATGTCTTGTTAGGTGAATTTGAATTTGAGAAACTATCCATTATTTGGCATAAGGACAAAACCAAAAAAATTAGACACTACCAACAAATGGGATTGTCCTAAAAGAGAAGCCTTGTCTCAGGAGCACAGATAACTAATATGGAAATGAAAACAAATCTAAGGATGAGTGTAGGCTATTTGGAATAATTAATAGGACCATTTAGTAATCATTAGTTTCTTGGAAGAATATATCATTTGTATAGAAGTGAAGGAATGGCGGTCAAGGTCTATGGAGCTTGGCATGACCTAAGTGTGTATAAGGAGTGGTCACAAGTGCATTATTTTATCAATTTTTCTAAATATATGTGTATATAGGATCATTAGTTTAAAATGGGATCTTATTATCACATTTTCCTTTATGATGAACCCTATATATCCTTCCTTTATTATCCTTCATTCCCCTTTATAATTGTCATTTTTTGCCTTGGAATGTTCCTATATATTCTTGTAGTTTATTATGTCTATGTTTACAAGTTGGTCACCTTGATCATTATAATAATATTTTGATATTATTTTGACCATTTTAATATCATTCTAATAGTTTTTGTGTTATTTTTTGATCTTTTGTCCCCTTTTACCATGTTTTTTTACCCTAATTATTGGCTTTATCACTTCCACAAGGTTTGTTTGCACCCTTTTATGATATGAATTTTAATTTTATAAGTATATATATTCACAAGAATACTAATAAATTTTAAAAATGAATAGGTAACATAATATTATGACGTAATTACAAGGATAACATATAATGAATTCATACATTATTTTTTACTTCAATTCTATTAATAGAAGAGTTATTGCTAAAAAACTTGTAGTAAAAGTACTAGTGAAAGAGAATATAGAATCAACTACTTGGTTGCATCTCATACAAAGGAATAAGGTTTTAGACTATAATATACATGCTTTCTCTTATTAACTTGAATGAGTACTAATTTTCATCTTGTCATCAAACAAGAAACTAATTGAGGCATTCCTCTCAAAATAACATATTGTTTTTGCTTTGTAAGGTCTTGTGAAGTGGATTAGGGATTAAGAAAAGGAGAAGGAATTATAACATTTTTGTGCACTAATTAATTGATATGGGAGTTATTTTCATCAATAAAGTGTATAAAAAGGTATTTTTAGAGTTTTAGACTAATCTGATCTATTTGACCACTATTAGATCTAGACTGGAAATTTTAGGATAAACAGTCGTCATCAAAGTAGTCTAATATAGGTTTATTGTTATCAAGATAGTCTAGTTCTAATCACATCATAAAATCATAATCATATTTCTATATTATATTCTACATGATTTTTGGACCTTTTTCTCAATACTTTAGCCTCTATTAGAGTACAGGGTAGTCAAAATTCAAGTACATAATTTTAAAACTATCTTTGTCCATTCTCTATATCTCAAGTTACTTTCATTCATTTTAATTAGGCATATTGTAAGTATTTATTTACTTATTTACTATCATTTTATTATTTTTGTGTAATGTATATGTCTTTACCTTGTGCACTTCATTGATTAAAAAACTTCAAACAGTGAAAAGACTCTATACTCAATTAGGATAATCCACCACATAGATAATTAAATTTTAATGTGAAAAAAGAAGAAATCATTTAAAATTATCCATCAATATAAATCAAAACAAACTCATTAGATATGAACATATGGCATAAAATGTGTGAAGGTGTAATATGGTAAAGTGGTTTTACATTGATAATACACTACACCTAATAATAAATAATGTGCATTTGAATCTAAATATGTTTACCCATATTAAACATTAAAATAAAACCTAATTGAAATACCAATAATTGAAATGTGTAAATATAGGTTTATAGGAATAATACTAATTTTTTACAAATTTTTAGACTGTCATAGGCTTAAATTAGTTGGAAATAGGTCTAATAACTAAGGTAAACATAAATTAGAAATTTTTGTGCAAATTGGTCACTATTAAAATTTGACTAGGGCAATATTGCTATGATCCTAGTAAAATTAGGAGTATATTGCTATACTCTTGGTTACTATGTCCTTTCCATAAATAAATTTTATAAATTTGATCCTCTACTATTTAGATTGTAAAACCTTGCTCTGATTTCCATAATTTATTATAGATCATCAAGAAATTGATCTCCTTTCTTAAAACATTAATCAACTCAAAATACCTTGTAAAACCTTTGAAAATGTTATAGTCATTGAAGGGACTATCATAATAAAATACATATTATTTGAAAAGTATGAAACCATCACCTAAAATAATTCAACAAGAAATCATTGTGATGCAAACCCTAATTCTTATATTATTTTTCCTTAGTATGATTAGATGTAAATGATGCAATATGAAGACTCCAAATGAAAATTTTCCCCAATCTCTTCATTTATATGCTAAAAATTATGGTTTCCATTCTTGACCTCTTCTTGTAACTTTGATCACTTGGTTCATTATATTTTAATTGTACTATATGTATTAATATACCTATGTATATAGACTTTTAAAATTCAAACTAGGTCTATTTTGACACACAAAGGGTGGTAAAATCTTACAAATGAAAGTATAAACTATGGGGGCGAAATAAGGGACAAAGGGCCTACAAAAATAGGGATCAAGAATGTAGTGGTACACTTATGGTTAACCAAGAGAATATTATTATACTTGTATCCAAAGGCCAATAAACACTAAAAAACCAAAGGACAAAAGAGACAATTATAGAGAAGAGATCAAAAAAATGAATGGGAAGAAAACATGGCCCAAAAGATAAAAATCATGCACCGATAAGATAAAAATATGAAATAATAATTGACAAATATGTAAGTACCATATTTTAATATGGTAAAGTGGTTTTGTTAGTGTAGAATTTTCCCTACTGTGTGGTTTTACCTACATGATCTAGTCAGCTTTCTTAGATTTAATAAAGGTCATTAGGGAAAATAATTCCACATGTATGAGGATGTTGGGACATGTCTATTTTCCACCTATATAATGAACCTTCCTATGTAATTTTGGGTTATTCTTATTAATCTACCTTTTGTTTATGAAGACAAGTTTCTTCCTTTGAGTTATTTATTTTAGATCTCACAACTCCATATAGGTGTTCTTCATGTATTAAATCATATACAGTATATCCTCAAGTGTGTCCCACTCAGACATGGTATCAAATCTATGTTGATAGTCGAATGCCATTGTTTTTGTTGTGAGATCTTGCATTCAAGCTTGTTCAGGTGTTTTTTTCTTAATTTCATTTTTTAAGGGTTTGGTGGGGTTTCTAAAAAATCTATGTAGATCTATACGATGTATCCAAATGAAAAATAGATAATGCCATTAGATTTAAAATGTTTCAAAATCCTAGGATTGGTTGTAAACATGACCTAGTATTATGATAGTCAATTTTTTACCACTTTTAGAGGGTTTGAAGGTATTTTATAAAAATCTATAGATTCCATACCACCTAGTACTTGAAATTAAAAAAAATCTTAGTTTTTGTAGGTTTTCCAAAATAAAAAGTGGGTCTTCATTGGTTTTGAGTAAACCATATAGATTTTTCAAGATCTGAGGTTTTTCTTATTGTTATTTACACCATTTTCCACTATTTAAACAACTTCTATAAAAAATTGGACTTAGAACTTTGTTAGCCTCCTCCACACCCACATCTTTCATAGTTAAAATGATGTGCTAGTACCACTATGTCCCTCATCCTCACATGAATTTGAATTTGATCCATTCACATCTCTAAGTGTTTATGTGTCAGCATCCCTAACTAGGCATCCTTATCTATCATAAACATGGCCATGTGCAATCTTGCACCTTTACACATCCACGTGCTAGCATCCCCAACCATCCATCATTTAGGATCGTGCAAACATGAACTCATGAGTGACCTCTATGCCTGAATGTCTAACATATCTTCACTGACTTTTTTACATCTTATAGGCACATGAACATGTGGAAACCATATGTGTGTTCATATCGAGTCCATAACACCACATCAAGCTATGACCATCTGATCGACACCAAAATCCATGAACACATGATTTATGCTCTCACTATTTCTTGATGAAAATACTTGTAAACCCATATTTTTTATGCAAAGTGGTGAACATTATTTTTTGGTAGTAAGAAACATTCAAACACTCATAACTTGAAGTTTATTACTCTACAACACCATTCTATAACTTGAAGTTTAATATTATGGTCTCATCCTTAGAGCCTTATTCCATGTTTTCCATCTTATTAGGTGATGATATATCCACTAAAGTTAGTGGGAGTGGATATATTGAGGTGATTTTTGAGATATTTCATGATGTTCAATGTTTTCCCTCTTTATCCACCAATCTCCTATCTATTTATCAATCACCCATATCATTTGACTAAGAGAGTTGAGTTCACACCTAATTTTTTGGTTATTATGGAAGTTAACAATGACTCTATTTTTACATTTGGGAAAGAAGATCACCGTTAACAAGTGTATACTTTCTCACATTTTTCAATTTATCAGACCTCTACTACACTGCTCAATCATTCATATGGGTTGAGTAAATTATAGAATGAATGATTCGGCCATCTCAATTATCACTACCTAGAGTAACTCATTCTTCAAGATAGGGTTTTAAGGTTGAAATGAGTCAAGTTTTCTAATGGAGTATTCTAAGGGTGAATTATTCATAAGCATCCTAAGGAAAAGTATGACAAGGATATATCATGGAGAGCTGAACATATATTGGAGCTTGTTCATAGTAGCATTACTAGTCTATTTCTAAAACCTTCTTTCAACAAGACTAAATACATGGTTACTTTCATTGATGAATATTCAAGGTATATTTGGGTGTACTTTCTTAAGAATAAATCTAAGGTATTTAATCATTTTCAATACTTCAAAGCACTTTATATATATATATATATATATATATATATATATATATATATATTCAAGTAAAGCCATCAAGATTTTGTGCATTGATAATATTGGTGAGTATGTTAGTAACCATTTTGAAAAATTATATACATCAGATGGGATTGAACTATATCATATAATTCCATATGGTCCTCAATAGAATGGTGTTTTAGAGTACAACAATATTTCCTTGAATTAATTGGACAACTGCATGATACACTCCAAGTATCTTGCACCTAAGTATTGATTCAAGGCCACTAATTATCTATGTTATATCATAAACTAATATTCTCATAAAGCATTGAAGGGAGTTGGTCATTTTAAATATTGGAGATGTTAGAAACCCATAGTGGATCACTTTTGAGTGTTTATATTTCCTAATATGGCTTACATTACCAATAAGAAATGTAAAGCAATGGAACCTCAAAGTAAGTTTTGTATCTTCATTGGATATCATGAAGGTGTTAAGGGATATAGGCTTCTCCATCCCACCACTCATGAGTTTTTCATTAAGAGTAGTGTTCAATTTTCATAGGGTCCTTTGGACTCCACACTTGACACCTCTCCCCCTTCCTTAGATGTGTTGGTGCCCAAATACATAGGGCACCTTTGTAAGGGGTCCATAGTGGTGCATTAATAACTACATGGTAGAGGTAATAGTAACAAATGAAAACACATGGGGTCTCAAAACATGTAGCTGAGCTGAGTATTGATTGTTGAGAAATCTACGTAGGATTAAATGGGATTGCAATGTTCTTTTTCCCATGTTAGAACTAGAAATCTACCACATAATCATTATAATTAAATAAAAAATATGATAGAACAAATAGAAATATGTGAAAGGGTTGGTAGATATTTGAATTCAATCTATAGGTTGACAATGGAAAATTGCTAAATGTGTTCCACATGTTCGTCAAGGAATAAAGGAGCTGAACACAGTTTCAAAAATTATATATGTTACCTTGGAGTTTTATTGAGAGTGTAAGGGGTAGTAATTAATTTCATAAGGAGTATGATATTTCCACCAAAGATGTGGTAGTCTAAATACAATTGCAAAATGGCACTAAAAGTTTTGTCAAAAAATGGAGTGGCCAAATGTAATTAAGAAAATTACAAATAGGGCATCAAAGTTCCATCAAGTTTTAAAGGGAGTAAAAGACAATTGTAAAATGTAAGGGTTGATGTGGAGGTGCCCACATAGAAACAAGTAAAAAATAGAACATAGCAAAAAAATCATACATGGATAGCTTAATACATGAAACCATGCCAGTGAGACTCACCACATTGAAACATTGGTTAATGAAATGAAGATGGAATTTGAAAACACAATAAGTGTTTTTAACACAGTTGAGAAAGATATCCACACCATAACATCCCCATACCATGATGCCCACACCTATGTGGAGGAAAATAAAAACAAGATAAAATAACATTTCATGATTGATGTGGAGGGAGAGGCACATGGCTGCAAAGAGATAGCTCGGTGGAGTTCAATGCATTGATTGCATGTGAAAATTATAAAATGAGCCATGAAGCTCCATGGAGGTCTAAGGTTAAAAAGGCAATTGCAAAATGGTATGGAGAAGTCTGTAGAATGATAGAAAAAGGTGAATGGTGGAGTGCAAAAGCCCAAGACCACTTTATAATTTCTCTAAATTATAATTTGCATCTCCATCCTTGGATCTTGAAAAACAAAAGAAAGAGAAATAGCTCAGCAAAAAAGTAAGACTAAAAAGTAATTCAAAAATTGATAAATTGTAATTTTCTTGTAGATTTTTGGATCTTGAAAAGTAAAGAAGACCACACGAAGCATGAAAAAGAATGGTAGAAAGTGGAAGCTAAAATGTAATTTTTAATTTGACCTCCAAATTGCAAATTGTGTGAGGCTCTAGATCTCACAAGCAGTGAATAAAGGAAAAAGTGGAAAAAGTAAACTCAAGGAAAATTAGGGAGAATTCAAGAAGAAATTCAATTTTGCAATTTTATACTTGTGCAAATTGTAAATTGTACCTAGATATCCTATTTTTTCTAGTCAACACTAGTCAACAGATGACCTTAATGCAAAGGGGAACTTCCACAGCCAATTATAATTTTACAATTTTGCAAAACTACAACTTGAAGTTAGAGTTTTAAGATTCCTTTAAAATAACTTTTGAGGAAAATGGGAACCCTAACTATAATTTACAATTTTGGAAAATTTAAAATTGTAGTTGGAGTTCTAGATTCCCTAAAAGGAGCTTTTGAGAGAATCCAGATCTCTAACTACAATTTGTAATTTTATAAATTTGCAAATTAAAAATTGCATCTAGAGTTCCCATTTCCCTAAGGGAATTTCCTAGGGGACTTACAAGCACAAATTTTAACTTTGTAATTTACAAAAGGGGATAGGTTTTCCCCAAAAAGATCAAGAGCTTAAAATATTACATTTATGCATTAAAAATATGGAGGAACCTCTAAAAATACAAATTTGCAAAAAACTAAATGCAAAAATTGCAAAGTGTGAAAAGGAAAATTTTAAAAAGTAAACATGTAAAAAGCAAAATGTGAAAATATAAGTTGGAATCAAAAAGGTAAAATAAACCTAAGTATTGCATTTTCTCATATGTTGCTTGTTCAAGCTCGTCCATGGGAGAAAAATTGTAGGTTTTCAAGACCAAGGTGGGCCATTGGAGGAAGATCATTAAAATAGCCATGGATCTAGAATATTCCCATCCATCATTACAAGAGAAGGTTATATCATGGCATGCATAAAGGCAAAGGTAGCTATCTAGGAGGTTTTAACTATGCAAGCAAGTGGTCAAAGGCATCTCTAAGTAGTTACACATGAGGAAAAACTATGTTTGGCCTCCACCATAAATTTTAACCTTTCAGCTCATTTAAAAGGCATCTCCAACCAAGGAATCAAAATTTTTGTTGTAAATATTCATCATTTCTTGTAGAGGAAGTTAGAGTAATGATTTTTCATACAAATGGGTGAAGATTCTAGGTGTGGTAAAGGGCATATTCTAGCTAGGAGCATCTTGGTAGAACTTGGAGGGATGTTTTAAAATATTTAAAAATGTAACCCCCATTCTTGGATTTGAAAGGGTAAAAAATGTATAAATAGAGGGCTTCTCCTCCATTTTGAGGTTGTTGTTGTTGGTTGTTCATTTTATCTAAGTCTAGGCTCTTTCAATAAATTTTGAGATCCATTATTATGTGTATACATTGTCTCCCTTGCTAAGGTGGTTACATCTATACAGCCATTATCAAGCTTTCAGAGCATTTGTAATATGTCTCCCTTGTCCAACATGGAGAAATCTCATCATGCTTGTACCCATGGCAGCATTTTAAAAAATTGATGTATGTAATATCTCTTTTCAAGTTAATGAAAATATTTGTGGTTATTTCCTATTTCCTATTGATAAAGTGTAGTAATGCATTTTTCAAGTTATGATGATTGGACATTTGGGTTTGTGTTCATTAATGGCTATCCTTTTGTGCATAAATCTAGGTTATAAACCCTTTCTACATTTTAGTTTGAAAATATGTTACTGAATGACTTTTAGGGCACCCTAAGTTTATGTATTTGACATGGAAAAGTGTTTAAAAGTTTAGTTTCAGTATATGTTCTAGTCTTTCAAGGATCATTTGGTATTTCCCATTACTTTGCTTATGAGTTTTTTGCTATATCTTTGTAAAGGAATATTTTCATAAATGTTGAAAGATGCCCTACTATTTGAAAACCACCATCACACCACCCTTTATTTTTTACCTAACTATCCTACCCTATCCTACTCTACAAACAATATAGTTATTGAGTATTTCAAGTTTTATTTACCCTACAGATGCATAAATATTATCTACTTAACATGTGTCTATGTTTTGTGATTTGAAGCATAGTACTATAGTTTTTAATTTGACCCCTATTATTGAAAAATCTTTAAAATGATGATTTCAGTCATTTTCTCATCTATCTTCAATAGCTTATATATGACCTAGAGCATTTTTTCATCTCATGTGACAACCCTTCTTGGGTGGAGTGAAAAAGTTTGGTTGTGCCTTGGTGTATTCTTTTATGCCAAAAATTCCCATGGAGGTTGAATTATAGTCCTTGTGATCAAGCTACCCCTTAGGTCCTCTCACCTTGGTTCAAGTAGAACTAGAAGTAACAAGGAGCTGACCATACCCCTTTTTGGTGCCTCTAAGTCATTATCTACATTTAGTCTAGTCTTGATGCTAAACCCTTCCCCGATTATAATGACATATCATCAGGTTTTTCATCTATGTTTGCCATTTTTTTCAAGTGTGTAAGGCCAACTAAAAGAGGTATAAAACTAGGAACCAACACTCAATTGGCATCATTTCTAGGGAAAAAAGACACCTATGGCATTTGTGTTGTTAAGGACTCTTGAAAAAATTTGTAAATAATTCATAATGAAAAGTTTTATACCTATATTTACATTGATTTGATTATATTTGGTTCATCAACATCATACATTCATCTAACATTTTTTCCTAAGACTAAATTGAAGACTTGATCACTTTATTTATTAGGGAATCCTATAGAGAGCTATAAGTATTTCATGTTGTGAAGTTCTCTACTATTATTTACTACATTTGGACTATCTTAGTTGTCAACACCATAGCACTCTATTAGGGAGGTGTCAGGAATTGAAATATTTGACAAAATGACTTCTATTATGTTTATTGCAAAGAGATATTAAAGTTTCATGTTGGAAGGTGTTTTCCCCCTTTTGAACACAATTCCAAAAAAATTTGTGTTTTTTTCTTGTTATCTCATCATTAAATTTATGAAGTATGTTTTCAACATGTATCACAATCAATTTATTAATTATTATATTTGACAATTTTGATTCTAGTGGTGACTCCAACTTTATTATCTAATTTCAAGGAAGATCAATGCCTATTTTGAATATCTTCATTTTAGATTTGAGTGTTCTTTCTTATTTGTAAATATATAAGGATTGAAATCATCCTTCAAAGGTGACTCATCCAAACAAATTGTCTTGCCCCTATGTTGGCATCAAAGAAGAGAGAAACAAGTTTGGAACCCTATTAAAGGGCAAAGCTCAGCTATAAAATAGTGTCTAGACTACCAAAATTTTGATAATCTTGAATTTTTTGTTGAAATCCCCATTTTTGAGGACTTTCATAGCTTTGTTAGTCATTTTGAAACTTATATTCCTATTTACTATCCATCTCCTTCTCAACTAGCTAAATCCCCTCCCAAATATGATCCTAAAAGTCCACCTCATTCACCTCCTCACATCCCTTTGCCATTTATTCTTAAACCTCCCATTAAACCAATCATGAGGCATAAGGACCAATATGAGAATGAATTTCCTATGTGCCACATTCCTAGATTCAGGGCTATCAATTTTGATGACATGGAAGATTGTCCTTAAGAAGTCCTAAACAAAGTAAGGAACCACCTTCCAAAATTTCAAGGGAATAATGCAGTAAGTGGTGATCAGTACTTGAGGTGTTTTTATAATATAATTGAATATTATGATGTTGATCATGAGGATGTATGCATTAATTTATTTTTGCAAATGTTGTAAGAAGATGCATGAGAGTGGTTTAATTCCCTTCTCCATGCATGCATTGATTCATGGGAATAGATGAAGAATGTTTTTTGAATTTAGTATGGTGATATAATTGATCCCAAGTTTCTTTTGGATAAGTTTGAAAACATCAAGAAGAATCCTAATGAGTGCATGTAGGACTTCAATACATAGTTCAACAAAGCTATGATGTGGCTGCCCAAAAACATAAAGCCTAGTAATACAACGTGCTTGATAAAGATTATGATGATTTTGAAAATAAGGATACATGTTACTTGAGGGATAAGGCTCCCACAAACCTATGGGTTGCATTTAATATGGTCATCTAAATTTAGAATAAAATAAAGGCTATGAGAAATCCCATGAATAAGTGGGCTGATGTAAAGTTGGTTAATTCAAAAAAAACACAGTCTACTAAGACAATCCACTATCAAAGAGATATCCTAAAAGCTAATCAAGAATGATAAATGGATCCCTCATGGGTATATAAGTCAAAAAGGGCTCCAAATCCAAATCAATCATAAGGAAGACCTATTTTCCATAATTGAGACAATGATAGAGAGAAGAGGCCTACACATGAAAAAAGAACAGATAGAAATTAGAATAGAAGGGATGGAAAAGAAGTTCCTGATCTATTGAATGCCAAAGTGAACATTGTAGGTTTTGACCTTGATATTTATTGGTGTGACAAGTGCTTCCTTATACATCCTCCATATGATATAGTTGAATCAATTAATGAATATTTGGATGAACTTGAGTCTGCTTCATCTGATGATGAGATTATGATGTTCAATTTTCAAAGTCCCCAAAGTAATATATATGCCTCCATGGAATTTATGAGTGTTAATATGTTGATCAATTTTGGAGTGTGGTAAAAAAGGTATGTATCCCAACTTATGAATTTGCTTGTGATGTTAATATGGCATAATCATATGAATTATCCATTTATGATTTTGACTTTTTAAGATTAATGATAAATTAAAAAATATGATTGTAGAATTTCATCAATTGAGGATATGTAGTTTCTAATTAATGTAGTAGTTGTCCAAGAGAAGGAATATTACTTGAGAAGCAAGTGTCTAGTTTTTGTTCCTCAAGACACCACCCCTATAAATCCAAAGGTAGGGAATCCAAGTAAGGAACTGAAGAAAACTACAGTAGTCCCAAATGCTTCCAAATTAGCACCCATTTCCCAAGTTGCTAAACCAAGAGGTGCTCCCACCAAAAATAGAGTGCCCATCTTGTCTAATATCCCTAAGGGTGGGAATGATGTTAAAACAAACCCACCCTTGAAGGATATTGTTAAAAATGAAAATCCATCATGGCCTACTCCACGTTAGATGTTAAGTGATTATATCCTAGTTGACATTATTTTCACCCTTCCACCTAATATACCTCTTATTCAATATAGTATATGTGATATGGCCCAAGTGTTGAGCCAACTAAAAATCATTATGCCACTTGTAGAATTATTAAAAATACATGAGCATAGGAAGAGGGATTTTGAATATTTAGAATTTGGTGATAAGTTAGCTATAAATGAAATTGATTTACCCCAAACACCCCAAAAAAGTGATGAAGATTCAAAAGAGGCTATTGAACTCACTCTATAATTATATTTATGGATTGCATTAGTAGAGAGTCAACTAAGTGTGGATCCATTTTATACAACCCTACTAATTAATGGTCTAATTATTCACAATTGTATGCTTGATTCCGGTGTTTCTTGCAATGTGATTCCCTTAGGTGTCCTAAATAAGCTTGGAGTGAAGATTACATTAGCCTTTAGCAAGTGTTATGCCATGGACTCATGATAATTTCTAGTTTTTGGACAATTCAAGGGGTTGGTTATGTAGTTGGTAGTGCATCCAGACAAGTATTTAAATATGGGCATGGTAGTTGTGGACTGCCCACCTAAGTGGGAGATGTTACTATCACATAAATGGGATACTATTATGGGTGTAAGTGTACAAATGGACTCTTCCTAAACCACCATTCCTTTGGATGGTAAAATGGTCAAACTTTATAGAGAGATGAACATGTTGCATGTAATAGAAGATCCAAAACGTGATATAAATGAAGTGTTGTACATGGATGTTGAGCTTGGAAACTTTGTTGGAAATATTGATGTTGTTGAAAAACTTATTGTTATTGATGTTGAACCTAATAACAAAGGTACAATTTGGAAGATGTGTTTTGATGGGCCTTGCTCCAATCTTAGAAATGGAGTTGGGGTTATGTTCTATGCCCCTAATGGTAAATGTTCTAAGTTTTCTTTTCATCTTTCCTTTGAGTTCACAAATAATAATATAAATTATGATGCACTCTTTCTTGGCTTAAGGATTTCTCATGAAAATATTATTTCAAATTTGACTATCAAGGATGATTCTAAGTTAGTCATTAAGCAGGTCTACAATGCTTATGCCACCAAACACAAAATGTTGAAATAATATCAAAATTTTGTTTAGTGTTTGCTTGAATTCTTTGATGCAATCAACACTTATTATCATAATATGAGTTTCAATGAAGAGGATGACAAACTTATAGGGTTAGGTGCTCATTTTGCTATTATAAATATGAGCTCTCATTGTTAGTATCAAATGGAGGTGCTTGTTAGGCCTTCAATCCTAGACAATAGTCATCACTGGTAGGTGTTTGATGATGATGAAAAAATTAAGAGGTTTCTAAATTATGAATTTGAGTTCCATGATCAGCTCATAGACTTGGATTATATGGTTCGGTTTTGTAATAGAAAGGAAACCTTGTTTGGGAAGGACATTTTAATTTGAATACAAACATGCTCCTAAAGGTATTGGTAAGTTTAGAATAATATTTTGATGGGTGACTAAGTATAATTTAGGTTTTGATGAGAATTCAAGGAAGTTTTGGCTGGGTACTTACCTAAGTGTAGCTGAGAAGTAGGTTTACATGTAGCTACTAAGAAAATACCAAGATTGTTTAGCATGGTCTTATTCTGAGTTAAAATCATATAAGGAGGACTTGTTCTAACTTGTTATCCCATTACATCTTGATAGTGAGACTTTCAAGAAGATGCAAAGACATATTAACCCTATCTTGGCCACTAAGACATGAGATGAGTTAAAGAAGCTAAGGGATAGTGGAATCATTTAGTCCATCAGGTATTCATCATGGGTTGTAAATTTGGTCCTTGTGCAAAAGAAAAATGGTAACATCTACTTGTCTGTGATTTCTAGAATTTGAATAAGGCTTATTTAAAAGATAATTATCCCTTACCCAATATGGACAACCTAATTTAAAGTGTTACTACATTAGAGATGTCCATATTAGATGGTTTTTTAAGATATAACTAGGTTGTGGTGAAGGAATCCAATAAAGCCAAGACCACATTTACTATGACTTAGGGCACATATGTATATATGAGGATGCCTTTCAAGTTAAAAAATGTAGGTACAATGTTCCATCAATCTATAGAAGTTACCTTTATAGGGATAATTAACAAGTTCATAGTTGTGTATCAGGATGACATTACTATGTCCTCTAAGAGTAGGAAGAACATTTGGAGCATCTATAAAAAGTGTTGATTAGATGTAGGGAATTTTCCATTTTGTTTAATCCAAATAAGTGCCACTTTAGAGTTGAAAAGGTTAATTTGATAGGACATATAATGTCTAAATATGGTGTCATAATTGACCCTGAGAGGGTAGAAGCCATTGACAAAGTTCCTATCTTGTAGTCTAAGAAAGGAATTTAGTCTTTCTTTAGACAAATCAACTTTGTAAGGAGGTTTGTATCTAATTTTTCATAGATCACTATGTCTATTACTTTCATGATAAAGAATGACCAAATCATACAGTGGGAGGAGAAGGCTATGAAAGCATTAAATGACATCAAATGATCTTTAAAGTCTACCCCTATTTTGGCTAGCCTTGATTACACTAAGCCATTTTAGATATTCTCTTTTGTATCATATAATATAATTGTTGTTGTCTTGTTACAAAAGAATGAAGATGGTCACAAGCATCCCATAGGTTTCTTTAGCAAAGTTATGTAAGGTGTTGAACTAAACTATGCCATCATAGAAAATCAATATTTCATTCTCTTGAAGGCTACCAAGACATTCAAGCCTTATATTCTGAGTTCAAAGATTATTGTTTATGTCCTACACACCAAGGTGTAGGACATTTAAACTCATATTGAGGCATCCATCAAGAGATGAAAGTGGGTTAATAAGTTGTAAGAGTATGATATAGATATTCAGACTACCAAGTTAGTGTGAGGGATGGATCTAGCCAATCTCATGGATGAGACTAATTTACAAGCCATTGAGGTAAACACTATTGTTTTTAATATTCATGATTCTTTGAGTCAATTTAACATATCTATGTGGTATAAAGATGTTGTTTACTACTTGAAAAATCTAACTTTTACCCCTAACTTAGACAAGAATCAAAGGAGAAATCTTAAGCTTATATTCCAAAAATACCTCTTGACTGAAAAATGAACTTGCATGGAATAATCCAGAAGGAGTTCTCTTAAGATGCCTTTTAGAAGAACAAACTGTTGACCTGATTGAAGACTTCCATAGTGGAGTATGTGATAGAAATTTTACACCTAAAATCATAACTCATAAAATTCTAAGAGATATTATTGGTTTCCATCATTATTCAAAGATTTTTATCATAAAGTTAGGAAGTGCAAAAAATCTTAGTGCTTTGTTGGGAGGATGAAAGCTTTTGGTTCTCTTCCCTTACAACTTATGATGATTAAAGGCCCATGTAGATAATGGGGAATGGATTTTTTTGGATAAATTTATGATTCATCAGGCGTGGACATAGATATATATTATTTTCAACTAACTACTTCATAAAATGGGTTGAAGTGGTCCCTATAAAGAAATCAACACATGGTAGTTATGAATTTTTTATTAAATCAAATTATTTGTAGATTTGGTATGCCAATCAAGGTAATTGCTGATAATGTCATGATATTCAAAGCTAAACCTTTAATGGCATTATGCAGAGAGTATGGGATCAAATTATTTTATGTTTCCAATTATAACCCTCAAGGGAATGGACAAGCAGAATCTAGTAATAAGAACTTGCTCAAAATAATTAGACATATTTTAGAAGCAAATGAGAATAAGTGGGGTGAATAGTTTAAATTTACCTTATAGGCTAATAGGATCACACCTAAGAGATCTATAGGCAAAAGTAATTTTGAGCTTATTGATGGACCTCAAGCAATTTTTCCTATGAATTTATAGTTGCCAACCTATCTGTTCATGTAGCAACTAGAAAATGATGAGAAAATCAACCATTATGAAATCAAAATGAACTAGATTATTAAGCTTGATGAAATTTGAAGACAAGTTCATTAAGTATACCTCAAGTTCATGGACAAGCTAAAGAATATATTTGATAAGAAGATTACTCCAATAACTTTCCAATTAGGTGATCTAGTTCTACTTTATGATAGCAGGCATGAGGAGAAAGGTAAGCATGGCAAATTTTATGCCTTATGGATGGGCCCCTATTCAATTGACAATTCAATTTGGGGAACATAATTTCTTCATGAGAGACCTAGATAGTGAAATATTAGAACTACCAGTCAATGGTAGGCATCTAAAACACTTCTTTGATTGAGTCAATAACTATGTACATAATTTTATAATGTATAGTTTTATCACTTTGTTATTTCATTGCTTTATTACCCCTCTACTTTGGGCCTTATTTATATGGTTCTTTTCATGTGTTCATTTCTAGATATTTTTGATCTAGTTTTGTCAATCTAAAGTGTTTTGTTGAGCTTACATGAATGTTTGTTGATAAATTGCTAAATTTTGATCCTGTGGCCTGATGGATTGGCACCTGGTCTCATGTTCTAGGGTACTACACCCATAAGGGGTGTGCATCCCCAGGTGAGAGCCAATGTTGGTACCAAAATATGTAAGGTACCTTTTTAATGGGTCCACTATGGCACATTGAAAACTACATGACAGAGGGAGTAGTAACAAATGAAAACACAACAGGTCTCAAAACATGTAGCTAAGTTAAGTATTGATTATTAAGAAATCCACATAGGATTAAAATGGATTGCAATTTTACTTTTCCCATGTTAAAATTATAAACATGCCATGCAGGCATTTTGATTAATAAAAATTTTGATAGAACAAAGAGAAATGTGTGGAAGGGTTGGTAGAGCTTTGAAGTCAATCTGCAGGTTAACCATGGAAAATTGCTAAATGTGCTTCACATGTCTGTTGGGGATTAAAAGGGCCAAACATAGTTTCAAAAATTGTATATGTTACCTTAGAGTTAGGTTAGGAGTGTAAGGGGTAGTAGGAAATTGCATAAGGATTATGATATTTCAATCAGAGATGTGGTGGTCTAAAGACAATTTCAAAATAGCACAAAAATTTCCACTGAAAGATAGAGTGACCAAATGAAATTAAGAAGCTTGCAAACAAGTCATGAGAGTTCTGTCAAGTTTCAAAAGGAGTAAAAGATAATTGAAAAATAATAAGGGTTGATGTGGAGGTGCCCATGTAACACCAATGAAAAAATATAATGTAGTTATAAAAAGCATACATGGATAGCTTAATACACACAACCATGCCAATGAGACTCACCACATTGAAACAGTGGTTAATGAAATGAAGATGGTGTTTGAAAACATAACAAAGGTTTTTAATGTAGCTAAACAAGGTATCCACACCATAACATCCCCATGTCATGATTCCCACACCTACATGGAGGAAAAGATAAACAAGATAAAATAACATTTCATGATTGACATGGAGGGGAAGGGACGTGGTTGCAAAGAGATAGCTCTATCGCAAAAAGATAGCTTGATGGACGTAAATGCATTGATTGCATGTGAAAATTACAAAATGAGCCATGAAGCTTCATGGAAGTCTAAGGTTCAAAAGGAAATTTCAAAATGGTATGGATAAGTTTGAAGAATGACAAAAAGGTGATTGGTGGAGTGGAAAATCCCAAGATCACTTTATAATTTCTCCAAATTGTAATTTACATCTCCATCCCCAGATCTTGCAAACAAAATAAAGAGAAGTAGCTTGGTGAAAAAGTAAGACTAGAAAGAAATTCACAAATTGATAAATTTTAATTTGCTTGTAGATGTTTGGATCTCAAAAATTAAAGAAGACGTGAAGTGTGAAAAAAGATGGCAGAAAGTGGAAGCTAAAAAAGTAATTTTTAATTAGACCTCCAAATTATAAATTATGTGAGAGGCTCTAGATCCTACAAGTACTAAATAAAGGAAAAAATGGAAAATGTCAACTCAAGGGAATTTAAGGAGAATTGGAGAAGAAATGCAATTTTGTAATTTTGCACTTGTGTAAATTACAAATTTGACCTAGATCTCCCATTTTTGCTAGTCAACATTGGTCAACATGTGGCCTTAATACAAGGGGATCTTTAATAGACAATTAAAATTTTACAAAATTACAATTTGTAGTTGGAGTTTTGGATTCCATAAAAAATAAATTTTGAGAGCAATGGTAACCCCAACTACAATTTTAAATTATTCAATATTTTAAATTATAATTGGAGTTTTGAATTCCCCAAAAGGAGTTTTGAGGGAATTCAAAACTCCAACTACAATTTGTAATTTTGCAAAATATGTTGTTGAATGACTTTTAGGGCACCTTGAGTTTATGTATTTGACATGGAAAAGTGTTTAAAATTTGAGTTTCAATATTTATTCTAGTCTTTCAAGGATCATTTAGTATGTCCCATTAGTTTCCTTATGAATTTTTTGTTATATCTTTTCAAAGGAATATTTTCATGAATGTTGAAAGATACCCTACTATTTGAAAACCACCAACACACCACCCTTCATTTTTTACCTAACTGTCCTACCCTACAAATAATATAGTTATTGAATATTTCAAGTGTTATTTACCCTATATATGCATAAATATTGCCTATTTAATTGTGTCTATGTTTTGTGATTTGAAGCATAGTATTATATTTTTCCATTTGAACCCTATTATTAAAAATTCTTTAGAATGAATATTTCAATCACTCTCCCATCTGTCTTCAATAGCTTGTATATGACATAGAGAATTTGTTCACCCATCTAACCCTTCCCAGGTGGAGTGAACAAGTTTGTTTGTGCCTTGATCACATTTGTATTCCTTTACGATAAAACCCCCCATGGATTTTGAATTTTATAATCTCTCCATGTGATAAATCTACCCCTTAGGTCCTCTTAACTTCATTCAAGTAGATCTAAAACTACCAGGGAGCTGACCATACCCTTTGTCAATACCTCTTAGTCATTATTTATGTTTATTCTAGTCTTGATGCTAAACCCTTTCCTAGTTATAGTGACATATCATTGAGTTTTTCATATATGTTTTCCATTTTATTCAAGTGTTCAAGGCTGAGTGAAAGAGGTGTACAATTGGGAACCAATAAGATGCACTAAGATTTGATGACAATTTTGATAATTTAGATTCACCTTATCAACTTCTTGATGACCCTAATTCTTCTTCTAGTTCTAATGATGAGAGTAGTGATGAGGATTCCCCTCCTCCTTCTCCCATAATATATTCATATAATGAGGAATAATCTCTTAACTCTCTAATAACTGGTCTTTTTTGGGCTAGACAGACACTACAAAGTGATGACCAATGGGTTAGAGATTCTTTATAAAATAGGCAAACCCATTCACAATTCCAAGATGCCCCATAATTTTTATTACATATATTTATGATCCATAATCATTTTTTGATACATCAGGCACTCCTAAGTTGGATAATTCTATGGAAGATGAGTATAGTTCCTTGTAGAGGAAAAACACTTGGGATTTAGTCCTTCTTAAGGGAAGAAAACTTATTCAATGTAAGTGGATCTACTAAACAAAAATTTTAGAAGATGGGTTCGTAGATAAGTTCAAAGCATGTTTTTTAGCAAATGGTTTTTATCAAGTACCTATCATATACTATATCAAGACATTCACCCTAATTGAAAAAATGAAGTAAATTTGACTAACTCTAGTCATTGTTGTAGCACATCATTGGGATGTTCATCAGATGGATGTGAAGAGTGCCTTTCTTCACAGTGACCTCAAAGAGTAAATTTACATGGAAAAACCATAAGGATTTGTGTAAGATTTTTCCTTAGTTTGTAAAATTTATATATCTATCTTTGGCCTCAAATAAGCTACTTGATCTTGGTATGCCAAGATGGACTCCTTTCTTATTTTGATTGGGTCCACTAGATGCCATTCTAATCTAAAATCTACATTTTATAGTAGGATGACTCACTATTGATTATGGTTATCTAAATTGGTGACCTATTGATCAAAGGTAATTTTTCATCTACCATCATAATTGTGAAAACTACTTTATCTAATAGGTTTTTAATGATTGACTTGGGCTTATTGCACTACTTCCTCAAGATTGAAATTTCTCAGTCTAACTCCAAGATCACTATTGCACAATCCAAGTATGTTCTTGATTTTTTTGCATGATTTAATAAAGGTGACTATAATCCATCACTAACTCCTTTTCTATCTAGTGTGAAGCTTAAGGCTGATTTTTCATCTCTATTAGTTGATGTTACCTTGTATCGACAACTTATTGGTAGTCTCATCTACCTTATGTAGATTAGACCTAAATTTTCATATGTAGTGGGCATGGTCTTCAGATTCATAAAATAACCACATGAACTACACTAAAAATTAGCCATGTATAATCTCTACTACATTCAGGGTATTCATAGTTTCAAGATTCATTATGGAACGGGCATCGACATCAACTTGATTGGTTATATAGATCCAAATTAGGCTAGTGACATTCAGAATCACAATTATACTTTAGGCTATACTTTATCCATCAATTTAGGTTTGATTAATTAGTTAATAAATAAGTATAATGATATTTATTTATCTTCTATAAATGTAGAATACAAGGGATTTGTTAATGTTTTCACTAAGGCTATTTGGTTTTAGGGGATTCTCATTGAGTTTGGCATCTAGTTTTGATAATTAACAATCATCTTCTATGACAACAAATCACAATATAGATATATAGGAATCTAGTCCTAAATTAATGGACCAAACATATAAATATTTGCATGAATTTAATTTTGGATTTCATTTATGAGTAGGTTATTGATCTTCACTACATCCAGATAATAGATCAAATTATTGACATATTTACCAAACCTTTCACTAAGAGCAAATATCTTCATTTGTGGGCTATTATTAGGGTTTGGGAAACTCCATCTTATTCCTCCTCTATGGGATCATATCTATTTACTTGTGTACCTCATCAAGCATTTGTGTTGGGACCTAATTCTTTTACCCACCTAAGCTATGCTTAATGGGAGGTGTGAGTGTAGACTTTTTCGCACTATGTGGTTTTACCTACATAGTCTAGTCAACTTGCTTAGGTTTAATAAAAGTAATTAGGTAAAAGAATCCCACATTCATTAGGATTTTTAGACATGTCTATTTTCCACCTATATAATGAATCTTCCTATGTAATTTTTGTCTAATGTCTATTAATACAACTTTTATTTATGAAGACAAGTTTCTTCCTTTGAGTTGTTTCTTTTGTATTTCACTACTCCATATAGGTGTTCTTCATGTATTTGATCCTATCTAGTAGATAATAAATTTTGGCCTACTTCAATAGGTTTTACATCAATAAATTACTATATTAAACCATTAATAATGTGTAATTCAAATCAAAAATAGTTTTACCAAAATAATCGATAAAAACATACCTAATTGTAGTAAAGTAAAGTGATAGAATAATTGAAATTAACAAAGAGAGGATTATGAGAAGAGTATTTAATTATGTAAAAAAAATTAGACTATATGAGACTAAAATAAAGTGAAAACAAGCCCATAAACCAATGCAAACATAACTTATAAAATCATAATAAATTGATAACTTCAAAATTTTGACTAGTGGTGGAAAGATACACTCTTAGAATGACCAGGTGCATGGTGGTACACTCCTATAAATTATTTCCTTTCCTAAAATAAAATTGATGACTCTAATATTTTACTCTTATATTCCCAAAACCTCACTTAGTTAGTCATATGCATCACCTAAAAATATTTCTCCTTTCTTCAAACCCTGATCATCTCACAAAAGCATTTAATACTTAAAAATTATGTAGTCATTGAGGGGCATGCCTCATTAAAAACCATATAAAAGGAAATTTTTAAACCATCACTCAAATAAATTCATAAATTAATTATGGTGATGTAGTTCCTAAACCTTAAATGATCTTTCACTACATGAAAAATTAACAGTGATGTAAAATAAAGACTCAGAATAGAAGTATGTCCTAGGTACTTGAATTATTCCCTTATATTTATCACTCTTGACCTCTTCTTGTAACTTTTATCACTCTTTTTATCATTTAATGCTTGTATTATATGCACTAATGCACCTGTGTGTGTGTGTGTGTGCATGCGTGTGTGCGTGCGTGCGTGCGTGCGTGTGTGTGTGTGTGTGTGTGTGTGTGTGTGTGTGTGTGTGTGTGTGTGTGTGTGTGTGTGTGTGTGTGTGTGTGTGTGTGTGTGTGTGTGTGTGTGTGTGTAATTCTAAAAAATAAAATTAGGACCCTATTGGCTTTCAAGCCAATACACAAAGGATAGGAAAGCTAACAAAATGGGACATAAAAATAAAAGATTAAAATTTAAGGGATAAAGGACCCACATGAATAAGATGTAAATATCATAGTTTTGTTCTCTTTATCAACTATAGAGCATAAAAATATGCACTTATAAAATGGATAAAAAACAATAAAAAGTTAGAAATAATGTTTTTGGCTTCCCGGGAGCATAAAACTTTTTAATGGGAAAAAAATAGTTTTTTTTTAAGATTTGAGAGTTTTGAGTTGATTTGTGATATTTTTTGGACCATAAATTCTAGATTAAGTAATCTAGGGTTAATTGGGTAGAGATATCCTAGGGTATGAGGGTGTTAAACTATCTCTATAGCAGGACAATTAATTACAAACTTAGATAAACAATATTTTGAATTTAAATAATGAGATATGATAATAAAAAAATATTAAGTACAACCAAACTTTGATATTGAAATAAATGATAAATAATGGTACTTATTTCTATTACTATACACATTCATAATTGATATGGAATAGGCTATAAATAGATTAGATCTAGATTTTGGATTAGTCATCAGATTATGTAAATTTGACCTTTGTGGCCTCGAACACTTATGTTGACCTTAGTTACATTGATTCTTATGTCTAACCTAGATAGATGTGTCCTATATGGAATGTTAGAGGTACAATCACTAAGAGGGGGGTGAATCAATGGGCCTATATATTTCAAATTTAGTTACAATCCTTTCAAACTCTAAATCAATGCATACATACATTTAAGAGGCATACACATCATTCATGGCAATGAACAAGAAATACAATACAAGATCAAGCATATAACACATGACATACATGGGAAACCTCTTGGAGGAGAAAACCCATTGGAACCTAAAATTGGAATACAATCCTATAATAAAAATATCCAATTTATACTAGTTGTAACTGATCAAGGAACTATGATCCATTATTTTAGTGAGATTACAATCTCACAAGGAGCTACCATAACTATCTAGATGAGCTACCACAACAACTAGACCTTTATCAAGTTTCACCTTATAAGGAGGATAAACCCACTTAAATGTTTAGCTTCCACAATAACAACTATGAACACATCCACCTTTGAATTTATGTCTTCAACACCTAATGATGAACCTCTAATTATCACTCTTCACCTTCACAACAACAACTCTGTCACCAAAATAATAACATGACCAAATGGTCATACACACTATCCACACTCTAATCTACCTCTCAAATTAACAACCAATATCACAAAATATTCACCTTGCCTTCACTCATAATATACTCTCTCAAAACATCCTCTTGAGCAACTTTCTCATTCTACCTCCTCTAGGCTCATTAGGTCCAATGACATGTATGTCCTCTTGCACCAACTTAATCAGATAAGCATGTTTGATCCATTTCACTCTCTGATGGTCCTTAATAAATTTTACCTTATCGTTTAAATTTTATTACCTTCACTTGGCTCCACATTCACACTCCTTCATACAAGTCTTACACATAAGCACTCAAACCACCTACTTAGATTTTTTGCCACTAGACCCAAAATGTCTAGATCAAAATAATGATCAACCATAAGAATTACAATCAAGAAAACAAGCACTAAAACCACCATGTAATATTTATAGGACCCATTTCATATTTACAATACTCCATACTCATCCCTAAACATCTCTAACCATGCCAAAATAGAAGATCAACCAAGCATACTTCAAGCACACTAAGACAAGCACATTGCACACTTTGTCATTATTACTTAGGCTATCAAGGCACTTCATCCACTCACCTAGACACCTTAATTAAATCACCATGACATCATTTTAAATATTCCAATAATATCCCCCTTTATCATTGATGTCAATAACCATCATATATATCAATATACAGTTCACCTTTTCTCTCTTCAAGCACTCTAACAACAGGAACTTTTTCCCCCTTTGACACAATGACAAAGTGGGAACAAACTAATCCTATAGACCTAAAAATACCATAAATAGTAAAGTACCATCTTATAAATATGATACAAACTCCCCTTTACCTTGAGCCAAACTCTTCTTTGCCTTGTCAACTTCATCTTGCTTCATACCAACACTCTCTTCAACCAAGCACTAAAACCAATGAAAAACACACAAAACCACTATAATCTAATTTAAATTACCAAGAAACATTTGAGAGGGAATCCCCCTAATATTTATTATCCATTTCACATCTTGAGCATCTCTAGATCTCCATACACCATGAGGAACCATCATGCAGGCTTATTAAACTTCTCTCTTAAACCACCTCAAGGACCACCAACAGAACTTCATGCTAATCAAAAAATAGGAAACATTCTCTCCAAAAACTTTAAAAATCACCTTGAAATAAACATAGCTTTCTCTTTTGGAGAAACTAATCAAAAATCACTCTTCTTCAAACAAGGCCTGTCTAGCCTCCTTATAACCCTAACTAGAACTTGTAGAGCCCACAATTTTTATTAGACACATATTTAGGACCTAAAAATTAATATCTAGATCACTCCCATATTCCCCCTCAATCACACCAATTTTCATCACCAAGATCATCCTATGTGACATACTTCCTTCACAAACCTAGTAGCCAATTAGCCCTCCATATTGACAAAAATATGAATAAATTAAGAACCAAAAATATTCAAATCTATATGAAGATATATTTGATAACCCATTTGGCCCATTTAACTTATTAGTAAACCTTAGATCTCACTAAAAATTCAAACTAATTATCTATCAGAGCCCAAAACCCTAGAATCTCAAAACAAATAAGGTCAATAAAACTCCTTCTAGTCAACACACACATCTATAAAAAAATCAAACATGGATACACCCATCACACACTTCTATACTAAAAATTGATCCTTCACACCTTTGGGAACATAGACTTCTTATAACCCATTTTAGGCCTACTTGCCCTTAAGCCAAAAATTGAGAAAATTGAGAGTACTCAAAAATATTCAATTGGCACAAACATACCTTCATAACACAAAAGCACCTAGATCATATCACAAATAAGTTTATAGACCTTTATGATCATTAAAATCTTCTTGACATTCCATCAATCTCATTAGGCCATTTGGAAACAACCATTTTGACCTTACATAATAGCTCTTTCACAAATCTTTAGAACATGCTCATGAACTTGTTACTCCTCATTAACCAAAGACCTTCTCTGATTGGAATTATCACCTTGAGCACAAAAAATTATTTATCCACACCTTCTTGCTTATATTTAACTACTCAGTCCTCTGATTCTAGGACCTGACCAATTACAAAGCTCCCCTAACTTCATGCTTCATCAAGAACATGACATCTTCAACAAAAATTTAAAAACTATCCAATCATAGTCAATACTCATGTAGAAATACATCATATTTATAACACTATGAAATTTTATGGCATACACAACTATTGAACAAGCCTTTAACATGCTTAGCAAGATCTACAACATAAGCCTGAAGAAAGGCTTTCAACTTATAGGTTTACCTAGCATCTACCATAAACTAATATGCAAATAGATATTTTAAACTTACATTTATACCAGAGCATCCAAACCATGATCAACAATATAACTCCTCAAGATAGGACCATTGAGATTCTTCACAATCTTTTTTACTCCAATAAGAGATATATAAAAGAATGCACAAACATACCTTATTTACATACCATCTCATCAAACAATATCTGATAGCCACCAAGCTTTCTCTGACTAATAAGTGTCTCCTTGAAGCCTATATAAAGACACCCCTTTGACATAAAGAGATTAAAATTCCCAAAACTCTATAGATTCCCATATCTCCGTAAACTCTTCAGACTTGTAGTCCTACTTGACTTTAACTAAATCCCTAACTTCATTATTTTTTTTAGATTTATAAATAAAAACTCTTTCACTCTCATTTATTTATTATTCTTTTTCTACCTTGGAAACCAATCCATCAAGACTCTTAGAATCAATAGAGTTAGTCTCCTTAGTCTTTACTATCTCAGGTCTCCAAACAAAAATTTTACTCTTCTTGTCTTTTGTATCCATCTTACCTACTTGATCCTTCAGCTTATCCTAATTTGCAACATAGACTTCTAAAGAAACTTTCTTATCAACCTTATGACTAGAAGAATTGGCAATGATTACCTTTGGTTTTCTTACTTGAGTTTGTCCTTTCTTAAACCTTCTAAGAGATCTATATCCTTTGACATACCTTGAAGACCTCTTAACCCATTTAGATAGAATCTAGCAATATGTCCACTCTTATGACAACTGAAATAAATAACATCATTCATACCTTTTGATAGAGTTGAACTATGATCAATCTTGGTCCAAAAACTCCTTATATCATAGCTCCATGAATGTCCATACTTGACTGACTTCATTCCATAGTCCTTAGCTCTATGACCATACTTATTACATGTATAACAATGATCATGAAATAAACTATCATACCTTGAAGCATTTGGTTGTATAACAAACCTTCTTATATTACTTTCAAAGTTTGCATTCTCCTTGACATACTTAAGTTTCTCATGCTTATTTTTATGTTTATCCAAAGTGACTACACAAGATCATTTTGACTCTTCAAGGACCCCATCTCAATATTTAGCTAAGAGTACTCATCTTCTCTTGTTTTCAGATTTGCATTTGCAATCTTTAACTATTCCTCAAGAATACTAATCTTCTCTTCATCCTCTTTGGCTTTTTTGGCCATGTCTTTCTATCTATATGATTGAAATTCAATAGGCTTTGCCTAATCTTGTTACTTATTTTCTTCTTTCTTGGATATGATGAACAAACTTCCCTCAATATAACTAACTTTTACTTTAAGACCTTTAATCATATTCCTAATTTTATGATTCCTCTTCTTATGCACCTTTAGTTCACCAAGTGTACTCATGAACTTAGCTTCTAGATAAACTTCTTCCTTGTTGTCATCTTATCTACTATTATGGCAAGATTATTTATCAAACATGATGTCTTTTTATTTTAAACACAAACTTGTATTGGCATCTACTAACTGAACCTTGAGATTATTGATAACATTCTCATCCTCTTTGGCATCTTTCTTCAAATTACATATCTACTCTTCAAGTGCCTTGATCACAACCTTCCACTGTTGTTTTTATTTCTTCAACTACTTAGCCATCTTTGTACCTACTCATAATCTCCTTCAAATTGTTTAGCTTTCTACAAATAACCCACTTTGATACCAATTATAAGAGGTAAAATCATTAAGAGGGGGTGAATCAATGAGCTCAGATATTTCAACTTCAGTTCCAATCCTTTCAAATTCTTAATCAATCAATACATATATTTATGAGGCATACACATCATTCATAGATATGAATAAGAAATAAAATGCAAGATCAAGCATATAACACATGACATACATAGGAAACCCTCTTGTAGGATAAAATCCACTAGAACCTACAATTGGACTATTGTCCTATAATAAAAATATCCAATTTAGACCAGCTATAATTGATCAGGGAACTACAATCATTTATTTTAGTGAGAATACAATCCCATAAGGAGCTACCACACCTATCTAGTTGAGTTGCCATAAAAAATAGAAATTTATCAAGTTTCATGTTGTAAGGAGGTTTTAACCCCCTTAGATGTTGAGCTACCACAACAACACCTATGAACACATCCACCTTTGAACTAATGTCTTCAACACTTGATGATGGACCTTTGATTATCATTCTTCACCTTCATAGTAACAACTCTATCACCACATTAAAAAAATTACCAAATGGTCATACACACTATCCACACTTTGATCTACCTCTCAAATCAACCACCAATCCCACATATTCTTCACCTTACCTTCACTCACAATATACTCTCTCAAAATAGCCTCTTGAACAACTTGCTCATTTTGCCTCCTCTAGGCTCACTAGGCCTAATGACATGTATGTTTTGCTACATGAACTTAATTATATAATCATGTGTGATCCACTTTGCTCTTTACTAGTCCTCACTAACATGTACCTTTTCTTTCAAAGGTTGTTACCTTCTCTTGGCTCCACATTTGAACACCTTCATACAAGGCTTACAAGTCTAGAAACCAACATATTTGGTTTTACTATTTATAGAGAAATCATGATCATAACCATCTTAATCAACCATTAGGAATGACTTAACCCTTAATAAATCTATCATACAAAGACATATCTCAAAAAAAACTTCATAGGTCAGCCATAGCACCTATTGGTCACCCTTAAGGAACTACACCTTTCAATTAGGCCCTTATAGCCCTCATGTGAACCCTATTACTTATTTATCACTTCATCAAATAAAAAAATAACATATAAACACTATAAAAATCATGAACCCATTACATATGATCTAAAATCCCCCCTTAAGTTCCAATAACCAACATAGTGCCCTTATTTTAAGCACAATTCACTCAAACAACATTTTATCCACACAGTCATTATGAATGAACACATAGTCACCATATTGAGATTTTTTCATACTATATATGAATGGTAAAACATTCATAATGCATGAAGATCATCTTCAAGGAGTCTAAAACACTCCCCAATATCCAATTCATCACGAGACATTGAAACAACAACAATACATGCTCAAACATCCTTCTCAAGTCACTTGTCGAACATAATCAAACACACATTCATCTTTAGAGATTAATAAATTTTATTATAGAAACATTCAAACCTTAAAATTAGGTTTAATGGATTCACCATGGATACCTCTTCATCTTTTATTTTAACATCATGAGAAAATTATACATAGATCAAAAGATATGGCACAAAAATAGACATTGATCTTCTCTTTTACAAAATTCTAATATTCAAATGCAAATAGTCACAATTAAACTTTGAACACAATTATCACATATCATGTCCTCTTATGTTTAAATCAATCTCACACTGTCAATATTATCTAGAATTTAACACATAATCACTAATTCTCAAATGTTAAACCTCAGTAACTTTGACCTCATCTTGTGTAATCTAGAAACTTAGACCTCACGTGCTCTATCAATCTCTTTGAGATTGTCCTTGCTTTAAAAATGCTAGATAATTATCAATTTTACCTATTAACTTTAATACTCACTATTTTTCTCTCAACCACTCATTATTTATCCTTCGAAAAAAAACTATCTTTATCTTTGCTTAGCATTAAACATCATGCACTTGTCCACATCTCAATGTTTCCTGACATCTTGGAGCAAATGCACTACATCAATCTCCTTGAGACTTTCTGAAACTTTACCTCTTTCATATTTAACCATGGGAAACTTTCTTATCTTCTTATGTATCCATTTTTTAACCTTAATAACTTCTTCTACACTTAGATGCATGGTCTCAAATTTGGATTTTATGATCTCCTTACATAGAAGAATCCATCCATATAAAAAATTTCTCTTTGAACACACACATGTGTGAGATATGTCATCATCAACATGCTCACTCAAAATTTTCTTCCATATATCTAACTATGCCTAGATCTTCTTGGAAGGCCAACTTTTCTCATACATAGCTTTTGGCATGCTTCATCACATGATCTAAAATTTAGTATAAATCAACTAGGTATAAAACTGAACAAACCCGTATGATCACCTTTTACTAAAATGTCCATGCATGTGAGATATGCCATCACCAAACTAATTACTCATCTCTTTCTTGCCTCATGCAAATTTGGCTAAGTATGGGAAAATATTTTCAAAATATATGAGATCCTAACTTTGCACAAGCATATCTTTTAATGCACTTTGTCGCATGATCTAAATTTTAGCACATAAAAACTAGGCATAAAAATGAACAAACCCATATGTTAATTTTGTCCTAACACCTCCATGTATGTGAATTCTGACCTCATCAACACGGTTACTTAACTCTACTTAAAACCTTTTTGCAAATTTGGCTAAGTATGGGAACTTAGTGAATTTTGTCTAAGTAGCCAACTTTGCATCCTCATATCTCCTATCATGCTTCATCACATGACTTGAAATATACCACATAAAAAATAGGAACTAATGTGATCAAAACCATATGATAAAATCCCTAGACTCATCCACATGTAGTAATAATGATGTCATCAAACTACCTACTCAGATTTTCTACCACTAGACCTAAAATGTCTAGATCAAAATAATGATCAAAGAGAAGAATTCCACTCATGCACACAAGCACTCAAACCACCATAGACCTATGATAGAGACCCTTTCACATGAATAATAGTCCATACTCATCCCTAAACATCTTAACCATGCCAAAATATAATATCAACCAAGCATACTTCAAGTACACTAGGATAAGCACATTACAGACTGTATCATTATCACTTAAGCTATCAAGGCATTTCATCCACTCACTTGAATACCTTCATTAAAACACCAAGACATCATTGATAATACTCCAACATGTAATATCTATTGGATTTGGATATAACCACTTAGGATATTTCTATTTCTATGTCACCTTAGCTCTAGTGTGTTTAAATCTAGACCATGGGTTGTCACTCCTTGTCAAATAGCAAAATCATAGTTATTCATCTTTGTAGTGACTATGGAGAAAATGGTTTAGTGGGATAATAGTGTTAAGCTAACCCTAAATACCCCTATGTCAATGGGTTCTACTACATATCCACTAATTCTAAGATGGCCTCAAACTGATGTAATTCTCCCCTAATGTGTTGGCTTGTGTGTGCACAAGGGTGTTTTATGTAAAAATCAAGTAAAATAGTAACATATCTTGTAACTTGTAAAATAGGAATTATGTCATCTTCCTTAATTACATCATACATGTATATGTGTTTTCACTATGATTGATATAGAAATAAGAGAAAATAGGGAATATTTTCTCACTTGAATTCTTGATTAAATGTTTTTGGTAGTTTTTCTTGAGTTCTTAGGTCTATGCTAGGTGAAAAATGAATGAGGATTGATCATGCATATATAACAATACTTTTTTATAATATATGACATTAAATAATTTATGCCAACCATAGGAATACATTATAATTTAAAATTGAATGACTTTAGGTTACTATACACTTATGTTGGAATAGGACACTAGCATTGATGTAGGCATCTGACTAGGATGCAAGTGTCTAAGAAGATGAAAAATAGGTATAGGTCTAAAAACTTATAGATAATGATAATAAATAGCTTTATAAAAAATTTAGTATGATAAAAGGTTTAGGTCATCTTAATAACATTGGTTAGACTAAAAGATAAGCAATTAGCATAGAGAGATAATAGATATAAGCCTTTAGGTAGTAGAAAAGGTCTAGAATTGAGAGAAACAACCAAGGTCTTTATTTTACAAGTGCATTAAACTAAGGTGTTATATAATTCATAAATAGTGTCTACAATATTTTAAATGGTTTAACATATATATAAGTTGGGATTAAAAATAAAACAAGAGGTAGAGGAGGCAAATGAGGCCCTAAACATAAGAGAAACATGCAAATAATAGAAAAATTAAGATTTATAATTGACACATATATAAATGCCTTAAACTAATGGAAAATAACATTGAAACTACCCCTGGACAAAAAAATAAGGATTCTATAGAATTCCCCACTTTGATATGTGTATGTGCATACATAGCAAAGTAAAATAAAAAAGTGTACCAAGGAGGGTTTGAAGATGTCATGGTTGAAACATATAACAGTTCTCAAATTTAATATATGAAATGACAATGATCTACAAGTCAAAATGAGGAGATAGATTACCTTATCTCATTTTTTATTTTATGTGACATTTAAAATAAAATAAATCATGTGCTCTTTATAACATGGTATGAGAATCATGACTTCCCTTTGAATGACGTGGAGATCATATAACAAAAATATACACTCATATGTATAGAATAAGAAGACTAGGTACCTGTAAACATAAAGTAAAAAATTGTAAGTGAATCAATGTCTATATAAATTGATAATTAAGGAATTTATAAAAACAATGAGAGAAAATTGAAAATATGGATGAATGCATTTGGTTATGTAGAAATTATGAATTTGTCTCTGTGAAATCTATATCTCAAAATCTTTATCAGCTCTAATTTTATGTCTCATTGAGGATACGAAATTAATTTTTCCTTATAACTCTATAGTATTAATTCTAAATATGGGATCAATAATAAGAATTCCTTATAAATATGTGACATCATTATGTATTACCTTATAACTAGAATATTTAAGGGGAAAGATAAGTGGATCATATGCCCCTTTTCTGAGGGTGGGATGAACTTGTCAATCACATTTCAAGGTATTAAGTGTACCATGGGTAAAATAGGAAAAATATATGATGTATAATCATAATAATATATAATCAATTAAATATGTATAAAATTATTTTGTATAATCATTGAAATATGTCATTAACACATGTATACAATACTTTGGTATAAATATAGAAATATGTCATAAAGAAAGCATCTATAAATTAATTTGATATAATCATAGAAAAAAATGACACCATGAAAGTGAAAATCCTAAAATTTGGTATTAATTACTTTACATTGAAAATATTGACATATATTTACCATTTGTGACTCTATCACACAAACAAGGTCCTAATATACCATTCTCTCACACTCGCATGTTATCTTATTAGTTGACCCTTTTGTCCTACTTTACACACCTACATGAAACTCATTTTATATTTAAAACCTAATAAATGTCCTACATAGACATCTATGTACTCTCAGTTTAGTCCACCTATACACAAGTTGGTTTCTCAAGAATTCTTTAATATCACCAATCAATGCTCACCCGAGATGTTCAAAACTAACCCTTTCCCAGAAAAGGATATTTTTCAAAATCAAATCTCTCTTTAGGTTTAACCCATTTTCCAATCATGTCAGTGGTGTGATAAATCACCCAATTGGACTCATATATAAAAAAATCAAGGTCTCAACCAAAATTTACTATAGAATTATCTAGTGTATATCTCAAACTCATATACTCTATTCTTTCCAAATTTTAATCTAGATAAATTTACTATAAAATAAAATATTTCTTTAGGTTTGACCAAGGTCTCAATAAATTAGACTCATATACTCTATTCTTTCCAAATTTCAAACCTATCACTAGAAGTAGTCATAGTCCAAGTCTAAAGCACACCAAATCTAATTCAAAGCAATCATTTTCAAGTATTAAATCAAAAGTATTAGCTACATACATATAGGAAAGGAGAAAATTTTCACAATCACACTAGGTGGGAGAACTACATATAGTTTTACTTATATCCTAAAAGTATTAGATATGCAGATAGTAGTCAATCATAAAATAGAGGTGACTTGAATTAGCTTAACCCATTACACTTCCCTAGTTTTTACAAGTTTATATCCCTCACAATCACACCTAGGTTTTCAAGGTGAAATAGAGTGGTTTCTTAATCTATGTATATGATCAAGGTTCAAGATCATAAATGAATAACATAAAAATATAGGGTAAGGTGATTGTATAGTCACAGTCCATCATTTTCATATAGGTTAGTATCAATTGGTGATAATAAACCATATAATCAAAATTGACCCTGCATAGAAAGAGAATTAGTTCTAGAACTGAACAAATCATAGGCATTTTTTATCATGATTTCCATTGCTATAATACATATATATTCATAACAATAACCCAAAAAATATAAGTACTCATTTCTTTGTTGTACTTTATTTAGCATATTCTAATTTTGAAATCTATACAATTAGTTTTAGTATTTTACATTTAGATGAATGCTTTAATGTCATATCTTAATATATAAATTACTCTTAAAGTTTTATCTTATTAGGGATAGTATTAATTACATTGTTATAAACAAGGTTAAAACAAAAATCACATATTATAATAAGAGATGTAAAACTAAGTGTGTTTAGATTTAAGTCATATACATAATCTATAATTGTGAAATCATTGTTTTAATAGATAGTTTGTCTCATTTTTTTTAGTCAAAGTGAATGTAGGAAAATTTAATAGGGTTTTCCCCTATATAGACAAGGTAAAATAAATATAATCACAATCAATAAATGGTTTCCCATAAATTGGAAATATATGAACATTAAAATCACAAATAATAATATGCCCCAATGTGGACAAGGTATATTTGATGGAAGCATATGAGTAACATGCCCTTAAAGAGAAATATATAATTGTTTACACAAAAAAATATTATGTCTCAATAAATTCATGGTATAAAACATGAATATATATGAAAATAAACATATATCTAATTGATAACATTGTGCATGACATACATCATGGAACTAATCATATAATAATGAAAAATAAACAAATCAAATAAGGAAAGCATACCAATCACATCATAATCATACCACACTCAAATTAAACAAGGAAACAATGTCATATATGTAGAGTACATAATACATGAAATGTCATGCACAAATAATACAAATTAATTAGAGCACAAAATTTAAAAAATTAAAATAATGTGACAAAGAGTATATAACAAAATCAAGTAACATAAATCAATCATATGAAAAGAAAAAGATGCACACCAAGAACAAAAACATTAGTTAAACATGTCAAGCAAAGGTAAAATAAGAAAGGAATGTTGTGAAATAATCATATGGATAAAACACATAAACTACTTTGGAATCAAAGAAAAACACTCATTTAACAAAGCACAAATCAACATTGAAGGCACCACAAGTAGGATATGGCATGACCACATGAAAAAAACCAAGCAAGTGACATGATAGATCAGGATATATATCACATGAAATATTAGTAAAATAAAGGAAATCATAAATGATATAACCCACATTATTATGAGTAATAATCTTCCAAAATCCCCCCAAAGTGAACATGAGGATGCCCCCGGTCAACTATGAATCCTTAATCATATATATAAACATGTAATATTTGCATCTAAATCAATAAACCCATTATGAGAATGTACATAAATAATTTATAACCTCTATCAATATGATTATATGCATAGACACATATGGATCATAAATATCACATCATGTATTTACAAATAAGTATGTGTTAAATCAAATAAATAAAGAGAATTCAATTTTTAAAATAAGATATAGGTTATAAAATCTAACTAATGATGTCAAGAGGCCCAATATAATCATCATAAGATAAATGAATTGACACATGGGACCTCATAGTATTATGAATAGGGTGTGGGTGAATCTTTTAATGTTAAAATAATGATTTTTTATCATAGTTATTTGTATTATTATTTTATTTATATCTAATGCCTCTCATACATTTATTTTATTTTTAATTTAGTGTTTTCTTTGGTGACATATTATGATTCAATGTTTTTTTCGGTGACATAATTTGTGATTATTTCATACTTTTTATAGTTTATGTATGTATTTGTATATGATGTACCCTTTCTTAGGAAACTATTTTATTACTTATTTTGGTTCTCTTTTACGAATTGTTTTGATTTTAGATTTTAATTTGAATAATTTTGTATTTATTTGAATAACTTGACTTTGATGTCTAATTTTTAATATATGGTACACATTAAAAGATATTACTTTAATTTGATGTATCCATGAATAACCAATCAAAGCCTTATATGATCATAAAACCAAGGGATTCCCTTTAAATACCATCATGGCATGTGATTATTATAAGATCATAGGCCAAGTCATTAAGTTGATTCCAAGGCTATAAATAAATTATTCAGTGCATTTATTAAAATTTTAATAACCCTCAAATCTTATTCTATCTTTTTATTTTCCATCTATAAATGCACTTATTTATTCTTTAGTAAATACAATTTCAATATATGTGTTTTTTTGTTTAACTAAATCAATTACTCCAATAAAAGAATCAAATGGATAGTGTTTGTATTACACATACACATTTTTTACTTTAATTTATCTACCATAAGGACTTTACAAGGATTATATGTTTCACATTTCATGGTCAAATTAATGGCATCCTCTTTAATTTTACCATTATCAATTAAATATTGAATGTTATGTTTAAAATTGATACATCCATTCGTAGAATTCCCTTGAATTCTATGAGAATCACAATATGTATTGACATCAATTTATTTAATAAATCATATTTAAATATTAAATTCCCTTTTTGGAGTTAAATTTATCATGTTTCATTCACTTAAATTCTTCAAGCCATTTCATGAATTTTCACTTAACTTAGTAAATTTCCTAGATTATTTTTGAGTTAACACAAGCTTCTTATAGAATTATGTTATAGTTTTAAACATTTTGTAGTGTCATTCTTATGTAATATCTCATGGACATTTCTTTGATTTTTTTACTATGTAGATTGTGTATTTCATATGTAAACATGTGTGCCTCTATAAAATTGATTTTAAAGTGTCTAACTTCATTTAAAATTTCAGCAAAATATTAGCAAGTGCTGAAATCTTCTTTTTTCTTGATGGTTGATAGTATCATATTGATAAAAAATTCTTTGTACATCATTATATAGTAGTTGATAATTCATATTAGTTACCATTTTTTTGAACCTAAGCACATAATCCTTTATGTATTCATCTTATTTATATATAAGTTGAGTTATTTCAAAAAAAATGACCTTTTAAGCAATATTTATTTTAAAATGTATCAATAATTCATAAACTAGAGGTGCAAAGGAATGTATGGAACCACATGGTAATGCATAAAACCAATTAAGTTCATGGTCCATTAAGGTTATAATAAATATCCTAATTATTAATTCATCATCATGAGTAATGTCTAAGAAAGAAGAGTAAAATTATCTTATATGGTTAGAAGTGTCCTCTTTTCCATTATACAATGCAAATTTGGGAACAATCGAGCCAATTGGAAAAAGATAAGCAAGTACATAATTATCCAAAGTGTTTAAAATTATATCATTAGAGTTTACCCTATCACTTGGATTTTGAGACTTGTGAGAAATAAATTTAAATTATTTTTTTAAATCACACATAGTTTTCACAAGGGTGGTAACTTTAGAGTTTTGAAGGAAAGTGGTGGTAGAACTTGGAATGGAAGAAATCAAAGGGGGATTAGAAACATTATGAGGAATTTGAAAATCCATGGATGGTTTGAATGGAGGAATAGTAAATATAAATAAAGACGTTTAAATTTTTTGAGAAGGCATAACAACATTTTGAACATGTGAGAGATTCAAGGCTTGAGAAGGGGGACAAGTAATGGAAATAATTTGAACATTAGGAAACATAAAATTTTGAGGAGGAACAGTAAGAGAAATGGAAACATTTTTGAGGTTGGAAGGAACTTCTAAAGCAACACCAACAGAAAAAATATTTTGACAAGAAAATTATTTTTATACATTCATCATTATAAAGATATTAGCAGAATTGATCATAGAATATATCTTAATTTAATCAATGGTTTTATTTCTAATTTCCTCTTCAACTCCACTTCTTGTCATTTTTCAATCCAATTGTCATCTTGAGATATTTCACAATTTACTTCATCATCAATATTGGCAATAAATAAGAATCATTGAGATCTTCATCTACATCTACATTGTGTTCTATAAATAAATCAACATAATTTTGTGCACATCAGGGTATAAATCCATATTTCTCTATCTTACTTTATTTGAGACTAACATATTTTTCCTTATTAATTAATTATTACAAATTTGAATTCTCCATTCCATACTCATGAGAGCTTATAGAAAGATAACTATCACCTAAAACATCAATATCATTTTCATATTAATTTAGTCCTACTAGGTTGAAACTTTATTTTCCTAGGATTTCATCAATATCACCCTTGCTATAATAATCACTAGCACTATCTTCTACGTCATTTTGAAAATCCATATAATTATTATAAGTATTTACAACATCTTGAAATAATGCATCAAAAGGTCTATCCATCATAATAACACTAGAGTTTGAAATCAAGCACAAATAAATTATGACTAAATATATTTAATAGTACAGCCCTAATAAAAAATAATGGTATAACATGTAAGATCTAACCCTAATATCAAATAAAATCAAATCAATGGTTTAGGGATAGAAAAAATAATATTTATAATAAATAAGGCACAAGCTAAACATATAAGAAAGGGGAACACATAAGGAAATGTGGGTTCACCAAAATGTAATATGGTAAAATATGTTTACATTAACATTGAACTTTACTAAACCATAAACAATGTGAAAGACATATCTGAACAATTTTACATAAAAAAATAGAAGCATGCCTAATTTCAATTGAGGAAAGTGATAGAATAATTAAAATTTACAAAGATAGGGTTATAATAATAATATTTAATTCTATCAATTAGTTATATTGTATGAGGTAAAAATTAGATACAAATATATCTAGGAACCAATGCATACATAACCAATAAAATTTTAAATAAACTGGTATCTTTGAAAGTTTGACCAAGAGTAGAATACTACACCCCTGACATGCCTAGGTGTGGAGTGGTGTGCTCCTAGAAATATTTTCATTTTATAAACTAAAATTTAGGACTCTAATATTCTACTCCTATATCCTAAAATTATCACTTAATTTTTAGAGCATCACTCAAAAAATACTTATCCTTCATTAAAATCATGTTCATATCACAAAACCTTGTAAGACATAAAAATAATGTGTATTCATTGAGGTGACTACCTCAATTATATCCCTATCCTTAGAAAAACATTTAATCCACCCTCAATGCAATTTAGACATAAATATTAATTATTCAATCCCTAATATTTATATGGCCTTTCACTATAAAAACAATTGATAATGATGCAATATGAAGACTTGAAATAGATAAATACCCTAAACATTATAATTATGTCCTTAGAATTTTTATTATCTCTCTTGACCTCTTCTTGGAAATATTAACCCTATTTTTCTTATTAAATATTTATCTTATATACACTAATGCACATGTAGGTATAGACTTCTCAAATTCAAATCAAGGCCTTATTGGCACATAATCCAACACATAAAGGGCAAGAAAGATGAAAAATGAGACATAGAACCTAAAAAAATGGATTAAAGGGCAAAATGGACCCATATGAATAATCTACAAAGAGCATAGTGGTATGATTTTGGTCAAACAAGAGTGTACTACTATGCTCTTGACACAAGGCCACAAAACAACAAAAAACCAAAAATAATATTTTTGACATTTTAGGAGCAGTAAAAGTCATCTCTGGGTAAAATAATTAGTTTTTTTTTATTTTTTTGGTGTTTTGAGTTTATTGGTGATAATTTAAAGGGTATAATATTACAAAAATGTATGCTTTAAAATAAAAACAAGAGGAAAGGAGGCAAACAAGTCCCATAACACATGATAAATGTGAAAATAAGAGCCTAATCTAGATTTTTAATTGACATATATATAAGTTCCCTAAATTAATAGAAAATGACATATGAAAATCCTATTAGATAAAAATTATGTTTATACACCTATTTAAAATAAATTTGGCATATAAAATTGTTAGTGTAGGCTTTTCCATTTTTATTTTACCTTCACATTTGTTTAGTCAACTTGGTTAGGTGTACACTTGTCATGGATGAGTTAAATTCTAAGTGGGAGTCACCCTTGACTAGATATTCTAGGTATGGGAATATTTTGCCCACCATCACTTGTTATGTAACCTCCACCACTTGTCATGTGGGAGTTACACATTCACTCCTTTTTTCCCCTCTCCTCTATGAGCTATTCATCATAGGACTTGACTCAGTTATGCATTTTACTTTGTGTGTGTAACTTTTAGCTCACCTACTACATAGGGTTTCATGCATTAATGGTTGGTTATAGATATTAATGACTCCAATATGGTATCAAATCCTTATTAACAATTTTTTTGACATTTCAAATCCTTGGTGATTTTTTTACATGAACACATTGTTGTTTACCAATTTTGGGTTGGTTTTTTTTCTAAGGTTTTTTATGGAGTTTCATGAAAGCTTGTGTAAAATCCATACATAAAAATGTGTCAAAATTGAAAACAAATTTCATTTTTTTTATGGGTTTTTTGAGTTATGAAGTGGGTTTCTCTTAATTTTTGAAGATCTTATATGATTTTTTGGTATTTTGAGGTTTTCTATTCAACGTAGTTTGAATAGCTTTAGGAGGGAAAAATAGGGCTCTTCTCCTCCAACTCAGTTTTGGCACCTTAGATCAATAACTATCTTTATCAATTTTACATGAAGCTATTGTTTTATTGAGCTCTATTCCCAACTTGGTAAGATATAGGTTTTTGTTTTCAACACATGCTCGAGGCACTCATGTCATTCATCAAGCTCAGCTTTCAACTCAACAAATTGAGTCTTGTGTTTGCCCATATAACATTCATCAATGACACTAATTATTCACCAAGCTCAAGGTCCAATGCTTATTGGGGATCCTTTCATTAAGGCATCTTGTCTACATCCTACCTTCCACATCCCTCATAGCCCTCTTGGTCCTACTCACTATCCTCTACTCACTACTCCCAATGCCACCTCATAGCTCACAATTAGCTCCTTTGAGTTTGCATGGATAATTTTTGTTATCTATTAGTTGTAGGATTATTTTTGTCCTTCATGAGTAATAATCAACATTTCTCTCCTATTGTATCATTTTTCCCATGGACCTTGTTTTAGAAACTCACTATTTTTGTAAACCACTATGCCCATTCGAGGTTTTAGGCATTTTATAAGTTATTTTTTAAAAAGAACAAGCTTATTTTTTTAATTTTATTATTATATGTGGGAGACAACTTTAAATTGTGGTGGATTTTATTCTATTAGGGTATCTTTTTAGGTGGGGTTATAGATTTTTTTGATTGTTTTTTTAAAACAAATAATATATTGTCTTATTTGGTGGAGGGGTCTCTTTGACTGAATATAGATCATGATAGTGGACAGAGACATTTTTTTTTAATATAAAATAATATCATTGGGGGTTTTTTTTAAAATAAAACTAATATATTATATTTGGGGTAAACACTATTGTGAGGAGACATTTTTATTGGTTTTTGTATAAAAATAATCTTGTATGGAGATTATTCACTTGGTCATATTGTTACCTCTTTCTCTTGTCAAAGATGGAAGGTGAGGCTTGGTTTGGTAGGTGGCCAAAACCCCTCACAAGAAAACTAGTTTCATCTCCTTCTTTCATTGTCTCCTTACTTGGCCCACTTTTTGTAATTGTACCTCTTGGATGCATTATCAATAAATCTCAACATCCTTCTAGTTTCACTTATCCATTGATCACTCAAGATGTATTATAGGTTATGTTTGACATATATAAGAGCATGATTATACTTTTAACATTATGGATGGGTCACTAATTTTTTTTATGAGGGGTAAGTATGTGTTGTTTTGTTTTTATTGTTCTTCTACACTCTATTTTTCTATATTGAGTTGATTCATGCACTTAATGCTCATTTAGATGCATTTTTTGTTGTACTCGATGTCCTCTTCATGACTGTACATTAATATTATAACTAGGGGGTCATTATAGTTTGTATTATATATTTTTACACTTTTATGATGAGGATATTTGATTCTACACTAGTGATTCTTATTGGGAAGACCAACTATGCTTCGTGGCATGCCTACATAGAATACTTACTCACAAGCAAGAATTATATCCCTTTCTTATATGGATATATTCTTATTTCCATTGATCCTATTTATTTTAATAAGTGGCATAATACTTGTGACAAGGTTTTTAGTACCATGTTGCTACATGTATCCATGGATTTTCATTGCCATGTGGATCATACAGTGTGTCCCTACACTATTTAGATCATCCTAAAATCTCTTTTTAGAGATCCTACTGATATTTACAGCACACCTCCTCCTTTGATTCATATTGTCTCTTAAAATACTATTGTAATCTATCCTCCTACTCCTATTTCCTATGATAACACATCCATGGTAGACAGTGATCTTCCTTCTATCGAGCCACCACTATAGGATGAGATTTTTACAGACCTTAGTTTTCCCATTCTAGATTATAATTTCATTCTTGTGTATGATGTTACTCGTCCATAGCCATAATATTTTCATGCTTCAGAGGACTCTACTATTTCTAATAAGAGACACTTTTGAGAGCATTGATGACTATTCTCTTCCTCTGGATATTTAGTCTACAGATCTGTGTGACTCATCTATAATCTCTTCTTCAACTTTGAGGGTTTTTGAGTTGTGCTCTCCACTTCCTATGGACATTATTCTTAAGAATATTCCATGTCATTCTTCTTCATTAGACTCACCTATATTTGATGACACTTCAAATCCTAATCATATTTTTAAGATTAAAGACTCTTCTTCTAGTATATACAACTATAATAGTGATGTGGACACACCTCTACCATATCCTTGTCACCTTCTAGATATTAAGGAGTTATTTCCTAATCCACCTACCTCTAGTCCACTTTATACATTACAGGGTGTAGGTATATTTATTTAGGACTCATTAGACACTAGGCAATCTACTACACACTTATAGGTCATTCTATAGTCCTTCATTTCCTCTATTTTCATTTCACATTAATTACATAGAGGAATTTCCCTACTATGCATGAGGATCAAAATTCCTTGTATAGGGACTACACCTTGGTGGAGATTCATTAGGAACTTGGAAAACTCATTCATTATTCTAGGGTGATCCACTCTTCACTACACCTACTTCTAACAAGTTCATTTTAGTGGCATTACATTCAATTCTTATGCATGATCTTCCCAGACCTATGCCACACTTTTGTTTTGGACCATATTAATATTTCATTTTACTATTTCCTTCATATTCCACTATGAAATGGGTAGACTTCTAGTACACCATTTATGGTATTCCTTTATCAAAAGAAAGAAACATTGTTTAATATGGATGGAGCTTCCTCAGTCTTTAGGCAGAGGATCTCGTCAGTGACATTCATCATTTTATGAGCTCTACTATAGGTAGCTTTAGCATATTTTATGGGGAATTATTTGTTATTCTCTATATGTGTTATGTTTTTCTCACTTGTGGACACATTATTAGTTTTACCTGATGTCCTTAGAGCATGAACTATTTATCTTTGCTCTCTTTTAAGGGAGGAGTTTTTCCTATGGTTTTTCTCCTTTTCTCTATTTTATGGTACCTCCTTAGGCCTCATTTTTAGGACCCAATTCTTCTACCCACCTAAGTTACCCTTCAATTGGGGTGTTAGTGTAGTTATTTTCCATTTTTGGTTTACTTTCATGTTTTTTCAATTAGCTTGCTTAGGTGTACACTTTTTATGGAGGAGTTACATTCTAAGTGGGAGTCACTCATAATTGAATATTCTAGGTATGAGAATATTTTGACCACCACCACTTGTCATGTGACCTCTAGCACTTTTCATATGGGAGTTACAAATTGACTCCTTCTTTTACCTCTCCTCCATGAGTTATTCATCATAGGACTTGACTCATTTATGCATTCTACTTTTTATGTGCAACTCTTGGCTCTCACTACTACCTAGGGTTTCATGCATTAATGGCTGGTTAGATATATTGAGGATTCCAATAAAAACTACCCTTGTACCAAAATTAGGTTTCTACATAATGACCTAATGTGATGTGTGTGCATGTGTATATATCAAAGAAAAATAAATAAGTGTACCTAGGAGAGTTCACAAAATATGTTGCATAAAAAATATATAAGAGTTATCAAACTATAAATAGGATTAATAATATCAAAATGTCAAAAGGAAAGATAATTTACCTTATTTTCATTTTTTAAATTCAAGAATATCTTGGAAAAAACATCCACACCATATGTCTAAAATGTGAAATTATATGTACTTGCAATATGTAGGAAATAGTTTCAAGAGAATCAATGTCTATATAAATCCAAACTCAAGGAAATGCTAAAGTGAAAGGAAAAAATATGGGAAAACTATGAATTTATCTTTGTAACTTCAATGTCTCATAATATTTATTATATCTAAAAATGTATGAGTCTAGTTGAGAAGACCAAGTGAAATATGTTTTCCACCACCATGTGATTGCTTCCATGAAAGGGAGTGATGGAATCTATTGTGTACCACCACATGATTACTTCTAGGTGTAGGAGTGAGGGATGGTATTTTAAATATTTCCATTTGATTTGAATCTTGGAGAAGTAAAAATAATCAACTTATATGCCCACTTTTTGAGGTTTGAAATAAATTTATGTATCACATATCTCAAAATAAATAGATTAACCATACCATATGTATGATAAAAAAAATAAAGTATTAAAATATAATCATAATTATATTTTATCATGAAAAAATGTGTAATAACTAACATGACTCATATGTGTCTAATTCTAAAAAATGTAGTAAACATAGTAATGAGATGCCCCTAGATGGGTGAGATGTAATCAATATAAGTGTACAAGTATCATGGAAATTTTGGGAAATATATAACCAATCTAAGCACAATAAGAACATTTGTCCTTATGATGGAAAACATATAATCAATGTAAACATGTAATATCAAGTAACCCTTAGATGATCATGGAAAAATAAAATAAGCACTAAGGTGAGGTGCCCTAGCATAATAAGTGTAGTATAAAATATATCTAAATAAAATATACACATGAGAGAATTTCCCTAATAGATGCATGATAAAAATTGTTAAAATGTGGAAGAAATCATATATATAATCAAAGAATATTTTTCATGATATATAACATGGCATCGATCATATAATTATGTAGGGTACATAATACAAGTATGGAAAGTATAGAAAGCACACCATTCAGAGTAAAAAATACAAGTAAAAAAATTCATGTCATAGAAATAAAATAAGCACAATCCTGTGACACAAAGTATATAATGGAAGAAATGAAAACTCATCAAGCATATACATGACAAAGGAGGCATGCAAAACACTAAGCACATGAACCAAACACATTGAGCAAAGGGAAAACAAAAAAGGTACAAAAAATAATAAGCATATAGATAAAACACTTCAAGAAACATATAATAAAAAAACATATGTATAACTAATCACAAAGCAATGCACAATGGAAAGGATAGACGTGAATGATTAATATCAAATTAAATCTCAATATTATAAGGTAAATCACTAAATATAGAGTATGAATAAATGTCAAAATATGACCCTAAAATTCCCCCAGAGTAAGCACGAAAGGTACTCATAGCTAAATATGAATCCATAATCATATGTATATACCTATATATCTTGCATATATCTCAATAATACCATAAATATGATGTTCATAAGCAATATATCTATCAACATGTAGATAATTTTGGATACATCATTATTTAAAAATACATATATCCAATGAAAAATTATCGTAAGGGAAAGTAGTCTAATATAACATACAAACTAGAGAGTGTTGATTTATAAAATAAGAGGTTTGTTAAATAATCTATCAAATCATGTTGGGATATATATGATAATCACCATAAGATATGAAATTTTAAGGACCAAAACTATAAGTATCGTGTATAAGTCATGGTGGAACCCATAACAAGGCATAACCATTATAGTTGTGTGTAATATCATTTGTTGTGCAACTAATGTTTCTCATACAATGAATTTTCTATTAATATGTGTTTATCTTGGAGACATACTACATGATTATTTTACTCTTATGGGAATTAATTTATGAGTTTGTATCTAATACACCCTATTTTTAGGCAACCATTTGAATAATATTTTAGGTTATCTTTTATGATTTTATTTGTCCTTAGGTTACACTTGTGAAAATTTTATATCCCTTTGACCTTGATGTTCAAATTCTAAGCATTTATGCACAATATAATGTATTTCTTTAATTTGGTGTATCAATGCAAAACCTACCAAAGCAATGTTTGATTTAGTAGGGGACACCACATGAAATATATTTTGAACTATATTTGGTACCACTCTAGTAGGTAAAATAACACAACCAAGGGGCTTCCTTATAAAATAATCATGTCTCGTGTTATCCAAAAAAGTATAGGCCAACTCATCCAAGATAATTCCAAGGCTATGAAAAAATTGTTCAGTACATATAGTCAAATTCAAACTATTTTCAACCATTATGCCATCTTTTTATTTTCCATATATAAATGTTTGTATAGATAGTGGTCCATCATATGAACTATCTTGTCGAATATCCTCTTCACTAAACATAATATGAGCAGAATTTTATTTTATAATTGATTGAATCAATTTCTCCAATGTAATTGTCAAGTGGATGTTGGTTATTTTTCATAGGCATATTATTTTACTTTGTTTTTTCTAACATATGGACCATACTATTATTAGTTATTTTCTCCTTTTGGGTAAATGTTTCATATGTCTTGGTTGGATGTGTATATCCATTAAATTTTACCATTTTTAATTAGATCTTGAATCTTGTGTTTCAAAGTGATACATTTATTCATAAAGTGTTCATGAAGTCTATGAAAATCAAAATATGTATTTGTATCAAAATATATAGGAAATGTTATTTAATTATCAAGTTTCTTAGTTGGAGGTAGATTTATCTTATTGAATTTAATTAAATTCTTCAAGACATTTTGAGGATTTCAACTTAACCTTGTAAATTTCCTACATTCATTTTGATGTAACACAAACTTCTTCTATGGTTATTGTTGATGTTCTAGATTACACCCTAGTTGAATAGAAGATTATTCAATTCTTTTACTCAAATCTCACCCAACATGGGATTGATCTTAGGTTTTGGGTATCCTAATAATGGATTAGAGGAGAAGGATGGCTTCCTTTTGGATCTATCACCTAAACTAAACCTAAATTAGCACTTCTTTGGAAAAAGGAGAGAGATTTTGACATTAACTTATAAAATCATGTAAAATACGTGATGCACAAATTATTTGATCACTCAAACTCACACAAAACACATTATGAGACACTTTCAAGACTAAATAATATCAATCTCACATAAATATTTCAAAATAAGGCATTAATAAATTATCAAATTAGAATGAGAGGGCAAATATCCACTTTTAAGCTAGACAACAAACTATAAATTGTACTTATAATGACCTATGAGAGATAAAATTAGTTTATGAAGGTGAATAAACTCAAACATAGATAAGGAACATGCATTCACTTAACCATAGTACATGATTTCATGGAAAACACTTCATTCTAGCTTGTAAAATGGTGTAATTTAGTCTTTATTTGAATCAAAAGGTGATACAGTACAAATCTTGGTAGATTCTAGTCATACTAAAAAGAGGGATCTATTTTAAATCTTGGAAGCCTATATTTATAGAAAATAGAAGGAGAGAGAGAAAATTGAGCAAATAGAAAACATTAAACAAAGTCTAACTACTCTTGATGGATTACCATTCTTGAGGATGTTGAGTCATAGTCTTATCAAAAAGGAACAAATTATGTAAAAGAATTAAATATCCATTACCCTTATCTAATTTCCTGGCCTTTTCTTAGAACTCCATGTTATTATCTATATAATCTGTTGACAAGGACCATGTCTTAGAATTGGTAAAATTATGCCACATCTACCTTAGGTATCCATCTATACCTATTTATTGAAAATGTGACTTAGATGATAGGTAAAATGCCTATCCATGATCACATTTACATATGCATTTTATTCAATATCAAACATAGGTCATTTATAGGTGAAAACTAATCTCAGACCATTAGTTTTCACATAGTCATATTATTCTTGAAAACCTGCAAACTATTTGATTTTGTTTCATAATCACTAGTCCATCTTTGATCTTTGTATTTAGTCCAAAAGAGCTATTTTACCTATATAGAGATCCACTGGAAATGTTTGGTCCTATTAGTTCCATCTAGTTCCTGCTCAAGCTCTAATTCCTACATCTTTACCTTGTTCAAGTCTAAAAATGCCTTATCAACTTTCATCAAAATATCTTGGGCTTGTCCTTCACTTTTGGCTGTCAATTTCCAACTCAGACCATTTACATTGTACCTAACTATCTTTATGATTATTGGTCCCATATATATGTTAACTTATTGACTCTACTCACACTTTTAGATCTTACTTGTCTGGATGAATGATGATCATTAATCTTCTACCAATTGAATGCATTATTGACACTTTTCATGCATGCATTTTCTTATGAGATTTAATGACTCCTTTGAATTATGCTCACCATTAGATCTAAATGTATAATCAAGCATGGACCGTTAGATCTAATGGGACCTAATATTTAAAATCTAATTGCTACTTCAATAACTTAACATTGATGTCTTCACTCCTATCAAATGATATTCATGTAACTGTCATTAATGTTCATGCAACCATCATTGACATTTGCATAACCATCAATTTTAATTTCAAAAATATTTGTTTTGCTTGAGATTAAAATTAATGTTAGCATGAACATCTTATGTTATAGGTCCAAATTTAGAAAATTATAACTTGAGCCAGAAAGCTCGTATGAACTTGAAACTTTTAGAGCATATTCCTAGTATATAAAACTATAATTAAACTTGATCTACTAGTTATGCAAGGCTTTCTAAAAAAAATACAAATTTCACAAGTGGACTAGTCCATTTGGTCCTACATGACATTTGGTGATGGTCTAGATCTTAAAATTTGCACAATCCATCTTTTACTTAATCTTTCAAGGTTCTGATGATCTCCTAAAGCTTGGGTAACCTGGTTCATATTTTTAGACATCATGAAAACTGCTTGGACCCTTCACCTATAATTGTAGACATGTCCCTTAAAGATCAATCAAATCACACTTTAAGCTTGCTTGAAATGTTTCAAAATATTTTCAAAAGTTATATGATCTCCACCTGAGGTCTATCTACTCCTTGTGACATTGGGTCACTCTTCAATTAGGATCATGTTCCTTCTACTAAACTCTTGTACTAGGCATAATTTGGTATGTAGACCAAATTTGGTCAACATATTTAGCGATTTGGTTGCGTAGATATCTTTTTATACTCGATAACTCAGACCAAATATATGATTCTTGGACTATTTTAATGATACATGGACAATTTACATTGACTAAAAGACATCATTTTGACTTACAAAGACAAAATTCCAGCATACAGGAAAAAAATTGAAAGGGAAACTAACTTAATAAATCAAAAGTAACTAACCTACTAAACAATTGTGTAACAAAGCACTTATTTGGGACAAGACATAAAGGAAACTAATGTGTTACAAAAATAATTAGATAAAAAAACAAGAATAACTATGTATAGGGAACTTAGCTTCCTTAATAGCAATGATTTAAATGTATCCCATTGACTAAGATAGGAAGCTCTTCACCATTCATCCTTATGAGTTGTAAATTATTTTAGAACTTGAAGTTGGAGATTGTATATGGTCCACTTCATAGAGAGTTAAATTTTTTGTGCCTTCTTGGCTTAGCTTTGTCCTCATCCCACTTAAGGGCCAAATCTCCTTTGAATCTTCTTGAAGAACCTCCTTTATCAAAATATTTCTTCACCATTGCTTGATGTGCCTCCATAGGTAACATTAAATGGTTCCTTGTCTCTTCTAGCTCCATGAATTCATCATATCTTATTTCCATTGGCTTACTCTCCAAAATCTCAAATTGATGCATTAATTCCAAAGCAGAGAATTCAAGATAAATAGGCAATCTTGCTTCCTTACCATATACTAACTTGTATGAAGAATTGGCAATTGACCTCTTATAGGTTATAATGTCATCCCATAGAGATAACTTCAATTTTATATGACATGATCTCTAATTTTTTTCAATATTCCTAATGGTTTTCAATAAATTCTTATTAGTGGACTCAGTAAGGCCATTGCCTTATGGATAATAGTTTGATGAAATGTTGAGAAAAATACTATGTTGAACTACCCACTGGTTGATCTTAGACCCTAAAAAATTCATATAATTATTAAAAATTATAGGTGAAGGGACCCCAAATCTAGTAATCAAACCTTCATAGAAATCCAAAACACTAGTTTCATTAGCTTCTTTTAATTCTACTGCATCTATCCATCTGGTAAAATAAAATGTGTCAATTAAGATCCAATTATGTCCTAAGATTAAAGGGGGATTAATAAGACCAATAAAGTCCAATCCCCATTAGGCAAAGGTTTTATTACTAAAATTAGCTGGAGAGGTAAGGCTACAAGCTTCTCATTTCCAACAAATATGGCACACTGTCTACATTTATTGACCCTTGTATGATAATCACCAAATAAACTTGGCCAATAATACCCACCTCTCATTACTTATGGGTTATGATCCTTGTTGAATAATGTCCTCCACTATTTCCATCATGGAATTTCTCAACTAACCTCTATGTTTGACTTGGTTCTATGCATTTTAGCAGTATGCCATTGATATCCTTTTTGAATAACACATTATCAACAAGAAGAAAAGGAATTGATTGTAACCTAAAATATCTCTTTATTGAAGGAGTGAGATGAGAAGGATAGGTATCATCTTGTAAATATCTTACCATATCTTAGAACCATCTATAAGATGAGGTTTGATTAGTTTTAATTTCATCATCATTTGACACCATACCCATCCCATTAGTCTTCTGCAAGTATTGGGCTAGATGTTCACAAAGTCCTTTGCCTCTTACCAACCTTGTGACTTTGATCTCAATATCATATTCCATGATCTTGGTTATCCAACCAGCTCTCTTACTATTTATATCTTTATTTAGAAGGAAATATTTGACACTTGGATTTGTAACCATTAAATGTATCTTATTACTAGATAGCAAGTACCTAAAATTTTTAAGAGATTTTATGACTAAAATTACATGCTTCTCAATAAAATAATACATTGTTTCATATTTTTTAGAAGAAAATATTTGACACTTAGATGTGCAATCATCAAATGTATCTTTTTATTAGACATCAAGTACCTAAACTTCTTAAGAGATCTTATGATTGAAAGTGCACTCTTCTTAATAAAATAATAACTTGTTTCATATTCTTCTAAGCATTAACTGAAGAAGGCTATTGGCTACTATAAAGTCTCTTTATCCTGCTACATAAGAATACCTAAAATTATGTCAACATTAGCATAGGTGTATAAGAAGAAATCCTTTATGAATTCAGGGTTGAGGACTGTAGGAGCACTGCCTATAGCTTTTTTGATCTCTTCAAAGCTTATTATTCCTCTTTTGGACCAACCAAAACTCTGACCCTTATTTAGCATATTTGTGAGTGGCCTAGTTAAAGTAGCAAAATGTAAAATGTATCTCCTTATGAAATTGATCTTGTTTAAAAATATTTACTAGGCTTTCTAATGCTTAAGTAAGGAAAGTACAAGAATTGACTCTATCCTATCAAGATTTATACTTGTACCATATTTTGAAATTATATGTCCAAGAAACCTAGCTTCATGAACAAAGAAAACACACTTTTTTGGATTCAAAGACATTCTAAATTCCTTGCATCTTTCATTCACTTATCTGAGATAAATCATATGCTCATTTACATTATTAGAGAATACTATTATTTCATCTAGATAAACAAGTATATACTTGTTAAGGAGACCCTAAAATGTTATGTCCATAGATTTTTGAAAATTAGATCTAGAATTAGATAAACCAAAAGTCATTTTTTATGTATGAAAATGTCCTCCATTTTATAGTGACGGTTGTTTTGCACTGGTCTTCTTCTTTGACCAAAATCTGGTTATATCCACTATATCCATCCAATAAGGAAAACCTTTCTGAACTTGCAACTAGTTGTAGAATGTACTCCATTGATGGAAATGGATAGCGGTCTTTAAGAGAGGCCTTGTTTAAGTCACAAAATTTAACAAATAGTCTTATTTCATCATTCTTTTTTATACTAGAACAAGTTTTATCACCAAAGTTGAGTTCTTAATTGGAAATATTATACCTAACTCAATGAGCTTATAGAGCTCAACTCTCATCAAAGGCTCAAGGTTTGGGTTAATCAGCCTTTGTCTTTGATTGACTAGCCTAGTCTCATCTTCTAACTCAATGGTATGTTGAGCTAGACTTAGATCAAATTTTTTAAGGTCATTGTACTTCCATGTAAAGACATCTATAAAATTCAAACATAACTCAATAAAAGTTTTTTTCTCTAAAGATGTGCAAACTTTTCCCAACTTTAATCTCTTACCAGTTGTAATCTCTATATTTATATAGTGTTCTTCCTTGGTTGATAAACCAAACTTTATTTTCTCAAATCATCATCTCTGTTGAATATATTTTCAAGGGTGACCAATCTTTTAGATAACTTATTTGTATTTAATTTCACAATTTGGTCATCATATTGTTACAAATGATTGTCTTAGTTCCTTGAGGAGAACTTAGCTTCCTCTTATAAGAATTTGATAATCTGACTATCATCTTCAAATACTTTCCAATTATCACGGTTGTCTAGAATGAAATGTCTTACAACTACCTTGATGTGTAATTGAACTTTTTCATTTTTATGTCATCTGAGATACTGAATTGTGACCCAATAGTAGTTAGCCTATCTGCATACTTGTTATTTTTCTTGATATGGCCTAAATATTGAAGGCTGAAAGCCTTCAACTAGGTCTCATAATCTATGTTTATATGACCTAAGTAGTGGATTCTTTCATATATTAAGTCCCCTTGGTAAACTACCAATTCACTGTCTCCAAAAACTTGTTAAGAATTGACTTTCATCTTTCTTTTCCATTGCAAACCATGTACTAGTGCTTCATATGTAGTAACATTATAGGAAAAACCAAATTGAAACTTGAGATAAGATAAATACATTTGATTGGTTAGAGAAAGTAACATCATTTTAGCTCCAGTGCCATGTTTATTTCTAGATCCATCAAAATATAGTTGTCATAGTCCATCATTGGGCTGATCATCTTTTATCAATGTTAGAATTGGTCCATCATTTTCATGAAGACAATAGACACCAAGTCCTTCTTATTCAATTATTTTTTATGGGTCATGTCCATGAAAATCAGAAGACCATTCATCAAATAAAATATCTGTAACTCTATTTAGAGGTGATTCAAATTCTACCTCGCTATTTTCTAATACTTTATTTGAGATAACATAATTAGTGTTTAACATACTTAGCATATATGGCTCCAAATGAAATATTATAATAAGTTTAGAAAATATTTTCACCTTATTACCATACCTAGTTATTAACATTAAATAGGTCCAATAAACTAAAAAATATCCTTCAATATTTGAAGTAAAGTTTCTTGACAGACACATGGCAAAATAGGAATGCAAGTCTACTACTACTACATCTTGTTGAATAATAACATTGAGGCAAGTATGTAATATCAGTGTTAGATCTTTGATTATGCCTACTATATTTTTGGTGAGCTATCTAATTTAAATACTCCTTTGGTATTTGGATCATTGAAATATTTATCCAAGAAATATTCAAAAAATGACAAAAGAGTGAAAAAAATGAATAAACAAGTTATCTCTTCAATGCAAATCAAGATTGAGATAAAGATCTTTGATGTGGGAAAATCAAATAAATTAGTAAAAAAAACCCACATGATAATATTAAGAGACTTTTCAAAAACTTCTTTGCATGAGAGTATAAAATATAAGATTTAGAGAGAGCATAAGTTTTCTAGATGAAGAAAAAGAAGAGAGGATAAACTCTTTTATAGAGCTAGAGCAATAATGAGAGTTACAAAAGACTCATTAATGACCTTACAAGTCTCTTAAATATGTGTGCCACTTGTAGCCTAATCCCTTACAAAATAAGGAGGGTGTGTCCCAAGTTTAGGATGGGAGGTTACATGTAAATAACTCTTTCTAAATCCTAAGTTGACCAAAGAAGTGAGTGTCACCTCATAGAATCCAGATTTATGGGAATTTATAATTCCCATAAATATAAATTTTTCACAAAAAATGAATTTAAGACATAAAATTATCCTAAATAAAGAGTAATACTAACACTTCTTAAACTTTATTTAGGGGTTCACAAACAAACAAGAAGGGAAGAAACATCACTAACTCTCCCCCTTGATGAGAACTTTCTTCAATCTTAACTTATTATAAAAGAAGATAAACTTGTCTTTGCATAGAGGCTTAGTGAATATATCAACCATTTGTTCTTCAATATGATAGAAAGAGATAAGTATTTGATTGTCTTCAATAAGTTCACACTGAAAGTGATGTTCAATCTCAATGTGCTTGGACCTTGCATGAAAAACCAATTTTTTTGCTAAGGTAATTACACTTTGATTATCACCAAAAATTAGAGTAGTTGAATGTTGTGGATGGCCCAAATATACAAGAAGTTGTCTAATCTAAATATCTTCTTTTATAGCATGATTACAAGTTTTATATTCAGCTTCTATGGAAGATAGAGGTACAATTTTTTATTTTTTACTATTTCATGAAATAGTGCTAGAACTCAAGGAGAATCAATAACCACTAGTGGATCTATGATCATTTAGATCACCAACCCAATAAAAATCTAAATAACTTGCCAAAAAAAAATTATTATTTGACGTATAATCGATACCATAAGTTAGAGTACCTTTAATATAACAAAGAATTCTTTTAGTAACTTTAAAATGAGCATCTTGAAATTTAGACATGAAATGAGAAAATAAACCAACAAAAAAAGAAATATCGGGATTAGTATGAGTAAGATAATTTAAACTTATAATTAATTATCTATATAAAATTGGATCAACATTTTTTATTTGCATGTCATTAAAAATTTTAACACCAAGTTTGCAAAGAGTAGCAACAGGTTTACAATCTAGCATATTAAATCTAGATAATAATTCATATTCATATTTAGATTAAGAAATAGAGATGTTATCATTTTTTTTTCAAACTTTAATGCCTAAAAAATAATGTAAGAAATTGAAATCAGTCACTTCAAAAGTATTCTTTAAAGCATCTTTAGTGCAAGAAACTATTAAACTATTACTACCATTTATGATTAAGTCATCAATATATAAAACAATGCTTACTATGTCATTTGGAGTATTTTTGATAAAGAGATTAGGATCATTAGAGATTTTAGTAAAGCCTTGAGCTATAAAGAATTGATAAATTTTAGAGTACCATTCTTTAGGAGATTATTTTAAACCATAAATAGCTTTATTTAATTTGCATACAATATATTTATTATCTTTATTTATAAAATTAGGAGGTTGAGACATGTAAATTTTTTCATATAAGTCACCATTTAAAGAATCACTTTTAACATCAATTTAATAAATAGGTAAATGCATATGAGTAGCTAAAACTAAAATAACTTTAATAATGAGCATTTTAGCAACAAGAGCAAAGGTTTCACTATAATCAATTCTTTCAATTTGAGAAAAATTGTAGCAACAAGTCTAGCTTTATGTTTCTCAATTTGGTTATTAGAATGGAACTTATTTTTAAACAACCATTTACAACTTACTAAATTATGCCCTTTAGGTAAAGGAACTAAGCCCCAAGTGTTATTAGAGATCAAAGAGTTGTATTTATCAAGAATAGCTTTTTCCCAATGAAGGTGAATTTGAGCTTGTTTTAAATTTTGAGGATCATTGTTTTGCATAAGTTTAGACATTAAAACATAATTAAAAATGTATTGTCTAGTTCTACGAGTATCATTAAGATCACCATTAATTTTTGAATCTTTTATAGTAGTTTTGGCCCATTTAAACATAGTTTTAGGTGGAGCAAGACAAGAAGAAGGAGAAGGAATTGAAGTAATATCATCATTATGCAACACATCATTATGATCATTATTATAATCAAAAGGAAAAGAATCAAAAATAATATCAAGAGAATCTGAATTGGAATTACAATCAAGCACACCATTTTCAACAATATTAACATCTCTTTTAATCTTGATTTTGTTAGTTTGAGGATCATAAACCCTATAGGCTTTAGATGATTCATAATAACTAAAAAAAATAGAAGTGTCTACTTTATAATATAATTTTGATGCTTTTCAATTGATATATGAACAAATTCATCACAACGAAAGATATGTAAATATTTTAAATTAGATTTTCTACCACTCCAAGCTTTTTTAGGTGTAATATTTAAAATATATTTAGTGGGATTCCTATTAATGAGATAAACAAAAAAATACATGACTTCAGTTCAAAATTTATAATGCATATTTTTAGCATGCAACATACACTTATTCATTTCAGTGACAATTCTATGTTTACATTCAATAACACCATTTTGCTCAGGTGTGTAGGAAATAGTTCTCATGTTTAATTCTATGTTGCTTATAATATGCAAAAAAATTATTATTAACATATTATGTACCATTATCAGTGCATAATATGCATAAATAACAATGAGATTATTTTTTTATAAATATATGAAAGTCAATAAAAGTATCTAAAACTTAATCTTTAGATTTCAAAAAATAAATCCAAACTCACCTAGTATAATCATCAAAAAATGTTAAGGCATACTTAGCACCATTTAGAGGAGTTTGCATAGGGCCTAAAAGATCACTATAAACTAAATAAAACTTTTCAGTAGCACATCAAGAGTGATTTTTAGAAAAGGATTCTCTATAAATTTTACTAGTCATACAACCATTACAAGTAGAAGTAATGAGAGAAATGTTAAGAAAACCTTTCATCATATTGAGTGTGTTCATGAGAGTAATAATTTGGTGATTGATATACCATAATATTTCATGCCACAAGTTATCATCATTATAAAAAAGCAAAGTATGAGAAGATGAAGGAGAAGAGAATCTAGTAAATTTGAATAAATTATCATTGTCTATAAAAGTAGTAGCAACTACTTGAAAATATTGTTTTTTAGATTTAACATAATAAGTATCATTAATAAATTTTACTTTTAGTCCTATTTGCATAATTGAGGGATGGAAAGTAAATTCAATTTCAAATCAGGAATAAGTAAGACATCATGTAATTCATCATTAGGAATTTTAACATTTTATATGGCTTCAACATTATAAGAAGCATGATTTGCAAGATTTAAATGATTGTTAAAATATCTGGTTTTAAACAAGTAACCAATTGAGTATTAGATATCATATATTAAGTAGCACCATAATCAACAATTTATTCAATAGGAGAAGCATTCAAAACATAAGTAAAAGTAGTTCTAATATTATACTTATATTTTGTTTGAGTCTTATTTTTACTAGTGCTAGTAGTGTCTTTAACTTTAAGTTCTCTATTTTTGATATCACATTTATTTTTAAAGCAGTGATCTTCATCATGAGTGTTTTTTTACAATAATTATACACTAATTTTTTCTTAGGTTTAGAGTTAGATTTTTAATATTTTGTATCATGTGTATTATTAGACTTAACATATTTTTTGTTATTCTTATTTTGATATTTAGAAACAAAATCATGTTCATTAGTCTTAAGACTACTAAATTGAATCAACTTTTGCTCTTCTTAATGTAATAAGGTATAAAATAATTCAAAATCAATATAACAAATAGAGTAGGAAAAGCTAGTTGAAAATGAATATTCATAATAAACTGATGAAAAGGTTGAAACAAATATTTCTTCATAATAATATGAATCAAACTTAAATTAAAAAATTTAATGCCTAAACCAGCAAGCTGAGAATTTAAATAATGAAATTTAATCAAAAAATCATCCATAGATTTAAAATCATTATATTTTAAATCAGATAATTGATCTTGAATTTAAATTTTATGAGATTCATTCACAACATCACAATTAGATTTAAATTCAGACCAAGCAGTGGAGGTACGAGAAAAATCATCAATATAGATATGTAATTTAGGGGTCATGGCCATGCCAATCGATCCTAATGCCTCATCATTTTTTTCTTGTCATTTCTCTTATATTTTTGTAGAGGCATCTTAGAGTTTGATTGAGGATCTATGTCGTCTACTATGCATACCAAATTTTTGAAAGTGAAAATGTATTGCATATGCGATTTTCATAGATGGTAACTGGTGGACGTGAGTTTAAATTTAGATAATGATTGAGTCATTATGCCTTGAAATCTCACCCAAGACCTAGAAAGTGAATAGGTGAAAAAATTCACTTAAGCAAGAAGTGTACAGGAGGGAAATAGAACTAGAAAGATGACTTGTCAAAATGCAAAAAGAATGTCTTAACAAAGAAAAGCTGGAAAGGCATTACGAACCAAAATTTTTAAAGGATTAATTTTTCCAAACGGTCTGAAAAAATATAAATGAAAGATTTCCACTTTATGGAAAAAAATTAAAATTAAAAGTGAAAAAAAAAATCTTCTTTTAAACTTTAACTGAATATAAAAATGTTGAAAATTGTAAATTTTGAAAAGTTCTTTTTTTCAAAGAATGAAAAAAAATTGTAAACAAATTATATTGATTTTTTTAAAACTTTGAAATTAAAACAATTTTTAAATGCCCCTCTTTTTTAAAAAAAGAGAAAAAAATTATAAATGTTTTTTTAAAGTTTATAGGAAAAAAAACATGGAAAAAAATTCTCTTGTTTTATTTTGTTTTAAACTTTGAAGAATGAGAGAAACAAATTTATTTTTTTAAACTTGCATAAAAAAGCAAAAGGATATTTATTTATTTTTTTTAAAATAAAAGCTACCAATTAAAAAAAACTTTAAATAAAAGATAATATGCCACAAAGAAAGAAGGATCCAGAGAGATACCTATCAGAGGGCAGTAAAAAAATTGTTTTTGTTTGCAGATGTAGCCAAAGGAGATAAATGGTCTTATAATAAAGAAAGGTCCCCTTTTTTGTACAAAAAAATATAGACCTATGTGGAGGAAGAGAGGGTTGTTAAACTAATACAAATGTTGTACAAACTATGTAGTCAACCATACAACTGAGCAGTAGAGAGAGAAAAAAAAGGTTAGGGGGTGATGCCTCAATTGAGAGGAGGTAGAGAAAGGAAAGATAAATCTTTGCTTTTTGAAGGGAAAAACATAGTTTATTGGCAAAAAACTATAAAATTTCCAAAAAATGTTATATTTTATTGATTTTGAATGTGAACAGTAGATCTAACCAAATATAGAGATCTAAAGAAAAAAATTAAGAGTTACTTGAAATCTAAAAAAAATAAGATTTCTAGAAATATTATGTTTAGATTTTTTTTTTAAAAATTACTTGAAAGTCCCTTATTTCTACAAAAAAAAGAGTTAGCAGGAAATCAAGAATTAAAAAAATGTGTTTTTTTATTAAAAAATAAGTTAGCATAAAAAAAATCTTCTTACTTTCCCTCTACAATAAAATATAGAGTTAAAGGAAAGGGCAGAAAAAAATTATAATGCTTGAAAAAAAAGGAGAAAAAGAATCTCTTTTTTTTCTTTTTTAAAAAAAATTACTTGAAACATAATGTGGCTGAAGAAATACCTAAAAAAAAGGAGTTAAGAGCCACAAAAAAATTTAAAAATAAGGAAAAAATGGATTTAGATGAGAATGCAAGGGTGAAGCCCTTGCAAAAAAAAATTTGATATCCTTTCTACAGCATACACACTCTTAAAAAAAGTCAATAAAAATGAACTTGACTCTGATACCATCAAAGATTTATCCAAGATACGTTCAAAAAATGACAAAAGAGTGCAAGAAATTGAATAAATAAGTTACCTTTTCAATGCAAGTCAAGATTGAGAAAAAAATATTAAAGTAGGAAAATTGAATGAATCGAAGAAAAAACCCACGTGATAATATTAAGAGACTTGCCAAAAAATTCTTTACATGAAAGCACAAAATAGAAGAATTAAATAGAGCATAAGTTTCCTAGATTAGGAAAAAGAAGAGAGGAGAAGCTCTTTTATAGAGCTAGAGGAATAATGGGAGTTATAAAATACCCTATTAAGGACCTTGTAAGTCTTATAAATGTGTGCGCCACTTTTATCCAAATCCCTTACAAAATAGGGAGGGTGTATGCCAAGTGTAGAAAGGGAGGTTACATGCAAGTAACTCTTAAATCCTAGGTTGACCAAAGAGGTGAGTGCCACCTCAAAAAATCTAGATTTATGAGAATTTATAATTCCCATAAACATAAATTTTTCACAAAAAAAAAAGAACTTAAGATAAATAAAATTATCCTAAATAAAGGGTAATACTAACAATCATATATAAGACCAAGCTTTTATGCAATTTGCTTGAACATGATAGTACTACTAGCCCCACTATCTACCATACAATTATGGACTAAATAGTCACCTACTATCAAAGAGAGATAAAAGGGAGAGGTTTTATTTGATTTGACATTAGTTTTGTCCACCTTTGTCATGTTATGTATATATTGATCAGATTGCTTGTTTTTTTGTTTAAACTGGCCAAGACAACTCCTTGTTTTTTAACTGGTTCTTTAGATACCTTAAGATCTAAAAGCTCTTGAATAAGATTTTTCTTTATCTTGGAATGGCAAGGGAATCCTAAAAGCTAATGCTAACATTTTATTTTTTCATTTTTTCTATTATGCTAAAAGATGCTCCACTAATGTTTGGCTATAACTTTTGAGCCACGAGGCATTCTCTAGTTAGAAACATTTAGATAATGTTCACTATCTCTACATTCTAAATCTTCTATGCTATAGTAATATCAATTTGATCCTTAACACTCTTGGAAATAAAATTAATAACACTAGAAGTATTGTTCACACCTTGAGCTTCCTCAACTACTCTTATTTTAGCTCTAGTCAAAGTTGCAACTTGACCATTTGTGTTGCTAGTTTTACCAACTTGGTTGAATTCAATGTGATCATCTAATTTCCAATTAACATTGATATCATTAGGCTTCCCTATAACTTGTTGAGATTATCTTTGGAATACCATAATCATGTCTTGATATTGACCACCTTGAAGAGAGAACTCTTTGTGTCATTTATGGCATAGTAATATCTTGTGATATCAAGGCTTGATTTTGGATGTTATTTGGATTCAAAGGCTACCAATTTGAATCTTACATCAAGCTATTTTGAGGAATAATATATTTTGAATTGGAAGGTACATTTGGATCAATGATTTCATATGGATTAGTTTGGGTTATGGCTCCTTGATTTTGATAAGGTTGCATATTGTCTTTGAAACTTTGATAAGAGGGTCATTGGTTATTGAAACATTGATAAGTGTTCTAGTTTTCCTATTGGTAAGGTCTACCTTGGTAGTATTGTCTCTTGAGTTGAATAATATCATTTCTAAAATCTTGTAACATGATTTTTAGATCACCAATCTCATTAGCTTCATTAGGAAGGGCTATAATTTATACTTTTGGAGATGTAATAGGGGTTATAGATGGAACTTGAGGAACTTGAGGATGAGGAACAGGTTGAAATTATGGGAATATATATATTATAGGCCCTTAAGTGAGTTTACTAGCTTTTATTAAGCTATTTTCTACTCTTATTATAAGTTCATAGGCATTTGGCAAGGTATTACCACTCATAGACTGTATCATGACACTTATATCAAAATTAAGGGCCTTAAGATAGTACAAAAATGCATACTCTAAATTTGGTCTAACTAATGCAGGGATCCTAGTCTATGTCATTCAGAATCTGAGGTTAAAATCAGATATGAACTCATGAAGGTACTTTGTATGGTAGTCAATTATTCAACTAAAGATAGATGATCAGACTTATCTTCAAATTGCCTAACAACTAAGGTTGCACCTAAATCATCCAAAGTAGCAATGGAGATCAAAAGAGGGTTTATATACCATTTAAATGTTTTTTCCTTGAAATAAGTAGCAAGCAATTTGATAGCCACATTATCTTGAGTAACACTGTGAATAGAACATAGATTGACAACATCTTAAATATGCTCAATAGCAGTAGTTTTATCCCATTTTTTTTAGAAGAAAGGGATACTCTTGAAGGTAGACACAGGAATGTCATCATATTGGGATAAATTTAAGGGACTACCCTTATTAAATAGAATAAACACTTGATTTATGATAACCATTTGAGCAAAAGAGATTTGGCTTATGGAGATAATAGATTGGACTAAAATAATAGGTTGACCAAAGGATGAATGTTGTTTTGAAAGATAAGGTCTTGTATTATTGAATCTTGATCTTTTATAATAAGTAGAAGGTAATTAAATATGTTTAAAAGGAATACCTTTACTTGATGATCTTGTTTTAACCTTTGGCATGAAAGCACCGTCTAGAAGATACTATAAACTCTACAACTTAAAGGATATTCAACTTTTGATGATGGTATTGTTATTAATCAAACTTACACCCCTGTGAAGGTAATTTTAGGCCTCCATAGTCTATTAAAATATGGAAATAATTCTAGGCTATGGGTAACCTAATCAGTGGATTGAATCTCTAGATTGTAAGGGTTGGATCCTTTTGGTATATCAATTAAGATCTTTGCTCTACGCTACAAATTGCCTGGGAAAAGGGAGAAAAAAAACTTAAAATAAAATATTATCTAATGATGGTGACACACCTGAATGATTGGTTGATCCACTCATTTATAGCTCCTAAAAATATTGATTTAGACAAGAAAAAGGTTGAACTTTCAATTCTAATTGATCAATATGCATAAGTATTTCATGAAAAAGTTCTATCTTGTGATCAAAGCTTTAGGGAAATAATGGAATAGGCATGATTCAAGGCACTAACCATCCACTTTCATCTACTATAAATTCAACTAAAAGACACTTAAACACAAATCATGACCTACATACTTTGACTAGCTAGTCACTAGGTAAGATTTAAGACTTGACAAAGAAGAAAACTCTATCACTTATACAAATCAATGACAAAATACACTATACCAGCTTGTTACAAATTGAAAATAATAGTCTTTCTATTAATATAAAAAAAATTAAAACTTAGTATTTGGTAGAATTTTATCTTGCCAAAAGAGGGATACAATTCAAGGTTGAAAAGCTAACTTATATAGAAAAATACACAATAGCCAAGAGGTTGGTGTTGAAAATAGAAGAAGAAGATAACTCTTTCACTAGCCTAAGTCCAATTTTTGTTATGCTAAGATAACAAATCCTTCTAAATTTGTATTTTCTTATTTTTATCCTACATGAAAATCCTTTGGCATTAAAAAATATATAGTGGGCTCAAGCTTGGACTAATCTGCCTCATGCATGATATCACACCAACTTTGGATGTCTTGATTTTAGTTTGAAGTGACTTGAGGCTGAGTTGGAACGTTTGAAAGTCTTTCATCTACATGAAAATAATGAGTAAATGTGGCACTTGAGAATTATTCAACTCTAAATTAAGAATAGTCAACTTCACAAATATGAACAGTCAACTCTACATCTGAATTTGGAACTCCACTTGAACTGCTGAAACATTTGAAATTATTTAAGCTTTCAATGTTAAATAACTTGAGTCCTTCATACAAATGAGTCTCCATTTTTATAACTAAAGGTGTCATGTTTAAAATGGTTACACATCTTGGACATGTCTAATTATGTTTATGGTTATTTGCATTCTTATTAACCTATTTATTCACTATTGAAATCCCTCACTTTATCTGACTCTTCATTTCTATGCATGTTCTTTTGTTTGTCCATGCTATATTTTCCTTGTGGAATTTATTTTGGCTTTTTCTTGTTCATTATCTTTCCTATTCATTTTCTTTGTCTTATTTTTCTTTCATTTTAATTAGAGTTGTCAATTCTTTGTAATGGTCAATCCCTATTTATTTCCTTCAGACAAAAAGTCTGAAGGAAACTTGTAGCTTTTCTTTTGTCCATTTCTCTGTGGCCTTTTTCCCTTGGATTCCCTTGGGTTTATTCTTTAGGTCTTTTCATTTTTCCACTTTCCCATTGACAAATTATCCACAAGAATTGTCCCTCCCATCTATGCTTGTAAGGATCTTTGTCTTTTCCTTCAAACAAAATTTCAGAAGGAATTACTTCCTCGGCCTTTTGTCCACTTTCAAAATTCTTATTTGGAATTATGTCCTTGAATAAAAAGTTTGAGACTTTCCTCTTTGGGTTTCTCCTTTCTTTTTCTAAAGGAATTCCTTCAAACAAATTATCTAAAGGAATTCCTTTGGACTTCTTGCCATGGACTTTATCTTCCTTCAAATAAAAATTCTGAAGGAATAGTTGTCCTTCCTTTCCTTATAGTGACTTTCTCAAAGGGCACATACCCTTCGATATTGTTACAATGAATTTTTCCAAAGGGCACATACCCTTCAGGTTTTTGTAATAACCTTTTGGAAACTGAATGAACCCTTCAGTATTCCATTTGAAGTTTTTGAAGTGAACCTTCTGAAAGGGCACATACCCTTTGGGATTCTTTCTAATGTCCTTTTGCCTCCTAAAATTGCCCTTCAAGATTTTCCAAAAGACCCTTTGGCTTAAAGAGATGACCCTTTATCTTTACTAAAAGACCCTTCATTCAGACATCTCTCTCATGGATAATTCCTTCTAATAAAAAGTCTGAAAGAAATATCCCTTTTGGACTTCCTATTTTGGAACTTCCTTGAAGGGCAATTACCCTTAAAGATTTCTGTAATGTCTTTTCAAAATCGTGAGAAGCCCTTCTCAAGTACCCTTCAAGAAAAATGTAATAGTCATTCAGCCTTTGGAAAATAGTCCTTCGCCCTTTGGAAAATAATCCTTTAGTTTTTCTGTAATGGACCATTTCTCTTGTATTTATTTCAGACAAAAGTTTGAATGAATTATATCTTAAGCCTTTTCAAAGTATCCCCTCAGCCTGGTCCTCTTTGCCTTCTTCAAAATGCATGTCTAAGAAATTTTCTAAATGATAGAGGTTGTAATTTTGACCTAGAGGGTCAAAATTGTCAACATTTTGATGACTCAATTAGGAAGCATGCATGTTATTCTTAAGAACCTAGAAATATACATGGTATTAAACTCATAAAAATAATGTTAAACCTAGTCCATGACTGCAAATCTCCTTTGAACAAACATGAAGTAACCTTCATCCTTTAAAATAAGAAGGGAAACACATGAAAATAGAAAAACTAAACAAGAAGCAAATGCGCACACAAGCACTTATTTGAACAAAATAGAATGAAACTATTATGCTTGAAAAACACTTGTAGGAAAGAAAAAAAAACTATGTACAAGGAGTGTTGCTCTTTAATAGCAATGTTTTAGATGTATCCCATTGACTAGGATTGGAAGCTTCTGACCATCCAACTTTACAAGTTAGAAATCATTTGGGATTTAAAGCTAGAAATTGTGTATTGGCCATTCTAAAGAGAATCAAAATTGGTGTGCCTTCCTTTTATAGCTCTATCCTCATCCCACTTGAGGACCAAATCTCTTTCTTTGAAACTTTGTGATGAAGCTCCTTTGTCAAAAGTTTTCTTTACCTATGCTTGATGAATTTTCATGGCTAATATGGATTGATTTCTTATCTCTTCTAGCTCCTTAAGCTTAGCATACATGATCTCAATAGGCTCATTCTCCAACAACTCAAGCTGATGCATTAGTTCCAAATCGAGAAATTCAATAGAAATAGATAACCTTGCTTCCTTACCATATACCAACTTGTATGGAGAGTTGGATATTGATCTTTTGTAGGTGATCCTATTAGTCCATAAATCTGACTTCAATTTTAAATGCCATGACCTTTTATTGTCTTCGATAATCTTTCTTATGATCCTCAATAGGTTCTTATTCATAGATTCAGCAATGCCATTGCCTTATGGATAATAGTTTTATGAAGTATGAAGGTAAATTCCATATTGGATATCCCATTAACTGATATTAGATCCCACAAAAGCCATTTTATTATAGAAAATAATATAGTAAGCAAACCTTCATAGAAATATAGAACATTGGTTTCATTTGCTTCATTAAATGCCACTACTTCTGTCCAACGTGTGAAGTAATCTATAGTAGTTAAAATCCATTTATGTCCTGAACTTGAAAGAGGATTAATGAGACTAATAAATTCCAATACCCATTGGATAAAATGTTGATCCTTTTAGTTATTTATTTTTAACTTTAAAGTTAAAATAGTAAAATTTCAACTCCAATTGAAAAGCAATTAAAAAAAGATCATCTTTTTTTCTTAATTTAAAAGTTAAAAACTATTGTCAATCAGATTTTCACCTTTGTGAAGGTAGTTTGAGGCCTTCATAGTCTGCTAAAACATGGAAACAATCCTAGGTTGTGGGTGACCTAATTAGTGGATTTAATCTCTATATTGCAAGGGATAGCTCCCTTTGGTGTATCAATTAGGATCTTTGCTCTACACTACAGACTACCTGAGAAAAGGGAGAAAAAACTTGAAAAAAAATTCTATCTAATGATGGTGATACACCTAAATGATTGGTTGATCCACTTAATCAGAGCTCCTAAAAACACTTATTTAGACAAAAGAAAGGCTAAAATTTCAACTCAAATTGATCAATATGCATAAGTATTGCATGAGAAGGTTTTATCTTATGGTCAAAACTTGAGGGAAATTATAGAGTAGGCATGATTCAAGGCACTAACCATCGACTTGCATCCACTATAAACTGAACCAAAAGACACTTAAACATAAATCATGACCTACATAATTTGACCAGCTAGTAACTAAGTGATAGGACCTAGGTTCCACAAAGCTCTGACACCACTTGTCAGAATTAAGTGCACAATTGATTACCTTTGTATAAGCAACTAAATGTGGAATTTAACTAGAAGTAACAAGTAACTAGAAATTAGAAATAGCACAGAATATGAGAGGCAACACACAATTGTATTCAACTCATTCCAGAAGGAAATTACAATAAAGAGATCACACTCTTTCATCCACTTTGTGGGCATACCAATAATCTTCCCTCAAGAGTTATCTTCTCTCAATATAGGTCACAATAAACAACTCAAACATAGAGATGTTGTTCACCTCAACTAGTCAGTATCAATAATACTAGTACAACTAAGTACACAATGTACTCCAAGTAGATCTCACCTAATCTTGCTCCTTGATGTGTTGTTGTCACCTTTGATCTTGCTACCCTATAGATCTCTTTTGACCTCGCACACACACACTTGTAGATCAATCAACCTTACTTACCCATGTATATCTTCTCCCTAATCTTGCAACAACCCACCGATCAACCTAATCTTACATACCTGGAAGAACCCTTGTGATTCCACCATTGAAAGAACTCTTCTGGTTCTACACTTTACAATATAGCCCCATGAGTCTATTATATAGATCCCATGCCAAACAATAATTAGAAATGCAACTCAAGACTAAATTAGTCTTTAATATGCAAACAACCAGTTCGTTAACTAATTGTTCATCAACTAGCAGTTCTGGAACCGCACAGGCGATCGACGTCAGTCCCTATCTGTCTAGAGATGATCGACGTTGGCTGATCCCTGATCGATGTTGGTAGCTTCCTGTCCACCCCTGACTGACATCGGTTTGCCTGACCGATGTCGGTGACTATGACACTCAGCAACCCTCCATGTTTGCATTCGGGTGAAGCTTTTAGCTCCATAACCTAATAGTAAGAATCAAGACTTGGTAAGGAAAAAAAACTCTATCATTTATGTAAATCAATGATAAAATACACTATACCATCTTTTTAGAAATTGAAAATAATAGTCTTATTAATCTAAAAAAGGTTACAACTCAGTCTTTCGTATAATTGTGTCTTGCCAAAAGAGGGATACAATTCAAGGCTAAAAAGCTAATTTATATAGAAAAATACACAACCAAGAGGTTGGCATTGAAAATAGAAGAAGAAGACAACTCTTTCATTAGCCCAAGTCCATTTTTTGTTATGCCAAGATAATAAAGCCTTCTAAATTTGTCTTTTCTTATCTTTTGTCGTGTATGAAAATCCTTTGGCATTGAAAAATAGATGGTGGGCTTAAGCTTGGACTAATCTACCTCATGCATGATGTCACGCCAACTTTAGATGTCTTGATTTAAGTTTGAATCAACTTGAGGTTGAGTTGGAACATTTAAAAGGCTTTTCTTTGCATGAAAACAATGAGTAGATGTGGCACTTGAGAATTAGTCAACTCTAAATTAAGAATAGTCAACTCCACAAATATGAATAGTCAACTCCATAAATATGAACTCTACTTGAACTGTTGGAATGTTTGAAAGGCTTTAAGCTCTCAACGTTAAAAAACTTAAGTCCTTCATGCGAAAGAGTCTTCATTATTAGAAATAAATGTGTCATTATTAAAATGTTTACACATTTTGGACATGTCTAATCCTATTTATGATTATTTTCATACTTATTAACATGTTTATTGACTGTTGAAATCCCTTGCTTTATCTAGATCTTCATTTCTGTGCATGTTCTATTGTTTGTCCATGTTATATTTTTTTTGTGTAATTTTTTTGGCTTTGCCTTGTTCATTATCTTTTTTTTCATTTCTTTTGTCTTGTTTTTCTTTCCTTTCAATCAGAGTTATCAACTCTTTGTAATGGTCAATCCCTATCTATTTCCTTTGGACAAAAAGTCCAAAGGAAAACTTTGGCTTTTCTTTTGTCCATTTATCTATGACCTTTTTCCCTTGAATTCCCTTGAGTTTATTCTTTCAAGATTTTTGTTTTTCCACTTTCCCATAGACAAATTATCTATGGTAATTGTCCCTCCCATCTATGCTTTTAAGGATCTTTATCTTTTCCTTCAAACAAAAATTCTGAAGGAATTACTTCCTCAGCTTTTTGTCCACTTTCAAAATTACTCTTAAGACTTAAGTCCTTAGAAAAGAATTTTGAGACTTTTCTCTTTGCGTTTCTCATTTCCTTTTCTAAAGGAATTCCTTCAGATAATTTATTAGAAGGAATTCCTTCAAAAAAATTGTCTAAAAGAATTCCTTTGTACTTCTTGCCATGGCCTTTATCTTCCTTCAAACAACAAGTCTGAAGAAATGGTTATGTCCTTCCTTTCCTTATAGTGACTTTCATGAAGGACACATACCCTTTAGGATTCTTGTAATGAACTTTCATGAAGGGCACATACCCTTCAATATTTTTATAATGACCTTTTGAAAACTAAATGAACCCTTCAGCATTCCATTTCAAGTTTGTGAAGTGAACCTTTCCAAAGGGCACATACCCATCAGCATTCTTAATAATGTCCTTTCAACTCCCAAAACTACCCTTTAGGATTTTATAAAAGACCCCTTAGCTTTACCCAAAGAACCTTCATTTGGACATCTCTCTCTTGAGCAATTCCTTCGAACAAAAAGTTCAAAGGAAATGTCTCCTTCAGACTTCCTATTTTGGAACTTCTTCGAATGGAAATTACCCTTCAATATTTTTGTAACATCCCTTCAAAATCATGACAATCCCTTCTCGAGTACCCTTCAAGAAAAATGTAATAGTCATTTGGCCTTTGGAAAATAGTACTTCAGCCTTTGGAAAATAGTCCCTCAACCTTTCTATAATGGACCATTTCTCTTGTATTTCCTTCAGACAAAAGTTTGAAGGAATTTTGTCTTAAGCCTTTCAAAGTATCCCCTTGGCATGTTCCTCTTCCTCTTCTTCAAAAGTCATGTCTAAGCAAAGTTCTGAATGATATAGGTTGCAATTTTGCCCTGTAGGGTCAAATTGCAAACATTTTGGTGACTCAACTAGGAAGTATGCCTGCTATACTTAAAAACCTGGTAATACGGTATTCAACTCATAAAAACAATTGTAAACCTGATCCATGACTGTAAATCTCATTTTACCAAACATGAATTAACTTTCATCATTCAGAATAAGAAGGGAAACACATGAAAATAGGAAAACTAACTAAGAAGCAAATATGCACACAAGCACTTATTAAAACAAAATAAAACAAAACTATTGTGCTTTAACAACACTTAGAGGAAATAAAAACAAATTAACTTTGTACAGGGAGCTTTTCTCTTCAATAACAATGTTTTAGATGTATCCCATTGACTAGGATTGAAAGCTCCTGGCCATCCAACTTTGCAAGTTAGAAAGCATTATAGGATTTGTAGCTAGAAATTATGTATGAGTCACTCCAAAGAGAATCAAACTTGGTGCACCTTCCTATTTTATCTTTATCCTCATCCCACTTGATGACCAAATCTCCTTCTTTGAAACTTTGTGAAGAAGTCCCTTTGTCAAAAGTTCTCTTTACCTATGCTTGATGAATTTCCATGGCTAGCATAGACTAATTTCTCATCTCTTCCATCTCCATAAGCTCAACATACCTAATCTCCATAGGCTTATTCTCTAATAAATCAAGCTAATGCATTAGTTTCAAAGTGGTAAATTCAAGAGAAATGGGTAACCTTGCTTCCTTACCATATACCAGCTTGTATGGAGAGTTGGCTATTGATCTCTTATAGGTGATCCTATCAACCCATAGAGCTGACTTAAATTTAAGATGCCATGACCTATGATTATCTTCAATAGTATTTCATATGATCCTCAATAGGTTCTTATTCATAGATTCAGCAAGGTCATTGCCTTGTAGATAATAGTTTGATGAAGTGCTGAGGTAGATTATATGTTGAACAACCCATTGACTGATCCTAGATCTGACAAAAGCCATTAAATTATTAGAAATAATAGTTGAAGGAACTCCAAATCTAGTAAGCAAACCTTCAAAGAAATCTATAACATTAGTTTCATTTTCTTCTTTCAATGCCACTACTTTTGTCCAATGTGTGAAGTAATCTGTAGCAATTAAAATCTATTTATGTCTTGAACTTGAATTAGGATTAATGAGGCCTATCAAGTCAAATCCCTATTGGACAAAGGGTTGATCCACTTCTATTGATTGAAGAGGTAAGGCTGAAAGCTTCACTTTTCTTATAAACATAACACACTATTTACATTTTCTAACCCATGCATGGCAATCACCAAATATACTAGGCCAATAGTACCCACCTCTCATGATATAAAGGGCTATAGTTCTTGTATAAAAGTGTCCTCCACCATGTCCATCATGAAATTTTTCAAGAAATCTTTGAGTTTGGATTGGTTCTACATATCTTAGCAACATTCTATTGATATCCTTTTTAAACAAAACACCATCAACAAGCAAAAATGAAATTGACTGCAACCTAAAATATCTTCTTTTTAAATCACTTAGATGAGAGGGATAAATACCACCTTGAAGATAACTTTCCAAGTCATGAAACTAGATATAATGTGAGGTATGACCAACTATAATTTTTTCATCATTTGACACCAAAATAATCTCATTAGCCTCTTGCAAGTCTTATGGTAGATGCTCACATAATTTTTTGCCTCTAGCCAACTTTGTAACCTTAATTTCCATGTCATATTCCATTTCCTTATTTATCTAACCATCTCTCTTCTCATTTATATCCTTGTTCAAAGTAAACTCTTTGATGCTTGGATGGGCAACCATTAGGTGTATATTATTATTAGACAACAAGTGCCTAAACTTCTTAAGAGATATTATAACTAAAAGGACATGATTTTCAACAAAAGAATACCTTATTTCATACTCTTCCAATCCTTGGATGTAAGAAGCTATTGGCTATTCTAATGACTCATGATTTTGTTGCATAAGAATGTCTAAAATGATGTCTATGTTATCATAAGTGTATAAAATGAAATATTTCATGAAAATTAGATTTATAAGCATAGGAGCATTAGCTATGGCCTTTTTAATATCCTAAAAACCTTTTATTCCTTCTTTAGACCAGCTGAAGTTCTAATTTTTCCTTATCATGGTTGTAAGTGGCTTGGCTAAAATGGCAAAATCTGAAATATATCTCCTTATAAAATTGATTTTCCCAAAGAAAATTTGCAAAACCCTTTTGTGCTTAAACAAGGAGAGTGAAAGAATGGATTGAATCCTTTCATCATCTATGCTTAAACCATGCTTTGAAACAACATGTCTAAGAAGCTTACTTTCATGAAACAAAAAAACACATTTTTGGGGATTTAGAGATACCCCAAATTGCCTATGCCTTTTGAAAACTTGCTTTAGATGAACTATGTGATCTTCTACATTATTTTAAAATATTGCTATATCATCCAAATAAATAAGTACAAACCTATTTAGAAGTCCTTAGAATGCAATATCCATGACTCTCTAAAAGGTTGCTCCAACATTAGACAAACTGAATGGCTTCTTTTTGTATGCAAATGTCCCCCACTTTGTTGTGAAGGCTGTCTTAAATTAGTATTTTTCCATGACAAAAATTTGATTGTAGCCACTATATCCATCCAATAAATAAAACCTTTATGAACCTACAACAATCTATAAAATTTGTTCCATTAATGGCAATAGGTAGTGATATTTAAGTGAAGACCTATTCAAATCATGAAAGTGAACATACAAATGAATCTCACCATTCTTATTTCATATCAAAACAAGATTTACCACCCAATTTGAGTGCTTGATTGGAAATACAATAGCTGATTCTATGAGCTTGTGAAGCTTAGCTCTCATCAAAGGCTCAAGCTTTGGATTGATGGGCCTTTATCTTTGTTTCACTAGTTTAGTTTCCTCCTCTAACTCAATGGTGTGTTGAGCCAAACTTAGATCAAAACCTTTGAGATCACTATATTTCCATGAAAATATATCAATAAAAATAATGTATAACTCAATGAAAGCTTTTTTTTGTGGAGTGCATATCTTACCCAATTTCAAAATCTTACCAGCTATAATCTCTACATTGGCATAATGTTATTCCTTTGTTAACAAGGATGACTTCTCCTTCCTTAGCTCATCATCTCCATTAAAAATGTTCTTAAGTGTGACCAATTCTTTGGGTAGCTTATTCATTTTTAATTATATAATTTGATCACCATACTATTGCAAGTGCTTTGACTAGTTTCTTGAAGAAAACTCAACCTTTTCTTACAAGAATCTCATGATTTGATTATCATCTTCGAAAACCTACCAATTCTCATGATTATTTGGAATAGAAGGTCTTACAACCACCTTTATATTTGATTAATTTTTTTCATTTTTTACATTAGATGGGATACTAAATTATGCCTCAATAGTAGCCAACCTATTAGCATGTTTATTCTTATCTCTTAGTATTTCTTGAATGTTAAAATCCTAAAAATATTCAAGTATATCTCAAATTCTATGCTTGTAATATTTAAGTAATAAATTTTTACATACATTCAAACCTCTTACTTGGTGGAATACAAGCTCACTATCTCCAAACACTTGCAAAGAATTGATTTTTATCTTCCTAGCCTACTGTAAATCATGAACTAGTGTTTCATACTTAGCAATATTTTTTGAACAACCAAACAAAAATTTGATATAAGATAAATACCTTTATTTTATTGGAGAAACCATCATTATTCATGATCTATTTCCATGTTTATTCCTTGATCCATCAAAGTATAATTGCCACAAACCTTCACTAGACTCATCATCTTTGACCATGGATAGAATTGGTGCATCATTCTCATGAAGGAAATACACATCAAGACCTTATTATTCAATAAGATTATAAGGATCATGCTCCTACAAGGTAGAATCTCACTCATCAAGAAACAAATCTGAAACTCCATCCAAAGGTGATTCACTTTCTACTCATTAGCTTCAAGCACTTCATCTAAGATGATACAGTTAGTGTTCACACCACATGGCATATATGGCTCCATATGATAATGTGTAATAGGTTTAGAATGAATTTTTACCTTGGTACCATACCTAGTTATGAACATAAAATAAGTACAATCAGCTGATAAATATCCCCCAATCTTTGAGGTAAAGTCTCTTTAAAGGCACATAGCAAAGTAAGGAGGTAAGTCTACCATAACAACATCCTGCTAAATAGTAACATTGGGATAAACATATAATGTCAATTTAAAATATTTGATGATGACTACTATCTTTTTTGGTGACCCATCCAATTTCAATACTCCTTTAGTGTTTGGCTCATAAACAAGTTCAAGTTTGTTTGCAATCTGTTTAGGCATGACCGTATTACTAGCTCCACTATCCACCATACAGTTATGAATCAAAGTATCACCTACTATCAAATAAAGGTAAAAAAGAGGAGTTTTTTTTATTTTACCTCAGTTTTTTCCACCTTTTCCATATTATTTACCTATTGTAATTTTTGCTTTGTTGGTTGATCCAAATTATTTAAGACAATACATTCTTTCTAAACCAGTTTTGGAGACAATTCGAGAGCTGAAAGCTCTTGAATGAGTTTATGCTTTTATATTAGAATGGAAATAATATCTCACATGCTAATTTTGATGTTATAATTCTTCATCTGATCTACTATACTGAAATGAGATCTAATAAACTTTGGTTGTACCTTCTCAAGCATTGGTTATTCATGAACTAGAGGTAGTTGATGAACCTTACCAACCTCTATACTCTAGTTTTGTTGAGTTATAGGGATAGAAAGTTGCTCTTTTATAATCTTATAAAAAAAATTAGGATTACTTGAAGCATTTGTCACCTCTTGGGCCTCTTTAATGGCTCTTATTTTAGCTCTAGTAACAATTGCAACTTGACCACTTGAATTGTTAGTTTCAACACCTTGAGTAAAGTAACATGATCATCTACTTGCCAATTTACATTAATGGTATCAGGCTGCCCTTGAACTTGTTGAGTCTCTCCTTGTGATGCCAAACCTATATTTTGATACTGACCTCCTATAAAAGAAAAATCTTGTTGTGTCATTTGTGGCATAGTGATGTTTTATGATACCAAGGCTTGGTTTTGAGCATCATTGAGATTTGAGGGCTGCCAACCTAAATCTTACATCATATTGTTTTGAGGTTGGGTGGGAACAATATCCTTTAAAGTGGAAGGATCATTAGGAATAAGAGTAGCATATGGCTTAGCTAGAGTTATGGCTCCTTGTACTTGATAAGGTCATCTATTTTATCTTAAACCCTAATAAGAGGCCTTTGATCTTTGAAAGGTTGATAGGTGTTCTAATTTTTATATTTATAAGGCCTATGTGACTAAAATTATTTCCTTTTGAGTTATACTATTTCATTCCTAAAAGATTGTAGCAAACTTTTTAACTCTCTTATTTCACTAGCTTGACTAGTAGGGGCTGCAATTTAAGCTTGAGGTGATGGAATAGGAGATAGGATGGAACTTGAGAAATTTGAGGGGTTGGTATGGAACTTATTTATATAAATATAGGCATTATAGGTCTTATATAAAACTTAACATCTTATATCAAACTATTTTATACCCATATTGCAACCTCATAAGCACCTAGCAAGGTAGTACCACCCATTGACTATATCATCACACTAATGTCAAAATTAAGGGATTTCAAATAGTACAAAAATGCATATTCAAAGGATAGCCTTATCAACATAGGTATTCTGGTCTATGTCTTTTGCAATCTGAGGTTAAAATCACACATGAACTCATGAGGATCCTTTATTATGGTAGTTAGTAGCTCAACTAAAAATAGGTGATCATATTTATCTTCAAATTTATTGACCAAGGTTGCACCTCATTTATCCTAGGTAGAAATGGAATTTAGTGGGAGATTTCTATACCATTTCAATGTTTTTCTTTTGAATGAAGTAGCTAACAATCTAATAGAAACATTATCCTCAACCACATTATGTACTGAACAGAGATTAACAACATCTTAGATATGCTCAATAGGGGTTGTTTTGTTTTCTCCTAAGAAGAATGAGATGCTCTTGAGGGTAGACACTGGAATGTCATCAAATTGGGCCAAATTCAGTGGGTTGCCTCTATTAAATGGAGCAAACACTTGATTCCTTATGGCTATTTGGATGGTGGGGATGGTAGTGCTTAGAAAAATAGGTTGACCAAGAGGCAAATATTGATTTCAAGGATATGGTTTTTCCCTCTTAAACCTTTGTCTCTTATATGATAAAAATTCAAAAGGAGTACCTTTAGTTGTTGACCTTGTGGTAACCTTTGGCATGAAAGAGATGCCTAAATAATGATATGAGCTCTTCAACTAGATGATATCTTCTTCTGCTACAAAACTTCTTTAGATATGCAAACAATTTATTCATGGTCCCACTAGGCATGCAAAAAAATATTGTCAATCAGACTTACACCCCTGTGAAGGTATTTTTAGGCCTTCACAATCTATTGAAACATGGAAATAATCCTAGGCTATGGGTGACCTAATCAGTGGATTGAATTTTTAGATTGTAAGGGCTAACTTTATTTTGGTGTATCAATAAGGATCTTTGCTCTATAATACAAACTACCTGGGAAAAGGGAGAAATAAAAATTGAAATAAAATCATATCTAATGATGGTGATACACCTAAATGATTGGTTGATCCACTTAATTAGAGCTCCTAAAAACATTGATTTAGATAAGAGAAAGGCTAAATTTTCTACTTCAATTGATCAATATGCATAAGTATTTCATGAAAAGGTTTGATCTTGTGATCAAAGATTGATGGAAATGATGGAATAGGAATGATTTAAGGCTTTAACTATCCACTTTCATCCATTATAAACTTAGCTAAAAGACACTTAAAAATAGGGCATGACCTGCATAATTTAACCAGCTAGTAACTAGGTAAGAATCAAGACTTGGTAAGGAAGAGAACTCTATCACTTATGTAAATCAATGACAAAATACACTATACCATCTTGATAGAAATTGAAAATAACAATCCTTATATTAATCTAAAAAAGGTTACAACTCAATCTTTGGCAAAATTGTCTTGCCAAAAGAGGGATATAATTCAAGGCTAAAAATCCAACTTATATAGAAAATACACAACAGCCAAGAGGTTGGCATTAAAAATAGAAGAAGAAGATAACTCTTTCATTAGCCTAAGTCCAATTTTTGTTATGCCAAGATAAAAAAGCCTTATAAATTTGTCTTTTCTTATATTTTATCTTGCATGAAAATCCATTGGCATTAAAAAATAGATGGTGGGCATAAGCTTGGACTAAACTGCCTCATGCATGATGTCACACCAACTTTGGATGTCTTGATTTAAGTTTGAATTAACTTGAGGCTGAGTTAGAATGTTTGAAAGTCTTTCCTTTGCATAAAAATAATAATTAGATGTGAGACTTGACAATTAGTTAACTCTAAATTAAGAATAGTCAACTCCACAAATATGAATAGTCAACTCCACATCCAAAATTGAAACTTCATTTGAATTGTTAAAATTTTTGAAAGGCTTTAATCTCTAAATGGTAAACAAATTGAGTCCTTCATGCAAATGAGTCTCCATTTTTAGAATTGAAGGTGTTGTGTTTAAAATGGTTACATATCTTGGACATGTCTAATCTTATTTATGGTTATTTGCATGCTTATTAACCTATTTATTGACTATTGAAATCCCTCGCTTTATCTAGCTCTTCATTTATATGCAAGTTCTATTATTTGTCAATGTTATATTTTCCCTATAAAATTTATTTTGGTTTTTCCTTGTTCATTATATTTCATGTTCATTTCCTTTGTGTTGTTCTTCTTTCCTTTCCATTGGAGTTGTCAATTCTTTGTAATGGTCAATCCCTGTTTATTTCCTTCAGACAAAAATTTTGAAGAAAGCTTTTGACTTTTCTTTTGTACATTTATCTGTGACCTTTTTACCTTGAATTCCCTTGAGTTTATTCTTTTAGGATTTTTGTTTTTCCACTTTCTCATGGATAAATTATTTGTGGGAATTGTCCCTCTCATCTCTGCTTGTAAGGATCATTGTCTTTTCTTTCAAACAAAAAGTTTGAAGGAATTACTTCCTCAACCTTTTGTCCACTTTTAAAATTCCTTTTCAGACTTATGTCCTCAGATAAAAAGTTAGATACTTTCCTCTTTGAGTTTCTCCTTTCCTTTTCTAAATTAATTCCTTCAGACAATTTGTCCAAAGGAATTCCTTCAAACTTCTTGCCATGGCCTTTATCTTCCTTCAAACAAAAAGTTTGAAAAAATGATTATGTCCTTCCTTTCCTTGTAGTGACTTTCCTGAAGGGCACATACCCTTCAATATTCTTGAAATGAACTTTCTCGAAGGGTACATACCCTTAGAAATTTTTATAATGACATTTTAAAAATTGAATGAATCCTTCAGCATTCCCTTTGAAGTTTGTGAAGTGAACCTTCCCAAAGGGTGCATACCCTTCAGGATTATTTCTAATGTCCTTTCATCTCCTAAAACTTCCCTTTGGGATTTTCTAAAAGACCCTTTAACTTAAAGAGATGACCCTTCATCTTTACCAAAAGACCTTTCATTCGAACATCTCTCTAATGGATAATTCCTTCAGACAAAAAGTTTGAAGGAAATATCCCTTTTAGACTTCCTATTTTAGAACTTCCCCAAAGGTCAATTACCCTTTCAGATTTTTGTAATGTCCCTTCAAAATTATGACAAACCCTTCCTGATTACCTTGCATGAAAAATGTAATAGTCATTCATCCTTTGGAAAATATTCCTTCAGCCTTTGGAAAATAGCCCTTCAGCCTTTCTATAATGGACCATTTCTCTTGTATTTCATTTTGACAAAATTCTGAAGTAATTCTATCTTAATCCTTTTCAAAGTATCCCCTTAGCTTAGTCCTCTTCCTCTTCTTCAAAAGGCATGTCTAAGCAAAGTTCTGAATGATAGAGGTTGAAATTTTGACTTGTAGGGTCAAAATTGTTAATAGAGATATGTCTCTTCCTTTTACAATTTCTTCTTCTCAGTCTTGAAACTTTAATTATACCAAATAAGCTAGGTCCCATTGAGCATGCTAAAATTGTTGGTGTTCTAGATTGCACCCTAGTTGAGTAGAATATTTTTCAAGTCTTTTACTCAAATATAGTCCAATATGGGACTGATCCTAGGTTTTGGGTATCCTAATAATGGATTAGACCTCTGAAGAAGGTTGGATTCTTTTTGAATTTATCACCTAAACTAGTACTTGCTTGGAAAAGGGAGAGAGATTTTGATATTAACTTATAAAAGCATGTAAAAAAGGTGATACACCAATGATTTGATCAATAAAACTCACATAAAACACACTATGAGACACCTTCAAGACCAAAGAATATCAATCTCACATAAATATTTTAGAATAATGCATTAATTAGTTGTCAAATTAGCATGAGAGGGTAAATATCCACTTTCAAGCTAGATAACAAACTGTAAATTATACTTATAATGACCTGTGAGAGATATAAGCACTTTATGAAGTTCAGTAGACTTAGACATAGACAAGGAACATGCATTCACTTAACCACATTACATGAGTTCATGGAACACACTTCAATCTAGCTTGTAAAATGGTAAAATTGAATCTTCATTTACATCAAAAGGTGATACACTACAAATTTTGATAGAGTCTAGTCATACCAAAAAGAGGGATCCATTTTAAGGCTTGGAAACTTATATTTATATAAAAGAGAAGGAGAGAGAGAGAACTGAGTAGATAGAAAGCATTGAATGAGATCTAACTGCTCTTGATGGATCAGCATTCTTGAGGATGCTGAGTCATGGTCTTATCAAAAAATAATAAATTTTATAAAATAATTAAATTTCCATTGCCCTTATCTAACCACTAGGTCTTTTCTTGGAACTCCATGTTATTATCTATTTGATTTATTGATAAGGACCATATCTTAGAATTAGTATAATTATGCCATATCTACCTTAGGTAGCCATTTATACCTATTTATTAAAAATATGACCCAGATGATAGGTGAGATGCCTCTCCATGATCATGTTTACATTTGCATTTACTTCAATATCGAACATAGGTCCTTTATAAGTGAAAACCAATCTCAGACCATTGGTTTTCACATAGTCACAATATTCATGAAAACTTACAAACTACTTGACTTTGCTTCACAATCACTGGTCCATATTCAATCTTTGTATTTGGTCTAAAAGAGTTATTTTACCTATATGAATATCCATTAGAAATGTTTGGTCTTGTCGATTCCACTTGGTTCCTAATCGAGCTCTGATTCTTTCATCTTTACCTTGTCTAAGTCTGAAAATGCCTTATCCACTTTCATCAAAATGTCATGGGCTTGCCCTTCACTTATTGGTTGTTGATTACCAACTTAGACCATTTACATTGTGCCCAACTATCTTTAAGCTTATTGGTCCCATTAATATGTTGACTTATTGACTCTACTCACACTGTAAGATATTTTTTGTCTAGATGAATGTTGATCATTGATCTTCTACCAGTTGAACACATTGTTTACACTTGGCATGCACGCATTTACTTATGAGATTTACTCACCCCTTTGACTTCTACTCATTGTTAGATCTGAATGTATGATTGAATGAGGACTATTAAATCTAATGAAAACCACTATTTAAATTTCAATGGATACTTCATAAGCTTAAAATTGATGTCCTCACTCTTGTCAAATGACATTTACATGACCATCATTTACATTTACATAACCATCAATTTTTAGTTAAAAAGGATTTTTTTTGCTTGAGCTTAAAATTGGCATTAACATAAATGTCTTATACTACATGTCCAAATTTAGAAGCTTATAACTTGAGCCAGATAGATCATGTAAACTTGAAACTTTTAGAGCATATTCATATTATGTATAACTACAATTATTCTTGATCTACTAGTCACATGAGGATTTTTGATCAAAGATAAAAATTACACAAGTGGGTTGGTCTATTTTCTCTTGCATGACATCCTAGTGATAGTCTAGCTCTTAAACTTTGCACAATCTATCTTTTTCTCAATATTTCAAGGTTTTGATGATCTCCTAAATCTTGTACAACCTAGTTCATGTTCTTGGACATCATGATAATTACTTGGACCCTTCACTTGTACTTGTAGACCTATCTCTTGAAGATCATTTAAATCACACTTTAAGCTTTTTTATAGTGTTTCAAAATATTTGCAAAAGCTATATGATCTCCACTTGAGTTATATCAACTCCTTATGAAATTGGGTCACTCTTCAATCAAGATATTTCTCCTCCCACTAGACTCTTGTACTAGGCACAATTTCATATGTAGACCAAATTTGGTCAACAGTTACTCTATAGCATCTATCATTTTCATTGTATCATTATTATGTAGGAGCTCATTATCATTGTTTTTAGTGTTGAAAATCTGATTTTTTTGATATTGTTTACTGTGTATCATGCGTCATATGTGACAATGTATGCCTCTAGAATATTAATCTCAAAGTGTCTAACCTCATGATAAATTTTTTTAAATATTGATAAGATTTGAAAATTACTTTATCCTTCATATTTGATAGTAAAATAATGAAAAAATATAGTTAAATGTTAATATATTTCAATTTATAGGTCACATTTGTTACCATGGTATTGAATCTAAGCACATAATCTCTAAGATCTTCATTAGATGCTTGTCTAAGTTGAGCTAATTCTATATGTGTAACCTTTTAAGCATTTTTTGTTTGAAAATGTGTCAATAAATCATCAATAATAGGCATAAAGGAATGTATGGAACCACTTGGTAAGTCATAAATCCAATCAATTTCATGGTCCCTTAAGTTCTCTATAAATATCTTAGTTAATAATTTATTTTCATGAGAAATATCTAAGATGTGTAAAATGATCTAATATGGTAAGAAGGGTTTCCTTTTCCATTATAAAATAAAAATTTTGGATCAATAAAACCAAATGTAAAAGGACAATTACAGTTATCATGATCCAAAGGGTTTAAAATTATATTATGAAAAAACTTTATCACTATGTTTTTGAGACCCTTAAGAAATCAATTTAACTTTTTGTTGTATATCATGTAAGGCTTATATTAAAGTTACTATTTTTTAAGTTCAAATTTGAATATAAGTGGTAGAATAAATAGGAATAAAATAAATCAAGGTGGATTAGAAACATTGGGAGTAATTTGAGAAAATGTAATTGATTGGATTAGAGAAATGGTAGATACATGTTGAGATATTTGGAAAGCTTGAGAATGTGTTAAAATATTTTGAACAATTGGAAAAATATAAGTGTGAGAAAGAGGAAAATAAATGGTAGCATTTTGATAATTGGGAAACTTAAAATTGTGATAAAAATTATTAGTAGAAGAAATGGAAACATGAGTAAAATTAGAAGGAACTTCCAAAGCAACACCTTGAGAAGGAATATTTTGATAGGCAATATATTTCAACATATTCATGACTCTAGATATATCAACAGGATTGGTCATTACATATGTCTTAATATTATCAATGGTTTCATATTTAGTGTGGTATTTTAATTTGACCTCATAGTTACAATCATTGTCATCTTCATTCCAATAATCATCTTGAGGGTTTTAACATTCACATTATTATCAATGTTGGAATTCAAATAAAAAACATTGATCTCTACATGAAAACATGCATCTAAATCCACACTATCCCCTATAGCATGTGTTAGGGTTTTCTTATGTTCAATAAAGTAATTAACATGATGTTTTGCACATCTAATATTAAATCCATATTATTTTAACTTAATTTCTTTTATAGTAATACATTATCCATTAATAGTTTATTATTGCATATCAAAATTTTGAATTATATAATCATAATGGCTTACACAAAGAAAACTAATGTCCAAAACATGAAAATAATTTATATATGCATTTGGACCTATTGGGTTAAAAAATTATTTTCCCTAACTTTTCATCAAGGGTATCCTTACTATCATAACAATCAAAATCAACATCTTCTACATCATTATGAAAATACATGACATTCATAAAAAAATTTGCAACGTCTATAAAGAATATATCCAAATGATTATCCATTAAATGTATAGTAGGATTTGAAGTAAGCACAAAAAATTAGAACTAAAGAGACCTAATAATGCCACCCTAATCAAAATAAAAAATAAACACATGTAAAATCTACTTTAATAGGAGGGAAAAACACAATGGTGGCATATGAAGATACCTTAGGTTTTGAGAAGATATATAAACACAAAAAACTTTGGTTTAAAACAACACCCAAGGGATATTGATTATACAAAATGAAATGAGCCCTATAAAAATCAAATCTATGACAATGGTAGCAATATATAACACTATATATAAATAAATCAAGTAATTCAATGTGGGTTCACCAAAATGTAATATAGTAAAGTAATTTAATCACTACATCTAGCCATAAACAATTTGAAATTATAATCTAAGTAGATTTTCCCAAATAAAATTGTAAAATCAAACCCAATTATATTAATCAATCATATATAAATATTCAAATGTGAAAATTTAGGGTTATGATTATAATATCGAGTTATTGTAGAATTTTGGACATTGAAATTAGTTGGAAATGGGTATATAAACTAAGGTGGACATAACCCAAAAATTTTGGAGCAAAATAATAACCATTAAAATTTGACAAGAGTGTACTATCATGCTCATGGTCAGACCATGAATGTACTTTTATTCTCTTTATCACAATGTTTTTTCTTGAAATAAATTTTATGAATCTTATCATATGCTCCCAAGATCTAAAAACCTCATAATATTTTCCATAATAAGTTGTGTGTCTCTAGGAAATTAATCTCATCTCTTGAAACCTTAATCAACTCAAAATATGTTGTTAAACCTTTAAAAATTATTTAGTCAATGAGGGGAACATCTCAATCAAACCCTTTGTTCTTGGAAAATTTAGAAACCAACAACTCTATGCAATTTAATAATCAATCATGGTGATGCAAGTCTTAATACGTATATGACTTTCACTAGTATAAACAAATGGAAATGATTCAAAAAAATATCCTATATCATTTTTTCATATGCACTTAAATTATGCTCTTAGACTTATGCTTATCAATCCTAACCTTTTATTGGATCTTAAATAACTCCCTTCATTATTTTTTCATTATCATATATGCACTAATGCACATGTGTGTATATATTGATCTATGTGCAAACCTATGCTTTTACTTTAGTACCTATGCTTTTACTTTAGTACCATGATTACTTGAAAAATGCATCACTTCAAGTAGATTCTTTCATATCCTTGCATCATGTGCATTTCATGAAGCTCTTGGATCAATATCACATAGCTTAGAAGATAATATCATGTAACTATACTTTTTAAATGCATCTTCATAGCTCCTTACATCATAAACATTATGTGTAACACTTGGATCCATGCCATACAATTCTGAAGACATTAATGTGTGGGAAACCCAATAGGTGAAGAGCACATAAGTGTCAAACACTTATCCCTTTCAATTTTTATGGCTCAATTATTTCCCTATGCTTAAATTTAAATAATCATGTTCAACATCATTCAATATTGTATCATAACTCTACACATCATAACTTAATAGTTATTATGTAACACTACATTGGCATGCACAATGTGAATAACTTTTACACAACATCTATAAACCTATACATGGCTTTAAATTTGTGTGAAATTATAAAAATATTCAAATGGACATGTGGAGATACCATGCCATGTTATGCCATGACAGTTTCCACTCTTAGAGCTCAGGCCATGACATGACACATGTCAACATACTATGCATCTGAAGGTCAGGCAACATAATCATTAGAAGGTGAAGATTTGTATGTGGAAATTTGAATGGATTTAAATAATGGTTATTTAACCTTATTATATTCTTAATCTATGTATAAATATATGTATCATTAGATAATATGTAGTTAGTAAAAAAGTAAATAGCATTACATATCTTTCTCAAGAGTGTGTCATGTACAGAATATATATATAATTTTATTTTATTTTTATTTTTATTTATTTGTTCTCCATATCATTCAATCTTACTTTATAATACACATACAACCAATCTAAACCCTCATTTAGAGTGTTATCCCCAAAACTTCTTGGGATCTAGATCATTTGTATCATAGTTAATCGACTTCCATGTCTTATTGAATAAGTCAGAGTATATGAAGCTCAAAATCAAACCATAGGACCCATCAACATACCTATTATGCATTTGTACTAAATTTTCGGTGGTGAGATAAAACATAGCACAATATTATTTCCATGCATTGATAAATAATGGGATTAAAAAGGCTCTTTGAGCACATAAAACTTTATGTTCAATGAGTTCGCTAAGGTCTTGTATGCACCCAAATTTTACATTATGAAATATTTCATGAAAATTTGATGATGATGTGATGATCTCCATAAAAAATTCTTAGACCTAGTCATCTCTCTCTTTCTTGTATTTTGCCTCTATTTTTACCCTTGAAAACTCCAAACTTTTCATTTTCTATTCTTTAGCCTTTAGTTTTTAAAATTTGTAAACAATGAAGAAATTATCATAGCATATATGAAACCACCAAGTGTTTAATCCAACCACTTTGTTGATTACATAAAAATTGTAGTGGTTTATATAAACATTATGATAATTTCATATACTAGCAAGGTAGTTTTGAAATTTCCACATGTATAGAGTAGAGGTTTCATCACTATAGAAATATTTTTAAAATTGATTCCCAAGACTTGAGTTTTCACACGTTTTTCACAATTTCAATTTTATTTTTCATTGTTTTATCTTGATTTAAAATATTATATCCCATATTAAATATTTAATATTAATTATTTCAATCTCAACCACCTCCAAATTAACTCAAATAAGCTCCTAGACAAGCCTCAGTTGACTCCAAATCTTAACTTTTTTCTCATTTCTTACAAATATTTCATTTTCCTTGAAATTTTAGATCCAAATATTGCATTATATATTAGAGTTTACAAGTTTTAGAAATATATAATCTATATTATGTATTTTTAAATAATTTATTATAAGCTTCATAGTGTATTCTAGTCATTCATATAAGTTGGAGAGAGATACTCATGAATTTACAACCAGTACCCTATCATTTTCTTGAGAAACCAGACATTACTTAGTTGTTAATTACTCTAATTTGTTTTTTTTATTTTATATTATTTGTTTTATTATTTTTGGAGAGTTATTTGGTCAATATTTGAGCAACACATAAATATATAGCTACCTGAGAATTCAACATTTACATCAACCCCTTCTTCTTCACCTAATCTCTTTATTGATCAGGTTGGAAATTTTTTTTTGCTTCTTTGTTTTGTTAATTTATTTTATAATTAGATTTTATTTCTTGTTTTTTATATTATATTATATTCCAAAAATATTTATTCATAAAAACTTGAAAAAAAATAAATTATCTCCTTTATCTTTTTTTGCATTGGAAAAGTAATTACACTATCTTTATTACATTCACGCATTACAAATCTCAAAGAATAGTAGCTTTTACAATAGATATATTAATATTAAAGTCATATATATTAGAGAAAAAATATTAAATTTTTAGTTTTCATAGCACACATTTTCATATTAAAAAAACACAAACAAACTCCCATACACAAAAACTAAAAAGACCAAAAAGAAGGTTTGTATCTAGAATTATTTTTGCTTCATTGCATGGTAAAGAAAGTCATTTTAATCCATAAATTAGAATTTTGCATTTGAATTCACCTAATTACACCTAAATTCAATTGCATATAAATTTCATTATATATTCAAAAATTCAAAAGCATGCATACATGAAGTAGATATTAAAGGCTTAGAAGTTGTATTGTGCATACAAAATCTGAATTTTAAATCTAGATTTTCATTTGCATAGTCAAGATTTAAAGTGCATATTATATTTTAATTAATTTCATATGAAGAATATAAGAATAAAAACATTTATTTTAGTGTGTATTTCAAAAATCAAGGAAAAAGTCAAAAATAAGCAGTCGCATTGTTAGTTTAAATTTCAGTTTTAATTAGCATTGCATTGTTTAAATATCAAGAAAAAAATCAAAAAGAGAAAATATTTCATTTTTTTTATTTCCAAATATTTTTTATTTCATAAATAACATAGTTTTATTTCCATTTCAAAACCTTAATTAAAACTCAAAATAAGCTCAAATCAAAACCTTTTAAAGACAAGAACAAGTATGAACCCTGTTATAACACAACTGTCAAGTTTCAAAATAGGAAGTATGCATCCCAAAAAATCTAATAAAAATAACAAAACAAGCTTCAACTTTCAAACAATGTTACCTCACTCTTGTTTTTAGTGTGTATTTCAAAAACCAAGGAAAAATTCAAAAATAAGCAATCACATTGTTAGTTTAAATTTTAGTTTAATTAGCATTGCATTGTTTAAATATCAAGAAAAAAAAATCAAAAAGAGAAAATATTTCATTTTTTTTTATTTCCAAATATTTTTTATTTTAGAAATAACATAGTTTTATTTCCATTTCAAAACCTTAAGTAAAACTCAAAATAAACTCAAATCAAAACCTTTTCAAGACAAGAACAAGTATGAACCCTACTATAACACAACTGTCAAGTTTCAAAATAGCAAGTATGCATCCCAAAAAATCAAATAAAAATAAGAAAACAAGCTTCAACTTTCAAACAATGTTACCTCACTCTTAGATGACACTCCCAAAATAAGTCAATATCCATAGAGTAAGAACATTTCTTATAATGCTCAATCCCATAATAGTGAACAACATCGAGTGATAATAACTTGAAATTTAGAATATAATTTTTTCATTCCAATTCTCTCCCCAAACTCATCATCAGCTAAATTAATGCTCTTGACAAGAAATAAAATACTTGATCAAATCCTCAATAGAAATACCCATGTGCATTTTATCTCGCCAAGCCAATAACCTATGCATCTTAGCCTTTTCCTCTTTTATCCTTATGTCTAGCCTCATCATATCTCAAATCACTTTTTGAATGAAATTAACTAGAAATAACCAACCTAATAGAGCCAACCAAATTCTAATGGTCCTTCAACCCAAATTTTCCCAATTTTCCAAGCCTAATATAGACCAAAAGCTTTGTTATTTTTTCATTATCGCATAAATTTCTAATTCATGGCCTTAAATGATCAATGTGATGCAAGTGAACTCTTTTGGTATCGCCATAATCATCCTTTGCCACCTGTCACTCAAAACCCTACTCATATAGCTCAACCTAACCAACCAACCCTCCCCATTTAAATCCCTCAATCTAATCAATGTAATCAACTAAACCATTAGACCACTCATCCCATTAACCTTTCATGGGATGTTTCCACCAAACCTAAAGAAGTTGATTATATGAAGGTTAGTATGTTATTTTTCATGTGTTAAAAAACCAGTTAACCTGATGTGAAAGGATTCTTCTTTTACATAATCATGGTTTCTTTTCTTTCCTCCATCCTTATCCCCTCTATCATTTATAATGTGGGTGTATATATACCCCCAAATATGTTCAGAAAATAATTAAGATTAATTCTTTCATTGAAACCTATATAAGGATCCACCAACTTCTAGATAAAGCCTCCTTCTTTAGATGGAACAATAACTCCACCCAAAACATGGAGAATTAATTAAAAAACTCTCTTTCTTCTATTTTATAAACCAAGTCTTAGGTAGTAAGCCAAGAACTATAGGATATTTCTAAAACTACCAATGACTACCATAACTCTAACATCATGACCCTCACTACTGGACGTGGGATGTACCTCCAAATTTAAACTAGACCCCATATCATTTTGTAAAACCTAGATACTAAAAATATAGTAAGATTTGGCCAATGTTTCAAAATAATATGCTTTCTAAAATATGGGCTCAGTAGATTGTAATTACCCCCACTCCATTTAACTCTAACCAAAACACCTTAATAACTCTTGGTTAACACAAAATTACTCCTCCCAAAAAATCTAACATTGTCTAATTTATTAAAAAATGCCAATCATTTCCTCCTGAGTTTTCATCAAGAGAGGCTCCCAATCCTAAAAACAATACTTCACTGAATGAGCTTATTTCCACCTTAGTGGATCGCATTTGAGACCTAGAGAATAACTAAGCTTCTCTAAACTAGGGAATGGCCCTTAAACCCAAAAATCTAGGTCATTCCTCATATATTCCCATCCTAGTGGCATATTTTCAACCACCGCAATACCAACTTAACCCACCTTCCACTAGCTTCATACCAAACCAAAACCCTAGGGACATCTTTACTCATGGAGTTCCCAACACCATAGCATTAAACATCCCTCCCTCTTATCAACTTCCTACTAAAGTTTCTTTTGGACATTTTTTCTTGTACTCTCCTCCAAACAATGTGGAAACCAACACATCTTCACTCATTATTTCTCCTAGCTATGTGTTTTTCAATGTGCCACCAATGTAGGTTACAATATTATAAGATCTAACTAGTGATCTTTATCCCAACATTTTTCCACCCTACTGTCACATGTTCTTCAAGTCTACTCAATCAGACAACTACTTCCCAACATACTATTCTTCGTCTTCTCAACCCACATATCTTCCTTATAATATATGTGTATCTACTTCTTACCCAACCCCTCTTTTTCAAGCTCACCCTAATAGACCTTTAGCAAATTTTAACACCATGGGGACCTATCTAGAGTACTTAAAATAACCCCCAAACATAGTATATGATGAATCCCCTTACCATGTTCCTTGTCTGAACTCCCCAAATATAAGGGAGAGTGATATCTTAATGCACATGTGAAATCATATGTAATTATTGTCAAAGAGCTTCTATCTTGGGATGGGATAGTTGCTTAAATATTATTTAAGACTCTTAAGGTAATTATGCTAGATTTGTATTGTCACCTCCCTAAGGCCTCCATCTATTCCTTTTAATAGCTTATGGCTAAATGTTTCAAGGTGATTGACATGAACAAACTAATTAAAACTTGCATATGATATTTCTTAAACATCAAGAAAGAATATAATGAATCTACTACCCATTTTATTATGATATGGAGGCAAGTCTTATACTTATCCACTAGTTCCCCACATATGAACTAGATAGATTTATGTGCTCTCTTTTTACACTCTCTCAGCAAGGAAACAATGAAAGATGTTCAAAAGTTTCCTCATAGATTTTATAAAGAAGTGATTGAAAGAACTCTCAAAATAGATCAAGTGCCCATAACTAGTGGCCATACGACTTATGTATCCAACATGTGAATCATCACCCCTAACCAAAAAAATATAGGTTACCAAAATTTGAATCAAAATAACCCAAACAACCAAGGCCTAAAGGTTCTAAACCAAAACTAAAATGCCACTATATATGGTGTGATGGATTACAGAAAAAATAAATGTTTTGAATAACAACCAAAACCAACCAATGAAAAATAACAATGTTAATAATAGAGGTATTAAAAACCAAATCTCTCTAATTTTCACTCATGTGGTGTATTTCAACTATCTTCCACCTTAGAATAATCAATTTCAAAACCAATTTCAAAATTATTTTCAAAATTTTGACCAGAACCCTTAGTTCCAAAACCACCACTTTTATCAAAATAACAACCCACAAAAATCTGGTTAATAAAACCAAAACCAAAGCAATCCCAATGTATATTTTATTTTCCATAAATTCATTGGTGATGATACTCGTGTCTGTAGGGATTATAAAAAATATTCAAAGACTTTTAAAGACCAAATACAAACCTTTATGGATATGTTCTTGGAAAATGCAAATGAAAATCCCTAACCCTCCTCAACAAGTCATGTGGCACCTAAAAACATAAATTTGTGCATATATCAAAACCCATTTCCCAACCACAAATAGTGTAATGTCTAAACCCAATTACAAGATAAACTAATTAACTAGCCTTTATTGGTTGGAACCCATGATGTTAAAGCTTTTACATATACACCAAATAATTTTGATGTGGCTCCCTAAATAAGACCTCAATGGAAGACTATAATGATAGGTGTCATGGAGTTAGAAATATATGATGATGAAAATGTCATCACTTACATAAGGGAGTACCATCTGACAACTTCCCTTTTGACAAATATTCTATAAATTGGCATCCCAACCAATCCTAAACCCATTGGAAGCTACAATCTATATTTCACTCTTACAAAATCCATTTCCCCATCTCCTTTATGAACCTTCTAAAAAACTCTCCTACCCATCACTCGACATTATTTGATGCCTTAGGATTTGAGCATCTAGATAGCTTCATGCCTCTACCTCAAGCCCAAATAAACCATATAGACTTAGATATGTACCCCCTTATAAAAATTAAAGATATTTTGGATACTTATTTGATCTTATGAGCCTTCCTCTATATGATGAAATGGATATAAGTGGGGATCCAACCTTGTACTTAAAAGTCTGGATATACAATAACTATGTCAAGAGATAAATTTCTAAAGATAGTATGGTGTTCAACATAATCCCTTTTTCATTTATCCAAAATCTTGAATATGAAAAGACCAATTTATCCACCACTAAAAGTACCTTGTGATGTTATGACAATCTTTAGTACACCTCAATAATTACCATTATACTACATGTTAATTTGGACCAAAAACTATATTAACTAAATTTTACATTATTGACAAGGACACAAATTATAAAATAATCCTAGGAAGGCCTTGGATCCATAGGATAAAGGCAATCCAAAATACCATATTTCAATAAATCAATTTCTTACACTTGGGGAAGGTCTTTGTTATCTAGAGTGACCCAAATCCATTTGACTTCCACCAAGAAAATATTAAGGCTTCACATCAATTATCACTTGTCTAGTAATGGTATATTGAATCCCCATCTACAACCTAAATATAAAGAGCCCATATAAATAATGAAATTTATCTTAAAATCAATTTTTGATAGCCCTAAAGCCTCACCAAGTGAAAAACTTGACAAAAATGGGTTAGAACAATGGAAAATGTGAATATAAAATCTCAAGATGATTCCAACCCTTTTAACCAAGTCTATATGAGATCATTAACATCATAGATAAGGATGAACCCATTAGTCTCCCATTCGACCCATATGGGGTTGGGACTTATAGTCCCCATAGACCTCTTACTTTAGAGGATCTTAACTCTATTATCAAAATCTATCACAATGGCATTGTATAATTCTTGGGGCATGAAGATAAACCTCCTAAAGGTCCTAAAGATATACCCCCTTCACACCATTATTTGATACCCTATGATGAAGAGTCAAAATGTGTTCTAAACTCTAGGTTATATAAGGAAACCATTAACCTTCTTCCTACCCCTCAATCACTAAAATAAGGCATTCACACTTTAACATAAGACATTGTAGACATTAGTTATGAGGAATATCCAAAAAACCTCAAGCTTTGATCTTCTCTCTCCCTTGAGGAAGTAAAAAATCATAGAAATATTCTCACTAACATTTCACAAGATTTTGCTTTCCCTCACTCAAATACAACATGACATATAGAAATAATCATGCCTTCAAAATAATATTGGGGATACCATTAAAAAAATTCATGAACACTCCCACTCAATTAGTATACCTTATCTTGAGGCTTGATAGTATAATATATAATAAGAAGGATAATGTTATAAATTTAGGTCTAATTGGTTAGGCCCATATTTGGTGACATAATATTTTAATAATGAATATTTTTTATCATTCACCTTAAAAGGCAATGAGTTTAGTGAATCTATGAATTATTTGGACCTAAAACATTTCTTCATCTAGATTTTGCATTTCATATTTCCCTCCCTATGTTAATAAAAATTCCATTATTATTGTGTTATTATTACATTTTGGTTGTTTCATTTGGTAATTGTTTAGTTATGAATTTTCATGAAAAAAATATTTCAAATTTATCCTATCATTTCATTACATCTTCTCATATCACCCTATTCCCCTTTATAAAAATACTCTCAAAATCAACATGATATAAAGTATTGTCCTAGTTCTTATAATTATTATGCACTTTATTCCCATATACTTTATTTCAAACTTATAAACTCTAACCTATATCCTAGTCTAGAATCTTGTCCATGATAGATTCCCATTTTTTGATTAAACAAACACACTATTCAGTTCAAACTAGGTAAATTTATTCCCCTATCTTGGTCCTTGGTGATGAGCCCTTACATCCTACTAATTACATGGGGATAAGATTTGGAGATAATATCCCTTCCATATAAAATAAATAAAAATATAAACTCTACACAAATTCAAACATGGTTAGATGCAATATAATGGAGGACAAAAGGCGGGGTATCAAGCGACATTTTTTACTTAAAATAACAATAGTTGAACTTGGAAAGAATATTAGAGACACTTTGAAAAGGAAGGTGAAAATGACATAAGAACATGAATTATGAAATTTTGAATTTAGTTTCTAAATATATGAAAAAATTCAATACGCATATGATAAAAGTGTGTGAAATAGATGCATTTATGACAACAGGTTGGTCATATTTTGTAAAAAAATAAGGAGATTACATGAGTACGAACACACTTTTTTAAGTAAAAGAATAAAATTTTGTATGAAACTTCATATATTAATAGGTAAAATTTATAATATTATTGAGAATATTTTTTATTATTTTTTTATTATATATAATTTTTAAATAATTTTACAAGTCAAGAAAGCTATAAAATTGAAACTATAAGTGTACGTGAAAGAGTTTAGAAAACTCTTACCCAAGGTCAAATATACAAACCATTACCACATTAAAATCCATTGATGCATTTCTTGAAAAAAAATTCAATGTATTATACACAAATATAACATACAATGATAAATCTTCTATATATCTAAAGCTTCTATCTAGAGCTCTATTTTCATAGCTTCCATATAAATACAATGAATGAGCCTTGTATATATAGGCAAGAAAGATTAATCCTAACTAAGATATCAAGTTAAATGATAAATCATAACTAAGAGATCAATCTAAATGATTAATCATAATTAAAATATCAAGCTAAAAATCAAACCTAGGACTAAGAGATAACTATCCTTAAAAGATATAAATAACTAGAAATTATCTTTATAATATTCAAGATATAAATATATAATATATCATAATATCTAAAATAAGATAAATGAAATATCCACACATAAGTATGTGGAAATAAATAAATACTTAAATGAATATAATATAAGGTAAATAACCTACTCTAACACCCCCCTCAAGTGAAGCTAGGGGACAAAAATAGAGTGGCATATCCATAATATGAGTCCCAATAACAAGGCCTGATTAAGTACTCATATACAATGTATTCATGAAATAATCTCTCATTACGTAAAAAAAAAGGAGAAACCCCATAGAAAAATAAAACTCCTCCCAAAAGAGAGAAAAGAAAGAATAAAATGGGCCCTGACAATAAAGCTTGATGAGGTACCCATACAAAAAAAATGATATAATGTGAAGACATGTGTCTTTATGAATGCCAATTCATCTTACCATAATACATAGATGTTGAATCATTTTAATCATCAATTTTAAGTAATAATGGTGTTAAATATGAGGATCATTGAATATGAATACTTCACTCCACAATACTAGGTAGAATGATGAACCTGAAGAACCATTTCCTAAAAACCCTCCCTCAATGTTAAACTATGAGAAGATGGAAATAAAAGTATCCAAATAATTAGACTAAAAATGATGATAATTGAGCACAAAGACTAGTGGTGATGCCACACTAGTGTCACTATATAAAAAGTCACCAATAATGCCAGTTAGACATAACAATCTTCATATGGATTCTAGTAAATAAAGTGCCTGAATAAGATACCTATGTACAAAGAAAGAATCTAAAAAATGTAGAAAAAATCTCTCAAAAAAATGTCTCTAGTGGTGATGGGAGGACTGAAAACTAAAATACTAAAGTGTACATAAACTAATGTACACACACATGAAGGTAGACTAGGTTGTAAAAGCAAACCCCCTATGACACTTTATACTTTAGTACATGTACAATATATCATATACAAAAAAATATCAATTAAAATAAAGAAGACATTGTATTTACCAGAATAGTTCTAATCAAGAAAATTATTAACCTATCAAAGAAGTCATCAAAAATTATGAGAGATACTCCGAACTCAAGAGAGTGATGTAGGCAAAAACACAAGTGGTATAAAAATATACTCAAATAATATAAGACATTGAGCTCTACCAAAAGTACGTCTACAAGTGTATAGATAAATAAGCATGAGTACAATAAAGTGTTTTTATGAGGGGATCTAAACAATATAGGAACCATGATGGTAAAATTCTCATAAAGAATGACAGTGTTATCTTAAGTGATCTGAAATCTATCCTAAATCAAATAGAAATGGTGGATGAAGATACCTGTATAGGAGTGGATGAAAAAATCCACAATAGTAAAATATGAGGTAGGTTGTAAAGAGATAATAGACTCAGCTAAAAATGAGTTCATAATTGCAATCAAAATGGTGAAATCAATGAAGGAGAAAGTTTTTTTACTTATGAAGGGGTTTGGCCACCTACCAAACTAAGTCTTACCCTCCAGTCTTTGACAAACATGATCAAAAATGTCCAAGAAATACAATATCTTCTTATGTCTCTCAAATAAAAAATATTATTTTTTAATAAAAATAATCAAAAAATCATCCAAAGATATTGTTTTATAAAAAAAATCTCCCTACTCAGTAAAATCATGATAAATTTTTCAATTATTAATAAAATTTTAAATTTTAAAATATTTTAAAAAATTGAGAATAAGGCACACAAAACCCAAAAATAGTTTTGAGTGATCAATTACATTTTTTTCACAGTTAAATAAAATAAATATCAAATTTTTCAAAATGTTGTTGATTAGTAAAATTATGATAACATTTGTAATTATTAATAAAATTAAAAATTTCAAAATTTCATATAAACTAGATAATAAGATGAACAAAACTTAGAAACATTTCTAAGAGATCTTTTACAATTTTCTCACAATCTAAAAAAAAAAATAGTCATTTTTAAGCAAAAATGAATTTGCAAAAACCTTGTAGATCTTGCCTCTAAAATCTAAATGAGATGGAATTTCAGTTGATCATGTCTTTCTTAGATAACATGGATACATTGGTGAGATTTTATTTACTCCTTAAATCTCTAAAATGTATCTATAATAAAAAACACAAAAAAAAAAAAAATTCCTCTAAAAATATATGTTGGGTAAGGAGAAGCTAAGATGTTGAGCAATGGCTATTGAAGACCACTCTGGTATCATGAAAGATTTTATAAAACTCTCATCCAAGTTCAAATCTACAAACTATTACCACAGTAAAATCCATTGATGCATTACTCAAATAACACCTCAGTATATTATACATAAATAGAACATACAATGATAAATATTTTGTATATCTAAAGATTCCATCTAGAGCTCCATCTTCATAGCTTCCACCATACACGTACAATAAGTCTTGCATATATAGGTAAGGAAGATCAATCATAACTAAGAGATCAAGCTAAGTGATAAATCATAATGAAGAGATCAAGTTAGAGATCAAACATAACTAAGAGATCAAGCTAGAGATCAAACCTAAGACTAAGAGATAACTATCCCTAAAGGATAGAAATAACCAAAAATTATTCCTATAATATCTAACAGATAAATATGTAATATTTTATAATATATAAAATAAAATAAATGAAATATACACACATAAGTGGGTGGAAATGAATAAATACATAAGTGAACATGAGCTAAGATAAATAACCTATTCTAACAGTACAAACACAAATTTTTAACCTTAACTTCATTAAAATTAAATTTATTTCTTTTTAAAGCATAGTTGACAATATGTAGATTATTGAGATATAGGTTTTATAAACATTTGACTAGTATTCAAAAATTTATAAGAGAATTTATGAAGATATGTATATAGTCCATAATGAGGTATGTTATGTAGAAGTTAAGTAATAATTATAAATAATATTACAACATTAATATATATATAATATTATTTATAATTATTAATTAACTTTTACATAACATACCTCATTATGGACTATATATATAACATTAATATTATATATATATATATATATATATATATATGTATGTTATAATATAGGTTAAATTTGTAGAGGGGAAATGGTATTTAAGAATATATATATTTTAATGTTATAATATAGGTTAATATATATATAATTTTGTAGAGGGGAAATGGTTAATATATATATATATATATATATAATTACCATTTCCCCTCTACAAAATTATATATATATTAACCTATATTATAACATTAATATATATATATATATATATATATATATATATATATATATATTCTTAAATAACATTTTCCCTCTACAAATTTATATAATTTTTTTTAATAATAAAATTTATATGATTAGATATGTTGACAAAGATGAAAAAAACTTCTAATTTTTTTAGAAATTTCCTTGGCTGGTCCATGGTAGAGTTTAAACCAGGTTCAGGACCCCTAACCTAAAACCTAGGTAATTTTGGAGGGAAACAACCAAAAAAATATAAATTTTAAAAGGGCATATGCCTTTGTAAAGGGAATTTACCCTATGTAAATGAACTTTTGCACATTTATTATTTCCATCTATTTTTTCATGGATCAAAAAGGGTATGCATTCTTTTAAAAGCATGCACACCCATTGTGATTCACAAATTTCTCTTGGCTTTCCCATGAAATTTTTTCATTTGTTTTGATCTTTGTAAATTATAAACTAGTTTTTTCTAATGAAACTATGCAAATTTCATAAATTCTTCATTCACTTTGTTTGAATAACTAAAAATTATTCAAGTTTAAATTTACAATTGTCTTATTTTTATAAAGATAAATAATAGGGTCGGGAAGTCATCGTAAAATACCAATCAAAGAGATAATAAATGAGAAAATTGAAGATAAGAAAGAAAAATTAAAAAATAAATAAAAGTAGATAGGAGGGAATCCATAAGGGTTTCTAAGCAAGGTAAAGGTGCTTCTTCCATACCAGGTAATATTTTAAATGAAAATAACATCCCAATTCTATAGAGTTTAGTTTAGATGTTTTTTAAAATAAGATAACTCAATCAATCTTTGTTGCATGATAAAATTCAAAATTTAGAGCATGTAAATAATGAATTTGTAATGAGTGATGAAACATATAGACAAACGCAATATAATGAAACATTCATTCATAATGAAGTTTTTTATTATGATGATAATCAACATCAAGTAATGACCCAAATCATGCTCTTTAACAGTGATAATTAATATAAAATGGTCTTTTATTTGAAATAATTACAAGGATAATATTTAGTTATAATGGTCCATTGAAAAAATCAAAAATGTCAAGGTCAAATTTCACAAGCCACTTTTTCTAACCAGACTATCACCCCACTATTAGAATTCCTCTCACCCTCATAGGGGTCTATGTCATTCTATTAGGATTGGGCACAAATGTGCAAGACAATGATCTGCAGTGGTTGAAATGGTGACTATGAAAACTTTAGATGCCTAGAAGTTTGGAAGGCAAAGGTGAATAGAGGTTGTAAGAAGACCATTTAGGGCTCAGGAGAATCTAAAGCTTAGGAAAAGTAAACTATTTGAGCTCTTTATTGAATCTCTCTCACCATTGATGGATCTTTTAAAGGAGAGCCCTATTGACAAAATGGTGTGAGGTAGATTTCCCTAATCAAACAATCATTAACTAGTGGCATAGAACCTTCAAGATAAGGTGAGTGTGTATCCACTCCCTAACTCTTTCTTTCTTGTTGAATGTATTGATAGGAATCTGAAACATGAAATTTTACATGGTAACCCCATACTCTTTAATGACTCAATCTTCCATTGATTAAATTAGATGCCAAACTTTGATCCATGGAAACATGTAATCAAGAAAATATTGATATGGATCACATTAGAATGGATTCCAATGGAATACTAGAGTTTATAAGCCCTAATGAAAATAGGAGATGCTCTGGGATCATTTTTATGGATAGATGAGGACTTTTTACATGGGAAGATAGGCTCAAAACCAAATATTTTGGTAGAAGTTGATACAACTATTGGGATTTATGGGGAAATAGAGATCCTTATGGCCTTTGGTAGATGGAAATAGCACATTATAAGTGTATACATCTGATTCCTAATACCATTTGTGTTAAAATTGTCAATCTTACTTGAATTACACTCAAATGAACACTTTAGGTCAAAATCTATAAAACACCCTAAATGGTTCGAACTTGTCACTTACAAGTGTCAGTTTAGGTCAAAGTATCCCTAAATAGGGCAATGTATTTTATGGGCTACCTAACTTTGATCAGATCATTTTGAGTCAAAATGATAAATTCACTATTTAGTGCTATGGATCACTCTTTTCTTCTAATTCATTGGTACACATCACATACCTTTATTATTTGGTGTTGGTAACATCCTAAATGGGAATACAATGCCAATGCATCTAACATCACCTTCCAATTTTTCTTTAGTCAAACTATGACCCAGTAATATGACTTTATGACCATTTTGATTAATTGAGAACCAATTTTTAAATAATTACACAAATTGTGATTAACCTTGTTTAAGGCTAATTAATTCAAATAAAGATCTTAAGTGGATTTTCCATGAGAGTTGTTAAATATTTATTTTTGAAAATTGATTCCTATTAACTACATGATCAGGTTACATCATTTCTTGAGAAGACATCCATAGGTCATAAATGCCATAAATATCAGGATTATGGGTCACCCATGCCTAATTAATGCCTCCCATGCCTCTTTAATGCTTATTTATCTTGAGGATATTTATGAGTTTAATTCTATATATTAGGATTATTCATGGCCACACGTCTCAATCTTGAGATGGATGGTCATGGTTGATCTTGACCAATCTCAAAAATATATAAATAGAGAGGCCATGAATGTGAATTGGAAGCTATTTTTGGTGCAAGGTTATTATGCTCAAATATCTTCAAATCTTGAATATTACAAAGTTATAATGCTAAATTGTTTTCACTAGGATTTGTATTTTATCATAGTTTTTTGTTTGCAAGCTTCATTGATATGCTAGTTTAGTGATTTGGAATCATGAGCCTAGGTTTTGTGGAGTGCTCTTGAGGCATTGAAGGAGCTTACCACCATTTTTGATAAAGACAAGGATGCTTGATCAAGGGAGAACATGTTTTTGAGTCACATGGGTATGGCGAATAAATTTGGGAAGGTAATATGGTGTTGCTTTCTTTCATTTCTTACTATCCTTTGTAATTCCCATAAGAATAGATAGGCTCAGTTAGTTAGTTCTTAATGTATGTTTCATTATTTATGGATTAATGCTTGAATAACTTGCTTTGTAATCCTCTCTACATCTTTTCATGCCCAGTGGGACAAGATGCATCTCACACTTGAATAAGATCACTTTACAATTCTAAAATATGTATTTAAACCCTTAAAACTCATGTAAATTTATTTTCTAACTTTATTCTATCATTTTTGTTTGCCATGGTTTTACATAGTAATCAACATCGACAAGTGATATTAACATCAATTACCTGACTTAACTGACATTAGTTAGCAAAACTGACATTAGTTAGGTCCCGATTACCCAAAGTAACCATCATCAATTGTAATAACTGACATCGGTCACTATGTTTTTAAAAAACACAAACTCAAGAGCTAATTTTACAAAGTTCATTGTTTTAAGCTAAAAAGAGCTTCAAAGCTAATTGACATACTAATAATTTTTCTATAGGACCAAGCTTGATATTTTCTCAAAACATGTTTAAATCACCTTCACATGCTTAAAAATTTATTGGGAATCTTGTTTTGGATATTTAACAAATAATTTAGATATTTTGGTGAATGTTTTCAAAGTTTATAAGTAAGACCAAGGGGTTAAATGAACACCACCAAACTTTTTATTTGAGTATAAAATTGAACACACTTGTCAATTTTTGTTTGCAATAGTTGTTTAAATCAAATTTTTGTTTGGTAAAAAGACGAATGTTGTGTGTATGCTCTTCCATTTGTCCTCTATAGGGAACCCTTGGAATTAAAAGTTCCATTCCTATTACAAATAGCCTAGTCCAAGGCTTAAAAAGAATGTCATCTAAAGCACTCCCCAAAAACTCACAAAAATTTGGGTGATCTTGAAAATGACCCTAAATTCTTTCTATTTTATGCTTTCTTTATTTTCATGCAAACTTGGCTTGTGAGAGGGATGTCATTACCTCCCACGAGTTATTTAGGGAAGATTTGACTTGAGGTTTCACCTCCCAGCATTGACTTCATTTGGCTCTTTTGGAGTTGTACATGGGATGTATCTACATTTAGACATCACACTACACTGAACAAATAGCAAGATGTAGTGATTTTAAAAAGGACTAGACTTTTTTATAACTAGCCAATGCCACAGTCACCTAATTTACATGTTCATCTTTTGCATCATTTTATGTGAAAGTCATTATGAAATTGATTCCCCTAGAATGATCAAAACCTTGCTAGTTTAGTAGACCCCACTTTGCCATACCTTATCACTTTAGACTTAAGACATTTATTTTTTTATCATTAGCTTACTTGGTCTTGATTTGTGTCTAAAAGTGCTTGTTAACTCAATGAACTTAACTAAAACACATTGTCCTCAATTTTATTGAAAAAGGGAGGCGTTACGCTATCCAAATGGGAAATTCATCTTTTCCTTGTTCAAATTGTTATCAAAATCTTTGTGTCATGTCATCTACTTTGGTGCAGTCATGCTGCCTAATTGAGTCTAGATTTTTACCCAATTTGTTTAAATATTTCATTTATAATCTACATTTGAAATTGAACCTTTCTGAGTTCTAAAGGTTAGTGCATTAAAATGGGTTCACCATTTATGCACTAAGCTTGTTTTAACTTGGGTTCAATTTTCCATTTGGATTAAAGGTCGTTTATTAGGACTCAAAATCACATTATCATCTTGGTGGACTCAAGTCATCTTACATATCACTCATGTTTTGGGTCTTAGAACATATTTTATCCTATTAGAATCATGTGGTGACATTGTGATGCCTATTTGCTCCTAGCTTTATACTTAGTGATTCACGTATTTTTTTACATCTTGAGTTGCTTAGTTCATTTTGTCTTCTTCATAATCCAAAGAGCTTTCCTCTAAAATTTTAGGGTCAACTTGTCAAAGTTGAAGCTAGCTTTTGCAGTGTGGGTATATCACAAAGATCTAGGCTTTGGTGTACTAGTTTTCACTTTGGGTCTTTGAATTACCTTACTCTCTTTCGATCTATACGATTGCAACTTTACCAAAGGTTGAGAAAAATCTTGAGCCAAATCTTATTAAAATTGTACATGGTTTAAAACCACCCTCCCTTATAGTCTCATTGGTACCTTAGTTATTTTTTTGAAAGAGAGCCAAAGTATACTTTGATTGGTTACTGAACATTGGTCCAAAGTTAGTCAATACACAGAACATATTTTTTTTGAGACATGAATCAAAGGCTCACTCGTAGTGGGGCCTCTTATGGCCTCAATTATGAGGATGAGAAATTTTATGATGGTTAAGATAACCCCATTATTTTTTATGATATCCTTGCAACATTAAACTTTGAAGATGATTACAATGAATATTAATCTCAAAAAGATCAAGATGAAGCCCTTCTTAGATTGATAGAATCAGGTGCTAGACTACCTTATGACTTTCCTATAGAACAATTGCATACCTTAGTTAGAGAAGGAGAACAAAGGTTGAGAAAACTCATGAACCAAATCTTATAAAAATTGCACATGGTTTAAAACCACCCTCCCTTATAGTCTCATTGGTACCTTAGTTATTTGTTTGAAAGAGAGCCAAAGCATACTTTGATTGGTTAGCAAACATTGGTCCAAAGTTAGTCAATACACAGAACATCTCTTTTTAGACATGACTCAAAGGCTCACTTGTAGTGGGGCCTCTTATTGCCTCAATTATAAGGATGAGAAATTTTATGATGGTTAAGATAACCCCATTATTTTTGATGATATCCTTGTAATAGTAAGCTTTGAAGATGGTTACAATGAATATTAATCTCAAGAAGATCAAGATGAAGCCCTTCTTAGATTGATAGAATTAGGTGCTAGACTGCCTTATGACTTTCTTATAGAACAATTGCATACCTTAGTTAGAGAAGGAGAACAATGATGGAAAGAGTAATATTTTGCACAAATGAACATACCTTCTTCCTCTAACAAAGGAAAGGACATACAAATAGAGTCAAAACCCAAAAATTTGGATCTTCTAGCTAAGATCAAGATAATAAGTCAATGATATGTAGATCAAAGTGTCATAGACTTAATTGACTCCCTAGTTGCCACTTCAATTCACAATAATGCTTCAAAAGAACATAAAGATATGGTTGAAATTACACAATAAGTATTAGATGAGAACATTACCATAGTGGATCAAGGAAATCTAAATGAATAGTTAAAGACATAAGAGACCTTAAAAGATGTTCCATTTATCACAGAATATACATTTTTTAATCATCAAGAACCTCTTATTACTTTATAAACTCAGAAACTGAAACATTCAGTTTGAATTGAGGAAAACCCTCAAGAAAATTTGTCTATTTCTTTTCAACCAACCCAAATATTGGTAAATAAACATAGAAATTTCCAAAATCAATAAAGTACAAAATAGCCAAATTCAAGGAATATTTTAAAATCTAAAAATCAACGGCCTATGTTCTCAACTCAAGCATCAAATCAAAACCAAATCATGGATTGAAAGGTATACACTTCCTATAAATCCACACAAAACCAAGGGCACATTCCACCCTAATATCAATAAAACTAGGGGCACATTCCACCCCAATAAAAATAAAACTAGGGGCACATTCCATCCCAATAGCAATAAAACTAGGGGCACATTCCACCCCAATAGCAAAAAAATTAGGGGCACATTCCACCCCAAAAATAATGAAACCAGGGGCACATTAAACCCCAATAGCATCTTATCCAATCCACAAATACACCAAACATGCAAGAATAGAATTCTATAAAGGAAATTGTCCAAATATTGGAGATGAATAATAGAGTCAAAAAGTACAAATTTGATGAGATATGCCCATATCTATTTGACTTATCTATTCTCTAAAACTCATTTCCACCTCATTTTGAGGCACCTAAATTCAACAATACAAAGGGAAAGGAGATCCACATGAACACACACAAGCATTCTTCATCTTGTGTCAAGAGGTTGCTTATAGTAGTGAGTACTTACTATGACTATTTTTACAAAGTTTAATGAGACAAACTCTTGATTGGCTACTTAAACTACCCAAGGGATCAGTTTTAGATTGGAATGACTTATCAAAAAAGTTTGTTAACCATTTCTCATATAACATAGAACATGAATTAACCATTGTTGACTTATGCAGGTCGCTACATATCTACAAAGGTGGAGAGAATTAGCAGGTTGCTTTCAACATAATTTGCTAGACAAATAGTTGGTTGATATCTTTGTATAGAATTTGTATCCTGAAATTGTTCATAATCTATGGGTAGCTTGTGCTAACTCATTTAAATAAATTATTGACAAAGGAGTGCAGATTGAGAAGGCTCTTATTGCTAAGGGCCTTATTAAGATTTTTATGCAAGGTCAACCATCTAGTCAGAATAAATCACCAGCTCAAATAGTTATGCAAGATAAGCCTAAGGGCTTTATAAAAAATAATAACATGGTTGGAAATGGGGTGATAAAAATAAGACATGTATAAATGGTATAAGATATGCCTCCTTCAAATGTATAATTAACTCCCCTAAATCCACTTCTTAATTTATAGGGATAACCTCCATGAAGGACATTTCATAACAATTTTAGAGTCTTTAACAAACTAGGAGAATCGGTTGAAAAAGTGTTACAAAAGCTCATTATAGCTAATTTAATTATATGGCCAGTATCAAGGCCATTTCCTCAAGATCAACCAAAACCAAACTGGTACAAAGAGAATGAATGGTGTAACTTTCGTGTTACTAGTCATGGTACATATTGTTGCATTTAATTGTGACATATTATTGGGGACTTATTTGAAATTGATGAGCTAGAAATTACTTTGGCCCCTAACCAAGACACAAATCAGGATATGGGAATCTATAAATACCCCTTTCCTCAACATGATCCACTACCACCAAGAAATAATCAAAATGGTCACAATCAAAGACAAAGGCAGAATCAAAACCAACAACAAGGTCAAAATCATAATGAGCATAATCAAGATCATAATGCCCACACTAATAATGTGGCTTATAACAATGTATCTTATGACTACAATAACATTATGGGATGCATTTTTACAACCCACATTTCCACTATTACTATAATGCCACATGGCCAATCTCATGTTCCTCATAACACAAGACCCATCATTATAGGGTCAGCACCCTCTCCCCCTAGTAATACCATGTCGGGTTTACATCACCATGTTGCTACTCCATTTACATAGGTTATTAATCTTGCACAATAGTACCTTTCTTGTAAAAGTTCCTCACTGACCCAAAATTGTCACAATATAATTAATCACCTATGAATCACCATCCAAGGCCCTTTGCCTCCCTCTTCTAATTATAATAACTCCTTTCCACCTCTAGGTTGTGTAGTCACAACTAGAAACTTGCAAGTTACCATTCAGGGCCCTTTACCCACTTATTTCCATAAACCCAATGAGAACATTATGCCAATGGTTCCAAAGCTAAATACTATTCCAACAAAGGCTAAACTAGTTCAATCCATAGTTCGAAGACCTTACAGTCTAATAGATTAATTAAATAAAACCCCTAAATAAATTTCCATATTAGAACTCTTGGGAACATCTGATGTCCATAGAACCATCTTCAACAAACTTTTACAAGAGTTTATTGTGCCTAATGATATAAACCTTGATCAGTTCTAGAACCTAGTTGGACATTTGTCTTCATTTCAGCAAATTACATTTGATCAAAAGGCCATGTCTACCCTTGGCTCAAACCACAATAACCCACTATACATTGAGATAATAATTTTAGATCACAAGATCAAGTGGGTTCTTATAGATAATGGTTCAGGGTTGAACATCATATCTCTTAAATTAGTACGATGATTAGGTTACATAGATAAAGACATTCAGCTAGAAACTATTATAATCAAGGCTTATGACAACATCGAGAGGGAGTCATCTAGTATAATTTGGTTGTCAATTATGGTTGGCTCTATTCTAATCACACATTATTTCATATTGTGGATATTGAACTTCCTTATAACATACTTCTTGGTCATCCTTGGATCCATACAGTACATGTAATTCTATCTAGTCTTCATCAATGGCTTAAGTTTCTCCATGATGGGATCAAGGTTACTATTCCTACTAATTAGCAACCATACCAATACTGCAAGCAACTTGAAGTAGAGTTTCATAATTATAATTATTGACCAAGTTTTAAATTCATTACAAAGAAGAACAAAGCCATCATTTCTCATCCATCTCCATCTAATTATATAGATCTTGGTGATATGGCCTCTACTTTGGTTGATCTATTTCCTTCAACTCTAGGCAAATAGGTTATTATTAAAGATGCATGGATTTCCACATACCATCTAAAGGATGTCCTCCATATTTACAAATTATAAAAATCCCCTAAAACATTTAGTAAGCCTAAAATTTCCTAGACTCCTAATAGACCCGATCATATTTGGCAACCAAAGAAGAAGCAACCCAAACCTCATGTGGTTTTTGTACCTACAATTGCACCAAAGAAAGATCAAGACAATTTTACTGAGGGAGATTGGTTATATTCTAAAGGCCTTGTGGATTCTTCTTAGAATCTAAGGTATCCTATCCCTAATAAGATAATGGATCATATTGATTATATAAGGAAAGGATTTGGCCCATAGGTCTAAGGAATTTAAAAACCTTTATTAGCTGGAGTTATCAACTAGAATCATGGTCTCAAATTTCAACCATCAGAAGATGATCTCATAATATTTGTTAGTGACTCTTTTGAAATGACTAGTAATGAGACTCCTAGTAGTGACATAGCATACCATTATAGCCTTTTTGATGAGCTTGTTAATTCATATTTGTTTGATTTAAATGCCATATTGACCATAGCACCTATTAGAGTTTCCCATCTTGAAGCAAAATTCCATCTTATTAGAGCTTCCTATCTTGAAGCAAAAACCCATCCTAGTGGTGTTTCCCTTTCTGAAGCAAGACATTATATCTTTACCATTGGTGCTTCTCATCCTGAAGCAAACCCTCACTGTAACCTATGCCTTTGCCATCCTAAAATCATAGATTGGGATCAAAAAAATTTTGTAATATGCCTTGATTAGTTTCAAAATGAAGAATCAATTATAGAATACATGGACCTACGAGATGCATTCCCCATTGGTGATCATAAGTAGGGTTTTTATTTTTCATTGAAATCTTTTACCTACTTTGGAGATTAGGAAAAATTTCTTGGTCATAATAAAGAACAAACATTGATATCTTCAAGTGAAAACCTCTTTGAGGCACTTGTTGATCAAGGAAAAAGTAAAGAAAAAGACAAGCCTTTGAGTGAAAATATATTTCAGGTGTTCCCAGGTGGGAAAGTTTGTTCATCTACTCAGGACATAGAAATTCAATCTAGCCCAAGTTACATAGCTAGTACAAGCAGCTCTTCAGAACAACATCAAATATTTGATCATCTTGCTCTTGAGTTTCTAAAGGTCTTTACCAATTAGCCTTTACCTAAGAAGGTAGATTTTGATTCTTCATATTATCTAGATCTTTGAGAGGAAAAATAAGAAGATATAGCAGAAGAAGATGATCATGACCATACATTGCCTATAATTCTATAAGATGGATCTACACTCCTTATGGATGGTACAATAGAAGTGAATTTGGGAACCTATGAGGATCCCAAAAAAATTATCTTGGAGCTTCCCTTGCTGAAGCAAAACATGAACATATTATATCCATTCTTAAGGATTATATAGACATTTTTGCATGGGTATATTCATACATGTTAGGCCTAGATCTAGATTTAGTTGTGCATCATCTTGTTATTCACCTTGATGCTAAACTAGTCAAGTAAATTTTGAGAAAGATGCATCCACACGTCATCTTTTTGGTTAAGGTCGAGTTAGAAAAGTTGTTAGGAGGAAATTTTATCAGACCACTGGACTACTCTAAATGGATTTCTAACATAGTTCCAGTAAGTAAAAACACCCCAGGCATATGTGTTTGTAATGATTTTCATGATATGAACAAAGCATGCCCCAAAGATGATTTTCCTCTGCCCAACATCGACATGATTTTCAACTCAACTGTTGGGTACGAGATGTTATCCTTAATCGATGGATTTTCTAGTTACAATCAGATCAAGATAGCACCTAAAGATCAATATAAGACCGCATTCATCACTCTATGGGGGACATTTTGTTACCAAGTCATGCCATTCAGTTTGAATAATGTCAGATCCACATATCAACATGCAATGACTATTATCTTTCATGACATGATGCATGACATTATTGAAGACTATGTTGATGATATACTAGTAAAATTAAGAACAAGATTTGGACACCTTGGCATTCTACGAAGAATATTTGAGAGGATTCGAGCATATAAAGTCCAATAAATCCTAAGAAATATGTCTTTGGAGTCACATCAAGAAAATGCTAGGGTTCATTGTATCACAATGAGGGATTGAATTCAACCCTGCAAAGGTCACCACTATTATAGAAATGCCTCCACCAAATAATCTTAAATAGTTGTGAGGTTTATAAGGTAAGATCTAGTCTATACATAGGTTCATTTCTCAACTAGCAAATAAGTGCCACCCATTTACCCATATCTTAAAGAAAAGGGTAACATTTCAGTGGGATAAAGATTATCAGATAGCATTTTCAAATCTTAAAACATACTTGGCCAATCCACTAGTTTTACGACCTCTGACACAAGGAAAGCCACTACTTCTTTATATATCAGTGATAAAACATGCACTAGGGGTACTTTTGGTATAGTATGATGATCATGGTAAGGAACGCATGGTTAATTATTTAAGCTACACATTGGTAGCCTATGAACATAATTATATACCTATTGAAAAGACATGTTTATCTATGGTGTTTGTTACTCAGAAATTGTGACATTATATGCTAAATAACAAAACTATTATTACCACCAAGGCAGATCCTCTCAAGTTCCTTTTATTTAAGTAGCTCTTTAAGGACACGTGGCTAAATGGATTATGTTTCTCAGTGAGTTTGATATTGAGTACCAAAATCAAAAGGCAATCAAAGGACATGTTCTTGTTGACCAACTTGCAAAATCTCCTATTATGGCCACTCAACCCCTCAACTTTAACCTTCTAGATGATTCTATCATGATGATAGAACAAGCATCACAAGAACAAAAATATTGGACACTCTATTTTAATGGATCCTTAATATCTTAAGGATCTAGAGCAGGCATATTTTTTATCATGCCATAGGGGGATTTGATCCCCAAAGCATTCCATATACAATTTCAATGTATAAATAATATGGCTAAATATGAGGCATTGGTTTCAGGGCTCCATCTTGCCATACTGTGGGATATTCAAATCTTAAAGGTCTATGGAGATTTTTAGCTAATCATAAATCAGACAACTGATCAGTATCAAATAAGATATGATAATCTTGTTCCTTATAAGAAAATTATCAATAACCTCAAAACACATTTTAAATCTCTATATTTTGAGCAAGTTCCATGAGTCAACAACAGCTCTGCCAATGCCATGGTAATAATTGGTTCCATGATTCAAATGCATGATAGTGCTATAGAGTATCATTAGTTCTTGATTTAAAATCTTCTTTAGTTGGCATATATTCTATTAGATTCAAAGAGGATATGCACCATTGTTGATCCTAATCCCTCACCTGAGTTACCATGGTACTAAGATTTTTATAACTATTTCCATAGCCATGTATTTCCTACCAACCTTGCTAATAACCAAAAAAAATATTCCTTCATCACTTAACGCATTATATCCTCCTTGGAAACATGCTTTATCAAAAATGCTATGATGTAATACTTCTTCATTATTTATCTTTGGGAGAATCCAAGCTGGCACTAAAGGAGGTTTATGAAGGAATGTGTGGGGCCCATACCAATGGTGTAGTCTTACAAAAAAAATTCTCAAAATAGGATATTATTGGCCCAAAATGGAGATAGATTCTTGTAATTATGTAAAGAAGTGTGTTTCTTATCATTAGCATGGTAACTTAATACATGCACCTTCCTTACCATTATAGTTGATTACAACACCATGGCCATTCTCAAAATGGGGTCTCAATCTCATTGGGAAAATTAACCCAACATATTTAGACAGCCATAATCATATTTTGACTACAATTGAGTAATTTATCAAGTGGATTGAGGCGATTCCCCTCACTTATGTTATCAAGAAACAAATAGCCAAATTCATTCATTACCATATCATCTGTCGATATGGCATCCCAACCCATACTATATCCGATAATGTTGGATCCTTTGTGAACCAAGATGTGAAATATTTTTTTGTAAAATTCAAAATCAAGCACAAAAAATTCACTCCATATAACCTGCAAGGTAATGGACAAGCTAAGGCATCAAATTAAACCATTCTAGCCATCTTAAAGAATATTGTCAATGATGTTGTCTGTAATTGGCATTTACAACTCTTTCCTACCCTTTGGGCTTATAGAACCAATCATCACACCCCCATTGGAGCTACTCCATACTCCTTTATTTTTGGTACTAAAGCTATCATCCTGGTTGAGATTGAGATCCCATCATTAATAATATCACTGGATCACATTGAAGATGATGAAAACTATAAAGCCTCATAGCTAGAAGAACTAGAACTTCTTGATGGTAAGTGTTTGGCTACCCTAGAAAACTTACAGGCCTATCAGAATAGGTTATGAAGAAGCTACAACAAACCCATTCTCCCTCAAGAATTTGAGATTGGTTGCATAGTTATGAAAGAGAACTAGAAGAACACAAATGTTGAACCCAAAAATAAAGGCAAGTTCCAACCTAATTTTTTAGGACTGTATATTATCACAGGGAACGATGGATCAGGAGCATATCGATTGGCTAAACCTAATAGTGAAGAAATTTTAGAGCCCATGAACATCATACACCTTAAAAGGTTCTATGCATGAATATATTTGATCTATTGTCTATAAGACCCCTGACTTGGGGGAAACTTGTGTTATCATAATTTTATCCCACCCTTTTATCTTACCTTGAACACATTTTATACTACCCTGGTGCACTTTTCATGATTCTCAATAGTAAAGGCTTTGAACCCTTAGCACTCTAAACACATTCTTCATCCCATTATGGATTACTCTCTTCGAGAGGCATATTATTTGTTTTTTTTAGGACATGTTATAAGCTTGAACACTTTTTGTCCCTTGACCAATTATGATCTTGATTATATCTCATGAACATTATGAACATCTTCAGCAGTAGTTCTACAAAGTAGTTCAACTAGGATAGTCTTGTGTGGTTTTAGACAAGTGAATAGCCACATCCTCTCAGTTTAATTATTTAATACTCTTTCTTGTTTTAACAAGAACCTCACTCTCACTGATTTGTGAGCATGGGCCATTGTTGCTAGCTTAGATGTCTTATTAGAATCCCTACTCTCAGGATATGCATCTCCTTGACTAGATGGTCCCATTTTGTGCATATTTTATCCCAAAAACACCAAAATAATTATAAATACTTTAAAAATACCAAAAAAAATAGAACATGATCCAAAAAAGAATATAAAAAAATTCCCATGCTTCTATACATTTATACATTGCCGTTCCATCATCTCACACTCTCATCATTTTGTGATCAACTATTAAGTTTGAATGCTCTTGCCATTTTACAAGCACAAAAACACTATCTCATTTCATCTTATCCCATGCACTTACCATTTTTTAAGATCATTCTTTCTCATCTCATTAGCTTCTTATTTTCCAGACCATTCTTGTTTGTTTGTCATATCTTCCATTTCTTTTCTAACATTAATCATGTTGGATTGATCATCATTTTTATTCTATCCCATTTCCTAGGAGAACTATATTTGGCCTAAAATTCATGTTGGAATATGCATCCATAGAACTATGTAGGCAGCATCCACTTGTCTTATACATCTGGAGTCAGCTCAGCCAACCCCTTCCTTTTCTTTTCTTCCCCCATTTCTTCTATCATTATTCCTCTTTAATTAGGGAACAATTGTCATGTCATTATTCTTGGCTATGATGCAGTGAAAAGTAATGCCTCTACCACACATACATGAAAATTTATCTATAAACCACACTAACTTGGCTTTTATTTGTGTGTGTTTATTTGAGTTTTCTTGGTGTTTTGTTATGCTTTTTCACCTCTCCTTTTATTTTTTCTTCTTTTTCTTACTTCTTGCTCTGTTCTTGGTCTTGTATTTCCTTGATTGTTTTTGTCTGTTTGATTTTCCTTTTCTCTTTTATGTTTTAGAACATCTTGATTATTCATATCTTGGTCTCATGTTGTTAATATGTTCTTGACTTTTGTTTTTAGATATTTTTTTCTTATTTGAGATCATATTTTGATTTCAAGTTAGATTGATCTATGTTTATCTTCATTTCTTTGTTTTTACTTTTTTGTTTAAATGTAAATCATTGTAACTCTAGTTTTGGTCATTATTTTACCATTATCCTTACTTATATATATTTACATTTGAATCGGATTAATGCAATTGGAATCTTATGTCATTTTAATTTATTCATACTTATGATTCCTAATTTCTTTTATTATAGCAAGAACTTTGTGCTCAGGTCTCAAAGTCTTAATTTCAACATCATCTTCGATGAACGATTCTCAAGAACATTTTACAAAACCCAGGCTCATGATATGGAATTAGACATCTAGGTAACATACATTTCATGCTTCTTTTTCTATACTTAGATGTGCATCTCTTCACATACATTATAAGTCTAATCAATTCTTGGTTTATTTTTCATCATTCCTCATTCCATTCTCTCTCAAACTTGGGTGAACTACATTGGCCTAAAGTTCATGTTGGAACATGAGTCCATAGAACTATGTAGGTGGCGCTCAATTTCTATTAAAGTCAGCTCAGCTATCTTCATTCTTATTTTCATCTCTATCATCACTTTGTGCATTATCATATTCTTGGTTTTATATGGCTTTCTAAGCCATTACACCATCACATGTACATTTATGCCCACTCACTTTAACCTCTCTTTTTGATTATATCCTTAAGCTATTTTGCTTGCCAATTTCCCATACTAGGGCACAACATCTGAACCATGTCCAAATCAAATTAGCTCTACAAGGGAAAAATCATTATTCATTCTTTATCAATGATCAAGATTCGCCCTACTAGGGCAAAACTATTTTAGCATGATCAAATATGTTCTACTAGAGTACTTATTATATTCTCTTTAGAGACCCCATTTTAGTGGTGCTTGTATTTTTGCCTTTTCCTCTAATTCCAAGCTCTCCATATTAAATCTCATGATGGCAATATTTTAGTGTGTAACTTGTCTCAAGATTGATCAATGTCATAAGCATGTAGCTTGTACTCTCAAATTGGGTACATTTAAAGTGTGTCCCTTACATTTATGTATTGTATCTTTCACATTCCCCCCATTTTTGAGGCATATTATACCTCTAATTATATTTTTATCATTGATGGTAATCATGTGTGCAATCATTAACTCATCTAAATGTGATCTATTCTGTGGGTTAACCTCTAACTTTATCTCTCATTTCAAGAGTCCATCCTCCTCTTTCATCCTAATATGTCCTATTGATAGGACATCATGGGTTTATTCCAATTTCTTCTTGACAACTCTTTTATTTGAGAAGATGTTGCTTCACCTGAATGTCTTACTACACCTTCTCAAATAGGGCTAACATGTAGACATCCAATTCCTAACACCATTTGTGTTAAAATTGTTAATCTTACTCGAATTACACTTAAATGCACATTTTAGGTCAAAATATATAAAACACCCTAAATAGTTCAAATTTGTCACTTATAAGTGCTTGTTTAGGTCAAAGTATCCCTAAATAGGGTAATGCATTTTATGGTCCAGCTAACTTTGATCATATCATTTTGAGTCAAAATGACAAATTCACCATTTAATGCCTTGGATCACTCTTTTCTTTTAATTCATTAGTACACATCATGTACCTTTTTTATTTGGTGTTGGCAACATCCTAAATGGGAATACAGCTCTAACACATCTAACATCACTTTCTAGTTCCTCTCCAGTCAAATTATAACCCAATAATATGACTTTCTAACCATTTTGATTAATTGAGGGCCAATTTTCAAATAATTGCACAAACGTTGATTAACCTTGTTTAAGGCTAATTAATCCAAATCAAGATCTTAAGTGGATTTTCCATGAGAGTTGTTGAATATTTATTTTTGAAAATTGATTCCTATTATTTACATCATCAAGTGACATCATTTCTTGGGAAGACATCCCCGGACCATAAATGCCACAAATATCAAGATTATGGGTCACCCATGCCTTGTTAATGCCTCCCATGCCTCTTTAATGCTTATTTATCTTGAGGATATTTATGAGTTTAATTCTAAATATTAGGATTATCCATGGCCACACATCTCAATCTTGAGATGGATGGTCATGGTTGATCCTAACCAATCTCAAAAAATCTATAAATAGAGAGGCCATGGATGTGAATTAGAATTTATTTTTGGTGTAAGGTTGTTATGCTCAAATATCTTCAAAGCTTGAATATTGCAAAGTTATAATGTTAAAACTGTTTCCACAAGGCTTTGTATTTGATCATATTTTTTTGTTTGCAAGCTTCATTGATAGGCTAATTTAGTGATTTTGGATCATGAGCCTAGGTTTTATGGAGTGTTCTTGAGGTATTGGAGGATCTTACCACCATTATTGACAAAGATAAGGATGCTTGATTAAGGGAGAACATGTTTTTGAGCCACATGGGTATGGTGAATCCATTTAGGAAGGTAATATGGTTTTGCTTTCTTTCAATTGTTCCTTGTTATCCTTTATAATTCCCATAGGAATATAAGGGATTGGTTAGTTAGTTATTTATGTATGTTTCATTATTTTTGGACTAATGCTTGACTAACTTCCTTTGTAATCCTCTCTACAATAAGAGGATTAGGTAAGAACATCTAGATGTGTCTTGTTAGGTGATCTACAGGGGATGGAGGTTTAGGTTTGAGTGTTATGTAAAAAAGGTAGCCACAGACTCCCCCTTTAGATCAGGGGTAGGAAGATAGAGTTGGTTCACAAAATATATCTCAAGGGGATACTAGAATTAGTTTATGTTAGATCCATGGGAACTCACAAAATGACAAGTTTATCTCCAAGGTAGATGGGGAAAGTGATATCAACCTTAGGACAAATAAGGGAGAAGATTCCACTCTTTTTCCTCTTGAGAACCCACCATTACCTGCTCAGACTGAAGAGGAATTAATTTAGTTACTCCAAGACACTAAGATCCTACACCAAGATATCAATCAGTAGTTAGAGGGTTTGGGTTCTAAGATAAATGTAGAAGTCTGATAGAAATAATAGCAAGTTGGTTGTGTCTGGTATGGATGAGATGAGTGCTGAGATTGAGATATATAGGGTAGAAGAATTAGAAATCCCTAGATGGGTCAAGGAGACGTCTAAGTTAAGCACTATCAATGAAATCCTTGGGAGTTTTGGAGAAGATAATAGCTTAGGGGTATAGGGGCCACCTTTCAATTCAGGAATGGAAATCAATAGACAAATTCTCTTACAAGAGCTATTAGAGGAAGGAAAGCTAAAGTAAAAATAAAATGAACTTATTTCAATCGATAATGTTCAAATGGATCAGACTAAGCAATTCATTCATAAAATCACTTCTAATAAGCCTAAACCAGATTTTGGTAGTAGATTAAATAAAAAATGGGTAGAAGTTCCTTGAGTGTACTCAGGAGTCAGGATGGCGAAGTAGAGGGGTAGCTTAAAATAATAACTTTGATGGACTCTAGGAAGGGATCTTCCCTTCCCAAGGTACCATGAGGTTCTTATCATGGAATATTAGGGGATTTAATGCCCCTAACAAAAAGCACTTGGTTAAGTATAGGATTTACTTAACCAAGATAGAATTTATCCTACTTCAAGAAATAAAACTTAGAACAAATGAAATGGATTCCTTTTTTAATAGTCTTAGAAATTGGAAGCATGTATTAGTCCAAGTGGAAGGGGCTTCTAGTGGTTTGGCCATTCTTTTTAATTTGGATGAGGTAATGTTTGAACCTTTAAGGTCAGGGAAATATTGGTTGGGAGGTAGGATTGGATCTCTTTCCTCAAAATTCTAATTTTTGTTAATTAATGTGTATGGGCCTACAACTTGCATTAGCAAGAGGGAGTTGTGGATAGATTTGGATATCTTTTTGAGAGCCCACTCTCTTCATCATATAATCATCAAGGGTGACTTCAATGCCACTCTACATAGTTAGGATAAAAAAGGTGGGATTTTTAGACCTAGGCAATCTCAGGACTTTAGTGAATGGGTGTATAGGAATAATTTATTGGAGATTGATTGTGGGAGAGAAACTTACAGTTGGTATAATATAAGATCTAGGTTTGAAAACATCAAAAAAAAATTAGATTGGTTCTTTTTTGGTGGGGATATATCTTCCTTTCCTCACATTTTAAAAGCAAACATATTACCTTGTTCAATCTCTAATCACTTCACAAGCTTACTTAACATCATTGGTGATAAGAACCTTATTAGATATCCTTTCAAATTCAAAAATATGTGGATAAACGATGAAAATTTTTAGCCCTTGGTACAAGGATGGTGGTTTGAAGAAGATTTTGAGGGTTCTAAATTGTTTTGTTTTCTTTCAAGACTAAAACATGTAAATCATAAACTTTTAGAGTGGAATAGACAACATTTTAAGAACCTTTTTTAGTCAAAGGAAAGGGTTGAAGTGGATCTATCCAAGATCATTGAAGAGGTCATTAAGAATGGGATGTCTCAAGATAGTTATTTAAGGGATAAGGATCTGATAGGGGAATACAAAGATATTCTTTCAAAATAAGAATTTTTTTGGAAGCAAAAGTCCAGAGAAAACTAGATAGAGGCAAGAGACAAGAACACCAAATACTTCCATATCATCACTAAGAAGCATAGGGGTGTCAATAGGATGTATAGTTTGGATATTAATGATGGTTCCCACATTGAAGACCCTTAATAAATTAGAATTCACAACCTTTATTACTATCACACTCTTCTCAATAATAGTGAAGGCTCCATTCTTGTTGATCAACAAGACTTATTGCAACACATTCCAAGAATAGTTAACAAAGATAACAACAACGGGTTAAATGGAAAATTTTCCTTAGAAGAGGTGGAAGGGGACCTCAAGCAACTTCATCTAGATAAATCTCTAGGTCCAGATGGCTTTCTCACTAGTTTTTTCAAGTTTATTGGCATTTCCTTGGCCAAGAACTAATTGATGCTCTAGAATTCAATAATTTTTCTTAAAGAGATCAATACCACATTCATTGTCATTATCCATAATAAATAAAAAGTGTCTAAGTTTTAATACTTTAGACCCATTTCCCTTTGCAACATAATCTACAAGATCATGATAAAGTTCCTAGCTAACAGGCTTAAACTATTGCTTCCCAGCATCATATCAATAGAACAAACAAGGTTTTTTCCTAGTAGATCCATCTTGGATGGGTTAATTATTACCTAGGAGGTCATTAATACCTTAAAAAATATGAGGGATTCAGGGATGCTTATCAAATTGGATATTAGGAAGGCTTACAATAAGGTGGACTAAAGATTTCTATGCAAGGTTATAGAGGCTTTTGGATTTGATAGGTAGTGGGTTAATTAGATCTTTGAATGTATTTTGGGCCTTAGATATTCGATCTTCATCAATGGTTATCCATAAGTCTTATTCAAAGCCTCTAGATCTTTGAGACAGGGGGATCCAATTTCCCCATCTTGTTCATTATAATGGTTGAATCTCTTGGATGGGTAATTCAAAATCTTCAAAGCTTGGGATAGTTATATGGCATTACAGTTACAAGAAACATTAAAGTTACTCATTAATGGTTCATAAATGACACAACATTATTTGGTGATGCTTAGAAGGTAGAGGCTCAGTCCTTTTTGAGGTTACTAGCATCATATGCCAGAGCATCTAGCCAAGAAGTCAACCAAACCAACTCAAAAGTATTTTTCCTTTCAACTCCATTAAGGAATGAAATGGAAATTCTAAACATGTTGAAATTTAAGAAGGCTTTGCTACCATGAACTTATTTGGGTCTACTAATGGATAAGGGCCTTAGAAACACAAAGTTATGGGACCCACTTAAGGATAAAATGGATAAAAATATTGACTATTGGAAAATATGGTGGCTCTCTTGGGGGGTGGGTTGTTTTTGCTAAAAATAGTCCTTTATTCCATTCTAATATATCTATTATCCTATTTGTCACTCTCATTAGGAGAAAATAATGAAATGATTCACAAAATGAGACACTTTTTTTGGCAAAGAATAGCAGACAAAGATAAATTAGATCTCATTGCTTGGGATAAAGTATGTAAACCTAAGGATAAAGGAGGATCAAGTCTAAGAAATCAATTTCACCAAAACAAGGCATTAGGAACTAAATTAGTATGGAAGATGTTCCAAGAATCTGATTTGAAATGGGCAAAAATCCTGAAAGCAAAGTACGTAAATAGTGATGAATCCTTAGAAATAGTGAAAATTTCCCATTCGCCCAAAGGCTCCAGGGTATGGAACTTCATGTTAAGCTGCAAATCAATCATTTTAGACCATGTGACTTGGGATGTTCAAGATGGAGGTATGGATTTGTTTTGGGAGGATTCTTGGAGGCACTATCCCAGTTTGGATAGTGTAATTTTAATGGACCTCACAAAGATCCATCTTAAAGGTTGGTGGGGTGAAAGGGTAAATGATTATATTATCTTCTCCCAAAATGATCCATCCATTGTCTATAAATGGAAATATTTTTTTCTCTCCCCATTCCTATTAGTGAATAAAACATCCTAAAGAGGACTTTGGATTAGAGAAAAGGGTTTTACAAGAGAGGGATAGATAAACTTATATGTGCAGGTTCCAAAAGTAAACTATTAAATTATAAGGATGATTATAGATTAGTTATTGGTATTGTAGATATGGAGAACACAACCCTTCTCATTTCCCTCTATTGGAACAAATAGTGTGTCCCAAGAGTAGGAATTTTCACTTGGGTAGTGCTTCAATAAAGGATTTTAATAGCAAAAAAAATCAAAAGATTGGGCTTTGAAGGGCCTTCTTGGTGTGTCCTTTATAGGAAAGTAGAGAAGAGCATTGACCATCTCTTTTTAGGATACCCTTTCTCATAGGAGTGTTTTATATGGATATGTACCAAATTAGGGTGGATAATAGCCTTGCCTAATGATATAATGAGCCTTTTCCATATTTGGCCTATTAGATCCTAGTCAGGATTGTTAAACTACCTTTGGGTTACTATTCCCTCTCTTTTCATTTAGGAAATTTGGAAAGAACATAATAGATAGATATTTGAAGATAAGGATTTCGTATTAGTCTCCTTAAAAAATAAAGTAGAAGCATCCATAGTGGAGGTGGTTAATTTTTGGGCTAGAAGAAGGTTGAGCTAAAAAGGGAAGTTCATAGAATGGGATGGGTAGATGAGGTTTAGGTGCCATGGTTTAAATATTCCTCCTCATGTTGGTAGTGGAGAAAAATATTCAATGGATGAATGAAGTAATTCCAGGTGGGTTGCTCTTGAAAAGGGTTGGTACAAGCTTAATTTTGATGGAGCCTCTAGAGGGAATCTAGGTCTGTCTAGAGTTGGATGTGTCATCAGACTATGGAATGGGGAGTTTGTAGGGAGATTGTTCATGCCTTTGGAAGAAGATACCAATAAAATAGCAAAATTTAAGGCCCTCATCCATGGCCTTCTTTTTTTTGAGGATTTGTCTATGGATAAATTATAAATTGAAGGAGACTCCACTCTAGTGATCAATGTTATGAGGTTAGAATCTATATCAAATTAGAAATTGAGAGCTCTTTTAGAGTAGGCTTTAGATTTGATAAAAAAAAATTGAAGGTTTCATGTTTAATTATGTCTATAGAGAGGCTAATTATGAGGTAAATGAATTATAAAATAGCACAATAAATAGAACTCAACTTTGCAAGATCGACCCTCGCTCAAAAATGGAGCATAATTTCTTCCAACTCCTAAGGCCATCTTAATTTCCACATGAAAAGTGCCTTCTAAGGGTAGTGATCCCTCTCAATAGCATCTGAGGTGAGGCCATTTAGATTAGTGGCTTCTTTATTGTCCTTTCTTGGCTGGTAAAATTAGTACTTTGGCTGACATCTCATGTCCTCGAGGAGGAGAGTAGGATGATTCACACTTGTGCAAATAGGTGAAAATTTTGAAGGATGAGACTTATAATTAGTTCATCTACTCTATGCTTTTTGAGTTATTTAGTGTCTGAGTCTTCAGTTGTCTACTTAAATACATGGTATGAGTAGTTGTTTTATACCAAGCTCTTTTTAAGTGTTGTAGTTATAGTGTCACCAATCAGATTGAAGTGCTCCCATCACCAAGTAGTGTTTCTTGGGAGGATTATTGGCACTCATTTATAGGTCATCTACAATATCAAAAGTACACTTTTCATAGAGGTAGTTAAAATGGTTTTAGGGAGAATTTTTTTGGTGTTGGAAGATCGATATTGATCTTTATAGATCTAGAGCTAGGAATACCTCAAGTATGGGTTTTACCTAAACTCTTAGACCTAAAAGCAGTAGTAGAGAGGCTTCCCTTTCTTCTTGACCTAGTAGGATAGTGACTTCTACATCATAGAATCTTGGTTATGAGAGGCCAAAATTTTATATATCATGTGATTGGGATGGTTCATGAGAAATCCTTTGCATGGCTCAAATATTTTCTTGTTATGGTAGATACAGGGGACTTTTACAATGCAGATTGATGGTTTCTATCATGGGTTTGTGATTGAGGAATTTTTTAAGTTGGAAGGAGGTTGAGGATTTTGTTTCTTTTTGAAAAATCATTTTTTGTTGCCTATGATTGTATTGAAATTTCCTTGAGAAATATATCTCAAGTAATATGTAGAGTTAACTTTTGATATTTTTAAAAGTTTACACTCTCGTACAGTTATCGAGTAAAAAACATTAATTACCCCAAATCATGTCTCTTAATGAAGAGGAATTCAATTCACCTATAGGGTCTAATGTAGATAGTCAACCCTCTACTATCCCTACTTTGGTTGAAGTGGTAACACCACCCAATTTAATTTAAAATATAGCTCCTACACCCACACCTCCAAGGATAATAAGATGAACACCAATGTATTTGGTTGAAATAGATGATAAAATAATAGAACATATAAAAGTTAAAATGTTAAAAAGATCAATTCAACATCATACTCAACTTGTACGAGAATATGCATTTGAGAATAAAACCCATACAAAATGATATCAACTATTTGTTTGATTAATAAAAATGTAAAAAATATGCCCTATGATGCAAATTTTTGGGTTTTAAAACATTCAATATAGAGGGAAGAAATAGTATAATAGTAAAGAATCCATTTAATGTATTTAAGGCAATAAGCAACAAAATTTGGAAAAAAGATAGTAATGTTGCAAGATGAGTAATAATGGAATCTATAGTGAGTAAGTCAACATCTAAAGCTTGAATTTGTATTGAAATAACTAAATCATTGAACTTATATATAAAAACTCTAATAAATATTATAAATAAAATAATAAGGTTTAATGACCCTTCACTCACAGATTGTTGGGCATTTAGTGGTAGATTCCCATGAAAGATAAGGTATTGGTTGAAGGAAAAAGACATTTGATTAAAAAAATTGGCATGAGAACACAAGGGTATCATCTAATGGAAAATATATTAAAATAAAAAAGGCTCAAAAAATTATGAGCCATATAAAAAACATTTTTTAGACATAACCCAAATAGAATTTTAAAAAAAGTTTATTGAAAGAATTAATGGCCAATTGATAATTAGCCAAAGGTCATTTGAGATGTGCAAGCCTTTCTATGTTAAAATCAACCAAGTATGCACCATATGTAGTTGTATGGTACATGTTGAATTTTCTATACATTTTAATGTTTTTCATCATGTATGTTGTACTTTACATACTGAAAAGAAATTGCAATAATGTTTGGTGTCTTCCCTACCTAAGACATCAAGAGAATTAATCCAAACTCTTTTCTATCAAAGACCTGAGGGACAAATTTTTTTTTACTAAATAATTTTTAGATGGAACATGTAATAGTTATGGTGGTTTGTCAAATTTGATGAGTTGTATACATGAAAAAATTTCACATGAATTTAGAAAGCAACTAGTTGATTATAAAAAGTAAAAATCTGTAAAGTATGTGTTGAAAGATGGAGAAGATTCATCAAGATGTGAATTTGTTATGACCAAAATTATTGTATCTAATTACATGTTTACATTCAAGAACAATATTATCTACCAATATGGAAGACACACACACAGATCAAAATAGTCTGATAATCAATTTAAGGTATGCAAGGATAACTTCCTATTTGGCACCATTATTTTGGTTTTGGAATTTTTTGAGAACTACACACTATAACCATAGAATGAAGTTCAATCCCAATATTATAATTCAGCTCGAGTTAAAAAATTTGTTCATATTACATTCAGACATGCACTTGATAGCACAGATGCCAATAGAAACATTTTGAGGGAGTAACACTTTTAAATGAGTGATGACAGATAACATTTTCCAAAGTTTATCCAAGGTTTTTTTGAGATATTTTATATAAAAATAAATGCAATAGAAATCATATTTGATACACACTACATTTCGACAAACAATTATGTATGGTAGTTTAAAAATTCTCAAATATTTAACTAGTTAAGTAGAATGCATAAGAAGAATGGTGTTTAATATTTTTGGAGCTTCTTTAAGGCTAGGCATGGAAAATGGGAACATGATGGTGCAAGTGCATGTGTAATAATATCCCTTAAAATAGAGAAGGCAAATAATAAGGATGGTGCTAATTTGATTGATGTTGCAAGTATTGTGACTTGGTGTAATGAAAATATTTATCATAGATCGAATAAACATTCTCATGTGAAAATATTATTTTGGTTAATAGAGGAACAACATAAGGCAATGTATGAATATTGTAGTACATTACCTAGATTGAGTGTTTTCCACTCATTCAAATCTCAAATTCAAATTCATGGACTATTTATAGTAGGGATATGGCATGTTTTTGTTCTACATGTATATAATTTTATTGGAATGAATGTGAATCAAAAGAATGGGTTGATGAATGATATTATAGACCCATATCACCTATGAGAGTATCCATTCACTCCAACAATTAATGGATTATGAAATGGCATCATTAGTTGACTTTGAAAACATCTCAGATCTTATGCAACCATGTAAAATTTATTCTTTAATTAAATATAAAACCTTAATTAGATATTAGTTATATCTTTATTTTTTCTTAGATGTGTTTATAATTTGATTATAATTTAAATTTAGGGCATGTTTTTGTAGTCATTACACTTGATAATAATGATGAGGAAATAGACTAATACTTATGTCATTGTGTAGAGGCCAAAAAAAATTTAACCACGAATGTTATGGATTTAGAAGAGCTAATTTATCCCACTGGATATGTAGTGGTTACAAGAACCTAACTTCATAGGTAATATCATAAAAAAATAAAAGAATTTTTATTTGAGGACTTTGAAACACACATGGTGGTGCTTCATTATTAAAATCTACTTATTGCTAAAAATATTCAAATGATCAAATATCATGGAAAATCTCATAATAGAACTTTGTATAAAGTGCATGAATCTGAACACGAAGTGATTCTTGAAACATTTAAAAATAGGGCTGATCCTGAAGGTATGTTAGATTGAATTGGTAAGTTTATCTTGTGTTTCAAATTAATATAGTAAAGTTATTTGATTTAATGTATTTTAATTTTCAATTATTTTATTGTTGTGTGTTTATTTCTATTTAATTTTTTTACTAACAATTTTATTATAGGTTAGTGGCACCAGATGAGCTTCCAAGTTCACTTGGATGGTTTTGTGAGTAGATAATATTATCTTCTTGAAATGAATATAGGTCAAAAAATAATTCATATTAATGTTATCTACCTTAAACAAATAGGTTTGCACCTTCTCTCTGTTTGTCTTTTCAATGAAATAAGAAAACAGTTTTATCTATGCCTTAATTATGGTATAGATTTAGAGAGAATCCTCTTAGGGTTTTTTAGATGGCTCATCCATGCATGTGTAGGATCTGATAGTTTCTCTATATCCCTCATGTTTCTCCTATAATGCATTATGGATGTCCACTCAATTTGTACACTCACAAATGAGTGGATTCTCTTAAGTGATGCATCTGATCAACTACAACCTTTAATCCTAGGGCATGACCAAGACCTTAAAATAGCCACTTTATCTTTAAAATGCCTATATAGATATGTCTACATAGATGGTTCATTGATTAGGTTAATGAGTCAGAATATACCACCCCCACTAACCAATTTTTAACCTATTTTAAGAAGTTTGGCTATGAGAGATACCTCATTTATGCATCCCACCTACCTGAAGTTAGAAAGAATAATCTTTAGATTTCTTAAAGAACTAATGTTTGCACGTGTAGGAGTTGATGGTTTATCTCTAGCCCTCATAGTTTTCCTATAACATCTAACAAAAATTTGTTCAGTTTACACACTCAAGGATGAGTGGATTCTCTTAAGAGATGCATCTAATCAACTAGAACCTTCGATCTTAGGGTGAGACTGAGACTAGACAATAACCATTCTAACCTTAACTTTTGGCCCATTCAAAGAAATTCATCTATAAGCAAAACATCATTACCATGTCTCTCCAATCTCAAGTTAGAGAGAATCCTCTTGGTATTTCTTAGAAAACTCATTTGTGCATGTGTAGGAGCTAATAGTTCATCTCTAGCCCTAATGGTTCTCTTGTAATTCATGACAAAATTTCACTCAATTTACACACACAAGGGTGAATGGATTCTTTTAAAAGATGCATTTGATTAACTATAACCTTCACTCCTAGGGTACGATCAATACCAAACAATAGTTTTTTTAGCCTTAAAATTAATATCAAGATGTGTCTACATAGATGGCTCATTGATTGGGCTAATGAGTCAGAATATACAACCCTATTGACTAACTTTTGGCTAGTTCTGAGAGATTTTCCTATGAGAGAAACCTCATTACCATGTCTCACCTAGTTCATGTTAAATAGAATCCTCCCAAGATTTATTAGAGGACTTTTCCATGCACATTTAAGAGCTAATGATTTATCTGTATCCCTCATAGCTATTATGCAATGTGTGTTAGAAGTTCACTCATTTTACAAACTCAAGGATGAGTGTTTTAATTTAAAAGATGCATTCAAACAATTGAAATATTCACTTTAGGGGGAAGACTAAGACTACAAAATGACTATTATATCCTTAAAATACTCATCTATATGTGTCCACACAAATAATTCATCAATTAAGATAAAAGTCAGAATATACATCCCCCACTGAACAACTTTTAGCCATTTCTAATATATTTAGCTACAAGAGAAACCTAATTTATGCATCTCATATGACTCACATTAGATATAATCCTCTATAATTTTCTTAGAGGACTCATCTATACATCTATAGGAGTTGACGGTTCATCTATAGCACTCACAGTTCTCCTACAACATGCAATGGAAGTTCACTTAGTTTGTACACGTAGAGATGAGTGGATTCTCTTAAGTGATGCATCTGATCAACTACAAAATTCACTCCTAAGGCATGATCGATATTATACAATAGTCATTATAACCTTAAAATTCCTATATGTATGAGTTTGCATAGATAGTTCATCAATTGCGCTAATGATTTAGGATATACTACCCCCACTAACCAACTTTTGGCCCATTCTGAGAGATTTAGATGTGAGAGAAAACTCATTATCAGGTCTCACTCAGATTAAGTTAGAGATAATCCTATTGATATTTTTATAGTACTAATTCATGCACATGTAGGAGCTAAAGGTTTGTCTCTATCCCTCATAGTTCTCCTAAAATGCATGATAAAATTTTGCTCAGTTTGCACACTCAAAGATGAGTAGATTATTTTAAGGGATGTGTCTAATCAACTATAACCTTCACTCCTAGGGCATGATTGAGACTAGACAAAAATGATTATATCCTTAAAATTATTATTTATATGTCTCTACATAGATGATTCATTAATTGGGCCAATAAGTCAGAATATATGACCCTCACTAACCAACTTTTGGCCCATTCTAAGAGATCTAGATATGAGAGAAATCCCATTGCCACATCACACCTAGGTCAAGTTATAATCCTCTTGGAATTTATTATAGGACTCATCTATGAACATGTGGACCTAATAGTTTGTTTCTATCCCTCATGGTTTTCTTTTAATGTATGAAATAAGTTTGCTCATTTTTCACACTTAGGGATGAGTGGATTGTCTTAAGGGATGCAACTAACCAACTAAAACCTTCACTCTTGGGGCCTAATTGAGATGAGATAATGGTAATTTTAGCCTTTAAAATGTCTATATAAATGTTTCTACATAGATAGTTAATCTATTGTGCTAAGGAGTCAAAGTATATGACCCTCATTGACCATCTTTTGGCATATTCTAAGAGATTAAGTCATGAGAAAAACCTTTTTTCCGTATCTCATCTATCTCAAGTTAGATAAAATTATATCATGCTTTCTTAAAGGACTCATCCATGTATGTGTATTAGCTGAGGGCTCATAACTGTCCTTGATGTTTGTCATGTAATGTGTGATCAAATTTCACTCATTTTTCACACTCAAGGATGAGTGGATTCTCTTAAAGGATGCATCTAATCAACTATAACCTTCACTCTTGAGGCCCGACCAAGACCATATAATGACTATTATATCATTAAAATGACCATATGAACATGCTTGGATAGATGGTTCATTGATTGGGATAATGAGTTAGAATATACAGCCCCTATTAACCAACTTTTAGCTCGTTCTAAGATATTTCACCATGAGAGAAACCTCATTTATGCATCTCACCCATCTCAATTTAGATCAAATCCTTCTAGGATTTATTAGAGGACTCATTTAAGTATGTGTAGGAGATGACATCTTATCTCTATCCCTCATGATTATTCTACAATGCATGATAGAAGTTCACTCATTTTGCATACTCAGGGATGAGTGGATCTCTTAAGGGATGCATTTGACCAACTACAACCTTCACTCTCAGGGCTTAATCGAGACTAGAAAATGGTGGTTCTAGACTTAAAATACCCATCTAAATGTGTCTATGTGGATAGTTCATCAATTTGGGTAATGTGTCATAGTATACAACCCCTACTGACCAAATTTTGGTATATTCTAAGAGATTTATCTATGAGAGAAACCTCATTTCCACATCTCACCCATATCAAGTTAGATAAAATCCTCTTGGGATTTCTTAAAGGACTCATTTTTGTACTTTAAGGAGCTTATGGCTCATCTCTATACCTCATGGTTATGTTTCAATGTGTGATCAAATTTGGAGGAGGATCTTAACCAAGATTGGGCACTATAAGCTTTCTAAAGCTTTGAGCTACTCGATATGCATCAAATTCATTAAGAGGGAGACATTGAAGACCTTCAACAAGCATAAAAGGACAAAATTGTAAGGGGTTATTATAGACCTTATGGAAAATAATGAGGATTTAAAATGTTTCCAACTTCAAATAAGACCTTTTTAAGTGATCTCAGCCTATAGGTTGCCATGAAACCCTAGGCCATTATAAAATCCTTGTATCTTATGATTTATCTTGTCAAATGCTCTCAAATTTAAAGGACAGCTAGGATATGATGTATAAAAACTATTGGATGAGGTTAGAAGTGATTTGGAGGTTTGAAGAGTGATTAATAGGATTTTTAGGATGGTTTATCTTTGAAAATCTTTTTATTTTCAAAATAAAATTGTCAAGTAAGAGTTGAATAAGGATAGTGAGTACTTAATAATGTCTTTTTTCTGATCAAAAACGTTGTTGCTTGTTTATACCTACTAGGTTTACATGTTTTGAGGGGTACTAGAAAAGGAGGCTTGAAGATGAAAGGTTTTGTTGAGTTGGGAATTCTAACTTGAGGATTGTGCTGTTAGATTAGATGTATGTAAGAGATCCAATGAGTAAGTATATCTCCCTATATGCACTAGAAGGATGTATTGATTCATTGAGCCATGAACAATATCTTTAGGCCTTAAAACTATGACAAAGAATAAGCAATATTAGAAAAAGATTAGAGATTATAGTTATGATATTATGGGGATGATGATAAGGAGAGAATGCAAAGGAAGGTAAAGAGTGACCTACTATCCATGCAAAGGATCAAACCAAGTAGAGAAGAGAATCAAATCAGAGATCAAAGTTAGGTGAATGTCTAATATAAGTGTATGTTTCATTTACATCAAGTATTTATTTTCCATTTGCATCATAAGACATTAAAAATAATAAATTCAATGTTAAGTCATGCATTGCAATACATTGCTATGAATTTTGAGACCATAAGACCATAAATGAGCCTTTATAATAGACATGCACCTTTAATAGGTTGTGAATTTTGCCAAGAACATCAAAGACTCCTTATTACAAACTTGCATTCAATTTTAGAGGGAAAATATAAACACACCCTAATTAAATTACAAACATATTGAATCCATGATAGGATATTTCTTACCAAAAACAAACAATATACATCCTGATGGATGATGCTCTTGTATCACTTGATGACCTTTGGTACTTCTTACTCTTTCACTTTGAATACACTCTTTCTAGGTCTGATTTTAATGAGTTTCTTATAAATTTTTAGTTAAAATATCACTAAAATATTCCATACTATCAATTGAGGTCTATATTTATTTCAAATGAGCAAGAAACCAATTTGAATTGTTGTTTTTTAAGAGATTAGGTCCAAAACTCCAAAACCTTGTTTTAGGCTTCTAGGCCTAATAGATCACTTAATAAGTCAAAATATTAAATCCACCTTTTCAAAACTTCAAATCTACTTTCTCTAGGTTATTCAACAATAAAAAAAATGAAATCAATACTTCAAATTAAGTGTTTACATCATTAACAAGAAATCTCACTATAATCCATACTTGATTGTCTTGGAAAATAGACACCTACAGGCAGCCTCAAACTCAGTCTTCAATAATAGAAGCTCAAAGATGTTTTAGGGATTGAAACTAATTTTAACACTTGAATTAATCAACTTAAAATATATGTACCAAAATTGAGGGTATTTCACTAATTAAAAATAAAAGTAAATGTCTTCTTATACATGAAACCCTATTTTACACCTAATAGGCCTAATGGCTAATAATAGGTCAAAACATAAAATACTCATTTAAAAATGTAAATAACTCCCCTAGGAAGTCTATACAAGAATTAAAAAGGTGTTCTAAACTTTACTTCACCTTTTTAGACTTGAATTTGAAATTTTTGAGGCAAAATTCCCTTCTTGTTGTTAAGAACATTGAGATATCAGGGTTTTCATAAACTTAGTCAGTCATAAATGTTAGTGTACATTATCATTTAATGTAAAACCATTTTTGTCCTTCTCTATACTCCTTTATCTATCTATCCACCAATTTTGGTGATTTTTTTAGGGTTAAATTGATAAATATTTCCCTTTTTATCTTTTCAACCCTAGAACTAGGGTTTCTCAATCTTCTCAAAAGCTGAGAGCTTATAAACAATGATTCATGAAGCATAACACATTTTGTATCAATATAAAATGTGTAATATATTTTTGGGATACCGTTTTAACTATTTCAATCCTCAATTTCAAATCATTTACAAATTTATGAGTTTCAAGTAGCTATAAAGACTATATACACAGAGAAAATAGGGTATACAAGGTTTTTAATGAAATAACTTCAACCCAAGCACAAACCCAATCCAAAATTGAATATATCACCTTCACTCATGAAATGAAAAACATGATTATATGAGATTCAAGCAATATATTTCTTTTAATAACAAGAAATTTTGCATTACAATAGTATACATACCTTGTTATGAATTAATAAATTGTGCATCACTCTCTAACCCTATTAATGATGTTTCTTATTCTTATTGAGCTTAAATTCATCATTTTAAGTCTCCCATTAGTTAGGAAGGATGTCTATATCTTCATTGAAACCCAACTAAACTTAACAATTTGCTAAACTTGTCTCAAATTCTTTATTCTCTTGGGTTTTCTTTAGTAAATTGACTAACAAACTATTTGTAAACCCTATGGACAACTATGATCTTCAAGACCCTATGGACAAATATGATATTAAATATAGTTAGAACCATTTTTATAAATGTATAACACCATCCTAAACCTATTAGACTCTTAAGAATTTACAAAACAACCTTACATATTCATATTTGAAAATTCAAATTGAATTTTTGGTGGGAAAACACCAAAGTACCATCTAGGGTTTATATTTAACTCGTTGAAATCCAAGTGAGGCCTCTTATTGATCACAACTATGATCAAGTATAACATATAATATTTACAACCTTGAAATTTATCATAAGTCCATGTACATCACAATTATAAATTGATATTTAATTAAATGTAAATGAAATAAGTAAATATTAAATTGCTCTTGCATCACTAGACCTCCTAAAAACTATGATCAAGTACAACTTATAATATTTACATCCCTAAAATTGATCACAAGTATACTTACATCATAAATGTAGTAAATTAGATAAGTAAATAGTAAATTGCTCTTGCATCACTAAACCTCATAACAACTATGATCAAATAAAACTTATAGTATTTACATCCATGAAATTGATCACAAGTCCACTTAAATCATAATTCCAAATTGACATGTAATTAAATGTAAATGAAACAAGTAAACATTAAATATCACATGTAAATGTAAAATATACATAATGATGAAGTACCTAACTTATATAATAATTTGTATTTTTTTAACCTCATATTAAGTAATAATGATCATTAACAAATAATATATGTAAACATTAAATGATCAAAATAAAAAAAATGCATAGGCAAAGGAATAATATTGTCGAATAGTATATATGTGTATATGTAAAGTTATATGTCATAATTTAACATAAAAAAGAGGACATATATCAAGAAAACATGTAGACCATAACATGTACATAAACACAATTTTCCATATAGGCATACAAGATGGGCCATATCGGCATACAAAGTTGATTATGCCTATAACTAGACCCCTATCAAAACGACTAGCTCTCTTACTCTTAATTGCCTCTAAATAAACTACACTTTGATGGCATAGATATAGATTTAGGGGCGTTGGATGTCTCAGTATGAGGAGAGACTCTCCTCTTATCATCTGAGTCATCCCTTATTTCATTGACAACCTCTAAAAATTGTTTTGTATGCACAACATATGAAATATAAAACTTAATTAATTAAAATTATATATTGAAAATGATAAAATTTTGAAGAACAAAATTGTATGAAATGATTATACTTCATTATATTCCATCTAAATGGTTTTCTATGGATATGAAACTGCATATACACCTATGATGGGGAATTCTATGGAGCATACATATAATATTATATCTAGATGTGCATATAATTATGTAAATATGACCTAGAATATCATTGCTTAAAGCTAAAAATAATTTTACTATGTGTTCTCACCAGTCTCTATCCTTGAATCAAGATTTGTTGTGGAGATAATGGATCTTTTGATGTAGATGCAACATTATCAAAACCTTCTTCTCATCCATGAGGGGTGTCCATAGCATCCCTCATAATCTATAAAACCAATAAATGAATAATGTGTGAATCTAATGAACATGATAAAAATATATGAATATAATAGATATCTTAAAACATGTTTTTTGTTCAAAGGAAAATAAACACATATGAATAAATATGTCATTTAAAAATTTTTAAACCTGTGTATAAGTTACACATGTGTCAATTAAAACCTCTATAATAGAGTCAAGGCTTGTTGTATTGGTGTAAGTTTTATGTGCACCATAGCTGCAATGAGGTAGCCTATAATATTTTAGGATCTCAATGGAGATAAACACCACTCCAAGGCATGAGTTTCAAGTGTATGGTTTATTTCAACCTATTTATGGAATAGAACGTAGGTCATGAAGGTTGTTGACAAGGTTTTTAGATGGAGGTATGGTTTCTAATAGGAGTATTGAATATCTACATGAGTTGGATGGGTGGATGGCTTATAATCTAGAGTGGGTAGATCTCAAAATAAACTCAAAAAAAAGAGGTAAAGGTAAGACAAAAAAAAAATCTTCTAGGTTTTTTAGTAACTACTCCCCTAGCTAATTTATAAAAGGATAAGTGCTCTCAAAACCTCTACCTATTACTATAAAAAATTACACACACACAATCAAACATAGCTACGAAGTCTAAGGAGATAAAGATGCAAGAAATTCATAAGCCTCAAATAAAGGTTTCTCTTTTTAGGATATATATTTCATACCCTTAATCAAGAGATTATGGCTCAGGATAATGAAGTATCTGAGGCAGTTGTTATGCACACATAGAAAACTACATCTAATAAATCACTCATGCACAATCAAAATTATGAATCAATTTGAACTTGACTATATTAATTAATATATTTACCAACATTTTTGTAGCTATTGTACACTTACAAATTAGTATATCAATTAAAATAATCAAGAATTTATTCATAGCTTTTGCACACTAAATATTATTGAAACATATAACCAAAAAGTAATAACTAATTACACAAAAATTGGAAAGAAAATACATAAACACATTCATTGATGATCAAAACTGATGTTGCTCCTATATTCAAAAATTCTCTGACATAAAACTAAATTGGATTATAATTTTTTTTATAGACTTTAGGAAGGGGTCACCTCAACCTCCAAGTTCATGCAAGGTTATTATATGTGATGGTTAGAACATGATTTCTAACTATGATCTAAAAATTATATAAGAGTCTACTTATAGTTATCCATATAAAATAACCTTTGCCAAAGCTATGCAACATGTGCATGTGTATAAACATAGTGGCATTTTTTGCAATTATAACTCAAATTATATGTAAACTAGAAATAGATACACCATTTACCAAAACTGCATATGCTTCTTTTTATAGGTTGTGAGAATAACCTATTGATATTTTAGATTAGCCACTTTCAAAATGAAACTTAGACATATGCTTGAAGTACCAAAATCACTTTACCAATGTTTTAGAACTAGTAATACTACTATTAGCCTGACTAATTTTAACTGTTCATTCAATGCTCACCTATGCCCTTTTATAGAATCTAGAGCTTTACTTTTAGTCCCAATGTTTGTTGATAAGTACAGCATAGTCCAAAGATTTTTGTGTTTTATCCATATTACCCTGTTAGCTCTTAAAATATGAAATGTGTCAACACCTGATTAAGTCTAGGATCTTTAAAAAGTCCTCCTAGGTATCACACCATTGATCCTTTACATGATGGGATATGAGTGTGCCAATTGGTAGTTTTTTGTTAATTATAGGACCTTTGAAAATTTCATGTTGATCTCGCACCATTGATCTATCTGTAATGGTTTAACATAGTTCATTGGATTTGTGTAATGGCTTATTTGCTTCTTCTTGTAGGTCATTAGATATGTGTACTAGGATCCTATAATGGTGACACTTGTCACTCTCATGGAGCTTTAAATTTTTCAACTCACTTTCGCATCATCTGATCAAATGGGCCCAAGCAGACACATGTTATAGGATCTTGATTTGAACCCAAAATGATACTTTATAAGATTAAATTTTACATTTACATGACCATCAACTAACATCTTCATGACCATCCAATAATGTCCATGTGACTGTCAAATTTAATTCCATAATTTAGCCATTACTAAGGTTAAATTTGATGCTCACGTGACCATCAATTAACATCCTCATGATCATCAAATGATGTTTGCATGGCTATCAAATTTAATCTTGGAAGTTAAAACATGTTGTTAATGTTAAATTTAACATTTACACAATCATCAAATGATGTTCTCATGACTGTTAACTAATGCCCATGTGACTGTCAAATCTAATCTTATCAACTTGATATGTGTCATATCTTAAGGACTCCTTGATCCTATAAACATAAAAAAAAATAACTTAGAATAATAATTTTGGAAAATATGTATAAATAACCTTATAATAACATTATAGCCTAAGGTCTTAGTATTAGTAATTATGACACTTTGCTAAAAAACTAAAATTAAGCTCAAAACATAATAAAAATACTCTCCAAGTAAAGATGCCACTTGGTAATCTGGTATTTGTTTCAGGGTAATTTTTGTGGGATAATTATCATGATCTTTCTATGAAAAGATTATTTCAAGACTTTTGTGGGAGAATTGTTTCGAACAAAATGTCTGCAATAATTATTCTAAAGGATCGTTTCTCTCAAATAAAATGTCTGAAGGAATTGCTTGAAGGGGTGGTCTCAAAAATGGCTTAAAGGAAAGATGTTTTGGATAAAATATTTAAAGGAAGGGGTCAAAGGATGAAATCTTTCAAACAAAATGTTTGAAAGAATTGGTCGAAGGACAAAGTCCCAAGACAAAAGTCCTGAAGGGTAAATCTTTGAGGGAAAGGGTCTAGGACAAAAGTACCGAAGGGAAAGTGGACACTTCAAAAATGCTAAAAATTCACTTTCAAAATTTTCAAAGGTTAAATGGCCACTTCAAAAATGCCAAAAAGTTCACTTTCAAAATGCTCAAGGGGTAGGTTCAGGAATTCCAAAGGGCATGTGCCCTTTTGGAGAACTATTTTGGGACTTTTTTGTTGGACAAAATGTCTAAAACAAAAAGTCTTAAGGAATTGATCTAGGATAAAAATGTCTCAAATGGAAGGCTTAGTAGGGCAAAAAATATCGAGATAAAAGTCCTGAAGGGCATGGTTAAAAGGGCTGAAGGGTCTACTTTGTAGGTACATTTTGATGGAAAAAGACCCTTAAAAAATTTCTAAAGGGTAACCACAAAAACCCCAAAGGGAAATTTAGAAAGGCTGAAGGTTATCTCTAGAAAGTCTAAAGGGAATGTGTCTTTAATAAAACTTCTGAAGGGTAGGTCAGAGGAAAATGATCATTTCAAAAGTTTTGAAGGAATTCCATAGGGAGAATTATTTTAGACAAAATATCTACAATAGTTCTCTTGAAGACCCAATTATTTTAGATAAAAATGACTGAATGAATTCAATTGGCTTAGAGAAAGTGTCTCAAACAAAATTTTTGAAGGAAAAGATAAAGGTGCAGGATAAAAATCTTAAAGGAAAAGTGTGTAGGGGCCAAAAAGGCAACTACAAAAGTCCCAAAGGAATTCTATCAAGTAAAATGGATACAACAAAAGGCCAAAGGACATGTTTCACAAATCCCAAAGGGTAGGTTCAAATGGAAAGAGTAATTTCCATCAGACAAAATGTATGTAGAAATAAACCCAAATACTAATTCATGTGAAACAAAATCTTTAAAGAGAAAAACTTAAAAGAACAAAAGATTTAGTTTTTGGAAACACAATATCAATGTTAATCTACCAAACAATAAAAGGCCAAATCATGATCTTTTCCAAAAATTTGCATAAACATATAGAAAAGAAGGCTCAAAATCAAGATAATAATTTGAAAAAGTGGGTCTCCATTTCTTTATGGAAAAAGGGGGGTGTTGGGTATAACAAATGGTGACTTACAGGGGGGATACTCCTGAGTATTTAAGAACCTAGAACTCTAGTTTGTAATCCTAAATCAATCATGAGGTATACCACACTAGAATATTTAAATAAGAAACATAAAAGAGACTCTTAATTTAATTCATACAACATATTTTCTTTCTAATTTTTTAGATCTGTGTGTGTCAAAACATGTAGTTTATTTAACTTCTATTGTGGTGAGTTTTTCAAAGGCTTTGATGGGATTGTAGGTTTTATTCCAGTATCTATTAAGGCTCAAAAATGAGATATGCTCAAGCATTTCTCTATTGCCATCTAGGCATCCATAGCCATGATAGAGATACCTTGGGATATTTCTCTTCCCATTCCATTATTTTTTTATCATGATGTGTGGTACATTGACCTTATTCAATCATGTGATCTTGTTGATTTTCTTTAGATTTTATTTTGATCTTTTGAATCCATTGGTTCTTTCTTTTCTTTTCTTTTTCTCCTGTTTTTTTCTTGAATGGAAAAGAGAAGAGTTGGAACCCTAGTGGGTTGGTATAATTATAAAACAAATCATTACTAGAATGTCCCTACCAGTCACATCTACTACTAGAATTATCATTTTCAACAGGTATTCAATATGATAAGTGCATTTGACCAATAAAAAAAGAAAAATTTATAAATTTGTATGAATTACTCTAAGAGATACTTCCACATACTTGGTAAAATTATTCAATTGTTGAATCATTCAGAATAATTCTTGATTACCTACCTTCATCCTAAAGACTCAAAAACATAGAAATACACCCAATCTATAAACTAGTCCCAAAGTGTCAAGATTTTAATTTTTCCCTTTTCCAAAAGTCATAAGCTTAGTTGGTTTGGATTTTAACTTGGTTATATTCAAAGAAAAAATAATTCCATTTTTCAGAGAAAGCAAAGAATAACTAATCTAAGAAAGCAAGAAACTAAACTAAGAAACATGAAATCTAATCTACGAAAGCAAAATACTGAAAGTGGGAAAGATTGATCTAGAAAGCTACTCTATGAAAGAAAGATATATAATATATGAAAATAAGTAATTATTCTAAGAAATCAATAAATCTAATCTAATCTTACAGCTACATTCATTTATCCCTAACTACTCAATAACATCAACAGATGGTATAGCCCTGAAGTAGTGTTTTAGGAACTATCTATTGATTGCATATGTAAGATCATTACCTTAGAGGTCATTTAGATGAAATGTGTTATTTTCCATGATCTTTGAAATTTGGTATGGTCCAATACATATTAGGAAAAACTTATCATGTTTTCCTTTCTTCTCATGGGCTTTATCCCAAAGTAGCACTAGATCTAACATATTGAATGTTGACTTTCGCTCTCTTATGAAACTACCTATTGACAACATAAATTGATTATACTTTATCACTTAGTTCCATGTAGTCCTGCATAAATTGATAAGTGGGTAGCTTTAGCATAATTGGAAATATAGGCTTGCATCCATACACCAGTAGGTACAGTGAAGCTTTAATGGATTTCTTATGTCTAGTTTGGTATGTCCAAAGAGCATACTTCAATAAATTAAGCCAGTCCCTAGGATTATCTCCAACTGACTTCTTAATTACATCAATCAAATTTTTATTTATAGATTTTTCCAGTCCATTTCCCTGAGGGTAATGGTTAAAAGCTGACCTAATGATGATATGGTTGTCATGTGCTCATTTAATAAATTATGTTGATATGAAATTTGGTCCATTGTCAAAAACCAATGAAATGGGTGTGCTAAATCTAGTTGTTATGTGTTCCTCCAAAAAGTGAATCACATCTTCTACTCTGCAATTCTTTATGGCTATGGCTTTGGTCCATCTATTGCAATAATTTGTAGTAGTAAGCAGAAATGTATGGCCTAATAAATAATTTGGGTTGATGACACCAATAAATTCTAAACCCCATTGGGAAAATAGACTTCCTTCAACAATTGGGTGTAAAATGATTATTGCATGTACTTGTATCTTGGCTAAAGCCATGCATTTATGGCATGTTCTCACATGAGTGTGAGTATCTTTGAAAATTGTTAGTCAGTAGTATCCTATTCTTAAGATCTTATGGGCTATGGTATTCTTAGAAGAATGACCACTACCTATATTCTAATGAAATTTCTCTAAGATTTCTTTAGCTTCATTTATAGATACACACCTAAGATAAATACCTTCATAATTTCTTCTGTAGAGGACTCCCTTCTTGATCATGTAATGAGTAGCTTTGAGCCTCAAATCTCTTCTTCTCTCTCTATTAAGTATAGGGAATAAGTTATTATGAGTAAATATTGTATTATATCAGTGTACCATTCTCCTTTGGATACATGAGCTTCACATACATCTTTAACAATGATGCATGGATCTGTTTTAGTCATCAATTGAATAATGCCTTGCCCTCAAATGATCTTTATATCCTTGATCTCTATGTTAAATTTTTGTAGCTTGACCATATATTTGCCACATTTTTCTCCTATCTCATTCTGTGATAGGGTGAGCTTGATAGGAGGATTAGGCATGATGGTAATGACTTTATTCCTCAAGATGTAGTGCCAAAACTTCTTCACTATTTTGATAATGGAAAAAATCTATTTGTTAATCATAGAGTACCTGACTTCTTTATCTTTTATATTCATGCTCATGAACATGATTGGATTCTCGGTCTCATCCTTCTTGTGTGTGATGACATCAACAATAAAATTCTCTGAAGCAAATGAGTATAGGTAGAAATCTTTATTAAAATCTACATTGATTAGTATGGGAGCCTATGATATTGCATCTTTAATGTCTTGGAAGGACTTTTAGGATTCAACTATCTACCTTATTTTGGCATCCTATTTGATCTTGTCTATCTCTAAAAATCCTGAGATGAACTTGCTTATTAAGTTAATCTTTTTGAAGAATGATTTGAGCTCCTTCTTGTTGTTTGGTGGTTGAATTCTTGAAATCACTTAAATTCTATCTGGATAAATGGAGACCCCATCCTCAGTGATGATGTACCCTAAAATATTACCTTTAGTCACTCTGAATATGATCTTCTTTGGGTTTAATGAAATATCAAACCTTCTACATCTTTTTAATATTAATTGTAGGTGACTTATCTGGTCCTTCTAATTCTTATAAAATATAGTAAGATCATCCATATAGATGATTATGCATTTTCCCATTAGTGCCTTAAAAGTGTGATCCATGGAATGTTGAAAGTTCACTCCTATATTTATTAGGTTGAATGGCATCCTCTTATATGCATAAGTTACCCACTTTATAGTGAACGACATCTTTATTCTATCCTCATATTGGACTAATACCTAATTATAGCCTAAAAATCCATCTATAAACACCTAAAAACTATACACAATAGTTTTTTATGTTGAATTACCTTTAGACCTTCCACTAGACCCATTTATAGCTTGACCTTATCAAACCCCCACCTAACGCATAATTTAATTCACCTTTTTGTACCAAATCTCTTTGCCCCACCAATCACTGATGGTTAGGGTAACCATCGATAGTTGGCCTAGCCATCAATGGTTGGGTCCTCACCCTTTCTTTAACAAACTTTAAATCATTTTTAGCTCTTTTTGTGAGATTAAAATCTCCCAAATATGGCAACTTATCTTTAAAATAAGCTTTTAAAGATGTGAAAATAGGTAGCTTTATCCTCTATCAAATTGGTAATTTCTTTTATTTCATTCAGTAACTTCTACTTAAATGAGAAGGAAGAAATAAGGGGAACGATCAGTCATCAGGCATTCAAACTTTATTGTATATATTCAACATTTGTACTAGTGAGCAAGCATTATCACTAGAGACCCAAAACTCTATTGAAATCACTCTAAAAAGCTTGAAGCACCATTACTTTAGCCAGATCATTTCAAGATTCCTCCACTTAGTTCTAGGTATTTTGTGCTTGTGTTCTTTGGTTTATCTATTTTCTCATTATTTTATCTTATCAGACCCACCAATACTCTAGTTTACATTTTCTAGCCCTATATCCAACCTCTATTTGACTAAAGACCCATTCTATATTTCTTGAGTTATTTACCCTAAATTTACACATGCAACTATTGATAGTTATCTAACTTCTGATGATTCTCCTAACCATTGAAGACTCTCTATGGCATCATTTTTTAGTAAGCCCTTTTCACCCTTTTGCCTTGAATCAAGTTCCACTTTCTATGTTTTCTTCTGACCACATTACCCTTTTTAATTTTTTAAACTTGACCAGGACTACCCTAGCATCAAAATTTTATCATTTTCTTCAATAAGCAAGTTATTTATTACTTTCTAGCAAGCATTTAATTTCTTATCATTGAATGTAAATATCTTCTCTTATCATTTTAGACTTGATTGCCATAAAAGTGGATTGATAGCCTCCTAGCAAGCATTACACTTCTTGGATCTAGCTTATGCTAGGCAATCCACTTAATCAACCATCTAATAACCCCTTTTCAAGTGTTTGTGTTATTTGTAGATTATTCCTTCCTAACCAAAGAGGAGTTACCACTTTCATCTGGATTCACGCATGCATTTCACCAAGTATTCTTCTACATACCCTACTACTATATTTTTTTATTTACTTTCAAAATTAAGAAATGAGGAAAATAAACTAAAACACCATCCAGGAAGGACATAATTTTAGAACCACTTACTATTTGTATCACCTCATCCAAAGAAGGTAGAGGATAATTGTCTTCTTCACATACCTTATTCAGGTTCCTAAAGTCCACACATAATCTGATCTCACCACTCATATTTCTTACTGGGACCAAATTTCCCATCCAAGTAGAGTTTTAGATTGGGAAGATGATTTTTGCACTTAAAATCTTCTCCACTTCACTCTGAATGAGAGGCTCTAGAATAGGATTGATTGGTCTTTACCTCTATCTAAATGGTATGTGACTTGGCTTTAAGGGAATCGTATGAGTGATGACCTAAGGGTCATAAACTTTTAAATCTTTATATGTCTAGGTGATGACATCCTTATATCAATCAATTAAATATTTTACTTGTTATCTCTCTTCTAGTGTGTAGCTGAGACCAATATTAATGTAACGTGGGTTATGGTCATCTCTTAGATTTTCCTTTTTAAAGTATAATTCATTAAATTTTTCCTATCTTGGTTGTTGTGCTTGAGTATCTATGTTGAATGGTCTTTTCAAGGATACCAAGCTAGATAATTTTGATTCTCTTTGAGGTAAAGAACACCCTCTTTATCTGATTCTTTTTTACAGAGGTGATTGATGTCCTTGTCGTCAATGATATAGGATTCACACTTCCCCAAATTTGTTAGAAATTAGATAATATTTTGGTCATCATCAAAGACATAAAAACGTTCTATGTTATCTAAAATAAAGGGGCATGGTACCAATTTAATGGAGAACTTCTTTACCTTAGATTCTTGTAGCGGTGTCAGACTAGCAATAGTAGCAACTAATGAATCAATAGTCTAATTTTTCTCTCTAGGAAGTGCTACTATGTTGAAAGCTTCAAAGCTTTCAATCAAGTCCCATGCTCTATGTTTATATCTCTTTAAATAATATATCCTACATTGGTATTTATTTATGACTTCATTGACCTCTAGCTTTGATTCACTCAATACTAATGTCTGATTCACATTATACTTGAGTGTGAACTGTAATCCTAGAATTAGAGCCTCATACTTAGCTTTATTAATACTGCATGGAAATTACAACTTGTATGATGCCAAGAATTTCTTACCTTGTCAATCAATTAGTTGTATTCTCATGCCTAGTCCTTGCTTGGATCTAGCACCATCAAAGTGTAGAGTCCATAGCTGATTGTAACCTTTAGGTTATAGCATTTGCACTTGATTCTTAGTATTAAAAGTATAAATACCAAGGCTAGGCAAGTCATACTTTACCTCTTCATTCTTGACATTATACTCTGTAATGGGATACTTCATTCACAGCTTTCTATCAATTCTGATTTTATTTTCATCTCCTCTCCATGGAAGTCATATGTTTATAAAAGTCTATATAGAGATATCTATTGAGAATTTTGGACCAATCCCTACTCAACAGTAGACTATAGCCTTTAAGTATGTCTACCACTAGGATATCAATGGTCATTTAGACTCTTGGCTCAGATGCTACTTGACTGTTCATATTATTTAATTCTCCAACTATTGGGACCACTGTCTTGTCTAGTTCTGAAACTATCCTCTTTGAAGTTCTTCGAATCAAACCAAGCTTTTGACATATTGATGTAGGCATGATAGTTATATATGCTCTAGAATCAACTAAATAGTTATGAATATTCTTATCGAGTTCCCAGATAGTCAATAAAAAGGGTGAAACTTGTGGCTTGTTATTATAGATGATTTTAGTGTTAGATGCCTTTGATTTGTCTATGGATGCTTTCACTTTCTCCATGGGGGCCATCCCAATAATAAACTTATAGAGAACTTCCTTATGTTCAGTAATCTAATCTAACTCATGAAGATTTATATTCACCTTGATCTTCTTCATATCCTCAACAATGTTGTATCCTCCTTTGTTTGGTTCTTCCTTGCTTTGTTGTTGATAATTCCCCTTTGGAAGGTGTGGATTATTGTCTACTTTAGGATTAAGAGGAATTTTCATGGTATTTGGAAGATTTGATGTTGTGGGTGGCAATTTATTCTTTAGATTGTATGCACCTCTATGGAACTAATAGAAAGCATGAACTTCATCCATGTTATCCTCTAGCTCATTTTCATCTTCACCTAGAAAAGGAAAATTGTTAGTCTTAAATAACATGGTAGTGGTGGAAGAACTAGAATCTGGATGATGCTCAGGTAGATTATGCATTTGGTCTTGTCTAACCACTTTTCTCTAGAAGATTTTGAATGCTATGTAAAATTCAACGTAGTTGAGCTCACCATGCTCAGAGGTATTGTGAATTCAACACCAATTGGGAAGAGTTTTTTCTACTATATTGATCTATATAATCTTGTTAGGATATTCAGGTTTGTTGAATGGTCTATTGTATCTTTGGAATCTAGTATTCTGATTACTGATATTTACATTACCCATTTTCCTTTGCATGTTTAGTAAATCATTACTTCACTTCTAAACCATCTTCTAAATAGAATCTAGTTCTACCTTTGTGGAATCTATACCTTGTAAAAAAGCATCAAGGAGTGTAGTCACTTATTGGTTGTAATAATAACCATTGCTTGTCACATGATTTTTTAGGTAGCCAAAATTCTATTGTGTTATCTTTGTCAAGGGAGGCATCATATACAACTATTTCTAATTGAATGCCAAGACATTCTACCTTGCATATAGAACTGCATTTAGCATTGAAAAATTTGTGTTAACATTAGGCACTTCATGCATCTAAGGATTGAGTTGTTTATCTATGGTGATAGCCTTTTCAAATGCTAACACCAAAGTGTTAGCCATAATTTCTCTTCTCAAGAACATGGTAGTGATAGGGTCCAAGGCATTCTTATACATTTCCAATGCAAATTCCACCTCTAGTTTGTACCTTGGGGTCAACCAGTTGTATATCTTCTACCATCTTGCATTAAAATTATAGATGGGCTCATTAGGTTCCCTCTTCATGCTGGTGAAGTGTTGGTATATCAAACCAAGATTGGTGACATATTCAAACTATGTAATAAAAGCTACTTGACATTCATTCCATGAAGTGATGGAATTTTTTTTTAGATTTAAATACTAATCATAAGCAGTATCTAACAAAATAAAAGAGAATAATCTACATGCAATATCCTCATCTATGACATTCATTAACCATAAAGCAATTTTAAGTGACTTGATATGTTCTTATGTTGTCCTTGTTCCTGAAGGAGAAAAGGATGACAAGTACTTTTTGGGATTCTATGGTAAATCATGCACATCTCTTAAGATGGTGATAGTAGATCCACCTAACCAAGGATATTGTTGATCCATCAGTTGATTAGTAGGTAAAGGGTTCCTTAAAAGTAAGGGGTTCCCTACTGGAGGGGGATTGTTCTAGACTGGGGATGTTGGCATAGTTCTAGGTCTCTTATAAGTTTTCAAGGATGAGACTAATAAACTAACCTGGGAATTATATTTGGTCACTCCCTCAAGTGACTCAAGTATAACTCTACATAAAGGATAACTACTACTATTGGAGGTGATGTCCCTCCTTTTGGTGTTAGTTAAACTATTGGTGTGGGTTTTATGCATACCACAATCATATTGAGGTAATCTCTAACACTTTAAGATCTTAATGGAGATAAACTCCACTCCAAGTTATGAGTTATAGGTATATAGTTTATTTCAACCTATTGATAGAATATCGAGTAGGGCATGCAAGTAGTTGACAAGGTTTTTGGATGAAGGTATGATTTCTAATAGGAGTATTAAATCTCTACATAATTTGGATGGGCTATTGGATTCTAATTTAGAGTGGGTAGATCTAAAAAACAAACTCAAAAAAAAATAGGAAAGGGTAAGGCAAAAAATAAAGCTTATGTGTTTTACAGGAACTACTTCCCTAACTAGTTTCTATAAGGACAAGTGCTCTCAAAACATATGCCTATTGCTAGAAGCAATTACACACATAGTCAAACATAGCTAAGAAGTCTAAGGAGATAAAGATGTAGTAAATTCATAAGCCTCAGACAAAGATTACTCCTTTTAGGTTAGTTGTTGTACACCCTTAATAAGGATATTATATCTCAGACTAATGAAGTATATGAGGTAGCTCTTGCACACACACACAAAATTACATCCAAGAAAGCACTCATGCATAATCAAAATTATGAATCTATTTTGACTTGAATATCTTAATTAATATATTTACCAACCTTTTAGTAGTTGTTAAACACTTAAAAATTAGTATATCGATAAAAATAATCAAGAATCCATTCACAACTTTTGCACACTAAAGATTATTGAAACATACAACCAAGAAATAATAACTAATTACATAAAAATTGGAAAGAAAATACACAAACATATTCATTGAAAATCAAAACTGATGCTACTCCTATATTCAAAAATTCTTTAACAAAAATCTAAATTAGATAACAATTATTTTTATAAACTTGGGGAAGGGGTCGGCTCATCTTCCAAGTTCATGTAAGGTCGTTACATGTGATAGTCAGAACATTAGTTATAATTGTGATCTAAAAACCATATAAGAGTCTACCTATAGTTATCCATTTAAAATAGCCTTTACCAAAGCTATGCAACATGTTCATGTGTATAAAGATAGTGTAAATTTTTATAATTATAGATTGAACTGTATATAAATTAGAAATAGATGCAATATTTATCAAAACTACACATGCTTCTTTTTATAGGTTATGGGAATAATCTATTGATCTTTTAGACTAGTTATTTTCAAAATGGAACTTAGACATATGCATGAAGTACCAAAATTATTTTACCAATGTTTTAGAACCAATAATACTATTGTTAGCTGTGACTAATTTGAACTATGCATTGCATGCTCACCTGTACCCTTTTATAGAATATGGATCTTCATTTTTAGTACCAATATTTATCGATAAATATAGCACAATCCAAATATCTTTGTGTTATGTCCATATTGCCCTGCTAGCTCTCAAAATATGAAATGTGTCAACACCTGATTAAGTCTAGGATCTTTGAAAAGTCCTCATAAGGCTCACACCTTTGATCCCTTGAATGATAGGATGAGAGTGTGCCAGTTGGTAGTTCTTCACTGGTTCTAAGACCTTTGAAAATTCCATATTGATCTCGCATCATCAATCTCTTTGTACTAGTTTAACATGATTTGTTGGATTTGTGTACTGGGTTCCCTGCTTCTTCTCATGGGTTGTTGGATATGTACACTAAGATCCCACAATGGTGACACTTATCATTCTTATAGATCTTTAACATTTTTAACTCACTCTTTTATTGTCTAATCTAATAGGCCCAAGCAGACATGCATTGTAAGATCTTGATTTGAACCCAAATGGATACTTTATAAGATTAAATTTGACATTTGCATGACCATCAACTAATGTCCTCATGACTATAAAATTTAATTTCATAATTTAGCCATAATCAAGGTTAAATGTGACGTTCATGTGACCATCAACTAATATCCTTGTGATCATCAAATGATTTTTGTGTGACTATCAAATTTAATCTTAGAAGTTAAAACACATTGTTGACATTAAATTTGACATTCATATGACCATCAAATGATGTCCTTGTGACCATAAAATGATGGCCACACAACTATCAAATTTAATCTCATCAACTTGGCACGTGTTATTTCCTCAAGACTCCTTACTCCTGTAAACATAATTAAAACATGACATAACATAATACTTTTAGAAAATATGTATAAAGGACCCTGCATGATTATTCTAGCCTAAGGTCTTAGTATTAGTAAAATATGATTAGGACCCTTAGCTAAAAATATTAAATTAAGCTCAAAACATAATTAAAATACTCTCTAAGTAAAGGTTCTACTTGGTAGTCTGGTATTTGTTTCAGGATAATTTTTATGAGAGAATTATCACAGGTTTTCTATAGAAATATTATTTTGAGACTTATAAGGGGGAATTGTTTCAGACAAAATTTTTGTAACAATTCTCTTGAATGATCATTTCTCTTGAACAAAATGTCTACAGTAATTACTTGAAGGGGTGGTCTCAAAAAGGGCTAAAGGAAAAGATGTTTTGGATAAAATGTCTGAAGGAAAGGTCAAAGGACTAAATATTTCAAATAAAATGTCTGAAATAATTGACTAAAGGATAAAGTCCTAAGACAAAAGTCTTGAAGGGTAAATCTTTGAGGGAAAGGGTTTAGGATAAAAGTCCTGAAGGGAAAGTGGCCACTTCATAAATTTCAAAAGGTCACTTTCAAAATGTTTGAAGGGTAAATGGCCACTTCAAAAATGCCAAAAAGGTCACTTTTGAAATACCTGAAGGGTAGGTTTAGAAAGTTAGAAGGGCATGTGCCCTTTGAGAGAATTATTTTAGAATTTTTGTGTTACACAAAAGGTCTAAAATAAAAAAATTTAAGGAATTTGTCTAGGGAAAAAAATTCCCAAAGGGGAAGCTTTGTAGGGTAAAAAAAATCAAGATAAAAGTCTTAAAGGGCATGGTCAAAAGGGTTGAAGGGTCTACTTTGTGTAAAAATGCTCAAAGGGTCTACTTCATAGGTACATTTCAATGGGAAAGGTCCCTTACAAAAGTCTTGAAGGATAACCATAAAATTTCTAAAGGGCACTTTCAAAAGGCTAAAGGGTATCTCTAGAAAAACCAAAGGGTATGTATCCTTAACAAAACTTTTGAAGGGTTGGTCAGAGGCAAATGGTCATTTCAAAAGTCTTGAAGGAATTCCATTAGGAAAATTTTTTTAGATAAAATATTTGTAACAATTCTCTTAAAGACCCAATTCTTTCAAATAAAATGTCTAAAGGAATTCAATTGGCTCAAATAAAGTGTCTCAAACAAAATGTATGAAGGAAAAGGCAAAGATGCAAGACAAAAGTCCTAAAGGAAAAGTGCATAGGGGTCAAAAGGGTAACTGCAAAATTCTTGAAAGAATTTTGTTAAGCAAAATGGCTGTAATAAAAGGCTAAAGACGTGTTTCACAAATCCGAAAGGGTAGGTTGGTAAGGCAAAAAGGGCACTTTAAATTATTGAAGGGTCCACTTCATAGGGCATTTATCTATGATAAAAGTCCTAAAGGATCTACTTCGTAAGGCCTAAAGGGTAGGTTCAAAGGGAAAGATCAAATTCTATCAAACAAAATGTTTGTAGCAATATACCCAAAGACTAATTCATGCAGAATAAAACTTCTAAAAAGAAAATCTCAAAAACATAAGCTCGAAAACAAACCTGATAGAACAAAAGATTTAGTCTTTGGAAACATAATATCAATGCAAATATACCAATGTATAAAAGGCCAAATCATGATCTTTTCCCAAAATTTACATAAATATATAGAATATGGGGCTCAAAATCGAGATAATAATCATCCCCATTTCCTTATGGAAAAAAGGGGTGTTGGGTACAACATGCTGAGCTACCCAAAATATCATAAATCAGTTATACAAGTAATGAATAAAAAGTTTGATCAAATAAATTAGTTAATTAAGTAAACACATACTATAAAATAAACTTATTATCCTTTTAAAAATATAAACAAACTATAATTAAAATTAAACCTGTGTATCAGATACAGATGGTGAAGTCAATAACTCCTGCACAATAGACTAACATTTCCTAATAGAATTTGGTGAAGCTAATAAATCTGGCATAGTGTCTAGCATGATAGTGTCATGTGATGTTTAAATATCTATAGGTGGCATATGTTTTGTCATGCTAGTGTTTGGAATACTAGAGTCATGTATTATTGAAGCATCTATAGGTGGCATATGTTCTGGTATACTAGTCTCCATAAATTTATTATGTGTATATCTCACTTGAATAAGAGTTTTGATACAATTCCTCCCACATGATGTCCATTTATTCATAAAAATTATAACATGAGTAGGAAGAGGGACACTAGCATCTAACCAACACCACCAAAACCACTACCATCAACACCACTACTGCCACTACCACTAGCACAAGATGCAGGCTGAGTAGAAGTCTTTAATGTATGCATACCATGCTCAATAATAACTACCTAAGGGTGTCCATCTATATGTTATGATTAAAAAAATTTAGGAATAAAGGCATGTGATATTGTCCTTCTATTTTTCCTAAGCTTGATTATGATGGTTTTGGTTTCATCTAGCACTAGGTATATCAAATGAAGACCCACTTCCCCTACCTTGGGAGTTCTTCATGTGAAAATAGTTTGGAATTTCTTGTAGCACAAGCTCACAATATAATTTTCTTGAAAAGTATAATGGAACCTCATTATTATTGCATAGAAACTTGTCAAACACCATCCACCACCTATGCCAAAAATTATTTTTTATCTCCTCATGAACACACCAATAAATACTAATATGTTTGCAATTCATTTGTGGAGTTTAGTTGGTTCTAGACTTAACAAACAAAGTGCACATATCTTCTTTTTTTATTATTTTTCTAAAAATCTTTATATGACAATTTATCAGAATAAAATTGGTCAAGGCCTCTCTTCGATGCAAAATTGCATCAAGGTACAAAGTTACAATTCCTACTTCATTAAAAATATTCCCTAGTGTATTGAAAAGTGAAATGTGTGCACTACTAGTTGAAGAGTGGTGCAAACCATTGATAATTATTTATAATTGTTGATATTTTGAATTGTCTTATCAATAAAATTAAACTTATTATATAAAATCAAATTGTTTGGGGTTTTGTCTAACATTTTATTCATGCAATGGATCCATCAAAATTGTGTATCTAGATTTAAATAAAAATACATATTTATTTTAGGAAATACAAGAGAATTTAATGTAAACCTAAACTCAAAACCCTACTTACATAAATAAATTTATATAGAAATGAAAAAATTAAAATCTAAAAATCAATATACCTAACTTGTAGTACCCCGAATGTTGAATTTCATTAACGAGATGCAAATTCAAAGTGCGCACATGAATCTACAAGACAAATTCAAATAGATAAAAAAACTTTTAAGAGCCATGGGTTTGAGTTGTAGATAAAATGAAATGAAAAATAGAAGGGTGTATATGATTTATGATTTTCAAAGGGCGTACACCCTTGAGGCTTGGGCACAAGCTTGAGCCTCAAAAAAATTTAAAAAAAGGGGCATACACCCTTTTTTTTTTTTTAATTAAATTTGGGGAATCCCATACTTTTTATCCACTAACTTTATGCATCAGCCCACTTATGCAAGTCAAAATCATTTGTTCATCTCTCACCTTTCATTAATCTTTATTGTTGATCACTTGTATATTATGAGTTGTGTGGGGTTATCATTGGGGCATATGTCCTTACTCACCTACATTTAGTCTTGGTGATGAGTTCATACATCTTCCTAGTCATATGAGGCTAAGTGTAAGGAGTCACAAAAGTAAAACAAGAAAAAAAAGCAATCTAAAAAGTGAAAAAAAAGCAATAAAATATGCAAAAGGATTGTCTAGATGTTTATGTTAAAAGGATAATCTCATCCCTCTTATCAATTATATCATGGTTGTCCATCTCTAGATCTAATCATAAATGAAGCTAACAAAGTAAGTATTTTATAAGACTAATGAGGAGTACAATCATTCCTTTTGCTCATAAGGATTAGGTCAACTTTATATTCCTTATGAAATTTTGATACACAATTTTATACATTCATTATCTCATATATCTCATTTCACCTTTATTCCCTTGCTAAAAATTTAATGTCATTTCTCATGTAAATAAATTTGCTTGATTATTACTTGAAAAATAGTCATTAGAGCATTTTTATTTTTTTAACCATCTATCACATTATATATGTAATATGCTATTATATTTCAAAATCTAATAATATCCTTAGCATTATCAAAATTATAAACACGTAACATTCTAAAACATTTCTATAAATCTAAGGTGCATGAACTAAGAAGCATACATTACATCATGATAATAAAGTAAGACGTTAGATGATGTGTGTGTGTGTGTGTGCGTGCACGCGCGCGCGCGTGTGTGCATAAAAATTTTGTGTATAATCAAGTCTTGGTACAATCTCCTTTGTAGATGGAAAATGTGTCTCAATAATCAAACAAATGCACAGACAATCCCAACTCATCCCTATCTCTGAGCTCCTCCAAAGGTAGTGTCCAAGACTCTTCCTCCTACCCCTCTAATGAGGATATCACATAGAATGATTTGGGATACACTACTACTCCTATGTCAGCATTTTTTCATGCCCAGCTATGAGTTTGTCCCTCATACCATCTATCAATTAGACAACACTCATCCACCTCTCATGTCAATGATGTCACTGAGAGTTTTCACCTAAGACTATTAGGTTATCATTCTCACTTAAAAACTAACATTATTTTCCCTCTATTTAATGAGATCCTAAGTTTTGTGATATGTCTAGGTAAATATGTCAATGTGTTGGCCCACACCCGTAGGGAGAGTTGAATCAGTGAATCGTTGGTCTCTCATGAGGCTAGTACCCATGTGAAATAAGTTCATGAGGGTTATATATTCATGTGTTGCACTTTATATTTAAATCTTCACACACATAAATATACATTAAATCTTTTGTCATATAATGAAATAAACTAAATAAACTAGAAATTAATGTTGTAAAAGAAATGAAATCAAACAAAACAAAAATGGAATCTTACATGGGTCCCCATCCTACCACTCAAGATTTGAATCATCATCTAACCTCATCTCAGCATCCTCCTCTCCTACCATTGTCTTATCTATAATAGGTTCCTTTTATCTCTTTTGGTGCCCTATTCATCTCCTCTTTCAGCCACCACCTATTACTATTTCTACTTTAATGGGTCTATATTTGGTGGTGGTTATGGTGGATACAATGGCTATTATGGTTATTTTGATTATACTAGTAGTTATTATTCACCCATTAGTGTTACAACATGTGCATCACCCCTTCATCCTACCACATAATATGTTCCTCATCCTCTCTATCATCCTCTTACCACTACAATTATAAGATTCCTTGGTGTTAGTAGTTCCTACCCTAGTCTCCTAAGACACGCATCTCTAATATCTTGTTCCCCCTATAGAATACCTAGGGAAAGAGTAAATTAACTACATATTATATTATTGGGGTACCCTTTCAATAGGATGCATCTCCAATTGTCCAACCCTATCATGCACTTGGTGTGCTCTCTCATAGGCCTCTAATGTAACCACCTCATCTACCCATTAACCAACCATCCCCTGGTAGCATATCACTACTAAAGTTTTCATTGTCAGAGTACCCACTGTACATCCCTTACGAGCACCATGCATATCCACCTAGAGGCCCTAATGACCACTCATGCCCCAATTATCATACCTATTTGGTAAGATATAATGAACTTATATATCTAATACATGATAAGTGTCAGGGGATTGACTGATAAATCCCCAAACCAATTGATCTTGTAAATATCCCTATAGATTTAGGATACTATATCTTAGGCCCATCTGAATTTTAAAATCCTCTCCTCTATATTCTTAACTATGGGATCCCATCTTTATATAATGTTTTTTGTTCCCTTATATCCCACTTTTTGTGAGGCAAAGATTCTTATAATATCCTTGTGAAGGTTTGGGATCGTTTCCCACTCAACCATTAATTTTAATATGCAAAGGGAACTACAACACTTCTATAGATCAATCCTAGCTTAGAGAAGATAAAACCTACTTACACTTATGATTGTGGATACATTATATATTTAGGGTCATAACCAATATGGATTTGTTATACCTATCCAAGGGATCTCTTACAATAATAATATCACTAGGGAGGGTTCAAAAGCCTCTAATCAATCAAAACTATATAATAACCATACTTAGGTCCTATGTTTTCATATTAAATAAACTAATAACAATTAAAAAAATAATATAATGTAATTCTCCCCAAATTTTGTGGTATAAAATGGGGGCTAGTAAACATAAAGTTAAACATGCATAAGATAATCTTAATTAATCTATGTATAGTTAAGACCCTAATGCATAGAGAGAGTAATATATTCAAAAGCCATTACGTATTCTACTTTTATCTATTAAAAAGAGGAACAAATTTAGAGATACTGACCTTGAATATGAACCCATTGAGACTCAATCTCTCACTTATCCAAAGGTGTTTCAAAAGAGATTGGTGTGCTTTGTGAGGATTACTAAAAAAGGCCAAAGCATCCAAGACTTCTCCACAAGACAAGATTATTCTCCAAGTAGAAACCTTAATCTAGAATTTCTCAAGTAGAATGGTGGAAGAGAATATTCTAAAGAAATTAAAATGAATAATTAACTCTTTTTATCTCTCTAATAATGGTGAAATGGATGTGTTTATATAGGTGAATTTAACCCTAGTCTTTTTTTAAAGTTTTGGTCAATAACGTTGACCCAATCGACCTTATATCATTATTAACAAAAATAAACTAGGTCATGGTCTAGGTCAACTAGGGTTTTACCTAAACCTTGAATAATTTTTATAAATAGAGTACAAGATTGATGGGGCCGACAGTGTAATGTCAACCATCAAAAAGGATTTTAGGCCAGGGAATGGCTAATGAGGGTAGAAAATGATTAGAAGAGGATGAAAAATAGGAAGCAAAGATTAGGGGAATGTTTTTATGAGTTTTTTGGATTGATAAAAAGAGGTATTAAGGGACAACAATCCTATGAAGCACCAATGGTCTTCCCACCCTTAAGACATGTACTTAGTGAAATTGAGACTCGATGATTTCCTATAATATAGAACTAATAAGTAATTGATAAAGTTTGAAAATATTATGTGTATATATATTCACCACTCAAATATTATCACATGTCACTTAGGTATAATAGGGTATGGTGCTTTAAGAAAAGAACATAACAACATATAATGTTGAAGCTAAAAAAAATTGCAGTATTTTAAAGTATAAAATAATTGCAAGTAAATGACTGAAATAAAAATAACTAAAAATTTAAATGTAATATATGCATACCTTGACTTACTTTAATTAAATTATTGGTATCTATTATTTTTTTAGTTTTGATCGTGGAGGGCACAAAGAGTGCTTTCAACAAACCCAAAGATACAAAACTAAAGAGCAAAAATAAACAAACACAAGAAATCCAAGGTAATTGATGCTATGTAGATGGGATCTACTTGGAAATTTGGCAAGCTAAGGTGACAAATGCAATGTTAGACCAAATAATGAAGTCAAAATTTAGATTAAATCAAGTAACCAAAAAACCATGGCTACTAAAGACCAAAAAACTCAAATAAGTACACCTTAAGTAAGAAAGGCAAACTCATCAAGTCAAACCAAAGATACATGTCAAAAATAATGGTAATCGAACATCAATGTAAGATTAGTAACAATCCTTACTTTAAAAAAATATGTGCAAGCAAAAATGGCAGAACAACATTGATGAATGAGTAGTAACAAGCCAACCTCACTCAACAATGTAAAAAGAACATGAAAGTAGAATCATACTCAAGTGTCTGCCAAAAAGGTATTACAACCAATAACAAATGGTAAAAGAAATAAAAGTGATGATGGGATGAAAAATAATGGTATAAATAAATTAATCCATAGTTACTCAAACATGTTTTTTTCTAAAGATAGATAAAATTGAAATAAAGTAGTGCTAGCATGTTTTTAAGATGTGAAGAAGAGAAAATATAGAAGAAGGAAAAACAAATTTAGAATCATATTGTGCCTATCAAGGGGGGAAGTGAAATGGGTGAAGGAGAGAATGAATTAAAAACCAAGGTAGAGGAACTCTTTATTGAAGTTGAGACACTCAAATTAAGTTTGTCAAAACAAGAGGACTTTCAACCTTAAAGACTCTAAAGAATCTCTCCTAGCCACAAAAATCTTAGGTCAAAAAATGAAGTATGTAGATCATCCCATGAAGGCTATATGCATAAAAATTAAAATGGACCAACCTTCTCATAATGTGTTCCCCATTCTTCAAGACCCCTTACAAAGTCATCAGTCTACTATGAAGATTGGGTAATTGTGTGAGAAAGTAGGTATCACTATAGAGTTTGTTGAATTCTCCTATTCCAATCTACTAGCCTAATGCACCCCAATGGACCTCAGCTCAATTGTAATGTCAACTATGGAATTTGAGCTTGGATTCGAGATAAGAGATGTTCTTTAAAATAAAATCTTTTGGTGTGATTTTAACTTCTGAATTTGTATGTTGCCTTTGGTATATCATTGCTTTTTATTTCAAATGATTTGGATTTTTTTTTTTTATGGATTTTTCTATTCCTCCTCCATACGGATTTGGAAGACCAAACATGGGTGCTAAAAATTACTTTCATTTGAATACTTTGGATTATGTTTATAAGGGATAGAACTTAGAGATCATGGTGTATAATACTTTTGTTAAGTTAAGTGAAATAAAAGTTCTATCTTGACTTTGACCTTGTTTTATCTAATGTGGAGTGAAAAAAAAAATCAAGAGGAATGAAACTTGAAATAATTTTAATTACTTCAAATCGCAAAAAATGTGACAAATGGTGAAATTTTGATAAAATGATAGTAGATTGTGATTCATTATCATAAGAATTATGGAAATATAGGAAAATATGCTAGCATAGTTTGTTATGTAATTTTTTTCCACAAAAAAAGTAAAACCCAAAGTTGAAAATAAGGATCAAAAACTCATAACCATTGCTAGACATATTCAAGACAAAGAATACTAAAAGAAAGATGGTGATTTTATGAGGAAGGGTATGTCCTATCCATAGTCTTACACTACAACTCATAAAAGAGAAACTCATGAGGGTGCACAAAGTATGTGAAAAGTAAATAAGATAGAGATGGTATTTGTGAGGAAGGCCAGGTCATATCCATGGTCTTACACTAAAAATAATAAAAGAGAAACATGAAAGGGTGAAAAAAAAACATGTAAAAAGTATGAAAACAAAGAGGACAAAAGGAAATCATAAAAATATCAAGTCTTATCCATGATTTAACAATGCAACTCATGATGAAAGAGGAAACTAAAGAACCAAAAAGGAAGGACTAAGATTTGTGAAAAGAGACAATTATTTTAGAGGGTGAGACCCATGTAAGTCTCCTAAAAAAAGAGTTAGACAAATAGAATGTATAAAGTATGAGAATGAGGGTAATATTTAGTGAAAATACTTATTGAGGTATTGTGCATTAGTGGGCTCTTTGAAAATATGGCCTTCATTAGTTTCAAGGTGATAGATGCTTGGACAAAGAATGTATTTAACTAAATAGGGACCCCACTATTTTTGGGCATATTTACCTTCTCTATCATGAGTGTAGTCTAATTTAAGGACAAGATCACCAACATGAAAAGTGTGAACTTTAACTCTTTTGTTATGTTGTTTAAAAATACGGTCCTTATATTGTTGATTGTGTTGTAAAGCAAAAAGATGGTGTTCATCAAGGAGATCAAGAGAATGAAGGCAAACTTCACATAATTATTCATCATGTATGATACCATAAAGAGAGATATGGAGAGATTGAATTAAAAAAATTAATGGAAGGACTGATTCAAAACCATAGACTAGAGAAAATGGCGTTGCCTCAGTGACAGTGCATATGCTAATGTGATAGGCCTAAAGAGAAGGATAAAGATGAATATGCCAATCCATATGGGTGTCACAAATTATCTTTGCATAATTTTATTAATAATTTTATTGGTGGCCTTGTCTTATCCATTAAATTATGGATGGTAGGGTACAGAAAATTTGTGATTGATTTTAAATTTAGCACAAAGCTATTTGATGTCTTTATTTTTGAAGTTACTACCATTATTTGAAATGATAGTATAAGGGACACCAAAGTGTCAAATGATTTGATTAAGGATGAATTTAAAAATGGTGGTACTAGTGACATTAACAAGGGATATAGCTTTGACCCATTTGGTAAAATATTGTATGGTTGTGATTATAAATACATGCCCATCTTGAGATCAAGGTAACTTGCCTATGAGATATAATATCCACATGAATAATGGTCAGGGAGAATCCATGGTTTGAATCTCAACTAGAGGGGAATGGATTAGATCATCATGAAGCTGGAAAGGAGTACACTTATTAGAAAATTTGATGGCATTCTTTTTAAGAGTGGGCTAAAAGTATCCCATATGTAAGCATTTGTGGGTTGTATCATGTCTGCTACAGTGGACACCACAAATTCCCCCATATACTTTTTCAATAAGAGGAAGAACCCCTTCTTTCATAACACAATAGAGCAAGGTACCTTTAGCATTACAATAATATAGGATTTTATATCGAAATACATACTTTAATTATTGTTTGTGAATGTGAGTTTTTTCATAAGAATCAATGTTTGGAGGATATGGTGTTCAAGAAATTAAATAATATCTTTGTATCATGGGATTTGTAGAAAGGTAACAACCTCAATGTGGTAGATAAGTGAATCTTTTGGTTGAAGAGAATATGAATATTTTCTTATTTAGATAATAAAAGTAGGATCGATAAGAACTAGGTATAGATGAAAAGAGATGTTGAATAAGTAAGAGAATAGGCAATAGAATTTTGATCTCAATGGATAGGATCAATGGTAAAAAAAATGAAATATTTTCTAAGGGTAGTTATGATTTGATTATAAAAAATGATATTTTTGGTTTTGTATTAATAATCACCATTGAATTGATGGAAAATGAGTTGAGAGTCACCTAAAGCATGAAGGTATGTGATATCTAAATCAAAGGTTTCTCTCATACCTAGGATTAAGGTTTAGCACTCTACCATGTTATTAGTGACATCAAATGTGAGACAAAATACTAGAGGGATAATTTTTGTAAGAGGACTAGTAAGTATACGACCTACCCTATCTCCTTGAAGACATGTGGCACCATCAAAATGAAGCATCCAAGTATCTTCATGTAAATCGATAATAATTTCAAGTTCTTTGGTAACTATTTTTGGTTTAGTAGTATCTGGGAAGATAGAGGACTCTTCAAGATTAATTTCTTTAAGGTTAGCAATGAAATTATGGAAGTAATATTTAAGAGAGATGGCATGGTTGAGACCTTTAATATAGAGAATATTGTCATCAAGAATATTGTCTTGAATTTGGTCAGTAGTTGGGATTGGAGCTGTAGCAAGTTGATCAGCAATGATTTGTCCTTTAACAGCTTTTTGTGTAATAATTTAGAGATCAAATTCTATGAGGACCATCCATTTTCCAATTCTATCACTAGGAAGAAATGATTTATAGAATAATTATAAAAGGGATCAAAATGAATAATAATGTAAGTGGTTTTATAAATCATTTAATGTCAAAGATTTTTAGTAGCAAAATATATGGTAAGGCAATCACGTTTAACTTTTGTATAATGTTTCTCATAGTCAATGAGGCCCCAGTTGATATAATATATGGCATATTCCCTCCAAATATCATCTTGTTGGGAAATCATTTCCATAATTGATATGGGTGTGGAAGAGGTATGTAATATTAATGAAAGATTGTTTTAAAGTGGACAAAGAGTAGGTGGGTAAAGAAAGGATTATTTCATATTATCAATTTTTTTTTCACAAGGATTCATCCATTCTAGGGCATTACCATTCATTAAAAGAGAATTGACAAATAGATATGGTAAGCCATTTTTGGGACAAACCATATAACTAGCCCAATTTTATCGAGGTAAGTTTGAATATCTAAAATGGAACAAGGAATGGGCATGCTGACAATAGCATTGATCTTGGCAGGACCAATGTCAATGCCACTAAGAAAGACTAAAAATCCTAACAGTTTTCCATATGTGACATCAAAAACACATTTGTATGGATTTAATCTAACCTTATATTTAATGAAGCAATTGAAGATGATAGCAAGATCAGAATATGAGTCTTGTGGCTTTTGGATTTGGTAATGAGGTCATCCACATAGGTCTCTACTATATTGTGCATAAGATCATGAAATATGTGAATCATCATTTTTTGATAGGTAACTCCAGCATTTTTAAGATTTAAGGGAATTTTAATATAGCAATAAGTGCCCCATTTTATGGTGAAAGTTGTCTTATGTTGGTCTTCAGATGTAATGTGAATTTGATTATAACCCAAAAAAATATCCATAAAGGACAACATTTCATAACCAATAGTAGAATTGATGATGGCATCGATAAAAGGTAGAGGGAAATTATCCTTGGGATAAGTAAGATTAACATTATGGAAATCAATGTAGATGTGAATGACCATGGTGAATTTTTTCAAATAGGAATAATGTTAGAGACCCATTCTAAATATTCCACAGGCTTGATAAACTTAACATCAAGTATCTTGATAATTTATTTACAACATAAGGTTAAAACTTTTGGTGGAAATTTCCATTATTTCTATGGCATGAGTTTTGCATCAGGGTAAGTGATAATATTATACACCACTATGATAGGGTTAATACCATGCATGTCCTCGTAGGACCAAGCAAAAGTCTCTTGATATTTATCAAAGAATAAGCTGAAGTTATCATGTTTAGTTGATGTGAGTTCACAAGAGACTGTAATTGGTCAAGGGCATGATAGGGTACCATATTAGATTCAATTAGTTTCTTCAATAAGCATAACATTGTCATCTTAGATATCATATGGTGCATTAGGTAAATATGAAATTGGATTTGCTTTAAGTTTGATGCTAGTAATGAACTTGTTGAAACAAGGGGATTTTTTCTCGAAATTCCCAAGTTTGTGATGTTATCAAAGGATTTGAGGTTCTCGAGAATGAAGCAATTAAAGAATGGCTTCATCACTAGACATAGTGGGAAGAGGACCATAAATATGACATCTACTTCAAGATCAAGAATTTTATCACCATAACAGTCATATTCAAAATGTATTTGACATACATCTTTGGCCTTGGCATCTAATTTAATCTCAGGAGTAGGTGGAGTAGGGGAAGAAGGTTGATCATATGTGATTGGTTTGTTGTTAATGTCATTGACAGGGGAAGAGTTGGATACAAGGATTGAATCTATAGGTGGTATATAAGTTACAATAATTTTCAAAGGTTCAGAAGTTAGAATTTGTTCTACCACCCAAAGAGTATTAATAAGTGGAGAATTAATAGGAGGTACATGACCTTTGGGATTTAACTTAGAGGTAGTAAAAATGGTACTAAAATCACATTTGAAATCATGTATTTGGGATAGAGTTTTTTTATAATGTTGAACATCCAAGTCTCAAGATTGAGCTTAGGCCATGATGTAGTTATCATCATAGGTTGGAGATATTATACATAATTTAGATTCAAGAGGAGTTTTAGAAGGGGAAATGCATAGGTCATTGAATTTACATGGAAACATGATTAAAATATCTTGGAATAATTTAGCCACCCCATAATCATTACATGTGAAGGCATCTTCTAGGTAAGAGGCATCTTGAGCATTGCATGGAGGTGGGAAATTAGTTATTCATCAATGAGAGGGATGGTGATATCATGAGGTAATAAAGGAGGAAGCCACTCTAATATGTACAGAGGTAACTTAGTAGTGTTTCAAGTATGTTGCAAGTCATTAGGTTCATCATCATCTGAATCAGCAAGACTGACATGTAATTCTAGATTGATGTTGATGAATTCATGTAAGGGAGCATTATTGATTTTTGGAATGGTAGGAATGCGATATTGAGATTTAGTATTGGGATGTTGAATACTCCAAGGGTTAGGATCGGCCTCATGTTTATATATTTTATTATTATGCAGGAATTTGATACATTGGGTACCAGAAGAGATGATATCCCTCATTTGATGAGCCTATGGTCATCCTAAGAATATGTTCTAAGATATGGGTAAATCATGAACCATAATCTTAGTTATAATAGTCTTATGTCTAATTTTAAGGGGAATACAAATACAACCAAGTGGCTTTTTATTAGTTTTATCAAATCCATAATAGGTTAGGCAGGTTTACTTAAAATGATCCTTATTATATCCAAGTTGTTAGATGAGCCATAAAGATGTCACATTAATACCAGACCCTTTGTCTATTAAAACTTTATGAAGAATGGTGGTAATAATGGCTATTTAAATGAATAAGGGTGGACAACTGGCACAAAAAATGATCTTTTCATTAATCATGTCTTCTTCAAGGAATTCAATGGAAGGTTTAGAATAAGGATAAATGGATTTGATGGTATGCACATTGGTAGGTTGAGGCTTAAGAGGGTGTTTCTTCTTTGACAGAGGGTGGGTATTCAATTTATTATAACTATTGCATGAGTAACTTACGATGATAAAGTGAGGTGCAAAATAAATCCATAAGAGGAATCTTTCAAGGCATAGAGTTGAGCTCTTCTAAGAAGTTCTAATAAGATTTATAAGAAGAACCAATATGAGGTTTATAAGGTAAGGTATAATTTGAATGAATGGAAGTGGTTAGTGGTTTGGGAGTAAGATATGGTTATTCATTAGCTTCCAAAGTTAGGTGAGTGGTCATAGTATCTTTGAGAATTTTCTCTTCTAAATATGGTTTCTTAAGTTTAGTGACAGGATATTTATGAGCTTGTTTACATTGATAATTGACCCTAGCTACATTAACATATTGAGATTTATTATAATATTGGTCATAGTCAACATCAATGGCATAAACATCCTTGGTAGTTTGTTGAGTGTTAGTTGTGGAAAAATATTTGTAGTTATTATAAGAGGAAACTTTGGGGGCTTGTCATTTTTGAGAATCGATGTTGTACTCTTGATGATGGAGTTGGATCATGGATTCATTATTAAAGGAATCACCAAGCATATAGGAGATAACAAATTTAGTAATCCCTCTACAGGTTTCATGGGAATGATCAATGTCGGCATGGAACCAACAAAATTGATTAGGGTTATACCATTTATGAGGAGTATTGGGTTAAGTAAATGGTTTAGAAGGCACTAAGAATTATTTCATTTGTTGCATAGTTAATGGTATGTGATAAGATGTGGTATTTTCGGCCTTAAAAACTCATAGCTTAGTTTGAGGGGTATTACTAGTGATTACATTGGTAGAAGTTTGAAAATATCCCTTAAGGAATTTGGTATTAGGTTTAAATTATTTCATTCAGAAGTCTTGATGCTTAGCTTGGTCAAGAGCTTCATTTAGTGTTTGAGGTGCAAAGGTTCAAACCTTATATTGAAGATAACACATGGAACCAATAAAATTGATTAGGTTCATACCATTTAGGAGGATTATTGGGATAAGTAAATGGTTTAGAAGGTGCTAATAATTATCTTATTTGTTGCATAGTTAATGGTATGTGAAAAGACGTAGGATTATTAGCCTTAAAAACTCATGGTTTGGTTTGAGGGGTATTTTTAGTGATTACATTGGTAGACATTTGAAAATATCCCTTAAATAATTTGGTATTAATTTTAAATTGTTTCATTAAGAAGTCTTGGTACTTGGCTTGGTCAAGAGCTTTGTTTAGTGTTTTAGGTGCAAAAGTCCAAACCTTATATTGAAGAAAAGCAGTTAAAGAAGTTATAAAGAGTTTAAATAGATTATCATCAGTCATGTTATGGTCAACCTTGTCATCCAAATATTTCTATCATTTGATAAAATCATGAGCTGATTCAAAGGGAGATTACTTAGCATTGATGAAATGGCTAAGGAAATTTTTGGGAAGGTCATTGTGTTGAAATTATTTAACTAAATAATTGATTAAATCCTCTAGTTACTAGATAAAATGTTGGGGAAGTTGGTTGTACCATTCTAATACATTGCCAGTAAAGGTTTTAACTATAAGTTTAGTTGTGGCAAAAGTATTAGTTTGGATCCACTCTTTGTAAAGATTTGTAAATACCTTAGGAAAAGATGCAGGGTCTTTTGTCCCATCATACTTGATAGTTGGAGATATATTACCAATATTAATGGAAATGATGAAAGGATCTAAAGGATCATTTTTAATTTTTGAATCATCTTGTTATTCATGATAGGTTAGGGAATAAAATTTCATGGGGCATTCCTAAGAGGTGGAGGAATAAAGTTTTGATAATTTTGAGGGATTAGAACATGAGGTTGATTAGCCATGTCAATCAAATGATGTTGTAATTGCATCATTTATTAGATTTAATATGTTTGCATTATGTTCATTTATTTTATTTTATGAATTGTGTAATAAGTTAGTTTATATCAATTAGAAGGTTGGTGTTTGTAGGAAGACTCCCCAAATTAGTATTAGGGGGAGGGTTATTAAGAGGTGGCTTACTAGTCGGATTGTTAGATAGACGTGTATCAATCGCTCCCATATTGTGTTGAGATGCTTGAATATGGGGATTGTTTTGATAGGTATAAAAAGTATATGATCCACCTACCTCATCTATAGGTGTGATTTGAACCATGTTATAGTCCAAAGATGGAGGGGAAGAAATTCTCCAAGAGTCAGGGTTCTCTTAGGAGGTAAAGAAAGGAAGAAAAAAATACCCCATATAGTGTCTACATGGATTTAGGTTATCCAAGAATATTCTGATAGGTGACTTAATGATGTTTTATGAAAGTAATAGGATTTTAAGCAAGAAGATAGAGAAATCAGAGAAAAATAACTAAGTCAATCAGATAGAGAACTAAGTTACCCAGACAAAATAGCAATGTCAATCAACAGGTATAGAGTCAATAGGGTTGATAAAGTACTATAAAGACACATGCTAGAAAGAGTATAGAGTCATATGGATCAATTGTGTAATACTAGATAGAGGTTGAGAAGAGTATAGAGTCATATAAGTTTGTGTATTGCTAGATAGAGGGTAGAACATAAATATAAGAGATAGAGTTGTGTTAATCAACTGTATGCTACAAGAAAGAGGTGGAATAGTCTATAAAAGATTGTATTGACCAAAATGATAGTGTTTTAAAATAGGGGGAAAGTTTTACAAGATAATTGAAGCAAGAATGAAAGAAAACACACAAATAATTGGATCAGTATGAGTGATCCAATTGGGGTACATAACACAAAACCTTACCCCAAAATTGGCCAATGCAATTTTTTTAATACAACACATAATGATTAGAGAGAAAACAATCAACTAAAAATTAAATGATAACCAAGTGATTATCTTAAGTGTTATAAGATTATTAGAAAGTGTTGATTTATATGTGATATGAGAGTTAGCTAAAATAAGGAACTAGATTGGAAATCTATAGATGGTTCTATGATGTTTGGGAAAAAAGAAATCTTTGTTGGTAATGGTATTGGCTTGGTATTTAGGTCTATCCCCTCACTTCACAATCATGTAGTGATAATGGTGTTGTGTGCTTTGTCAATATATACCATTAACCACGTATTTATGCTTGACCATAAAACCAAGTCAGGTTCCCCCTTGGTGATGAAATCCAAGTAGGTAGGTATTTTGAAGACAAATATTTAAATACATTTTGAATGTTATGTAATTTATTAGTGTGTGTAAAAGAGTAAATAGTGTAACTAAAATGGTAATTTTCAAAACCACCTATTTAGACTATGTGAGTTATTTTAAGCATGCAAATAGCTGAAAATAAAATATGAATTAATTACTATCAAACAATTATTAATTCCTTGATTGAGAATAGTACAAGGTCGATTTAGATGCCACTATACATAAATAGTACAGAATAGAGTTTATTTGACCACTATTATTATTTATAAATAATATTTTTAAGAATAGAGTCAAATAAGTTGACTATGTCTTTCAAAAAGAAGATATACTATAGAACTAAATCAATCAGGTCAACCTAATTAGTTGTAAAGTTGTAGTTTTAAAGATTCCTAATATATGAATAACAAAAGTGAAGAAAGTACTAAAATGATAGAGAAGAGAAAGATAATAACCTTTGTGTAATTGAAAATGGTTAAGATTTTAAATTTTATGTTGAATTTCCTTAATTGTTGCTTTCAAATTCTATAAACTAGGTCGACTGGTTCAACCAAGTTCTATGAAATCTTATATGTTAAAGAAAAATAGGGAACATGGTCAACTAGTTTGATAGTGTTTGTTGATTTGTATGTTGCTAAAAATAATTAGAAGACAACATTGACTTGTTTGACTATGTATGCTAATCTATAACTGAAGAAGAGTATGGTGTTGTCTTGTTTGACCTAGTAACATGTAGTTGATGAAGACCTACACAGATAGAATAGAGTCCTTTTTGAAGTGAATGTATGTTAAACCTATACACAAAAATTTATAACTATACTGATTGGTTTGATACAATATTAAAAATATGAAAAAATATAATAAGATGATAAAAATTATAGCATGAAATAAAACCTACAAGGGTTAAGTTCATGTCAGGTTCACTAAAATATATGCAATGAGAAATACAACATATCTATAAATCAATTCTAGCTCAAAGAAGATAAATCCTACTTACACTTCTGATTATGGATATAATAGATATTTTGGGTCATGACTAAGATGGATCCACTAGACCTAGGCAAGGGATCTCTTACAATAATAATATCACTAGGGAGGGTTCCAAAACCTCCAGTTAAACAAAACTATGCAATAACCTTAACTAGGTCCTATATTTTTATATTCACTAAACTAATAATAAGTAAAGAAAAAATATAATCTAATTCTCACCAAATCTTGTGGCATAAAATGGGGGTTAGTAAACATGCATAAGATAATCATAATTAAGTTATGTATAGGTAAGTCCCTAATGAATGGAGAGAGAAATATATTTAAAAGCCATTAATTATGCTACTTTTATCTACTAAAAATAGGAGAAAAGTTAGAGATACTTACCTTAAAGATGAACCCATCGAGACTCAATCTCTCCCTTTGCCAAAGATGTTTTTCAAGAGGTTATTGTGGTTTATAAGGATCACTAAAAAAGGCCAAAGTATCCAAGACTTCTTCATAAGACAATATTCTTCTCCAAGTAGAAACTCTAAGCTAAAAATCCTTAAGTAGAATGGAATAAGAGAAGATTTTAAAGAAGTGCAAATGAATAATTAACTCTTACTCTCTCTCCAAGAATGGTGAAATGGATGTGTTTATATAGGTAGATTTAACCCTAGTCCTTTATGAAAGTTTAGGCTGATAAGGTCGACCCAATTGACCTTGTATCATTATTGATAAAAAAAATTAGGTCTCAGTCTAGGTCAACCAAGGGTTAACTTATACCCTAAATAAGTTTTATCAATTAGAGTATAAGTTAGATGGGGTTGACAATGTAATGTAAACCATCAAAAAGGATTTTAGGCTAGGGAATGGCTAATAAGGGTATAAAATGACTAGAAGAGCATAAAAAATATGAGGCAAAGCTTAGGGGAATATTTTTGGGAGTTGGTTGGATTGATAATAAGTGATATTAAGTTACAAAAATTATGTGAAGTATCAATGGTTTGCCCACCCCTTTCACCCCTTAAGGCATGCACTTAGAGAGATTGAGACTCGATGGGTTCTTGCAAGATAGAAAGCATCAGTAATTGATAAATTTTGAAAATATTATGTGTATACACTTTCCATCCATTTCAAATGCATTAAAATCTCCAAATAACTCAGTCAAACTTATGGCCTTAACTTTATATATGTCCTCCCTTAGAGTCACCACCTTGCCTATGGTCGATAGTCCTAAGATCCAATAAACTTTTGTGAGAGTGATGGTCCACTCTCTTGGGGATTGTGAAAACTATAAAGTGTTTCAATCAATATCCCTAAATTTGAATAGGTTGTAGAGCAACTTTCTCGCTGGGGAAATAGTCCCATCCCATGTGATGCTAAATATCAGAGTATAACCAACAAATTGGTTATCAACAAACCCAAAACCCTTAGGAACCACTCTTGCTCCCTATCCCTACTCCACTCAACATAGGTACCTTATAAATATAGATTAAAAAAAACCTTAATCATCTCCCTAAATTCTAAAAATAACCAAAATAACCTAACTTTATCCTCTAACAAAACTGTCACTTACCACAAGCAATGGTTATAGAATCATCATGGAAAGTTATGTAACAACTAGTCTTTATAAATAGGTGGCTGCACAACCACTAGTAAAGATCACATAACAATTGTATATGGTTAATAGTTTCACAACTTCTATGGTAGTTATGCAACCATCAGGATGAAGACATAACTGTCAGTTTATGAAAACTAACATTTTTACCCTAACACTAATAGTTTCAATAGATTTTGCACCTACCCTAAAACACTCAAAATTCATCAAAAATAATGAAAACTAAAAATTTTCTTAGTAGATGTAATACCACTAACCCACCCATGAAATAAATTTTAAAAACTAACACACCTAAAATGTTTTTTCATCAAAAATTCAATCTTAAAGCTACAGCCCAAAAATCAGTGTAATTTACTCATCCTTGCACAATCTTTGCTACCAATCATAAAATTTTAATCTTCTCCTCTTCTTCAATTTGTGTGTTCTCTCATGTGATTATATCATATGGATCTCAAAGTTTAAATTCTCATAATTTTAAATGTATAAATGACTTCTAAAATAGGCAAGTTTTCAATATGTAGTTTGATTTTACTAGCCAATGCATTTCAATAAAACTTTCCATTTTCTAAAAATGTTTTTATGAAATTATAGTTTCTCACATATGGTGATGCATTTATGATATTTTATCCATAAACTAATATTGGACACTAAATATGTTAATTTTTTATTTTCCTTAATTTTATTTCAAGGCATGTTTTTTCCCTAATTTAGTCTTTTAAGTTGACACCATCTCACTAATAACCAAGTTCAGTCCCCCAACAGGATGGTTTAAGTAGTATTCTCATCCCCACATACATGGTAAGTAAAACTTATCTATATTTTTATTGTCTATTATATTTTATATTTTTTTCATAAAAATGCACTTGATTCTCATTTATTTCAAGTAGATCATAAGGCTATCTCTATTATTTTCATTATGTCGTATAGGTAAGTGAGGTACATTTGATAACCCTTATTTTTCTTTTAATGTGACACTACTCAAGAAAATAACAACTTCAACTCATGATGAATCATCTTCCTAAGGGGTAAATATTTACACACCTAAATTTTGCATGATATAATATTTCACATAAATCTGATGATGATGCAATGATCTCCACTAAAACATGCTCAAACCTCATCTTCTCCATCTTGCTTATGTTTTACCTCTTTTCTTGACTTTGAAAACTCAAAAAAATTCATTTGATATTTTTTTATTTTAGTTTTTAAAATTTACAAACCATTTAAAAATCATGATAATAATTACAAAACTATTACGATGGTTTACGTAACTACCCCAATAGTTTGTAGAAACATTATAATGGTTCAAGAATTGAGTTTTCATATATTTTTTATAATTTTAGTTGCATTTTTTATTATTTTCTATTGATTTTACCTTTTTGATCCTTTGACAAACTTTTATTATTGATTATTTCAATCTCAACCACCTCTAAGCTAACTCAAACAAGCTCCCAATCAACTCCAAATCATAACTTCTTATCCTTTCTTATAAGTATTTCATTTTTGTTAGAATGTCAGATCCAAATAGTGTATTAGAGATTGGAGTTTATAAGTTTCACATACCCTTAATATTCCTTCTATTATTTTTAGGAACTCATTCTAAGCTTCGTAGTAGTCTTTTAGTCATTCACACAAGTCAAAAATAGATACTCATAAATTTACAGACAGTACCCTATCATTTTCTTAAGAAACTAGCCACCATTCAATTGTTTATTCTTCCATTTTTTATTGTTCTTTGGTCTCATTTGTATTCCTCTTGTAGGAGATTTCTATGGTTAGCATTTCAACAACACATAAGAAGCTATATACTTGAGGATTCAACATTTATATCAACTCCTTCATTTAATCTTTGTATTGGTCAAGTTGGAAAAAAAATGCTCCTTTATTTTATTAATATATTTGTTCATTATATTATATATATTTATTGGTATATTATCTTACAATTCAAAATATTTATTCAAAAAAATTTGAAAAAAAATTATCTCCTCTCTCTCTTCTTACATTGGAAAAGTAGTTTCATCATCTTAGTTCTATTCAAACATTACAAATCTCAAACAAGAGTAATTTTCACATTAGATCAAAGATATATAGGTGAATATTATAGTTAACTACAACCAACTAGAAATTTTTAATTTTTAGTTTTTATAGCACATGATCTTATATACAAACAACACCAACAAACTTGCATAGATAAAAGCTAGAAAGACCCCAAAAAAGTTTGCATCTAGAATTATTTTATTTTATTGTATGGTAAAGAAATTAAATTTAATCCATAAATAATAATTTTATATTGTTACTCACCTAGTTACACATCACTTCAAGTACATATAAATTTTATGAAATATTCAAAAACGTAAACACTTGTATAATAGCTTACATACATGAAGTAGATATTTAAGGCTTACAATTTGCATTACATATACAAAATCTAAATTTTAAATATATATTTTCATTTGCATAATCAATATTTAAAGTGAATATTATATTTTCATTCCTTTCATACCAATAATATAGGAACAAGAACATTCATTTTAATGCAATAGGCAAAATTATACATCTCAAACATCAAAGAAAATGTCAAAATCAGTAGTTGTATTGTTAGTTTAAAATTCATTTTTAATTATCATTACATTCTTAACATATCAAGAAAATGATAAAAATGTGAAAAATATTTAATTTCTCTTATATCCAAGAATTTTGATTTCAATAATAGAATAGTTTTATTTCCATTTACAAATCCTTGTCAAAAAATCAAAACAAGCTGAAATCAAAAGCTTGTCAAAACAAAAACAAGTATAAACATTGCTACGATAAAAAATTAAAATTTAAAAATATCAAGTACAAATCTTACAAATCAATTCAAAGTAAGAAAACAAGCTTTGAATTTTAAACAATGTTACCTCACTCTTGGATGATGCTCCTAGAATAAGCCAATCTCCTTAGAGTAGGAACATTTCCTATAGTACCCACTCTCTTACTAGTGAACACAATTCAGAGTAATATTAACTCATAACTCATAATAGAATTTTTTTTTTCACTTCTCTCTCCTACCTCATCATCATCCAAATTAACACTTTTAACAATAAACAACATCTGATAGAAGCCCCAATAGTGAAACCCAACAACATTCTAGTTCACCAAGCCAACAACTTACGCATATGAGTATTTTCCTCTTTTATGCTTGGGTCTATCCTTATCATAGATAATTCTATTTTTGGATGGCATTGATTGGCCATAACCAAACTGATAGAACCAACCAAATCCCAAAGGTCCTTCAACCTAACTTTTCTCAATTTCCCAAGCTTAGTATAGACCAAGATATTTTTTGTCTTATCCTTATCCATTATGAGGAATCTTATAAATCCATCACTTCCTAATTCATGACCTTAAATGATAAATATGAGATGAACTCCTTTGGTATCACCATGAACATCCTTTACGACCTATCACTTAAAACCCTGCTCCTATATCTCAACCTAACCAACCAATGCTTTCAGCCCTGCCCATCCAAATCTATCAACCAAATCATCCCAACCAACTAAACCAATAGGCCTCTTATCCCATTAGACTTTTATTAATAGTCTTATCTAGACATCAAAAATTAGAATACATAAAGGTTAGTGTGTTTCTTTCCACGTGAAAATGTCCTTAAATAGGTGATTATGTTAGCTCAAAAATAAGGTAAGTATTTTGGTGGTTAAGTCCCTCCTATAATTCATGTAAATATAGACATTCATATATTTTAGGTAAAAATAAATGCAAATACAATAAATAACCTTATAGATTAGTTAGATTCATATTTTTCTATGAATTAATTTTATGATGAAGATAAGATCAAGATTACACTTCTAAAATTTTCTTTGCCCTTAAATAAGTGGTGGTAAGAACACACACTATGGGATAAATACCAGATAAAATATGAGTTTGAGTCAATTGGATAAATTCCTAGAAGCCTTCAAGGATGAAAATTATCTTGAATATGTCTAAGAAGACCACTACATTCAATGGTAATAACTACAATAATGGCATGACCATTCAATCTAAGCTTACTTCAATGCCTTGCATGACCTATATGAAAACATGGACCCTTTGATTCAAAGAGACATATATTCCACAAGAATCATAGTAGCCTATGGCCATTCATTTAGTCTAACCTAAATTTGACTAAGTTCAAGATGATGAGGTAAGCCTATCCTAATCTAGAAACCATTAAGGAAGAATCCACACTGAAGGGAAAGTAGGAAACATCTAACACACCAAGGAAGGCACCTTATTTAGACAATTTTAAACCATATAACATTGGTAAATGGTGTGAAAAACATAAACCAGTAACCACTCCGACGTAGAGTGTCATGTGAAAAAAATCTCTCTTGTTTACATAGAGGAAAAGGTGTCCAAACTTCATTGAATAAAAAAAACATACCCCAAAGCTAATTTTTTCAATGCAAAAACTACACTAATAATTCTATATGTTATATTATAACACCCATTCCACTCACATATATGGGTGCAAGGGTAATAATTTAATCTTTTAATCAATGGTGGTAAAATGAATAATCTCATCTACAAAGCTTTTTCCAAGAAACTAAATCTACAAACCATGCCTTATATGATTAACTATGATTTCTTTGTGAGAACTATGCACTTTCAAAAATACACCACCTAAAAAGGTGCCCAAATTTTAGATAAAAGTGTTGTCAAAGTTCCATGGAAAATGTGTCATAGAGGCCATCAACCAAAAACATATTTGTAGGAGGCATGACCTCCTACCATGTCAGACCTACCATTCATTCTTCAATGGTGCCCCAAAAGTTCCTTGTATAGTTACAGTGGCATCAGTTTGACCTAACTTTAAAAAAAACAAAAAGGCCTCTAAAGGCTCATATTGCCCTTCAAGGTGAACAAAGGCCTAAATGACATTATGTTAAAATGATAAAAAATTTTAAATGGTTACCCAAGGTTGTGAAGTCCAATCTGCTAGGAAAGGGTCAAGGAGCCTTAGGAAAAATCCCTAGTTAAGGTACAAAAAGGCCCAAGTTTGGGTGATCCTAAGCAAAAATGCCCTAGCAACAAGGTTGGGGAGGTCAAGGTTGAGTGATGAAAACATAAGGTAAGGTGGTAGGGTGGTGGTGGTGGTGTTGGTAGCATTAGTGTAGGCATAGAAGAGGTGTAGGGTTTGCAAGGAGTAATTAAAAGGAAGGTGGGGGAGACATCAAGGCACCATAATGGTGTGGAATTTGGGTCACCTGAGGGGAAAAGAGCTTGGTAGGAAGGCAAGGCACATAGTACCCAAATTTTGTGAGCCCAAAAAATAAGGGAAGATCCCAAATAAGTTGGGCGAACCCAAGTGAGAAGGAATGGCTTAAACAAGTAAATAGTTTTAGGGAGGGGTCTAACTAGGCCTTATAGGTGTAGTAACCTAAGTATAGTAATGAATATTTGATCATGTTAATTTTATCCCTTTTTACCTTTAAGAATAACTTTCACTTAATTAGTACCTATTTTATCACTTCACCCTATCCTAAGTATAAGAGAGGACCTATTTTTATCTTAATACCATCATATATCATATATATAAATATTTTGATTGCTAAAAAAAAATTATGCATTTATATGCCTTAGCCCAAATCCAAAGTCCAATGCTTTTCCCTAGGGAATAAGATCACCCAATAGGGACAATAGTGGTAAACATTATTATCCCTATCCAACATTCATGTATTTCTCCTAAAATTGGTAAAAACCCTCCCTTAGGTCATCCTCCATGTTTTTACGCTTCATAGTGTGTGGTCGTCTCTTTTAAATTATTATAAAGGCACGCTCAAGTCACTTATTACACAACTTGGTAATTTCAATTCAGAGGCTTATTTACACAAGTGAACATTGAGTAATAGCCCCCTATTCTTCCTAATTCAAATTTTATACACTTCAAATAGACCTCTACTAATCCTCAAGTTAGTTTTATATAACCCTGATCCAAGCATGATCAAGTATTCAATTTAATTCTTAACACATTAATATAGTCAAAAGAGCACAATTGCATAAAGCACTTAGGTGGGATAACTATATTGGGTTTGATTTCCCTCTTTGGAATATTGGATATGTAATCAGAATTCATCCATAATAGGGTTGTTTTAGGTTAGTTCAACCCAATTACACTCCTATTTTTCATACTTATAGGGCATTCAATCATTGCATTCCCTCATAAGGTTTACAACTTCAAAAAGTTACCTGTAATTCTTACACACACTTCAAAAGACAAAATCATCACATACATACCTATTTACAAATATCACATGTGATTATTCCATAAAAAATTGGTTACCCCTTTTATTGATTGAGCATTGCAAAACCCTCATTTTTGCTTAGGGTTCTAACTTTCTAGGGTTTCAAAAAAATTAACCTAGGGTTTTGATTAAATTCCTTTAGTCTCTCATAATTTCTTGGTGTCATTGTTTACAATATCTTTCCCATGCTTTTATTTATATTATCCTTACTTTTTTAGTATTTTAAAGTTCAATTATTTTTTACTTGCTTTTCAAAGGATATATGCCCTTATTGGATAAATATTTCAATCTTGAAGTTTTTCCAAAAATAATTAAATAGTATGTGAAGATGTAAACACTATTAAATTTTATTAAATCAAGTATGATATCGAAACAAAATCAATCATATATTCAAGATGCCATAAGGTCTCATCTTAACCATTAATACAATGGTAACTACTTTCCCTCTAAGTCTATTTTATCACTATTCCACAGGGTAAGTTGAGACATCCTATAGGGCCAAATGAAGATAATCAGCATGTTCCTCCTCAACCCCATCCACTTGCCATATCTCCTCTTGATTGTCAACATATGCATATTCAATCAAAATTCCCACAAGGTAATTATATGCTTGTGAATCCCTTAAGAAACAAATCATCCCTATGAGAAAGTCAATAGAGGAATAGTAAAATCAAAATTAATCTTTTAGTTTAAAGACCACATCAATGATAAAAATATTACATTCACAAATAATACAAATCATGCTAATGTTAATCATGTGTTTGTAACATCATCAAGAAAGTTTCATTTATAACCAGACTTTGTCTCAATATTGGAAGCCAAAACAAAATACATCAAGTTCTGACTCAAAAAGTGCACAAAATATTACAAAGAGTTCAAGTGAAATTTTATGAAAAAATCTTTTAAAAAGTGATAAAATTACCTCTTATACATCATCTAAGAAGATCAAAATACTATTTTGCATATCATAGAATGCATGGGCATTGTACAAATAATTGTTTAGCTTTGAAGAATAAAATACAAAAGATAATTGATAGTGTTGATCCTATAATTGATACATTAATCAATCAACTCACTTACATTATAATTGCATCTTTTAAAGGACAAGAAGAACAAAAACAAAAATTATGGATACAAAAGAAAAAATTAGAGAAATAAAATATTCAAAACGCAAAATTAGAGCAAGCAAGATTACAAAACGAACAAGATGACAAAGAGTAATTACAAAATTAATATATCAAAAAGGCAAAGTTACTAGAAGAGAATTTATCAAAAATACAAAAACAAATTCAAGACAAAGAAATCATGTTAAAATAAGGTCAGAAGTAAAATTTTCCTACAAACTCTAATGATATAAATGTGGTTGTTAAGGATTCAAACATAAAATAGCAAGATGAAAAATTAAGGTTACAAAAGAAACGGGTTGAAAATCAAAAGTTGTAAGGGGAAAATTTTAAAAAAGACAAATTGCTAAAATAAAAAATTGAGAAAGAATAAATTTAGAAACACAAATTGAGAAAGACATATTGGAACAAGCAAGGTTACATAAGTTACAATGATAAAAGTTGCAAAAACAAGTTTAAATTAAGAAAGATAGCATTCTTAAAAGAGGGTTTCTAAAAAAAAAGGTTTAAAAACATAAATGCCTACAAATGTTAGAAAATAGCACATTATACAACTGTGTCAAAATGATAGAATGCAATTACTAAGATAATTAAACAAATAAATAAATCCTCAACATGTATGATACAAAACACATAATTTACAAGGTAAAATCTTAGCAAGCTAAGGAAACATCTATGATGCAAGATATCAAGATTTATTAATTCCAATATGAAAATATTACATGTAAACTCACTATGTAAATTACATGAGAACTTTGTAAAGATGAATATGCCTAAATGGCCAAGCACTGTTAGGATTCATCATCCTAAAAATAGAGTGTAAAAAATCCATTAGGACTTTTTTCTAAAAATAGACTCCAATGGAATTCATCTTCTTAGAAATAAGGGTTTGACTCCTTGATTTTTTTCTTCAAGGGCACTGCCCCCAAACCCCCACCAAGACCCCCCACTAATTTTTTCGCCCACCCTAGACCCCCCTGTGACAATAATGTGGGGGTGTTCTGCCCCCCCCCCCCCCCCCCCCCCCCCCCCCCCCCGCCCTCCAAGCCCCCTTGTAAAAGTGGGCTATAAACCACACTACAAAAGGGTCCAAATTTTAACTTTGTTGTCACATATCTAAAAATATCCACCTTAACAAAAATTTATGCCTAATATCTTATCGACCAACTCATCAACTTTTTGACAGCCAAGGGAATTTAAATACCAATATAACTTCTCTAATAAAACTAGTTTTGTAAAAATATCATCACTATTTTCCTCTATGTGAACCTTTTCAAGTTCTACTTTTCCTTCATTAATCGCCTATATGATAAGATGGTACTTTATTGCAATATGCTTTATCCTAGTGTGATAAATTGGATTCTTGGCCAAATAAATTACATTCTGACTATCATATAATACCTTCATTTTGTATTGTTCTCTTTCAAATTCACCCAATAGGCCCTTTATCCAAATTGCCTCTTGACAAGCATGATAGGCAGCCACATATTTTGCCTCAAATTTTATGCAGCAATAATATTTTGAAGCTTCAATATCCAACTAATAGGTCCACTTGTAAATATAAAAAACATAACTAGATGTTGATCTTCTTTTGTCTAGATTTCCTATAAAATCATAATCAACATATCCATAAATAGAATCACCAATTCTATTATAATTGATGCAATAGGTACTTATGCCTTGCACGTAGTGAAACACCCACTTCATTTCTTCCCAATGTTCTTTATCTAGATTTACCATATATCTACTAAAAACTCCAAATGCATGTGAAATGTTCAGCCTTGTACATATCATAGCATACATTAGACTTCTTACTAAACCAACATATGGTACATGAGACATAAATTGTTTTTATTTACCATTACTAGGACATAAACTTGAAGAAATCTTGAAATGGGAAGCAAAAGGGATACTAATTGGTTTCACATACTTCATACTAAATTTGGTTAGTATCTTTTCTAAATATTTTTATTGTGATAACTAAAGCTTACCATTTTTCTTGTCTCTATATGTATCTCCATGTCTAAGATTTGTTTTATTGCTCCTATATCCTTCATATCAAATGTCCTAGCTAGTTTACCCTTTAAATTGTTGATTTCTACCATGATTTTGCTTGCTACAAGCATATCATCAACATACAATGCCAACATAATGAATAAGCCATTGTCCAAAAAAATTAAGTAAACACAATGATCATACTCACTCTTAAAACAATTATGGCTCCCCATGAAGGAATCAAACTTCTTGTACCATTACCTGGGTGAATATTTCAGACCATACAATAATTTTTTAATCTTGTAAGCAAAAAAATTTTTGTTATCTTGTACAAAACCCTCAATTTGTTCCATATGTATATCCTCTTCTAAATCTCCATGCAAGAATGTTATTTTAACATCTAACTATTCTAACTTTAAATCAAGTAAAGCCATTAATGCTAAAATAACTCAAATTGAAACAAGTTTAACAAGTGGTGAAAAGATTTCATGGCAATGAATACCTTATTTATATGTAAATCATTTTACTACCAATCTATCCATGTAACTTTAAACGATATCATCAACACCTATCTTTCATTTGTAAACCCATTTACAACCAACAAGTTTTCTACCTTATAGAAGTTCTACTAGGTCCAATGACTTGTTCTTAGCCAAGGCATTAATTTCTTCTTGCATTTCCCTTTTTTATTTGATATTATATGTATCTTCCAGTGCTTCCTAATAACAACTAGGTCCCTTATGAGGTCAACATACCCTCATTTTTTAAAAATGAGGACCCTTGTGTCAAATGGTAAAAATTTATGCCTTGAAATATATAATTCACTTGATTAGAGTATCATTAGCATGTTTGTATGGTATTTTCACCTAAAAACCATCCATACCTATTTTGGTTAGCTTATTTACACATAATTTTGGTTTAACCTTGTCTAAGTTTTGCTAACTTTAGATCTTTGTATTTTCCAGTTGTAGGTCTAATGAAGTCTACCTAGAATAAACGATGCTTGGGTTTCATGATTTTAATGTTAACTTGATATTTTACTAGCTTTTGGTTTATTGAAAATCAAATTAAATTGTTAAGCCCTTAATCATTTACTCTAAGTACTTATTAAGAATTCAAATTGGTTGGATCTTTTATTTAAGTTATGCGAGAACATTTTCAATTGGTTATGAACTTAGTTTAATTTGTTTATCTTAGAGCTTAGACCTATCTTATCCTTTGGGCATTTTGGTTTGGTAAATTCTTTCAGACTTTGCATTTTTTGTCCTTCATAATTTTAATTCCACAAGAATTTTATCTTTGAATATTTTATCTGACAAAATTTGGTCTTTGGGGGAAAGATGTTAGACATTTTGTCTGGGACAATTTCCTCAAAATAATGCCCTTTAGATTTTGAAAATACCCCTTGGGCTTTGTGTAACATACCCTTCAAAAGTTTTGTCAAGGACACTTACCGTATAGAATTGCCTTTCATCCTTTTTGAAATAACCCTTTGCCTTCTGAGATTACCATTTAAGCTTTTTGAAAGTGTCCTTTAGAATTTTTGAAAGTACTCTTCAATATTATTTTTAAAGGCACTTTATCTTCTAGACATACCCTTCAGGATTTTCTAAAATGACCCTTCAAACTTTTATCATTAGACATTTTGTCCGATGCAAAAGGCCCAAAATAATTCACCCAAGACAATTTCTCCAAGACATTGATTTCATCATACTCTTTTATGCCACAGTCATTTTAATATATTTTTAAACTTAGCCTAAGACTTTAGATTGAAGCCTTATTTATCAATGTGAATAAGAACATTAATTTGGGACTTTAGCTTAAGTTCTTATTATTCCCATGCCCGAACTTTAATATTTTCTTTTGTCTATCGAAACTGATCTCGCTTGGATTAATGGACATGTTATTGGGATTATCATGGCTTCACCCCCTTCCAATGTTGCTAAAATTGGTTGTTTATGTGGCAGGATTAGTAGAATTTCATTTAGGAATATACATGCTTAGGGTTTGGTGCTTCAAATGTTAAAATAGACCATTTATTAGACTTTAGTCTAAAATTAATTAGATCCATTTTAAACCGTTATTAAAACCCTAGTATAATGTTTTGACCTAAGTCCCTTAGATTTAAATTCATATTTCCATGGGAGTAATTATAAGTGCCATAGACTTAGCCTAATTTTTACTCTAAGGTTTAAGTCATATTTTTCACCATGACCAAACCTTAGTCTAAAATCTTTTTCTTGGTCCCTTTACATCCCATAAATGTGTGGTCCCTTTTACTATGTTCTAACTTAGCCTAAGGCCTTACCCTAAAGTTTCATCATATTTATTTATACAATGAAACCTTAGGTTAAAACCTTATACTAGATCCTTTTATTATTAGTAGGGCCCCTTTTATTATGCTCAAAGCTTAGCTTAAATGTTCTCAGCCTAAGGTCTTAAGTCATGTTTATTTAACACAAAGTAAAACCATAATATGAAAACTTTATACTAAGTTTTACATGTTCCTCGAACCTTATTAAACATTGTGCATCTCTATAGGATCGATAATCCACATTTTCATGAATAGAATTGATTGAATTGGGTGAGATCAAGTTAGACTTTTCAATGAGCTATAAAAATCCCATAATATTTCCAAGTGGCACAACTTCAGAGCCTAGTAAAGATTAAATCCCAAGCATATTCCATTATTAATGGCACATGTTTGCTTGCCCAAGAGAGATCCAATGGTGTGTGATTGAGGGTAGACTTTTCAATAAAGCTCAATCAAATGCAACACCACCAAGTGACAAATGCAAGAAGAAGAATAAACCTAGAAATGATAAGTGGTAGGTTCAGTAAATAATCTTGATGATGTGTTTAAAATTGATGGCCATGTACCCATCAAATATATTTGTGTAAATGTCAAATGATAGTCACGTGGACATCAAATTCAAGATATCAAATAGTCTTGGGTACATGCTTAAAATTTATGATCACATGCCCATCAAAGACATTCATAAAAACATCAAATGATGATCACATAGACATCAAATTTAAGATAGCAAACAGTCTTGGGTACGTGCTTAAAATTAACAGTCACGCACTTGTCAAAGAAGATGTCTCAAATAATGGTCACATAAATCTCAAATTTAAGATAGTAAATAGTTCTAAAGATGTATTTAAAATTTATGGGTGCACATCCATCAAAAACATTCACATAGATGTCAAATTATGATCGTATGAACATCAAATTTAAGATAGTAGATAGTCCTAGGTACGTGTTTAAAATTGATGGTCATACACCCATCAAAGATGTTCATGTGCATGTCAAATGATGATTGTGTCAATGTCAAATTTAAGATTATAAATATTCTTGAGGATGTGTTTAAAATTGATGGCCATGTACCTATCAAATATGTTCACATAGACGTCAAATGATAGGAACATGAACGTTAATTTTAAGAGAGTTGCTTAGATCTAAATTGTCTAAAGATCTATGGACCACATTGATTCATGTAAATGGATCAGATGGTGTAAGATCAAAGTTGATTTTTCAAAAGCAATGGTCATATTTTGTATAGAGATGAGTAAAATCCCATGGAGATGCCATGGAAATACCACATGTGAAATGTGCCAAATTAGAGACCTTAAGGACCTAGTAATGTAAAGGAGAGCCTAAATTATCATCTATCCAAAGATAATTCGATCTAGGGTCTACTAGTAAGCAATCTAATATGCCACAATGGTTCTAAAGAGTGTTTTTTAAGGGGACATGGAATTCTATTTTTACATTGAAAGCAGAGAAGGGGAGTATTCTAGGCTAAGAGAATCAAATAACTATGAAGATCTTGTAGTAGCACAGGGGTCCCAAAGGTTAATCGACTTAGAAATATTCTTCCTATAGCTAAATATTTTCCATTTTGAAAGTGGAATATTTTATTTGTAAAGGCATGTGTTGTTTGTAAAACACACTGTCTATAGATCAATCTATTGGGAAAGTCTAGTGTATTTCTAAAAATATTTATGGAAATGATAACTATCCCTACACATGTACTTTTTTTATTGGTTAGGACTAACTGACATATTTTCTTGCATATTATAAAAGGATCATTGTCAATTGTAAATAAGGGAGGGAGTTTTGAGCTAAAAACTAGTGTAAACTTTGAGCAATTAATGCAAGTGAAGAATTATGTAAACATTGTCCATAATCATTTGTGTCATTTGTTATTATGATTTCTCTCTCATTTATTCTTATTTCCATATTTGAATGGTTCTTACAAATTCTTAGTGTGCATATTTTAATTATAGAGATATTAACTTGTGTCATTGCTAGGTTTATTGAAGTTTCTTAGGTTCATTTCATTTCCTTTACTCTTCTTGCATTTGGGCCAATGTTACATGCTTGCAGGGTAAATCTTTAAAGTAAACATAGTTCTTATTTACAATTTTCTCATTTCTTAGATGTTTTTATGATGTGTGATAAGATTTGAGCTCATGTTTTTTTATGTTATACATTATTTAAGTGCATGTTTGGAAGACATTTGCATTTTGTCATGATGTTTGGGATAAAGATCAACATCTTTTTTCTGTCCTACCCTTCTCTTTGCTCCTTTTTTGACCAAATCACTCTAGCTTAATTTCCATTATAAATATTCATTTTAGATTAGTATTTAGATTATAATTTGATCATAATTCATTATTATCACTCATATTACTTCACTCTTCACAAATATAACTAGTTGGCCATGGTGGCTCCCAACCAATAAACTTTATAAATATTATTAAATAGTCCATTTGTTTTACTTCTATTTCATTGATAGATAAAAGTATTATCACAATCTGCAACTCATGCACTAAATTTTTTGAATTTTAAAATGAGAAGTGTTTTTTAAATACTCTAAAAACTAGTGATACATATTAAGGCATCAACAGTTCCCCATCATTAGAAATCAACTTGGTTGAAATATTGGGACTATACTTACTAGGAGGATGCCTAATCCATGTAGATCTCCATATTGACTGTGGAAGTTTTTCCTCATGTTTTGACCTCTACTCTAATTATTGAGGTGTTTTCTCAAGTTGTTTTAAATATTGAACATCTTCACCATCAAAAAATAGTTAAATTTCCTCATTTTTATAATCTAGAGATGGTTCGATTTCAACCTTGACATGTTGATGTTTTGGTTCCTTCTTATCTTTCATTTTTGCATCTAATTTTAGAAAAGATGATTCATCAAACTGTACGTATATGTTAATGATGATCTTGTGGGTAGTAGGATCCCACACTCTGTATCCCTTAACACCATATCCTTTACCATACCCAACAAAGATGTAATTATTAGATCTTGGATCTAATTTTGAACATTGATTCTTATAAAAAAATTAAATCTAAATAATCAAATGGATGACTTGTTCATACCTTTTCAATAATTTTATAGTCCATTGCAACTAATGGTGAGTGATTTACTAAATATCATGTTATACAAACTACTTATGCCCATAAACACTCATCTAAATCTACATTGTTCAGCATGCTCCTTGATCTCTTTAGAAGAGTCATATTCATGTATTCAACAACCCCATTTTTATACTATGTATAGATGGTGGTTTTATGCATTTCAATCCCATCTTCCTTACAATAGTTATAAAACTCAAAATATATGAACTCACCTCTATTATTTATTCTTAAACATGTGATTGACTTGCCAATTTTTTTCTCAACCAAATCTCTAAATTACTTAAATACACTAAAAACATTAGACTTTCTTTTTAGACAGTAGACCCACACTTTTTTAGAGTAATCATCTATAAACATAACAAAATATAATGATCATCCATACAAAATTATAGAGGTTGGATCCCACACATCAGAATGAATATATTCAATAATAACTTTACTTAGATGACTTCCTGAACTAAACTTCCATCCACTTTTTTTCCCAAAAACATGATGCTTACAAAAATCTAAATTTAAATATTTTAAACCAGGAAGTAACTAATGATTTTTCAATACATTTAACCCTTTCTAACTCATGTGGCCCAAATATAGATGCCATTTATGAGCAAGATATTTTATTGTTTTAGATAACAAAATTATTAGACTCATATCTACACTCTCTTGTAATATATAAAGGTTCCCAACTTTTAGAGCCTTCATTACAATTAAAGCACCCTAAGACAACTTAAGAGCTCCACCTTGACCTATGAAATTATAATTGTAGGACTATAATTCACTCAAATAAATCAAATTTCATTTAAGTTATGGTACATGTCTTACTTTTGTTATATTCCTTACTATACCACCAAATATTTTTTTCTTAATGCTACAAGAAACATTATTTCATAAAAGAACATAACTTTCATCAAGGGTTTGGTAAGAATAAAACTGACTCTTATTCGGACACATGTGATGTGTACCACTTGAATCCAATTAGCATTCATGATGATAAGAGGAAATATTACAAATAGATAAAACTTCATCACTCATACATTCACTTGTTTCTACCTAATTCGCTTCCTTGGTGGATTCTTCCTTCTTTTCACCTTATTTTCTTTTCTATCAATCCATATTAAGATATCTTTCTTCATCATGTATAGGCCTTCTAATCTGGTCCATAAGCTTTTTTTAGTCTTTTTTCCAGCTATGTTTAAAATAACCTCATCTAGTAAATATAACCATACTGTATTGAAAGCTTTTCTATCTAGTTATTCCAAATCATTCATCATCATAGCTTTCTTTGCCTTTTTGTCCATGGATTTGTGTAGCCCTTGTTGCACCAACACATCATGTGCTTTGAGTTTCCACAACTCAAAGTTGTTCTTGTCATTAAACTTCTCCACCTCAAATTTTGCATTTGTAACTTTTGTCATTTGATGTTATAAAAAAACAACATCAAATCCAAAACATAGTCGTTGCAGAATAAGAGTAACTTCACTTTGATACCATTGTTAGAAAACCACACACTCTATAACTATGTAAAAATAATAAAATTCAATTACATAGATAATTAAACAAATAAATCCTCAACATGCATGAGACAAAGCACACAATTTACATGGTAAAACCTTAGCAAACTAAAAAAACATCTATGATGCAAGATATCAAGCTTTATTAATTCCAAGATGGATAGATTAGATGTGAACTCACTGTGTAGATTACATGCAAACTCCACAAAGATAAATATGCCTAATTATCAAAGTATTTTTAAGATTCCTCCTAAAAATAGAGTGGAAAAATATCATTAAGACTTTTCTTCTAAAAATAAAATCCGATGAAATTCATTTTCCTAGAAACAAGGGTTTGACTCTTTTATTTTTTGATTCAAGGGTGTTACCCCCAAACCCCCATCTAGGGGGATTCATAGGATGTCGCCACCCCCTCTGGATGCCCCCGTGATAATAGTAGGGGGAGTTTCCCCCGACATGCCCTCTTTTATAAGTGGTCTATAAACTATGATTTAAAAGGGTCCAAAATTTAACTTTGTTGTCACATATCTAAAAATAAAACCTAATGTTATAAATTAGCTATAAAAATATGAAATTAAAAGCACTTATTCATATCAATAACCTTTCACTATCACTCCTCACATAGATATAAATAAATTCACTGATGCCAAGGTTATGGACTATCATGAAATAAATTTTTGTTATGCATCATTCACTGTATCTCTTAGATATAAGATTCAATACATAGATCAAACTACATCATCAACATCATGTCTAGAATCAATTGAGTTAACAATAATGTTTACTTCAAAATAATCCATGTTACTTTCAATGTTATTTCTTATACAACTTCATAAAATGTTGTACTTGGAGGATCATGGTTGAAATCAATATGAACATTGATCGATAAAAACATGGGTTGCATTAAATTTGATCATGAAGGCAAGGTCATTTCCATTTCAAATGCAGGAACATATTTATAAAAAGAACACACAAATCAAAATCTCTCTAAAGAAAATATAATGAAAATCAAAATAAATTAGAAAAGTCAATACTAGAGTATGGGGCAATTTGTTTTACATATACAGATACAAAAGTGGATAAGAGTAACATACCATAATTTCAAGATCAAAATGATGATTATGATTATGATAATTATTATGTAAAATATGATTGTCATGACACAACTAATATGTTAGATGAATATGGAAATATATTAATATTATAACACACATAATACATTTTATGATTTTGATGTATGCACATCTAGCACATGTGATTCAAGGCTGGTCATCCATCTACCACTTCTCATAATTTTTTATGCTCCTCACATGATTGAGATCATTGAATATATTTTTACATTTTTAAATAGTATAACAAATTCAAAAACATTCAAATAATTCAAAAAAAAATTGATTGTACATAGCTTTTGGACTATCACATATTATTTTTTTATTTTCTTGCATGTATGATCGATTGATCAGTTCTTATAAACCCTTAGATTTTAATAACTTGTTGACATCTTGGACCTTCTATTTCATTTTTTAGATCTGGACAGTTTAAAATAATGATCAATTCTGCTAAATCATTACATTTATCTTTCTATTTTCACAATCTACATTGACACATTATCATTACATCTAAGATAGAATCATTTACCATTACTGTTACAGTCGGTCGCTCATGTCCTTTACCTTTTTTTGCCTAAAAACCACATTTTTAGTGCATAGTATTAATTCTTCTAATTGTCATATTACTCACTCAATTTCAATATGCAAATCATTATTGTTCATGCAAAAAAAAAAAATTTCAAGTTATATTTCTCATACATGTTACATATTTAGATAAATGTATATTTGATGAAATGAGAATGTACATTCAATCCTCTACATAATATTCTTGTACCTTCATGCTTCCCAATGTTACAATGAGGGCATATTACTTATGTTTGGAAATGTAATCTTTCCTAGTGAATATCTCACATTAACACATGTTGTGAACTATCCAGATCTTTCTAACTTATTCTATTTTTAGCACTTGGATTCATTTTATTTTCTAGTATTATTGGTTTCATTATAGCAAAAATATATTAAAAACTCGTATTTCAAAATGCAAAAATATTCTAATAATTTTAAAAATTAGGACTGGAGCATGATTAGAAATCTAGTTTACATATTTGTAATATATTGTTTATCTTATGATTAGTAGATAACATATCCTTACTATATCACATATGTATTTTCCTAGTATTCATGAGTGTTGTATAGGGCATACAAACTTTTTTAAGGACTAGGATGTTGAAATTTTCTCTACTCATTAGCCTTGCTAAGCTGGGAGCATCTCATCCATAGGTGATAATATGTAAGTGTTATCATTCTATTACCATTATATTGTTGAGCTTTATATTTTTTACACATGTTTAGTTAAAATTAATATCTTACATAGTGTACATGAATATGTTATTTTTTAGGATATGATCACATTACATATGTATAATATAGACTACCTTTATAATTATATGTTCCATTGATATTAGTTACTTCATCTTTTTTGTCTATTATGATGGCCCTTAGCTCTTGTGTGCAAAAACTTTATTGGTGCATCTTTATAAAATTTTGTATATTGTATGTGACATTTGAGCGAGTCCTTTTTGGCCCTATGTATGTGAAATTTTAACATGTCTCTTCTTTGTGGCATTGTTCATGTCTAATATGTGTGAAATATTCTACTTTTCAACATTTGAACATGTCTCATGTATGCATCCCTTGGCCTTTTGTTTGAAATTTATGTCATTAAATTTGTTATTTGTGTATTTTTTGAGCTTGTTGAATTTGATAAGTGTCAGGATCCATATCATTCACTCCTAACATAACACTAATTTTACTTTCTAATTCTATGAGCTTCAATGACATATTCTATAGGACTTACCTCATGAGTTACACAAAAAAATATAAATCTTACTATGCTAACACACTTTTTCCATATGTTATAATTTTTAATGATGACATATTTACTTTGCATATTTTAAGATGACTTTTATTTTGATATGAGTGAATTTTTGAAATCAATTCCCTCACCTCAAAAGAGGGTGTTTTACTAGAATTATATTTTAATCTTTTAGGACTTAGTGAATTTAAATTATGTATATTTTTTAAAGATTTAAGTATACTAAATCAAGGTAATAATATGCAATAAATACAATTAATGATTTGTTATAAAATTGATTAAATTTGACCTTTCTAAAATAGTAATAAATAGTGCAAATAAAAACTTATCTAGAAAATGACTAAAATAGATGATATGGAGGTTATATACTAAGGCAGAGGTTGATCTGAGTGTCACAAATATGATCCCAATGTTAGAACCCCTCCTAGATAATAGTACCATTATTGAAAATATGGTGGTAGTTTCTCTATATTAGTGGTAGTATCTTATATGTAAGATTATCTTGCACTTTTAGGTGCACCTATGTCTAGATATATGAGGTATGTTCTTATATGCATGAGTTATAAAATCCTATTTGTGAGCAAACCTTAATCTCCATGTCGAGAGCATCTAATTGATACAAATTAAAAATTACATTTGTTAACGGGGTAGGTTGGACATCGTTAACACCTTGTATGATGAGAGTTACCTATATACCAATATTTCAAGGAGGGATCAAGTCTAATATAGTTCTCCCCATCTAAGTGCTAGTGCAAGTGTAATTGAAGCTAGTATGATAGTGGACTTGAGTGATTTGAATAAGCTTGAGACTAAAAATATGAGTAATTTGAGCTTAATAATGTTGTAAATGGGAATATGTAGAAGTAGAGAAAAATAGGGATTGATAACTTTAATTGTGCATAACTTGTTCTGAGTTTGAATGTGTATTTTGTATCTAATTTACATCTAGTGATTAGATAGATAAAATTCATGTATTTATATTGTTTTGATGTTTGTGTGGGTGATAAAATAGGTCTAGGTTGATCATATGAGATTTTAGATCTAAAAAGATAATCGTTTGTGAAAAATAAAATAAAAAGATGTTAATATCATTATTGGGACACTAACGCCATCTATCACTACTATCTTTATTATGGCACTAGTGTCCAAGTGGTAGAATACTATGCATAAAGGGATAGGATTAATAAATGAGGGTCTGAGACTACTTTAGCGATGACTAGGAACACTTGTGGCCTGCACGAAGACTAGATAAGTGTGATAATAGGCTCTGGGATGGGTATAGGGATAAACAAGTAATAGGTGGTCTCAAGTAGCACTTTTATCACTCAAATACCATTTTTAGGTGATTTTATTTACCTCCCTTTATTCTATAAATATAGCAAAGTGAAATGACTAGGATAAAAGAAAAATAAATGTACCTAAACTTACCTAAGAGGTGAAGCCTATGAAACTGGGTCTAAGTATGTGAATCATGCTCTAATGTGTGTCCTGTAAGTAAAATATGCATAAATCAATCCTCAAGAGATGTCCAAAGTAAATACTAAAGTGATTAAACAATTAAAATTGAATAAAAATGAGTAAAATGATAAGATAGAGAAAAAGAATGAATACACCTCACTAGGTACGTGAACTAATGCAAAAACTTAGTGACAACCTTTATATGTACATACATAATGATCAATTGGTGAATAACTTCAACTTAACTGATGTATTGCTTAATCCTCATGTATGGGTGGCTCAATAACTCAATTTGGTTTTTAATCCATCATTTTCCACCCCTACTTGGTGGATCATGACCTATGAATAGCTTAGATTGGACAGATGGTGTGTCCACCCCTCTCATGTAGGTGGTGTGTCTAACCCTCTCATGTAGATGGATCAATAACTCAAGTAGAATATGACTCCATGATTTCCACCCATGTTTATTGGATACATCTTAAACTAAAATTTCATGATGTAACTAGAAATGTCTAACTAGGTATGTCAGTTTTGCAATCATTCGAGTATATTTGGTAACTCCAGGCCACTCAAGAATACCAACCATTATAAATAAATTAAGGCATGAAATTGGTGTGCAACCTTTAATATGATGTCAAATGTATACAACATAGATAATAACATGGAATTTTTCATTCCATATGATCAATTGATGTGTAAGTGAGTATACGAAAACAATGTGCCATGCATATGCCCCCAAAATCTGATATCTAAGCATATGGATTCTTGACTAAGTTTTAATAATATGTATCTATGTATGTGAACTGATATGGTAATTATCATGCCATATATGATTCCCTCAATATGAGCAAACTGATATGAATATGTGCAAAATTGAGCAAATTTGATAAAATTATAACTAAACTTATGTAAACTTGTATTGTACCTACTATACTTTTCTCACCAATCTAAGTTTTTCTAAAACTAGGGATATTGTATAGTAGTGTCATGTCTTGGATAGTAGTTTCATTATTGGATATGTGGTGCTAATGTCTTTCTGGTCTAATTTTTATGTAATTGTATTGATCTCTATATCACTATTTTTTCACTATATTTACCTGAGTCTAATTTCTATAATCTAAGCCAATGTGTTGAAAATTTACTGTGAATACATTATAAGAGCTTGATCTCTATGACAAACTTCTATGAATTCCCCCTATTTTGAATGGAGTTGTTAAACATATGCAAAAATTGTCCTCAAAATAAAAATCTCTATAAAATATGTGTTATCTAGAGCATATATGATAACTACATTATAATCTAATATAGTGTGCATACATAATATCAGAATGTAAGATAATCTGAGCATAAATTTGTAATATATGATGTATGCCATGTCTAGAATTCACAAGGGTGTCAAGATAGATATAAAAATGTATGTAATAACAAATCTAAATAAAATTTTGATTAGCTACTTAGGGGGATGGGGCATGATGTCCATCACAGTACCCAAGTACAAAAGGGAAATGTGTGAGGTCCCTCATGGCATCTAAAAATAGAGTGTGTAATAAGTCAAAAACAAGTGTCATGGCCATAACGCATACAAAAAAACATACATACAATAATTATGAGGCACTTAAAGTAGGCTAAGGGGTCACAATCAAGGGACATGGTCACATGTCACTAAATCTAAGAAAATAAGACATACAAGGACATGTTTAAATATACACATATGCAAGTAACAAGCAAGTTGGCTTAGAGCCACATAGAAGGACATATTAAATTTTTTATATATACAATCAAGAAGGCACACACAAGGACATGAGCACATGCCCAAAGCATACATATTGTGAAAAGAAGTGGCATAGAGCCAAAGAGCAATGTCATATTCAAATGCTCTCAAATAGAAGAAGCATAGAGATACAATCAAGTATAAACTAGTAAATCTAGAAGTGAAAGTATCATGAACATGGAATACAAATTTGTGTAAGAGCCAAAATGTACATATACTGAGTCTAAAGTAGTAGTAACTGAAAAAAATCCAAGTGTAACATAAATAATATCAAGATATAACAATGGTAAGTTGTGATATAGACTATAGAAATATAGAACTTAGTAATCAAAAAGGTGTATAGGGTGCCCCCAAGTATGAAAATATGTCAAATGAAGAACTCGTGTATCGATGTATATGTCCCCATTAAGTAGATAATAGCAAATTTAGATTAGGGTAGTAGACCTAAGTCCTATAGCAATCTGAAAGCCTTAAAAAGAATAAGTGAAGCATGTATGTATGATAAAACTAACTATACTAATATAGCTAACATATATAATGTCTAACAAATACAAGAAGTGTAAGCATAACAATGCATACAATCTGTGATTTTGTGTTTTTGAGTAAATATTTGAATATTTTTGTGTTTTTGACATATTATTTTTGTATTTTCTAGATATAAGTTATGTACAAGCAGCATAAAAATGAAACTATATACAAAGATAAAGATAAAATTAAAGTATATACAAGAAAGGAAGAATAATATTAACTGATGAGTCTCATGGGAGACTCACTATCAATGTGCTTTATGTCAAATAAAGGAATTTTAATCATGTGTGATGTATGAAAGGGTAATTATGATCCCATAATCTACTGAACTAAGTGACCTATATCTATCCCTTCCTTTGGAGTGATGTTATGAATCTGTGACACTAATGGTGGTGTTTTATGAATTATAGGGGTCTTAGGGACCCATCTTCTAGAAGATGTTTTAGGTGGCATGGTGCCCTGTGCTGAGAACTCAGAGAACTAAATAAGATTGATCTCAATAGAAACTGAGTAGAGGGACGCCTTCTAGAATCTTTAACATATCTCTGACATAGGGGTCTCCCTAATAATGGTCTCCATGGGAGAGTGTGTGTAAATGAAAATATTGTAGGAGTATACCTCACTTGCACTTGTGGCTCTACTAAAATCTATGGTGTAGTAATAATAACTATACTTGAAGATGTAACTAGTAATTGTATTGTAACTTGGAAGTGTGTTGTAACTGCTTATGGGATAGGTAGAGGATACTCATATGGAAGACCCTCAACTGTGACACCCTAATTTACATGTATATGTTTTAGTCATATGTGCACTATAGATGGTATGTCTCATAGTTATTGTATTTATGTCCTATCTAATAATATGTCAAATATTCTTGCACTAGGTACTACTAAGAATCTAGTGGCCACATGTGTTGGTCCAACCTATAATGGAAGTACAATCTTCCCACTGGAGCTCTGAACATGGCCACTAAAACCACTAATAATTATGTTTTTAGGAGATATATCCTACTCTAAATACCCTAAATGTTGTATAAGTGTGATAGTGTGCATGTTAATATTTGACCTGTTATCAACCATAACACTTTGGATAAGATGATGATCTATGTAGGCTCATACAAAGAGTGCATATAAATCTGAATTATCATCAATAATATCTTTCTTTGAGAAATTTATGAGTGGTCTAGCTAGAATTATAGTGTGGGACACACCAATGATATTGTGTAATGGGTGTGCCTCCTATGTAGTAGTGTGATATGATGCTGGTGGTGGATGTACCTGATATATATAGTGAACCCCTGAAGTACTCCTTGCCTCATTTATTTTATGTTTTAGAAATGGATCTAAATAGTTCAATGCCTTAACTTTTATTTGTTATGAATTTTGGGTGTCTCTATAGGTGTGCCCACATCAATAATGTTAACCTATATCAAATCTTGTATATTATATTTCAAGCTAATGCATTTATTTGTTGTATGGCCTAGTGCCCTATGATATTCATGGAATGCATTGGAATTATAGTTATTTGAAAGATGTCATGTCATATCAACTTTTTTTATGGGAGGGAGAGATATGACATTGTATTCTAAGATATATTTTAAAACATGTGTTGGCAATTCTAGAATGTTGATGAAAACTCTACATGGAGGAGCTAATAAAACCAGGCAAGGAGATGGCTCTAAGGCTATATTAGTTGTAACCTTTGGGTCACTCTTGTTTTCAATGGCCCTTAATTTTTATGGAGGCTTATTATAATTTTTATTAGTTTATTCTAATCCACTTGTATATTTTAGTTTGCCCATAGAGAGAAGCTTGACTTCTCTTTCTTTCAGTGTGTGGCATAAATTTGTGAAGGTTGGAAACTTCTTAAAAAATATAGTTTCATGTAATGTTGGTAGAAGAATCTATTTGAAGATGTCCTAAATCTATTTATCTTCCATGGGGCTATTAAATTTGGCCAACATAGTCATATATAGTAAGACATATTCCGCAATAGGCTCATTTGATTTTTGCTTCAATTATGCAACTTGAGCATATGAGATCTTATCGCTAATGTTTATGGAGAAGTGTGTTAAAAATATGTCTACCAATGGATTGAAAGTAGTGATAGACTAATTTAATAAATCATAAAACTAATTTAAGGCATAATCCTTTAAACTACGTGAGAATAACTTAGTGAGGATCCAATCATTGGACACATAGTCTAAACAGTTTTGTGAAAATCTCAAAGATGGTGCTATGGGTCACCATTACCATCATACAATGTAAGCTTAGGTGCCATGAATCTGGATGGAAAATAAGTTACCACTATGTGATGTGCCAAAGGTTTATGTAAAAAAACATGAGAATCCAAGGCATGTGATGGCCTAGTGTCTCCCTGCTCAAGATGTAACACCTTAACCTATAGAGTATGAATCTTGTGCATAAAAGATTGTACATCTAGAGTAGAAGAATTAGCCATAAGAGGTGTAGTTTTCATTGAAATTTGTTGAGTTACAGTTAATTGCTCTTTTAGATGAGTTGGCCCCAATGTAGGTGTAATAATGTTATTATCTGGGGGAGTAGAAGATGGACCATTTTTTAATTTATTATTTATTTCCATTATAGCTTGTAAAATTTGTGCATTATCAAATGGTTGTTCTTGAAGTCTATCTATGAAGCTCTATAATATCTCATACATATTAACAATTAGGTTTTCATTATTAAGGGAAGGGAGAGTGTCCTGATTCTCGCCTTGTGTATCATCTTGATCTAGATTATATTTCTCATCTTTGGATACATTATCATTGAAATCCATATAAATGGAGTGTGAAGGATCAATGAAGGGAGTTACAATTGGTCCCTTGTCCATGGTATAAGCTTGAATATAAGGAATCTAAATATGATCAATAGGATTACCACCTAAGATTGTACATCTAAAGTAGAAGAATTAGCCATAAGAGGTGTAGTTTTCACTAAAATTCATTGAGTTACAATTAATTGCTTTTTTAGATGAGTTGGCCCCAATGTAGGTGTAATAATGTTATTATATAGGGGAGTAGAAGATGGACCATTTTTTAATTTATTATTTATTTCCATTATAGCTTGTAAAATGTGTGCATTATCAAATGGTTGTTCTTGAATTCTATCTATGAAGCTCTATAATATCTCATACTTATTAACAATTAGGTTTTCACTATTAAGGGGAGGGAGAGTGTCTTGATTCCCGCCTTGTGTATCATCTTGATCTTGATTATATTTCTCATCTTCGGATACATTATCATTGAAATCCATATAAATGGAGTGTGAAGGATCAATGAAGGGAGTTACAATTGGTCCTTTGTCTATGGTATAAGCTTGAATATAAGGAATCTAAATATGATTAATAGGATTACCACCTAGCCTAGCACTTTTTAATCGAAGAGAGATAGCTTTTTTAGATGGCATATAGTAAACAAGTTGAAATAGGGCTGCTAAAACATAATGTATAAAATATTAAAAACATAAAATAGATAATGAAAATAGGAAAAAGAAGGATAAAAACCCTAGGAGCATCTAGGGTTAGGGTTTGAGCAATGTTTAAAGGAAGTCAGGTTCACCAAATGTTTTAACCTTTTAGAACTTAGTGAATGTAAATCATATATTTGTTAAAAAGTTGAGTAGACTAAATCATGGTAATAATACATAATAAATAGTCATTGATTTGTTATAGAATTGAATAACTTCAATATTTTTTTAAAATAGTAATAAATAGTAAAAGTAAGAACTTATCTATAAAATAAATGAGATGAATGATCTGGAGGTGAGAAACTGAGGCAGAGGTTGGTCTGAGTGTCATAAACAAAATCCCAATGTCAAAACCTGATGCAGAGCTATAACACTTATCTCTAAAACTTTTCCCTTTGTCTTTGATTCAATATTCTCTTTTATTCATTCACTCATTCCATATAGTGCTTATGGACAACATGCAATAATGATTCTACAGTTCCTCAAAATGATTCTTGGCTTTAGACACCTTATAGATACTCATAACTTTCATTCAGTGTCCTTTTATACACTCACAACCTTTTATGAAACATCAACTCATCCTTACTCAACTCTGGCTATTATTTTAGATGAATTGGCCCCAATTTAGGTGTAATAATATTATTATTTGGGGGAGAAGATGGACCATTTTTTAGTTTATTCTTTATTTCCATTATAGCTTGTAGAATTTATGTATTGTCAAAGGGTTGTTCTTGAAGTCTACCTATGAAGCTCTATAGGATCTCATACTTATTAAAAATTAATTTTTCATTATTAAGAGGAGGGAGAGTATCCTAATTCCCACCTTGTGTATCATCTTGATCTTGATTATATTGCTCATCTTCAGATACATTATCATTTAAATCCACATAATTGGGGTTTGAAGGATCAATGACTGGAGTTACAATTGGTCCATTGTCCATGGTATAAGCTCAAATTGAAGGAATATAAATATGATAAATAGGATTACCAACTATCCTATCACTTATTAATGGAAGAGAGATAGCTTTTTTAGATGGCATATAGTAAACATTATCCTCCTTGTAGCCCTTTTCTATTGAATTTCCCTCTCTGCTGCAAGGTATGGAAATATAATGGAAAACTAGGTAGGGTTTTAGATACCCTCTATTTAGGTTTGTCTTCTAATGAAATTTTCTTCACTAAATATTATCCTAATACCCTTTACATCCCCTATCTTATTCTCTATTAGGCCTAATTAGGCCTGTTTGGACCTAGACACTCCATAAGTGGTAAAAACTATACCTCCTCGTATGTAATCAAACCAAATCCTTTAAATCATGTGTAAATATATCCCAAAAAAAATTATGAATTTCTCACACTTCAATCTCCTATAAATCACCTTTCTATATACAAACCCTAGTTTTGGTTTTACAATCACAAAGAGGACCTAAATGCAAATAAAATTATTTTTTTAACCCTCAATTCCACTTTCCTTCCATTGTAATTACTTATTTGGGTTTGCATAACCCTTTTACAACATTTACAATTATTATAATCCTTCTTATTGACCTTTTTTTAAGGTTTTTAGAATCAATCTTTCACTTACCATTTGTTATTATACAATCTGCAGGGTTTAGGTTCACTGAATTGGGGTCTTAACATTCTAATAATAATTTATTTAATCTTGTTAAATGCAAGTGAGAATAAAAAAACTCTCACAAACCTATTATTTCCATTAGACACAAATTCAAAGCCTCAACTTATCCTTTCTAATGATCTTCTCCTTTAATAGGGTATGGAAATAGAATTAGTCACAATCCTAGGCACATCTGTTAAAGCCCAATGACTTTAAATGTTTAAAGTTTTATTAAGAAGCTTGAAAACACTAAAAGGACACTAATGAGACTATTCATAGTTAATTGTTTCAATTCACTTCAACATTTATCCTTCACACAATGAAATGCATTCATCATAGTAAGCTATCCAAATAGGGTAATCAGGTCTACAAATAATCTTTCTTTGAGTTATATGTTCCAATAAATAAAAACATCTCAACAAAGGCTTTAACAAATTACCAAGCATGTAATCAAGGATTTCAAAATATTCATATAATATTTACCACTCCATGCATATAGATAACATAAAAACACAAAGTTTTATGCTCAACATAACACACAAAATTGTTTATACCTGCAACTTTCTTGAATTACCTTAGAATTGCATATCTAGCATTAAGGTCATACAAATAACTTTATAAACATGAAAATACATACTGATCACATTAATCTTTATTCAAAATTGACATTTTTTATTGATGTCATTAGGGTATACTATTTGGACTTACACACAGTCCTTCATCCTTGTTATGGCAGACTCTTCACCATTTTCTTTGACCTTGTCTACCTTGTTCTCTATTCCATCTCCTCCTTCAAACCAAAAAACCTCATTTGTATTTATACATACCAATTATAATCTTAAAACAATCCCTATAACTATTTCTTGATTCAAGAAACCTCCACTATTCCAAGACCCACGTAGGGTGGTGGACACCATGACTGCCACCTCATAATTTGACTTGACATATGTATGCATATCCATATTAAATGACCCTTAAAGAGACATTATAGGTCTATTACAACATTTTCATCATGATAGAACATTAACACCCACATAGACCACCTAAACACACTCTTAATCCCTCATTACAAATTTGAAAATTCAAATTAGATAAAAGGTGAGAAAACTAGTTTTGAACTCAAATTCAAATTACACTCACAACATGACTCTTAAGGCACTTATTAGACCATCTTTGATCATTCCCAAGATTCCCCTACATCATACTCCCAAGGGGAGAAAATAATTTTACCCCCACACTCTTCTTCATTCAAATTTTCATACAAATGTGAGTGTTCTTTGCTGCCATACCTATGTCTCTGATTCCTCATCCATGTGATCCTTTTCTCTTGCTCCTATTGCTTCTCAGATTGTTGCTTGTACCTATGATTAATCTTATTTTTTTTGTTTTCTTTTATGATCCTCTTAAATCTTCATGGCATGTAAGATGAATTTCCATTCTCTATCTATTTCCTCCTCTAACGGTGTTATTTATGCCTCTTCATCAACATACCTATTCCATATCATATTCTTTGCCTTCTTTGTTGACCATTCCAAGGTTTCATGATTTATCATATCCTTATTACCAGCATACTCTGTCTTATTTTTCATCCATTTCAGCTTCTCCTTCTTTGACTATCCAATCAACCAATTCATCGCCTTGCATCTTCTCTTCTTGGACTAGAATACTAGTCACATCCTCCTTAACTTGTTCACTAATTTTCTCAAGAAATTCATGTGCTTCTTGCTTCTTAACTTCACTAATTTAATCCTCAAATAAACCTATTTTATCTTTATACAAAACTTCATTTTCATCTTCAAAATACTCATCAAAGATTACATGCACTTCATTCCCTATTGTGCCTCTATCTTCTTTATCACCTGTTGTTTGCTTTTCATCTCTCCACTCTTATCCATCAAGTAATTCACCATTTTCAAGGTAGAAAAACACCCCATATTTAGATGTACCTTCACTCTTCCATGCATCATATTCTTCTTCCAAATCATGCACTTTACTTTCCATATATTGACATGCATTCAACCATAACCAGTCAAGTTTAGACTAAAAATTTTAAGGCCCAATTTCCTCTCCCTACTTTTCCATGGAAAGTTATGTTTCCATCTTCTTCAAATATCTCTCCAAATGTTCCATCACTTTTTTATTCTCTCTCTCTTGCATTCTTTCTCTAAAGCTACACTTGACTCTTTTCTTGATCTTGAGTTGACACTGTAAACTATACACATTTCACATATGTAATAACTCTCTTTCCATCCTTGCCAATGCATCCTTCATTTCCTTTATCTTTATCTCCATCTTCCTCTCATTGTGGCACTCGTATTTAACCCTATCTCTCACTTTCCTTTCTACCTCTCCTTTCATCTTCATCTTGAGTACATACTCTTTTTCTTGTTTTGGTCTCACTTGGACCATTTATTTTGGTTCACACTTGGAACCCCTATCACTTTTTATCTCAGACCTCACTAGGGCCTTTCCACCTCCTATCCTTCACACTTGGACTACCTCCTCTTTCTCAAGCTTTGTTTATAAGCTTATCTCTTCTTTGAGCTTATTAATAACTCTCTTGTTTTAGGGTTTGCCACCACTCTATTCATTTTATTCTTTCCTCATCTATCACATACCACTATCCATGCATTCAAATCAAATAATCAACCTCAAAATAGATCATACCTTTATTTATTGTTTCAATTCTATCTTGTAACAAGACTCCTTCCTAACTGTCTCCTTGATTACTTACCTACAATTTCATGCAACATGCACTATACAATGTGATTATTGTTCCCAAAGCATCTAGATGGCTCTGATACCAAAATGATGAAGATCTATAACACTTATCTCTAAAACTCTGCCTTTGTCTTTAATTTAAGATTATTTTTTCTTCATTCACTCATTCCCTATAGTGTTTATGGACAACATGCAACAATGATTATAGGGTTTCTCAAAATTATTCTTAGCTATTGACACCTTATAGATACTTATAACATTAATTTAGTGTCCTTTTATGAACTCATAACCTTCTATGAAACATTTACTCACCCTTACTCAGTTTTGCTTACTGTTTGGCTAATCCTTGTAGACCTTTTCTATTGAATTTCCATTTGAACTGAAAGGTACAAAAATATATTGGAAAACTAATTAGGGTTTTAGATACCCTATATTTACCTTTGTCTTCTCATGAAATTTTATTCACCAACTCTTCTTTTAAGACCCTTTACATCCCCTATCTTGTTAAGCCTAATTAGGCATGTTTAGACCTCGACACTCCCCAAGTGGTAGAAATTATACTTATTAATACATACTCAATCCAAATCACACAAAATACTTTCAAAAATGTGTAAATATATCAAAATACAAAATTTTATGTATTTCTCATGGTTCAATATCCTAGAAATCACCATTTTATATAGAAACCCTAGTTTTGGTTTCATAGTCACAGAGAAGACCCAAATGCAAATAAAATTCTTTATTGAACCCTCAATTCCAGATTCCTTCCATTGTAATTAATTATTTGTGTATACATAACCCTTTTACAACATTTATAAGTATTAGATCTTACTGACCTTTGTTCAAGGTTTTTGGAATCAATCTTGCACTGACATTTTGTTATTATACAGTCTATAGGATCTAGGTTCATTGAATTGAGGTCTTGAATTTATATTAATAATTTATTTACTCTTGTTTAATTCAAGTGAGAATAAACACACTCTCACAGACCTATTCATTCCTTTAGACACCAATTCAAATCCTCAACTTATCCTTGCTAATGAACTTCTCCTTCAACAGGGTATGAAAACAAAATAAGTCACAGTCTTGGGCATGTCTGCAAAATCCCAATGACTTCAAATGCTTAAATATTTATTAATAACCCTTTAAACATGTAATAACACTAATACCAATCATATTTATTTGTTTTAATTCACTTCAACATTTATCCTTCACACATTGAAATGCATTCAGCACAATAAGCTATATCCAAACAAGGTAATTAGGTCTACAAACAATCTTTCTTTGAGTTATATGTTCCAATAAAAAAATGCAATAACAACTTACCAAGCATATTAACAAGGATTTAAAAATATTTATATAAACTTTAACACTCCATGCATATATAGAGCATAAAAACACAAAGTTTTGTTCTCAATATGACACACAAAATTGTTTATACATGTAACTTTCTTGAATCACCTCAAAATTGCATATATAGCATTAAGGTCATAAAAATAAATTTGTAAAGATGAGAATACATAGTGATCACATTTATCATTCTTAAAAATTGACATTATTTATTGATGTCATTGGTGTATACTATCTGGACTTGCACACAGTGCTTTATCCTTGTTATGGCAGACTCTTCATTTTATTTGACCTTATCTACCCTGTTCTCTATTCCATCTCCTTGTTAAAACCAAAAAACCTCCTCTATATTTACACATACCAATTAGACTCTTAAAACAATCCCTATAACTATTTCTTGATTCAATAAACCTCTCACTATTCCAAGACCCACATAGGGTGGTGGACACCATGACTACCACCTCACAACTTGACTTGACATATATATGCATATCTATCTTAAAGGACCCTTCAAGAGACCTTATAGGTCTATTAAAACATTTTAATCATGACATAGCATTAACACCCACATATACCACCTAAACACACTCTTAATCCCTCATTACAAATTTAAATTAGATAAAAGGTGGGAAAACTAGTTTTGAACTCAAATTCAAATTGCACTCACAACATGACTTTAAGACACTTCCTAGACCATATTTGAGCATTCCCAAGATACCCATACATCATACTCCCAAGGGGAGAAAACAATTTGACCCCCACACTTTAATTCATTCAAATTTTCATATAAATGTGAGTGCTCTTTGTTGTCACACATATGCCTCTGCTTCCTCATCCATGTGATCCTTTGATCTTACTCCTGCTCCTTCTCATACTATTTCTTGTACCTATGATTAATCTTCTTGTTTTGGTTTCTTTCATGATCCTATTCAATCTTCATGGCATGTAAGATGAATTTTCATTATCTATTTATTTCCTCCTCTAATATTGTTATTTCTACCTCTTCATCAACATGTCTATTCCATATCATATTATTTGCCTTCTTTGGTGACCATTCCAAAGTCTTATGCTTGATCATATCCTTGTTACCAACATCCTCTATCTTGTTGTCATCCATTTTAGCTGCTCCTTCTTTGACTATCCAATCAGCCAATTCATCACCTTGCATCTTCTCTTCTTGGACTAGAATATCAATCACATCCTCCTTAACATGTTCACTACTTTCTTCAAGCACTTCATGTGTTTCTTTCTTTTTGACTGCACTAATGTACTCTTCAAACAAACCTATTGTATCTTTATTTAAAACCTTATCTTCATCTTCAAAATACTCATCAAATATTACATGCACTTCATTACCTATTATGCCTTTGTCTTTTTTATCACTTGTTTTTTGATTTTTATCTCTCCACTCTTCTCCCTCAAGTAATTCACCATTTTCAAGGTAGTAAAACACCCCATCTTTAGTTGTACCTTCACTCTTTCATGCATCATCTTCTTCTTCCTAATCATGCACTTTACTTTCCATATCTTAACCTACATTCAACCATAACAAATCAAGGTTAGACTAAAAATTTTAAGGCCCAATTGCCTCTCTTTGCTCTTCCATGGTAAGTTGTGTTACCATATTCTTCAACTATCTCTCCAAATATTTCATCACTTATTGATTCTCTCTCTCTTGCATTCTTTCTCTAAAGTTTCACTTGACTCTTTTCTTGATCTTGAGTCTACACTACAAATTATAAACATTCCACTTCTACAGCAACTATTTTTCCATCTTTGCCAATGCATCCTTCATTTCTTGATCTCTATCTCCATCTTCCTCTCACTGTGGCTCTCATATTTAACCATGTTTCTCACTTTCCTTTCTACCTCTCCTTTCATCTTCATCTTGAGTACCTCACTTGGGTACATACTCTTCTTCTTTTTTTGGTCTCACTTGGACCACTTATTTTGGTTCACACTTGGAACCCCTCTCACTTTTTATCTCAAACCTCACTACGGACTTTTCATCTCTTGTCCTTCACACTTGGATTGCTTCCTCTTTCTCAAGCTCTGTTTATGTAAAGCAAATGATTTTAGGTTGAATATGTTGTTAAAAACTAAACTCAATCATATAAATTCCTTCCATTATTACAATTATGGAGAATGCAAAACCTTCCTAGACATCAAAATAGTTATATCATAAATCTTGGTTATACTTGGTATTTCATCATTAACAAACTTCAAAATGTAATAAACATACAAGAGAAATTCAAGATGATGTAATTATAATAACACACCTTAACTGAGCACTAGTGGTCAAGGCATGAACAATGAATAAATTATTGAGGGATTTTGCACATGCAAGGAGAGATCAATCCATCCCCTGAATCACACAACATTAAATATCATCAATAAGAAAATCATGTTATGGCATCCCATTGATCAAAAACACCAACTATCTATTTAAAACTTTCATTGTGAAATGTCATTCAGGTATGGTTTGGAGGGCATGCTTTGATGGGAAATAGCAAATCACACTTCATCAAAATGTTTTGCTTCCTATTGCAATCAATACTGGATCCATAAATAATTTTGGGATTACTATTTGCATGGATGACTAGATATTTTTAATAAACTGACAAACAAATGAAAACATAAGCACAACTCTCTTCACACCTCAAGTGTCTTGTGAGCATGCATTATTTTCATAGAAATTCAAGTAAAGCAAATGGTTGATCCCAAATAACACCCTTTAGCTAACCCTTGTGTTTGTATATCAGAGGTGAGATCTGGCTTTTTATTTGTTTGGAAGCATTTGAAGACAAGGTAGCAGGTGGGCATGGATAAATGGAAATGTAGGCTTTTTTTGGGTTTCACATTCATGTTAATTATGCTCTTATCACCAGGAAGTAAGTCCTTTATCACATGACTTTTCACATTTTGTTTTATGCAGCTTGTTTTGAATCATACATGATGCTTCAATTGCCAATCCTTCTAACTTATGTAGTAAAATGATCCTAATTATGATTTTTTGATTTAATAATAAGCTAAAATGAAGAATAGAATAAAAAATAATGTGGTACTTTGGGCTAAAATTCTGATTAATGTTGTATGATAATTTTATGTATGAGAATAGATAATTTGTATGTATTTAGACTAAGTGCAAATTGCCTGGATTTATAACCACTTATTATCTTCACACATTCTTTGTTGCAAAGGTCAAAGTATTCTCTGGGTAAGTCCAAATTTCTTGTATGATTTATTCTTATAGATTACTTCTAGGTAATCTTTGTGGGATTTATGTTACATCTCTTATAGGTTTTTTGGTCTAGGCATGTTTTTGGGCAAGTCTTATAGCTCAATGTTAATCCTAAGCTTAGTGTTTTTTGCATGTACAGATGCGTATTACCCTCTCGACCCACATGGTAACATTAAAATCAAGTGTGACATCATATCTTAGAACCCAAATAGTTATGTTGTGAGTATTCCCTTGCTCTATTTGAGAATAACCATACAAAAACATTAGGAATAGTAATTTTTGGCCAATATTAGACATGACATTTTACATGGGTTTCAACTAGTTTATACATATTCAAAATGTTTTGAATACGGATATAGTCTCACCACTTCCATTTTTTCCTTTTTTGTAGGTTGTAGTGAGTGAATTGAATTACCAACAGTACATACACATAGAAAGCCCTAGCTCGACTCTAGGGTGGACACAAGCTAAGAAAGAGGTCATATGGTTCATGGTGGGGGAACAAGATATAAACCAATGTGGTTGTTCCCATTTTATGAGAAATACTCCTCACTATTGTAGAAAGGATCCCTCCATTGTGGACTTGTTTGCAAGGGTTTCATACAACCAGTAGGTTGTAAATTGTTGCAAGGGAGGGGCGATAACATCGTATGGCCAGGACCCTGCATGATCACTTTCTTCATTTCAGCTCAGTGTGGGTAGTGAAATGACCACCAATAAAACTCTCCACTTACCCAATAACTTTAATCTTAAGGCACTAGGACTAGGGTATAATAGTTATTTTCATCCAAATTTTTCACATGTCATTTTCTTGTGGTATCTAATACTTCCTTATGCAAATGATTTCTCATATTTAGTCACTTATTCTTACCCATATCTCATGAGCTCGAATGGTCCACTTGACATGCATTAAATTTGCATTAGGGGATGCTTACAAGGGTGAAGTATTGGGAATTGAACTATTGCACAACATTAATCACACTTCATATTAATAAAAAAATATGGTCATTTCAATAAGTTGGTTTTGTCTTATAGCTTTTACTCTCCATGAGTTTAGCCAGTTCCATAGGGATGTGCCTTTAGCCTTGGAGTGCAAGACTCTTATTTTAGTAGATAAATTGAAACCCTTACTTGTTCTTGTGGAAAGCAAATCAAGATTAGAATGCTCAATAGCTTTAGTTTCACCCATTAGACTTGCACCTAGCCTAATCCTAGTATGGTGTTCATTAGCATAAGTATTTTAAGTTTTAATAGAACCCACCCCATTATCATTATAATTGCTCCACATTCTCATGGTTATTGTTATCTTAGCACTCTAACTAGACCCACTTCATTATCATTCACATAGCCCTATCTTGCCTCTAATGAGACCCGTGTCATTATCATCACAATCATTGTGCCTAGCCACTAGAATTTGGCCATCTGGACTAGATGCAACTGCTCAACCTTGGCTCTAAACAATCACCTTCTGAGTAGGTGCATGTCCTAAATTACACTAACAACTAGGATTAGGGATTCTATCAGCTAAAGTGTTTTTATAAATTCAATAGTTTGTTAGTAAATATTGTTTTGATGGAATATGCACCTCCTAAAGACACACCTAGGAAATTTTTTATCATATTTATAAAGTAAATGATTATTCTAGATCTATTATTGAGGTTGAAATTTTAACCAATTTATTATTTTACAAAGTACAATGCAAGATGTGCACTTGGTCCAGAGGGCTATGGACTAGTGGTAAGGATTAGAGAGAGTATATGCCATAAAGTGGTTTTGAGCCACCATCGACATAGACAAAAATAAGATTTTTTTTATAAATTTATACAATAAAGCTTGATCATCCTAGAAGCAGCTTCAACTATGTAGTCCACCTGAATTGTAAAATCAAAAGAGCTAACCTCCCTAAATTTTTATCAAATTGCAAAGGGATTTAAATATAAACAAATTCAATGAAATATTTAACAAACAAAACCTTTAGCATTTAAAGACTATAAAAGATCAAAGACTATAAAAACAAAAATATTTATCACAATTCATATATGTAGAGGGTAGATACATGGATGGTACCGCTTTTGATTGATTGAGAAAATAATTTTGTCAATAAGTGATGCCCACTCCCATATCACGAATGTCCCATCCCATCTTGCCTCGACCTGCCTTGCCTTGTTATGCCTGTTATGCCCTTAATTATTGGCATGTCTATGGATATGTGTGCCCGACTTGTGGCTTACATACCTCTTTTATTTACTTGTTACTTTTCTCTATGTTCTTAGATAACTCAGCCTATGAAATAATCTTGGCTTAGTAGACTATATATAAGAGGTAGTGGTTAGTCTTTAATCATCATGTGAAGTATTCTACTATTAGTACATTGTTGTAGAGATTTCCCCCTCGAAGTGGCTTTTCTATATTATCTATTATTCTATTTTGTTGTCAATTATCATTGTGTAATCTCTCATATTTTCTTATTCTATGCAATATAAAATTATTTTGTGTGAATATCTAAGTAATTTCATTACAAGTGATATCAAAGCTTCGATTTGGGTACGTTTTCTAAGGAATTTTTTTTCAAATCTAGCGAGGCATAGCTTCTAGAAGTAGTGAAAGCAAAAAAACATAACTTGCAATCTAGGAAGAATTAATTTTTTTCATCAGCACAGTATTGCTTGAATCATTTTTTTTTAAATATTTTAAAAAAAATGATAGAAAATTTTATTTTCCCCTTGCACATTTGCAGTCATTGGATTCATCTCAGTGAGATGATCACAATGGTATATTCTATCGGTACACTTTTTTGATACCAAAAATTTTACTCTAGTGTGCAAAGGTAATCATTAGATTCCTCTTGACAAGGTGATCGCACTGGTACCATTTCTTGGTATACTTTTTTTTGGGGGGGGTCAAAACCCTCCTAGGGTTCGTTTATGGTAGTTCCTTCAACTCGAGGAAGAAAAGTGGTACTAGAAACTCCTAAGACTCCTTTTGTTGATGACATGGAATCTAAAACTTTAGATCCAATGATTTCTCAGCTTCAAAAGGACATAAAAAACTTGGTGAGACATGATGACTTTGTTGCAGTCTAAGATTATGTTTTAGGGATGCATGGAGAGATTAATGGAGTTCACAGTGAATTGCAGTATATCACTATGCAATTGGTTGCCCTCACATCTTGGTTTCAACCTAACAACCCTCCACTTTAGCATCCTAATCCTCTTCTCAACAACTCCTATACTGGTATGAAATTGATGTTGTCAAAAGTGGACATGCATAAGTTTGATGGTAAATATCTTCTCACTTGGATTAACCAAATTGAGAATTTATTTGAGCTGCATCAAACCCCTTGTTCTCAGAGGGTGATGGTGGCGTCCCTGTATATGGAATCTGAGCAATTAATTTGGTATCATTGGTTGTGTGCTCAAAAGAAAAAGATTGGTGCTCCTGTTACATAGACTATTTTTACTGAGGAGTTGACAACTCATTATCAGAATAATGTCTTTGAGAACAATTTCAGCTAAATAGCCAAGTTTTAGAAAACAAGATCTGTGAAGGATTATATTTATAAATTTTAGAATCTCTCATTACGGGTGGAAAATATCACTGAGAGAAATTTGATGGATCTATTTTTGGGTGGCCTCAAAGATAGAATCAAATACGAGGTTCAAATGTTTAGCCCAACATCTATCTCAGAAGCTATCCCTAAGGCACACATGATAGAAGAAAAAGATATGGTCAAACAAAAAACTTTTACTACTGGTCATGATCATAACTTTTTAGCACCATCATTTCCATAGCCCACCAGATTAACACAATGATAAATTGAGGATAAATGAGTCAAAGGGTTGTGTTATGGTTATGACAGCAAATGGAGTAAAGACCATCATTATGCTGAAAAGAAGTTATTTTACATTGAAGGTGCCAATGATGATGAAGATGATGTAGAAGTACATGATACGGAGGTAGAAGTTATTGAAAAGGAATCTAAAGACTCTCAGCCTACTATTTCATTCCATGCCCTGTCAAATATTAGTACTCCCCAAACTCTTAATGTGATGGTTTTCCTTAAGAAATAGAAATTCACTGTCTTGATTGATTCTAGGAGCACACATAACTTCATCCATAATAAATTGGTTGCTTGTTTGAATTATTTCATTTATCTAGCTCTAAAATTTTAGGTTATGATTGCAGATGGTGGTACTATCAGTTGTTGAAGAAAATGTCATAGTATTAAGTTGGCCATGGGAAACTACTTATTGGATTCTCTTATGTTTGCTATTTTGATGGGTGGATGATGTAAACTGACACTCTTCACACTTTAGTAACCTTTAAAACTATGAACAGAAAAACTTCAAATGGGAGACATAAAACATATGTCTTGACAGAGTCCGTAGCTTAAGTAATCTGGGCAGTATTCTTAAAAGTCTTCAATTGATATTACAAACAGCTACTGCATTCCATTGCAATTCACTCTAGAAACAATCATTCACTATATTTGAATGTCCAGTATAACTTTTATTTTGATAAAACTATGAGGCCGTCACTTAACTTCATAAGACCAGGATAAGAAAAAGGATCATTGTTCAACTCAACGCCCAGCATCAATTATAAAATGACCAATGTTAAAATCAAACAATTGTGGCAGGACTAAACTTTATATTCTTCACATTCTCCCAAGCGCACCATTATACAGTCAGCGGCAGAGTAGTATTGACAGCACAAGAATATCTACTTTGCTAGTGTGAACCTGGCTGCACGCATTCATACATATAACTAGAATACAAAGCTTATACAAGAAATACTTACCAAGACTGAGCCTATGTTGTATGCCACGTCGCTTGATTTTTATACCACACTATTAACATGAATCAGCTTTCAATACATTGAACACGTCCCAGCACAAAGACACGACCCAGTCAGGAAATTTAAGTGGCCTAACAACATTTCATACAAATATAGGCGTATATTGAAGCGGCCCAGCAACAGTTTTTCAACAATCTGGGCATCATTATCACAGTTTTATAGTGACTCGGTAACAATTCATACACATATATGTGTATCAATGCAAAAAGGCAGCTAATGATCTCTGACAAACAATCTAATACCCATTTTTATTAATAAAATAGGAAGTTATACATCAGAGCTTGTCTGTAGATCCTCTTCTCCTGTGCCTTCTTCTTCCCCTTCTACGAACCATATCCCCTTTTTTCTTCTTCTTTTTAACACAAACACATCCAAATGCATACAAAAAGCTTTTGTTCCTAACGTAGCAAATTGTTTAAACCTGGGCTGGGCGCAACAATCTGCCTAAAATGCACAAAAACAGTCTTCTAAGATAAGGAAATTCAAAAACAACTAACTACTCACCCTACACGCTGTGTTTTTGCAGGCTTAAAAAAATATTAAGAAAAAAATAAATTTTCAAAATGCAAAAACAAAAAATGGAGGGAAAATAAAGCAACTAGCTCTTCAAGTGATGCTCCTACATCATTCTTCCAACCAGCAGAAGAAGTGTTCTTCACTTTTTGTTTTTCTGCATCACTTCATGTATACTTGTGCCCAGGTTAAGGATATCATCTGCAGTCAACCATGTTGCATCTTCAGCTGGTAGATTCTTTCACTTAGTTAGATACTGGAAGTATTCTTTGTTTCTTGTCTTTTTAACTATTTTCTTCTCTAAAATACTCTCAATTTCTTTTGGCACTTCCTTTGGTAGTTGATGCTCCCATTGGATAACTTCATCCACCTCTGTTTCAGTTTCTTGGTCTGGTTGTCCTTCATCCTTGTATGGATATAAATCTACAATATTAAAAATTGGAGAGATTCCAATCCCTTTTGGCAGTTCTATTTCATATGCATTATTTGAAAACTTCCTTATTACCTTGCATGGTCCTATTTTCTTTACCTTCAGCTTGTTGTATTCTTTCTTTGGAAACCTCTCTTTTCTGAGATGAGCAAGAACAAGGTCTCCAATATTGAAATTGACCTCTCTTCTCTTTTGATCTGCCCTTAGCTTGTACTTGATGGTGTTTTCTTCAAGTTTCTTCTTTACCTGTTCATGCAAATTTTGCATGGCATTGGCAAATTCTTCCGCATCAGCACTCCTTGTCTCCATGCTACTTAGATTTCTTAACTCATACACACCTCTTGGATGCATTCCATACATAATTTGAAATGGGCTCAACCCTGTACTTCTGTTAGGAGAATCATTATAGGCAAATTCAGCTTGTGCAAGTGCAAGATCCCATTGTTTCGGATGCATACTTACCAGGCTTCTCAAGATGTTTCCCAAGCTCCTATTGACAACCTCTATTTGGCCATCCATTTGAGGATGATAGGCTGAACTAAAACTTAGTTGTGTTCCCAATTTCTTCCATAAGGTTCTCCAAAAATGTCCAACAAATTTGGTGTCTCTGTCAGAAATAATACTTCTAGGCAATCCATGCAATCTAACAATATTCTGGAAGAATAGATTAGCTATGTGAGTAGCATCACTTGTTTTGAAACATGGAATAAAGTGAGCCATCTTTGAAAACCTATCTACCACAACAAATATGGAATCATGGCCTTTTTGAGTTCTTAGGAAACCAAGTATAAAATCCATGCTTATTGAATCCCAAGGCCTATTTGGAATGGGTAATGGCTGGTACAAACCTATGTTTTGACTGCTTCCCTTGGCATATTGGCATATTTTACATCTTTCAACAAATTTCTTAACATCATTACTCATACCTGGCCAATAGTAGTGAGCACTCAATTGTGCTAATGTCTTGTTCTGCCCAAAATGTCCTGATAAGCTGCCACTATGTTTTTCCTTCAACAAATTCTCCCTCATGGAACTCTTGGGAATGCAAAGCTGGCTGCCTCTGAATAGCAGACCCTCTTGGACCATGAAATCTATCCAAGGACTTCTTTCAACCCCCACTGGATTCATGCAAGCTTCATATGGTTCCTTGAAGTCCGGATCTTCCTTATATAGCTCCTTCAAATCTTCAAATCCCATAATACTTACTTGAGACTCTTGTATGATCAGATTTCTCCTACTTAAGGCATCTGCAACCTTGTTAGATTGTCCTTTCTTATGCTTAATAGTGAATGTGAAACTTTGTAAAAATTCAATCCATTTGACATGCTTTTGATTCAACTTATTCTGATTGCTAATGAACTGTAAAGCATAATTGTCAGTGAATAAAACAAATTCTTTAGGCAAAAGATAGTGCCTCCACTTCTTCAAAGCTTGTACAAGAGCATAGAACTCTTGATCATAAGCTAAATATTTCTTCTTAGCATCACTTAACTTCTCACTAAAGTATGCTATAGGCTTCCCATCTTGACTTAAAACAATGCCTATTGCAGTTCCACTAGCATCACATTCTACTTGAAAAAGCTTATTAAAATCAGGCAAGGTCAAGATTGGCTCTTCAGTTACCTTATTTTTCAACAATCTGAAACTTTTATCAGTAGCCTCAGTCCAACAAAAACTTCTTTTATCACCCTTGATTGTATCTATCATTGGAGCAACAATTCCACTAAAATTTCTTATGAATTTCCTATAGAAGCTAGCCAAACCGTGAAAGCTTCTTACCTCATATGTGATCCTGGGTGTAGGCCACTCAAGTATGGCTTTAATCTTTTCCTTATCCATCTTCAATCCTTCTTTTGAAATCACAAATCCCAAATATATCAATTCTGTTTTCAGAAAACTGCACTTTTTGACATTGATTAGCAACTTCTCCTTATGTAGTTTACTCAACACCATCCTCAAATGTTTCAAATGATCTTCTTTAGTTTGACTAAACACCAAAATATCATCCAAATACACTATCACAAACTTACCAGTGAACTCCTTCATCACTTCATTCATCAGCCTCTTGAAGGTGCTTGGTGCATTGGTTAGTCCAAATGGCATAACTAACCACTCATAGAGTCCATCATTAGTCTTGAAGGTTGTTTTCCATTCATCCCCTTCTCTTATCCTAATCTGATGGTAACCACTTTTCAAATCTATCTTAGAGAAATATGTAGCTCCACTTAAACAATCAAGTAAATCATCAATTCTTGGCAATGGAAATCTATACCTGATAGTAATCTTGTTGATTGCTCTAGAGTCTGTACACATTCTCCAACTCCCATCCTTTTTAAGACTCAACATTGTAGGGACAGCACAAGGACTTAAACTTTCTCTTACCAATCCCTTGTCTAACAATTCTTGAACTTGATGTTTGATCTCTTCATTCTCCTTTGGTGTCAATCTGTAGGCAGCCTTGTTTGGAAGATTTGCTCCTGGAATCAAGTCTATGTGATGGCTAATACTTCTCAATGGTGGTAACTCATCAGGTAAATCATCTACCACAATGTCAATGTATTCATTCAACATATCTTGAATCTCTAATGGCAAATCAATCAACTTAGTACTAGTGACTACACTCCTTGGCTTACCAATTACAGCAAAGTTTACCTCTTCTTTCTTCATTTGATGTAGAAACTCTTTGCCACTTACTATCAAAACTTTAGAATTATATCCAACAACAGCAGCAGCCTCTTCTTTCAATGGTGTAAGTGTATGCTTGATCCCATCCTTTTCAAACATGTATGTATTCTGCCTTCCATCATGTATGGCCTTCCTATCAAATTGCCAAGGCCTTCCAAGTAAGATATGACATACATCCATGGGCATGACATCACATAAAATCTGATCCTTATATGTTCCTATCTGAATATCTACTTTGCATTGTTCACTTACCAAAAGTTTGTGTCCTTTTTGTAGCCAAGAGACTTGATAAGGTGTAGGATGTACCTCCTTCTTCAAGCCTAGTTTCTCCACCATCTCAATTGACACAAGATTGTAAGTACTTCCACTGTCAATAATGACCTTGCAGCATTTCCCCTTACTCTTACATGTAGTTCTAAATAAATTTTTCCTTTGGGGTGGTTCTACAACTTCTTTATTTGGCTTTAACAGAATTCTTTTCATCAAAAGAGACTCACCTTCTTTTGGAGTATCTTCATAAGCTGATGTAACTTTTGCATTTTGTTTTTCACCTTCAGTCACATGTACACCTCTCTCATGGCTAGTAGAAGGGTTCTCTGGACACTCATATGCCATGTGTCTTGCATACTTGTTGCATTTAAAGCATTTGCCCATGAATCTTCCTCTTCCTCTTTGATATCCTTGGTATGGTCTTCTTCCTCTTGGTGTATAGCTGCCTCTTGAACTTTGTGAGCTGATGGCCTCTTCATGAGATGTTTGCAGCTGTATTCTGCCTCTTTGAAATCCTCTACCTCTACTGAATTTGTCCCTTCCTCTTGAGAAGGATGTTTGTTTCCTTGCAATCTTCTCCTCAGCTTTCAAGGCAAATTGATATGCCTCCTCAACTGTCTTAGGAATGAGAAGACTAATTTCATCTTGAATGGCAAATTTCAAGCCATTCGTGTATCTGGCTACCTTTTCTGTATCATCCTCAATATGACCTGATCTTATAGTTAATCTGTAAAACTCTTAAGTATATTCTTTCACAGACATTTCTTTTTTGCTTTAAATTTTGTAATTGCTTAAAAAGATTTGCTTGATAATCTTTAGGCATAAACTTACCTTTCATTTTTGCTACCATTCTGTCCCAGCTTCTAATCTTTGGCTTCCCTTTCCTTCTTCTTTCTTCTTGCACTCCATCCCACCACAGCGATGCATGTTTCTTTAGCCTTGTCATGGCATACTTGACTTTCTTTTCATCTTCTTCAATCCCTTCATACTCAAAATATTTGTCTAATGCATTAATCCAATCAATTAATTCTTCAACATTCAAATTACCTTCATACATTAGAACCTCCATTTTTGGCTTGGTGTTCACCTTCATAATGGCTTTGATCAACCTCTCTTCAGTTGTTTCTTCTTCTACCACCAATTCATCTTCTGGTGGCTCCTCTTCTCTATCACTGACTTCACCCATGTCAGTGCCTCTTCTTTGAGCCATCTCCAGGTCTTGCAGCCTAGCTGTCAGGTTCCTAATCTCCTCTACCAATGCAACCTATCCTCCAGGTCCTCCAAGTCTTCTTCCTCCAGCTCTACCTCTGTTCCTGATTCTCATAGCCATCTTGTCTCTTCTTCACAAATCACGTTCTTCTTCTCCTTTGACTTGGATCTTTAGATTGTGCACAATCCCTTGTGCTCTGATACCAAATGATGTAAATTGACACTCTTCACACTTTAGTAATCTTTAAAACTATGAACAGAAAAACTTCAAATGGGAGACAAAACATATGTCTTGACAGAGTCCATAGCTTAAGTAATCTGGACAGTATTCTTAAAAGTCTTCAACTGATATTACAAACAGCTGCTGGATTCCATTGCAATTCACTCTAGAAACAATCATTCACTATATTTGAACACCCAGTATAACTTTTATTTTGATAAAACTATGAGGCCGTCACTTAACTTCATAAGACCAGGATAAGAAAAAGGATCATTGTTCAACTCAACGCCCAGCATCAATTATAAAATGACCAATGTTAAAATCAAACAATTGTGGCAGGACTAAACTTTATATTCTTCACATTCTCCCAAGCGCACCATTATACAGTCAGCAGCAGAGTAGTATTGACAGCACAAGAATATCTACTTTGCTAGTGTGAACCTGGCTGCACGCATTCATACATATAACTGGAATGCAAAGCTTATACAAGAAATACTTACCAAGACCGAGCCTATGTTGTATGCCACGTCGCTTGATTTTTATACCACACTATTAACATGAATCAGCTTTCAATACATTGAACACGTCCCAGCACAAATACACGACCCAGTCAAGAAATTTAAGCGGCCCAGCAACATTTCATACAAATATAGGCGTATATTAAAGTGGCCCAGCAACAGTTTTTCAACAATCTGGGCGTCATTATCATAGTTTTATAGTGACCTAGTAACAATTCATACACATAGATGTGTATCAACGCAAAAAGGTAGCTAATGATCTCTGACAAACAATCTAATACCCATTTTTATTAATAAAATAGGAAGTTACACATCAAAGCTTGTCTATAGATCCTCTTCTCCTGCGCCTTCTTCTTCCCCTTCTTCGAACCATATCCCCTATTTTTTTTCTTCTTTTTAACACAAACACATCCAAATGCATACAAAAAGCTTTTGTTCCTAACATAGCAAATTGTTTAAACCTGGGCTGGGCGCAACAATCTGCCTAAAATGCACAAAAAGAGTCTTCTAAGATAAGGAAATTCCAAAACAACTAACTACTCACCCTACAGGCTGTGTTTTTGCAGGCTTAAAAAAAATATTAAGAAAAAAATAAATTTTCAAAATGCAAAAACAAAAAATGGAGGGAAAATAAAGCAACTAGCTCTTCAAGTGATGTTCCTGCATCAGTGGAGCTGATATTGTTATAGGAGTCTAGTGGCTCACCACTTTGGGCACTATTAAGATAAAGTTTTAATAATTATTCATGCATTTTCATTCTAAAGAAAGGACATTTGAGCTAAGAGGATTAAAGGCTAAATCTCCCCAACTTGTTAGCTCCCATAAAATGACAAATATTCTCTACAAGGGTGTTGAGGGATTTGTAGCTTGCTTGTTTTCTATGAAAGTACAACCAACTCAGTGATCTCCACCTCTTGATCTGCAACAAATAATTGATGTTCATTGTATTGTTTTTGGAGACATGCCAAAAGGACTTCCACCTAGCCACACGCATGATCATGCTATCACACTCATTCCTATCAGTACACCACCGAACATCAGGCCATACAGGTATCCCTATGCCCAAAAAAGTGAAATTAAAAAGATGGTGCAAGAAATGTTGGATGTAGAAATCATTCATCATAACTAAAGAAAATACTCTTCACCAGTTGTCATGGTGAGAAAGAAAGATGACACTTAGAGGATGTGCCCTGAATATAGAGAACTCAACAAATACACTATCAAAGATAAGTTTTCAATTCTTATCATTCATGATTTGGAGACATGCCAAAAGGACTTCCACCTAGCCACATGCATGATCATGCTATCACACTCATTCCTATCAATACACCACCCAACATCAGGCCATACAGGTATCCCTATGCCCAAAAAAGTGAAATTAAAAAGATGGCACAAGAAATGTTGGATGTAGAAATCATTCATCATAGCTAAAGAAAATACTCTTCACCAGTTGTCATGGTGAGAAAGAAAGATGACACTTAGAGGATGTGCTCTGAATATAGAGAACTCAACAAGTACATTATCAAAGATAAGATTTCAATTCTTATCATTCATGATTTGCTTGATAAATTGAATGGTACTCTTTATTTTACCAAGTTAGATCTACGTTCTGGGTATCATCAAATCAGGATTTGTGATGAAGACATACCCAAAACTACTTTGAGGACTCACGAGGGCCATTATGAGTTTTTGGTTTGCATTCTGACCTAACAAATGCACCATCTACTTTTCAAAATTTGATGAATACTATTTGTAAACCATTTTTGAAAAAAATTGTTCTAATATTCTTTGATGATATCCTCATTTATATTAAAAATTAGGTAGACCATTTACAACATGTGAAACATGTCCTCTCCATTTTGGATCAAAATCAATTGTATGCTAAACCTTCCAAATATACTTTTGGGGCTGGTGAGGTTGAATATTTGGGTCATTTGGTGTCTTATGAAGGAGTGAAAGTGGATCCTAAGAAAATCCAAACAATATTGGACTGGCCAATTCCTAAAACACTCAAGTAACTTCAAAGATTTTTGAGGCTTACTGGTTACTATCACAGATTTGTCAAAAATTATGGTAGTATTATAGCCCCGCTTACCTCTTTTTTAAAGGACTCCTTTCAGTGGACTGATGCAGCTACCAAAACATTTAAACAATTGAAATTGGCTATGTGCACTACTTCAGTATTGGCCATACCTAATTTTTCTAGGACTTTTGTGGTTGAATTGATGCATCTAGATATGGTATGGGTGATATACTCATGTAAGAAGGTAGACCATTGGCATTTGAAATTCATCAACTCAAGGGTAAAAATTAGTATAAGCCCCTCTATACGAAGGAAATGATAGTCATTCTTCATGCAGTCAAACAATGGAGAACTTATTTGATGGGTCATCACTTTCAGGTAAAAACTGATCATGATAGTTTTAAATATTTTTTAGAGCAAAGGTTGTCATTTGAAGAACAACAAAAATGGGCAACTAAGATACTAGGCTATGATTTTGAAATAGTCTAAAAAAAATGCAAGGACAATGTGGTGGCAAATGCACTATCCAAAAAAGATGAATCAGTTGAGGCCTTGATATGTGCCATAACCATTTTGCAAGCAGATTGGCTAGAGGAAGCATGATCAAAATGGGAACATGGTAGTACTACTCATGATTTGATTCAAAATCTTCAGCAAGGTTTAGATGGATTTGAAAAATTCACATGGAAAGGTAATGCATTATGGTACAAAAATAGATTGTACTTATGTAATAATTCTCTTCTTAAACAAAAAATCTTTCAGGAACTTCATGCAACTCCAATTGGGGGTCATTTAGGATTTTTTATAACCTATCACAAGATCAAGCAAGATTTTTTTTGGGAATGTCTTAAGGGGAATGTCCAAAAATATGTGGTTGAATGTATGATATGTCAACAAAACAAAGGTGAAACCATCAAACCTCCAGGTCTTTTACAACCTTTATCTATCCCTAGCTAGCATTGGGAAGAGGTATCTATACATTTCATTACAAGGTTACCAAGATCTGATGGTCAAAATGTTATCATGGTTGTTATAGATCGTCTCAGTAAGTATGTTCATTTTTGTTTATTATCCCAGCCATTTGTTACTAGTATAGTAGCTTCTATTTTTCTCAATATAGTTCAAAGACTGCATGGGACCCCTAAGATCATTGTCAGTGATAGAGATCCCATTTTTATTAATAATTTTTGGACTGAGTTATTTACATATTTAGGAACTCAATTGGCTCATAGTTCATCCTATCATCCTCAATCTGATGGATAAATTGAGGTAGTCAACAAATATCTGGAAGGATATCTCCATTGTTTTGTTTCTGATAAACAAGATAAATAGGTTCATTGGCTACCACTTGTTGAATGGTGGTATAATACTTCTATTCATAGTTCTTCCAAAATGTCTCCTTTTGTGGCACTATATGGATACCACCCTCCATCCATCACTTCAACCTTGAAGCTTCATTCTAAGGTTCGTACAATTGAAGAACATATTCACCATCAAAAGGAGGTCTTTGCAAGTTTGCGTGAAAATTTAGCTATGGCCCAAAATCGCATGAAGCAACAAGCAGATCAACATAAAAGTGAGAGGCATTTTGACATTGGTGATTGGGTCTTTGTTCACTTACAGCAATACAAATAGATGTCATTGAAGCAACAAAAAAAGATAACAAGTTGTCCCCTAAGTATTATGGGCCTTATCTGATCTTTAAAAAAATTGGCAGTGTGGCCTACAAGTTAGATTTTCCTTCATCTACTCGAATACATCCATTATTTCATGTATCATGCTTGAAGAAAGTCACTGGACATAGAGTTACCATTCAAACAGAATTACCAGAATTGGATGAGGAAGGTAGAGTTATTCTTGATCTTGAGGTGATCCTTCAATGATGCACCAAGCAACTGCGTTCTAGAGTAATTAAAGAATACCTGATCAAATAAAAGAATCTGCCATGTGAAGATGCCACTTGGGAGGATGAAGTATTTGTGCAGCAGCATCCAGAGTTACCACAACATTGAGGACAATGTTATTTTGAAGGGGAAGGGCTTGTTATGCCCTTAACCATTGGTGTGTCTAGGGATATGTGTGGCTGACTTGTGGCTTACATACCTCTTTTATTTACTTGTTACTTTTCTTTATGTTCTTAGATAAGTCAGTCTATGGAATAACCTTAGCTTAGTAAACTATATATAGGAGATAGTGGTTAGTCTTTAATCATCATGTGAAGTATTCTGCTATTAGTGCATTATTGTGGAGGTTGCCCCCTCGAAGTGGCTTTGTTATATTATCTAGCATTATGTTCTATTGTCAATTATCATTGTGTAACCTCTCATATTTTCTTATTATGTGCACTATAAATCATTATGTGCGAATATCTAAGTAATTTCATTACAATGCCATGTAGTGGATGATTTTTTTATCAATATTTTAAAAAAATTACAAAATTAAAAAGGAAATAGAACCTCTACAATGATTACAATATTTCCACAAAAATAACTTAGATATGTCAGAGAATATGTAGAAAACGTGTTTGTTGAAAATCCTTTGTTAAACAGATGAAAGAGGTGCTCCACATTTTGGATTGGAAACTATTGTAAACCTGCATTTCCAATAAATAACAGTCACAAAAAATAAGTGCAGTGACAATGTTTCATTGGAATTGCGGTTTGTAATACCAATGTCATCCACCACGAATTTCAATCCCAGCACATTATACATGGTGATCAAACACACCGGTTTCATGCATGATGGCACTTGTCTATTGCTACTCAAGGGACTACAAATAGTTGCATGGGCATTGCTGATCTGCTACCAGCAGGTGCACCGCCCTTCCCTTGCAACCAAAAACAACCGCCCTTCCATAGAAACCTGTAGTGATTAAAAAAACTTATAGCTTTGTAGTTTTGACAGAGTAAATGATTACCAATTTGGAGAGACATGAAACATCCCATAACATGCAATTGTTTAGACGAATAAAAATAATATTTTTTATTTATAATGTTAAAAAACTTCTTATTGTTTTTGTAAAAACTTTAATAATTTTTCAGCATGCAAAACACTTACCTATAATTGGACAAATAGATATGAAATAATTATTATTTAAAGCTTAGCGAATGCAATAGATAACCTTTCATGACTAACAAGACTTTCATGCATACATCTTCTCCTTGAATATTTTTGCAACATCTACTATGCATAAGTGATAAAGAAAATATGTATTTAAATACACAACTTGATTAATTAGAATACATCACCTTTCCTCCAATTAGCTTGTTGACTTAAATATTATATTTTATTAATCATATGAATTTTTTATTTCTTATTGACTGACTTACTTAAAAATGATTTTTTAATTTTTTAAAATAAAAAAATAACTACTAATCAAATCTTTGGGTAAAAATACTTGATTTGATAAATTTAAAACATATATAAATAACAACCTACACTAAAGAAATCCAAAAACATTTTCTTCATTAAACTCTAGATAAAAACATAAGCCTTTCGTCATTTGGAGTTTCCCATTTCAATATTTAATTTGGAGCACTTTCTAAGACACCATGATTACTTTTGATTACTCAAGAACACATACATGGAACATACTTTGAAACAAGGAACGAGGTACAAAGTTCAAACTATTACGTTTTGACTCATGGTTCCCAATGAGGACAAAAATTAAATAGAAATGATTGACTTATTTTTCAATGGAACGCATTCACTCGTAGATATAATGCATGGATGATTATAAGAAAAAGTGACCGATTGGTATTTATGGTTAATTGGTTTAAAATAACAAATTTATAACTTATATATGGTAATTTAAAAGTTCAAATTAAATTTATCGCTTAATTCCTTCTATCATAAATTTTTTAGATGGTATTTATTTATTTAATATTCGATTTTAAATATTAGTATAATTTATGATAATAAAAAAAATATTAAAGATAGTCTACATATTTATTGTAAATTTTTTAGAGTTTTTGATGGTGTATTTAAAATTTTATTTTGAATTTGATATGATCTATCAAGAAAATTGGTTATAATATCAGTTGGTTTAAATACAAATACAATCATATGACCATGAAATTTAGCCTCTGCCTAAAAGTGATATTAAAACATTATATTATAGACACTCAAATTGAGTCAAACAAATACAAATATTATGTCTTTTCGTGACTTTGTATTTAGAAACTCCTAATCTTGAATTAAGACCCCATGGGCACATCTTGTTTTAGTCTTATGTCTTTTATTTTTATCTCACACTGGTGTTTCATTATATTTGTCAAATCATTATTTTTCCATGTCATTCTTTATGTGAGTCACGGGGATCTATGGTTTTTTTTCTCTTTCATCTTTGGTCTTCTTGGTTTTCAGACAAAACTGCTCTTTTTGGACTATCATGCTATGTGTGGTTGTCTGAAATGCATAGTATTGTCTAGCATATTCTTCAGTACTTGTTTCAAGACATGTTTCATTTTGGGCTCTTTTTTATGATTGTTTTACCCCATTTGAGTCAGTTAGTGCACCAAGTTTTTAAAATTCAAATTTAGGAGTCTTCTATTTATAGGGTCCTAAGAGGCATTTTACATCTAGCACATATCTACCTAGCAAAGCATAGAGAAAGAAAAATACACTATAACAAGATCAATACCTACATTTTCTATCTGAAGTTTATATTGCACATCTAGATTACATGCTTGGACCAAAGGAGGGCCTAAGTGAAAGAACATTTAGAATCACAATTGCATATGATCCAGTCACATGCCCACAAAAAATGGAGAATTACATCAGCATGAGGTCCCCTTTGGGACTATGTAGGTACCACTCAATTACAAGAGGTTTCTAAGGCCAACTCAACTATTCCCTTTACCAGTTGTCCCCCCTTTTTCTATTTGATTGCCTTTTGGTTTTGTGTGCAGGGCTTTGCTAGAGTTTTGGAAGAAGAGAAGACAAAACACAGATTGTAGGGCATGATCCCAGTTGGTTAAAATACATATACAAGTTACTTTGCACAATTTTCTAATTTGCAAGTCTACTCCATGATCAATGCAGACAAGACCGCTTGACCTAGACAAAGTCATGGGCTATTGTTGTCCAAATCTGTCGGTCGTATCTAAATCAATCAAAACAGTCACTCAAATCTAAAAGCATCTCATTCAATCCTACACTAAATCACAATGATGTATAGTTCTGCATTTCCAAACAACAAATAATTACTCATGCCTCTTTGTGTCTTTTGATCAAACCCTAATTATTCATATATTAAAAATAAATGTGCGTGAATGCTTATTTTCTTGCAATCTATTTTACTCATTTATGTTTATATTAATTAAGGTTAAAATTCCCTTAACCCCAAATTTGATAAAACATATCGGTTCATGTTCCCTTTAGGTTGGACAGACTATTACTCAAGGTTTAAATAGTTCTTCACATCACAATCAGATATATATTGCAATTATAAAATGTTAAAAAAAATTAAATACACATTGACGTAAAACATACATCTCATAGTACAATGTGCAAAGTCCAAAAGATCATAGAAAATTAAAATACTAAAGTAATTATTATATACATACATACAAATAATAAAAATTTATACAAATGAGCCCTCAAGAATCAGAGCACAGTCCACATGACCCTCAAAAGCCATCTCAACATCCTTTATCTCTACTAACAACGGAGCCCTATAAGTGGAAACCTTGAGATCACCTCATGTCCTATATCTCAACTTCTTCCTCTGCCCTCGGTCCTCATATACAGCTAATCTAGCCTTTATATATGTGTGCTCTCTATGTAAGTAACATATTCAATAATTGTGGACCTAAAGTAGTAGTTGGGTTTGGGGGGGTATTTTTTCTCTCATTAGTTGTGCTCTCAAGTTATCCTACTCTGTACAACCCTAAACATAAGTAATGGTAGAAATTGTAGCATGGTCATGTTTCACTATGTTTTAAGCTTATTTTACATTTCAAGAGAGAGGTATAGTTCTGTGATTAAAACCTGGATAAGTGTGCATCGTTCCAAACTTTGTAGATTCCCCTCTTTGGTTGTGGAGGAAGATACCTGTAGATAAGAAAACACTACACAAAATAGTTGTTAGTGCAGATATGTGCAGACTGCCAAGCTATGCGCTTGTTCTAGGAAGCATAAAACTTCCTTGGGATGATAGTCCACTATTTCAAAACAAAGTTTAAAATAAATGCAATTAAAGAGAGAGAGAGAGAGAGAGTTAGAGTTAGAGTTTTGTTTAGCGTGTTACGGGTCTAAGTGTAGTAGAAGATAATACAGTGCACATTGATAAGTCAGGTCTGTGTTTAGGGGAGGTTGTTAGATGATTTTGAGATTGCTAGTTTAGAAACATAGTAACCAACATCGATTAAAGGATCAAGGTCAGCTAGGGTCACCAATATCGATTGGCTCATCAATGTCAGTTGGAGTCGTCGATGTTGGTTGGGGCAGTAGTATTAGAATCAGTTAGAGAAGGCTTTTTTGAGAGGGAAAAAGGGAATATGGTCAAGTTGTGAGGATGGAAAGAGTCGTAAGGAGGTGGGTAAGACTCAAGTGAGTCTGGACAGAGGGTTGGTATGCTAGAGTAGAAAGGAGTGGGTAGGGAGATTTACAACTCCTCCATGAAAGAAGTCAGGGTTTACGAAACAATAAACAGTATAATGTAAAGTAATTATAAAATTATTGTTTAAAGGCTTACAAAACATCAAGATATACTTAGGTGGTGAAATGGGTGAATTGTGACTACCAGATAGATGACTCTGATGAGGCTTGGTGAATCGATTGGTGAACAAACAAGACAAGCATGTGTTGTTGGTCCTCAAGAGTTCAAACTCTATGTAGTATCAATTCTTGATCTGGATCAATTTGTGCAGAGTAATGGTAAGCCTGGATGTCCAAACTGATGTCGAAAAATTTGATTGCCAAAATTTCATGCGTGAATCATTAATTTTTGTGACCTGAATACCAACTTAGAATTTTGCTTAAGTAACCAACGTCAGTGATCCCATCGACATTGACCGAGGGTTGACTGACGTCAATGGCATAAGAATAGGTAAAAGGGCTATTTTTAGCCCATTTTATGTTCCTTCTCTTGCCAAGTGTGGTGTCTATTATAAAATGATAAAAATGTGAAGCTATGAAGAACGTAGTTAGTTAGGAATTTATGTTAGGGGTGAGAACAAGTCATAGGTAGTTAGGATTAGGAGACTAAGTTTCAAGGTGACTCAGAGGGTAAGAATTAGTCTTAGGATGAGGTGGCCAAGTGAGGTGGCATAAATGGGTTTTAATTAACTTAATTAAATATTTTAAGGTGAAAACATGGGTTAGAAAGGTTAATTATTAAAAGGGGATCAAGGGGGGTTTCGATACAGAGAGTAACACAAGTGTGTGACATAATTATGGTATCTACATTTACCCCTTTTGTTTTGTAATTTGTATTGACAAGTTGTGAGACAAAAATAGGAGTTGTATGTTCTAGGTATGGGATGAGATATTCCCCCCTCAAAATGGAAACCGACGGAGGAGAATCTAAAATTGGGTACTGGTTTGATAGGTAGTTCATGGATGGATAGATGTTGAGTACGAACATGGGAACATCATTACTTACATGTATACTACTACTAGTTCTAGTGGACATAATCAATAAAAGGTAAAGGCGAGGAGGACTTAGATAGAAATAACCAGACTATAGCTTGTTAGTGATAGCTAATAGGGTTAAAATAATCAAAATTGTAGCTCCAATGGTCCATGTGTTCCAGGTATCTAAGGTAGCAAGTTCTCCTAAAAAAAAGTGTTACAGGTGATGGAACTGGCAAGATCATGATCTAAAAATACCTGATATACATGTGTGCATACAATAGCCAACTATAGCATGATAATAGAAGTGGTCATAATGATCAAGGTAAGGTTGGCTCAAAAGGGTCATTGGTCGAGGAGATATTTATGATCTCCAGTAGTCGAAGTCATCACAGATGGAAATTTACGTGATTTCCAAGGTAGTTTATCGTGGGTGGGGATATATATGTGATCTCCAAGCTGCCCCATAAGGAGTCCATGTGAACCACTAAAGGCTAGTAATTAGGGTGATTTTGCCAAGGATGGTGGTTGGGGTTGGAAACCCTAATTTTAAGGAGGTTGACATTGATTAGGTCACTGATGTCAGTAGGAAATATGTCAACATCGGTGGCCTAGGGCAGGACTGTCGACATCGGTGAGTGACCAAACTTGACAAAAGGGGTTTGGTGGCCCACCAGAATTCATTGGTGACATTGGATTGGAAAAACTGAGAGCTCTGAGTGTTATGCGACACTAAACATCCAGAGCTTATCCTATTATGGTGAGGTTGTGATAGGTGATTGGTTGAGAAGAGTGTGTGAGAGTGAGGGAGTGATTTAAAACTTAGTGGGCCACGATTTGACCAAGGGAGCGTTGGTGTGGACAGAGATAGCATAGGGATGAGGGGACCGAGCTGGAGGTGCTCCACTACAGATGCCAGTCATTCCAGTCGGAAGGAGATGGAGAGATGAGGTAGGATCTTTTAGAGTGGCTTGAGTTGGTTGTTTTTTTAATTTAGGTTTTGATCATAATTTATTAGGTTAATGTGAGTGTGTGGGGGGATAGAGGGTAATTAAGGGAGTATTGGATGGGGTAAGGCTAGGGTTGGGTAGATTTGTGGGGAGTTGGGGTTAGTTTTTAAGAAAAAACCTAAATTTTGGGTGTGGATTATTCAGCTCGAGGGTTGAACCAGTCACCAATGTCAGATGGGTCTATCGACATTGGCCAACACCTGACACCAATGTCAACCAACAATCAACGTTGATGTTGACATATAAGACCAATGCCTATCAAAATATAACTATTGTCGGTCACTAAAAAACCCAAAGTGGCAATGTTAGGAAGAATTAGGGTCAATTGTGCATCCCCAGTTGAATTTATACAAGTGCATTAATGGACTATCCTAATGGCTGAGCTAACATTAGAAGAACCCATATCGACTGAGTGCTACCTACATAGCCCTGATTAGGGCCTCAGGCCAATGTAGTTCTCCCAAAGGGAAGGGAAAAAGGGGTTAGAGATGGGTTAAAATTGTTAAGGCAAGTGGTTAGGAAAAAGTAGGTTGAAAAAGGTTGTGGGACCTAGGGTTAAAATACAGGTCATTAGGCCTAAGGTGTAAGATATAGGTCATGGGGCCTAGAGGTTTAGAATAAGACGGTTGGCCTAGGGTTTCAAATATAGGCTATGGGGCCTAGAGTTTAAGAATAGACCGATTGGCCTAGGGTTTAAGATATAGGCTGTGGGGCCTAGAGTTTAAGTGGGTGAATGGGCTACATAGTTATGTGGGTAGATGGTTGAGCTAGCCTCAGGAGACTCCGTGTCAACTGAGTGCTACCTACATAGCCCAGATTAAGGCCTCAGGCCAATGTAGTTCTCCCAAAGGGAAAGGGATTAAAAGAGGAGGTTTATAACTTAAGGTATGTGGCTTGATGGAGTGATTTTGTATGTGTGGATACAGGCTAGGCAAGAGTTGACATTACGAGATCAACTATCTACACTACTGACGAGGATGAGGAGGGATGTCACCATGGTGAGTGGGATCACATGGCAGCTATAGGTTTAGGAGGAGTGTGATGATATTGCAGAGTTGCATGAGATGTTAGCTTGATGGTAGCCTTGACAGAGAGGTGGGATCACACCACCAACACCTTCCATCTGCCTATCAAAGAAGTGATAGTGATGTAAGAGGACGTATATAGGATTTTATGGTTACCACTCCAGGGTGAGGATCTCTTCTCATGTTTGAAGGAGGATCATGATATTCATATGTCTACATTATTTGGGGAGTATGTCAATGAGGTGACCTATCATTCGGTGAACTTTGCATATGAGCCGCTTTACATTGTCAATGAGGAACAACATCACCTGATTACCCTGATGATGATAGGCATTACAGTGTATGCACTACCTGACATGGATGGAGGGAGATTCCTTATTTTGATGATCAAAGTTTTGGCATAAATATTTGAGCATCAAACAATCTTTGCATGGGGACCAACGTTTCTTGCACAGTTATACAAGTAGTTATGGGGTGTGAGGTTGTGACGGTGATATAGTCTTTATGTTGGGCATTTACTTCATTATTGGGCATATGAGCACATTATGGTGACATAGCCACTGGGGCTACCAATCATGATTTTGACCGATTTCAAGCTTGGTTTCAGATGATGGAGAGAGAGAGCATGGCACAAACATGAGTAGACAGCATCATATGGGATATTGATTATTACAAGTAGATGATGGATGGATTGATTCTATCAGATATTATTTTGAGGCCCTACTTGATATATCTTGGATTTAGAGGACAGGCAGAGTAGCTTTTAGGCTTACAGAGTATGATATGGGTCAAGGGGAGACAAGCCAAAGAGTTGGAGATGATACCTATGGTTAGGGTTAAGAGATAGTTTAGGTTATTATAGTACATACCTCTTGCTTTTCCTCGATATAGGATGGATGATATAGAGGCACCCCTTCCATTTCTCCAAGAGACAAATGGGTTGGGTTTTGAGGAGTTACAAGTAGGCCCAGGTGTGATAGATATAGGCTATACAATAGCCTATCACGCATGGTGGGCAGGTTTGCACCTGTGATTCTAAGGAGACCATGATCATATTTACAAGGAGTTATGAGAGAGAGAGAGAGAGATGTAGCTGTGCAGGCACAGGATACAGTGCTGGAATAGGTTTTGGTCCTATAAGTATAGGTGACGACACTACAAACCTAGCTAACTACAACACAGGTGTAGGTTTTGGTTCTACAGGGATAGATGATGACACTATAAGGACAAGTTAATGCACTGACAATAGAGAGAGATGGTTTGAGAGCAGCATGATAGGATACCCCCCTCCTCCACCACAGGGACTAGTACAGGATGCACCATAGGCATCACCACAGGGTCCTATAGTAGGTTTGATGGGTCTATCACAGAATATACCAGTAACAAGGTACAACACTGCTTCAGATGAGATTACATACTATGAGAAAGCCATCAGGTAGTTTTTGCAAATTCTGAGATATCTTGAGAATAGAGAGCAGGATAGATCAAAGAGATGCACCATGACCTCTGGTTCACGAAGACATAGACAAGTAGAGGGTGGTGATGATACTACCTCTTCACAATCATGATCACATCCTTGAGTATTCTGAGGGCTAGATGTATTGTGATTTTTGTTATGTATATATTCCAGCCAATGAGCTGAAGTTGAGAGATGTATGGTGAGAGAGAGATGATACTGAAACAAATTCATTGATGTATATTCATATTTAGTGTATATATGTGATATTTTGGTATTGTGAGATGTTATGATGTTATATTATGTATGAGGTTTATGTGATGTCATTTGTGGTTATGTTAGTGATAGTTAGTGTGTTATGCTAGCATTTCCCTTATTCGTGATGGTACATGCATAGTTGAGCAGTTGCTTTCATTTGAGCATTTTCCATATATGTGATGGTGTATGCTAAAAAAGAGTTGTTTGATTTTATAGTTTCTCAATTTACTATTTTTTAGAGAAGCTATGTTGGTTGCATTTCACATGAGGTTGTTGAAATAAATTAGTTGGTAAATGGTTTATTAGTATTAGTATAGTGTCATGATTGAAGAATGTATTGTTAATACACCATGATGTTTATTGATACATCATGATGTTTATTGATATTGTTTAGCATCATTGCTTGAAATGGATATGTAAGTAATAGTATTATTTTATACACATAACTTTAATATGTAAGAATAGAGATTGGCAGGTAGGTGAGAATTTAAGCGAATCTTGTCATGAGATGCTGCCTTAAAATAAAAATCGATATGTGATAGAAAATAAAGGGAGGTGATGCTCTTGCATTGGCAAGGACCATAGCGACCATATGAACAGGCATGGGAATATGAATCTTATTCATGTGTTGTAGTATCGACCATTCATTTGGTAGAGAAATATCCTGATCACCTTGTGTTAAGTGAGTTCAAAGTCCTTTGATTGTGAAGAAGTAAGAGGGGGGAAAGGTAAAAGGAATTAGGGTGTTTGGGTAGTGTAACCTTCTTAGTGGGGATGGTATGCCCCTTTTGTAGGTGACTTGAGAGCTACCATAGGCAAGTCCATGAATAAAGTTTTTCGTATCTTTTTCTTGTGTACATTGATCAATGCAGGAAGCCTTCATTGGGATGTTCTTGGTGTCTTGAGGTCATGCGAAGCTGATCAATGCGGGAAGCTTCTAAGTCATTATTTTCTTGATAATAAATCTTTGGCTTAGCCATACTTCAAGGGAGAGGTCTAAGCTCTTTTTTTTTAATAGTTGTCCTTCAAGGGAGTAGTTTATTTATAATAGCAATGAAAATTTATTTAGTTGTCCTTCAAGGGAGCAGTCTATTTATAGTAGCAATGAAAACTTATGTAGTTGTCCTTCAAGGGAGTAGTCTACGTTTGAGAATTATCACCTGAGAGATAATAATTATATATATATCCCATTTTATGTTATATTTATTTATTTTTATATATGACTTTAGTCATGGACAGGACTATAGAGGCTTATAGGTTTTCCTTTATGAGGGCAAAACCATAACACTTGGAAGGTTAACTAAGTGTGCAAGAACAAGGGTTAAGAGGAAGGGAGGTGAATGTAATAGGGTTGTTTAAGGGATGAGCTCAAGTTAGACACAAAGTGACACGTCACTTGATTAACAAAAGAATGGTCATAGGTGCAAAATATTTAAAGGCTCGAGTTCTAGCTTGCCTTCGAGAGAAGACAAGCGATAATTTCATGAGCCATACTTGTGAGTTATGATGTAGGGTCCAAACCAATTAGGAGAAAACTTACCCCATTTGCTTTTCTCCATGTTCATCACATGTTGATTTTCCTTTAAGATGAGATCTCTGATATTGAAATCTCACTCTTTAAGGTTTTTGTTTTAAGCATGTTTGATACGCTCTTGATAGATTTGGAGGTGATTGAGGGATACTAGATGGCATTCATTGAGTAGCTCAAGCTGGGCCAAACATTCTTGGTGAAAGTCATCATTAGTAAGTATTTCTTGTAGAGAGATGCAAAGAGAAGGAATCTGGACATTGAGAGGCAAGACTACTTTCATCCCATAGACTAGTGAAAAAGGTGTAGCACTCGTAGGGGTTTGAATGCTAGAGTGGTAAGCCCATAAGGCGAAGGGAATGTGTGTATACCAATCCCTACCAGCATCATTGACTACCTTCATGAGGATTTTGGTTAAGGTTTTGTTAGAAGCTTTTGCCTATCCATTTACTTGTGGATAGTATGGCGATGAGAAGCTTAATTTGATTCCAAAAGGATCACAAAGCTTTTAGATAGTCTTATTTTTTAAAGATTTATCATTATCGATAATAATCTTATGGGGGACATCGAAATGGAAGATGATGTGATGGTTGATAAAGTCAATAATTTTTTCAACCTTAGTGGAGATGAGAGGAATAGCCTCGACCCACTTGGTGAAGTATTCAGTAGTAGTAATGATAGAATGATGCCAAAGAGATGAATGAGGGTTAATCTCTTTGATTGGATCTAAACCCCATTATGCAAAGGGCCAAAAGTCTCTAGCAACTTGTAAGGCATGGATTGGAGTGTGAAGGAGGTTAACGTGTTGATGACATTTGACACAACACTGAACATAATTTTGAAAATCTTGGTTGAGTGTTGACCAATAGTAGCCAAGTTGAAGGATGTGTTTGGCAACTGAATTCCCATTGAAATGTCCACCACAAATCCCATCATGGAATTCCTTCATGGCGAAGGGGATTTCAGCACAAGTGAGGCATCTAAGGAGGAGACCATCAAAGCCTCATTTGTAGAGAACGCCCCCCACATAATGTAGTGAGAAGTAATTTTAATAAAAGCACATCTCCCATTATTGGAAAGGTCAGATGGAATGATAACATAAGTGAGATAGTTAAGAAGTTATCTATACCAGATGTCATGCAGATTAGAGTCAATATTGCCCACAAATAGGATATTATTTGACACATAAGAGGGCAATGTGAGGTGATCCATGATGACATAAATTTTTGAAGAAGAGGTCAAGGATGGAATGTGTGAGGCAAGGGAAGCCATCGTGTCAACAAACTTGTTTGTAGATCGAGAAACAGTCTGCAGGAGGTAGTGGTTGAATGATTCTAATAGCACATCTATACGATGTTTATATCATTACAAAATTTCATTTTTATAGAGGTAAGAACCATTAAATTGATTAATCACTAGTTGGGAATCACCAAAGATGTTGATTGATTTGATGCCCAAGAAAATGGTCGTTTAAAGCCCTAAGACCAAAGCTTCATACTCGACCACATTGTTAGTACATTTGAAATTTATTTTAAATGATAGAGGCATAGGCTCGCCATCAAGAGGGATGAGGATGACCCCCACACCCCTATCGAGTTGACATTTAGAACCATCAAATAACATCATCATTAGATAGGACATGTCATCGGTGGATAGCATTCTGATAGACTCATCAGGAATTCAAAGTTAGAAGGTTGGTTGTTGGGTAAAGGGGCATCGGCTAACTAGTCAACAATTGTTTGCCCCTTGATAGACTTTTGTTGGATGAATTCCAAGTCAAACTCAGCAAGGAGCATTGGCTAACGAGCCATACACTAGTTTTGGTACGACTTGGAATGCATGTATTTGAGGGGGTTAATATGGGTGACAACTTAGGTTTTGTGATTTAAAAGGTAGTGCCAAAGTTTGGAAGCTACGAAGACCAATGTGATGTAAATATTTTCGGTATTAGTATATCGAGTTTCATAATAAATAAGTGTTCAAATTATGTAGCAAACATCTTGCTCTCTATGTTGATCATCTTGATGTGCAATCACAACACCCAAGGAATGGTCTATTAAAGAAATATAGAGGTAGAAAGGTTGGTCTTCTGTAGGGAGAATAAGAACTGGTGGGGAAAGGAGATACCTTTTGAGTGCATCAAAGGCTTTCTGACAATCCATGTTCCAATGGAAGGAGACATTTTTTTTACGTAGATGATGAAAAGGTTGACATCGATCCGATAATTGAGAGATGAAACAGTGGATCGATTGAAATTTGCCTTGTAAGTTGTGGAGTTGTTTGAGATTAGTGGGTGGAGGCATTTCTAGTATTGTCCGAACCTTAGCAGGGTCGACCTCGATACCATGGAGGGAGACAATGATGCCTAGAATCTTACCTAAAAGGACCCTAAATACGCATTTCTTTGGGTTTAGTCAAACATTATATTGGAGGAGATGAGTGAATATGATTTTTAGAATTGACAAGTGATCCTGGCGATGTTTAGACTTTCCAAGAGAGTCGTCCACATAATCTTCCATAATTTTGTATAGGAGGTCATGAAAAATGTAATTCATGGTGTGTTGGTAGGTAGTGCCAGCATTCTTAAGGCCAAAAGGCATGATCTAGTAACAAAAATTCCCCCATGGGGTGATGAAGGAGGTCTTGTGTTGATCTTCAGGAGCAATCAGGGTTTGATTTTAGCCTGAGAACCTGTCCATAAGAGATAACATCTCATGGCCGACTGTCAGATCAACAAGTTGGTCAATGCTTGGAAAAGGGAAGTCATACTTTGGACAAGTGAGGTTTAGATTATGGTAGTCAGTGTAGATGCGGATTCCTCCTATCATTTTTATGACAGGGATGATATTGGAAACCCATTGCAAATAGTCAATGGGTTGAATAAAGTTAATAGAGAGGAGGTGTAGGAGCTCTTCTTTGACAAGGAGAGAAATAGGAGGGTTCATCTTACGAAGCTTCTGCTTAATAATCTTAGCATCACGATTAGTTACAATATTGTGGGTGATGATAGAGGGGTCAATGCTAGGCATTTCAAGATAAGACCAAGCAAATGCTTTACGATGATCAGAGAGGAAAGTGGCATAATTGGTTTATTCAAGGGAATCTAATATTGGCCAATCTTGAAGATTTAGGGGTTATTTGGAGAGGATAAACTAATGTCAATGGTTGATTTAACATAGCATTTCAGAAGGGAGTGATCATTGGATATAAGAATCATTTGCACCCGTGTAGGTGAGAATAGCGTCATAATCTTGACATTGAATAGTGTTAATCATGGGAGAGTCTTCGTCAATCATTTCAGGATGAATGAGAGGAAGGGACCTTGTTTCCTCACCCAGATGATAGGTCAGGGGTCCTAAATGAATGTTGTTTATTGAAAAAAAAATTAGGAGGTATGGATACCTCTGATTCTGTAGGTGATGGCAGGGGAAGAGGAGAGGATGGAAGAGAGAGTGGCTCCTTGATATGAGAGACCTTAGTGGGTTATGTTGGTTCGTTGAAACCCACACCATACACTTTTTAGCATCTTTGATGGTCTTTTTGGTGGGGCATTCAACAGGAGTATGAGCACCCTGCTCGTAATGACCCAACCCAAATCCTTTCCAAGCATACTTATAAAGATAGGTGTGAGCAAAATTAGGTTTGCCTAGGAAGGAGAAGTCACAAGTAAAAGGTTGTGGTGAAGAGGAGGGATTTTTGACAATAGCAGCCTGATCGATTCCCCCATATGTGAGATTAGTTCAAAGGTTAGGGGGACCATATAGGATGACCATCCCAATACAAGGATCATAATTGAGGTGCATGTGAAGTTTTCCATACTCTTGTGGAGTATGGAACATGTCAAGTGTCAAAGAGCGATATTCTCCAAGTGAAAGGCATTTAAAAGTGTCTTCCATGGGGTCCTTGTCTGGAATTTGTGTCACCGATATCTGAGTAACCAGGGTAGTCGAGCTTGTTGAGGCTTCAACAGTAGAATGTGAAGATGAAGATGTTTTCAATGGAATGAGGACATCATTGGGATGATAAGTCTTGTTGCATGTTTTGAAAGGAGGCGATTCGATGAGAATAACATGTACTTGCCCACCATGCTCGAATTTGACACATCGATGTAAATTTGAGGGTACACATGCCATGGCACATATCCAATGCCATCCAAGCAATATATTGTATTGTAACTCTCCTTTGATAACATATAGGAGTTTGGGGATTGTGTGAGGACCCACACAGATATGCAAGACTATAGTACCCATAGTAGTCATTGTAGTATCATTGAAGGAATGAAGTATCGCATCAAACTACAACATGCAATTATCAAAAAGTGATAGTTGTTTGTAGGCATGAGTGGAGATAATATTAATACTAGCACCTCCATCGATCATGACTCTCTTAACATGAGTTTGATTGATATATGTGGTGATAAAAAGTGCAGTGTCTTGGTCTCCAGGGTGAAGAGCTGAAATTTTGGAATCACTGAAGGAAACCAGGGCAATAATATTAAGAGAATCTACCAAAGCTGCAAGAGGTTGACGATCATCAGGTTGTACTTTAACAGCTTGTAAAGCCTTGATCAAGGCTTGATGATGTTGGGATGAGTTTTGAATTAAATCATATAAAGACATCTTTACATGGGTTTGGTGAAGTTGTTTCACCATTGAGTCTTGAATGACTTGTGAAGATGTGGGTTGGGGAGCACCAAGAATAGAGATCTTCAGATTTGGTGGAGGAACGTCTTTTGAGAACAGATGAGCCCAAAGGGTGGTGGCCTTTTCCTTACCTTTATCCTTTTGATTTTGAGATCATGTGGCCACATTAATTGTGTTGATATGGAGCACAAGCAGAGAAGGTGGTGGAGGAGGCACAACCTTGTCATTAGTTTTGGACTCAGGTGAGGCAGTAGGTAGAGTTCATGATGCAACTAGCGGAATAACTATGAGGTTAGTAAGAGGCTCTTTAATGAAAAGGTTGTTCATAGCAAAGTGTTGTTGGAGAATAGTTGTGAGAGCTTTACAGCTTTCTGTATCATGTCCAGGTGAGCAATGATATAAACAAACTTGTGTGTCATCAAACCAAGATGGTTTTGATCTAAGAAGCTGATAAGGCTTGATCGGAGGAAGGTTTATGGTGAGGATTGCAACAACTGGCGTAGGAGAGAGCCTGAGAGCCTAATAGTGGGCTAGTACTTGTTTTCATAATAGGGGTGGACACCTTCTTTGATTTAAGAGGCATGGATGTGGTTTTGCATGGCACCCTTTTGGGTGAAGGCATAGCCACTGGTTTTGTTGACACCTTTTTAGTCATAAGTGTTGAGGTGTTGGATGTGTAAGGGTCACTAAGTGTTAGAGGCAAAAGAGGAGGTAAATTTGTCTTTTGTTTTGCTTGGAAAGAGATCACTCCAACTAAAGTGGATGGATGGGGTCCCAAGATCAAAGGCAAAGTTGAGGGCGGAGGAGGAGTGGAACGGTGAGGCCTAGGAAGCTTAACATTCTTCCTTGGTTCAGGCCGTGGAGCTTCAAATCGTGGTTGAGGATTCAAATCTAACTTTATCTATGGATGAATTAGATTAGACACTGGGTGAACACCTAAAGATCTGATTTGATTCAGTGTAGTAGATGCTTGTGATGGTGATGGTTCTGACATAGAGGGTCGTGTTTCTGACGGTCCAGGCAAAGAAGTTCTATCTTTGTCAAAAACTTTGGGATAAATGGTAGTAAAAGGATTAGCGGTAGAGGATGACATTTTTTGCATAGGATATGGAGCTTTAAGTCGGTCCCAAAATGTCGAGTAGTCTAGCTTCTTGGAGTCAAGAAAGTCTAGATTTCTGACCAATTGTGAGAAGGGTTTAGATGAAGTTATTGTAGGCCTTCCAATTGCTTCCACAAGAGACTTAGGTGATTGGGAAAGGAAGGTGTTGGATTATGTTGTTTCAGACCAAAGATGAGTAAGAATCACAACCAAGTCTTCTTCAACAGAGGCAAGAGAAGAGGCATGGTCTTCTCCAAGTGGGGGAGGAATTGGTGAAGTCGATTCTTCTAGTGGATAAATCATGGGTATGATTTCTTCCCCAACATGAAATGAGGAGCAGGTAAGGTGTTCTCTTTTATTGGCAAGAGAAGGGGTAAAATTGGTTCGACGGGTGTAGGTACAATAGGTCCCTCGATTAGTGCAAGGATAGATAATGCAGACTCCTCTATATGTGAAAGAGGAGTGGATAGGGCATTACCCTCCATTGGTAGAGGAGAAGTAGATGAAGAAGGCTCTTCAAGAGGGTAGATCATAGGAATGATGCTTCCCTCAACATGTGAATGAGGAGAGGGCAGAACATGCTCTTCCAAAGGTAAGAGAATAGGCAAAATAGGTACAAGAGGAACAGGCATTGAGGGTTTCTCGCATGGTAAAAGGATAGGTAGAGGAGGCCCCTCCACACATGGGAGAGGGATGCGTGAAACAAGCTCCTCTACTCATGGAAGAGGAATAGGTAAAACAAGTTCCTCCAGTTGTGGGAGAGGTTAGACTTGAGGTAAAGAGAAGACCATATTGACTATATGAATATCGTGATCAAGTGAGTTCTCAACCGTGTCCTGAACATTTTTCTGATTGAGTGAATGGTTAGGAAAAGGCTATTTGAACACATCCATGCTTTGGTTAGCAAGCACGTTAGGGTTATCCAAGATAAGCTCGCCTTTATCAAGCATATCTTGAATAATGTTTTTGAATGTTTTACAATTGTTAGAATTGTGGCCTTTAACTTAATGATAGCCACAAAACTCATCCTCCTTGTACCAAGTTGGGATAGGATGAGAGGGATCAAACTGTATAGGAGGTCTAATTTGGGGAAGGGTAATAGCTCCTACTGCAATAGTTTATCCAAAATGGAAGTGTATGACTCTCCAATAGGAGTGTATTGTCTTTGTTCATACTGTTGTTGGAATTGTTTGGTCAAATTTTGTGAGGTGGATGGCCTAGACTGGTTGACTATGGTAGAAGAACCCAATTTAATCACCACAGCATCGGTGGAGCCTTTTGACTTTTGATTGGAAGAAGAGGGTTCAAAGAAAGAGTCATTAGGTTTGGAGTTGGTATTTTTATTATGCAACTTAACCCTATCTTCATCTATAGCCTAAATCTCTAACTTTTGTGCCATTGTAAAAGTTTCATCAAATGTGCGAAAAGTCTAGACATGAAGGGTAGAAGAGATGTGTTTGGCACATGCTCTCAAGAAAAGCTTGATAAGCTCAAGTTGAGGTAAAGAAAAGGAGAGTTGATTGATTAAAACTCTCCAACAAGTGATAAAATCAGCGATAGACTCATTGTCACACTATCTAATGGAATAAAGGTCTATAATAGAGACCTTTTTAGAAATATTGATAGAGAAGTGGTTTAGGAATAGTTGAGCAAGTTGGGTAAATGAGAAAAGGGAGTTTCAGGTTATGGAGCTATACCAATCTAGGGCAACACCTGAAAGAGACATAGGGAAAGTGTGAAGCAATAATACATCATCATGCCCTATTAGGTAACAAGCATGTCAAAATGCTTGTAAGTGTTGTTATAGGTCCTTACTCTAGAAACAAGTAAATTTAGGGAGCTCCCACTGATCCAGGTAGGGGCGAATAGGTACAGAAGGATTGATGGGTTCATTACATATTTGATCATAAGATAGAACATTCTTTGAACCCAACACAAATGTTTCTAGGCTAGACATCTTATCCATCAACATCTTGATGAGATCGGGAAGAGGATTGGTGTGAATAGCACCCCCTAAGTTATAAGGTGTTTGAAGGGAGCTAGAGGCGGGATGTGACACACCTTGTTTTGGTAGTGTAGACGCAACATATTGGTAATGAGGCATGGTCTTAGGGATGGAAATGAAAGAGGCTTGTCCTATGGGGTTAGAGACAATGCCTTGGCTGGGTGCCATTACTGGAGGTTGGGTTCGTGGCACGATTGCATGGGTTGAAGGGTGAGTTGCAAATCTTGTAATTATGGGTGCAAGAGTTGATGGGATGGGCACTACCAAGTTTTGAAATGGTGTTTGACTTGGTTGGCCCAGTAGTGACTACGAGGCTAAGGAAGCTGCTACAGAGGTTGGGTTAAGAAGATGAGACCAAACGGTTGGGATGGTTGAGTTTTGAGGGTTATTGATGGTTGGGTCACTTGTTGAAGCAGTGATTTGGGTGACCATAGATGGAATCGTGGAAACCATCGAGACTGTAGCTATCTCTATCAAGGAAGTTGGCATGCCATAAAGGGGATCTCCTGCAGTGTTACAGGTTTGGCTCATGGTGAGATAATGTTGAAGGGCTACAATGTTATGATCAAGAAATCTCATGAAGTCAAGATCTCCTTCGGGTACAAGGGGGATCTGGTTAGGACTAGTAATCATTGGGGTATTCTCCATAGTCAAAGTATGCTCCATGGAAAAATCAAAAAGGAGAGGGGAAGGTGGGAGTGGTTTAGCTTACGTAATCGACAAGAATTTTGGCTTGGTTATGTGTCAAGACCATGCAAAATGGATAAAGGCAGGCCTCAGACTCTGTATTAGTGATAGAGCATCAAAAAATTAGGTTTGAGTGCAGGTAGGTAGGTAGGTAATTTTAGCTTATTGTTTTAATCAAGCAAAAAATTATAAAAGCACACAGTCATCGATATCGGTTATCTGACCGATGCCGGTAGGTAATAGAGCCACCGATGTCAGTTGGGGTCGTCCCTGTCGATTGGGGAAGCAGTATTAGAATGAGTTAGAGAAGGCTTTTTCTGGGGGGAAAATGGGAGTATAGTCGAGATGTGAGGTTGGGAAGAGTCCTATGGAGGTGGGTAAGACTCAAGTGAGTCTAGACAGAGGGTTGGTATGCTAGGGTAGGGAAGCATGGGTAGGGAGTTTTACAAATCCTCCATAAAAGAAGTTGGGGTTTGTAAAATAATAAACAGTTTAATGTAAATCAATTATAAAATTATTGTTTAAAGGCTTACAAAATACTGAGATATACTTAGCTAGTGAAATGGGTGAACTGTGACTATCAGATAGATGACTCTGATGAGGCTTGGTGAACTAATGGGTGAACAGACAAGACAATTGTGTGTTGTTGGTCCTCAAGATTTTAAGCTCTGTGTAGTGTATCAATTCTTGATTTGGATTAATTTGTGTAGAGTAACGATAAGCCTAGATGTCAAAAGTGATGTAGGATGTTCTGATTGCCAAAAGTCCATGCGTGAATCATTGATTTTTGTGACCCGAATACCAACCTAGAATTTTGCTTAAGTAACCAACATCGGTGAACCCACCGACGTCGATCAAGGGTTAATCGACGTCGATGGCATGAGAATAGGTAAAAGGGCTATTTTTAGCCCATTTTTTGTTCCTTCTCTTTCCAAGTGTGGTGTCCATTAGAAAATGGTAAAAATGTGAGGCTATGAAGAACATAGTTAGGAATTTATATAAGGGGTGAAAACAAGTCATAGGTAGTTAGGATTAGGAGACTAAGTCTCAAGGTGACTCAAAGGGTAAGAATTACTCTTAGGATGAGGTGGCCAAGTGAGGTGGCATAAGTGGGTTTCAATTAACTTAATTAAATATTTTAAGGTGAAAACATGGGTTATGAAGGTAAATTATTAAAAGGAGATCAAGGGGGGTTTCGACAGAGGGAGTCACACAAGTGTGTGACATAATTATGGTGTCTACAGGTCAAATAATGGAGCATGTACTCTAGCAACCGTTGTTGTTCACTCAATCAATTTTCCCTCCATAATATCATTAAGAACATTTCGAGTCAACTCATGCCTAATCCAATAATTCTCATCACCTACATAAACACAGAAAGGAAATACATTAGTTATCATTTAAATTTTCAAAAACCAAAGTAAACTAACAAACTCAAATATCTTATACCTCCCACAATGCTCACAAGCAACACATCTATCACATCATCTACAACACCATCTCCTCCACCTAGGAACAATCTAGACCACCGATGCTCTATCCACCATGTAACATACGCATCTGTACACATCATGATAGAGGTACAAACACTGAGAGAGGGGTGAATCAGTGAGCCTAGCTAATTCAACGTCAATTCCAAATATTTCAAACTCTTAGTCAATTACCACAAGCATTCATGAAGCATACAAATCATTCATAGTAATGAACAAGAGAGAAAATGCAAGATTAATCACATAACACATGATATATGTGGGAAACCCTCTTGGGAGAAAAAAACCACTAGAACTTGCAATTGGACTATTGTCCTATAATAACAAGAACCAATTTAGACCAACTGCAACTGATCAAGGAACTACCATCTCTTATTTAGTGAGATTGCAATCCCACAAGGTGATACAACCCTTGTCTAGCTGAGTTGCAATAACAACTAGACCTTTAACAAGTTTCACCTTGCAAGAAGGCTGCAACCCTCTATATGTTGAGCTACCACAACAACACCTACGAGCACATCCACCTTTAGGTTCTATGGAGACCCATTTACCTCTTTGACACTTCTTCGAGCAAACTAAGAACACAAGAACACTTTACAACACATGGACCCATGCTACATGATTTATAGGTCCCCCTTAAGTGCCAACATCCATCATATCACCCTTCTGCTAACCCTCAATTAGCTCAAACACTTCTCTGTACACACAATCATTATGAATGAACACACAGTTTCTAAACCTTTGTTCAAACTAGATATGATTGGTCAATCCTTCATAATGCACACAGATGGTCCTCATAGAGTCTACAACACTCCCCGATAGCCAATTCATCAAGAGATATCGAAACATCATCAAAACAAGCTTGAATAATCTTCTTGGGTCACTTGCAAGACATACATTAAAACATAGTCAACTTTGAACCTCAATATATTTGACTATACAAATTTTCATATCCTTAAATCAATATTTTTAGATGCACCTTGGAGTCCTCTACAAGTTCATTTTTTACCGCATGTTCAAATTCTGTATAGATTATAAGTTATGGCCCAAAAACTAGATATTGGTCATTCCTTTGTTAAATTCATATATTTGAATTCAAATGGTCACAGTTAAACCTCAAACACCATGTCCTCATCTCGTGTCCTCATTGATTTAGATCAATCACGCACCATCGATCCTATTGTATGAAGCTTGACCTTTAACTCATAGTGCACCACTACCAAATGTTAAACCTCGAACAATTGACCTCATCTCGTGCAATCTTGCAACATTGACTCAATGTGCACTGTCGATCTCTGCGAATCAGCCAGGTCTTTATCTTATAAGCTCACCATTCAATTTTGCTCAGAACCCCTATGATCATGACACTTAGCACTCTCGCATGGCTTTTGAGCACTTTTATCGTTAACCATCGAGCACTTGTCCTCATCTCATTCCTTCCTGAGACCTTGGAACAAACACACTTCATTGATCCTTTTGCAAGGAGATCCATATTTACCTTCATTAACCAATGAATAATTTGAAATTTTTGACTTGTGCATCATAGATCTTCACTATACGATCGCCTGCAAGCCATTAAATCTCTATCTGGTCTCGATATTTAACATCAATTAAAATAGACCAAGTATGGGGACCTTTGCAATTTGTTTGTAAGGTCAACTTTGCGCCTTCATATCTTTTGCTTCACTCAAGAGCAATTTTTAAAATTTGGATCATATGATCTCTTCACATAGGAGAATCCAACCATATAACAATTTGCTCCTAAAACCCTCACACATGTGAGATATAATGACATTAAAATACCTCCTCATATTTATCTATTCATAGAGTCAATTATGTTAAGAACTATCTGGAAAAACCAACTTTGCACGTGCATAGCTTTTGTCATGCTTCAGTGCTTGCCCTGAAAGTTAGCGCAAATCAACTAGGCACAAAATAGAACAAACCCATATGATCAACTTCTCCTGAGACATCCACACGTGCGAGATATAACTTCATCAATATGCTTACTTAGTTTTTCTTGCCATATGCAAATTTGACTATGGGAAAACACTATCAAACTACTTGGGAGCCCAACTTTACAATTGCATATCTTTTGTCATGCATAGTTGCATGCCCTGAGACTTAGCGCATAGAAACTAGGGACTAATGTGATCACAACCATATGACCAACTCCCCCTGACTCATCCACATGTGGCAATTATGACATCATCAAATTTTCTATTCAAATTTTATGCCATTGGACCCAAAATGTCTAGATGAGAACAATGATGACCCAGGTGAATTCCACTTTTTGCACACAAGTTCTTCAATCATCCTTGACCACTGGTAGGACCCCTTGCACATGTTAAAAACTTCAAACTCATCCTTAATCATCTCAAATCATGCCAAAACTGAAGATCAACCAAGCCTTCTTCAAGCACACTAGGACAGGGACATCACACACTTTGTCATTGTCACTTAGACTATCAAGGCACTTCATCCACTCACTTCGACACCTCCATGACATTACCATGACATCATTGACAACTCTCCAACACATCACATCATCCATATCCAGGCTCTTTATAACATGATCTCTCTTATTTGTCATAATGGGAGCAAGATCAACATCTAACAACGTACCTCTATCTCTTAGCCTCACTGCAGCACTAACACTCCATGTCTGCACCCAAGAGGTTGGTGGCACTTCTTGTCATTCCTTGAACTGCTAAGTAATACATTCATACTAAAGATGCTCATAAACATTCGACCATCTATCATGATACCAAAAACTAATGCAACATGACGCAGTTGTGTGCCATCCTTAGGCCACCTAGAAAATCCTCTGTATGGCCTCCATATAATCAGATATGAGGTCAATCTATCCAATAATCTCATAAAACCCATGGTGTTAAGATCTTGCACATTTCCTCTTCTAACCCATCTCTATGCATATACCTGAGGGTGTGCCCAATCTACCCTTGGTATCTCCACTGGTCATGTAACTGCAATGTGTTCATATGCCCAACAATGCAACAGAGTGGTTGATTCAATCCCGTTGTTGAACTCCTCATGTGTAAACCTATAAAGATTCCAATATAAATGGGCAACCATCGTAAGACCCCAATAATACATCGTACCATGTTCCTCAATGTCCTAAATAATGGCATGCATCATATAAGAAATCAAAACATCATCACCATCCATAGCTACATAATATGTCAATAGAATAGCCAAAAACTTCAACACACAGAACACCAAATAGGACAATGCCAGACAACACTATCTCTGAGTCTCTAGTACATTGACAATGCCCACGAGGTCTCCTAGTCAAATATCTATGGGCAATATCTTTGGGGCTCGACCTCATATCACCCTGAAATACGGTGCTAGTACCAATAACTGGTAGTCTCAATATATGTGCAATACATTACAGTTTTACTCAACTTATACATAATTTTTGTCCAGTATGCATAGATTGGCATAGTTTATTTAGAATATGCTCAAATGACATCAGATTTTTGCAAAGGTTTGTTATACTTAGATAGGTTTGCATCATAAAGATAGTAACGCGTGTGTTATTGTCCAAATAGAGTGATGTTGTCCAAATTTACTTGGGAACATTTGTTTCAGAATTTCACAAGGCATCACAATTGCTATAGTGTTTTTCTCAGTTTAAATTAGAGAGTTTACTCAGATTTGAAAAAAAAATTATACAAATCATCAAGGATAAGGGCATGTGTATAGCATATGTTTATAGTTGGGCTCAGTTTTACGCAGATTATGATAATGTAGGCATGTGCACAACACGTATTCGCATAACTACATATTTATTACTCAGAATTCAAATTTCTTACTCAAATTGTATACCTCAATATGCTCAATTACCATGTTGGGGGCATGTGTGTGACCCCTGGTCTCATCTCTCAATTTTTTGCACCAAATCACATAGAAGGAATGATAATTCATGTCATTTTCTATGTTGTATACGCCATTTTTTTACCAGAATGAATCATATCGTTGTCGACAATGGTTTATTCAATTTTTGCACAAGTATTTACACTAGTGGCCAATATAATGAGTTGTGTGGCACTAAAGGTTAAAACAGGGTTTTGACTTCTAGGCACATCTCTAAGTAGTAATGATTTAGGGCAAGCTTAGCTTGTCTCTTCATACCATAGTGATTTACTTAGATTCTACACATGGACTCCATACTAGCGTTCATCTCAATAGGGTCACTCAAAGTCTTGTTCAATCATTTGACCAAGAAGATAACAAGATCAGAGACTATCTTATGTCCACATGGGTTAGTTACATTAAACCCATTGCATCTCCACTTGCAAACAAGTATATGTGACACGGGTAAGCTCAGAAATTATTTTCTTTTTTTTACTCTGGTGCTTTTATGTTATTGCAAGGCTAGAATAAAAGGGGGCAAAATATAAACACCCAAATTTGGTCAAATAAACACAAATACTATGTCATTTCGTGATTTTGTATTTAAAAATACTTAATGTTGAATTAAGACCCCATTAACGCATCTTGTTTTAATCCTGTCTTTTTTTCTTATCTCTCACATTGATGTTTCGTTGTATTTGTTAACGCATTATTATTCCATGTCATTCTTTATGTGCATCACAGGGATCCCTAGTCTTTTCTCTCTTTCATCTTTTCTCTTCTTGGTTTTTGAACAAAACCACTCTATTTAGACTATCACGCTCTGCATGGTTGTTTGAAAAGTGCAGTATTGTCCCATGTATTATTTGGTACTTGTTTCAAGACACATTTTGTTTGGTCTCTTTTTATGATTGTTTTATCTCATTTGAGTCAGTTGGTGCACTAGTGAGTTTTTGAAATTCAAAATTAAGAGCCTTCTATTTATAGGGTCTTAAGAGGCATTTTACATTTAGCACATATTTACCTAACAAAGCACATAGAAATAAAAATACACTACAACAAGCTCAATGCCTACATTTTTTTACCTAAAATTTATATTGTACATCTAGATTGCATGCTAGACCAAATGAAGGCCTAGGCGAAAGAGCATTTAAATTCACAATTGAATATGATCCAATCACACACCCATAGTAGAGGGCAAACTACATCACCCTATGGCTCCCTTTGGGACTATGTAGGCAATGCTTTAGTTACAAGGTGTTTCGAAGACTAGCTCGACTATTCCCCTTACCTGTTGTCTCATTTTTTTCTATTTGATTGTCATTTGGTTTTGTTTGCAAGACTTTGCTTGGGTTTTCGAAGAAGAGAAGACAAAACACACATTGTTAATGCATGATTCGCATAATCCCAATAGGTACAAACCATCTACATGTTACTTCACACAATTATCTAATTCGCAAGTTTATTCCATGGTCAATGCAAACAAGACCACACAATTTGGACAAAGGCATGGGTTGCTATTGTCAAAATTCATTGACATTGTCCAAATCAATCAAAACAGTCACTCAATCAAATTTGAAAACATCTCAGTCAATCTTGCACTCAATCACAACCACCTATAATTCCACATTTCCAAATAACATATAAGTACTTGTACCTCTTGATATCTTCTGATCAAACCCTAATTATTCATATGTTACAAATGGATGTACATGAATGCTCATTTTTTTTCAATCTATTTTACTTGGTTTTATTTATATTAATTAAGGTTAAAACTTGCTTAACCCCAAATTTGATAAAATACATACAAGTGACATTTTAAAATTGACCCCAACAAAATCAAAAAGAAAACACCATATAATAAGGAAAAGACATTAGACACTCAACACCCAAACTTGGCATCTATGTGGCACTTTAATACCACATTAGCGCTTGAAATTTATCCTATAGTTAATTTGATGTGTGTTTAATATATATTTTTCATTTCATTTCATAAATCACATTTTATATTAATATAAATAATAAATTTAAAAATATTAATCCAATACTTATACATAAATATATATGTGTTGTACATTAAATACTTAATAATTATGACTATTACATCTCATGATATGATTACTTATTTGAAGTAAATCTCGAGACAAAAAATTATATATTTATAATAATATTTCCGTCAATAATTAGGACATGTTGAGCTTCCTGATACCTTTCCCCTAACATAATCAAACTTAAAGTTTGTCTCCCACGAGTCCAAACATATCATTTGTGTGCGAAGACAAAGTACATTTATGGTTTATTTAATTCATGATCCACCTTATTGTATTTCAAATTTTAGTCCTTACACTTGGCACACGTGTTTAGAAAATATTTCATCCTCTCCTCCACTACAGCATAAATCTGAATGGTGGCGCCTGAATATTTTCAAATAATCAAAAATATATAACCGGTAACAGAATTATTAGTCTTAGATGTGCATTATTTTTTCTTAAATTTATTGTGAACGGCAATATTTTAAGAGGCTTTTTATGATGCAAGGGTAACGAAGCCTTCAAATTTCATGATTGCCCTCCCTATATACAGAACTAAGACCATCTTGTGTACAAAGCGTGTACCAAAGACGACCAATTTTACTTGGTATCTAATGATACACTTCAGCGTCTTAAACTCCCCTGAACCGGCACTTTCAATTCTTTCTTGAAAGTTCCCTTGTACATGAAAAAAAATTAGCCAAACAGATACAAAACACTAGGTTCTCACAGGAAATTGGACTCAATCTTACGCAGCTGATTAAACTGTTCTACTTGCCTGCTTTCTTCTTGGGAGATAGCCTTGTTTTGGGAGAGATTATAGAGGAGCCCATGTGCCAACTGGAGTCAAACAGTTCCAAAATTGGGTCAGAAGCCGTCTCTTCAGCCTTTTTTGGAACTCCAGATGTCTTGACATCATCTTGCTGCAACATCTTGTTAGAATGTTGCTCATCCTTGGGTACATCGGCATTGAAGTTTTCAGCCATGGGTTCTGTTCTTTGAAGGAGTTGATTATCACTACCAACCTCGTGTGTAGAAGCATCTATAGGAATATCAATAATACCCTTAGCCACAATATTATTTGGGGAAACTTCTTTCACTTCAACTTCACTGTGTTTAAGCATCCAGTCAGAGACACTTCCAATAAAAGGACTCACTGCAGAATTAACTAGGCCTGCAATTGGATTCAACAAGGGTACATTTTCTGCCATTCTAAGCACTTTGTCTATTTGACCGTTCCCGTCAGCTTCATATTTGACCCATAAATCTGCAATTGAACCAGTCACTCCCCTAACTGAAAGCTTGTCCACAGTCATGATTACCATGTCTGGCATTTTCACCGTAAAATCTTCTATTTTCTGTGCTTTTTCAAACAAGACTGAAGTAGATGGTAAAATATATTCAGCAACATTTCCAATGAGAGATAACTGACACCATGAAATCAATTCAAACAGTTTGTTAGAAATTAAAATGATATTAACCAAAACAATAATAGTAATAAACATGGAAACATAAACTCATATTTACCTGATAATCAGCTATGCTGAGGAGTTTCAAACCCAGGCCCTCAACTGAACCAACAACAGGTTGAAACCATGAACCTAGAGTATTCTCTGTACCAGCTGCTAGCTGTCCAAATGGGAAGGGCAAGTTTTTTGCTTTTGCACAAAGAAAGTGTGTGATAGTGAGTAGTGAACATCCATAGCTATAGAACAACTTTGGTCGTGGACTGCCATTTATCTTTGGTTGTTCCTGGGAAAAACATAAGACCAAGACCAAGACCAAGACTCAAAAATTGCAAATATTAATCATGCTTGAAAACAGAACTGCAATTAATCTTGCACCTTCTCTACATAAATAAGAATGTTTGGTTTTTAGTGCTTTTCTCTTCTGCAGGCCCAATGATTCTGAGGATAGTTCAAAAGAATGCAAAATTCCCATATTAACACCCATTTAAACATGGCAACATGCAAGAAAGAACTCAACTGTGCCAAACCAGTCTTCATGTTGAGACTAGATAATTTACAGAAAGCACGAAGATACAGCATGCGAAGGTGAGTCTAATTAGAAATTAATATCAAGTGAATCAGCAAAGTTGCAATGGGAGACAATATAGTCTGCAATAAACCTTCCAGGCAAAAGGACGGAGTGAGAGGGAGAGGGAGAGGGGGGGGAGAGGGGAAGAGAGGGCGAGGGAGAGAGAGAGAATGATCATACTTCCCTCTGCATTTCTAGCCTTCAGTTGAAATCCTGTTAGACTTTTGCTTTTAAAAAATTCGATTCACCTCGAGTACACTTTGTTATAGTACTGCCTTCATTTAAGCATGCTGTTGTGCATCTGTAAAACCAGTCTGCTTTTCTACAGATAAACTACTCTGTTTTGCAACCAAAGGCTTATTACACCTATGTCAGCCCATACTCTAAGGTCTTCTTAGTTTATTCCCCAATCTACCCCTCCATGAACTCAAACTCCATTGTATTTTAGGCACACAAATCTAACATCTCATTGGGTACAGCATTCTCGCTAAAGCAAAAATTTGCAAAAGCTTTATTAACTGATGTAGTTGCATTCAGAGATTGGTTGATGGCTTTCAGCCCTTAGCTTTTCCCCTTTGAATTCAGACTTGAATAACTGCAAAACTTTTGTGCAAAAACTTAATCATTCACACGTTCATGATTGCAGTTTGGTTATCATTTATCTCTCTATTTCGACCTTTGCACACGACAACTACAGCCACTAACTGTTGTTTGTAGATGATCTCCTGAACAATCTACCCAAAATAAGCTTCTCGTACTTGAGCTTCTTTGCTGGCCACAATATTCTACAGAATTAGGCACCGCATATACTAGCTATCCCCAATTACATCAACAATCTATTTAAAGTTCTTGTCTCTGCACTCCACCAGTGAACTCTTGTTTAATCAAAAATTAAAATTCTGCCTATATTCCCACATATTCTCTTGAATGTGCTAATGCATCTTGATATATCAAGTCAAAATGAATATGCATTTATCCAACATTAGCATGTCCATATTTGACTTATCTCATTTTGTTGCCTTGGAAACTATTTTATCGACGAACAACTTCATCCAAGTCATGATCATCAACAATTGCAATCAGTGTCCAACAAACAGGCATGTTTTGTTCTCCACAATCTACATCATTTCAGATATCCAATCATTTCATCACTGTGATCCCCCAGAAATAGTTGTTTGGTAACATGACAAGTTGCTTTGTTTTTGCTATCTGAGAAGTGCAATAAGCCTTCCAGGGTGGTTTTTATTTTTTGAAGATATCATTAATGCCTTTAAAATTTTCTTTACCACTGAATTTATTTTCAAATTATTCTGCTGGGAAGAACTATTCTGAAGTGGTGCCTTTACAATTTTCTATATTACTGTGAATTTCTGTTTGTCTTTTAAATTCTGCCTCGAAGTGAAGTGGTGCATTGGGCTTTTAGTTAGATTTAGTTCATTTCTGAATGGTAGGCATTGCCTTTGGGCATTGTGTCTTGCTTCCTTAGTAAGTTTTAGCTAAAAGGTGGACGGTGCACTATAGATTTACACACAGCATTATTCTTATTCTGAGCACACTGTTAATCACAATGAAATAGCTATCCGTAATTTCTCATTTCAAGCTTAGCCCAGTAGCTTCTTATACAGCTTTCTTTTGAAATTTTTATATGGAACTGGAGTTTCTGAAGTTAATAAGTTGCTAATACCAACCTGCTAAGCAATTCATTTCATAATATAAATCTGCTAGTCTGTAACCTCTCCTTCCCAGCTCTGGGACATATCTTGAAAGGTTTTAATTTTTAAACATTTAACCTCTGCCAAGGACAAATGATGTATGTCCCACTTTCAAGGCAAACATCAATAATGTTTCTACGATGTGGTGATCTCATCATGGTATGTCCTATGTTTACTAGTGTTAATTTATGGAGCACAGTGGATCGTTAAAAGCCCATTCATCAAAAAATAAAATGCTTAGTTCCTTATCCTAGTTGAATTGGACTATACTACCAGTCAACTGGTTCTAACAAATGATGGATGATATTTGGTTATCTGCATTTCCAGTGAGATTATGGATGGTATGTATACAAATTGAAAATTATTTTTTCAATAAGCACAAGTTGATAAGTTGCGAGCAACCACTGAATTCTTACTTGTGATAATCAAAATTTTATTTATGCTTTAAATACATGTGATAAGGATATTTGCCCATTCTTACTTGATTTTTAACAATAGCCTGCCTAGATTTACAATGAAAACATACAAACAAGAAAAGAAAACATTATGGTTCTGATTCCAAGGAACAGCCAACTCTCAACAGGCTGGATCTGGTAGGCCATTCATCTCATCCGCTTCAAGTTTGTTTCTCATTTACACACTTACAATGATACCACTAAAATCTAACCTATAATGATAAATTGGGGTACTGGTCATCACAACAATCCACCAAATAAATACAGAGGCCATCAACCATGCAAGAATTTTTAAAAAAGGAAATGAGTTTGATTTACCGTTTTTAGTCAAACTTCTCCCTGGGAGGTGCCTTAAGGTCTCCCTAGGATGATGACTACGTTGTATTTACCATTCCCATTTACTGCTATTTCGGTCATCAGAGACAGAAGTTATTTCTTTCTCATCCTTTTGTCCTGAATGTTTTGATCATTTACAAAATGAAATCTAAAAAACAGTAAATATCGATGAGCCTACTCACACATTTCACAAATCGTAAAAATGTCCTTGAAGATCTAGTTTCTGTGAACAATCTTGATAGAGGCTATACATTTTCCCCCTTCTACGGAAATACCACTTTTATTCCTTGTAAAAACTGTTTATTCACAGTACAAGAGAAGATAAAGTATCCAGAAGCTGACAAGAAACAAAAAGGAAACCAACATAACTGAGAAGATAAAGTATCCAGAAGCTGACAAGAAAACAAAAAGGAAACCAACATAACTATGAAAATAAGGAAGACATTGCAAAAGGGCATCGATGGGGTTACATGAACATGTATTACTTTAATTAATACTGACAACTTAAAATAACCCTACAAAAAATTCTTCAAAACAATCAAAGCTTACCTCAGTGCAAGATGCAGAAACGTACTTCTCATGTGAAACCTTTCTAAATTCCTCTGCAAATGCCATCTTTCAGAATTATTTTACTGCAATAAATGAGCCCGTATTCCAGAACAAAATCTCACAGAGCATGAACCTGCATCAAATCCATGCAAATTTGAATGCACTAAGAATTTTGTAGTAGGTTAAAAAATGTCCAAATATTTCATTAAAAACATAGTCCAAGAAGTTGTGATGTAATAGCAGTAGAGTACACCCGTAAGACTCACTCACGTTCATGTTAAAGGTGGCCCATATCCTCATACAAGATCCCCCAAAAACATGTATAAAATAAACAGAGACTAACCATACACACAACATAAAACCATCAAGCTATTTTCCTCTGTAAATTTGGGTCAAGCAAAGACTAATAATTGGCCACTGACATTTACCAGACAGTGATCACAAGTTGAATCCCTGGTATGGCTGTCAAATACATTTCTACTGTCAGTTGAGGATCACTATCTTCCCTAAGCCGAAGTGCATGAATGACCTAAAGTAATTCCGGAATGTAAACAACCTGAAGTCAGTTGACAGAAATCCTCAATCTAGCGATGGTAATGGACCAACATAAGGAGGTCAATCAGTCATTCATGCTTTTGGCTTTGGCCAAGGACCTAGAGTAAGTCAACCCCTCAACCTTACTACATAGGATTCTTCAATTCCTTTTCCCCTATCATTTTTTTATAGACCTAAAACCTAAAAATATTCAAAAAGAGCCTAAAAGTTTATTTCACCCTGAATCTTACAAAGACCGCCATTCCAAAGGCAATGTTATATTTCCCCTAGAAGGAAAACGATTTGCTATAAATTTCAACGCCTGCTGAGTTTAATAAACATGCAATGGCAAAGACCACAGAACACCAGCCGAATATTCATCTTGATGATGGATCAAGAAGTGTGATGACGGAATACACATTTCTACTCTGTTATTAACCCGAAATTCTTGTAATTTTAATGGACTGCATAAATTAGACGTCTGTAATTCAAGTAAACTTAGTTTCATATGAAACTCTTTAAAAACCAAGTCGGAGAGTTTCTGTCGACACAGGTTTTCCGCCTCTCAAAATCTAACCGCGCCGATATTAAATATTCACTGTGAACATATCAATATTCAAATTGCATGCAAAACAGGACCTAATAAACTACTTATTTCCCGTTCTGCAGAAATTTTAGAGATATCTTACGATAATCCAACCTAGCAAAACTTTGACAAAATATTTCCAGGGAATCATCATAACCTTTATTGTTTTAGGTTTACACGGTGTGTGTATTTTCATCGGTTCGCTTCACAGATCACTGTATAATGGCTTTTAAACCGTAAACCTTAAATTCATTTTAATTTTCAGTTTCAGAAACAAAATGCTTAAAATTAATCTTCCTATTTTTGTTTTTATCCTCCAATAAATTATAATATCTATTTCCCTGCAGTTAAAACTGTGCAGAAATATACTGCTGTATATCCTCAGACGTTGAACAAACTTCGAATTTCCTGGACTTTCTGCATACGATTTTTTCGTCAAAACGAAAAAAAATCCAACGAAATTTTTCACTTCACAAAGGAAATTTGTATTTTGCGATAGCTTTTTTCAGGGATTTTTATCAAATGGATCACGATTTTTCTTTAAAAATAACAAGAAACATAAACGAGTTTTTCTAATTTTCTCCACACTGTTCTACCCATTGAAAAGAATATTGAACCCATGTAAAGAAAATAAGATTAATACCTGCATTTTTTAGCTCGTCTGGAATACTTGTCTTGTGCATTTAATTTTATTTTGTTTGAGCAATGAAATGTAAACTGCAAAAGAAAAGGAAAGAGTAACAGAGGAAGCAAGCAAAGCAAAGGTGGATTCAAGTGAAGTTAATTGTGTTTTGGAATCCACCGATTTTGAAAAAGAAGAAAATGGAATTGAATTAGGCGAAGTTAAGTCGCCTTGTAAAAAGGAATGCGGTAAGAACGCGTCTGATTCGGGAAATTAGAACCTGAAAAACACGGTCTAAAAGTACTTAGTTTTGTGACAAATTTTTAGGAATATCTGAGGCATTACCGGCGTCGAAAGTTTTAACGGGCTTTTCGCGGGTACGAAAGCGCCATCTTAGGGCCATAAAAAGTTTCTCCGCAGGTCGTTCTAAATTAAAAACTAAGAAAACACCTAAAATTAGGTACATGGATGATAGGTGTTACTATTTTTAGGAGGAGCTTTACGAGGGATTGTTAACAAAAGAGGCTCTGCTGTATACAATAATCCTTTCGCAAGGGAAACAAATAGATAAGGGAAGGTAAGAGCGAGGTTTTATGTGGGGGTTTTCCCTTTCGTGAATATGGGAAAGAGGGTCTTATGAAAAAAATTTGTAAAATTTTATTGTTTATTGACAATATTTCCTAAATATTTTGAGCGGCATTGTTTAGCGCAAAAAATTTTAGGCAAACAAGCGGTGATGCGCAGAAGGATTATTTTCCCTGCTTCTAAAGTTTTACATATTCTTCTACCAATTGTCTTTTTTGCATGCCCTTCTCTCCAGCATTTTCCCTCCAAGCGGTGAATTTAAATAGCTATAATTATGTAGCAAGTATAAAAAAATTGCATGAAACCAAATGGTGAATTTAAACCCCTATAATTTCTCAGCAACATTAGCTGAAAAATGTTTAGCAGGGCCCCAACATGGGACCGGGACCTAAGCAGAAAAAACAACAATTGTTATCTTATGTTAAACAGTGTTAACCAATTCAAAATAGAAAATTATGCTCTTTAAAGAAACTTCAATTACCTTGTCATGCAGAAGAATAGAAAAACGAGACAAAATCAAAAGCTTTGTCAAATGAGTCTAGAGTAATGTGTAGCAATTCTTAGCCATGGGCTAAGACCAATGTTCTCTCACACCTTAAGAGAAGGTCCTTCATGGTCCATTGGGACTTTTCTCTCACCATATTTTCAGCGTCGGACTTCAACCTTTCTACTTCATAGCGTCTACCCTTCTTCTTAGTGGTGGTTCCTACGTCAACTTCAAGTTTTATGGGATGTATATGCGGAGTGACAACGACAGGAGGGAGGGGGGATGACACAAGGGGGAAGTGCAGCGAGGAGGAGACAACATGGGGGGGAGCCAGCAGTCTCTGTGGGAGGGGCAGAAATAAGGGAAAGGGGGAAAGGGGAAGGGGCAAAGGAGGGGTGAGGGATAAAAGCGCCACTCCAATTCAAGCCCGTTTCACGTCTAAACCACCAATAAAAAATTTCACAACATTAGAAAGCGAGAGTCCGGAAGGGGGAGTTGAAGGCGTCTGCTGAAGATTTAGTTGAAGAGTAGTTGAGGGCACCTCTTTTGAACAATCCTCCACAAGAAATCACCCTAAAAATGAGGATGAAAGAACTTATCAAATTGCGACGTAAGAAAGCTTGATCAGAACCTATTATTATATTTCTAAAAATTATTATAAAATATAATAATATAAATAAAAAACCTCCCACAATATGAAAATCAAAACTTCCAAAACAAACTTTTATAATTCATCCCAAAGCACAACCCAAATCAATTTTATCATTTTTTTTTTTCATGACCTCAAATGAATCATTGAGAGGTATTAACGCTCATTTCTAAATACACACCTGACCTAAAATAATTTTGTAATATACTTTGAATTTGAATTTTAATGTCATTTGAGGTATTAACACTTGATTCTAAATACACACCCAATCTAAAATAATTTTGTAATATTCTTTGAATTTGAGTTTTAATGAAAGTTAGGGGTGAAAGTGAGGATAATGAAGGAGCTCTAAAGCAGATATACTTGCCTCTCCAAAAAAAACGTGTAGATTATGTATGTGTGACATCATATTTTATTATACGAGGCTTTTTATGTGTTGATAATACAAAGAAAGGCGATGAATGTTTTAATAGTTAATATAGGTTTTGAATAAATAATATTCTATAGTTGTCATGGTCATATTTAATAGTTATTATAGTACTATTTAATACTCAGATTTAAAGTATTTTTAATACTTTATTCTTATTTTTTTTAGTTTGTTGTTTTGGATCAACATCCATGATCCATCATCAGGGGTGTCTTACTCTTGATGATGGATCACCAATGTTAATCCCAAACATCGAACTAAAAATAGGGACATAATATTTCTAAATGCTTTAAATCTAATTTTTATAAACTGTGAAAATATCACATCTCTTATATAACAATTGTTCAAATTTAACCTCTTAATAACTAATCATATCATGATATATAAGATTTACAACTATTATTATATCAATGTACAACATAATTACATCATATTTAGGACAACACTTTTTCTAATATATTTCAAACTTCTTATATTATTTAATTCAAAATATGACTTCTCCTCCATTTCAACATGTCAAATAAATAATTTAATTTAAAAAATATATTAAACTTTGAAATAGATTAATTTTACCATTCTTACATGACATTTAGGTGGCAATGTGAAGACCCAAACTTAGGGTGTTCCACTACTCCTACATCTTCCCTATAATGATAGCTACTACATATTGCTATTTGGAAAGTTTTTATTCTATTATATTTGAGCTTAAGATGAACTATGGATATTATTGACCAAATTTGGTCTACATGCCAAAAATGTACCTAGTCCAAGAGTCCAGTAGAAGGAGCAGGTTCCTGATTGAAGAGTGACCCAATGTCACAAGGAGCAGACAGACCTCAAGTGGAGATCATATAGCTTTTGCAAATCTTTTGAAACACTTTAAGCAAGCTGAAAGTGTGATCTAATTGATCTTCAAGGGACATGTCTACAAGAGCAAACAGAAGGATCATGAAAAATGCATGGTGATTCAAGCAATTCAGGGCCATGAACAAGCCTGCATGAGCCTCTGAAAATCATTAGGAGCTTCAAAGGTCCGATAAAAAGTCCCTAGCATAAGCCTAAGTGAGTCAAACCGTCGTCAGGATGTCATGCAAGAACAAATGAACCAACTTGTTTGAACATTTTTTATCTTCACTCAGAAATCCTTGCATGACCAAAGGAGCATATGCGAGCAATGTCCTTAGTGCCAAGAACATGCTCTGTAAATTTCATGTCTACGCAAGTTTTCTATCTCGAGATCTAAGCCTTCAAAGTTCAGTTTGTTGAGTTTAAGGAACTAGGCCATCCTACACATCATGAAAAAACTAGACTAGATAGCTTGCTTGAGCATATTTTATCTTCACTCAAGAACTCTCGTGAGCTAAAGGATTGCAGTGCCATGAAGCTCTTCATATCTAGATAACATCCTTCAAATTTTGTGTCTGAGCAAGCTTCCTAGCTCAAGTTATGAGCATACAAAGATAGACTTGCAGAGTAAGATGTTCGCACTAACATCAAGTTTGAGCCCCGTAAAGTAACTGTTTGGGTTCAAAAGGTCCTTAAAAGGTTTAAAGTTGATCAAGATTTAATGGTTCGCATGATCTCACATACTGACACATAAGGTATAATGGTATGGATTCATCAACCAGAGATCCGATGGTGCACATTCACTGACAAAAGGGTGGGTCTGAACTAGATCAATGATCAGCATTTAATCATACCATTAATCCAATGGTGCATGCTTGACTGATAGGAAAGTGGGCCCAATGAGATCTATGGTGCACGTGAACTTGTATATCTTGATCTGACGATGCACGATCAAGTCAACATGTCAAAGGTATGTTCGCGTAGGGAATCAATAAACCATGTTCATTCATACATTTAGATCGATGGTGTGAAAGAAGTCAAAAATTCAGCCAAGATTTATGGGACCAATGAGAATAAAGATAGTTGGGTATAATGTAAATGGTCTGAGTTGGCAATCGACAACCAATGAACAAAGAGCAAATCCAAAGAGCTTATATTGAAGGTTGATGAACCAGTTCTTCGACCCAAGTGAAAAAAATCTTGCAGGAATCATCCCATTGCCATTAAATCCTGATCAAACACCATGGAGTAAACATAACCATGCAAGCAAGATGGTTAATAATAAGGCTTCATCACCATTAAATTTCAAACAAGCACTCTGGTCGATAACTTGGAACTTGTCAACTCTGTTGCAGAGACATTCCATTAACATGTTCATTGCTTTTAGATAGAGGATCCTCATGAACAGTAGATTATCAACTCTCACAGGGTTTTGGATGAAGAACAAGTCTCTTAGGACCAAATACAGAGATAAAAGAAAAACTAGTGATTGTGAAGCAAGGTCAAGTAGTTTGCAGGTTTTCATGGATATTGTGACTGTGTGAAAACCAACAATTAGATTGGTTTTCATCTATAATGGACCCATGTTCAATATTGGAGTAAATATAGATGTAAACGTGATTATGGAGAGGTGTCTCTCCTATCACATGGTCATATTTTTGATAAGCAGGTACCGATGGCCACCCAAAGTAAGTGTGGCATAATTTTGTCAATTCCAAGACATGATCCTCATCAGCAGAGCAGATAGATAATGATATGGAGTTCCAAAGAGACCCAATGAATGGATAAGGATAATGAGAACTTAATTCTTTTAGAAAATTTTTTCCTTATTGATAAGGTTATGAGTCAACATCCTCAAACTTATGCTAATAAATCACATTTCCCTCTCTCTCTCCTTTTTCTCTATATACGTTCCAACTTCTACCATATTTTGAGCACTCTAAAAGTTTTAGACAAGAAATCTCTAACATTTTTAGATAAACAAACTCTTATGCTTTGGTTTGCTTAGGCTATGCCAAAATTTGCATTGTAACACCTTTTTATGCAATAGATACTGATTCCATCATGTTGCAAGCTAGATTGAAGTGTGTTCTATGAACTTATATATTGTAGTTAAGTGAATGTATGTTCCTTGTCTATGTATGAGTTTTCTCACCTTCATAAAGAGCTTGGTAATTCCCACAGGTCATTATAAGTGCAATTTACAATTTGTTGTTTAGCTTGAAAGTGGATATATGCCCTCGCATGCTGGTTTAATAATTGATTCATGTCTTATTGTGAATTATTCATGTGGGACTGATCTTTTTGGTCTTGAATGTATCTTATAGTGTGTCTTGTGCAAAGTATAAGTGTTCCAATTACTAGTGCATCACCCCATTTACATGATTTCATATATTGTTGTATCTCCCTATCTCTTTTCCAAGCAAGTGTTAGATTAGGTATAATTTAGGTGATAGATCCAAAAGGAAGCTGACCTTCTCTAGAGGTCTGATCCATTATTAGGATACCACATCCTAGGATCAGTCCCATGTTGGACTAGATTTGAGTAGGAAGATCTAAACAATCCCCTTACTCAGCTAGGGTGCAAATCTTGAATACCAATAGTTTTGACATGCCCAATGGGACTAAGTTTCTTTGGTATAATTGAATTTTGAAGACTGAGAAGAAGAAATTGCAAAAGGAGGAGACATCTACCATCATCAAAAGTTGAATATCCTTCAAGTTGCAGAGCTCATAGCATCTTTTAGATAATGTTTTCATGCCAAAAGTTACTACAAGATCATCAAGTAAAGGTACTCCTTTTAAACACATTAAATTGCCTTCTACTTATTATAAAAAAGTAATATTCAGTAGGACAACTCCTTATCCTCAAAAGAAGTATTCATCTGTTGGTTACACTATTGTTTTGGTCCAATCTATTATCCCCATTACCTAAATTCCCTTTTCCCAAATGGCTATCAGGAATCAAGTTTTTGTTCCATTCAATAGGGGTAGTCCCCTGAATTTAGCTTAATATGATGTCATCCCTGTGTTTACCCTTAAAAGTATCCATTTCTTCTTAGGGGAATGGGATAAAACTACTACTATTGAGCATAGTCAAGACGTTGTTAACCTTTGTTCTATTCACAATGTTACTCAAGATAATGTGGCTATCAGATTACTTGTTGCCTCTTTCAAAGGAAAAGCATTACAATGGTATATGAATCTCCCTTTGACCTCCATTGCTACTTGGGATGAGTTAGGTACAACTTTAGTTAGGCAAGTTGAAGATAATTCTGACCATATATCTTTGGTTGAACAACTGACTACTATACAAAGGTACCCCCATGAGTTCATGTTTGATTTTAACCTCATATTTCAAAAAACATGGACTAAAATCCCTGCATTGGTTAGACCATCTCTAGAGTATGCATTTTTGTACTATCTAAAGGCCCTTAATTCTAATATAAGTGTCATGATATAGTCTATGGGTGGTAATACCTTACCAAATGCTTATGAACTTATAATAAGAACATAAAATAGCTTAATACAAGCTGGTAAACTTACTCTAAGGCCTCTAATGCCCATATTCCTAGAATTTCAACATGTTCATCCCCCTCAAGTTCCTTAAATCCCATCTATAACTCCTATTCCATCCCTAAAGGCCCAAGTTGTAGCTCCTTATAATCAAGCTAGTGAGATTGGAGATCTGAAAAGCATGTTACAATCTTTTGGAAATGCGATTGTTTAACTCAAAAGACAACAATACTAAGGTAGACCTTATCAACAATAAAACTAGAACACTTATTAGTCCTTCAATAACCAAAGGCCTCCTTATCAAGGTTTCAAAGATAATAGGAAACCTTACCAAAATCAAGGAGTCATAACCCAAACTAAGCCATATGCAACCCTTAATCCTAAGGTACCTTCTAGTTAAAAATCCATTATTCCTCAAAACAACTTGATGCAAGATTCAAGTTGGTAGCCTTTTAATCCAAATGACACTCAAAATTAAGATTTGGTATCACAATATATCATTATGCCACAAATGACACAGGAAGAGCTCTGTCTTCAAGGTGGTCAATATCAAGAGATGAATATGGAATCCCAAGGAGAAGCTCAACAAGTTTCAACGTAGCCTAATGATATCAAAGTTAATTAGCAATTGGATGATCATATTGCATTCAACCAATTTGGTGAAACTAGCAACACAAATGGTCAAGTTGCAACTCTTACTAGAGTTAAGAGAAGAGCAGTTGAGGAAACTCAAGATGTGAGAAATTCTTCTAATATCCATAATTTTATTTCCAAGATGTCAAATATCAAGTTTCCACTTCTATAGCACATAAGAACTAGAATGCAGAGATAGTGAAGGTTACCCAAATGCCTCTAATTAGAGAACAACTAATGGCTCTAAAGTTACAACCAAAGGCTAGTGGAGCCTTATTCAACATAATAGATCAAATGAAGAAATAAAATTTTAGCATTAGCATGTGGGATTCCCTTGATATTCTAGGGCAAAATTAAATTCTCACTCAAGAGCTTTCAGCTCTTAAAGTATCTAAAGAAGTAGTTGAAAAACAAGGAGTTATCTTGGCTAATCTAGACCAGCCTACCAAGCAACCTGATCAATAGGTACATAATATGAAAAAGGTGGACAAAACCAATGCCAAATCAAAAAAAACCCCTCCCTTTTATCTCTCTCTTATTGTTGGTGATTGTTTAGTCCATAATTGTATGGTAGATAATAGAGCTAGTAGCACTGTAATGCCCAAGCAAATTGTAGACAAGCTTATTCTTGCCTATGAGCCAAATACTAAAGGAGTATTGAAATTGGATGGATCACAAAAAAAGATAGTAGGCATAATAAAGTATCTAAAATTGACATTACATGCTTGCTCCAATGTTATCATTAGCATTCAACAAGATGTAATTGTAGTGGACTTGCTCCCTACTTTGCCATGTGTATGTCAAGGGACTTTACCTCAAAGATTGGAGGATATATGTCAGCTGATTAGACCTATTTATGTTTAATACCAGGTATGGTACCAAGGTAACAATACATTCTTAACCTATTGCAAGATTTCATTTTGAACCATATATGCCAAGTATGGTGAACACTAATTATGTTATCTCAGGCAAGGTACTAGAAACTGATGAGGTAGAAATTGAGTCACCTCTAGATGGAGTTACAGATCTATTCCTTGATGAATGGGCCTCTAATTTTCATGAGCATGATCCCTAAAATTTAATTTAATAAGGACTTGGTGTCTATTACCTTCATGAAAATGATACACCAATTCTAGCATTGATGAAAAATGATCAGCTTGGTGATGGCATGTGGCAACTATATTTTGATGGATTTAGGAACAAACATGGCATTGGAGCTAGAATGATGTTAATTTATCCATCCAATCAAAGGTATTTATCTTCTCTCAAGTTTTAGTTTGGTTATTCCAATAATGTTCCTAAATGTGAAGCATTAGTGCATGGCTTGTAATGGGCAAGAAAGATGAAGGTCAATTCCTTAAAACTTTTTGGAAATAGTGAGCTGGTAGTTCACCAAGTAAGAGGACTTAATGTATGAAAGAACCCACTACTCAGGTCCTATAAGCATAGAGTATGGGATTTATTTAAATAATTTCAAGCTTTTAATATTCAAGCCATATCAAGAAATAAGAACAAACATACGAACAGGTTGGCTACAATTGGGTCACAATTCAATACCCTAGATGATATAAAGAATGAAAAGGTTCAATCACACATCAAGGTGATTCTAAGGCCTTCTATCCTAGACAACCATGATAATTGGCAAGTATTTGAATATGATGATCAAATTGTCAAGTTCTTACAAGAGGAAGTTGAATTATTCATAAGAAATTAGGACAAGCACTTACAGTAGTATGGTGACCAGATTGTGCAATTGAAGACAAATAAGTTGCCTAAAGGGTTGGTCACCATTGAAAACATATTCAACAGAGATGATGAATTGAGAAAATAAAAATTTTATTTATCAACCAAGGAATAACACTATACAAATGTGGAGATTGCAATTGATAAGAGCTTAAAGTTGGGCAAAGTTTACACATCTTCATAGAAGGAAGCTTTTATTGAGTTATGTTCAAGTTTTGTAGATGTCTTTACATGAAAGTACAATGACCTTAAAGGATTTGATCCAAGTCTAGATCAACATACCATTGAATTAGAGGATGGGACTAGGCCAATCATACAAAGACAAAGGCCTATTAACCCAAAGCTTGAACCTTTGATGAAATTTGAGCTACATAAGTTCATTGAGTCAATTATAATATTTCAATTTAAGCACTTAACTTGGGTGGCAAACCTTGTCCCAGTATGAAAAAATAATGGTGAAATAAGATTGTGTTGACTTTCATGACTTGAACAAGGCCTCTCTCAAAGACAACTATCCATTCCTATCAATGGAGAAAATTTTACAATTAGTTTCAGAAAGGTTCTCCTTGTTGGATGGCTATAGTGGCTATAACTAGATTTTGGTCAAAGAAGAAGACTAGTTCAAAACAAACTTCACCACAAAGTGGGGTACATTTGCATACATAAAGATGCCTTTTTGTTTATCCATTGCTAGAGTAAATTTTCAAAAGGATATGGATATGGCATTTTAGGGTCTCCTTAATAAGTTTATACCTGTTTATCTAAATGATATAATAGTGTTCTCTAACAATGCAAATGAGCACATGTTTCACCTCAAATAAGTCTTTGAAAGATTCACGAAATTTGGAGTGTCTTTGAATCCAAAGAAGTGTGTTTTCTCTATTCATGAAGGTAGGCTTCTTGGACATACAATTCCAAAACATGGTACAAGCATAGATCTTGATAGGATAGACTCAATTCTTGCACTTTCCTTGCCTAAACACAAGAAATCCTTGCAAAGATTTTTAGGCAAGATTAATTTTATAAGGAGATAAATTTTAAATTTTGATACTTTAGCTAAGTCACTCATAGCCATGCTAAAGAAGGGTCAGAGTTTCAGCTGGTCCAAAGGAGTAACAAGTTTTGAAGAGATCAAGAAAGCTATAGTCAGTGCTCCTACACTCCTAAACCCTAACTTCATAAAGGATTTATTCTTATACACCTATGCTAACACTGACACAATTTCAAGTATTCTCATACATCAAAATAAAGAGACTTTAGAGCATCCAATAGCCTTCTTCAATCAAGGCTTAGAAGAATATTAAACAAGGTACTCTTTTATTGAGAAACATGTACTTCCAGTCATAAGGTCTCTTAAAAGTTTAAATACATGTCCAATAATAAGATACATTTGATGGTTACACATCCAAGTGTCAAGGATTTACTCTTGAACAAGGATATAAATGATAAAAAGGCTAGTTGGATAACCAAAGTAATGGATTACGATGTAGAGATCAAGGTCACAAAGCTAGTTAGAGGCATGAGACTTTGTGAATATCTAGCCCAAGACTTACAAGAGACTAAGGTGGTTATGGTGTCAAATAATGAAGAAGTTGCAATAGATCATACCCCATCTTTCAATTGGTTCCAAGATATGGTAAGATACTTACAAGATGGTGTTTATCCTTCTCATCTGACCCCTTCAAAGAGGAGATATTTTAGATTGTAGTGAATTCCTTTTCTTCTTGTTGATAATGTATTATTCAAAAAGGATATCATTGGCATGTTGCTAAGGTGCATAGAGCCAAGTCAAACATAAAGACTACTTGATCAATTCCATGTTGGACATGGTAGAGGACATTATTCAGTAGGGACCATAGCCCATAAGATCATGAGAGGTGGCTATTATTGGCCAAGTATATTTGGTGATTATCATGCATGGACTAGAAAATGCAAACAACATGCCATGTTTGATGGAAAGATGAAGCTTGCAACTTTACCTCTCCAACCAATTTTAGTAAACCAACCCTTTGTCCAATGGGGATTGGACTTTATTTTTCTCATTAACCCCCCTTCAAGCTCAAGACACAAGTGGATCCTAACTGCCATAAATTATTTTACTAGATGGACAGAAGCAGTAACATTAAAAGAAGCCAATGAAACCAATGTTTTGGACTTCTATGAAGGTCTGATTACCATATTTGGAGTCACTTCAACTATTATTTCTAAAAATGTTATGGCTTTTGTGGGGTCTAAGATCAGTCAGTGGGCAGTTCAACATAGTATTTTTCTTAGCACCTCATCAAATTATTACTGATAAGGTAATGGCCTTATTGAGTCCACTAACAAGAATTTGTTGAAAATCATCAAAAGGACTATTGAAGATAATAAAATATCATTTCATCTCAAATTTAAGTCAACTCTGTGGGATGATAGGATCACCTATAAAAGGTTAATAGCCAATTCTCCATACAAGCTAGTATATGATAAAGAAGCAAAAATGCCTATTTCTCTTGAATTCCCTACTTTGGAATTAATTCATCAACTTTAGATTTTTGAGAATGAGCCAATGGAAATAAGATATGTTGAGTTCATGGAGCTATAAGAGACAAGGCATCAGTCCATGTTGTCTATGGAAGCCCATCAAGCAATGGTGATGAAATCTTTTGACAAAGGAGATTTTACAAGGGGTTTTCATGAAGGAGATTTGATCCTTAAGTGGGATGAGGACAGAGCTAAGCCACAAAGGCATACACAATTTTATTCTCTCTGGAGTGGTCCATACACAGTCTCTAGTTGTAATTCTCACAATGCTTTCCAACTTACAAGGATGAATGGTAAAGAGCTTCCTATCCCAGTCAATGGGATACATCTAAAGCACTGATATTAAGGAAGCTAAGTCCGCTGTACATAGTTAGTTATTTTTGTTTTTTTATAAGTGTTGTTCTAATAAATTAATTTGTTTTTATTGTATCCCAAATAAGTGCTTTATTTGCATAGTTGTTTGATAAGTTAGTTGTCTTTGCTTTATTAGGCTAGTTTCCCTTTCAAGTTTGTTTCTTTCCCTGTATGTTGGAATTATTTGTTTTTCAATTCAAAAGGATATATTGTAGTCATGTAAATGGTTCATGTATCATGTAAATGATCCAAGATTCATAGATATGGTTTGATTTCTCAATCATAGTAGGCATGTTGCTCAGCCAAGTCGCTAAAGATGTTGACCAAATTTGGTCTACATGCCAAAAATATATGTAGTCTAAGAGTCTAGTGGAAGGAGCAGGATCCTAATTGAAGAGTGACCCAATGTCACAAGGAGTAGATAGACCTCAAGTGGGGATCATATATCTTTTGCAAATCTTTTAAAACACTTTAAGTAAGCTGAAAGTGTGATCTAATTGATCTTCAAGGGATAGGTTTACAAGGGGGATCATGAATAATTCATGGTGATATAAGAAATTTAGGGCCATGAACAAGCTTGTATGAGCCTCAAAAAATCATTCATAGCTTCAAAGATTCAATAAAAAGTCCTTAGTATAAGCCTAAGTGAGCAAGACCATCACCAAGATGTCGCACAGGAACAAACGAACTAGCATGTTTGAACATTTTCTATCTTCACTCAAAAATCCTCGCATGACCAAAAGAGCATGCATGAGTAATGTCCTTAGTGCCATTAAAAAACATGCTCTACAAATTTCATGTCTGCGTGAGCTTGCCATCTTGAGATCTAAGCCTTCAAAGTTCAGTTTATCAAGTCTAAGGAACCAAGCCATCCTCCACGTCATGAAAAAACTAGATTGGATAACTTTCTTGAGTATTTGTTATCTTCACTCAAGAACTCTAATGATCATAAGGATTACAGTGACATGAAGCTCTTCATGTCTATATTGCATCCTTCAAATTTTGTGTCCATACTTCCTAGCTCAAGTTATAAACATATAAAGATAGACTTGCAGAGTAAGACATCCACACTAACATCAAGTTTGAGCCCCATAAAGTAATCATTTAGGTTAAAATTTTCCTTAAAAGGTTTAAAGTTAATCAAGATCTAATAGTCTGCATGAGCTCGCATACTGACACATAAGATCTAATTGTGCGGATTCATCGAGTAAAGATTTGATGGTGTGCCTTTACTGACTAGAGGGGGTTTGAGATAGATTAATGATCAGCATTCAATCATACCATTGATCCAATAATACATGATTGAATGATAGTAAAGTGGGCCCCATGAAATCTATGGTGTGCATGAGCTCACACATCTTGATCTGATGATGCGTGATCAAGTCAACATGTCAAAAGGATCTTCATGGTAGGGAATTAATGGACTGCATTCATTCATACATTTAGATTAAAAGTGTGAAATAAGTCAATAATTTAGCTAATATCTATGGGACCAATGAGTATAAATATAGTTGGGCACTATCTAAATGATCTGAGTTGGCAATCAATAACCAATAAATAAAGATAAAATCCAAAGAGTTTCCATTGAAGGTCGATGAACCAGTTCTTTGACCCAAGGGAAAAAAATATTGCAAGGATCATCCCACCACCATTAAATATTGATCAAACACCATGGATTAGACATATCCATGCAAGCAATATGGTTAAGAACAATGCTTCATCGCCATTAAGGTTTAAACATGACCTCTGGTCGATAACTTAGAACTTGTCGATTCTGTTGTAGAGACATTCCATTGACATGTTCATTGATTTTAGATAGAGGATCTTCATGTATAGTAACTTCTCAGCTCTCACAAGGTTCTAGATGAAGGATAGGTGTTTTAAGACCAAATACATAGATAGAAGAAAGACTAGTGATTGTGAATCAAGGTCAAGCAGTTTGCAAGTTTTCATGGATATTGTGACTATGTGAAAACCAATAATTAGATTATTTTTCATTTATAATGGACCCATGTTCGATATTAGATCAAATACATATGTAAATGTGATCATAGAGAGGTGTTTCACCTATCACATGGTCACATTTTTGATAAACAGGGACTGATGGCCACCCAAAGCAAATGTGGCATAATTCTATCAATTCCAAGACATGATCCTCATCAACAGAGTAGATAGATAATGACATGGAGTTCCAAGAATGAGACCCAATATATGGATAAGGATAATGGAAATTCAATTCTTTTACATAATTTATTCCTTATTGATAAGGTCATGAGTCAGTATCCTCAAACTTGTGCTAATACATCATAGTTCCCTCTCTCTCTTCCTTTTTCTCTATATATGTTCCAAATTCTACCATATTTTGAGCACTCTGAAAGTTTTAGATAATAAATATCTAACATTTTTATATAAATAGACTCTTATGCTTTATTTTTCTTAGGATATGCCAAAATTTTCACTATAACACCTTTTTATGCAATAAAGGCTGAATTCCATCATTTTGCAAGCTAGATTGAAGTGTGTTCTATGAAATTATGTATTGTAGTTAAGTGAATGTATGTTCCTTGTCTATGTCTAAGTTTTCTCACCTTCATAAAGATCTTGGTAATTCCCATAGGTCATTATAAATGCAATTTACAGTTTGTTATTTAGCTTGAAAGTGGATATATGCCCTCTCATGTTGGTTTAATAATTGATTGATGCCTTATTGTGAATTATTCATGTGGGATTGATATTCTTTGGTCTTGAATGTGTATTATAGTGTGTTTTTTTTAAAAGTATAAGTGTTCCAATTACTGGTGCATCATCCCATTTACATGTTTTCATATATTATTGTATCTCTCTATCTCTTTTCCAAGCAAGTGTTAGATTAGGTGATAGATCCAAAAAGAAGATGACATTCTTTAGAGGTCTGATCCATTATTAGGATACCCACAGCCTAGGATTATTCCCATGTTGGACTAGATTGAGTAGGAAGATCTAAACAATCCCCTTACTCAACTACGGTGCAAAGCTAGAACACCAACAGATACATAATACGACTCAACATTTTATAAGGTTAAATAGCACAATGATGCAATTTATAAGGCAATATACTTGTAGACACCTAAAAATGGCCCCCAAGCATTTATTATCCATAATATTACATGATTTTAAGATGTTTATGTATATGTCAATTATTGGTCCCAATTATGCATTATTGATGTGTTTTGTTGACTTATGATGGTTTCTAGCCGTTCTTTCAATCCCTTCCAACTGTCATATTCTCTCCTTCAATTTTTTGCCTTTTTAATCTCCTATATGGAACATGTACCAACATTATAAACACCATGTAATGTGAGCGTACACTCCTAATAAATTTGAGTGGCCTCTTGTGGCTAAAATGCACTCACTTTCTTTGTCTCTTCTTTTCCACTTTATGATCATTTGATCTATGTCTACGTGTCAATAGGGTCCTTATTTGAATTCAATTTTTGTTATAAATACACAAAAATTGTAATTCATTTAGATAGATTATATCTATCTATCATTCACATTAATTTATTAAGTACTTGGAAGCATTCCAAAAAAGATCAAGTATTCATTAGAGCATTCAATGAAACATACAAGTGTATCTTTAGACACGCACCATAAGACACTAGTTTCCATGCTATTGAAACTTCTCTACTTATTGATGTTTTTTATTTTATATATTGTTACTATCTATGATCTAACAAATATAAATATAGTTCAACTATTATCTATTTTAACATAAATCCTAAAATATATTTTATTTTCCTTAAGTTTTTAGATATTGCTGACCAATTAGGGAAAGAAAAAGAACTATGTTTTACAGATGATCAAAGTGAACGATCAAGCAACCGAGACAATATTTAGAGATCATAATTAAGTGAGCATAGTCATCAAACTATTTTAGACAACACTTTTGTATAAAATTACAATACGTGGTCTAGATTGTTCAAAGCATAAGTGTATGGTCCAAACAATCTTTTGTGATCATTATCAATTTTTTGAAGTAGCTTTATGTTACCTCTAAGCACACATTTCCATTGTTACCTTTTGAATATTTCTACCAGATCACAAAATAAAATTAGATAAACTTGAACCCTATTTTTATGTATCACACTTATCAATTTGGAATTACTTAATTAGGCTTGATTATTTTTTTATGCATACTATTTAGACTGTTTAAAATTATTTGGATATTTTTGTTGCAATTTAACTGAAATATATTTATCCATATTATATTTTTGTAAACCCCCATTGTCTTGCATGAAACCTTAGGGTTAGATAGTCTATGACAAATCTAAATTTATCTAATTTTTCTAGGTTTTATTTAATCACATGCTCTTATATATAATAACTATGTAGCTTCCTTATATTTGATTCCAAACACTAGGTTAATTTTTCTATAAAAAAATCAAACCCTAGGGTACTTGTATGCGTGTATGTTCCATTTTTTATTTATGCCATAAAAATGATCAGATTTAAAGATCCAAGTAGAAGAGTGTTAGGATTAATTGATAACCCATTGAATTTATTGAAATTCTTTTGGTTAATTTTATATATTGCTTGAAAAAAATGGAATCTGAAAAGATAACTATTGTCACTTACAAATTTGTAATTTATATTGGAAATGGTGGGAACGACTTGTCTTTGAATGATAATGTTGTGAATGGATCTAAAATTTAATGTATGTGAAGTAGATCATGATCAAACAACATGCATACATGAACAAGAAAGAGTAAAAAACCATTGCACATTTTAGGAAATATATCCTAGAACACCCTCATGAAATAGTTAAATCAATGAAAGTATTGGAATGAGTTGTAAGTCAAAGTGTAGATGTGATCCAAGAGTCCAAGATAGGGTTAAAATTGAAGAAATATTCTTGAAGGTGGATAATGGATATATGAGTGCTCACAATGCTAATTATTTTTCAAGTTTTATAGACCATTTGTCAAAGCATATTGATCAACTAAATGTTATACGTAATGTCATTCAAGAGATGTAACTTATGTCTTCTAATTTAGTCATTTATCAAAATTATTATAAATCTACCAATGCTCAAGTTTCTATTTCTTTTAATTTTCAATGAAAGTATTGGAATGAGTTGTAAGTCAAAGTGTAGATGTGATCCAAGAGTCCAAGGTAGGGTTATAATTGAAGAAATATTCTTGAAGGTGGATAATGGATATATGAGTGCTCGCAATGCTAATTCTTTTTCAAGTTTTATAGACCATTTGTCAAAGCATATTGATCAACTAAATGTTCTACGTAATGTCATTCAAGAGATGTAACTTATGTCTTCTCATTTAGTCATTTATCAAAATTATTATAAATCTACCAATTCTCAAGTTTCTGTTTCTTTTAATTTTATTACTATTACTCCACATGCTTCTCTTACTTCTCAAAATTCTATGGTTTCTCAACATGTTCCCATTGTTTTACAAGTTCTTCAAAATTATCAAAATGTTTCAATTACTTATTGAGTTCTTCAAAGGTATTAACATTTTTTTAAGATCCCTCTTGTTCAACCATATATTTATTATAATGCTTCTTAAATTTTTTCCCAAGTTTCTAATCCTTCTAATTTGTAATATTATTCTATCCCTAATTATGTTACTTCTACTTATATTCCAAATTATGAATTGACTCCATGATGCATACATTGTATATATTAAAAATTAAATTTAAAAAACTCTTTCTCAATGTTATCAAAAGCTAATTACATTGTGTATATATTCTTCCAAACCCCTTGGCATATGAAATATTTGCATATTTATTTCCAATTATAGATGTTTTTGCTCCAAAATTTGAATTGTTCAATGAAAACATATATGTTTTTCATCATATTAGAGCCTTTTATGTCTCTTGTCAATAATTTGAACATGATGATAGATTATTTAACTAAGATTTGTTGAGGATCTTGAAAGATTTTATATTTGAATGGCTCTATGTTTTATCGTATGGATCAATACATTATTTTACAACCTTAGTTGATGATTTCTTGGCCCATTTTAAAATTAATATTGGTATGAATGTTACATATGCAAAATTTTCCTAATTCAAAAAAAATATCAAATGGAAATATTAGTGAGTATATGTTTTTATTTAAGACTATGGTTACCAAGATGAGTTATCAACCACTAGATAGTAAGCTTCAAAGTAAATTTTTCAATAGTTTGCTTTGAATTATCAAGGATAAATTGGCCTTCAAGACTTATAACTTTTTTAATGGAATTTTTCAAATTGTTAGAGACCAAGATCAAGGGTTTAGATGCAAATTGACTTAATTATGGGTCTAATGCTCAAAATTTTAATTGTATCAAGTTACAAAAGAAGATAAACTTTAAATCTAGAATCAATGAGAATGGATTTCAAACCAATAATGAGGTTAAGAATTCAATCAATGATTTATAAAAACTATTTGCAAAGCTTGTATTACTTCAACAAAGTGAGTGTAGGCAATTCATTACTACTATGCTAAGTGAAAGTCCACAAAATATTTTTAAGAGATTTTTTGAGTGTAACATGTTTTTTTTTTCCTGCAATGAGATAATTTGATCATTCAAGAGCATTGCCTAAGAAGTATGATGCAAATGCATATTATGATTATCATAGATTCCCAAGGTTTTCTTTCAATACATGAATCAATTTGAAACATAAGATACTCCATATCATTGACAATAATCAAATTCAAGTAGGGGGAACAAACAAAACTTTGGATGAATAAGTGGCTCAACCAAATTAACACTTGGAAATTTTGACCAACCGTCTTCTAAATCATAAAAGCTAGGTGATTTTATATGATAAATAGACACAATAAAATAGAAGCACCAAAAGTTTCTAAAGATCATCACTTGATGGTTTTATTGGTGTGGTGAGTTCAATTAGGAAAAATAAGGCACTACAATGAGATTATAAGTGATAGCTCGTGTGATGGACCTATATTCATAAGAACTTCCTTAGGTAGACATGAAAATGATGAAATAATGGTTCATAACGGTTCAAGATTGAATATTTACACTTAGGAATCTATCTATAGTCTTAGATTTACAAAAACAAATTAGCATATACTCCAGCAATTAATATGGGATATGAGATTGTAGTTAGAGAGTCTATTGGTTGTATTATTATGACTATTATAGTGGGTTCTAATATGGTTAAAATATTATTTCATGCAACATTCAATAATGGATATTATGATTCTTTTCTTAGTGGACCATGAATACATCAAATGAAAAAAAAATCATATACTCTCCATTAATGTTTAAAGTTTATACACAAAGAACAAGTTATTACAATCAAGAGGCATATCAACCTTCCAAAAAAAAATTGAGAACATTAGGTACAAATACATAAATCTATTCCAACAAGAGTGTGTCTATCAAAACCTATACTTAATACACAACAAGAAGATATCATAAAGGATCCAATAATTCAAGATAATATCAATGTGAAGGCTCAATGGAGGAAGATGATGAAGTTGATAAAAATGAGGATGACAAATTTTTATCATTCCTTGATCATGGGTGCCTCGACACACTAATTTGGCTCCTAATAATACTCATACTTCAACTTATATATCTTCTAATGATTATTGTAACTCGATTGATTATGATGATATTATATGTTAACTTTAATTACTAATGGTTTATGCTTGTAACTAAACACTCTCTATTTTACTTTCATTTTAACTTAATGTTTCTTCATATTATGTCTTTACTTCTCTAACTGACTTATTAATAATAAAGACTCAACTCTTTTATTCCACCCACTTGGGGTATTTTTTGTTATCATGGTTTCTACGTCTTCTACATGTTCCTCTATTTCCCCTTATAGTATTTACCATGATTTCACTTTATACTAGGTTTTTTAACTTGATTTTATTATGTATCCATGTGTCACTAGACTTTGCCATCTCGTTTCACATTTTTGTCTCTTGCCCAATTATTATGTTCCTCTCTAAGCTTTTTCATTCAAAATGTCTTTACCCAATTTTGAATTTTGGCTTATAATGGTTCTTCTATTCTTCCCAAATTACCTTTTCCTAGTGATTTTATATTATTTATCACCCTAATCATGTTTATATTTTCTCATTCCTAAAGCCTATGATAACTTATAAATGTTAGTGGTACATTTATTTTGGCCATAGGATGATACTCCAATGAACTCTGATAGAAATTATGGATGAGTAAAGATCCATGCTTGTTTCTTGTTTCTTATATATTATTTATTTTCTAATTTTCTCTGATTGGTTGTAACCATCTTTAGTAATTGTGGTGTATACTTTGCATGATTTACATCCTTTATAGACTATAAACCTTGTTATAATGTAGCGGTCCTAGTGGGTGGTTTCATGTCCATATCGATGGTTTTTACCCTTAGTTTTATACCCACAATATTATATGGATGGTTTCTAAGCCCATGGTTTTATACCTATTGTAATGTAATAATTCCTGGCAGTGATGATCCTATATATACACAAACATGGATTAGGGTTAAAAAGTTTAATAATAAATATCTTATAATATTATGAATAATTGAGTTAATATAAAAAGTGAGTGTTATTTTGTTTGGTTTTTCCCCAAAATGTTTTCCAAAGTTTAAAATCTTATGTATATTACAAATGTGTTATTTTTCTTCTATGTTATATTTTAAGATTAAATTATTATTGCTTCTCCTACATAGGTTTATTTTTATTATTTTTATCTTCACCATTTCTTACATATTTGTCATAAGATACAATTATTGTATTATGTCTTTTGATATTGTGGTGTAATTATATTTTTAATTGATGATTGCATTGGTACATAAACACTATGTGAGAGTATTGTAGATAATAAAATAGGATATTAAATACTTGGCAATGTCAGTCTTGGCTCGCATTCACTTTACATGACTTATGCATACATATATGGCTCTTACACACCCTTATTTCATATCTACATGTTTTTCATGGGTGTGACCATTTTGATTTACTTATTAGTCACCTACAAGAATTCCATAGTTTATACCTAACCTATTAAAAATAATATTCATACAGTCTCCATATCATCATAACAATATTATTACCTTTCACACAAATCTGCTAGACTCACATGCTTATGGAAATCTAGAAGCCTCTAAGCTTGACAAACTCATCCCGTACCTAACAATGGTCAATTTTTAAATTCAAAATAATATTTATGGTTTAGCCCATACATTTTGCGTGTTAGTGTCATGAGAAAGTACCCAAAGAGTCTAATATAAATTCACAATAGGTCTAAGCATATTCCTTATCTAGTAAGCATTTATCACTCATAATAAATCACTTATACATTGAGATGAACATCCCTAAACAATGCAAATCTACAAAACACTCAAAGGAGTAGGTCATTGATATGTCTAAAACAATTCAATCTAATCCAAGGTTATCATTTTCTAAGAGTTGAAAGCTAGATCATAGGTTGCATTCATTAAATGAGAACTATTGCACACATACACCTAATAGGGAGAACTACGTGTGGTTTTAATTCCCTCTTTGGAGTATTGGATATATAGGCAGAGCTCAACCATTCATTGGGGAGTGGTTGGAGTCAACTAAACCCATCATTATTTGCCTTTTTTATGCCTAAAACCTAGTGACAAAAGTGGACATAGTGTTTCAAATATAAAGAAATAGGTTTTTGGATATTGTGCACACAACTGGACTTTAATATCACACACAAATGGATTAAAATTAGGTGAAATAGCCTATACTGATACAAAGAGGCACTATACACACACATAAATCTCATAGAGGACAAATTATAATACTTTTTTATAGCATCTAGAGACTAAAGAATTTGTTTAGGTGCATCCAAATACCCAATTCCTGATTTGAGTGACTCTTGATCCAATTTCTAGTCTTTTCTTCCACCTACATTCAATCTTAGACTTGCACAATATAGCAACACACTAATATATAAATCCCTTAGGTTTTTTCTATATAGATCAAATGTAATTACTCAAATCATATTCTTCTTTTTACATTCTGATTCATGTATTATCGCTATACTTTTTATAATATGAATTAGTTCAAAGTTATATCTTATTAGACTACATAAATCCAAAATAAGGTAAAACAAGTACACAATTGATGTTCATAACATGTGCTTATATAGAGTGATCTTATTTCATTATTATTCATATATTATACTAATGATATTATCGAGTAGATGAAGGATTCATTTTCAATGGTTTCAATGTTCATTATTATAGCTTCACATTAGGTTAGAGGCATGTTTCATGTTTGCTTGGGGGAAACTTTGGGGGTATTATGGGGCATCTTTGTGTTCCAATTCAAGATAAATGTTCATTAATTATTCTTATGCTACTATGAATTCACATGATATAATTCTTTATATCTATGATATGTATTCTCTTTGGTTTAATATACCTTATTTGCTTTGTATGTTTTCATGTGCCTAGTGTGTCATAAACTACTTTATGTGTTTTATGTGCTTCACATGATTTTTATTACTTGGTGTGAATTTTTAGGTCTCTGATTTACATTACATGTGATATTATGCTTCCTATATGCTCTATGTCCCATCATAGTGCTTGTTCTAATCCTTCTTAAAATGAATTCTTTGTGTTTAATCATATGTTTGACATGACTTTTCTCATGATTGATGTGTTTATATTGTGTTTGATATGTCTTCCATACACTTGAAGTGACTTCACTATCTTATGTCCCTTCTATGTGTTTGATGTAACTTCACTTTATTATGTGTAGTTCTACGTGCTTGGCATGACTCTAATATTTGAAGTGTTTTTTCTATGTTTGGTTATATATGTGACATGCTTTTTTAATGATCATATACCTGATGTAACTTTAGTTTTTTTACTATTTTCTTTGAGCCTTGTAATATAGTTGACATGTCTTGTGTTATGACTATCTTACTTAGGTGTTTGGTGTGTTTTATGGTGCTATGATATATATCATGTGCAATGTCTTAACCACAACTTGCATACATTTCCATGATCCATATCATGCATACTATTTTACTTATTTTGGATTTAAGTGGGATCTAAATAATTTAAAACTAGGGATAATTCATATTATGTAAATGACATTAATGACATACAAACTAAATTGAAAAAGAGATAAATTGATATTGCACTTAAGTCACTTTGAAATTGGCAAGCAATAGGAGAGATATGCACTCAAATTTATTTTATATTCTATCACTCGCAATAGTTGTCACTAATTCTAAAAATGTTCTATGTATGCTTTATCACTACTTAGATTAAAAAAATAATGGCTCAAACTGTACCTGAATGTTGTCGATAGATTATGATCCCTATGGTTGCCGATACTGTCTTGGCATTGTTGATATTTTCACTATGTTTTGTGTAGGTATGTAACTCCTCAAAACCCTACACCTATGTTTGTAGATGCTTCCTATATATACACTTGCCTTCATTCATGTGTGCTAATCTCTATTTTCCTTCTTCTTTCGTCCAAAACCAAGTTGTGCTTTTGACTATAAGATGACTCTTGAAAAAAGGGTTAGTATTTTGGGTTGGACAACCCCAACCACTCCCTTCTAAGTGAGTAAGTGTTTCCAACATTCCAATACTAAAAAAAGGTTTAAACCACACATAGTTTTCCCACTTGTGTGTGTGTGTGTGTGTGTGTGTGTGTGTGTGTGTGTGTGTGTGTGTGTGTGTGTGTGTGTGTGTGTGTGTGTGTGTGTGTGTGTGTGCAACATCTTTATCCATCTAGAATGCAATGTAATGTTTAGCTTTCGACACTTGGCACCATACAAATTTGACTTTCTTGTGTACTCAGACTTGGCTCTAGGGCTACTCCTTTGTTGGGTTTTCATATATGTATGTCTTTGTGATAATGTCTCAAGCAAGTGCTAAAGGATTTCTCAAGATTTCAAGTGATTCTTAATGTGATCATTAGATTATCCCATTATGACTAAGTGAATGATAACATTATGATTGATTTGATTTTATAGTTGACTCTTTGTTATTTTTTGCTATGACCAACCCACGAAATGTGTCTAGAGACTTCCCATTTTAAAAAATAGTTTTTGGATGCTCATGGACATTTCTAATAGAGAAAAACACCTGCAGTAACTACAATTATCCAATCATTACCGATACTATCTTGGTAGTAAAAATCATTGATTTGAAATATGGAGAAGGTCTGTGTAGGATCCTAGAAGTTTCTTATACATATTATGCTGATACTAAATAAGTGTATATGAAAATAATGTTGGCCAACAGGTGGATAGACATATAGAGGGAAAGTGTGCATAAGATTCAAATATATATGCAATGTCCAAGTATGTCAAAGTGGCTAAAGTTGATATTTCAAAAGTGTCTAATATAGAGTTTAGGTGTCTACACATCCATGGGGTGAGGGGGGAGAGGGGGAGGGGGCAAGGATCTCATACTCATTATTTGCATCATTATATATTACGATGATGGTGCTATATTGTCCATATCTTAACCCCACATGAGACATCCTCTCTGATCTTATATTGATTATATCTTGAGCCCATATGGAACATATTAATATTGCTCTTACATTGCTTATATTATAGGCCCATGTGGAGAAACTTGTTCATAACATACATGCTACCAAGACTATATCTTTCTACATTATACACCAATAATTTTATTTTAATCTTACACATGGTGAATTTAACTCCTTTATTTTGAGATATAATATTCAAAAGTTCATTCCAAATCTCAAAAGGGGGTGAAGTATTCTACTCATCATATTTATATTCATATTATTGGGACATGTGCATTACTACATCAACATTTTGTTAACTCATATTTTATTCAATTTCTCTTATAAAAGAGGTACTTATATTACTTTAGCTACTCCCATAAAAAGATGTACTCACAACATTATTTGGTTTTTTTATTACTTTTATCATTAATAATTATATTCAAAATTCCATGTGAGGCTTCTATACAAGTGTGTAGGCCTAAATTTGATAATGTGCCTAAATCAATGTTATTTCTTACTAAAATTAAGAATATCCTTTTCAGTGATTTAAATTTCAACAAATTATTATATGGCACTTATCCTTATATATGTAGAAAAACAAATAATGTTTTGATAGGTTCAAATAATTAGACTTTGTTTCAGAATTCCAAAAAATAAAAAATTGTATCTAAATGTCATTTTTTATTTTGACAAGCATGCACACACACATTAAAGTGGAGAATAATATAAGTACCTAAAAATATTTCTTAGGTATTTATTATTTATTAAGTTGCATGATTTTATGATGTTTGTATATTTTTTGATTATTAGTCCAGGTTAAGTATTATTGTTGTGTTTATCAACTTCTAATGATTTATAACCCTTCTTTTAGCCCTTCTAGTTGTCATATTCTCTCGCTCCAATTCATTATTATTTTTTATCTCCTATATGAAATGTGGGCTAACGTTCCAAATAGTCTAGAGCATCTGGGCCCTTACGATTAGAGTGCACTTGAATGCTTTGTCTTGCCTTTTCGCCTTATGACCATTGAGGTCGGTTTGCGTACCACTATGGTCATAATTTGAATTCAATTTGTCTATAAATACCAAAGCATTGTAGTTCATTTAGACACACAAATATCTATATATCATTCACAATAATTTATTGAGCACTTGCAAGAATTATAGAGAAGATCAAACGTTCATTGAAGCACAAAATTTTATGTATAAACACATACCACAAGACATTAGTTTCCATGTTATTAGAGTTCCTCTAATTATCGAGGTTTTTTGTTTTCACCATTATTACTGTCTAGGGGTTTGATGAATATCTAAATAGTTCAACTATTCTTTGGTTTAATGCATGCCCTGAAACATATTTTTTACTTACGTTTTTATAAATTGTTCATCAATTAGGACAAGAAAAATAATTTTATTTTTCAAGTGATTAAAACAAAAGATCATGAAATTAAAGTTTTTGGAGGTCAGAACTAGGAGAATGCAATTGTCAAATCATCTTGGACATGTTATCACTTTTGTCTAGAATAATAGTGTATGATTTACTCTGTTAAAAATATGAATATACAATGTAAACAAATTTCTTTGATCGTCATCAAATTTTCAAATTAATTTTTTATCATTTCTAAACATACATTTATATTATCACCATCTAACAACTACAATTAAAATATGAGATAAAATAAAATAAACTTAAACCCTATATATTTTTTATACTTCTAAATTTTAAATTAATTAAATATTATTTTTCATTATTAAAAGTAACTGTTTATTTATGTTCTAATTCAATTGAAATTCATTGATTCATATTGCAATGGCACGCCTAGTTAATTTATTGCCAAGCATTTTAGAACCTTAAAGAAGAAGGTACAAAAATATCTTGGGGTTTGGCTGCATTATAGCTTAAGCTACAAAGATATGAGTGATGGCGAATAAAAGTATTAGAAAGGAGATGGGGACAAGGTCGACTTTCGAATAATTAATTATATTTACAATACAATTAATGTTTTAACTCAAAAGATACCAAATGGATTTATGTACATCAATGCATTTATGGTTTATTTAATTGAGGGTCACTTTATGATTTCAAATCTTTGCCCGTATTTATAAAACTCAAACTCACCATGATTTAACATCGTTGTCAAAAGGTCAATTGACTACAGTTTAATGTCGCTGTCTAACATTTTATTCCACACCACTCTTTGAAATATGGAGAGTTCCCGTTCCCGTATTAGGAATAGGACCTTACGAAGGGGGCCTCAATTTGATGGCCGTATAGTTATATTTTTTAGTTGTAAAATATAATCAAATTTTTATAGGATGCTTTATTAAATGAAAGCTAAAATTTTAGATATAAAGTTAAAATTATGAAAAATATATGTATATTTTTTAATATTTTATTTTTTTACTATAAATTATTTTAATATTTGAAAGGTAATGTTGAATAAATAACAACCATTAAAGAAATGTATGATAGGTAGGATTGATAGTTAAATTTAGAGTTTAATCTTAGATTGGAAGGATACACTTTATTTGAAGAGATTGAAACCCAAAATTGAAAAAAAATAAAATTTTGATATTTAATTATGAAATATTTGTAATAATTTTTTTTGAAAACACAAATAGTAGGTTAATATAAAATGTCTATGAAACTTTAAATATGAAATCTGAAATTCAAAATTCGAATTTGGAAACCTGAAATTTGAAATCCCCAAACTTAAAAATGTAAAAAAGAAGAAAAATCCAACAAAAAGGAAAATGAAAGGCCTTTTTAAAATCCATGATACTAAGAACTTTGTATAAAGCTTGCAAGTGCCTTACTATAGATGGGCCAACCCCAAGGGCATAAATATAGATAGGCCCTCAATTGATAAAGACCCTATATATCTATCTAGTCAATCGAGTGCTCCATATATAGATAGGAAACTAAATGCGCTCACCCCTTGCCTTCCTCTCGATGGATAAAATAGTCAACTACATCGCAAAATTATTAGTTACAATATATAAGATCACCTCATAGGCCTAGTAAAAAATAGGCACCTAACTATACTTTAAATATAAAGTTTACATACCTTAACCTGTACAAGATTTGAACTTGTGACATGGATTTAACTCGAACAAGTTATTCATCATTAGAACAAATCGAAACCACTAAAAAATACAAAAAACTTGAAACTTCGAAGCCTAGAAAATGAAAGTCTTGAACTTAGAACCCCTAAAACCTTAAAACCTAAAACTTAGAACCCAAAAACATAGAAACCTAAGAAAACTCAAACTTAAAAATCATGAGCCCAAAAACTCCTCAAAAAAGAAGGTATTATGATATAAAGTGCTCCCAATCCTAAACCATGAACTTTGAAAGCCCCAAACCTAAAAAACTTGAAAATGAAACTAATGGTCATGTACTTGGAACTGAAAAATCATAAAACTTAAACCCTTTAAACCCCAAAAATTGTAATAGGAAATCGAAACTTGAAACCTATAAAAAATTTGAAAGTCAAAAATAAAACTCAAAATCCAAACCAGAAATCAAAAATCTGAAACCTAAAAATTATAAATCTAAAAACCCTAAAACCAAATACTGAATCTTAGAAATCTCAAAATCCAAAATTTTGAGAACATGAACAATAAATTGATATAAAACACTTTTGAAACTTAAAATTTGAAACCAAAAACCTAAAAAATGAAACTTGAAAAACAAAAGCCATGAAATCTAAAAGCCCTAAACATGAAAACTTTGAAACCTTAAAATTTTGAATTCTTTGAGAATCTCAAAACTCAAAACTTAAAACCTTAAAATATGGAAATATAAAAACTCAAAATCAGAAAATTTCAATTCGAAAAATCTCAAACCTATAAACTCTAAAAACATGAAAAATAGATTGATATAAAATATCCTTAAAACTTGAAACCTAAAATTTGAAATTCAAAAACCTAAAAATTTGAGCCCATAAAACTATAAAACTTGAACCTTAGAAAAACCAAAACTCAATAATTTAAAAAGCTCAATCCCCAAAAATTTGAGTCCAAAAAACTCAATTGATATTAAACGTGACTATCTTATTTAAAACTTAAAACTCGAAATTACTTTTAGAATCATATTATATTGATAGAAAAATAATGTTGACCGTTTAAAAATCTACTTAATAATTAATATATTAATATTTTTAATTTATATGATATCTTTAAAAAAATTGTTAGACCATTTTAAAAGTAACTTAATAATAATTATTGTTAATACACATGTCACCCATGACACATGCTTGTTATTTTTTAAAATATGTTTATTGTATGTTATTTATGACATGCATATTATTTTTTCAATATGTATTTTACTTTAGTAATTATTTTATTAGATTTATAAATTAAATTGAATTGATTATTATTCGTTTAATTATAAATATATGTAGACACTTTAACCTAGTTACGAATATTTAATCATGTTAATTTTGACTTTTTTTATTTTAGTTAATTTGTGTATTTAATTAAGATCTATTTTATCACTTCACATTATCTCTATCTAACACCTACAAGAATATTTTAACAGCTAAAAAAACTCATAAATATATGTTTAAATAGATCTAGACCCAAAAGTTACATGCTTCCTGAAGGGACAATAATGTTTAGTAGGGTCAAGAGTGTTAGACATTTTGGACCCTTATGGGATGTTTCTACCCTTGGTCTTCTAATGGTCAAAATTTGAAATTAAACCTTATCTTACTTTGTCATACATTTTTTTAGGTTTCCTAGCATGTGGCTCCCTTTTAGATTATTATAAAGGCACACTTAAGTCATTTATTGCATTATTTGGCAATTTCAATATAGAGGTATACTTACATTATTGCATATTGAGAAAAATTTCCCTATCCTTTCCAATTTTGATTCTATCAATCATTTCAAACAGTCCTTAGTCAAGTCAAGAGCCTATTTTATTTAGCCCAAAATAAAGTAAGATCAAGTATCCATTTCATCCCTAAATTCATTTATATAGTTAAAGGAGCAAAATTATACAAAACATTTTAATTGGGAGAACTACGTGGGATTGAATTATTTCGTTGGAGTATTGGATATGTAGATAACGTTCAATCATCATGAGGGTGATTGGGGTTAGTTTAACCCAATTACGCTCCACATTTTTCTATTTGTAAGTTTTCAATCATTGTAAGCCCTATTAGGGTTTCAACCTTTCAAAAGTTATTTTCAGGGCTTTCACACACTTTCAAAAATTAAATATGCACATACAAACCTAATTCAAGACGTTGTAGACAATCATGACCTCATTTTTATATTTTTTGTAAAAGGTCAAAAACGTCTAGTTCAAGTTAAGAGTGGTGGTCGATCCTAACCCAGAATGGATGCTCTTGACCTTCTTCATTTTTAGTTCTAACTTCTAGGTACTTATAGTCACAGTTCTGAATTTTATGTTGCAATTGTCTATTAGTTTACATAGTGAAATATCAGATAAAAATAACTCAGTTATGGTCTTTCATTGCATATTTATCCTTCATTCAATCATTTTTACTTTCTTGAATTCAATCTTTTACTTAAATTCTGCTTGTCAAAAGTCCATTTAAAATATTTTGATTTATTTTATTTAGTTTATACTAATTAGGGTTAGTTCATCTTTTAATCTAAAAGTAGACAAAACAATCAAACATTAATTTTAATTAGGGAACACCTTCAGTGTAAATAGTTTTAGAAATGATAGAACTTTGGAACAAAAATACATTTACTTCTTTTCTACTTGCACATGTCTAAAAATGTCCATTGGTCTTTATTTAGTTTTATTTTACGAATGTTGGTGCATTTGTCTATGTATAGGTATTTGGTTCAACATGGATAATATTGGTTTTCTTGTATACCTAAGTTGAATTAATGGTGAAAAACTTATACTTTTAAAAAGGAGGTCACAAGTTAGAATCCTATAAGGAGTAGGGTATGTACACCTCATATTTGAAGCACAATGAGGTGCCTCCTAAATATTTGGGTGGTCTCATATGCTATTAGTTATGTTATACACCTAGGCAAGACATGTGACATCATAGACCTTAAAAATACATTTTCTTTCCTTTTATTTCATACTTACAATATTTCAAGATCCTCATCCCTTATTGTATCATAGGCTTATCTCATTATTTCAGTCCTCTTTAAGTTAGGTGTCCCTGTCTTCCTATTTTCTCCCCTTTTAGGATCTAGCCATTAGAATTCAGCATGGGCCCCAAAAATGTTGAATTTGAAATCAAAATCACTTATAAATAAATAAGTGTTATAGTTTATTCAATCAATCATGCAATCATTAGAATATTTATCATTGCTTTAGTTAATATTCTATTGTGGAACACTTTTGGTGCATAAGTTAAATTTATTTTTATTAATTTTTTTAATTTATTGACATATTTATTCCAATCTAAATGGTCTAACTATTTTATGGCACTAATTCATAGAGTAGCCCAAACCCTAACATAAGCCCCAAAACTTTGTTTTACTCAAAAATCTCAATCATGCAAAATTAACTAATTACAAGAAAACATGCGTCACACTACATGAATTTAAAAAAACACAGTAGAGACAAATTTATAATAAAATATAAATGAGATGAGGTCTTTTTATATATCATATTTCTCTACATATTTGATTGAATAATTAATTAAACATTATTTATTATATTTTTTATGTTTAATTAAAGATACTTCATTTATGATTCTACATTTCAATGAATTCATTTTATACATACTTTTTAAGCATTTATATTGAGGTGTATTTCCATAGTTTATCTAAATTAAGGTATAATTTTATTTCATTGTTTTATATTTGAATTTATAATTTTATTTTATGTTTGATTTGTTTGATCTCAAATTTTAGGTCATTTCAATTTTAAAATTTTTATCAAATTCTAATTTGTTTGAAATCATGTAGTATCTATGTTTGTATAGCTAATTTCAATACAAATTTTCAAAATTAATTATATTTTAGATTTTAATTAGAAGAAATGCTAGGATTAATTAAGATGAATTCACGTTATCAAAAAACCTCTTATTATATTTTAAATATAATTGAAAAATAAAATAGAAAACAAAAATGTGCCAAATGCTTTTAAAATCAAAAGTTTTTTAAACAAATATTACAAATGTGAAAGATGTGCCTTTTGAAGAAGATTATTTTGATCATGACAGATCTTTGAATATTATGGCTAATGAAAATGTTGATATTAGTCTAAATGCTTTTCAAAGTGTTAGTGAATCAATATCAAATTTAAAATGTTTATTTTAGGCAATCCAAAAAAAAAAAATGCAAGAATGATGATTATCTTAAATGAAGTTGTATGTTCTCATAATGTCACAATTTTTTTAATCATTTATAATTCTATTATTTCTAAAATCACTTATAATCCTTTTATTTCCCGCAATTCTTCAAATCCTTTAATTTTTCAACCCTCCAATTTCTTAGAAAATTAATTCTCAAAAATTGTAAATTTATTTTAATCCTCTTATACTTACTATGACTTATGATAACCTTTCACTTACCATTCTTATAATTTCTCACCACAATATTCACCTCTAATCCAATATTCATTTTTATCCCCACATATTCCATCTCCTCATTCACCTCAAAACATTATATTCTATAAAACTTTATATTTTTATAATACTTGTAGATATTCAAATATGGGTGACATAGTTATCTAAAGGCTTTGGGTTCATCCCATATAAGTCCTAAGGTCGATTCTCACTACTTGGATTTTTAAAGCTATCTGATATGTGTGGGTCCTATCAATAACCTCCAAAGGATTAGTCTCGCCTCTGCTTGCCCTAATTAAAGTTGTTGGGTGGAGTTGTAGTGTCCCAATTAGGATTGGGGATACCTCTAGATTAAAAAAAAATTGGTCACAAAAAATTGATAAAGTCAGTTTTGACCCACATTTACCTTAATTGACTTGAACACTTAAATTGGTCCTATTTCATAACCTCACTTTATTCTAAGTACTTATATGGATTGATCCCTTCTAAATTGTTGTTTTATATCTACAAAAATATTATTAATATTTAAAAATTCCTTTAAGCATGTATAGACATTTTAAATTTTTTTAAGGTCAAATATTACCCTTCCCAGGTCAAAATCAACTCACATAGATTAGGATCATCAATAGATCCTTACCTTTATGAGTCGATCTTTTCATTTTCTAAATAATGACTCTTTTTCAATTTTAAACTCTTTCTTACATGTTAGTCTTTATTTTTAGGATAGATAGCATGAGGTTTCATTCCTTTAGATTACTGTAAAGGCACATTTAAGCCACTTATTCTAATAATTTATAAATTTAATTATTCAGGGACACTCGTACTATTGCACATTGAGAAAAGATTTCCTATTCTTTCCAAATTCAATTTTATTTACTTGAATCATCCCTTATCCAAGTTATGAGCCTATTTTATCTGAGTCAAGAAAAATATTATAAAATATTCAAGTCATCTCTAAATACATACATGCAACAAAAGAGAACTATCACAATAAGTACTCGAGGTGGGATAACTATGTGAGGCTTAATTTCCTCTTTAGATTACTCTAGATACATATGAAGTGTTCAATCATCATGTGGTGATTGGGCTTAGCTCAGTCCATTACACTCTTCCCTTTCTTTTTATATCTTTTCAACTATCACAAGTCCTAGTGGGGTTTCAATATTGAAAAGGTCATTTGTAGATCATCCAAATGAAATTGAAGGTCTAAATTCCACATACAATCACATTTCAAATAGGTGCAGGTGACTGTACCATTTGCTTTTTATTTCATAGGGGTCAAGGGTGATAGTTGATCTTGACTGTTTCTAATTGATTCTGACCCAAAATAGTGAAAACTAATATTTCAGTTACATGTGCATAATCAAGCATGGGTTGATTATTTCTAGCCATCTTTTAGTCACATATAGGAAACCTAATATGCAATAATCAACTAAGTATTTTTTTCCACTTTATATTTTTAACAGTTAGCTTCTTTCATTCATTCAAACTTTGTCCATTTCAATACTCTACTTTCACTTTGTTAGTTACAAGTCATATTCAACATTTTCTACCCTTCAATTCATTTTATCTTAATTAGAGTTACTATAAAAATTGATTCCAAATCATGATATAATATATCAGTGAACATGTATATTTTATTTGAGCATTGCTTAATTTTTTATCTTATGATTTAGAAAAATTCTTGAATATCTGACACTAAAAAAACTTTATTTTTATCTTGGATTCAACACTAACACTAAAATAACTTTCTTTCAACCTTGGATTCAATATATAACACTAAAAGCACTCTATTTTAACTTTTGATTTGATATCTAACACTAAAATCACTTTCTTTTGACTTTAGATTTCATTGAAATTTACTAATCTCCATACACCAAAAGTTCTAGCATTCTATTTTCAATTATTATTTACAACATCGTTTGAATGACTAGAATTGTACCATTACTTGTTTATATTAATATAAGTATACTCTTTAATAAAAAAACTTACCTCCATTATTTCTCTAAGGCATAGTGCTACGTTAAGTTGGGCCCATATTGAGCATACTCAAATCCCTTTGATTACATTTAAAATTGACTCCCCTAATGCAAACAATGATTCCTCTTATTTTGATGAAATTTTGATGAAAAATTGCTCATGAATATATTTAATAAGATAATAATAATGAACAAGCTAACCAAGATGATCATAATGAAGAAGATAATCATGAAGGCTTAGATAGAATCTATCTTGATGAAATCAATGGGTATTAAAAACACTACACCAACCACGATAAAATAAGACATAATAAAATATAATAATTATAGTAAATAAAATTTGATTATGTATAAATTGAATGAAGAATTAAAGTACCTAGAGTGATTTGATAATTGACAAGGGTATTTAAAAAAAATATCATATTTTTGACTCATCTAAGTTATGATAGAGGCTTAAAGTAATAAAAAGGAAATCCTTGAATATTTTAGAAGAGCATCCAAAAAGTTGGTAGTGATATAAGGTAGCAAATAGAATCAAAATGTTTCAATAGTGAAAAAACTAATAGCAGATCCCTCTGACAATGATAGTCCTCCTTGAAATAGAATTCCTATTATGACAGTGGTTGTGTAACTCTAGTCAACCTAGAAATTCATAAATATATTCATCAACACTTGATGCCTAAAAACCTCTCTCAAATTTGTAAATTGAGGTATGTAGATGTTAGAATTATTTATCATATGCTTGAGCTCAAGTCCACACTTGCTAAGACATAAAAAATTGGGTTTATGTTCAAAGGGCCTACATTAGTCATCTCCCTTCCTATGCTATGAAAACTTATTTTTAAAGATTGGTGACCAACACTCATTCATGTCAACATTTAGTCCTCTTTATATGATACTCCCATTCCTTGTCCCTATGACATGAGATGCAATAAGTAACTAGGGACAAATCTTAGTTTACTAATGTAATGTCCTTATTTTGGTATAAGTATATAGAAAATAAATTCAATAGATGTTACATCTAGGCATCATCCTTATAAGCATAAGATATGATTAAGTACATGTGTTGTGAATGTATTAAGGTGTTTATATATATATATATATATATATATAACCACTTTCAGGACATTCTAATAGTGGCCATGTTAGTTATGAGTCCACTGGCACTTCTCCTTTGTGTTTTCCATGTTTCACTATGCTTAATTTTTAGTTTTCTTACTTTTATGAAGTTAGCTTGCATGGTAATAATATTCTAATTTAAATTCAATAAGTCTATTGAATTTAAATTATAATCTTATTAGCATGCAATCTAACCTCATAAAAGTAAGAAAACTAAAAATTAAGCATAGTGAAACATGGAAAACACAAAGGAGAAGTGCCAGTGGACTCATAACTAACATGGCCACTATTAAAATGTCCTGAAAGTGTTCAGACTATTATTAAAATGTTTTGACAATGGTTAGAATGAGAAATTCCTTGAAACAAAGACCTAAATAAGTAGCAAGACATCTGGGAGGATCCTGAGGTAGATAAATTGTAGACCAAGAAACATCCTAGAATGAAACATGATAGGAGAAGGAAATATGTGGTCCAACATGAGGGAGAATATGCCAATAAAAGTCTAATATGAACCAATGATTTATATATACAAAAACATGATAAAAACATTGTAATTATAAATATTGCATCAGAATTAAGAGTCTACAATTACATACTTTATGAATAAGTATGCACTTTGAATTGAGGTGTTGTGTAGACACTTAAAAATTATCCCTTGGCCTTTATTTGAAATTATATATGCATGCTGGCATATTTTTCTATGTATAATTAATTTGGTTCAACTTTATTAATAGTGGTCCTCTTATTAACTTCTAGCTTTCAAAATTTCTTATTACATATTCTATCCTAGCCTTATCTTGTTCTTTAGGTCCCCTTTAAGATCAAAGGACTTGTTTTCCCCTTTTTTATGTCCTAAACATTGGAAATCAGAGTGGGTGACAATATTGAATTTTTTTAATTCAAAATCACTTATAATTATAAAAGTATTATACTTAATTTAATAAATCAAGCAACAATTATAACACTTATCATTATTTAAGCTAGCATTCTATTGTGGAGCATATTCAGTATACAACATGAAGTTATTTTTGTTAAATAATTTCCTTTTATCGAAATGTTTGTTCTAATCTAAAAGGTTTTACTATTATATGACTAGTTAGTTCAAACTAGCCAACTAATTTCTAATGCAAGCCTCCAAAATTTGTTTTCCTTAATATTTTGAATCAAATATATATTTATATCAACGATCATAACATATAAATTTAAGACAAAAAAGAAAAAAATTATCTTATTGATCCTTTGATTTAAATGCACATGAAAACATACCACCTTTCTTATATTAATACTAAATAAATCATTATAGCATCATTTATAATATCATCACCAAAATTATTACTTGTTCATTGGGCACCCTCCTCCTTGCTTTAATATCCTCATAACAAGTTGGTTTAATCATCAAATGATTATAGATCAAATAGTGATTGTTCAAATTTTGGTACACTATTTAAATCTTAAGAAACATAAAGGTTTTCTCATACATTTGGATATTTTAAAGGTAGGCTTTTATAGAGTATCTTGGTCTTCCTTAAAGACAAGTTTATATAACTTTCTTGGGTTTTTGATGGATTATGGATTGACTAGGTTACATATTGATATTTTTATTTCTTCCCACTCCTACACAGATTAAATTTTTCTTCATTTTTTGTTTTAGATATATGTTGTTAAATTAATCTAATACAAAATTGACATGAATCTAATGCAAAGGTTAAATCTCATCGCAAAGGCAGATTTTAAGGTAACTTTAGGATATCATTGTATATATAGAGACAAACTTAGTGATGGATTAAAATTATTTTTTCAATTTTAAATGTGAATTTAATGATGAAATTTTGATTTTAATTTTTTTTATTTTATGATTTATAGAAGACTTTAATTAAATTTTATTATATATATATATATAAAGTGAAATAAATTTCAAAAGAAATTTTGATAGAATGGTAAGGAATAACAAGAAACTTAGTGATTTGCCCCTACTTCACACCAAGTCAATGTTGCTCTAGTATCACATGTTTATGATCATGAGGTGATTCATCCCTTGGGCTCCCAGGATAATGGTCCCCATTGTCATTTTTAGACCCAAAAGTCCAGGGCATCTCTTCCCCTTCTCAAGAAGAATCTATCTCAGGTATTTTGAAACCCTTATGGGATGACTTGGTAAAGGGTCTATATCAGGTGGGCTAGGCCATTTAGAGATTCCACATTTTCCTTATTTTTTAGGATAATGACACCTTCATCCTAGTCCTAGACTCTTTTGTGAAGCAAGCTGACATGGAGCTAGCCAAATCTATTCTTACTCACGTAAATGTTTTTTGTCTAAACATTAATGCCTTCTAAAAATGGGATAAATAAAGATGGAAATTGAAGGGTCACTTGGAGGTCGTTACATTAGCTAGAGGATTTTTTCTCATGAATTTCTCCCTGGAAGAAGATTGCATTAAGGTGATCTCAGAAAGCCCCTGGTTCATGGGGAAGGTGGGGGTATTTGTCAGGAGATAAAAATATGGTTATTCCCTCAAATCCTCTACCCTAGATGATGTCCCCATGTGGGTCCTCCTACCTTAGCTCCCCCTAGAATATTGGCACTTGGAAATCATTCTTGGTATTGATAGAGCTCTAAGCCAACCCATAAAAATTGACTTGGTCACTCTCTCTCCTAGGAGGATGGTGGTGGCCCATGTTCACATCTTATTATCAAAAAATAAATCCCTTCTTCATGAGATCAAGATTAAATTGAAGTATAGGATCTAGTCTCAGTGTATTGTTTACGAGAATAACTCAACCATCTACCCCAAATATGACATCCCTGGTCACTCACTACATGACTATCTAAAAAAGGGCATCCTTTAGATGTCACTCTTCTACATTGAGATAAATTTGGTTCTTCATAGCTTGCTCCTTAATGAAAGCACCCACTAAGGATTGGATCTCTTGGTGATCATCTAAAGATTTAGTTTTTTGGTAATTCCAAAGTTGCCCCCTCAGCTATATGTAAAAGAGAAGGTCAATCCCTCTTCTTTAGTGACTTTGTAGGGATCCATCTTATTCAACCTAATTATTTGTACTCCTCCTCAGACCCTAAAGTCCTCTCATTCTTCAAAAAATATACTAGGTATGAAACCCTCTAACCCTTTTTCCCCTCTACTTTCTTTGTCTACTTCTATCCCCACTCACCCCCCTGGTGGGTTGGGATTTCCCCCTATTTCCCACTCCCCCCAACCCTTACCAAGGGTCTATCCTCCCCCCTCCTCCCCCATTATGTGCTCATTTTCACCCCCCTAACCCCTCTTCCCATCCCCCTATGTTTTCCCCTATCACTTGAGCCCTTGGTAACCCCTCCCTCTCTTCCCATGCCTTTGATATCTCTCCTCCCCAATTCTACCCCTTGGATCCTCCCCCATATTTTTCCCCTCTGAGCACCCTCCCTTTCTCCCTTGATATCCCCCCTTTATCCTCCTCCTCTTAACTGCCTCCCCTCCCCCCACTACTGCCTCATTGTTTGCCTAGGACCTTGCTCACAAAAACCCCCTTTTTGAGGGTCTGAGCCTATCCCCCCTCCTCTTCCCCCATCTCACCCCTCCCTACCCATATTTTTTTCTTTGTTGGTAGTCTCCCTCTTGACCCCTCATCTCCCTCTCAAAATCCCCCCCAGATGTAGGATAATTGGGGTATCCCAAATCTAAGAGTGTCTAGAGAAAAGTTAACTTTGGGGTCACCCCTAAGCTGATGGGTATATCCCATTGATCCAAAACTCAAAATATTTGGTTGAAAGATAATTCAAGAAACAAGATCAACATAATAAAAAAATGCTATTTCTGAGAAGAGATATTTTCTTCATTAAATTTGCAGACCCAAACATATGCCTATCTCTAAGAAGAGATGTCTGATTTCAATTTTGGGTTATATATTAATTTATACATGTTTTGAAGGTATGAGGGGGATTTGGAAGGTCACCAATCTCAAGGGAGATTAAGTGGTTTGAATTCCATGATTTACAACAATACAAAATTCAAGGAATTACTATTTTTAGAAACTTACTATTTCTAGACTACACTACTAAAATTGAAATTTAGGGAACTTACATTGAGTTTTTGGGGGTAAAAATACATTAAGTAGAGATATATTCCATCTCACCAAATTATCCTCATTCTTATCTTTCCAATGGTTCAAATGGGGAGTCAAACAGAGCTATGATGCAAAAGTTATGGCTCCCAGAAGTTCTGCCACCAATTAGGGTGGAACCATCACTTGAATTGTCACCCTAAAATTTTGCTCAGATCAGCCCTCATATCTTAACTCGTAGGTTATAAAATGTTAAATATATTTCTAATGGATCCTAGAAAACTCTTAATATCAATCAAAATTCTAAATGAGAGTGATTTCCTAGAATATAAGGGGTCTAAACAACCTAAATAAACAAAGGACTCTTCACAACATAGTTAGTAGGGTCAACTCCTCTATTTTTTTCCTTCAAGAAAGCAAAATGTTATATTTTTCTCTCAAGACTAGTCTGGCTAAAATTTGGAATAACTCCTAGGCCCTTGCCTCTAAGTCCATAGGTGCCTTGAGGGGATTAACCATCTTTTAGAACCTTGATGTTTTGGAGGGAGACTTGATTTGGAAATCTTCCAATCAAATTTCTATATTATTCACTGAGAACCTGAGTAAGGACAAATGGATCCTCACTAATAATTACACCCCTAATTCCAAATCTGCTATAAATTTTTTATGGAAAGTCTTTGTGGATTTTTTCCAAGGCTATCTTGATTGGAACTAGATTATGGCGGGAGAATTCAACACTCCTCTCTCCATAGGGGACAAAAAAAGATGTGTATCTTCACTCATTGAAAACATTTTCAAATTCAATGACTTCATCTCCAATGCAGGTTTAGTCGATGTGGACTTAAATGGAATCCTTTATACTTGGTCCAATAAAAGGCTGGGAAAAAAATTGATTCAGGTTTGATTGGATAGGTTTTTGATCTCCCTAAATTGAGATATCCTCTTCTTTAGTAGACTTTCCTCTCTACCCAGAATTGGGTCTGATCATAACCCATTGATCATTGAATCTAATAAAATCACTAAACCCAAATGCTACCTATTTAGATTTAAGAGCATGTGGACTCACCATCCTAATCTCATAAATTATTTGTAAGAGTGGTGGAAAGAACCCTTTTTGGGATTAGATATGTTTATCCTTACCAAAAAACTTAGCTTCCTAAAAAACAAGATGAAAGTTTGGAATTTAGAAGTCTTTGGCAACATCTTCCTTCAAAAAAAATCTACTGAGGTAGAACTCTCAACCATTGAAGAAGCTAGTTCTACAGGTGAGTTTAATGAATAGAGAGCTGAGAGGGAAAAAGAACTTCTATGCAACTTCCAAAATTTGGAATCAAAATAAGAAGCTTATTGGACATAAAAATCTATATATTTATGGTTGAAAGAGGGAGATAGGAATACCAACTTTTTCCACCATTCAGCTTTTAGGCGTAAGAATTACAATAGAATCACTCAATTGTTAATGGAATATAGAACCAATAGTAAGGATGAAGAGTCTATATCTTAGCATATCCTCAACTTTTTCAATAATCTCCTCTCAAAAGATGGTGAGTTGGACAATTCTCTTATCTCCTTGGCCTTATCTAGTTTCGACAAGGTACTCTCAGTTATAGATAATGACGCCCTCACCAAATTTACCTTTGATGAGGAAATTAAAAGTGCATTTTTTTTATGGATGGGTTGAAGGTCCTAAGACCCAATGGATTATACCCCCTTTTATTCAAAAAATATTGGGACATCAATCTCCTAGAAGTTGAAGAAAAGTTCAAAGATTTTTTCTACTCCAAATCTATCCTAAAAGAAATCAACAACACTTTCTTGGTCCTTATTCCAAAGAAACAAGGGGTAGACAACATCAAAGACTTTTAGACCCATCAGTCTCTATAACACCTTTTATAAGACCTATTTTTCTATTTTGGTCAAGCGTATGCAACCCTTCTTGCTTTCTATCATTAGGGAACAACAAGGGGCTTTTATAACTGGTAGACAAATCTATTATGGCATCATCATAACACATGAAGTGATCCTTTCCATCACCAAATCTTCTAGGCAAGGTATGCTACTTAAACTAGACATGTCTAAAGCTTATGATAGGTTTTCTTGGTGGTTTCTCCTTCAGATTTTGGAAAAGATTAGTTTTAATCATGATACTTAGAAAATTATTTGGAATTGCATTGCTACCCCCAAGTTCTCCATTATTATAAATGGGGTCCCTAATGGATTTTTCCATGCTTTTAGAGTCTTAAGATAGGGTGACCCCATCTCCCCATACCTCTTCATCATACTAGCTAAATCATTGTGGATAATTTTGAAATGGGCTTATAGTCAGGGGCAAATAAAAGAAATCTTGGTTGCTCAGAACATGGATCCTATCACCCATCAACAGTTCACTGACAACAATATAATTATAGGTGATGCTTCAACTAGGAAAGCAAAAAACCTCAAATGCATTCTTAATAATTATGAAAATGTGTCTAATAAATGTATTAACTTTCAAAAAATCTCCCTTTTCTTCATAAATATGCCTCCCATCTAGCATAAAAGGATTGCAAAGATTCTATATTTTCAAATAGGTACTCTCTTGACTAACCATCTGGGGATTTCCCTCTTGGCTAGAAAAATGGATTACCATCTTTGGAACCCCCTAATTGATCACATCTAGGACAAATTATTAGGGTGGAAAGGGCACCTTATCACATAGGTAGTAAAATTTTAGCTCCTCAAGGCCATAATTTAGAGCATTCCTATTTATCTCATGTCAATTTTAATAATGCCAGCCATTGTTGCATCCAAAATTGAGAAACTCTAAAAAAAATTCTTTGGAGAGGAACAAAAGAAAGGTTTAGATTCAACTTGGTTACTTGGGGAAAAGGTCTCCCAAAAATAAACAAAGGACTAGGCCTAAGAAGTATAAACTCAATAAACATAGTCTTATTGGCAAAAATGGGTTGGTGAGTAATGAAAAAGAAAGGAGAATGGACTAGAATTCTCAAGGCCAAACACCTAAAAGGTGTAGAAGAAGATGCATTCTTATGGGAGGAAGGACCTCCCAAAGGGTCCACCTTCTGGAAGGCCATATCCTACTACAAAGACCTCCTTAAAAGAGGTATCTTATGGAAAATTGGTAATTATGAGAAAATAGATTTTTAAGAAGATGCTTGGTTATCCCCCACCCCCCTCTCATTACAAGAGACTTGGGCAGGCTGGTTTGGTCAACTCAAATAGAGATGGGGGTCCAAGATCAAGGATTACTAAGAAATTAAGGATGGAAGGAAGTGCTAGAAATTCATCCCTAGCGAAGGGTTTTCCTTGAAAGTATCACAAGCTATCCATAATCTTAACTAGATTATTTATAATCTACATATCCCCTTGGTTAAAAAAGATGACCATTTCATCTAGAGAGTAGATTACAATGGAGAGTACTTAGTGTCCACGGGCCATGCCATTGAACTTAATGTGGATAGAAATTGGGAGCACTGGAAAAACTTTTGGGTTAAACATCTAACCCCCAAGATTAATTTTTTCTTCTAGCTTGTATCAAATTTTTTTTTTACTATTGACAACCTCACCAAAAGGGGATTTATCATCTCCAACAGATGCCTGATTTACAAAGAGGCAAAAGAATCCACTCAGCATCTATTTATGGAGTGCCTTTTCAACATGTATTTATTCAACAAGATTATTAGTCATTTTAACTTAACTTGGGTCAAGCCAAACAACATAGTGGATCTCATATTACAATGGAATCCCCCATGGATTGTCCAATCCCTATCTTTCCTTTGGTGTTTTGCACTTCCCCACTAGTTCTAGTGCATCTAGAAAGCTTGTAATGATGGTTTGTTTTGAAATAAAAGGCACTAGTGGAAGAATGTATCTTTCAAGTTTTTCCAAGCCATTTCTAAAAATTGGAAGGATTTTCCTCCCAAGGACAAAGATCCTACACCCTTGTACATGTCTCATCCTTAACAACTGGGATCTCTAACAAGTCATTAGCTCCTCCTCAAAAGACATCATACACAAGCAAACCAAATGGAAAGCCCCCTAGTGGGGTAGATAAAATTGAACTTTGATGGATCCTCTAAAGGTAAGCCTATCCCAACTAGTAGAGGGGGCATTATAAGAAATTGAATTGGAAAACTGCTAGTGGCCTATGTGGGGCCCATGGGTAAACAGATTGATCATCTAGCTAAAACTAAATTTTCTCTTTAGGGCATTCAACTTAAACATAGCCTTAATCAGAGTAGAGTCATATTAGAGGGAAATTCACTCAATATTATTAATTCCTTAGAATAAAAAACCACTCCTCATACTATTAAGGATGTGGTCAAAGATGCAAAGTTTATCCTTTGCACCTTTCCTCAAGTTAAACTCATACACACTTACAGGGAAGGTGATGGAATGACAAACTCTCTAGCTAGTACTAGAGTGCAACTCTAAGGTTTAACTATCTATCATAATGAAGGCAACACCCCCCCTACGACACTTAGTATCATCCACACTGAAGGAATACATGCCATTAAAATTCATCATGTTCTCACACATGTGGATTTTCACCTTGAAGGGCCTAATCATGGCATTTTAGTTCCATTTTCATCTCAAGGCAAGGGAACTCAATTATGATTAGAAGGCTTTGGCATGCATCCCTCTTATCATAAGCTCTAGATGCTTTCCACCATTCAAAACCCTCAACCCACTCCCTCTAACCTTACAACTCTTATCAACATGGGTGATGATCGAGACTACATGGAGCCAACATCCTATAAAGAGGTTCATGAAAACAAAAAGGTGTGGAAAAAGCTCAAAAAAAGTGGGCTAATAGGGTATATGAAGCATATCACCAAGCATAATTCTCTAGTGGTAAGAAATTTCATAGCTACCTAGTTAAAAAGAAAGGTTTCCATGAGGTGGATTTCCATTAAGTTTTCTAAGGAGCTTATAGGAGAAGTCATGGGCATGGATTGCATAGGCACAAAAGAATACAAGGATCTATCAAAGAAATAAGAGTCACTACAATGTTTCTTTTGAAACAATAAATTTATGCAAATAGAGAAAAAGGAATTTTCCCATGCTGACTTGCCCAAATATTAGCCTAAAGTTTATTTATAGGTCATGAGGTACATGAACCTTGAAGGTAAGTACTCGATATTTTCACACCATTTCATCAGTTTTAATATCAGCCTTCCATATTTTCTCCTAAAGTCCCTAGAAAACATAGTCCTCCTTCACCAGGTTAATGCTGTTAACCCAATTTTACACCAAAGCCTTATCTTTCTATTAGTGAAACATGGTCATACCCTAATCAACAAATATGTCCCCCCTAAAGGATCCTCCTCTGATGATGACTCCCCAGAGGGACCCCCAAAGGGAGATCCTTCTACGTGTTCCCTTCCTGCCACTAAACTTTCTCCTTACAATAGTTTGCCCTATTCCCCTTCAGATGACCTTCCTTTGAAAATGATTTTCATCCCTAAACCCAAACCCATCACCGTTGGTTATCCCTACACCCATGATCAAAAAGGTAAGGCCATTGTAATAGAGGAACATGAGAAGAACAAAGTAATGTTGCAAAATTTAAACATAACGGTCCAGTAGGTGGGTTTTAATTTGGCAAAACTAGTCTAAGATTAGAATGAGCTTCACTGGGTGATGGAGGCCATGAACCATGTGTTGTTTAAGTATACCCTACCCCCTTCCCTTTCCCTAATTCTAAAATCCCATAAAGACCCCAAATACCCCCTTGGGGCCCCCTAGGAGGTCCCCCCAAGCATCCCTTTCCCTAGGTGAAAGCTAGGAAACACCCAAGGATGATTCTTTTGGGTGAACAAGCTGAGGTTCCTAGGAATCAAACCAAATCCAAATAATTGAAAGACAAAACTAATTTCCTACATAAGGATAATTATACTGCGGAGGACACCCAGGAGGGTCCCCCCAATTAACATGTTTTTTGTGTCTACTTTTATTTTTGTTGTTTAGTCTTTCTCTTTTTGCTCATTCAGACTTGTTAGGCCTGCTTAAAACTTTTTATTTCATGTTTTTGGTTCCAAGGCCCCTGTAAAACTTGGCTTTACCATATCTAATAAAAAAAAGAAACTATTAAAATATAGGTAATGAAAACATAACTTTTTAATGAAAAATATAGTTTAATAATGGGTGTGGTGAATGTGTGACTGTTAAGTTCATAATAAAATATTTTAATAACTAATATTCATCAAGTTGATGATCATTTATATATGATTTTGGTGAATGTGTGAGTGATGAATTACCATGAGTGAACTCAAATGTTTTTTGTGAGAGAAAATGCTCATGAACAATAAAGTAGACTCCTAGTCAACTAGGTCCTTTTGTGAGCTAAAGTTGATGGATGCATTCCTTTGCTTCTGCACTTCAAAAACTCACTCATTTTTTCATGCCCTAATGTGAGATACCCAAAAAATCCTCATCCTTTAAAAAATTACATTGAAAAACCTTAAAATAAGGGTATTATTATCATGAGCCTACCTTAGTCAACCCCATATTTGTTTGATAATTGATAAACCAACACACAATATAATTCACAAAACAATCATGGTGATGTGAATCATAATATTTATATACTCTTTCATTACATGATAATAAAAAATAATGCAATATGAATATTTGGAATAGAAAATAATGTAATCCTTAAAATCTTCTCTTCCTTATTATTCTAGACCTACTATTGAAATATTAGTAGATGGATCATAAAATTAATTCATTATTTTCCTTCTTATTCTATATGTACTAATGCATCTATGTATATATACTTATCAAATTCAAATTAGGATCTTATTGGCATGCACTAACATAAAAAGATTGGAGAATCCAATAAATGGGTCATAAAGAACCAAAAAAACTAGGAGAAGGGTTTGAAGGACTAACAAAAGGGAGATGAAGAGTGTGTTGGAACACTCAGAAAAAACCAAGAAAACCTGAAACCAATGTTTTCAACATTCTAGGAGTAACTAGGACAATACTATTGTAGACCAATAGTAATTTTATAGATTTTTAGACATTTTATTATATCTTTTCAGACATTCTAAGTTGAATAATTTTATTATTATTGGAATGGGATGAAAATAAATTAAAATTGTAAAGAAAACAAAGAGCATATAAGGAAATATGGGGCTCAAAACATAAGATAAATGTACCAATAGGAACTTAATATGAATCTATAATTAAAACATGCCAAAATTCCCTAAATCAATGCAATATGAAATCCAAAACCACCCCCACACCAAAATTAGGTTCCTTTACCATATTTAAAACAATGAAAAGAGAAGGGCCAATTATTGTTATAGAGTTGTGGTTATTTTTGAATAGGCTAACTAAACAAGCACAAGTGACAATAATTTTATCCAAGAATAATTTTATTATGTTGGGAAAATAAAAGAGATAATAAAACTTGATTATAAAAGTTTTACTTATTTTTTATATTTAAATATACATGGTACCCTACCTTCTATTCTTTGCAGGTTTTTCAAAATGAACATGAATAGTGGTATTTATTCACTTAGTAGACATTACTTGAGGGAAAGACACACATATTCTTCCTCAACATTTTGATCTTGTATTAACTATAATTATATTTGTGCAATTTTTTTTTAAATCCCTATTGTTTGTATGATTTATGCTTTGTAATGGAGGTACTTTGATATAAATGTAAAGATGGATTATATGTGTGTAATGAGTTTGTGGTTAATTTATTTGTTTACATGGATAATGTTTACTATATTTACTTTCTAGTATAAGTTTATGTGTGTGTTTTTATCTTTGTAATTTTTTCTCATAATGAGGATATTTGTGTTCTCTTGTTATGCCTAGAATGAGAGCTTAAATATTAAGTATTAAATGACATGTCAATGTTGTGAGTATCTAACTAGTTTTTATACATAACCTAGATGGTTTAGTGATAATCGAGGTCATGAAAAAACACAACATTTTGGTTCTATTGTCGGGATGTTGTTTGAATGTAGTATGTAGATTATGGTTGTTAATGGCAAGATGCATCTGTTTTTAGTACATGGCAGCTTGGTTTGAGGTGAAGTCTTTATAATTTTTGAAGGATGGGATAAAAACTAAGGTTTTGAAGCCAAATAAATGGCTATAGGAAAATATTTAGAGTGATCTTTATGAGATTTTCTTCTTTGACCCACCAAAACACATTCAAGCATGTTTAGTAGTGTATGTAGTTGGGATAAGTCTAAAATATATGATACATATAATTTAGATTGATGATCATGTGAATTATTTTAAATAATTGGATGAAGAATGGGTAAGAGTTATAGATGCATGGTGGAGGTGCGTGTTCAATAAATAATTGCTAGATTTCCTAGTTTTGATGTGTATATGTCTAGAGGAAATGAAACTTCAATTTTGGAGTAACCTGAAGGATATTTTTTTTCAAAAATAATGACTTGGATTAAAATTATCATGTTTGATTGGGGAATTTAAAATTTTGAGGATGAGTGGATAAATATACTCGCACTTGAGGCTAGGTAGAGTGTGATGAAGAGTAGAGTGGAAGATGCACAAAGTTTGGTGAAAATATAACTTTTAGTCAGATATAGTCTCCTAATGAAAGGGAACGAAGGACATAGACATCTTATGAAATCATGGACAAGGTAATTATTGGCAACTTTTGCCCACATATCAAGCTTGTACCCATATGGATTAGGTTGCTAATGGATGAGCAGATAGATAATAGTTCTGGATGGAATGAGTGATCCAAGGATCTCATTTTACCCAAAAACCTTTTGAAACACTTTAAGTTCACTTAAAATGTAAATTGCCAATTTCCAAAGGATAGGATAGAGTTATAGAGAAGGATTCAAGCAATGTTGGAGGTTTTTCAATGATGTCTCCAAGGAAACTGAGGGATGATATTGATGATATGTACATGTTGTAGAGACCTTATTAGGTGTCAAGAGTGCTTGTAATGATTATGGAAGTGCATGGTAATCATCTGGTTCTTCATTGTGTTCATCTTGAAATTTTGGGTCTAGTGGTAGAAATTCTAAATAGGTAGTTTGCTGACAATATCATTACCACATCTGAACAAATCAAGGAGAATTGGTCATATGGTTGTGATCACATTAGTCCCAAGAACATATGTGCTAAATTTCAGGCCATGCATCTAAGAGTGAAAAAACCTATGCATGTTCAACTTTGGCTCCTTAAATAGAATTTGCTAAGTTTCCATACTTAGCCACAAAAAGACACATGTCAGCGCACTTGAATTTTTTTTAAACACACTTAGAAAGCTCTCAAAGCCAGAAGATCAAGTGGGCATAATGTTTTTGGTCTCAAGAACATCTCCATTAAATTTGGTCACTCCTTTTTTTTGTGTTTCAAGATATAAATATTTAAAGTTAGTCAACTAATGGGATACATTTGTGCAGATGCTGAATTTAAGCCATTAAAAATATCCATTAGAGCTTAAATTTGAAAATATTTGAGATGTCAAATATATCCATACAAATGCCAAATTACAGTCATGTGGATGTCAATTTTAGAACTAGTAAATAGACATTTAATTTTAAACCAAAGTGGATCCAACGATTGGTGTTCATTCATACCAAGGAAGATCAATGAAGTGATATGAGTTAAAGGTCAAAGAGCTTGAGAAGCCACCATGTGGCATAAGTGCATAAAGTGTCAGACTGACAATAGGATCCTGAGTGTAAATGTGGGACTACCAAGTAGTACTAACTTAAATAAAGTTGACAAGTCAAGGGCAAGATCGATGGCTCTCACTCAATCATAAAGATCAAAATCAATGGAGTGAGATGATTCAATTAGTCAATAAGCTGAGTTGGTTTATCGATAGCCAATTAAAACAAAAGTGAGCCCAATAATTTTGATAGAAGTCAAGAAACCATTTTTTACCAAGGTAAAAGGGTCTTGCAGGGTCATCATTCTGCCATTAGAGCTCGATCTAACACCATAGAGCAGACATAGCCATACAATAAAGTATAAAGAACATAAAAAGATTGCCATTGGATCTTAATATGAACCTCTAGTTTGATATTTTATAGCTTACATGGTTCATCTATGATTATGTTCACCATTCTTAAAGGAGGACATGTGTATACAATGAACTCTTGGTTCAAAGAGATAGAATGGGTGTATTCGAACCAATTATAATATAAAAAAAGGGATATATAGTCTATAAGTTAGTATAAATATGGAAACTATAGGAAAACCAATAATCTTAGATTGGTTTTCCATCTATAAAATGGACCTATGATCTAGACATGGAGATAGAGCAAAATGTGATTAATGCAAAGGGTCTCATCTATCGATGTGGCTCCATCATAAAAAAAATAGGTGCTAAGTACCATTCATAGCATGACACTATTAGTTTTAGGATTCAAAGATTTGATCCTCATAAACATGTTAAGTGGACTTATGGTCCCAAGGTGGTTAACTGGAAGTTGAAAGAATAGTTAAGAGCATTTATTCCACTCAAATAGACTTTGTCATCACATGGAACAAGCCCCTAACTTCTAGTGGGATATCTCAGCCATTAAAAGGAACTCAAGGACTATTGGGATAAAAGGAGGTCTATTTATTGATTAAGGCAGGCATACAAAAAATAATTAAGGAACTAGCACCTCACTTCTTGACCTTGATGACTTTTCTCCACTCTCTAATGCATTGTTCCCTTTCTCTCTCTCTCTTCCCTTATATATCCTAGTCTCATTCCTGTTATGGGGGTTCTCATATTTTAGACTTATTTTTATCTTTCTAAGAGATATGGATACTCTCTAAGATAATGCAAAATATGCTCATCTTGATTAGGCTTGACCTTGTCAAGCATTTGTAATAACTACCTCTTAATGCAATATAAGACTTTTTTGCCTATCTCTTGCCTTGGATCTATGTTGAGTGAGTTGTGCACTATGGCATTGTGTGAAGGAGAATATTCCTCATCCATGGTTTATCTTTATTTCTCCTTTTCTAGGTTATATTTGAGCTAAGTTATAGGTCTAGATTAGTGTTCTTTCTACCATTAATGTGAGATTTTAGTGATTCTTAGAAATCCTCTTTGTTTACATTCATTACTTCTTGAACCTCTTCTATGAAATACTTATGTAATAGGCTTGATATTGAGGTTGTGTGAGATAACATTATCTTTTGGAGATCTAGTGTGGCTTTAAGCTTATGGTAGAGTCTCCCATTTTTATTTGGTGCAATACCTAGTTAATTTTATTAGGAGCCTTTATCCTCTTTCTAAACCTTTTCCATATGAAGCATTAGTTTTAGGTGAGCATCAAAGAGGAAGTCGGCCTACTCTGGAGGTTCAACCTCACCATAGGATACCCATAACCTAAAGTTGTTACCATTATGTAGCTTAGTTGGAGAGATCTTGAAGAACCCTCTCCAAGGGTGAAAATTAAGCCTATAAATTTTTTTTGGCACACCTAATGGGATTAAGTTTACATGCACTAAGTGAAGAGTTTTGGTGTTCTTTTCATTCAATCAGCCTTTGGAGGTAAGTGTGCAAACATCAATGGTGACTCTATGCATTCATCAGCTGGTATAAGCATCCCAGGTACCTAATCACCTTTATTTAGTATTTATTGTTCCTAAAATTAGCTACGCTTGTTTTGTGGACAACCCCTATGAAACTAGTCCGTTTCATAATCTTCACTCTAGGTCCATTATTTGAGACAAGATTCTCTTGGTCTCAGGTGAAGTTGACTGACATCTTGAGAAAGTTTTCAACACTCCCTCATCATGATTTATCAAAAATCATGAAACCCATTTTAGTCTTAATTTGATCAAAATGCCAATTTTGATCATTCATAAGGTGTTATCCAAATTTCATTTTCCCTATGCAAAGGTGGCATTTTTTGCTGCCCTTACATTTTTTTTCATTCAAAAGCAGTGATTTTTGCCACTCTTATAGTTTTTTTGGTGTCTTCTACATGCAACAACGGCGATTTTCACCGCCAATGCATGTCTTCCCTGTCCTATGCAATGACAGTGATTTTCATGTGGCATTTATGGCTATACGTGCCAAGTTGGTAAAAATCATTTTAGAGCATTTAAACTTCCATTTGATTATCTTTTTGATCATTTCAAGTTTCTTGAGACTCCTCCCTGCAATCAGTCAACCGTGTGAATGAGTAGGATTATGAATTTGCTAATTTCGAGCTTAGGATTTTGAAATTACCAGGTAAGTTTTGATTTTTAGTCTTTTTGTTTCTAAGTTTTTCATTCTTCTTTTCTTAGTTTTCTTTTCCTTTAGGTTAAGCTTTTCTTTCCTTTATTTTAGTTTTTGTTGTTTCCAAGTTCCTCCTCTATTTTGTTGCTTTACCTTAGTGAGCCTAGCTAGCGGCTAAACCCACCAACCCTCCTTTTGCCTCTAGGTTTTCATTACGTATCATCGGCAAAATTAGCCATTCAAACATTAGAATTGTGAATCCAACCATTTGTGATGTCAGCATTTTTTATCGCTTGTAAAATGTAGACTTAATTTTAAAACAAAGTGTAAAAGCAATGAATTTTACTACCAAAGCATTCCTACCATTTCCTATAGTGGCAACAAATTTTACCACTATGACATCTGAGAAAAAATACTTACTTTATGCAGAGGCAACATTTTTCACCGCTCTTACACAAAATTGACATGCGAGGGTGGAAAAAATAATTTCCCCTGCATAAGTATGAGTTTCCCCTCTATGAAAGGGTAGAAATTTTTAACATCGAATCAAAAGGTAAATACCCCCCCACCTGTAAGGGCGGCAATTTCTACTGCCCATGTAAACATTCTTTCAAATTTCCTAACTCTGGGATATTTTCAATTTTACTTTTCTAAGCCTGCTTTCCTCTAGTGTTTTAGCCTGCTCGCACTTTAGCCCTTTTAAGTGCATCCGTATAGTCATGATCATTGACATGTAGTTTTCCCAGATTGCCAGTATTTCCCCTAATTGCATGATCATGGTTTTTTTTGTAGTTTCTTCTATGGATCCTTCTTAATCAACATCCTTTTGGTTAAAGTTCTTTCAGATGATTGATATTTTCTCCAAAGAAGTTGAAGGTAATGAAGTATAAATATCAAGGTTTTTTTTCAATCACCTCAGTTACTTCTAATGTCGATGATATTAGAGATACAAAGATTGGTCATGTGGACATGGCCAAGTTCATGGAAAGAACTAAATCAAGCAATCCTAGCCATGAAATGAAGAAGATAATTGACAACAATATCCATTTGGTATATTTTTTCCCTGTAACAACTCACAACATAGAATTTATTCTCCAATGTGCTCAGTTCTATAATAAGGATATCAAGGCTATGTTAGATGCTAGTGGTAATGTGATAATTAGACTAGATTCTGAGTTCATTGATAAAGTGTTCATGTGCCCTCCTACTATAGAAGTGATAAAGTTTGATTTTTTTGAAGCACAAAGAGAATATGACAAAGATCCTAAAAAAGTGAAGAACGTAATCAACAATAAATGGCTCAAAACTCCAAGAGCAAATTTGTCAAGGTGGCCACAGAGTTTTCCAAGAAATGACTTTATAGAATAAGTTGGTGATCTGATCACTCTTCTCAGTAGGGTAATAGGTTTACCCTCTTCCTCATAGTTTCATGAATGGATGTATCCCTTCATCAAGATAATTCTCCAAGGCAAACAAGCCATCTTTTAGGGAGAATAAGTTAGCAATGCTTTGCATGAGAAATTGATGAAGGTATCCACTACCTTTAAATTCTACATGACTTCTTACCTAGTCTCTATTGTATCTTCAATGAGAATCTTTCTAGGTTTGACATTAGAAGGAGATAGGAGAGTAACCCCAGTATATCAATAGTACTCTCAGTTAACATTGAAGGGTTCTATTCATCATTTTAGAAGAGTAAATGATGCTTTATTTGAGGTATTTTTATGTCTTTTTGATCCTTAATTATAACAAATAAGAATGTCAGATGAGGCCTGGACATTCATGAATGATTTTGGATGCATGTTCTTACAATTTCGTTCTTTCTCATACCTAAGGGTTGGATTTTTCTAAGGTCATCCTTCTATGCTTCCGAGATTTTCCTTAGATAAATTGGTTTTAATGGAACTATGCATACAAATGATCATCATGCATAATAAATAGATAGAACTCAAGAAGCCTAATTTCAGGTTGTCAGTTGAAATTAGTAGATTTTTAGTGTTAACCACTGGAAAGGCTAGAGTCATGGAAACTGAAATGCAACTCGTGACCTTGAAGCAATTCAAAAGAATAATGAATTTTTATTACAGGGGTGTGAAGGATATAATCAAGAGGAAAACCTAATTTCATGAACCTATGATTGAAGATGTTTGGGTAGACTTGAGAACAGTAGAAGCTATTAGGAAAATGGACTATAATAGGTTATCTCTTCAGCAAATTGAATATCTTGGACTTGCCAATATCTCTGAGAATTTAGTGGATGATGGATATTTGATTAATGATAGTTACAATACTAAATAGATTTCCAATACCCCTCTTCCTCCAATCCAATGGTCACAAAAAAATCTAATTTCTTTGAGGAAAAGATTTGAACTGATATTGGCAAACTCCAATAATTGGTTAGCAAATAAAGGAATTAATTTGAAAGAATTCATCACAGGTTTAGAAGATAAATTTTAAGAGGAAACAAGAAGAAAGGTAGAAAATAGAATGAAGAACAAAAGTGATGTCCCTTTTTCTTCCAAGCCACATAAACCTAAGATCATATTTGTGATGAAGAAGTCAAAAGTTATCAAAAAAAAGTCAGAAATAATAGATATGGAAGTTGAGAAACAAAGCATTGAAGAGCCAATGATAGAATAGATAGAGACTTTTTTAGGCATATTAAACAACTAGAGATGGAAACTTTGTCTCTACAAGAGAATGTGCAACAAGAAATAGGAATCTCTTCTTCTCCACTTGACACACTTGTTGTAACTCCTTCACTTGTTTCTCCGATTAGTGTTCCCTCTTTTGGATCACCCTCTCCTTCCAAAATAATCTTTGACAACCCTCAAAGCACTTTTAAAGACATTCATCATTCCTCAAGATCAATTCCGTGTTTGTCATCCCCATCTTTTGATATTTAAGATAGTTCTACTTTTGATCACTCAGCAAAAGGTGTAGCTTTTACTGATACTCCACCTACTATTTCCACTACCTGTGTAAGTGTCACTCTGATAATGCCAACAATGAAAATAGATCCTAATGTAAGTACTTCTATTATCCCACCATGGTTATTAGCTTATACTCCCAAAATAAAGAAACAAGCCATCTCTCTATATGACTTTGATTAAAATAAAATGGTGCCAATAAAAGTTAAGGCTCTTAAGAAGCCAAGGATTCTTTCAAAAGTGATTGGGGATAAGGGACATAAATTTTTGGAAATTGCAAGGCCTCCATAGGATACAACCATTAAAATTTTTGATGTAAGTGATTACTCTATCTCTAGAGTTGAATTAGGTAAGATAATTCATGAGAGTGCCAAGAGTGATATGTAGTCAGCCATAGACATCTTGATTTATAAATTTTACAGAGAGAAAGAAATGAAGGATCACTATAAAGCAATGGTGGAAAAATTAACTGCAGTGGTAAGGAGAATTAATTTCACTCTAGAAATAGTAACTCTTGAGGTCGTTTCCATAGAAAACCCCATTATTCAGAAAATGGAAAAGACCTATCTCAAAGAACAAGTGCTTGAAGAGTAATTGGACAAGATACATGCACAAGGAGTTTTCTTACTCATTGAGTTATCTAAGAAAATAGATAAAATGAGAAAAATAAGAGCAGAATTTGATGATCTCATTAGTGTTATCTCCTAGAATATTGAAAGCATATAAAAGTATCTTGACAAATGGATTGATATGAGGAAACTAAATTTAAGCACTCTAATATCAATCGGTGTCATTACTGATATAGACTCTTACACTGAAACTAAAGAGGCATTGACATATAGGAATTGAGTGCTTAAAGAGTTGCTCAGTGACCTTGAATCTTTAAGGAAACTCAGTGAACAAAGTGATGTCAGTGTTTTGCATAAATTGGAGGAGTTGCCTTATAAACTTACATCACAAGATAACCAATTTCTTTCAGTAGAAGAAATGATTCAAGAATTTTAAGGTATGTTCCAGAAATTTTTTGAAGATAAGGCATTTCAATGGCCTCTATGGACAATATTCTAGATAATTAGTTAACTTTGAATAATCTAAAAACTAGGTTAACTAGTCAAGTAAAAATAGTTACAGCAGTAAGAGATGCCATAGTCAGAGTTAAGATGATTTTCAAGAACACTGTTACTCCAGACAATATCGGGATGCAAGCAGCTATCACTATGTATGATGCTCATATGAAAAAATATGGGGATACAAATTGAAACTATTTTTCCTTAGTTTAATTTCTAATTTTTAGATGTAGTTTTGTAACCGCTTTAGACATTTTTATATGTAATTTTCTCATATGTAATTACATGTAAAAATATAGGAAGTCCTAAGTCAAAGGACTCTTATCTTTGACTTGGTCAAAGTAATTAGGTCTTTTATTAATATCTTCAAAGCCTCTCCCTTTAAATAAAGAGGACCTCTATCGTAAATATATCTTTTGGTTATTAGAAGCAAAAACTCTACCCAAATTGAAATGCCTTTTGAGACTTTGAGCTTAGATTATAAATCAAATTTTATCAAGTGAATGAGAAAGCAAGTGACTTTTCAAACTTTGTATTGGAATAACTTGTGTTGAGTAGGAAATTGTTCTTATGTCTTTTTCCTAATACAATCTTATCTATTTGATTAAATAAGTAGAGTGAGAGAAAATAATCTGAGAGATGTTCTGAAATTGATTATGGAGACTTTGTGCTACTATAGTTATCTTTAGTTTGTGTTTTATTGTTTTAGAATTGAAGATATTAGAAAGACTTTGAACTACTTGTATATTTTGTGATCATATAATTTATTGTAGTTTTCAGTGAAGACTTCAGGCTGCACCTCATTCTACTGTGATATAAGTTATAAATTAGCAAGAGAAACAATGATAGCCTTTATACTATTGTAGGTTTCTTGCGGATTCAGTTAATATCAAAGAAGTTTTCCTTTACTTTGTAAACATCATTTCTAAAAAAAGAGAAATGGATGATGTGATTTCACCCCTAAGTTAATATTTAGTTTAGATTAGTTTATGATAGTTTATAGGGAACCTCCCCTTGCTAAGAGGAGAGATTTATCTCATTGCACTGTGGCTGATATAACCATTTTACTTTTAGTTAGCTAAAGACAAAATATTCACCCAAATTTTTTTTAGTGACTCCACTGGAGAAGAACGTGTAATCTAAAGCCTCACGCTTCAAGTTAAAGCATTTTTAGTTCTTTTCTATTCTACATTCTATCAGATTCATGAAATACGTGAAGCTAGAGAGCTTAAAGTATTATTGATCCTATATTTGAATTGATACAACAAAATAATTTTGATCTCTTGCCTCTATGATCTCACCTTCAATGAACCAGGAGTTTTCCTCCTACCAACGCTAGATCTCTAATACCACGTGAAACTTCTAGTCCTAGTTTATCGAAGAGTTTTATCTATTCATACTCCATAAAGGTTTCTTATCCCTATTTTTAATCATCATATCATGGCAACCCAAGGCCCTTGGGGTAACACTTTTGGCCTTCTAAATCTAACCCCACCTTTACATGAGATACCTTGTAGTTCGAGAAAGAATTTTTCCAAGTTCTATGGTGATAGACAAGTCCACCTTGATGAGCATATTGTAACTTTTTGCATAGCCTGTGGTGTGATAGGTGTTGAATATGAAGATATAGTAGTAAGACTTTTTGTAGAAATACTACAAGGTGTTGCCATAGATTGGTTTTATCATCTTCAAGCTCAAACTATAATTGATTGAAACATTCTTAAGACCAAGTTTGAGGCTAGGTTCAAACCCATAAAAGATGCACATGCCCTATTGGCTTAGCTTACGTAAATGAAGAAAGAGCCTCATGAGCCTATGAGAGACTTCATCACTAAATTTAATAAGCTGAGGAATAAGATACCTACAATTGCTTAGCCAACACCAAAAAATCTTAAGTGCTTCTTTATAAATTCTCAACTTCTCAAAGTGAGTTTTCTGTTAAGGTGGGATAGCCCTACAGATCTTTTTATAGCTCAAATTTTGACTATCAAAGTTGAATATGATCTTATCGTTGCAAGTAAGATAAGAAAAGATTCTAACAAAAATAGTTTTTTCTCTTCTACTAAAAGCTCTTCCATAAGTACCACTGATCCTATGGTGCAAAAGTTAGTAAATAAATTGCTAGCTCTGAAAGGGTTCTACTCCTTATCGAGATATACTAAGGAGGACATTTCCCAACAATTCATATCAAGGCAATTCTACCAGAAATCAAGGGCAACCTAATTGTCTTCCTCTCACACAGGGGAAGCTTGCCATTGAAGTAGCATCGGTCAACTCAACGGTTGGTTATTATGAAGCCAAACATGATCATTATTTCTAACTTGAGTTAGACCAAGAAAATGATGCTAATCTCTTTGTATAAGTAGAAGAAGAATTAGCTTGCGACTCTACTATTGGTTTTTTAAATTACCAAGATGAAGCTAAAAAAGGAGAGGTGTCTAATGGAGCATATGCTATTTTTACTAGGTCCCAAAACCAGTCAACCTAACAAGTTGATAAAGGAAAAGTAGGAGAATAACCTTAGTCAGTGATCTCAATTTCTAAACAGGCAACTTTGCTGCCTTTTCAATCAAAGAACCTGGTGGCTAATAAGCAAGTAAGTACCTCAAACAATCCTATAACTTTTAATTCTATTTCTCAAACCAGTACCCCATCAAATAAAAATTAGAATGATGCACTTTATTCCTCTGTTTCTACTTCATTCTAGTTATTTGACATAATTGATCATGCTAGGAAGACCAAGATCCACATGTTTGAAGTTGAGTACTTACAAGCTAATCCTGAATAGTTTGATAAGTTGGTTGAATACATCAAAAATAAAATCATCCCTACATGACAAGATTTCCTAAAAGTGACTCATGATCCCTCAAAAACCAAATTCACTCAAAATAATCTTATCACTACTCCTCTTGTTTCCCCTAGAAAAATAAAACTTTTCTATGTTTCTCTATTGATAAATGGTCATAAGTTAAACAATTGTAGAATAGACTCTAGAGCCTCTAATAATGTTATGCCCACCAAGGTAGCAAATTCTCTTGGTCTTAACTTAACTAAGACTTTTAGGAGATGTTTCTCCATGGAAAATAAGTAAGTACCATTTTTGGGTCAAATCAAAGATGCCCAGTTTGTATTTGTAGCTTTTCTAGATAAGAGGATTAAGATGATAGTCTTAGTGGCTGATGTTCTAGCTTCTTATGGCATTCTATTCAGATGTAATTTTTGTAAAGATGTAGGTGGAGAGTTGAACATGGATCTATCTGAAGCAAGGATACCTATTAAAGGTGTCATGCAAAAGTTGCTTCCTGAGAATGAGTCAAAATATATTGTAACCCAAATGTCAAACCTTGAAGCTCAAATTTTGTTTAAATCCTCAAGAATGGATAATTATTTTCTATCCACTAAAGATGTTTTTAATTCATCTGATGAAAGTTCATTAGATGAAAATTTAGATGATCTAAATAGAAAATTAGAAGAATTTTTAGAGAAAAGTTCAGGTAAAAAGGAATCTTCCCTCACTAATGAAGAAAAATCTTTAAGAAGATCAAATTCTAATGAGGTTTGGATTTTAGAATTTGATGGCAATTACTACTCTACCAATTCTGGAGCTAGAATTATTTTGATATCTGCACAAGAAGATATTTTCCCTTGCTCATATAAGTTTAAATTCAACAATACCAACAACACCACTGAATATGAATCATTGTTGCTTGGATTGAAAGCTGCTCGTGCTAAAGGTGTTAAAATTATTCATGCTCGAGGAGATGTTGAATTGGTGGTTTATCAAGTAAGAAATCTATATCAAACCAAAAATGAAAGATTGTGACATTATCACAATCGTGTATGGGATTGCCTTGAAAGTTTTGATGCTTTCAATATTTCTACAGTGCCAAGAGAGTTTAATGATCAAGTAGATTCATTGGCTATCTCCGTAACCCTCATGGTTCCTCATAAAGATTTCAAAGAGAATAAATACACTATTGAGATGGTCTTTTGACTAATTGTACTTGATAATGTTGACCATTGGTAAGTGTTTAATGGTGATAATCAAATTATTGCTTTTCTCAAAAAGATGGATAGCTTTGAGGAGCTCTATTTTGAAGGTAGTGAATCTCTACCACAGGAATCAGTTCACGAAATAGATTCACAAATTAGTGAAGAGTTTCTTCAACTAAAAGGGAATAAAATTCCAAAAGGTTTGGTTTTTGTTGAAAATCTATTTGATAGGCATGACAGATATATCAAGCAGCAACAACAAATGGATTCAAGTTTTGCTATGGAATTTGATCAAGTGAATTTGAGTTCTGAAGAAGATTTTAAAATGGTCAACATTGAGAAATGTTGCACTACTCATGAAAATTTCAAATTCATTACTCTTCTTTATTATTATATTGATGTTTTGGCATATTCTTATGATGATTTGAAACCTTCAGGTCTAAAGAAATTTACCATGAAATTCCTCTTAAAGCTAGGTCATTACCTCATAAGCAGAAACAAAGGCAATACAATCTCAAAATATCAGGTACTATCCTTTTTGAGATCTAGAAGATGTTGAATACAAGAATAATTTTTTCAATTGATCATTCCACCTGGATCACAAACATATTTCTAGTAAGAAAAAAGAATGGAGAAATTCATATTTGTGTTGATTTCAGAAATTTCAATCAATCTTCTCTAAATGATAACTACCCTCTACTTATCATGGATCAAGTATTACAAATAGTAACTGGCTCATAAATGTTATCAATGTTAGATGGTTTTTTTGAGTATAATCAAGTGAAAGTTAATGAAGTAGATCAATATAAAATTGCTTTCACTACACCTTGGAGCACATTTGCATATCATAGAATGCCTTTTGGTCTGATCAATGCTGGTGCCACATTCCAAAGAGAAATAGCCTTTGCCTTCAAAGATGAAATAGGGAAGCTTATCATGGTATATCTTGATGACTTGACTATTTTCTCTAAACATCATCTTGATCATGTGCATCATTTATAACAAGTACTAAAATGATGTCGACAAAATGGTATTTCTCTTAATCCTAAGAAGTCAATTTTTGGGGTTACAAAAGGTAAACTTCTCAGTCACATTGTATCTTGAGAAGGCATAAAAATCAACTCAAAAATAGTCAAATCTATTCAAAATCTTACTCTACTTGCTAGTAAGACTGGAATTCATTCCTTCTTTGGAAAGGTGAACTTTCTGCAAAGATTCATTCCTGAATTTGTAGAAAAAACTCATCACATTATTGACATAATTAAAGGTAAGGATACTTTTCATTAGACTATAGAAGGCAAAGAAACATTTGAAGATATCAAGAAGGCTATTGCTCATGCTCCAGTCCTAGTTTGTCTAGATTATACCAAAGACTTCATAGTATACAACTATGCTTATGATCATACACTTTCAGCCATCTTGGTTTAGCAGAATGAAGAAGGTGTGGAATATCCCATATCATTTATGAGTTTTCCTCTCAAATCTCATGAATTAAAATATTTAAACATGGAGAAGCATGCTTATGCCATGGTTAAGGTGGTAAAACATTTTTTATTCTATATATTGAATTCACATACTGTTATTCTAGTACCTAATATAATAGTAAAGTCTATTTTAACTCAACATGAGTTAGGTACTAAAAGGGGCAATTGGATTTATAAAATTCAAGAGTTTGATCTTGATATCAAACCTACTAAGCTTATGTGGGGAAGAGGTCTCTATCAATTGATTTTTGATAATGCACCAAAAGAAACAAAACATAAAGAGATAAAAGTTGAGACATGCCAATAGTTCTTTTTGTTGCTACTACTGATGAGTGGTATTTCAATATCGCTGATTTTCTTACCTATGGTGAGTGTCTTACCCATCTGCCTTATTAAAAAAATGAAATGTTAAGTTGAAAGTTGCTAACTACATTTTATGGGACAATGGTTTGTACAAAAGAAGCCTTGATGGAGTATTTCTTTGTTGCGTGGATAAAGCGCAACAAAGTAAACTTTTGGAGTCTTTTCACAATTTAGCTTATGGAGGACATTTTTCTACACCTATGACAGCTCACAAGATTCTACGAGCTAGATGCTATTGGCCTACAATATTCTAAGATGCGTATAATTGGGTATGAAAGTGTGAGTTATGTCAACAGTTTGTTGGAAAACTCAAGTTAGCCACATTATCTCTCAACCTGGTGGTGATTGAAGAACCTTTTCAGCAATGAGGTATCAACTTGATTGACATTGTGAACCCATTCTCAAGTGCTGAAAATGACTATGTTCTCACCACAATAGACTATTTTACCAAGTGGGTGGAAGCCATTCCATTTAAGCATGCTACTTCAGAAGTGGTATGTAATTTCCTTAAGAAAAATATTATTTCTTGATTTAGAGTTTTGAATAATATTATAGCAGATAATGCTACTTATTTCTCTTCTCATGAGATTACTAACTTTTACTACAATCATGAGATTATTCTTTCCCACTCCTCAGACTATTATCTACAAGGAAATGGTCAAGCAGAATCAAGCAACAAGAATCTGGTTACTATTATCCAAAAATTGGTAGATGACAATAAGAGAACTTGGCATAAAACATTATTTGATGATTTATGGGTAGACAAGATTACACCTAAAAGGGTAATAGGTATCTCACCATTTCAACTTATATATGGTCTGAATGCAGAGATACCAATTACCCTGGAGCTACCAGCACTGAAGTTAGCAAAAGTAGTGGAAGACCAAACTTTTGAAAATTCTATTGATAAGAGGATCATGAACCTAACTGAACTAGAAAAGCAATAAACTATGGTAGTAGATCGTATTACTGAATATCAAAATCAGGTAAAGAAACTCTTTGACAAGAAAGTAAGGATTCATGAGGTTTAGATTGGAGATCAAGTCTTATTATGGGATAAGAGGAGAGAACTAAAAGAAATGCATGGAAAATTTGATTCCTTATGGAGAGGTCCAAGTCCATTCGCCATTCATCGATTCTATGGTGAAAATAGTTTCTTGCTAGAATATCAAGATGAAACACCATTCTCACTACCTCATAGTGGGCAACATCTGAAGCACTTCAATCCTTGAAGTATCAGATAAGTTCATTTGTACATCTGTATAGTTTTATGTTCTTATTTGTATTTTTGTTTAATTTTTTGTGTCTTTTTATTTTTAGTAGCTTGACTCTATGGCCCAATGGCATGGATGAAGGCACTTAAAAACTAGATTCTACTCCCTTCGATCATTTCAAAGATCAATCGATGAAAGTTCCCTAGTTGGAGCTAGTTGTTGTTAGCAAAATTAGCTACGCTTATTTTATGGATAGCCCCTATGAAAATAGTCTATTTCATAATCTTCATTCTAGGTTTGTCATTTGAGACAAGATTCTCTTGGTCTCAAGTGAAGTTGACTGACATCTTGGGAAAGTTTTCAACACTCCCTCATCATGATTTATCAAAAATCATGAAACTTGTTATAGTCTTGATCTGATCAAAATGTTAATTTTGATCATTCATAAGGTGTTAGCCAAATTTCATTTTCCCTATGCAAAGGCGGCATTTTTTGCCACCTTTGCATTTTTCATGCAAAAATGGTGATTTTCATCGCTCTTGCAATTTTTTTGGTATATTCTACATGCAATGGTGGTGATTTTTGCTACCAATGCATGTCTTCTCTATCCTATGCAATGGCAGTGATTTTTACCACCAATGCATGTCTTCCCTTCCTATGCAAGGGCAGCGATTTTCCACCCAAGTAGAGATTTTCTCAAAATCTCAATTTTTGCATGGCATTTGTGGCCACACATGCTGAGTTGGTAAAAATCATTTTAGGGCATTTAAATTACCATTTGATTGTCTTTTTTATCATTTCATGTTTCCTAAGATTCCTCCTTACAATCATTCAACTATGCGAATGAGTAGGATTATGAATCCACCAACTTTGAGCTTCGGATTTTGAAATTACTGGGTAAGTTTTGATTTTTAGTCTTTTTGCTTCTAGGTTTTTCATTATTCTTTTCTTATTTTTCTTTTCCTTTAGGTTAAGCTTTTCTTTTCTTTATTTTAGTTTGTGTTATTTTCAAGTTCCTCCCTCATTTTTTTGCTTTACCCTAGTGAGCCTAGCTAGCGGCTAAACCCACCAACCCTCCTTTTGTCTCTAAGTTTTCATTGCGTATCATTAGTGAAATTAACCATTCAAACATTAGAACTATGAATCCAACCATTTACGATGTCATCATTTTTTTCCGCTTGCAAGTTGTAGACTTCATTTTTAAACAAAGTGTAAAAGCGGTGAATTTTACCACCAAAACATTCCTACCATTTCCTGTAGTGGTGGTGAATTTTACCACTATGACATCTGAACAAAAATATTTTATTTATGCATAGGTGACATTTTTCACCGCTCTTACACAAAGCCAACATGCGAGGGCTGCAAAAATTGCTGCCCCTACATAAGTATGAGTTTTCCCTCCATGAAAGGGCGGTAATTTTTGCCATCAAAGCAAAAGGTAAAGACCCTCCACCTGTAAGGGTAGTGATTTTTTCCACCCATGCAAACATTCTCTCAAATTTCCCAACTCTGGGATATTTTTAATTTTGTTTTTTTGAGCCCGATTTTCTCTAGTTTTTTAGCCTGCTCACACTTTAGCCATTTCAGGCGCATCCTTATGGTCATGATCATCGACATGCAATTTTCCTAGATTGCTAGTATTTCCCCTAATTGCATGATCATGGCTTTTGTTATAATTTCTTTTGTGGATCCTTCTTCATCAACATCCTTTTGGTTAAAGTTATTTCAGATAATTGATGTTTTCTTTGAAGAAGTCAAATGAAATGAAGTATAAATATCAAGGTGTTTTTCCAATCACCTCGATTACTTCTAATGTTGACGACATTAGAGATATAGAGATCGGTCATGTGGACATGGCCAAGTTCATAGAAAGAACTAAATCAAGCAATCCCAACCATGAAATGAAGAAGATAATTGACAACAATATCTATTTGGTATCTTCTTTCCCTGTAGCAACTCACAACATAGAATTTGTTCTTCAATATGCTCAGTTCTATAATAAGGATATCAGGGATGTGTTAGATGCTAGTGGTAATGTGATAATTAGACTAGATCCTGAGTTCATTGATAAAGTATTCATATGCCCTCCTACTATAGAAGTGATAAATCTTGATTTTGTTAAAGCACAAAGAGAATATGACAAAGATCCTGAAAAAGTGAAGAAGGTAATCAACAATAAATGTCTCAAAAATCCAAGGGAAAATTTGTTAAGGTGGCCATGAAGTTTTCCAAGAAGTGACTTTATAGAAGAAGTTGGTTATTTGATCACTCTTCTCAGCAAGGTAAGAGGTTTACCCTCTTCCTTACAGATCCATGAAGGGATGCATCCCTTCATCAAGATAATTTTCCAAGGCAAATAAGTCATCTTCTGGGGAGAACAAGATAGCAACGCTTTGCATGTGCAATTGATGAAGGTATCCACTACCTTCAAATTATACATGACTTCTTACTTGGTCTATATTATAACTTTAATGAGAATCTTTCTAGGTTTGACATTAGAAGGAGATAGTAGAGTAACCCCAATATATCAATACTACTCTCAGTTAACATTGAAGGGTTATATTCATCATTTTAGGACAGCAAATGATGCTTTCTTTGTAGTATTTTTATGTCTTTTTGATCTTTAATTAGAATAAATAAGAATGTTAGATGAGGCCTGGATAGTTGTGAATGATTTTGGATGCATGTTCTTACAATTTCCTTCTTTATCATACCTAAGGGTTGGATTTTTACAAGGTCATACTTATATGCTTCCGAGATTCCTCTCAGATAAATTGGTCTTAATAGAAATATGTAGATAAATGATCATCATGTATAATAAATAGATGGAACTCAAGAAGCCTGGTTTCAGGTTGTCAGTTGAAATTGGTAGGTTTTTAGTGTTAACCACTAGAAAGGCTAGAGCCATAGAAACTAAAATGCAACTCATGACCTTGAAGCAATTAAAAAGAAGACTAAATTTTGATTACAGGGGCATGAAGGATATAATCAAGAGGAAAACCCAATTTCATGAACCTATGATTGAAGATGTTTGGGTAGATTTGATAATAGTAGAAGATATCAGAAAAATGGACTACAGTAGGTTATCTCTTAAGTAGATTGAATATCTAGGACTTGCTGATATCCCTGAGAATTTAGTGGATGATGAAGATTTGATTAATGATAAATAAAATACTGAATAGATTTCCAATACCCCTCTTCCTTGAATCCAATGGTCATAAAAAGAGCTAACTTCCTTGAGGAAAAGATTTGAATCGATATTAACAAACACCAATAATTGGTTAAAAAAGAAAAGAATTACTTTGAAAGAATTCATCACAAGTTTAGAAGCTAAATTTGAAGAGGAAACAAGAATAAAAGTAAAAAATAGAATGAAGAACAAAAGTGATGTCCCTTCTTCTTCCAAGCCACATAAGCCTAAGATCATATTTGTGATGAAGAAGTCAAAAATTATGGAAAAAGAGTCAGAAATAGTAGATATGGAAGTTGAGAAACAAAGCACTAAGGAACCAGTGATGGAACAGATGGAGACTAATGATAGGCCTATAGATCAACCAGAGAAGGAAACTTTGTCTCTGCAAGAGAATGTGCAACAAGAAACAAGAATCTCTTTTTCCTCGCTTGACACACCTATTGGAACTCCTTCACCTATTTCTCTGATTAGTGTTCCCTCTTATGGATCACCCTCTCCTTCCAAAATAATTTTTGACAACCCTAAAAGCACTTTTGAAGACATTCTTCATTCTTCATGATCAATTCCTAGTTTGTCATCCCCATATTTTGATATTGAAGATAGTTCTACTTCTGATCACTCGACAAAAGGTGCAGTTTTTACGGATACTCCACCTATTGTTTCCACTACCTGTGCAAGTGTAACTCTGGTAATGCCAACAATGGAAATAGATCCTAATGTAAGTACTTTTGTGCTCCCACCATGGTTATCAGCTTATACTCCTAAAAATAAGAAACAAGCCATCTCTTCAAATGAATTTAATTTCAATAAAATAATGCCAGTAAAAGTTAAGGTTCCCAAGAAGCCAATGATTCTTTCAAAAATGATTAGGGATAAGGGAAACAAATTTATAAAAATTGCAAGACCTCCACAAGATGTAACCATTGAAAATTTTGATGTAAGTGATTAATCTATCTCTAGAGTTGAATTAGGTAAGATAACTCATGAGAGTGACAAGAGTGATATGCAGTTAGCCATGGACATCTTGATTCAAAAATTTGACAGAGAGAAAGAAATGAAGGATCACTATAAAGCAATGGTGGAACAATTGACTGCAGTGGTAAGGAGAATTACTTTCACTCCAGAAACAAAACTCTTGAGGCCATTTCCATAGAAGACCCCATTATTCAAAAAGTGTAAAAGACCTATCTCAAAGGAAAAGTGCTTGAAGAGTACTTGGACAAGATACATGCACAAGGAGTTTCCTTACTCACAGAGTTATCTAAGAAAATAGATAAAATGAGAAAAATAAGAGCAGAACTTGATAATCTCATTAATGTTATCTCTCAGGATATTGAAAGCATAGAAAAGTATCTTGACAAATGGATGGATATGAGGAAACTAAAAATAAGCACTCTAATAGCAATTAATGTCATTACTAATAGAGATTCTTACACTGAAATTAAAGAGGAATTGACATATAGGAATCGAGTGCTTAAAGAGTTGCTCAGTGACCTCGAATCTTCAAGAAATTTTAGTGAACAAAGTGATGTCAGTCTTTTGCATAAATTGGAGGAGTTGCCTTGCAAACTTACATCACATTATAACCAATTCCTTTCAGTAGAAGAAATGATTCAAGAATTTGAGGGTATGTTCCAGAAAGAATTTGAAGATAAAGCATTTTGAATGGCCTCTGTGGACAATATTCTAGATAATCAGTTAACTTTGGATAATATAAAAACTAGGTTAACTAGTCATGTAAAAATAGTTACAATAGTAAGAGATGCCATAGTCAGAGCTAAGATAATTTTCAAGAACACTTTTACTTCAAACAGTATCGGGATGCAAACAACTATCACTATATATGATGCTCATATGAAGAAATATGTGGATACAAATTGAAACTATTTTTCCTTGATTTAATTTCCACTTTTTAGATGTACTTTTGTAATCGCTTTGGACATTTTTACATCTACTTTTCTCATATGTAATTACATGTAAAAATATAGGAAGTCCTAAGTCAAAGGACTCTTATCTTTGACTTGGTCAAAATAATTAGGTCTTTTCTTAAAATCCTCAAGGCCTCTCCCTATAAATAAAGAGGACCTCTATTGTAAATATATCTTTTGGTTATTAGAAGTAAAAAATCTACCCAAATTGAAATGCTTTTGTAGACTTTGAGCTCAGATTGTAAATCAAATTTTATCAAGTGAATGAGAAAGCAAGTGAATTTTCAAACTTTGTATTAGAATAACTTGTGTTGAGTAGGAAATTGTTCTTATGTCCTTTTCCTATTACAATCTTATCTATTTGATTAAATAAGTAGAGTGAGTGAAAATAATCTAAGAGATGTTCTGAAGTTGATTATGGAGACTTTGTGCTACTATAATTGTATTTAGTTTGTGTTTTATTATTTTAGAATGAAAGATATTGGAAAGACTTTGAAATATTTGTATCTTTTATGATCATATACTTTGTTTTAGTTTTTGGTGAAGACTTTGGGTTGCACCTCATTCTACTGTGATATAAGTTATAAATTAGTAAGAGAAGCAACAATAGGATTTGTACTCTCGTGGGTTTCTTGTGGATTCAGTTAATATCAAGGAAGTTTTCCTTTACTTTGTAAACATAATTTATAAAAAAAAAGAGAAATGGATGATTTGATTTCACTCTTAAGTTAATATTTAGTTTAGATTAGTTTATGATAGTTTATAGGGAACCTCCCCTTGTTGAGAGGAGAGATTTATCTCATTACACTGTGGTTGATATAACCATTTTGCTTTCAGTTAGCTGACGACCAAATATTCACCCAAATTTTTTTATCATTAACTATTTGATCAAAATATATGTTATTTCGTTCCTTATCCTTCATGTCAAGTTAGCAATGTTCATGGCTTCACCCCAAGTAGCCCTCAAGATTTAATGTATCAACTTTGTCAAAATTTGCCTCTCTCTAATCAACCCAAAATGAGCCTTAAAGAGATTATGATTGATCTTGAAAGGAGGTTGAGAGAGGTTGATAGGGAGGAAGAGTACTATAGGTAATAACATAATCTCAAACACCAAGCTCATGTTCAAGAGTAGTAGTTGAGGTTCCAAAAAGAGTGCTTGGTTAGGCAAGACCAAACCAAGAGGGAAAATGATTATCAATTGTTCTTGGGATAGATAAAAACCAAAACTAGACCCCAAACACCCTCTCTTACTCCTATTCATACTTAGATTGAACCCCTAACTCACCTCATTAAGTCTAATCCTCATCAAGAGCCAAACAATCCACTAAAAACCATTCAGTTGAAGAACATCAAGCCATCCCATCATGGATTTTATCCTATGTAAATGACCCTAACTATGTCATGCCATCTCTTGTGAAACCATCCTCTCCCATACTCATTCAGGAAAATAAAAAAGTAGATAAGCCTCAAATCTTCCCTTCTTGGAAATCAGTCCAAGAAAACCTTTAAAGAAAAAAAAGGACTGTTATTGAGCAACCTATTGTTGAGACTGAAAGTTCCACTTATCATCTTCTTCAACCCTTTAACTATATCCAAAAAGGGATTTTCCAAGAAAATATAGATAGACAAATCAAATAATTAGAGATAAAAATGAGGAAATAGGAAGAAGGTCAAGATTAAAGGAAAGTAGCCAAGTCTTATGTTTTCCCCTCATGGAAATCAATCAGGGAGGACACACAAAAAAGAGAGGAAGTGCTAGCTAAGATAGTTCAAGAAGTGGTCTTGAAGGAGGATTTAGTTGTGCCAAAAGTAGATCAAGCAAACATATCTCAACTCTATGAGGTTAGAATATAAGGGTTCCATGATCCTACCTCCTTTGTCAAAGAGCCACCTAAAAGAGCCTTAAAGGTCCCTAGTTAGAAGGATACTCTCTTGAGTTGCAAGCAAGGTGAACTTTTTTAACCTCCCATCATATCCCTCATCGAGAAAGAGCCTATTCTAAAAAGGATAGAGGAGGAGCTTGTATTCAAATTTGAGATTGAATAGGACAACATAAGTGTCTATGATGAAGAGATAATGATAGGCAATTCACTTCATTCAAAATGGAAGGAGTCAATTTTTTATCTGACTTCTTGGCATGGAAATGATGTATTAGAGCTTGAAGTTAGTATTTATGCCTTCACATTTGAAGATATGGATATAAAAGATGTGGCTGAGAGTAAGGAGGATTTTGTTTGGTCTTAAGAGCTTCCTTTTAGTATAGTTGAAGATGAAGATGAGCAAGATGCAGAGATTGATATAGTCAATTAGTTAGTTGACCACGTTGGAGAGGTCCTAAAATGAGCATGAGGAGGAAATAAAGGAAAATGAAGATCAAGATAAAGTATGGAAATAGTTTTACCATGAATTCATCGAGCAGGTAGAGGTTCTCAATCATCCCATGCCTCCTCTGAAAGATGAAGATGAACTTGCAAATCAAGCTAAGTTACATCCTGATTTCACATTATGATTTTAATTTTAAATTCACGGATATGAAATGGTAAATAATTTATTGCTTAATGATTTGATTTGAGAACTATGACAAATGCTGTAGGGAACAATGATATTTATGATTTGTCTACATAATGTTACAGTTGTATTTGATTATTATGTGCATTGTAGATGTATTCTTGTTAGTCTTGTATCATTGATATATATATATGATGACTCAAAATAACTACATATTTGATATGAGGTGGATGCAGGATTGGTCTCACCCTCATAGAATTATGAGGGAGAGCATCATCTGAGAAGGTAGTGCAGATGGGATGATTGTAGTATGATAGAATAGAAATGCTAGTGACCCAAATTCACACACCATAGTAGTTTGACTTGTTAAATTTTTTGCATTAATATGATTTGCTAAGTATTATGCTCGATAATGCTAGAATAGTTGTATTAATAATATTTTGGTTATGCTTTAGAAAGAAATGAGTTCTAATTCTAAAATTGGTTATAGTGATTACTATGTTCTGAGATGCTTTATATTTTACTTTATAAATTGTGTCATTAATGCATCTTTCAATAAGAAATTGAAATAGTAGTAATGCTATATTTAATTTGTCAAATTAAATATTTTTTATAATCTTAAATTCTTTAATTATATTAGATAATTATTAAATTATGATATTCAATTTATTAATTATGCTAATTAAGATGGGAATAAATCTTAATTAAACACTAGGATGAACATATACTTTAGAAAACTCATCTGGAACTGATTGTTAGTAGTGCATGAAATATTTTGATGACTTTACTTGGAAAAGGGAAGTTGAGTTACCTTATTATTAACTTGAGAAATGAAGGGAGATAAATTAGAAATTTATTCAATGATTACTGGGGGATTCGTAGTTAATAAGTTGGAACAAAGCCTATAGCTTTGGTTTCAAATGGCATGTAAAAAGGGGAAATGGGACTAAAATGGTTTTAGGGAAAGGGAAGAGAATTTTTTTAGAGATACAAAAAATTCATGGGAAGAAAAGTTGGAAGCTGGAGGAAGAAATGAAGCTTTGGAAGTAGGAAGAGAAATTTCACCATCAACAAAAGTAAAAGCATACCAGGTGGGTACTGTAAATATTTTAATAGTGTATTTTGTATTGAAAGAATTTTGGATTATAGAGTATATTAAAATTAGGGGAAACACTATGGAATATATAGAAATCTTCAGGGAAATAGATATTGGTAATCCCTTTAGAAATTGGAATTCTATCCGTAATAACTCAAATTTTAGTAACCCATATAAAAGAATTGGGGATTATAGATTTACATAATATTTTTTTACATTAGAGAATCTTTGAGAAACCTATGAATAAACCCTATAGAAACATTTGGGAAATGTTATATTAGTATCTCTTTAGAAACTAGGATTCTATCTATATTGCCAAAATAAATTATTAGAGGTGGTGGTGATTTGTAAGTGATAAATAAATTTAGGAAAATGTCAATAAATAACAAAGTTGAAAATAGTGGGTGAGGCATTTAGGGTTGAAGATAATATAAAAGATTTATTTTTATTCTTGAATATATACTTTGTCTTTGAAGTAATGATGAACACACGTTACATATTAAACATTGATGCCATATCAAATTCTATTCTTTTCTTTTCTTTTAACTCGGCCCATGTGTAGTGTCGTTGTTTCTCTTTCCATTACCTCAGCCCAAGATAAGCATCGACACCATATTTTATCTCAAATTTTTAAATTTAAACAAGTTTAATTTCTTTTCGATCAGTTTTAATTTGATTTTATTCAAATCCTTTGCAAAAAGTTTGTTTATATATTTTTTTCTAAAAGCTTACTAGCCAATTTGCAAGTTGTCATCCTCTTTCCAACTCAGCATTGAGGAGCATCACCATTATTTATTACCTCACTTTTTTAAATGCTATTTATTTTCTCTTTTATCTCTATTGTCTAACTCAGTAGAACTATGATCCATTTCAACCAAATATTTCAAATAGACTTAAACATAACCCCCCTCTCTATGTTTTCAGTAGCTTGATGATATGCATCCATATCCATGTCTGGGTAAAAAATTATGTATGCATATGTGAAGTGGTCATGGGGCATGATTTTATTTATGGTTATGTCCTACATTTATCAATTATAGCTCAAGTCACTTCATACTTGTCTCCTATATTTTATAATTATTCCATGAACACCTAGTTTCCTTAAGCCTATCATGAGTTTAAAACTGTTGGTTGGTGCATGTTGATTTTAAGTTTGTAAAGTTACGAGAACTGGGAGACCCAAATTTAGTTGTATAAATATAAAATTAATATATGTTTTTAATATATATGTTTAAATATTTATTAATAAGGTTAGAGATTAGGTTTAAAAAATAAATAATAAAAATTTATATAATATTAAATATTATATTTATTTTTATATAATCAAAATTAGTTAATGGTTTAGTAAACTCTTAAATTTTAATATTCTTGTGTGATTATAAAAAGCTTCCTTATTTTAAAAACATATCATAATATGAAATTTGTTGAGCTAAATATAAATTAAATTACCCTGGAAACATACAAGTTGATAGTCAGCATTATTTTAAACCCCATAAGTAAATTATCTAGGGGCAGGGGAAATTATAGCATTTCTTAATATTTGAGGTTTTTCTTTTTATATGTCACTTATCATAATATGTTTGGAAATGATTTAATTGTGGCAATACATATTTATGTGTTAGTTTAAATATTTAAAAAATGGATAACTAGTGCCTTTCATAAATTTTGTTGGTTTTAAGGGAAGTCAAACTTAAACATTCTAGGAAATATTAGAAAGATATTTGTTTTCTTAAATGTACTTCCTCTATACCAATAACTGAATTTTGCTTAAATTATATACGGTAGATAAGTTAATATAGACTTTTGGTTATCATATTTAGTTCGCATGGTTATGTTAATGTATGCCTATTTACATCAGATCTTATATGTATGTGTCAATAATCCTTAGATTAGTTTACCTATTTGGTATGCATATGCTTTGGATTATATATCTGTTATGTTTATTATGGAGACCACATTATTGATACCCTAGCTAGCATCACCAATGATGGGTATGGATAACTCAATCAAGTGATGTGTTATGAATTTGTTTGATCTGGATGATCAAATGTTATTTAAAAATTTGGCCAAAGTAATGTTAGATTAACATCATCAATTCATATGTATGATTTTCATGTTATGCAATATCATAGTAGAAATGCACTTTTATTTATGATAGACATCATGTAGTATAATCTTGCAACACATGGGGGTACTAGCATGTCTTATTCTAGATTCCTACACCATTCTATCTGCCTATCCATGTAGGGAGGGCTATTACCTGATAGGGGATTTTGGTGGGGATTGTTGGTTCGTGGTTAGAGTGGTAAAGCACTTAGATGATGATCTCCCTCCCCCACTATGGTACATTATTGGAGACAACACTTTACGTAATCAAAGATATGTGAGTTAGTGCAACTTGAGCTCCAGAGAGTTAGTTATCTTTAATAAGGCTAATTACCTATTAAAATTGTAAATGAAATATTATTTACTTAAACAACCATTGTTGTATAGTGAGACTAGCCATAACTATGTCATTATGTATTTCCTTTCATGAAGTTGTAACCCTCTATCTTGCATTGGAAATTAAAGTTGAAAATTTGATATTTATCTATTATATATATAAATTATAGTTCTATAATTTTAAATAAAATACTTGTTGAGGAATTAAGTTAAAAAAATTATTCTTTTTGTTTTAGTAAAACTAGGAAGGTTGCTACATGTGGTATTAGATCTTAGGCTCAAACTCTAAGACTTAATGAGTCCACTAACATTTTTTCATTGTTCTTTTCAATGAGAAGGAAGAATGGTGAAAATAAGAGCATCAGGGGAGTGTCCATCGAATAACAATAACCCACCCATGGATCTTAATTAGGTTACTGTTGACCAGTCAGTAAAGTTAGATCAGTTACTCACAATCATGAGTGATATTATGGATCAAATTTTAGTGCTTAAATAAGAGGTTCATGGTCATGGTGAGGAAGAATGTCAAGAAGTACCTATTGAGCACCCCACTAAATAGGAAAATTAGTAGGATGTGATAGCTCAGGGAGTTATAGAACTATCTAGGGATATGAAGAAGGTGATTCCACCTAAGTTTGATGGAACTATTTCAGGTGATGGAACCAAATCATGATTGACTGAGATAGAGAATTAATTTGAGATTTAAAACCATTTCGAGGTCACTAAAGTAGTTTGGGGAGCTAACCAGTTAGCTAGTGAAACAACTAATTGGTGGGCTAATAAGAAAATAGAGATGAACCTTAACTCAAACATCACAACTTGGGAGTAGTTCATGATGTTGTTCAGGTCACAGTGGTTACCACAAATTTACTTTTACCAAAAGCTTACAGATTTTTAGAAACTAAAACAAGGAGAGTTGTTGATAAATGAGTATTAGGAGCAGTTTACCAAACTTCTAATATACATGCCTTAGTATCAAGCTGATGAAAGATTCAAAATTAGGAAATTTATAATGGGATTGAAAAGCTAGATTGGAGGTGAATTAGTTAATCATGGGCCTTATACTATGGACTAGGTTTTTTAGAAGGCAATAAAACATGAATAAAAATTGAAGTCTCTAACTCAAGTCAAGAAATAATTCAAGAAGAAATTTGGCAATTCCAAGCCAAATTTTAAGAAGAGGAACCATAATCAAAGGAGTGGAGACTCTATGGGGCATTTCAAGAATTAGAATGAAAAATTCAATAATGGATCTAGTAACAGGAAACTAGGTAATGGCTCTAAAGGTGGTTTTTAGGAAAACTTTCAAACTGACAAGAAAGGACCACCAGGTGATTGTTTCAATTATGAAGGAAATCACTATGCTCATGAATGTCCTCATGAAAAGTCTAAGAACAAAGGTCCAAACCCTCAGTAGGGAAATTTTCAATAGTGTATTCATGTAGCAATTGATAACCAACAAGTTTAATTTTAAGCATCGCCCATAGAGTTATCAGGTATTTTGTTTGAACATCCAGTTTTTATTGTGATAGATACAGGGGCTATTAAATGTTTTATAGCTCCTAGAATGTTTAACACATTTCATAGAAAAGCTAGATATATGGTCAGTATAATATGGGAATGACTCTAAAGTCATGGTTGATAAGTGTCTTGTCGACTCAATGATTGAGTTGCCTAAATTCACAATTGTAGTGGATTTATATGTAGCTCAACTAGGATCATACGACATGATTCTAAGAGTCAACTGACTTTCTAAACACAAAGCCAAAGTTGACTATCACTTGAAGAAGGTTTAATGTCTAGATGATTTTAGGCATCCAACCCAACTATAGGGTGATAAGAGAGAGTTATGGCTTAGGCAAATTTATACAATGTAACTCAAAAGGGCACAAGCAAAAGGGTGCAAATAATTTATCATCAAAATAAATGAAATAGAGGAAACTAAGGAACCAAATCTCAAATACTTTCCTTTTCTTAGATATTTCCATGATGTGTTCCCTAAGGAATTACTAGGTTTACCTCCTAAACATGAGTTTGAATTCTCTATCGGCATCATACCTAGATCAAAACCACATTCTAAGGCACTGTATAGGATGATGACCATTGAATTGGTCAAATTGAAGGCACTGTATAGGATGACGACCATTGAATTGGTCAAATTGAAGGCACAACTCTAAAATATATTGGATAAGGGATTGATTAGGCCTAGTGTGTCACCATGGGGTGCACTAGTTGTTTTTATAAATAAGAAGGATGGTACCCTTCAACTTTGCATTGATTATAGAATGCTAAACAAGGAAACTATCAAGAACAAGTATCCACTACCTTGTCTAGATGATCTTTTTGACCAAATGCATGGTGAAAAAGTATTTAAAAAAATAGATCTTAGATTAGGATATCATCAGTTGAGGATTCGGGATGAAATATTCTAAAAATAGCTATTAAGACTCGTTATGGGCATTACGAGTTCATAGTGTTACCTTTTGGGTTAACCAACGCACTAGAAGCATTCATGAATTTAATGAATAGTATATTTAGAGACTACTTAGATCAATTTGTATTGGTATTTTTGGATGACATACTTATCTATTCTAAGAATGAAGAGGAACATCTACAACATTTGAAACTAGTTTTGCAACATTTGCAAAAGCACAAGTTGTATGACATATTGTCTAAATGTGCATTCTTTTAGAAAAGAGTGCAATATCTAGAGCATATTATTTTTGTAGATGGTGTTTATATAGATCCATCTAAGATAAGGGCCATTATGGAGTGGTCAACACCTAATAATGTACACGAGGTAAGGATTTTCATGGGGTTATTAGGCTATTATAGGAAGTTTATTCTAAACTTTTCCAAGATAGCTAATCCAATTACCTCTTTGTAATGGATGAATCAAAATTTTGACTGGTCTGAGAAATGTCAATTATATTTTCAAGAGTTGAAAATAAGACTTACATCAGCACTAGTGCTAAGAGTTCCGATCTCAATAGACAATTTTTAGTGATCACAGATGCTTCAGGAGAAGGTTTGGGTGGAGTTCTCATGCAGGATGGAGTAGTGGTAGCTTTTGAATCAATGAAGTTGAAAACTCATGAGGTGAATTATGCTCCTCATTACCTTTAACTTATAATGATTATTCATTCTTTTCAAGTTTGGTGACATTATTTGCTGAGAAAATTATTTGAGCTCAAGACTAATAATTTGGGGCTCAAATATATCTTCACCCAACCAAATTTAAATGCTCATAAGAGATATTCGTTAGAGTTATTTGAAGACTATGAATTTGATATCAATTACATCAAGGGTAAAGAGAATAGAGTACCTAATGCTTTGAGTCATAGAAGGTACATAGTAGTGGTAGCTACTATTAGGAGTACTTTTAGAGGTCAAGTGATTAAGTTCTCACCAAGAGATGATTACTATGAGCAAGTTAGAGAAGCATTATTTGAAAATACCTAGGATCCTCTGTATAAAGGATTCAATTTTAAGAGTGATGGTCTTTTACATTTCAACAAGAGGATGTATGTGCCAGATCAAGAGAATCTACATAGCACATTATTGAAGGAGTTACACAATGCCCCATATTTGAGACATCTAGGAGTAACAAAACTCATGATAGAGTTTAGACCTCTATATTTTTGGAATGGAATCAAGAAAGATGTGGTTGATTTTGTGTCACGTTGTCTAGAATGTTAGCAAGTAAAAGTTGAACATGTGCACCCAGCTAGATTGCTATTTCTTCATGATATCCTAGAGTGGAAGTGGTAGGTGATCAATATGGACTTTATCCAAGGTTTATCGATGTCACGGAGTAGGCATGATATGATCTTGATAGTTGTTGATAAACTAACCAAAGTGGCTCATTTCATACTAGGCAACTTGACAGATGATGTGCCTACCCTTATGAAGAGATTTGTAAAGGAAGTGTATAGGTTACATGGATTTCTAGAGAAGATTATTTGAGATGTGATCCAAAAATGACTTCTAGGTTTTGGGTTACTCTAAACTCAGCTTTAGGCATGTAGCTGAATTTCAGCATTGTATATCATCTAGAGATTGATGGTCAGATTAAGCAATTAAATCAAGTTCTAGAGGATTTTTTACGTATGTATTGCATGGATCACCAATATAAATGGGGAAATTATCTTTCATTGGTTGAATTTTATTATAATAACTCATACCAATTTGCTTTGAAGATGGCATATTTTAACGCACCGAATGGTAGGAGGTGTGGGACACTAATAAGTTGGGACAGGTTAGAGGATAGGACAGTCTTTAAGCCTGAGATGCTTTCTAAAATGGAAGACCAAGTCAAGTTAATTAGCCACAGATTGGTCGAGGCCAATGATAGACAAAATAGTTACATTGATTTGAAGAGAACCAATAGGCTATTTTCTATTGGTGATAAAATATTTTTGTGGATTAAGTCATAAAAGAGCTCGATTAAGTTTGATAAGTCAGTGAAATTGTCACCCAAATATGTAAGACCCTTCAAAGTGTTAGAAGTAGTCAATCTTATTACGTATAAGCTTACATTGCCACCATCATTAGCTTTTTTACATAATGTTTTTCATGTATCATATCTTAAGAAGTTTATAGCTGATCCTTCACATATTTTAGATTAGAATGCTTTGCATGTTTTGGACCCTGGGGTGGTCATGGTAAAACCAATCAGATTAATTGGCACTCGTATACTTTATTTACGTAATAGAGAAGTGTCATATTGTAAAGTATTGTGAGACCAATACTCTGAGGATAGTGTTACTTGGGAAGACTTTGATGAGTTCTTTAGACTATTTCCATATTTGTTTACATGATTGATGATTGATACTATGTTGTTATTTCAGTTAAACTCTTTTAATATTATGAAATGATTGTTTTAATATATTTCATTAAGGTGATAACCAGTTTTAAGGGGTAGGATGTTATATCTTGATTTCACCCTATGATTTTGATTTTAAATCCATGGATTTGAAATGATTAATAATTGATTCCTTAATGCTTTGATTTGAGCACTAAGACAAATGCTATATGGAACAATGATATTTATGATTTGTCTACATGATGTTATAGTTGTATCTAATTATTCTATGCATTGTAGATGTATTCTTGTTAGTATTGTATCATTGATTATATATATGATACCTCAGACTAACTATATATTTGATATGAGGTGGATGTAGGATTGGTCTCACCCTCAGAGCATTGTGAGGGAGAGCATCATCTGAGAGGGTAGTGGATATGGGATGATTGCAGTATGATAGAATGGAAATTCTAGTGACCCAAATTCACACACCATAATAGTTTGACTTGTTAAATTCTTTGCACTAATATGGTTTGCTAAGTATTATGCTCAGTAATGCTAGAATAGTTGCATTAATCATATTTCGATTGTGCTTTAGAAAGAAATGAGTTTTTATTCTGAAATTGGTTATATTGATTATTATGTTGTAAGATTCTTTATATTGTACTTTATAAATTATGTCATTAATGCATCTTTCAATAGGGAATTGAAATAGTAGTAATGCTATATTTAATTTGTCAAATTAAAGATTTGTTATAATCTTAAATTGTTTAATTATATTAGATAATTATTAAATTATGATATTCAATTTATTAATTATGCTAATTAATATGGGAATACATCCTAATTAAACACTAGGATAAACATATACTTTAGAAAACTTATCTAAAACTGATTGTTAGTAATGCATGAAATCTTTTGATGACTTGGAAAAAAGAAGTTGAATTACCTTATTATTAACTTGGTAAATCAAGGGAGATAAATTGGAAATTTATCTGATGATTATTGGAGGGATTCCCAGTTAATGAGTTGAAATAAAGCCTACAACTTTTCAAATGGTATGCAAAAAGGGGAAATGGGATTAACATGGTTTTAAGGAAAGGGAAGAGAATTTTTTTAGAGATATGGAAAATTCATGTGAAGACAAGCTGGAAGTTGGAAGAAGAAAGGAAGCTTTAGAAGCAGGAAGGGAAATTTTACCATCAAAGAAAGGAAAAGTGTACTAGGTGGGTACTATAATTATTTTAATGGTGTATTTTGTATTGAAAGAATTTTAGTTTATAGTGTATATTAAAATTAGGAGAAAAACTGTGAAATCTGTAGAAAGCTTCAGGGAAATAGATTTTAGTAATCCCTTTAGAAACTAGAATTCTATCCATAATAACCTAAATGAAAGAATCAGGGATTATAGATTTACACAATATTTTTTTTACATTAGAGAATCTTTGAAAAACTTGGGAATAAACCTTTTGGAAACATTTGGGAAATATTATGTTAGTCTCTCTTTCGAAACTGAGATTCTATCTGTATTACCCAAAATAAATTATTAGAGGTGGTAGTGACCTGTAAGTGATAAATAAATTTAGGAAAATGTTATTAAATAACAAAATTGAAAATAGTGGGTGAGGCCTTCAGGTTTGAAGACAATCTAAAAGATTTATTTTTATTCATGAATAAATACTTTGTCTTTAAAGTAATGATGAAAGCATGTTACATATTAAACATTGACACCATATAAAGTTCTGTTCTTTTCTTTTCCTTTAACTCGACCCATGTGTAGCACCACTATTTCTCTTTCCATTACCTTACCCCAAGATAAGTGCCACCACCATATTTTATCTCAAATTTTTTAACTTAAACAAGATTGAGTTCTTTGTGATTAGGTTTGATTTGATTTTATTCAAATACTTTACAAAAATTTTGTTTATATATTTTTTTCTAAAAGCTTACCAACCAATTTGCAATGTGTCATCCTCTCTCCAACTCAACCTTGAACAACACCACCAATATGTATTACCTCATTTTTTTTAATGTTATTTATTTTCTCTTTTATCTATGTTGTCTAACTCAGGATAACCGTGTCCATTTTAGCCAAAGATTTCAAATGGACTTAAACACCCCCCCTCTCTGTGTTTTCAGTAGCTTGATGAAATACATCCATATCTGTGTCTGGGTAGAAAATTATGTATGCATATGTTAAGTGGTCATAAGGTGCAAGTCGCTTTATGATTGGGTCCTGCATTTATCAATTCTAGTGCAAGTCACTTCATTCTTGTATCCTATATTTTATAATTATTCTATGAAAACCTAATTTCCTTGAGCATATCATGAGTTTAAAACCGTTGGCTGGTGCATGTTGATTTTAAGTTTGTAAAGTTACAGGAAATGGGAGACCTATATTTAGTTGTATAAAATTTATTTGTATAAACACAAAATTAATATATGTTTAAATATATATTAATAAGGTTAGAAATTAGGTTAAAAAAATAAATATAAAAATTTATATAATATTAAATATTATATTTATTTTTATTTTGATATAATCAAAATTAGTTAATGGTTTAATAAAATATTAAACCAGAATATTTTTGTATGACTATAAAAAGCCTCCTTATTTTCAAAATATATCATAATATAAAATTTGTTGAGATGAATATAAATTAAATACCCTGGAAACATACAAGTTGATAGTCAGCATTATTTTAAACCCCATAAGTAAATTGTCTAGGGGCATGAGAAATTATAGAATTTCTTAATATTTGGAGTTTTTCTTTTTATATGCCACTTATCAGAATATGTTTGAAAATGATTGAATTGTGGCATTACATATTTATGTGTTAGTTTAAAGATTCAAAAAATGGATAACTAGTGCCTTTCATAAATTTAGTTGGTTTTAAGGGAAGTCAAACTTAAACATTCTGGGAAATGTCAGAAAGATATTTGTTTTCTTAAATGTACTTCCTTTGTACCAATAATTGAATTTTGAATAATTTTCTATGGTAGATAAGTTAATATAAACTTTTGTTTTTCATATTTAGGTGGCATGCTTATGTTAATGTATGCTTATTTACATCAGATATTACATGTATGTGTTAATGGTCCTTGGATTATTTTATCCATTTAGTAAACCTATTCTTTGGATTATATATCTGTTATGTTTATTATGGAGTCTTCATTGATGGTACTACCCAAGCAGTGAGAGGGTTTCTCAAGCCTGGCTAGCATCACCAATGATGGGTATGGATAACCTGATCAAGTGATGTGTTATAAATTTGACTGATCTAGATGATCATATGTTATTTAAAACTTTGGCCAAATTAATGTTATATTAACATTTTCAATTCATATATATGATTTACATGTTGTGCAATATCATCGTAGAAACATACTTTTCTTTATGGTACACGTTATGTAGTATAATATTACAACACATGGGGGTAATAGCATGTCTCATTCTAGAATCCCACATCGTTCTATCTCCCTATCTATGTAGGAAGGGCCATTCCCTGATAGGGGATTGTGTGGGTGATAATTGGTCTATGGTTGGAGTGGTAAAGCACTCTGATGATGTTCCCCCTCCCCCACGACAATACATTCTTGGAGATAACACTTGAGGTTATTAGAGATACGTGAGTTGGTATAACTTGAGCTCTGGAGAGTTAGTTATATTTTATGAGGCTTATTTCCTATTGAAATTATAAGTGTAATATTATTTACTTGAACAACCATTGTTATATAGTGAGACCAACAGTAGTTATGTCATTATGTATTTCTTTCATGAAGTTGTAACCCTCTATCTTGCATTGGAAATTAAAGTTGAGAATTTGATGTTAATATGTTATATATATAATTTGTAGTTCTATAATTGTAAATAGAATACTTGTTGAGGAAGTAAGTTTTTTAAAAAAATCTACTTTTAGTTTTAGTACAACTGGGAAGGTTGCTACAATATATAAAAGTTGACCAGTCTCAAGATGAATTGTCCCTTGAAGATAGTATTGATGTCTTCAAAAATGAATAAGAATGGTTAAATGAAGAGCCACAAAAACATGACATGTTGGTCCTTAGATAGATTGATGAAGTACCATATGGCTCCTTTGAAAACAAGTAGAGAATAGATGGTGTTAAAGTTGGCATTGTCTCATATGACTAAGAGGAAGTTACCTTTTGGGTTGACTTAGAGATTTTCTAACTAAGCCTAGACATTCAAAAAAGCACCAGATCAAGAGAACCATCACATGTTGTGCTTCATTCATATCACAAAATTGAGCCATTGAATGAGGAATATGAATGAGACCCTATAATCCAATTTGAAGTAAGACTTGAAGGAATGGACAAATATGTCTACATTAGAGACATGTTTACACCCTTTCATCCACTTTAGATCATGCCAAAAGAGTCAATGATTAGGCATCTCAGCTCCCCAATCATGAGCTCTCAAAAGAAAAGGTATTTTTCATCCTAGTTCATCACAAGAAAATGAGGCTATAAGTTTCCCATTTGGCCTAGGTGGAAAGTACTTGTAAAATTTCAGCCGTGTACATATTAAAATAGTTTTCATACTTTGTTCTAAGTGCCTTTTTGCACATTTTTTTAGTAGGTTAGTTTTTTTTAATTTTCCCCCAGTGCTTGCATGAACTTGCCCTTATTGGTTGTTGTTCTTATTATCCTTCTGCTTCAAGAGGAAGTTATGGAAAGGGTCAACCTTGTATCTAGTTTTAGAACAACTCAGTTACAAATGTAGGAGAATCCATACCTAATGGACTAGATAAGAAAATTGGTATGGGTTCATAGCAAGCATGCTTCCCTATAATAACCCAAAAATATTGGCCAAATTTGGTCCATATACCAAGCTTGTACCCATATGGACCAAGTTGCTAATGGATGAGCAGATGGACAAAAATTATAGATGGAATGAGTAATCCAAGGATCTCATTTTTCCCAAAAATATTTTTAAACACTTTAAGTTAACTTAAAGTTTAAATTGTCAATTTTTAAAAGACAGGTCTAGAGTTGTAGAGAAGGATTCAAGCAGTGTTGGTGTAGACATTGAAAATCCACACACTATGATTTCAAATGTCATAATTCCCTTAGAATACCCTAGGACCCTCTCAAGACCAATATCACCTTTTGACCCCTAATAAACCTAGCCCATAGTCAAGTTTAACTTAACTAGCTAAACCCTACCTTTTAGCCCTTTTTCCCCTCAGCATTTGATTGTTGATGGTCAAGGTAACCATCGATGATCACCCTGAATACCAATGGTTGAGGTGAACCTCCTCAACCAAAATCATTAAAAACACCTACTTTGCTTTCCTAATTATATCCTATCTAATTCTAGTTACAAGCCATTACATGGATGAGTTAATTTTAGGAGGCCTAGTTCACATATTGCTGGAACTCTCTTACCCTACCTATAAGAGAGAGGAACAAAGAGGTAAAAAGGCATATATAATTATCATCAAGAGCTTGTTTATCCAGGAATTTATTTCTTGAAAGTCAATTTCCATCAATAATCCAACAATTCAATAATCATTTTAGAGAGTCAATTTACTATCACCTCTCCATCAAGCCTTCAGGTACCATTACTCTACTGGAATCAAGCTAGATTCTACCCACAGACCAACTACCTCAACCATCCACCCAATAAAATTATGTGCTTTATTATCTATAGGTCATCATCCCAAGACAAAGAGCATCTCTTCACAATCTTTTGATTCAATATACACACTATCAATTAGGTTTTTCAACCATACCCATACTTAGTTTCTTGTTTTCCTTTTCTCGATATTAAGCTAAAAATTCACTGAAACATTTTGGCACACCTAGTGAGACCCTTGTGTCCTTAATTGGGTTCTTGTTTGCTTGCACTCTCTCCCTATTATTTGCTCATTAATGAAATCAAAAGTTTCTTTCGGGCTTAAAAATAAGTGCATACATCGACTGCTTGAAAGTTTAGTTCACATAGATTAACTTAAAGGCAAAGTAATCTATTGTAGCTTCACTCCTTATTGTACACACCTAAACCAAATCACTTTCATCAATTAAACATCAAACATACTTGAGACAAGGCTCAACTAATATTCAATCACCTAGTGGTAACCTTACCCTTTCCCAATGATCCCACTTTGAGATCATTACCAAGGGGAGAACCAACTTAGCTCTCTATTTGAGTATAATCTCTAGATATCAATATATTTTGGCAAGCACCTAACACCCTTATCACTATGGTGTGTGAAGTGAGGGGTAGTCCCCAATACCAAGCCACATATTGATTCCAATACAAATTCTTTTTGAGTGCCTAAACATAACCCAAAACCAACCTTAGACTTCCTCTTTAGTACCCACTCTACAAGTTAACTTATGTCATATAACTTCTTAAGGCATAAGCAAAAATTAATATTAATTAAAATTCTAGGGCTTAACATCTTTCTTAGAGTGTGATTGGATTTCTTTAATCTTTTCTTATATTTTATTCATTTGATTAGTGAGGCTGTTTGAGCTTTCTATCTCCCCTATCTCACATGGTTCTCACTTGCCAACAATGAAGAGACCTTGTGGAGTAAAACCTATCACCAAGCAAACCTACCTCTTCCACCTATTCATCTATGGACTATACCTCTGAACCAATAGACTCTCCTCACCCTTCAGGAATTCCTACCTTCCCTTAAGAGGTTCCTCAAGGAGATGTGGATTTTGTTGGTTTCCTAGACAACAATCTTGTGGCCTTGAAACATTACCTTACAACCAAATCTTACCATATGCTAGATCTAACACCATCTATAGAATCACCTTAAGGCATGCCTCCCCATCTCATGGGGAGTAGCTCCATTTCCCTAGTTATTACACAATCATTGACTACCCAAGCTTCCTCATCAACCAATAATCTCTTTGAGACTACCATTAAAAACCAACCAACTCAAACTACCACCTCCTTAATACCTTCCACTCCTAACAATAACTCCTCCACTATAGGAGTGCTTACTTCTAGCACTACTATCCTTCCTTAAGCTACCTTCAACCTATCAACCACCTCTCTGATTCAAAGCCTTGTGGTGTCCATACCCTCTACCTTGCCACTGATTAGTACAAGGGTCACCACCCTTCCATTGGTCACCAACCCAACTACCACTCCAATCCAATAAGCACCCCTTAGATCAACCTTTGGTTACATCCCTAATCTACAAGGGCATGTACCCACTACCCAACCACCTACCTCTACCTACCCTTGTGCATCTTCCACCCAACCATTGACATCCACCTACTCATATGTCACAACCTCTCAAACTTATACCCACTATCTATATGTCTCTGAACCACCTCATCAATATGCATCTTATAACCCTTCAAGTACATGAACTCAAGCTTACCTAATGAAGATGATTATGGATAAGATGACCACCTTAGAGTTATCCATTTTTGGTACTCACAACATCTTGTCGTATGACAAAATTTGTAATGAGCCAATCCATCCATACCTATCAATCCATACCCTCCCCAATGGGAACTTCCCAAGTTCTCTAAATTTTAGAGTAATGAGGATCCCAAAAAACACCTTAGGTCATTCAAGCATGCTTTCTATCTCATCACTTATGATGACGCCCTTCTCCTCTACACCTTCCCCATGTCTCTAGCCAGTCCATCCCTGATTGGTATAGTGCCTTACAAAAAAAATCCATCTTCTCCTCCACCCAAGCAGCCCAAACCTTCCTGGATCACTTTTCAATCAATATATCTAAGAAAGTGTCCATCATCAACCTCTATTCTATCTTCTAGTTTGAGGATGAATCCATTGCCAAATTTTTGTCTAGTTAGAGGAGCCTTACCAACCAACTATCCTTCTCCCTACCTCAACTTGAACTAATAAAGCTCTTTACTCAGGCATGTGCCAAGCATATCTCCTCTACACTATGTTTCCAAATATTTTGAACCTTTGATGAAGTTTTTACCATGGCACATAAGTTGGATAATCAAGCCATTGATAAAGCAAAGCTTAAACTCAAAAACAAGAACTCAACCTATAAAACCAGTGAGGCTTCTTCCTCTAATTCAAGCCACTAGCCCAACACCAATAACAAGAACAAGGGAACCAAAAATGAAATCATCCTTAAATCCACTCCACCTTATATTGACCAATTAAATTCTTTTAGTTCCTCAAAATAAAACCTGAAGAACCAAACCCAAAACAACTAGAAGCAATTCACTCTGCTTGGAAAATCTTATGCTTCCATCTTGGAGAAGTTATTGAAAGCAAATATAATTCAATTTACCCCTATCAATCCACCCCAAAAATTTTACTCCTCTCATCCCACACCTATTTGGTACAATGAGAATAATCTGTGTGCCTTCCACTGATTGATAGGGCATGATGTTAAAAGGAGCAACACTTTCAAGAGCCTTGTCCAATCCCTCATTGATAAGGGGGAGCTTACATTGGACAACCCCAATGCACCATCAAAATAAGCCCTTGATATATTCAAGAAACCTTTCTTGAAACATGTCCCTACAAAGAATGAGAACAATAATGTCGAATGTTATCATGATACCCATAGAGTTAACATGGTCCTCGATGTAATCATTATCGAACCACCTAGTACCCAATCTTTTGATCCTTCACCTCCTTTATATATTGAGGTAGGAGAGTCACCTTCCTTTACTTTAGACACTTAAACTGAAGAAATACCATCCTCTCTCCCTCTACTTATTGAGGTAGTGGAGCTGCTAGTCACCCTTTTAATTGATATACTAGAACAACCAGCCATCACTGCCTTACCTTCACATTTAACTACTGAGAAAAATACTCCCCCTTCAAGAATCATTCCTGAAGATAAAATCCCTATGTATAATCATCCCATAAAAGGGACATCCAACCAAGCCTCACATGCTTTGATTTAGGAAAAGGATGAGGATACTATCCCCATGTCCCCACCTAGGGGCCTATCTTTTAGGTCTACCATTCAAGGGATCAAACTAACCTATAAACCCTTCTATAGGATAATGTAAAAATTGGAATTTATCTCTAAACCTGACATGGATCAAGCCACCTTCTATTATAAATTAGGTCTCCCTTACATTACTTGAATGGGATCTCTAACCTTTCCTTGGTCAGACCAACCCACTACTTCTATTAACCAACCTCTTACTGTATCCACCCAAACAAATAAACCCTCTAGCCAACCAAATTAAACATCTACCAAACCAACCAACTACCAACCACATAATCCAACCAAGACCCAAGTAGCCAAGCTCTCTCCTATCATTCCAACTAGGACTAACAAGAATCTTGGTATCCTCACTACACCATGCCTTAGTCACCCATCTATCAAAATCGACCTAATCCATTCAAGCCTACCAACCAAATGGCACAACAAAGAAACTAAAGAGGTAAAACCACACAAAGGCTAGAAGGCCTGAATTTTACCTCCCTCAACTTTGCCCTCCATTCTAGGACCTCACCTCTCTACCTTAAACATGAGACTAGTTACCTCTACCAAAACCTTACCACGTCTTTTGATTATGCTTTCATAGTTGTTCTTTGATGCACCTCTTTTCACCATGACAACAATACCTAAGCTACCTACCTTGAAATATTCCACCTCTAGCTCATCAACCTCATCACCTAAACTAAGGCCATCAACCAAGCATACCACCTTACCCAAGGCACCTACTACCAATCCTATTTCTAAGCAACCTCTTATTTCAACCACCAAATTGAAGACCGTTATACCTTTATCACCTTTAGCTGAGTCCTATTTAACCATCCTCTATAAGTTTTTATACACTTATTATTTAGCCTTACCTCCCATTAGGCCCTTTGACCCTTTAGCTTCAAAACTTGCTTGGTATAATGAACACCATATGTGTTCCTATCATAGGATACCTAGCTATGATATAGAGAACTACAAAGCTATCCATGACATCATCAATTAGCTTTATGATGAGGATGATTTATAATCAAAAAAATATCCTATGAGCCCCATATCAATCTAACCACTAGCCATACCTACTCAACATTCACCTACTCTTCCACCTTCACCTCAGAGTGAAGATGAATTTGACCAATCCTCTAGCCTAGCCTCTCCTTCTATCCATACTATCAATATGGTCATAACAACATAGAAAAAGGATAAGGGGAAGGTTAAAGTGTCTATTCCTTAGATGTACCCCTCCTCTAACTCCCAACCTACCCACACCTAACCATCTTCATCTTTGATTGAACCCAAGGTTTTTATCTTAGGTGCCTCCCAATCTAACCCATCAGAATCTATCCAAAGAGTTATCCTCAAGTAACTTTACCAAACCTCAGTAAAGATGAGCCTATATGAGTTGATCTCTACCTCTCCTCATCACCACTAAGCACTAATAAAATATTTTCAATCCATTGAGGTCTAACCCAAGGAACCCCAATCTCTAACCACCTTTTTTGGTGCCCTTTAGATTTCCATCTTTATTAACTTCAAAGATTTGAAAATACCTTCCATCCACCCTGAGGACCCAGATCCTCCTCTCTTTATCACTACCTACATCAACCAAACCTATATCAAATGGGTAATGATTGATGGGGGAACTAGCATTAACATCATCTCTTCTCATGCCTAAAACCAACTCAACTTGCCAGATAATGTCATGTCTAAATCCTCATCTGCCCTTCACTCTTTAAATGATACGATGGCCACTACATTGGGAACTTTAGTCCTTCACATTCATGTAAGACTCCACACACTACCCAAACTATTCTATGTTACAAAAGGTGAATTATAATACATCTTATTGGGATAACCTTGGATTTATTCTGTGGGTTACATTTCCTCTACCCTCCACCATTGTATTAAGTTTGAACATGAAGGTTAGGTCATCACCGTCCAATCTGACCCAAGTCTTTTCTCAACATGCAACATGACCTACCACCCTAATGACGTCCTCATACCCCCATCCAACACACCCTTAATAGCTAAAACCCAACCTTCAACCACCAAAGTGGATATCATATCTCCTTCCATTGATGAGGCATCAACAAGTTCCTCTATACCTTTACACCAAATCCCTACCATAGACCATTTGGAAGCCATGTTCCATTGTATTTTACTGGCGGAATATTGCCTTTTAGCACTTTATGTTTTCCCTACTCCTCATGAGTATGGGAAAATTACCAACCAGTCAAGATATGACCCCAATGTTGGAACTACCATTACATTTGGACCTCCCAAGAGTTAGACCCATCTTATATATGGGAGACTCAATAAATCCCTTAGTTCTCCTACCACCTCTCTTCCACCTTGACCATTCACCACCAACTTCTCCTACCTTGATAAACTAAGTTTTTCCAAGACATCACTCCATTGGTGTTCTTGGAAGGGATTCATTCTAGGGTGATATGAGCATGGCCCACATGAATTGGTCACCATCAAAACTAGGAAGCCACATGAGAAGCACAAACTTGGTTTCATCTTACCTAATAAGAAGAAAGTCAAACAACCTATCACTATCATTATTGAGGAGGTCCCTTCTTCACTGACCTAACCTCCACTTGCATGTGAGGATGATGAAATTATCCCACCTAACTTTTTTTTGCATCAACATGATCAAACTTAGACCCATAGCTTATCAAAAAGAGGGCGAAATTGTAACCATCCCTTTGACCCATCTTCAGATGATAGGAGAAGACTCTACTACCACTAACACTATGTAGTGTCAGGATGATGACTCCATTCTCACCTACCTTGGTTCCCTAGATTCTTTGATCCAAAAATCCCTTCCTCCTAAGACCGCAACCATGTTGAATGGATCCACCATGGATATCAACTTGAGTACTTCAGATAAGCCCCATATTATCAAACTTGGCCAATCATTAAATGTTGAATAACTTCAAGACTTTGCCTCTTTCCTCCAAGACCGTAACATATCATTCACCTGGTCTTATAGTGATATGCCTAGGATCAACCCAACCATTTCTACTCATAACATAGTCACTCATCATGATGCCAAGCCTCTCGAGCAAAGCTTTGATACATGCATCCTCACATATCCCTTCTTGTCAAGGAAGAGCTTCAATGTCTTCTATCTATCAACTTTATTCAACCTATTAACTACCCCCAATGGGTCTCAAATGTTGTACCTATCACTAAAGCCATAGGGGTATTATTTATTTGTGTGTAATTTCATCACCTCAACCTCACCTACCTCAAGGATGATTTTTCTCTACCCAATATTGACTAGCTTATTGATCTTATAGTTTAACATGAGATGTTATCTCTCATGGATGGATTCTCAAGTTACAATCAAATCTTAATCACCCCTAAAGATCAACACAAAACTACCTTTACCACCCCATGGGGGACCTTTTGCTATAGAGTCATGCCTTTCAGGTTAAATAATGTTGGTACAACCTATCAACATGCTATGATCTATATCTTCCATGATATTATCCATAAGATTATAGAGAACTATGTGGATGACCCCAAAAAATCCAAACTCTGAAAAGATCACTTGGTCATTCTTAAGATCATCTTCAAGTGACTTATCCACTATAATGTCTATCTTAACCCCAAGAAGTGAATTTTTAGGGTCTTGTCAGGAAATCTTCTTAGTTTCATTATCTCCCTTCCAAAAATCAAAGTTGATTCCACCAAGATAAAAGCAATTCTATACATGCTTCCTCCCACCAACCTTAAGTAACTCTGTAGTATGTAGGGAAAACTTTAGTCCATTCACCATTTCATCTCTGAGCTTTTAGACTTGTGCCAACCTTTCCACCACCTTCTGAAGAAGGATGTCTCTTTCAAGTGGAATAATGATTTTTAAAAGGGCTTTGATTCACTCAAAGAATACCTTATGTCACTACTTTTCCTCACTCCTCCTAAGGATTACCAACCTTTCTACCTATATATCTCTACCATTGATCATTCCCTAGGGGCAATGTTGGCTCACTAAGATGAAAAAAATAGAGAGCAAGTTGTATACTACAGTAGTTACACACTTGTGGAATACAAGACTTGATATACCCATACTAAGAAACTCTACTTAGCTTTAGTATTTGTGGCCACCATGCTTCACCACTACCTTTTTAACCATAAAACCTATGTCATTACCAACATTGACCCACTCAAGTACATGCACTCCAAGCCATACCAAAACCAATGTATGGACAAGTGGCTCATGATCTTAGTAAAGTTTGACATTGAGTTCCTTTAATAGAAGTTTATTAAGGGGTAAGTCATTGCCAATCAATTGGCTGAAGCACCATTAGCAGACAATTAACCTCCTCCACTTGAGTTCCCCAATGAGTCTATTATGACCCTATCTCAAGTAGATTTCACCTACCAAGTCACCATTTTATTTGATGGATTAAAATGTCAACATGGTGGGGGAGTAGGTATCATCCTTATCCCCTTTGATAGTGAACCTCTTCCTTTATCATTCAATCTTAATTTTGAATGTACCAACAATATGGCTGAGTATGAAGACTTAATAATAGGCCTTCAAACTTCTTTAGCTATTAGAGTCAAAATAATCAATATCTTTTGTGACTCCCAACTTGTGGTCAATCAAATTAATGGATTTTACCAGTGTAAGAATGATTTTATACAGTAGTTCAAATAACTAGTTGACAAACTACTAGCATCATTTGAGCACTACCACATCCAGTCAACCACATGATTTACCAATAAGTTTGTTGACACCATAGCTTCCCTTACCTCTTAAATACTATCTACACCCTTGAATTCTAAGTTGTATATCATTATCCACAAGCTTACTAAATCATCTTATGTCATTCTAGATTCTCCCACCATTTTTAATGTAGAGGAGACCCAACCTGACCTTTGGTATCAACAAACCTTTGACTACCTTAACCTTGGCATAGTTCTCTCTGGCCTCTCTAGGATTGCTTGAAGAGTATTTATTTAGAATAACTCATGTTATATCATATGGGAGGAATTATTTACAAGCATAGCTTTGATGGCCTCCTTTTCCACTACCTATATAGTCATGAAGCCTCCCACACTATCAAGGAAACACATGATGGTATATATGGGGGTCATTTTAGTGGCCTTGTTGTAGCTAAGCACATCCTCCATCTTAGCTATTACTAGGCTTACCCTTAACTAAGATTGTTATGATTATGTGAAAATTTATGTTAAGTGTTAACAACCATGCTAATTTGCATCATGTGCCTAACCATATCCTTCATGTCTCTACCAATATCTAGCCCTTCTCATAATGGGGTCTAGACCTTATTGGTGAAATCAACCCTCATTCCTCATAGTGGCACCATTCTATCATCACTACAATAAAGTAATTTACCAAGTGGGTAGAAGCTATTCCTTTAGTCTCAGCCAAAGTAAAGAATATTGTTGACTTTATGAACCATCACATCATCTACTGCTCTGGTGTCCCCCACAAGATTATCACTGACAATGGTAAGTCCTTTAAGAACAAGCAAGTCCATGGTCTATGTGATGCATTCAACATTAAGTTATGCTTATCCTAACCCTATCACCCTTAAGTTAATAGATAGGTAGAAGCTTCTAAAAAAAATCTTAATAACATGCTAACTAAAATGGTCAATGAATCAGGTTGGGATTGGCATCTACACATCCCCTTCACCTAGTGGGCATATTGCACCAACATTAAAACCCCTACAAGTTCTACATTATTTTATCTTGTATTTGGAGTGGAGGTTTTCTTACCTCTTGAATTCCAAATCCCCTCTCTTTACATCTATTTATAGGATCTTGTTTTATAGAACAATCATCATTAGCACCATTTAGCCTAGCTTGAGCTATTTGATGAGTGTCACCTAGTAGCCCTCACCCATCTTCATGTCTACCAAGAGCACATTAAGCATGCTTATAAAAAATAACTTGAAGTGTGATAATTCAATATTAGAGACCTCCTCCTAAAGGAAAATCAAGCATGGCAAGTTCGCTTTCAATTGGTTTAGACCTTATATCATAACCCACAAGTATGGATTAGGGGTTTACTAGTTGTCTTCATTTGAAGGCCACCTAGATCATGAGCCCCTCAATGTTTCACACCTACATCCATTCTTTTTTTAAAAAGGATCAAGTTCAACTTTTTTTTAACTTAAGTTCATCCCTTGTTATCCACCCACATTCATCTCCCTCTTTTAGGAGAAATTGATTAACAATGAATCATGTGATTATCTGTCATCGAAATATCCTAATATTAAATAATGGCTACCATGGATTTACTCATGGCATGGTTTTCATGGTTCTTTCGACCCCTTTTAGGATGGAACCCCATGATCATTATCACCTAAACCTCTTTATACCTAACCCTCTTGTACTCTTGGTTTTGATACCATAAAGGTGAAACACTAAGCCAACATAAACAAGTATATGTCAATCAAAATCAAATCCAAATAACAAAATCCCTATCACTAGCAATCATGGGTCATTACTAGAATTTAAAGATTTATCCCTTAAAGGACATATATTAAAATTTTATTGGAAATTTCCAAAATGTAAGGTGGACTGCTCCCTCAAAGGATAACTATCAAATGGCATTAGGCATAACACATAAAATTAGACCAATCCATCAAAGGATGGATGATTAAGCATTTGTAAAAAGCATATCAATTTCTTGGAGGATTCCCACATCGATCAGTTTTTGACATATAACAATTAGCAAAAAACCCATTATCACAATCAAAAGAAAAGAAAAATAACCTTGAAAGCCACAATCAGCTCTCAAAAAACAAGATAAGGTATAAGTCATAATCAAATTCCACAAGTAGACTTACCACATCAATCAGTCTACATATCTTAGCATAGGATTGTTTACATTGGTATTTTAGACACTTGTAGTGAAGGCTTTCTAGTCTCACAACAAGGTTCTATTTCCACCCATCTCCCCTCTACACTATATGTAAGGGATTTTTTAGCTTACTTAACATTACATGGTCAAGACACCTTTTTATCCAAATAACAAACACTAATGTGAAGCATGCGAAGGGCCTATGTTCATTAAGTTAATCCAACTTTAGTTTTTATTTTGGTCCCTATCAATAAAGAAGCATCATGCTCTCTACTTATCCTGTCATGACTAGTTGGTACTTTCATTATGGCATTCACCTCTTGACTATATTCTCTATTATCCCATCCAGGGTTGTTAATTAACCTACCCTTGTGTTTTAACATAACAACCATGGCCATAAAAACCTCATGATCAAAAGCATAATCATAACCATCCACATTACTGTACCATATATGTAATTACATCCATAAGTGATAAATTCAATGTTAACATAATGAAATTCAAAGACAATTAGCATAACCATAAACACCAACCATAACCATGAACAACATCATAAAGCAATAAAATCAATAATCATATCAACCATTTCCTCCCGCATGGCTAAAGTATACTAATGAAGTGTATACACATTAAAATTTAGCATGCCATCAACATAACCATAAATCCAAACCATCTCATGAGAAGATAAGCATATATCGGTGTCTATAAAACCATAGCATAAACTTAAATCATATTTAATATAAACATCACATCATAGGCCCATAAACACCAAATACCAATCATCACACCATGAGAAATAAGTATAAACATTAAATCATAATAACCATATGCATGAGAAATAAAGAAGATCACATATATCTATAGTTCATGAGTCTAATAAAATCAATATGGGCCCACACATATGATACATGTAATAAATGTGTGTAATCTCTTTCTCTCTCTCATAAACATCTCACTTTATCGATATGTAGGCTGGTATCAAAAATCAAAAAATATATAACATATACATCATGTAGATCAAGCCCCTAGGGCACTACTACCACTGGCCCCTCCCACTTCTACACTACTACTAGGTGTTAGTCCTCCTAGAGTGCCTTGTACCTACCCACTAACTATAGATGCCAACTATCTTGGAGTAGCCATAGTTAGACCACCTATTAGACTGGCTCTATACTCCCCCATCTGAGCTCATTTGGAAACTATGCTAGAATAATAGACTTGTAATACCATAGCTCCTCTATTGTAGCTAGGTATTGAGCTATAGGAGTGAAACCCAATGGTGTTACTTGTCCTACCACTTCACCTACCCTCTATCTTAGGGTATCCCTCTCTTGAGTTACTAAATCAAGAGAGATCCTTGTTGATCTCTCTCTCCTATCAAAGTGGTCACCTAACCCTATAAGGTGACAATTTGGCCTTGTCATGTAGCAACCTATCCCTACAATCCTATAATATGAGCCTATGTGGCTACCAATGCTTCTCATGCCTATCCATCTTGACCTCTACCCTATACTAGTGCCCCTACTAGATCCACATCCATGGGCTACTAATGCCCATCACCCCATCCAAAATTAGTTGTTGTATATAGATCTTAATACCATGTCACATACCCATCCATAAAACCAACATTATCTATAGATACTCTAGCTGGTATACTATGTCCTATGGCTACGGCACTGAAATTAGAAACTCTACATCCTCTCTCTTGTATCTTGAAAAAATATCTAGAATACCTTTCATAATGCCATACTATCATCAAACTTTATCAAAGGGAATCAACTCTATCTCCCCCTCTCACATCCTGTATATCCATCACCAACTCTATAGTAATAGAGTGTGGTACCTATACTAGGCCTACCAAGGCCAACCCACATATGGCCTTCAAATGATGTGACCCACAACCAACCCCTCCAATTCATCTTTGAAATATTTAATGTCTTTAAAACCTCCACCTGCTCCTTTTAAAGCATAGTTTCCTCTCCATCTCAAGAAACCCACTGTGACATGTACCTAGGTGTATCCATCCTAGGGTAATCTAAGCAACCTCAAAACCTAAATATATTCATACACCCAATAATGGAACATGAACCCAACACTGCTCCCATATTGTCTATAAGCTCTGAATGCCCAAAACTCCCTATAAATATGAATGAGAAAAAAATGAGCCCATCTAAACACGATCCTACCTAATAACATCTCCACTAATACTCCTACTAGTATATCAAGAAACTAATTTCTACTTGAATCTGGTAATGTAAATCAAGACACCACCACCATCATTATCATCACTAGACATCAGTCTACTGGAGCCCTCTGGTATAGTGGCCTCTAGATAAAGATGTCAGAATGCCACCTGGTATGGACCCAATCCTCACCATATATCATCTCCATGAGGTCATCATGCTCCTCACTCTCAATGTGGTAAATTGGCTCCCCTTGAATGGGCAGCCATGTGATCCTAATCACATTTTCTAGTAGGATGGTGATCTCTTTAGTCAATAATAAAAATGTATTTATGGTTGGGTCCCATCTCTTGATGAGCTCCATAATCATAGTTGCATCACATGATAAGTGTTGATAGTGAACCATTTCTTGAGGTTAACCTCCTCCATGTGCCTCTACTCATCTATAATCATCCCATTGTGAATCTCTACAAAGATCTGGGGAACCTGATCCCTCATCTGGATTTGGTCCTGTGCCTAATTAATAATCAAGTTAGCTCACACATTTCATTATCAATCATCATACCTAGACCCACCTAAACAATCAATCAACTAATCTTTACACCTATCTAAACATAGAAAACCTAATTTATCCCATTATCTATCTAACTCTCAATCCACAAGTTTCTTCTGTAATTGACCTAACTCCATCATAACTAACATCTACCCTACCTAGCTATTCTCACTACCCTTACATCCCTTTTAACACTCTAAACTCAATTTTTTTTAAACATTTAGACACTCATTTAAAATAAAACCTTCCTTAATTCTCGATCATTGATGGTCCATATAACATCAATAGTCATATGAGGTTCTTCCCATGAAGGCTAACCATCAACGGTCATACCTGACCATCGATGGTTGGCTCTAGCCATTGATGGTCATTGTGTGTAACTACTGATGATGAAACCCTAACCTTCCCTAGCTATAAATACCAAAAACAACCATATTTAAATAATTAAAACACCTAAAACCTACCTTACCACCTATCTAATCCTACACCCTCCTTCCAATTTTGATTTTATCGATTCAATTCTCCTAATTTACCCATAACATAAACCTAGGGCACACCTCGAACAAAAACTACTAATTCCATCACCAAAGAAACAAATTTAACTAACTATCCAAATTTAATACTCCCATACCTCATTCCTTGATTGCTGATGAGGTTGGATTCTGCATCTTACTGCTAAACCATGCACTCATCCACCTTGCATTGTTAGTCACCAATGATCATGAATTTTGATGCACTCACCCTATCAATGAACTCCACCTCAAAAATCACTCAATCAAATCTCTCAGCTACATGCCAAAGTGCCAAATCACTAGAGCTGAAAATATAGAGGTTAAATAGACAAAAGTGAAAATGATTTTTTTATTTTCTCTTTTTATGTTTTGGGTTTTTAGGGTTTTCCCCTGATCATTGATAGTTAGGGTAACCATTGATGGTTGTATTTAGGGAACCCCTAACTATTGACAATCAAGATCCCACACTTATTTTTGGCACTTATACCTCAAAACCACATTTTGGAGATCAACCTAATCTCCCCCATACGTAATTTTAACTTTTTGGAGATTACCCTTCTCTAACCACCCATTAGACCACCTCCACATTGACATTAGCCATTTTTGACCCAAGCTATCATGTGTTTTATGATGACCTTACATGGTATTTTTGACTGCATTGACCATTTTTTCCATGTTGATCATTCAAATTTTGTTCCACCTCATGCTTACTTGACCTACTTGTGTCTTTTAGGAACACTTCCTACTTTATATACCCATGACACTTTCCCTATTTATGTTTACCATGGGAGCACTTCCTACCTTGAATACCCATGGCAACATTAACCTATCTAAGTGACTAATAGGTATACCCTACCATCATGACTAAATGCAGTCACATGGTATAATGGTCACTCATCCCTCTAGAATTGACCTTATTTTTACCAACATTGGCAACTTTTAGTCTATGTGTGATCTTGGCTATCACACTTAATCACATTTTATGCTGGCATTTGCATCTCAAATGCCCACCCACCTTTTATCACCACCTAATGACTCATTATCAACCTCTTATCAAACCTTCATCCATTTTTGCTTTACCTCATCACCTCCTAATTTGAGGGGGAACACTTCCTCCCATACTCAGGGTGATTAGTATACCTTCAACCAACACTCCATTTTTGTTTTGTAACTTATTAATTAGTTGTATAACAAAAAGAGGTAAAATGTAGACACCAAAAATCCACACATCATGATTCTAAATGTCATAATTCCCTTAGAATACCCTAGGACCCTCTTGGGACCAATATCATCTTCTAACACCTAATCAACGTAGCCCATAGTCAAGTTTAACTTAACTAGATCAACCCTACCTTTTAGCCATTTTTCCCCTTGACATTCAACTATCGATGGTCAAGGTAATCATCTATGGTCACCTTGAATGTCAACAATTAGGAGGAACCTCATCAAATAAAAGCATGCAAACCACCCACTTTGATTTTCTAATTATAGCTTGTCTAATTCTAGTTATGAGCCATTGCATGGATGAGTTATTTTGAGGAGGCCCAGTACGTCTGCTATTGGAACTCTCTCACCTTGAATATAAGAGAGAGGAGCAAAGACATGAAAAGGCATATGTAATTATCATCAAGAGCTTTTGTATCCAGGAGTTTTTTTCTTATAGGTTAATCACCATTAGTAATCTAACAATTCAATAATCATATCAAAGAGTCAATTTTCTATCACCTCTCCATCAAGCCTTCAGGTACTGCTACTCTACTAGAATCAAGCTAGATTCTACCCATAAACTAGCTGCCTTAACCATCCACCAAATCAAATTTTGTGATTTTTTATCTACAAGTCATCCTCCTAAGCTAAAGAGGAAGTCTTCACAATCTACTGATTCAATGTATGCACTATCAATAAAGTTTTTCAACCATACCCGTATTTAGTTTCTTCTTTTCCTTTTCTCCATAATAAGCAAGAAATTCACTAAAAAATTCTATCTCCAAGGACATTGATGGATTATATTGATGATATGGACATGTTATAGAGACCCTATAGGGTTATAAGAGTGCTTAGAATGATTATGGAAGTTCATGGTATTCATATGGCTCTTACTTGTGTTCATCTTGACATTTTGGGTCTAGTGGCAGAAATTCTGAGTAGGTAGTTTGCTGATGATATCATTACCAAATTTGGACGAGTTAAGGAGAATTGGTCATATGGTTGTGATTATATTAGTTTCAAGAACATATGCACTAAATTTTAGGCCATGCATCTAAGTACAACAAAAGTTTTGAATGTTCAAAGCTGGCTCCTCAGATAGAATTTGCTAAGTTTCCATACTTAGCCATTTTTTACCATGACAGACATGCAGACATCATGAAAAAACACATAAGTCATCTCACTTGAAAATTTAAAAAAAAAAATTAAAAATCTCTTGAAGCTAATGGATCAAGTGGGCATAGTGTTTTTGGTCTCAGGAACATATCTAACAAATTTGGTCCCTTCATGTTTTTTGCACTTTAAGATATAAATCTTTAAAGTTGTTCAAATAATGGGATATATTCACACATATGTTGAATATAGTTCACATATATATATATATAGTTCATGATTATAATAAAATCAATATGTGTCCACACCAATGATACATGTAAAAAATGTGTGTAATCTCTTTCTCTCTCTCATATACATCTCACATTATCAGCACGTAGGTTGGTATCAAAAATCAAAATATATAACATATACATCATGTAGATCAAGCCCTTAGGGCACCACTACCACTAGCCCTTCTTGCTTCTACACTACTACTAGGTGTCATTCCTCTTAGAGTTCCTTATACCTACCCACTAACTATAAATGCCCACTATCTTGGAGTAGCCATAGTTAGACCACCTGCTAGACTGGCTCTATACTCCCCCCATCTAAGCTCATTTGGTAACTATGCTAGAATAATAGCCTTGTAATACCATTACTCCTCTATTGTAGCTAGGTATCAAGCTATAGGAGTGAAACCCAATGGTATTAATTGTCCCACCACTTCACTTGCCCTCTGTCTTAGGGTATCCCTCTCTTGAGTCACTAAACCAAGAGAGATCCTTGTTGATCTCTCTCTCCTATCAAAGTGGCCACCTAACCCTGTAAGGTGATAATATAACCTTGTAATGTAGCTACCTATCCCTACAATCTTATAATCTGAGCCTATGTGGCTACCAATGCTGTTTGCGCCTATCCATCTTGGCCTTTACCCTATACTGGTGCCCTTACTAGATCCACATCCATGGGCTACTAATGCCCATCACCCCATCCAAAATTGGTTGTTGTATATAGAGCCTAATACCATGTCACATACCCATCCACAAAACAAACATCATCTATATCTACTTTGGCTGGCATACTATGTCCTATGGCTATGGCACTGAAATTAGAAACTCTACATCCTCTCTCTTGTATCTTGAAAAAAGAGCTAAAATACCCTGGATGAAGCCATACTATCATTGAACATGATCAAAAGAAATCAACTCTATCTCCCCTTCTCACCTCCTGTATATCCATCACCATCTCTATAGTAATAGAGTGTGGTAGCTATACTAGGCCCACCTAGGCCAGCCCACATATGGCGTCTAAATGATGTCATCGACAACCAACCCCTCCAATGCATCCTTGAACCAGTTAATGTCTCTAGAACCTCCACCTGCTCCCTTCAAAGCATAGTCTCTTTTCCATCTCAAGAAACCCACTGTGATATGTACCTCGGTGTATCCATCCTAAGGTAACCTTAGCGACCTAAACACCTGAATATACTCATATGCCTAGTAATGGAACATGAACCCAAAACTAATCCCATATTGTCTATGAGCTCTTAATGCCTAAAACTCCCTATAAATTTGAATGAGAAAAAAATGATCCCATCTAAACATGATCCTGCCTAACATCTCCACTAATACTCCTAATAGTATATCAAGAAACTAACTACTAATTAAATCTGGTAATGTAAATCAAGACACCACCACCATCATCATCATCATCATCATCATCATCATCATCATCATCATCATCATCATCATCATCATCATCATCACTAGACATCAGTCTATTGGAGCCCTCTGGTATAGTGGCCTATAGCTAAATATTTTAGAATGTCACCTTGTATGGACCCAATCCTCACCATATATCATCTCCATGAGGTCATCCTGCTCCTCACTCTCAATGTGGTAAATTGTATCCCCTCAAATGGGAAGCCATGTGATCTTAATCACATTTTCTAATAGGATGGTGACTCTTTAGTCAATAATAAAAATGTGTTTATGGTTGGGTCCCATCTCTCGATTAGCTCCATGATCATAGCCGCATCACATGATAAGTGTTGATAGTGAACCATGGCTCTGAGGCTAACCTCTTCCATGTGCCTCCATTCATCTACAATCATCCCACCATGAATCTCTACAAAGATCTAGGGAACTTGATCCCTCATTTGGATCTAGTCTTGTGCCTACAAAAAAATCAAGTTAGCTCACACATTTTGTTGTCAATAATCATACCTAGACCCACCTAAATAATCAATCAACTTATCTTTACACCTATCTAAACATAGAAAACCTAATGTATCCCATTATCTACCTAACTCTCAATCCACAAGTTTCTTTTGCAATCAACCTAACTCCATCATAACTAACATCTAACCTACCTAACTATTCTCACATACCCTTACACCCCTTTTAACACTCCAAACTCACAAACATTTTAAACATCCAAACACCCATTTAAAATAAAACCTTCCTCCATGCTCGATTATTTATGGTCCATACAACCATCAATGATCATATGAGCTTCTTCCTAGGATGGTCAACCATTGATGGTCATATCTAACCATCGATGGCTGGGTCTAACCATTGGCGATCACTATGTGTAACTATTGTTGGTAAAACCCTAACCTTCCCTACCTATAAATACCAAAAGCAACCATATTTAAATAATTAAAACACCTAAAACCTACCTTACCACCTATTTAATCCTACACCCTCCTTCCAATTTGAATTCTATTGATTCAATTCTCCTAATTTACCCAAAACATAAACCTATGGTACACCTCAAACAAAAACTACTAATTCCATCACCAAAGAAACCAATTTAACTAGATAATGAATTTAATTAACTAATTATTCAAATTTAATATCCCCATAATTCATTCCTTGATTGCTGATGAGGTTGGGTTCTACATCTTACTACTCGCCCACACACTCATCCACCTTACATTGTTAGTCACCATTGATCATGAATGCTAATGCACTCACCCAATCAATGAACTCCACCTCAACTATCACTCAATCAAACCTCTCAGCTACATGCCAAAGTGCCAAATCACTAGAGCTGAAAATATAGAGGTTAAATAGAAAAAAGTGAAAATATTTTTTTCATTTTCTCTTTTTATGTTTTGGGTTTTTAAGGTTTCCCCCTGACTGTTGACATTTAGGGTAACCATTGAAAATCAACTTTAGGGAACCCCTAACTGTCGATAATCAAGATCCCACAGTTGTCTTTGGCACTTATACCTCAAAACAACATTTTGGAGATCAACCTAATCTCCTCCATACCCAATTTGAACTTTTTAGAGATTACCCTTCTCTAACCACCCATTAGGCCACCTCCTCCTTGACATTGGCGATTTTTGACCCAAACTATCATGTGTTTTATGATGACCTTATGTGGTCTTTTTTACTACATTGACCATTTTTTCCATGTTAATCATTCAAATTTTATGCCACCTCATGCTTACTTGACCTGCTTGTGTCTTTTAGGAACACTTCCTACCTCAGATACCCATGACACCCTCCCTATTTGTGTTTACCACGGGATCACTTCCTACCTCAAATACCCATGGAAACACTAACCTATCTAAGTGACTAATAAGTGTACCCTACCATCATGCATAAATGTAGTCATGTGGTACACTAGTCACTCATCCCTCTAGAACTGACCTTATTTTTACCGACATTGGCAATTTTAGTCTATGTGTGATCTTGGCTATCACACTTAGTCACATTTTATTCTCACATTTGCATCTCAATTACCGACCCACCTTTTATCACCACTTAATGAATCCTTATCAACCTCTTGTGAAACCTTCACCCATTTTTGCTTTACCTCATCACCACCTGATTTGAGGGGGAACACCTCTTCCCATACTCAAGGTAATTAGTAGACCTTCAACTAACACTCCATTTTTATTTTGTATCTTGTTGATTTAAAGATGTATAATAAAAAGGGTAAAAATGTAGACACCAAAAATCCACACACCATGATTATAAATGTCATAATTCCCTTAGAATACCTTAGGACCCTCTTGGGACCAATATCACCTTCTGACACCTAATCAACATAGCCCACAGTCAAGTTTAACTTAACTAGATCAACCCTACATTTTAGCCCTTTTTCCCCTTGACATTCAACTACTGATGGTCAAGCTAACCGTCTATGGTCACCTTGACTGTCAACAGTGAGGATGCACCTCCTCAACTAAATGCATGCAAACTACCCACTTTTCTTTTCTAATTATAGCCTGTCTAATTCTAGTTATGAGCCATTGCATGGATGAGTTAATTTTAAGAGGCCCAGTATGCTTGCAATTAAAACTCTCTCACCTTGCCTATAAGAGAGAGGAGTAAATATGTGAAAAGGAATCTACAATTTTCATCAAGAGCTTGTGTATCTAGGAATTTTTTTCTTACAAGTTAATCACTATTAGTAATCTAACAATTCAATAATCATATCAAAGAGTCAATTTTTTGTCACCTCTCCATCAAGTCTTCAGGTACTGCTACTCTGCTAGAATCAAGATAGATTCCACCCAAAAAATAGCTACTTTAACCACCACCCAATCAAATTTTGTGATTTTTTATCTACAGGTCATCCTTTTAAGCCAAAGAGGAGGTCTTCATAATCCTCTGATTCAACATGCACATTATCAATTAGGTTTTTCAAACATACCCGTATTTAGCTTCTTCTTTTCTTTTTCTCCATAATAGGCAAGAGATTCACTAAAACATTATATCTCTAAGGAAATTGATGGATTATATAGATGATATGGACATGCTATAGAGACCTTATAGGGTTTTAAGAGTGCTTGGAATAAGTATGGAAGTGCATGGTATTCATATGGCTCTTCATTGTGTTTATCTTGACATTTTGGGTCTAGTGGCAAAAATTTTGAGTAGGCAATTCGTTGATGATATCATTACCAAATGTGGATGAGTCAAGGATAATTGGTCATATGGTTGTGATCATATTAGTTCCAAGAACATATGCACTAAATTTTATGCCATGCATCTAAGTATGATAATTTTTTTGAATGTTCAAAGTTGTCTCCTTAGACATAATTCACTAAGTTTTCATACTTAGCCATTTTTGACCATGATAGACATGTCGACATCATGCAAAAACACACAGGTCATCTCAATTGAACATTAAAAAAAAAAACTTATAAAGCTCCTAAAGCCAATGGATCAAGTGGGCATAATGTTTTTGGTCTCAGGAACATCTCTAACAAATTTGGTCCTCCATGGTTTTTGCACTTTAAGATATAAATATATTAAGTTGGTCAAATAATGGGATAAATTCGCACATATGTTGAATTTAATCCACTAAAAAAATTAATTGGAGCTTAAATTTGATGGTCTTCATGATGTCAAATATGTCTATTTAGACATCAAATAATAGTTCTGTGGACATCAATTTTAGGACTCGATAAATAGCTATTTGTTTTCAAACCAAAGTGGATCCAATGATTATCTATCATTCATACCAAGGAAGATCAAAAGAGTGAGATGAGTCAAAAGGTAAAAAATGTTGAGAAACCACCATGTGGCATAAGTGCATAAAACAACATATTGATAATAGGATCTTGAGTGTAAACATGGGACTGCCAAGTGGCATCAACTCAGATAAAGTTGACAAGTCAAGGGTGGGATCGATGACTCTCGCTCAATCATATAGATAAAAATTAATGGAGTGAGATGAGTCAATGAGTTAATAAGTTGAGTTAGTTTATTGATAGCCAATTAAAAGAACGGTAAGCCTAGGACTTTTGATGGAATTTGAGAAACCATTTTTGACCAAGGTAAAAGGGTCTTACAAGGTCATCATTCTGCCATTAGATCTCAATCCAACACCACATAACGAACATAACCATGAATTAAAGTATAAATAACATAAAGAGACCACCATTGGAACTTAATATGGACCTCTAGTTTGACATTTTATAGCTTGTAGGGTTCATCTGTAACTGTGTTCACCATTCTTAAAGGATGACCTGTGTATACAATAAACTCTTGGTTCCTACAGAGATATAATGGATCTATTTGGACCTATTATAATACATAAAAAGGGATATATAGTCTATAGGTCCATATTAATATGGAAATTATAGGAAAACCAATAATATTAGATTGGTTTTCCATTTATAAAATGGACATATGATCGAGACATTGAGATAGAGCAGATATTTTATTAATACAAAGGGTCTCATCTATGAATGTGGCTCCATCATAGAAAAAATAGGTAATAACCACCATTCATGGCATTACACTGTTAGTTTTAGGATTCAAGAATTTGATCCTCATAAACACGTCAAGTGGACTTAGGGTCCCAAGGTGGTGAACTAGTAGTTGGAGAAATATTTAGGTACATTGACTCCACTCAAATAGACTTTGCCATCACATGGAATAAGCTCTTGTCTTCTAGTGGGATCTCTCAGCCAATGAGAGGAGTTTGAGGACTATTGGGACAAAATGAGGTCTATTTATTGATCAAGGCATGCATATAGGAAGCAATTAAGGAACTACCACATCCCTTCTTGACTTTGATGACTTTTCTCTACTCTCCAATGCATTATTCCTTTTCTCTCTCTCTCTCTCTCTCTCTCTCTCTCTCTCTCTCTCTCTCTCTCTCTCTCCCCTTATATATGTTGGTATCATTCCCATTATGGGGGTTCTCAGATTTTAGACTTTTTTTATCTTTCTGGGAGACAAGGATACTCTCTAAGATATTGCAAAATATGCTCATCTTGATTATGCTCAACCTTGTCAAGCATTTGTGAAATTTACCTCTTGATGCAATATAAGACTTTCTTTTCCTATCTCTTTCCTTTGGAGTTGAGTGAGTTGTGCTCTATGGCATTATGTGAAGGAGAATCTTCCTCATCCATGGTCCTTCTTTCTTGCTTCTTTTTTAGGGTATATTCAAGCTGACTTGTAGGTCTAGATTAGTGTTCTTTCTACCATTAATGTGAGCTTTTAGTGAGTCTTATAACTCCTCTTTGTTTAAATTCATTACTTTTTAAACCTATTCTATGAAATTCTTAAGTAACTAACTTGATTTTGAGGTTGTGTGAGCTAGCATTATCTTTTATAGATCTAGTGTGGGTTCAAGCTTATGGGAATCTCCCATTTTTATTTGGTGCATCACCTGGTTAACTTTCTTAGGGGCCGTTATCCTATTTATAACCCTTTTTGTTATGAATCATTAGTTTAGCATTAGTTTTAGGTGATAATCAAAGAGGAATCCAACCTACTCTAGAGGCTCAACCTCACCACAAGATACCTATAGCCTGAGGTTGTTCCCATTGTGTATCTTAGTTGGAGAGAGCATGAAGAACCCTCTCCAAGGGTGAAAAGTAAGCCTAAAATAGTAATAATTGTGAAGGATCCTCAAAGTAAGGGAGTGTATAATCAAGGAGATGCCATTGATTCCTATAAGAATCAGGAAGGGCATGTGATTGGTTTACGTAAACGTGAAATACACTTTTATGAGTTTTGTGATAGATACGTGGAATATTCCTTATTTTAGGAAGACCTATAGAATAAGATGGATGGATCACAAAAAATAATGTGGATGAGGTTGGAGGATGCATAGATGGTGAAAGAAACTCTGAATTTGACTCATTATATGCTTAAATATGTGTATTTTTAGATTTCGAGGAAGATAATGATCAAAAAGTGTTCAAAGTGAAAATACTTAACCTAGAAGATAAAGAGAATACTTTTTAGAGGCAATTATATTTAAAAGTTTGATGGATAAAATGATTGTACATGTAGCAAAGGAATCCACACAATCAAGTGTAAGTATGAGTTTGACATCTAAGTATGAGTGTGACATCTAAGGCATTATTTCCAAATAAAATTGTAATGAAAATTTTGTTTTTTGATTTCTAGTTTGTTTGATTAACATGTTTCTTTGATTTATCTTAATAAGTTTAGGAAATCCTATAAATCTAGTCAGGCAAGTCCAACGAATAATCTCTCAAGATTCTTAAACTAGATATCTAAGTATCTTTTGGATGGTTTATTTGGCTAAGTTTGTAATAAGAGAGATACAAATCCATTTATATTATGTGATAGATTAAAAATCATGAAAATTAATTTTGAAATGGAAATGAAAAACTTGTCAACGGAATAAGTGGATTTAGGAAAATGTGGCATGGTAAGATATTGCATAAGTGAAATATATGTAAGAGCAATTTACACAAGATAAGTGTAAGAGATGTAAAAATATAATGAAAGAAAATATTGACATGGATTAACAAGATAAGCATGAAACTAAAACTACCCAAGTAAGATCAATAAAATAATGAAGTGTGTAAAATGGCTTGTAAAATTGTTTGAAATAAGTAATAGGGCAAGTGTAAGGTAGCTCTTGGAGAAAATATGTGGGTTCCATAGGGAGAAAATAATATTTTGGTTCAGTTCACTTGATGCATGGGGAAAATTACATATAGGAGATAGTGCACATAAACCAAGAATGCATAAATATGAGGTGGAGATTGAGTTGGATGAAGTCACTTGGAGAGTGGGAACATACTAAAGCAAGTGAATGGGTAGGTGAGGTAATCAATATACATAGAGGTATAAGGGTGTAATAGTGAATTTGAAATGGTCATTTTAAAATTGAAGATTGAATAGCTAAAGAAGGAGAAGAAGAGTTGATTGAGAAAGGTTTTAGATACTATAAATGAGATAGGGAATCTAAAAGAATAATGTTTTTTGAGAGTAGGTTCACATCAGTGTTAGGAGAGAGCATCTTAGGTTGTCTGATACAAGATTAGGAGGATCTGCATAAGAAAATTAAGAGATTGGATTCATGGATAAGAGAGCGGTTTGTTAACAAGGTTTGATTTGTGGTAGGAAGGTTGAATATATCAACTTCACAAATAATAAAAATAGCCACTCTTAATAATGAGGGAGAACAAACATGTGTGGTGTTGAAGAGAGTTTTAAAAATAAAAAAAATTGCAACGACCTTAGGGATAACAAAGAGGAGCACTATAATAGTTGTAGATTATTTTGAGACAACCTATATGATAATTTATGTGTGGATTATTATCTCAAGACTTAAACCTATAGGGAAGTGGATTCTAGTGACCAAGGAAGTTGCATATTTGTCATGGTTAATGGCAAAAAAAGGAATGATGTTCAATTATTACAAATGTATTGCAAAAAAAGTGGTGATGACATATAATGATGTTCATCAAAGGGGTGAATATTTCAAATTGGGAATAATAATTATCTTATTGATGATTGAGGATTTTAGAATAAATAAAGGAGTATTTGGGTTTTAAAATGATATCAGAGCTAGGTCACACACAATGAAGTATGAAGTGCACACTTGCAATCATCAAATGACATATTATTATAGAAAGAAAATGAAGGCATGGTATGAATGTGTGGAGGAAACTTTCAAGGAATAATATAAGATACCACCATGGATGTTGGAGGTGTATCAAGGTTTCATTAGATTTTGTGTTATGACACATTATTTATCGGTAAAAATAAATATTGAAAATGGGAAACGGTCAAGTTGGATCAAGTTGTTGTATGTGGTTACCACATAGTATTTGAAGCACACATTAAACCAAATTAAGGACATTCCAAGATCGATGGTGGGTATTATGGAAATTGATGTGTTGAGGAATGCATTAATTATAAAGTTCAAACCACCAGGGAAGCGAGAGGCATTCAAAGATGAAGAGTTTGCTAGTAAAATTTTGGAGATAAAACCTGATTTGTTTAGTTTATTAAATGATGGGAATATTGATTAACATTAAGTGTGTATTTAGGCTATGAAATAAGAAAGTGAAATCACCCATTAAACCAACATAAAGTAGACCATTAGAAAGGCTAGTGGTGATTGTTGAGGATGCTACACAAAGATGGAAAGAAGAATACAAAAAAATAATAATAGGAATAAGCTACACAAGGAAAATGAAATAAAAAATATACAAATTTTGAGGAAATTTCATCCTCAAATGAGACTCCTAGAGGAAAGAAGCGCCAATCATATATACAAATAAATTTTATTAGGCTAGGAGGGTTAGGTACAACCCTAAATCCTATTTATGAAAGTGTTAGAGGAAGGATTCCAGTTTGATCATAAAATCAAATAGGGATTAAAATCCAAGCACCTTTGGGTGGAACAACTACTAATGTGCATGATACTTAAGAAAGTGTTGGAGGATTTGAACAAGCAATAATTATTCTTACTAGTGTGTGTTCAAAAAATTCTATTGCAACTAGTTATGTTGATCAAGAGATTCCACACACAATTTTAAAAGTAGTATTTCAAGGCCCAAGGGATAAATGGATGTTGTGCAATAAACTATTGAGACAATTACATAGAAGAGTCTAACATGGAAGAGGTTATGTAAGGGGATAGAAACACAACTGATTGTGGAAGGAGTTAGGATCGAGAAAGGTTATAAGGCTCAATATAGGGAAAGACCAAAGGACCCAAATAGAGATACAAAATAATGTATACAAGGAGTAACAAAGGAAGTGAAAATTGCATAGGTTAAATAATGACATTTGAGGGATGTAGAGTAAATAAAGGAAACACATTTTACAAAAATAAGGAGTCTATTTGTTGAAGTGACATTCTTATGAGTGTTGATGGGGATGATCAAGTGTGTTAATGTGTCAAAATTATTGTTGGAAACATTAAGGATTATTTTTATGGTCATATTTTTGAACTTGAGTGTGAAATCCTAATTAACACATTTGTAAAGGAAAAGGGACAAGGAGATGAACTTGATAGGGACAAAGAAGTAGAGGTGAAGATGGTTGATTCTAGGAGAATGATATTAGAAGTTTTCTGGCTAGATTTGATGAAGATATCCATGGAGATGAGAAAACAAAATCTATTGTCAAATAGGAGTCTAGAGGACTTACATAAAGAAGTAGAGAAAGAACATAAATATCTAAATAAATATGAGGAAAAAGTTCAAAGGTTGGTATAATTTGTTGATATAAAGTGACCACAAGTTTATGGGGATGTTGATGTTATTTATAAATTGCCCCAAGATAAGCTAGTTATGGTAATTGAATACTTGTTGTTTACTACAATACCAAGCCAAACTAATGAAGATGAGAAAATCCAGGCATAAATGGCCAATGAGTTGAAATCAAAGTTCAAGGATCATGTAGAGTGAATGACAAATATTATAAATGAGCTCTACTTAAAGGTGAAAGAATCTAATTTGGTATTTAAAAGGTTGAAATATGCACGTAAGTACATGGAAGAATGAGTGAAAAAAGGTATTTCCACGCATGGGTAAATGATGATGCAATGTACGAGGAAGAAGATAAAATAGAGTTGAAAAAGAAGTTTAAGGAATCATTTAATTTAAGGACATAAATAAGTAAAAAGTGCATAGAACATGATGATTTGTTTACAAGGCTTCAATAAAATGTGATGAGTGAAGAAGTTATAGTGCACATAATATATGAGTACTAAATAAAATCAGTGAAGGTCATAATATAGATATATAAGAGATATCCAAAAAATGAAGAAGGACTGAAGACATTACTAGAAGGATCACATGAATTGGTACGACAAATTCAGTTAATAAGACAAAGTTTTAGTTGCATGTACAGGTGAGTTAACCATGATAAAATCAAGCAATAAGTTATCCAATGACATAAAATGTATGTGATGTGATGGAATGCTAAGCCTTGAATTGGTGGAATGTTGATCCTTGAATTTCACATAATAAAAACATAAACTTCCATCCAAAAATTGATGCATGAGTGAGACATGGAAAAGACTTTTAGATACTTCAAAAAGTGCATATTCAAATATCATGTGCTCATAAATGATAAGGTTGCACATGAACCATGATGCACAATGTGTGGGTTATAACAAACCCACATTTGATGAATAAACACACTTGGATAAAGAAACATAATGAAGAATAAGTTGACACATGGAACATAACATACAAGGAAGATGTGGATTGTGCATGATCAGTCCAAGTTGGACAAGTATATACTATTAGGATGAAGTAATATGTCTCTACATGAACATGTGAAGGAATAATAAAGGAATATTCTTAAATGTGCATACAGTAGGCATGAAAATTAGGTAAATTAATGAGTTGGCAACAACTATTAGGGATCTAAGGGGTATAAGAAAAGAATTAATATGTTTTTTGGCTTCTCATTTGACACATCAGGTTGGATTGGACACTTTAAACTTATTAAGTTAGAATGTTGGAGAAAAGTGTAGAGATAGGGTTTGAAGGTGTCACCTTTGTAAGAAATTTATGTGGAAAGGTCATCCTTTAATGGTTATTACCATATGATGCATGCTTTGTAATGGAGGTACTTTTATGTGAATATAAAGAAGGAATTTATGTGTGTAATTAATCTTGTGGTTAAGTTCTTTGTTTACATGGATGATTTTTACTATATTTGATTTTTTGTATAAGTTGATGCATGTATTTGTATCTTTTTAATTTTATTCTCATAATAGGGATATTAGTGTTCTCTTGTTACAACTTGTGTGAGCACTTAGGTCTTCAAGCTTAGGTGATATGTTGATGATGTGAGTATCCTTTTATTTTTTTGCATGACCTAGACTGTGTAGGCCTAAAGGAGGTCAAGAAAAAACAAAAAAATGTTATCTTTAAAATTCCCAAGGGGAAATATTTAGGACCATATGAATATAGTGAAGTTTATTAGCATTTTTGAGACATCATTAAATTGGATGTTTTAGTTGAGGCAAAGGAATTTAGATGTGAAAGTAAAATATGATGGTAAGTATTGTTATTAATTTCCTCACTCTAATTTAAAATAAAGTTGCTATGTTAGACTTTGTCTTCTTTTAAACTATAGTTGATGGTCACAAAAGTTAGTATTGTGTAAATAGAATGATTGTTTCCAAGAGTACAAGGTGGTTTTGTGTTAGGATGACAAATGCTTGATAAAATCATTATAGCTTAAGAGATCATTCATACCATTAAACAAAAGAATATTCAAGATTTATGTATCAAATTGGATATCACAAAAAGTTTATAGTACACTATCCTATACATATTTAAGAATGGTCCTTTTACAATATGGTTTTTTTCATCAATGGGTGAATTGGGTTAAGAATAATATTTATATAGAAACATATATCGTCATGATAAATGGAATCCCAATTCTTTGAAACTTATAGAGCAATATGACATGAGGACACATTATCCCCATTATTATTTATATAATATGTAAACGTGTTAGGTTGTATGATAAATGGAGCAAAGTAACTTGGTTGAATTCAACGCATTGTTGTTATCCAAAGGTATACAACATTTTTATTTTAGAATTTGTAGATGACTCCTTACTACTTGGTCTAGCAATAATGCAAAAAACACAATGGTTTAATAATATTCTATATATTTTTAAGTGTCTTCTAAGATGAGGATCAATCTGCATAAGTAAAGTCTACTCTCCATTAATACAAGTTCATTTAAGGAGGATGAAATCAAACAAATCTAGGTATTTTATCCTAAACATTTCCTTTCAAGTATTTTGGGGTTAAACTTTTTTTTCAAAAAACAAACTATTATGATTGGGTAGATTTAATAACTCACATAACAAAGAAATTGTTGCATTGGATTCACAAATGGATTTCAAAAGTAGAAATATTACTCTATAAAATATTTTGAAAGCAATCCTAGTTTATCAATTTATAGTGGATGTAGCTATATATACAACACTTAAACAAACTAATAAGATTCAATGTAATATTTTATGGGTGGTATAATTGAGAGCAATCTCAAACATTTGATAAGATGGGATAAGGCCACCCAACCATTAGTGATGGGAGGCCTTGAATTAAGATCATCTTAGTTAGTTAATATGACCCTTGTGGCAAAATTATGTTGGTGATGGCTAGAAGGGTTGCAGGTTCCTTGGGTTAAGCTTATTCACTCCATTTATTGTTGGGGGATCAATCCAACAATAGATTACAATTGTGAAAGCAATAAACGTGGAATTAAATTAGATTGACAAGTAATTAGAATGATAATAGCAAGAATAAGAGATACAAGAAAACACCCTGAAAACTTGTATTAACAAACTCTTTACAAAAGGAATACAATTGAAGAAAGCTACGTTCTTCCACACCTCTCCTAGATGTATAGATCTCTCAATAGATCTCTATTTCACAAGAGCTCTCTCTCTCAAGAACAATCAACTCCAACAAGCCTGGATTGATTCAATTCTGTACTGTTCTTCACACACAATGAATTACAATAATTCACTCTCTACAACAATAACTACAAAGCTAAGAAGATCTAATTCTACATATAGAATTAGGAGACTTGAGCATGTACACCCAACAAGCAGTTAAGCCACTTGAACAAGGGCTCTAAAAATAGTAATGCTAATAATAGAGACGTGAGCTTGAGACTACAACTCAAACTCATCATGCAAACACTCGCTTTTATCCACGAAAATAGCTTTCTGGACGCACAGGTAATCGACGTCAGTTCCTGCTGCTTGTCTGTGACCGCCGCCGGCCGACCCTGTGCCGACGTCGGCATCTCTGTAACTGCCTGTGACCGACGTCGGTCACTCCTGACCGACGCCGGTGTCTGTGTAGACCCGAACCTGATAATGAATGCTCCTTGGTGAAGCTTTTAGCTCCACACCCTAACAATCTCCCACTTGGAGATAAACAGCTGCACCAGTACCTGTACAGCAACATCTTCTAGCTCCTCCATCTTCAACTCAATCATGAAGACCAATAGAAGTTGAATGAAGATTCAACTTCTCCTTTGTAACTGGCTTTGTTAGCATATCAGCAGGATTCCTATTTGTATGGATCTTCTCCAGCTTCAACTCACTATCTTCCAATACCTGTCGTATGAAGTGATACCTTAGCTGTATGTGTTTTGTTCTTGAATGAAAGGCTGAATTCTTAGCCAAATGGATTGCACTCTGACTATCACTATACAATCTGCAACTCTCATGCTCCCTACCAAGCTCATCCATGAACCGTGTCATCCATATCATTTCTTTGCTAGCTTCTATGGCTGCAATATACTCTGCTTCTGTAGTTGACAAGGCAACAACCTTCTGCAACTTAGATATCCAGCTAACCGCTGTTCCACCTATAGTAAAAACATAACCTGTAGTGCTCCTCCTGCCATCCAAATCACCTGCCATATCTGAATCTACATAACCATGTAGAGAAGTATTTGAACCTCCATAGCATAAGTGTTTACTGCTGGTTCCTCTCAGATATCTAAGGATCCACTGAACTGCTTTCCAATGTTCCTTACCTGGATTGGCCATATACTTACTTACCACTCCCACTGCTTGGACAATATCCGGTCTAGTACACACCATTGCATACATCAAACTTCCTACTGCGGAAGAATATGGAACCTTACTCATGTACTCTACCTCATCATATGAATTAGGACATTGTTCTTTACTTAACTTAAAATGTCCAGCCAAAGGTGTGCTTACCGGTTTAGCATCCTGCATATTGAACCGTTTCAACACCTTATCCACATAATCTTCTTGAGACAATATCAACCTGTGATTTTTCCTGTCTCTCTTAATGCTCATGCCAAGGATTTTCTTAGCTGCTCCCAAATCCTTCATAGCAAACGTTTGAGCTAATTTCACCTTAAGCTCTGAGATATCCTGCATGTGAGATCCTGTAACCAGCATATCATCTACATACAACAATAGAATAATATATCTACCATTATCAAATCTCTTGAAATACACACAATGGTCTGATTGACACCTACTGTAGCCATGCTCAGTCATAAACCTGTCAAATTTTAAGTACCATTGCCTAGGAGCTTGCTTGAGGCCATACAAGCTTTTCTTCAATCTGCACACAAACTTCTCCTTACCCTTGACCTCAAATCCTTCTGGCTGTTCCATATAGATTTCCTCATCCAAATCTCTATGAAGAAATGCTGTCTTAACATCTAGCTGCTCAAGATGCAAATCCTCAAAAGCAACCAAAGACAATACAACCCTTATAGAAGTCATTTTAACAACAGGAGAAAAAATCTCACCAAAGTCCATACCTGGCTTTTGTGCAAATCCTTTTACCACCAATATGGCCTTGTATCTCATCTGTCCATTCTCACCTTCTTTCAACCTGTAGGTCCATCTGTTCTTGAGTGTTCTCTTACCAGCTGGCAATTCAACCAAATCCCATGTTTGGTTATCTCTTAAGAATTCCAACTCCTCAACCATGCCACGCTCCCACTGACTCTTGGACTCCACCTGTATTGCTTCTTAAAAACTCTCTGGTTCTCCACCATCAGTTAGCAATAGATAAAATAAAGGAGAATATCTAATTGGAGGCTTACTCACCCTTTTTGACCTCCTGATGGGTGTTTGAGACTCGTCCACAACACGCTGTCCATCCAAATTCTCTGACAGTGACCGACCTCGGTCACTTGCGGACCTGTTACTGGCCGATGTCGGCTCTGTCTGACCGACCTCGGTACTTGTACGGCCGACGTCGGTCTCTATATGGCCGACGCTGGTTTTTGCTCTGCCGACGCCGGTTCCTACACTGCCGACGTCGGTCTCTGTGTTTTCCTGCAAATAATTATTTCTTTTTCCCGCGAGCTCATCTTGGACTTTCACCTCGTCCAATTCACCATTGCTCTGCTCAGATTGATTCAACTTCCTTAGCTGATCACAATACATCACTCTTTCGTTGAAAACAACATCACGGCTCCTGATTACCTTGTTAGTTTCTAGATTCCATAATCTGTAACCAAAATCATCTGAGCCATAGCCAATAAACGTGCATCTCATAGACTTAACATCTAGCTTCTTTCTATTTTCCTTATCTATATGCACAAAGGCTTCACAACCAAAAACTTTGAGATATGAGAGATCAACCTTTTTACCTGTCCATGCCTCTTCTAGAATACCACCATCCAGCGCTGTAGAGGGTCCTCTGTTAATCAGGTACACTGTAGTGTCAACAGCTTGTGCCCAAAACTGTAAGGGCAACCCAGCATGCAATCTCATACACCTTGCACGCTCCATTATTGTCCTGTTCATCCTTTCAGCAATTCTATTCTGCTGAGGTGTCCTTGGAACCGTCCTTTGCCTACGAATTCCATGCATGTAACAATAATCTTTGAACTTATTACTGTAGAACTCACCACCGTTGTCTGATCTCAGGCACTTTAATCTTTTACCTGTTTCATTCTCAACCATAGCTTTCCATACTTTAAAAGTATCAAATACATCAGATTTCTTTCTAATTCAATAGATCCATACCTTCCTTGTAGCATCGTCTATGAAAGATACATAGTACTGTGATCCTCCAATGGAAGCAACCTGAGCCGGTCCCCACACGTCTGTGTGAACAAGCTCCAACTTGTGCCTCTTTTTAGTAGACCCAGTCTTGAGAAAACTAACCCTTTTCTGTTTTCCAAATACACAGTGCTCACAAAACTCTAGATCTATGCCTTTTAAATCTGAAATCATACCTTTGGACTTAAGAATTGACATCCCCTTCTCACTCATGTGGCCAAGCCTTGAGTGCCACAATTTAGCATCTACATCTGAAGTAGATAATACAGAAGGAGATTTGTTAGTAACACAATTACACAAATAGAGAGTACCTTCTCTCTTATCTCTGGCCATAACAAGTGCACCCTTGGTCACCTTCCAAGATTCTGCTGTGAGAGTTACTATACAACCCTCATCTCCTAACTTTCCTGCAGAAATCAAATTTCTCTTCAAGCTAGGAACATGCATCACGTCTCTCAACACCCATGTGTTGCTATTCTGCATCTTCAGCTGCACTTTACCTTTGCCAATTATTTTACAGGGCTCATCATCCCCTAGATACACTATTCCAAAATCTCCATGGATATAGTCACTGAAATATTCCCTGTTAGGAGTAGCATGAAAAGATGCACCAGAATCTAATACCCAAGATTCTATATTATTATGTAGAGAGAAAATTAAAGCATTCTGTGCAATACTTGCAATCTTGGCTTCTTCCTTTCCTTCGTGCTGATTGTCCTTCTTAGGCTTTGACCAACAGTCTCTGCTTATGTGCCCCATCTTTCCACAATTCCAGCATTGTGGCTTCCTGCCATTTCTAGATTTAGATCTGCCTTTTCCCTTTGATTTGGATCTTGCTCTGCCTTTCTTGCTCTTCTCTTTCTGCCTTCCCTTGCTCTCAAAACTTAAAGCGTTCCCAGATGTTTCTTCTGTGCTTTTCCTACGTATTTCCTCATTCAAGATAACACTAACAACATCCTCTACTTTCAAAATATTTGATGCAGATGCAGTATTACTTACTGCCATTACTAAGCCATGCCAGCTTTCAGGCAAAGAACATAATATTAAAAGAGCTTTTATCTCATCATCAAACACTATATTCACTGAACTTAATTGATTCACAATACCATTGAAATCATTCAGATGAGTAGAAACAGATCCACCTTCATTCATATGCAAATTAAATAATTGCTTCATAAGATATACCTTATTTGAAGATGAGGGTTTTTCATACAAATTTGCTAACGTAGTCATCAACTCTACCGTAGACTTTGCCTGTGACAAATTGGATATCACAGTGGATGCTAGACTCAGTCTTATGGACCCCAGAGCCTTTCTGTCAAGAACTTCCCATTCTTCATCCTCCATGTCTTTGGGCTTCTTTGCAACCCCACCTAACGGTAAGTAGAGATCTTTCTGATACAGATAGTCCTCTATCTGCATTCTCCAGTGTTGGTAATTTTTGCCATTAAACTTTTCCATTCTCAATTTACTTTCATCTGCCATTGCTTCTCCCACTCAAACAGAAATCCCTGCAAGAACCTGTAATCAATACACACTACACAGATCTGTAACCACCTGTTAGTGAACCTGAGCTTTGATACCAATTATTGGATATCAAGCTCTGAACCTGCAACCAATGCTCTGATACCACTTGTTGGGGGATCAATCCAACAATAGATTACAATTGTGAAAGCAATAAATGTGAAATTAAATCAGATTGACAAGTAATTAGAATGATAATAGCAAGAACAAGAGATACAAGAAAACACCCTGAAAACTTGTATTAACAAACTCTTTACAAAAGGAATACAATTGAAGAAAGCTACTTTCTTCCACACCTCTCCTAGATGTATAGATCTCTCAATAGATCTCTATTCCACAAGAGCTCTCTCTCTCAAGAACAATCAACTCCAACAAGCCTGGATTGGTTCAATTCTGTACTGTTCTTCACACACAATGAATTACAATAATTCACTCTCTACAACAATAACTACAAAGCTAAGAAGATCTAATTCTACATATAGAATTAGGAGACTTGAGCATGTACACCCAACAAGCAGTTAAGCCACTTGAACAAGGGCTCTAAAAATAGTAATGCTAATAATAGAGACGCGAGCTTGAGACTACAACTCAAACTCATCATGCAAACACTCGCTTCTATCTACGGAAATAGCTTTCTGGACGCACAGGTAACCGACGTCGGTTCCTGCTGCTTGTCTGTGACCGCCGCCGGCTGACCCTATGCCGACGTCGGCGTCTCTGTAACTGCCTGTGACCGACGTCGGTCGCTCCTGACCGATGCCAGTGTCTGTGTAGACCCGAACCTGATAATGAATGCTCCTTGGTGAAGCTTTTAGCTCCACACCCTAACACTATATATACAACACTTAAACAAACTAATAAGATTCAATGTAATATTTCATGGGTGGTATAATTTAGAGCAATCTCAAACATTTGATAAGATGGGATAAGGTCACCCAACCATTAGTGATGGGAGGCCTTGAATTAAGATCATCTTAGTTAGTTAATATGACCCTTGTGGTAAAATTATGTTGGTGATGGCTAGAAGGGTTGCAGGTTCCTTGGGTTAAGCTTATTCACTCCATTTATTATTGACATGGGGAATTTCATAAACATTTTGCATCCAATCTTGAGAGACATTCTATTTATATATGATAGAGTATGGTTCAAGTCAAAGCACTTCTTTATGAAAATTTGGTTTGGGTAGCCAGAGATGGGAAAAATATTAAATTTTGGGATGAGTCATGGAATGGGTATCACCTTTAAAGCATGAGAAAGAATTGCTTTGTTTAAGACAACGATTGGTGGAGAATGGATGGGTTAAAATAGTTGATTATCTACTTTTCTTGAGTCACTCAAGAAAATATTTATTCGATGGAACCCCCATAAATCATCGCGTAATTTATTATAAATAGAGAAAGGTGACTCTCTTTTGGGAATATTCACAAATGAAAAATAATGAATAGTGATTATTGGGATGCTCTATCATGGGGAACTTCTTCGTGGTCTGGTTACATAGTTGAATAATGGTATGGATGTTTAGTTAAACTAGATAAATAACTAAATCTCATGAAAGCATGGTATTGCCAGATTTGGGATACGACCCCTTAACATAAAATTGCTATCTTTTTGTGGACCCTAGCTTAGAATAAATTGAACACTAAAGACAATTTGCTTTGAAAAGGATTTAATGGATGCTTGCTTGTTATGTCAATGTTTGTGTTGGAAAAATGAGGAAGCCATCATTCACATATTTTTCATGTACAGCGCATATTCAAAGTAAATTTGGAATCAATGATCAATTGTGATGAAAACAAGGGTTTTCATTGTTCCTTTGCTCGAAGATATGTTGCATCACTGGCTTCAAACACCCTTTTCCCCTAAACTTATCAACGATATTTGGACACAAGGTTCATATTTCATTATGTAGACCATTTAACATGATTACAATTGAAAAAATACTTTGAGTTATTGGTCAATTACTAACCTCATGATGGACACATATTTAGTCGATTCAAATAGAAGAAGATTTGACGATTAGATTCACTCTATAAGAAGGGTAGTTTAGATAATCACAAGAATATTATTTTTTAAAAATGGTTTTTGAGGTGTCAAAGACAGTTTGATAATAATAGATTAACTCTTCATGAATTACACGGGAGTCGTTTCTTCACCCATATTGTTTCTGCACAAGTTACACTAGAAAAAGATGAAGTGCCCTGTGGAAACTTGAGTAATTCTGAGATTGGTGATGTCATTAAAAACTACGAGGAGATCAATTATTATATAAGCAGGGCATTGATATATTTTCAAAAAAAATGGTAGAAGTTATAACAATTTACCAAGGTTTATTGTTGAGTGTGAATCACTTTGAGGATTTTGTCGTTTTCTCAAAATCCAAAAAAATAATTGATAAAATATTGAGAGATAGTTAGAGTACTTACGCTCTAATTCGAAGAGACTAAACTATATTATACTCTAAATATGAAGATTCGTTATAACAAGCCACGTGGCCCTACATCAACAATGTCAGAAAACAAAATCAGAACAAAATCGCCGACATAAAAAACTTACTAAAAATAGACTAGGATAAGAATTCTGCCCAGTCATGACGCGTGTCAAATACGTGTCCGACGTGGCACGAGCTCGACGGAGCATATGGAATATAAAAACGCGGGGCTTTTTGGCGAAGTAGCGGACAAAAAGGTTTCAGTGGAGATAACGACACTTAGTCGTAGACAAATAGTTTCTAAATTTGGTTCTGATTGTTTTTGGCCGCCTCTATTATGACCCAAAAAAAACCAATGTGCCGACAAATATTGGCGTTAGGGAGGCAGGCCTCGAGTGTCTACACTCGGAATCGGGGTTGCCCCACAGATATTAAGTTACGCCGGAAAGTGAGAGTCGCACATTCTGTTCCATATCTTGTGTATGAAATGTCAAGTAATAATTTGATATTTTAAAGCAATAAACAAAGGCAAACAAAACGTTAAATTTTTTTTAAAGCAATAAACAAAGGCAAACAAAACGTTAAAAAAAAAATAAAAAAATTCTTGATTAGAGAGTAGATGTTAAATGAAAACAATACTAGAGAAATGCCAATAAATAATTTGAAATTAAACACCTAGTTTAAGAATGATTGAATTTTATTTTTGTGTTAAGTCGTTAAAATTTTTCTCAAGATCTCTAACATTTTCGATCTCCACCACTACCAACTTTCCCTTATTTTGAATTTTGATTCTTTTGCTCGACCTTAGGTTGTCTTGATAATCTCTCCCAACACTAATGGTCTCTTTCAAAACATTGATGTTGGAGCATTTTTTGATAGTCAATTTCTTGATTTGAACGATTTGCTTAATGTTCTCTTGCATCTGCAACTTCTCCCTTTCTAGATTAGAGGCTTGTTCTGCCAACCATAATTGTTTCTTAAAAGCATTTTCACCATCCCTTGACTCCTTCAACAAACTAACTTGAAGATCGATCGGCTACGTTGTGCAACTGGCCAGCGGCATGATGCAACCCACTAGCATGTACAACTGATCGATTGCATCATCCAATTTGTCGGTTGCATCAAATTGACCAGTTGCACAAGTTGGTCGGTTGCATCATGTAGCTGACTGGTGCACAAGCCAACCAGTTGCACAATTTGCAATCCAACTGGTTGGTGCATAATGTGCGATCCAACTGGATGACTGCATGATGTAATCGGTTAGCTTGTGTGTCAGTGAGTTGCATTTTGGTGTGTGTCGACCTTAAAAGACCTTCCAATTATCCATCTACTTCTCTTCCTTTGCAAGGTCAATGCACAAAGTTGGGGATCAAAAAGATGACATCCCCCAACTTTGCAATTTTTTTTGCAAAGGGCGTACGCCCTTTGAGCTTTGAAAAGGGTGTACGCCCTTTGAGCTTTGAAAAGGGCATATGCCCTTTATTTTTTTCCCATTCAAGACTGCATTTTGTAAAACCAACAACATTTTTTGCAGGTTTGAAGTTTTTTGCATTGAACCCTTCTGTCCATTTTCTCATAAACCACATGCATGCTTCGGATTTGCATCCCACCAACAGGGTTTGGCATTTTGTTTGCTATTTCACGTATGTTTATTTTTAAATTTAATTTTTTTCATTTGTATTTATGTTTATTTATGTATGTAGGGCTTTGAAATTAGATTTACATTAGATCCTCTGGCATTGCCTAAAAAAACCTATATTTCTATAATTCTAGATACACAATTGAACAATGGACCCATTATGTGAAGAAAATGTAGAATAACACCCTGAACAATTTGATTTTTCACAATAAAAAGTTGAATTGTATGAACAATACATTGTAAAATGTCAACAATTATAAATAATTATCAATGGTTTGCATCACTCCTTAGTTGATAGTTCATGCAATTCACTTTCCAATACACTAGAGATTATTTTTAACGAAGTAGGAAATGTAACTTCGCAACTTGATGCAATGTTGCATTGAAGAGAGCTTGAAACAATTTTATTCTGATAAATTGTCATATAAAGATGTTAATGAAAAAATAATAATAAAAGAAGATGTGTGCTTTGTTTATTAAGCTTAGAGCCAACCAAACACCACCAACGAATTGCAATCATATCAGTATTGATTGGTGTGTTCACGATGGGATAAAAAATATTTTTTGAGACAAGTGGTGGATGGTGTTTGATGAGTCTCCATGCAATAATAATGAGGTTCTATTATACTTTTTGAGAAAATGGTATTGTGAGTTTGTGCTACTAGAAATTTTAAATTATTTTGACATGAAGGCCTCCCAAGGTAGGGGAGGTGGGTCTTCATTTGATATATTTGGTCCTAGATGAGACCAAAACCGTCCTAACCAAGTTTAGAGACATAAAAGGATGATAACACATGATTCTATCCCTAAAATTTTGCATCGTACCATACATATGGACACCCTTGAGGTGGTTATGAGTTTGACACAAGTTATGATTGGCCATAGTATGCATGTATTGAAGACTTTTGCTTAGCATGTAGGTGGTGAGACGTCTAGTAGCGGTATTGGTGCTAGTGGTAGTAACTCTAGTGGTGTTAGTGGTAGTGGTAGTGGTGCTAGTGGTTTTGGTGGTATTGGTATTAGTGTTAATGTTCCTCCTCCTTCTAATCATGCTACAGTTCCTATGAATTGTTGCACATCATGTGGGAGGAAGTGTATGGGACCTCCTATTCAGTTGCAACAAACACAAACTACATTTGTGGAGACTAGACCTACCTTTGTGCGGTGTACTAGTATCCAATAGTTTATGTCATATACAATTTTTTTAGCATTGTAGGCCACCAATACTTCTCATTATATTCCATATACAATTCCTTCAATACCTTAGGACACTAGAACATCTGAGTGTATTTATTATGTAGCTGCTTTAGGACCTTAGGAGACTAGCATGCCATAACACATGTCACCTATAGATGCTTCAATAGTGCATGGCAGTAGCATCCCAAACACTATGCTAGTTATAGTACCTTCACCAACTCCTCTCAAGAGACGTCAACCTATTGTGGAGGAGTTATCTACTTCACCATTTGTATTTGATACACAGGTTTAATTTTAATTATCATTTGTTTATGTTTGTAAGAGAATATTAAGTTTATTTTCTAGTGTGTTTACTTAATTTACTAATTTATTTAACTTAACTTTTTATTTGTTGTTTGTATAGATGATTAGAGATATTTTGGGTAGCTCAACAGGACTTGACTCTATTGTAGAGGCTGCAATTAGCACTGGTGTACCCTATACTCAGGTTTGAAAACTTTTAAATTACATATTTAATCGTATATATTTATTGTCTTGTGAACAAAAAACTATGTTTTAAGATATATATTATAGTCATAGATTTTTTTATCATGCTCATTGGATTCACACATTATTCATTTATTGGTTTTATAGATGATGAGGGATGTTATGGGCACCCCTCATGGATGATAAGAAGGTTTGTTTGATGTTGGGTTACATATGTGGATCCACTATCTCTGCAACAGGTCATGATTCAGGGATGGAAACTTGTGAGAACACATAGTAAAATTATTTTTAGCTTCAGGTAATGATATTCTATGCCATATTTACATAAATGTATGCACATCTAGATCTAATGATATAGGTATGCTCCATATAATTCTCCATCATGGGTGTATATGCAGTCTCACAACCCTAGACATCTATTTAGATGGAATATGGCGAGTCTAGAATTATTTTGCAAAATTTTATTCTTGAAAAAATTATCATTTTCAATATATATAATTTTAATGCATTAAATTTTATATTTCATATTTTGTGCAAACACGATAATTTTCAGAGGCTATGGATCAAATATTTGATGACTCACATGATTAGAAGAGAGTCTCTCCTTGTATTGAGGCATCCAACACACCTACATCTACATCTATGGCAACTGTTGAATGCTTAAAATTGTGCTTGATTCTAATCAATCAACAATGGGAAATTTCAAGCTGTGGGATACTGCGGCTTGAAACAACCTCCAGATTTTAGAGAAGCTGGTCTCTTCTTTTGTATCAATTGTTGGGGAAAAGGGATAGGAAATTAATCAGATTTCCAAATGTAGGAAATGAAACGTAACTATGGTGATGCGCTTGAGTGTAATCCTAATCCTAACCTGAGCACAATGAGACTATATGTAGGATTCAATTACATTTAAGAGCAAACAAGTGCATGATCAATGTAAAATATCAAAATAATAGAAATAGGGGCTCGCAAAAGGGGCTTCTTTTGCTGAGATACAGAAAATGTCAACAAAGGCATAGTGTTCAATCTTCTTATAAGAATCTTTCAATCACATAAGAGGCGCAGAAACACGTACAATTATGTAGAACTTATGACTCTAGAAAATGGGACAAAAGCAAATGACATTCCCAATCACAACTCTAGAAAATCTACAGTATAGAATCCTTTTGCAAATGACACAGATAATATCAACAAAGGCATAGTGTTCAATTTTCTTAATTCATTCAGCCACATAAAAGGCACATAAACATGCACAGTTACATCAACTTTACAACTCAAGAAAATGAGACAAAAGCAAATGATATTACTAGTCAAAAACTCTAGAAAGTCTAAACTATAGAAAGTCCCCCCTTCCTTCTTTTTACAAATCTTCTTCTTTTATAGCCTCGGATGTCTCATCCCACCACCATTTTTCCCACATAATTCTACTCTACCCTTAACTCACAGGGGACAAACAGATGGCACTTTCAATGTTTGTCGGCCCTAAAAATCTACTCGGTGAACTATTCCATCTACTCGAATTAACTCCAGCCGAGTTTCCCTCCATTTTGCTTTGTGGCAACAGATACATGAAACACTATGTTATGTTGAAATGGGAGAGAACACTTAGTCAGTTTCCTAAAAATCCTCTTATTACTTAGAAGGCACCAGAGAATGACATTTAGTGCTTTTCACCTGATTCATCAAAGACACACGGCTCTCTCCACTTCTCTTTAGCTATGCTATAGAATCATTCGGGGCACATATTACACTCTTACAGATGGTGACACTTGGCAGCTTTCGTAGACCTTTGAAGTAACACCCGAGGCCCACCACAATCTTTATTTAGCAATGAAACTCAAAGATGATCTCTCGATCTTTGACACGTGGAGGCTTTTATGGCTTCGGGGAAGATACGTAACGTCTTTCACTGCTTTAGTTAAGGGTATGTGGTGGCTTCCGCTTTTCCTAGGGATGGAGTAGAAAGGGGCTTGGAGAGTGACACTTGGCAACCTCTGCTACACTTCAACACTTAAACAAAATGGAACGACGCTTCTATGCCTTCTAAAAAGGTACTTGACCCCTTTGGTTTTGGGACATTCCCTTGAACTGCCTGATGAACCAAAATAGTTCAATGGTTCAACGATTCAACACTGCGTGCCCTTTACACATCAACTGAGGTATTGAACCAAAACATTGAACCCTGGCATTGAACCGATTGTCTCTCAGATGTTGACACGCAGTGACTTCTGTGGCTTCTGAAAAAGTAATCCAGGACCTCCCATGACTACCACTTGGTGCTTTTCGCTTCTTCCTGCTACTTAGCTTATTGCAACCCTTTGCCAAAAAATAGATGGAATGTGGGTACCGATATGAGACGCAGATGCCAACACATGGTGTGTTTTGCTTAGCTGCTATTGGATACGTGGCGCATTCTACGCCCTTCTTGAAAGTTATGAAAAGGGTCTTGGATGACACCTGCTGGCTAGCACCGTGTTTCAAAAAGTGACACTTGGCGGCTTCCACTCGAATTCAACACTTAGGCAAAAATGAAATGAAAGAAATAAAAGGGGAAATAGAACCTGTGCTCAGATTACGCCACTTGGCAACCTCCACTGCACTTCAACACTTAGATGAAAAAGAAACCCACGCTCTGCTCCAAAACTCTACCGCCATGACCAAGGTATGCGGGGACCAAAACTGCAGTGCTTGACTAAAAATTTGAATGCAACGTAGAGTAAAAATTTACTCTACAGTTACTGGCGACCCTCAAGACTTTTGAGCCTATTCAAAAAGAAACTCCACCTCCCGCTAGATCAAAATTTCAAAAATCACGGCTTCAAAAGAGCCATCGACATGTGTTTAGAACACTTATTTAAAAGAAGAGCGGGAAATCAATGAAAAAAAATACTGTGAGAAAAGGGAATTATTTAACTATAATACATGAGAGACCCAAGTCAATTGAAATGCTTCAAATAAATTCCATTTACAGGAATCTCTTCAGGTTCTCCTTCCATCGACTCTAGCTTGAATGAATTCTTCTGCTTACACGCATGAATTTTTTACGGGCCAGTCCATAATGCTTCAAATTTGGTATGCTGACTCGGCTTGGCGGCCCTTGCATCCCATTTCAAAACATATGAGCCTACTTCAAAATTAGGATTTGAAGTCCTTTTATCAAAATAATTCTTAACCATTCCCTGATGCTTGATCAATGAATCATGGGCCATATCCCTCTTTTTCTGAACTTTTAAAAGTTCTGTGAGTTTGACCTGCATGGGGCCATTTTCTTCAATTTTAATCTATTTGATCAGCTGGAGAGCAGGGATTTCCAAGCTTAGGGGAATCACATCAGACTTTCCATATACCAATTCATATGGGGATATTTTGATCACCTACTTAGGCATGATTCGATCAACCCATAATGCTAGATTAAGCACTTTATGCCACTCTTTGTGATGATCAGCCCCTACTCTTTTGATGAGTCTTATCAGGTTCTTGTTGGTTGATTCTGCTAGACCATTACCTTGAGGGTAATGGTTAGATGAAGTTTTCAGATATATTCCATGTTTCAAGGCAAAATCGAATACTTTAGACCCTAAGAATGCTTTAGCATTATCTGAAATGATGGTGCGAGGAGTGCCAAAGTGAGTAGTGATACCCCCTAGAAAATCTAGGATCACATTCTCTGTTGCTTCCTTAAGTGGGACTACCTCGGTCCATCTGGTGAAATAGTTTGTGGTAGTTAATATCCATTTGTGACCCATACTGGACACTGGATTTATCAGTCCAATGAAGTCAAGACCCCATTGAGCAAAAGGTTCATCCACAATTATAGGACTAAGGGGCATGGCTGCATTCCTCCTCATCCCCATATAATAGTGACAGGATTGACATTTTCTAACCAGCTGATAACAATCTGCAAATAAAATAGGCCAGAAATATCCTGCCTCACTTATCTTTGTGGCTATGGTCTTTACAAAAAGATGCCCCCTGATATTCCATGATGCATTTCGTGTAGTATTCTTTTAGCTTCAGCCTGTTCTACACATCTTAACAATTTTCCATCAGAATTTCTTTTGAAAAGGACTTGTTCAATTAAAACAAAATGAACTCCCTATATCCTATAATATCTCTTCTTATTTTGAGGGAGTTCTCTCAGATAAATCTCATTTTTCATAAATTGAATCCTACTTGTGACCCAAAATTCTTGATTAACCTCTTGTAATTTTAGCACCGTCTCCATCTCTCCTTCTGAATCTGCTTCCTCAGGTAACATCTTTTCTAGCTCTTGGGTTATATATTGGCACAACCCCTTGCCTCTGACTAGCTTGGTGGGTGTGACGTCTACATCATATTCAAGGATCTTAGTGATCCAATTAGCTCTTTTCTCAGTAATTTCCCCCTCCATGATGTATTCCCTGACACTTGGGTGAGCTACAAGTATCAAAATTTTGTTCCTTGATATCAGATACCTAAATTTCTTGAGGGCTTTTACCATGGCATAGGCTTGTCTTTTCACAAAATTGTACTTAGTCTCATAATCTCTGAGAGTTATTGAGAAAAAGGCTATTGGGTTTTCCCCCTCTAGCCTGTAATTTTTTTGAGTCAAGACAACATCAATACTTGACTCTCCTCCATAGACATACATTACGAAGGGCTTGGAAAAATTTGGGTTTTTGAGCACTAGGGCTACTGAGATAGCCTTATTGACCTCTTCAAAGGCTTGCTTCCCTTTTGTAGTCCATTTGAAGACCAAGTTTTTCTTTAGCAACAGTGTCACTGGTCTTACCAAGCTTGCAAAATCTGATATGAATTTATTGACGAAATTGATCTTCCCTAAAAAGGACTAAACTGCCTTTCTATTTACTGGAAGAGGTAGGTTCATTATAGCTGTGACTCTCTCAGGATCTATAGAAACTCCTTCTTTAGATACTATATGCCCCAATAATTTTCCATGAGGTACAACAAAGATGCATTTCTTGGGATTCAATGATATCCCAAAATCCTGACATTTCTTGAAGACAGATTCTAAATGATCAAAATGATCATCAGCATTTTTTGAAAAAATAGTTAGGTCATCCAAAAAGACCAAGATGATCTTATTTATAAGCTTCCCAAAGGCTATATCCATAGCTCTTTGGAAGGTGCCTCCTGCATTTGATACGCTGAAAGGCATCTTCGCGTAGGCAAACATTCCCCATTTGGTCGTGAAAGCAGTTTTGTACTGATCTTCCTCAGCTAGCCAAATCTGATTATATCCAAAGAAACCATCTAGTAAAGAGAACCTCTTTGATCTAGCCATAGTTTTTAGAATTTGTTCCATGGAGGGCAAGGGATAGTGATCTTTCAGAGATGCTCTATTTAGATCTCTAAAATCTACACACAGCCTTACATCTCCATTCTTTTTCCTAATTGGACTAGATTTGATACCCAGGTTGAGTGCTTGATTGGAAATATTATTTTGGAGTCTAAAAGATTCTGTAACTCATCTACCATGAGAGGCTTAATCCTTGGATTTACTGGCCTCTATTTTTGTCTGATGGGCTTAGACCCTTCAGTCAATTCTATTGTGTGCTGGATAATGTCTCTATTGTATCCATGAAGGTCTTCATAGCTCCAAGCTATGACTCTGTCATATCTCTGGCATAATTTAATTAGCTTTTCTTTCTCTTCTTGAGTTGCAAAATTCCCAACTTTTAGCCTTTTCCCCTCACTCACCTCTATTTCAGAATAGTCTGCTTTATCTACTTGGAACCTTTTCTTTTCCAGGCTTACATCCTCTGGGTCAAACAAGTTTTCTAAGGTGATCAATCCCTTGGGGAGCTTATTAGTCCTTAATTGTATAATCTGATCACCATATGCCTCTTCAATTTTAGTTTTCAATTGATCAACAAACTCATCTGATTGTTGTAAGAAAGAGACTACCTGAGCATCATTTTCAAACACTTGCCAGTTTTCATCATTGTCTCGGATGGTCGGCCTCACTATAACTTTTACTGACTCATTGTTAACCAATAGGTCAATTTTTGGGTTAAACTGTGAGCCAATCTGGACCATCCTATTAGCCTCAGAGTTTTGACTTCTAGAGATTATCTCAATATTGAAAGCTTCAAAATTTTCTATCAAATCCCAAATCCTATGCCTGTAGGATCTCATTCTCACATTCTTAGCTGCTGCCTTTTCCCATATTTACTTTACTACTAATTTTGAATCTCTTTTTACTTTTAGGTTCTTTTTTTCCTTTTTCTTGGCTAATAAGAGCCCATGTACTAAATATTCATACTCAACATCATTATTAGTGCAAGTAAATTGGAATCGGATAGCCCTTAAAATTTTATCACCATTTGGAGCAGTAAGACAAATTCCTGCTCCAGCACCATGTTTACTTCTAGCCCCATCAAAATTCAAAGTCCAAACCTTTGAATCTTGAGCAGTAGGTGCCTCTTTCCTTATAACATTTGGGATTACTTGGTCCTCATCAAAAATGACGTATGTGCCCAAACTAGTAGAGTCATAGTTCCCATATGGGTCGCTATGCATCATAGCCAACAATTGGCTATTTTCTTTTTCTTGATCATGCTCAGTCCAGTCGCCTAGTTCTTCAACAAAATTCCTTTTTTATTTATTTAACATGGCATGATCTACTTCTAATCTTGTTATTGGTTTGTTGGTGATATGGTCTTTGGACAGTGGTTCAGATAAAATTTTCATCTTTGAACCGTATCTGGTTCTCAAGATGAGGTGAGACCAGTCAAGAGACATATATCCTCCTATTTTTGTTGTAAAGTCTCTAGATAAACATAAATAAAAAATAGGAGGTATATCTATGACAACTATATCTTGGTTGACAATTATGTTGGGGCATGTGTATAATTGTAATGGGGGCTGTTTAATTCTCCCTATGGTTTGTACTATTTTGCCATCTAACTGAATAACTCCTTTTGCAAGGGGTTCATATTTTATTTTCAAAGCATCAACTATTTGCTTGGGCATCACAGTTGTACTAGCCCCTGAATCTATCAATGCATTATGCAGGAGTTTCTTTCCAACTATCAGAGTCAAATAGAAAAGCTCTGGCTTGGATTTACTTACTTGTGCTGCATCGTTCATGAAGGTTGTTGTCTTTGGAGGAACTGTATCTTTGAGATTTTATTCTCCAACATGTCCTTCCTTGATAACAACACCTTTGGGCACTGCTTGCCCTTGCAGAGCTTCTTGCAGTAGTGTCTTTTGTTCAAGAATAGCTAAGATATCCCATATAGATACTTGTGTTGGAGTCTTCTTTAATTGGTCCACTATATTGATCAATCCCAAACACTGAGTTTTCTGGTAATAAGGATACCTCATTTTTTCCTGAATCTGGGTAAGAATCCCTTGATCTCAGACCAACTGAGGCACTTATTATCTAACAACAGCATCCCTTTTCCCTTGAGATGGAGGATTATTCTTGATTTGTCCACTTACAATCTCGGGTTGCTCCACCATTCTCCTCTTTGATCTGGTGTAATAATCAGATTGCACTACTAGCCTTTGGGAGGTAGATGCTTCGTTTAAGAAAACTGCTTCTTCATCTTTAACCCATGAGAACAAAGCATGTTCTAAGGCTATTTCTTCCTCTCGTTGTAAGGACATTCCTTGCATCTGAGCCACTAGAACTGAATTCTTCATATCGGAAGACTAGTAGGCTTGATTGTTACTGGTACTGGCAAACTGACCATCCATTCTCCTCTGCTCAGCCACCCTTTGTTGTAGATTACCCCTAGGACAATCTCTGGGTGTATGAGCATCATTTCAAGGAAAACACCAAGCATTAGTATCATTCGCATAATTATTTTGACCTTGGACCGTCTCCCTATTTGAGTATGGAGGAATGGCTTGTGAGGGTGTGGGAACTACAACTAATTGATTTGCTGGCTGATGGTTAGTTTGTTTTAGAAGACCTTGATATTGGTTTGGTTGGGACAAAAACCTATTTCCTTAATAGCCTTGATAAGGGGGACTAGGAAAAGTATTCTACTGCCTCTTGATATTAATCATCTCATTGGAAAATGTCTTCAGGATATTCTTGATATCATCCATTTTAGATGACTGAGTAGGGACTGGTTGCTTCGCAGATGATGGAGGGTAAGTATACATAGACACAGGTGGGCTTGCAGCTTTAGGAACTTCTTGAGGTAAGGGTAAGGAAATTTTTGGGAACATAGGCATGGGAGGCCTTGGGGGTAACTTTCTAGCATCTATTAAATGATTCTCAGCTCTGACCACATAGTCATAAGCCGTTGGCAAAGTGTGTCCTCCCAGTGACTGAATCATATCAGATATATATGAATTTAAAGCCTTGAGATAGAATACTATGGCCATACTAGGTGGTGGTTTAGTTGTAGCAGGGATCTTGTCCCAAGTTTTTTGGAATCTTGTATTGAAGTCAGTCATGTACTCTTGTGGTCCCCTTTGGATGGCGATTAATTATTGTAACAAAGAAGACTTATCACCTTTCTCTGCAAATCTTTCAAAAAATAGATCTCCGAGCTGGTCCCATGTAGATATGGTATTTGGGGTCAAAGACTGATACCATTTTAAAGCCTTCCCTTTGAATGAAGCTACTAATAACCTTATGGCCACATTTTGCTGTGTGACAACATGTATGGCATAGACATCTGATACATCTTGAAGATGCTCTACAGGTGTTTTCGAGTCTTGCCCACTGAATTTGGATAGAGATTTTAGAGCATTTACTGGGATATGATCCCAAATAGCTGGTGGTGTTGGGAGGATTACGGGGCTACCAATGTTCTAGCTTGCATAATTTCTTGGGGGTACAGGGGCTCTCATGTTTGGTACTGGTACAAACTGGTTAGCTCTCCTTCTTGGACTAATTACCAGAGGTGGCAAAAGAATACCTGGATTTGTAGCAGATTGTGATCTGGTGACTAGTCCACAGCTCTGACTCCTCATAGCTCTCTGGCTCATACGGTCTTCAAAGAAACTTCAAGACTGGTCCCATTGGGCGTGCCAAAAACTATTGAATGCTTAAAATTGTGCTTGATTCTAATCAATCAACAATGGGAAGTTTCAAGCTGTGAGATACTGCGGCTTGAAACAACCTCCAGATTTTAGAGAAGCTGGTCTCTTCTTTTGTATCAATTGTTGGGGAAAAGGGATAGAAAATTAATCAAAAATACAAATGCAGGAAATGAAACCTTACTATGGGGATGTGCCTGAGTGTAATCCTAATCCTAACCTGAGCACAGTGAGACTATATGTAGGATTCAATTACATTTAAGAGCAGGCAAGTGCATGATCAATGTAAAAGATCAAAATAATAGAAACAAGGGCTCGCAATAGGGGATTCTTTTGCTGAGATATAGAAAATGTCAACAAAGGCATAATGTTCAATCTTCTTATAAGAATCTTCCAATCACATAAGAGGCACAAAAACACGTACAGTTATGTAGAACTTCTGACTCAAGAAAATGGGACAAAAGTAAATGACATTCCCAGTCACAACTCTAAAAAATCTACAGTATAGAATCCTTTTGCAAATGACATAGATAATATCAACAAAGGCATAGTGTTCAATCTTCTTAATTCATTTAGCCACATAAAAGGCACAAAAACATGCACAATTACATCAACTTTACAACTCAAGAAAATGAGATAAAAGCAAATGATATTACTTGTCAAAAAATCTAGAAAGTCTAAACTATAGAAATTCCCCCCTTCTTTTTACAAATCTTCTTCTTTTATAGCCTCAGATGTGTCATCCCATCACCATTTTTCCTGCATAATTATACTCTACCCTCAACTCATAGGGGACAAATAGATGGCACTTTCAATGTTAGCCAGCCCCAAAAATCTACCAGGTGAACTATTCCATCTACTTGAATTAACTCCAGTCGAGTTTCCCTCCATTTCACTTTGTGGCAACAGATACATGGAACACTTTGTTATGTTGAAACAGGAGAGAACACTTAGTCAGTTTCTTGAGAATCCTCTTATTACTTAGAAGGCACCGGAGAATGACACTTGGTGCTTTCTGCTCGATTCATTGAAGACACGCGGCTCTCTCCGCTTCTCTTTAGCTATGCTATATAATCATTTGGGGCACATATTACACTCTTACAGATGGTAACACTTGGCAGCTTCTGCAAACCTTTGAAGTAACACCCGGGGCCCACCACAATCTTTATTTAGCAATGAAACTCGAAGATGATCTCTTGGTCATTGACACGTGGAGGCTTCCACAACTTCGGGGAAGATACGTAGCATCTTCCGCTACTTTAGTTAAGGGTATGTTGTGGCTTTCACTTTTCCTAGGGATGGAGTAGAAAGGGGCTCAGACAGTGACACTTGGCAGCCTCCACTACACCTCAGCACTTAAAAAAAATAGAATGACGCTTCTATGCCTTCCAAAAAGGTACTTGACCCCTTTGGTTTTAGGAGACTCCCTTGAACTGCCTGATGAACCAAAATAGTTCAATGGTTCAATGGTTCAACACTACGCGCCCTTTACACATCAACAGAGGTATTGAACTAAAATGTTGAACCAAAAAATTGAACCCCATTGTTGAACTGACTGTCTCTCAGATGTTGACACATGGTGACTTATGTGTCTTCTGACAAAGTAATCCAAGACCTCCCGCGACTGCCACCTGGCACTTTCTGCTTCTTCCTGCTGCTTAGCTTATTGCAACCCTTTGCCAAAAAATAGATGGAATGCGGGTACCGATATGAGACACGGATGTCAACACGTGGTGTGTTCCACTTAGCTGCTATTGGATATGTGGCACATTCCATGACCTTCCTAAAAGTTATGAAAAGGGTCTTGAATGATGCCCGCTAACCAGCATCGTGTTTCAGAAAGTGACACTTGGCGGCTTCTACTCGAATTCAACACTTAGGCAAAATTTAAATGAAGGAAACAAAAGGGGAAAGAGAACCTGTGCTCAGATTATGCCACTTGGTAGCCTCCACTGCACTTTGACACTTAGACAAAAAAGAAACTCGCGCTCTGTTCCAAAACTTTGCTGCCATGACCAAGGTATGCAGGGACCAAAACTGCAGTGCTCGACTAAAAATTTGAATGCAACATAGAGTAAAAATTTACTCTACAGTAACAAAGTGCAATTTATTTGGAGGTAATGAGGGCATGAGAGCTAGTTGTTGTGCTAGGGGTTTAGTTGTAAGCATAATCGATTTTGTATGCTAATATGGCCCACATTGTATATGTACATGTTATGTTCTACATTTTTTTCTTGATATATGTCCTATTATTTATGATGAGTTATGATAGAACTTTTATTATACACATATATACTATTCGAAAAATAAGCTTCATTTACCCATGCATATTTTCTATTTTGATCATTTAATGTTTACACATATTATTGGTTAGTGATCATTATTACTTCATATGGGGCCTTAAAAAAATCCAAAATTTTCTCTAAGTTAGGTGCTTCATCATTATGTATATTTTACATTTACATGTGATATTTATTATTTACTTATTTCATTTACATTTCGTTACATATCAATTTGGACTTGTGGTGTAAGTGGACTTGTGATAAATTTTAGGGATGTAAATATTATAAGTTGTACTTGATCATAGTTTTTAAGAGATCTAGGAGGATGTAGATGATCAATAATAAGCCTTGGGATGCTTCATTTGTCTTGGAAAAAGTCCATTTATCATTGTAAATAGTTTCCCTCTAAAATAATATGTTTGAAAATTAAAATTATGTTGTAAAGGGCTTGTGACCATTCCTAAGGGCATGAACATTGAAAGATTGATATAAATAATTTGCACTTTAATCCTAATGTGATGATATCTAGGACCATACTCCTACTTATTCACAGTTTTACTTGTTCATGTCATCTAATCAATCTCATCATATTCTTACTGGCCAATTCTTATTCTATTAATCCTTTAGTAGGATCCTTCAAGAGGTCTGATTCACAACTACTTGTTACCTACATTTTCATCAACTCCTACATTGTAAACATAAATTATGCACTACTTGTTATCTATGTCTACATCATCTCATACTTGTTATTTACATCTGCATCAACTACTACTTGTTATCTTCCAAGGTCGTAATAATTGTCTCACTAATTATAAAGGGCACTAACCTCATGTAAGGGTTCTAGGAGACCATTTACTATATTGAAAACATGTTTTTCACCTATGTAAATGTAAAACTCCACTTCATCATCCTCTAGAAGGAATCCCAATGTAGGAGGAGCAAAATAGGCAAGTTGATAAGCCTTAAGAAACATTTGGAGGAAAAGTATAAGAAAAGTATGTTGTTAGGATGATATGAGGTCAAACCAAGAATAAATGAGACTAAAAATAGCCATTAATGAGGACAAATTTGAAGGAGAAGTTGCTTGAAGTGGTGATTGAGGAGGTTGAAGAATAATATTGGAGGACTATATTTTTAGGTAAAATGACAATATTTTATGATTTTATTCTTGAATGGAATGAACAAAGTGGTATTTTGTCACTAAATAATGTATTTTACATCCTTAAAGCTTTGTTTCAATTAAATTTCAAGCGCTTTTGATGTTCTTGTAAGGAGATAGGCTCAATTTGCCTCTAAAACCCCTTAAACCCTTATTTTGTATAAAATATAGTATGAGTTGTTTTTTCTTGCATTTATAAGGTTTAAATTGTAAATTTTTAACTTAGGTAAGTTGAAGGGTGTTAACATAGGCCTCCACACTAAATTTGGGGTCTCAAAATCCTCTAGAACGTTCTGAGAGAAATTATTATTGATCTCGGCTTATATCGAAACCTTCAAAACCCCAATTAAGGTTATCACCATAAAATGATTTTTAAATGTAAAAAATATATAAAATTATGAAATCTATTATATTTCCATTATAATTATATGGTGGGAAGTTTTAAGCTTGATTGGGTAAATGTGGAATGAGAAACAAACAAAATGCAGTATGATATTAGGCCAAAAAGCCTTGTTTTAGCCCTATTTTGATTTCTTGAGTGGGTTAGAGAGCTCCTAGGGCCAGAAAAATTGAGATTTAAGTTTGATTCATTCAACATAGATCAAAATGTTTGTGTTTAAATCAAATTTATTTTAAATCCTCCTTTTATGCCTTCTAGGCCTCTTAGTCTCTTAAGACATTTTTTAAGGAATTATGAGTTGAGAACCATTTCAGGGTTAAATTTTTATTTTTTTGAGTTTGATTAAGTGGAATTGGTGTTCTTCGATAAAATAACTAAGAATTGGTTCAATTTGATATGAAATTCTTCATTCAAGGTCCATTAGGCCTTACTAGGCCTACTAGTAACAAAATGGTAGTTTTGAGGAATTGGGTCTTCTAAGACAAATTTAAGACAAATATGCATTGGTTCAGTTCATTCAAGCTATATGAAACTTTTCCAAGTGATATAAAATTTTAACTTGCTGATTATCTCATGGAAACTCAAGAGGAGCTTTGTATCCCTTGAAGCCTTCACTAGCCTTGTAAAGCTCTAGATTGAATGAAAGAAGATTTTTGTAAACTATTTGAAACCTTGTTTAAAGTTGTATATGGTGTTATTAAACCTTTTAAATCTCATGCATGATCAAATTAAAGTTATATTCTTGAAAGAGTACATGGTTAAAGCAAAATTCTAGAGAAATTTGACATTATTGAAGAGTATTTATTGAAGAATTTGAGTCAATTGACATAGTAACTTATCCATCAATCGATATAAGCTTATAAATAATTGTATGAGTTCATTTAAAATCATTTTAAAATATTGTGATGTCTGTATTTGATAATTTGTGTAAAATACTATAAGATACCTTGTAATGGAGATTTGTTGAAAGAGTCATAAGCTAAAGGTATATTGAAGGTGTCAAGTGTGCTACATCACTCATTAGCCCAATAGATGAATCATTTATGTAGGCATGTCCAAATGGGCATTTTAAGGCTATAATAACCATTGTTGAATCTTTGTTGGGCCCCGGGAGTGAAAGTTGTAGTTGATTGGATACATCCCTTAAGAGTATCTCAATGTCCCTGAATGTGCAAACTAAGCAAAATTCCATCTATCATTGAAGGAGAATCATGAGGGATATAGATGATCTATCAGTGCCTACACTTGCATGGTGATTCCTCTAAGAAACCCCAGGGGGATTCTCTCTAACTTGATGTGATAATAAGTTTTCTGTCACAGCAAAATCTATCAAAAAATGTTTGTCAGTGGGGGTAATATATTCTAACTAATTATCCCAATAAATGAACCATCTATGTGGACACATCTAAATATGTGTTTTAATGTTAAAAAATCATTGTTCAGTCTAAGTTGGGTCTTAAGATTGAAAGTTGCAATTGATCAGACGCATCCCTTAAGAGAATCTCAACATCCCTGAGTGTGCATATTGAGTAAAATTTGATCATGAATTGTATGAAAACCATGAGAGATAAATACAAAACATCATCTCCCACACTTTCATGGATGATTGCTCTAAGAAACAACAGGAGGATTCTCTTTAACTCGATGTGAATGAGATGTAACAATGATTTTTCTCACACAACCAAATCTCTCTTAAAGGGTCAAAATTTGGTTAATGGAGGGCATATATTTTGACTCATAGCTCAATCGATGAACCATATACATGGGTAAATTTATATGGGAGTTTAAGGCTAGAATAGCTGGGTCAATCTTTGTTAGGCTGTAGGACTGAAAGTTGCAATTGATCAAACACACCCTTTAAAAGATCTCAACATCCCTGAGTGTGCAAACTGAGCCAAATTTGGTCACACATTATAGAAGAACCATGAGGGATAGAGATGATTTATTATCTCTTATAACTACATGGATGATTCCTTTAATAAACCATAGGAGGATTATCTCTAACTCGATGCAAGCGAGATGTGGTAACAAGTTTTATCTCATAGCCAAATCTCTCTTAAAGGGCCAAAAATTGGTTAGTGGGGGGTTTATATTATGACTCATTATCCCAATCAATGAACTATCTATGTGAGAACATCTAAATGGGAATTTTAAGGCTATAATGGCTATTTTTTGATCTCCATCAGGCCCTAGGAGTGAAAGTTATAGTTGATTGGATGCATCCCTTAAGAGAATCTCAGCATCCCTGAGTGTGCAATCTGAGCAATCTTCAATCATGCATTTTAGTATAACCATGAGGGATAGAAATAATCCATCAAATCCCAAAATTATAAGGATGATTCTTCTAATAAACCCTAGGAGGACTATCTCTAACTTGATGTGAGTGAGATGCGGTAATGATTTTTATCTCATAGCTAAATCTCTCTTAAAGGGTTAAAAATTGGTCAATGGGGATGTATAATCTAACTCATTATCCCAATTGATGAACCATCTATGCAGGCACATCTAGATTGGTATTTTAAGTCTATAAAAACCATTGTTTAGTCTCTATTAGGCCTTAGAAGTAAAAGTTATAGTTGGTCAGATGCATCCCTTAAGAGAATCTCCTCGTCTTTGAGTTTGCAAACTGAGCCATATTCCATTGCACATTAAAAGAGAACTATGAGGGTTAGAGATGAGCCATTGGGTTTTAAACTTGCATGGATGAGTCCTATAATAAAACCTAGGAGGATTCTCTCTAACTTGATGTGAGCAAGACGTGATAACAAGTTTTTTCTCATAGCTAAATCTATCTTAAAGGGCTAAAAGTTAGCTAGCAGGAGCGTATATTTTGACTAGTTAGCCTAATCAATGAACTATATTTGTCAACATGTTTGGATGGGCATTTTAAGGATATAATGGTCATTTTTTAGTATCTATTAGGCCAAGGAGTGAAATTTCTAGTTGATCAGATGCATCCCTTGAGAGAATCTCAACATCTCTGAGAGTGCAAATTGAGCCAACTTCTATCATGCATTGTGAGAGAACCATGAGGGATAAATATGAGCCGTCAGCTCATACAATTGTATGAATGAGTCCTATAATAAATACCAGAAGGATTATATCTAACTTGATGTAAGTGAGATGTGGTAATGATTTTTCTCTTACAACCAAATCTCTCTTAAAGGGCCAAAATATACTCAGTAGGGGTGTATATTTTGAATCGTTAGCCCAATCGATGAACCATCTACATGGACACATCTAGATGGGAATTTTAATGCTATAATATAAATTTTTTGGTCTCTGTCAGGCCTCAAAAGTGAAAATTACAATTGATTTAATGCATCCCTTAAGAAATTCCAAGAATATTTTTTCTAACTTGACGTGAGTGTGATGAGATAATGAGTTTTCTCTCATAGCCAAATCTCTCTTAAAGGGCCAAAATTTGGTCACTAAGGGCATATATTTTGACTCATTATGAAAATTGATGAGCCATCTTCACTATTACATTTGGATGGGGATTTTAAGGTTAGAAAACTATTTTATGGTTTCCATCAAACTTGGGAAGCAAAATTTCTAGTTGGTCAGATGCATCCCTTAAGATAATCTCCTCATCCTTGATTGTGCAAATTGAGCCAAAAACTATCGTGCATTGTAGGATAACCATGAAGGATAGAGATGATCCATTATCTCCCACACTTACATGGATGAGTCCTTTAAACAACACCAGGAGGATCTCTCTAACTCGATGTGAGTGAGATGTGGTAATTAGTTTTCTCTCATAGCTAAATCTCTCTTAAAAGGCCAGAAGTTGGTCAGTGAGGGCGTATATTTTGACTCGTTAGCCTAATAGATGAACCGTATTTATCGACATGTATAGATGGGTATTTTAAGGCTAGAATGACCATTTTTTAAAATCTTTTTTGATCCATAAGAGTAAAAGTTATAGTTGATCATATGCATCCCTTAAGAAAATCTCCTCATCCCTAAGTGTGCAAACTAAGCAAACTTCCATCATGCATTTTAAGAGAACCTTGAGGGATAGATATGATTTTTTAACTCACACATTTACATGGATAAGTATTCTAATCAACCCCAAGAGTATTCTCTCAATCAATATGAGCAAGATGCAATAATGATTTTTCTCTCATAGCTAAATCTCTCTTAAAGGGCCAAAATTTGGTTAGTGGGGGCGTATATTTGACTCGTTATCCCAATAAACAAACCATCTTCACTAACATATTAAGATGGTAATTTTAAGGTTATAAAAACTATTTTATAGTCTCCATCAAGACTAGGGATTTTTTTTTAGTTGATCAGATGCATCCCTTAAGAGAATTTCCTCATCCCTGAGTGTGCAAATTAAGCCAACTTCCATCACACATTGTAGGAGAACCATGAGGGATAGAGATGATACATTAACTCTCAAAATTTCATGGATGAGTCCTCTAAACAACCCAAAGAGGATTATATCTAACTTAATGTGAGTGCGATGTGACAATGAGTTTTCTCTTGTAGCCAAATTTCTCTTAAACGACCAAAAGCTAGTTAGTGGGGGTGTATATTCTGACTCGTTAGCCCAATCAATGAACTATCTTCACCAACACATTTGGATGGGAATTTTAATACTAAAATGGTTGTTATTCAATCTTTGTCGAGCCTCAAGAGTGAAATTTATAGTTTATTAAACACATCGCTTAAGAGAATCTCCTCATCCTTGACTGTGCAAACTGAGCCAAGTTTCTTCACACATTAGAGGAGAGTTATAGTGGTTAGAGACAAGTCATAAAATACAAAACTTTCATAGATGAGTATTATAGGTAACCCCAAGAGGATTCTCTCTAACTCAACATGAACAATACATGGTAATGAATTTTATCTTACATCCAATTCTCTTAAAATGAACTAAAAGTTGATCAATAGGAGTGTATCTTTTGGATTATTAACCCAATAAATGAACCATAGATGTGGACACATATATATGGGTGTTTAAGAGGTATTTAATAGCTAATCCAAGTGTTAGCCACCAAAAAGTGGTCCTGTGGAACAAGAAATAGCTATATGTGTTTGTGTTTCCTGTAGGTGTCTGATGAGAGACCTAAAAAAGATAAGAATTGATTATTTAGCCTATTGTTTGGCTTCAAACATTATATGAAGGTTGATTAAGGTAGTATGATCACTATAATACACATCAAAAATGCATTTCAAACTTTTTGTTGATTTCATAGGGTTAAATCAAGTATGAAGGCTAAATTAGGCCTACAAGACAAAACTTAGAATATCAGGTCTATAAACCATAATTAAAGCCTATATAAGATTGTTTTCTTATTTTATTGAAAGGACAAATAGATTGTAGGTGAAAACCTATTTTCTTGAGGTAGATAAAATTAATATGAATTATTTTTTGGCTTCTCTTTGTTTCAAGAAGATAAAATTTTCTCTACTCATGGTACCAACCATGTGAAGGTGGAAGCTCATCTGGTGCCACTAACCTACATTAAAATTGTTAGTAAAAAATTTAAATAAAAATAAACACAATGAATAAATAATTGAAAAATAAAATACATTAAAAAATAAAATACATTAAATCAAATAAGTTAACTATAGTAATTTGAAATTCAAGATAAACTTACCAATTCAATCTAACATACCTTCAGGGTCAACTCTATTTACAAGTGTTTCAAGAATCACTTCATGGTTAGATTCACGTGCTTTCCAAAAAATTATATTGTGAGGCTTTCAATGATATTTGATCATTTGAATATTTGTATCAATAACTAGATTTGAATAATGAAGCACCACCCTATGTGTTTCAAAGTCCTCAAATAACATTTTTTTTAGTTTTTTATGATAGCACCTACTTAGCTAGGTTCCTATAACCACTACTAATCTAATGGGATAAATTAGCTCTTCTCCATCCATGACATTTTTGGTTTTTTTTTTTTGGTCTCTACACAAAGAAACAAGTAGTAGTTTATTCCCTCATCATTGTCCTCAGGTTTAATGATTGCAAAAGCATGCCTTGCATTTAAAGTATAATAAAATTATAAGCACATATAGAAAAAATAAAGATATCACTAATATAACTAATGTTGTACATTTAAATTAAGAATAAATTGTACCTAGTTGCATAAGATCTGAGATGTGGTCAAAGTCAACGATCATGCCATTTCATGATCCATAAATTTTTAAAGTGAATGAATACTCTCTACAAGTGATATGGGTCTATAATACCATCTGTCAAACCATTATTTTGACTCACATTCATTCCAATTAAATTCCATACATGTGAAACAAAAACATGTCATATCCCTAGTGTAAATAGACCATGAACTTGAGCTTTGAATAGAGAGGAAAACACTCGATCCAGGTACTGTATAGAAATATTCATACATTGCCTTATGTTTTTCCTCTATTAACCAAAAGAATATTCACACATGATAATATCTATTTGATACATGACAAATGTTTTCATCACACCAAATCATATTACTTGTAGCATTGATTAACATAATACCATCTATTGTAGAAAAGTCAGTTGTTAATTCATTTACTTTGTCAGGTGCTTGTCTGGCTGTCCAAGTCAGTTATAGACTTGGTATAACTAGGAATAAACATAAAATAAACCCATAACACTCAAAATTTGTCACTCAAATACACTGACATCAATTCACATAAGGCAAAAGCCTTATACACTCACCTAAAGTATAACAGAGAAATAACCAAGGCCTGCATTCAGTTATTAGTGCCATGACGTAACTCATTATTCAAGGAACTTGGTCATTTGCAACAATGGTGTTTGAAAGTTCATACGCATAAGTCACTCTAGGTGGGGTTTGATGGTCTGTAGGCCAAAATCCTATATGTGGTTGGTTTTATAGTTTCATTGGTGCAAGCCTCTAGTTCCCTTAGCTTAGTGCCACTCAAATCCTTGGAGGGTTCAATGGAACACTTTTAGATTAAGGGTTCAATGGAACACTTTTAGATTAAGGGTTCATACTTAGGCTCATGTTCTAGGTATAGATATCACTACTTGGTGCAAGGTCTTTCCTATACTTGTATTATCCCACATAATATGCTGACATTATCATAATTTATAGAGATGCCATGAACACCATGAATCAAAGCTTGCAAACAAAATTATTGAAATTAAATTCATAACACTAAAATCATAGCATTCATTGCACATTTCAATCACAAAGCTAAAGGTATTAACCCAAAAACACCATGTATTACTTCAACCAATCTTCATATACTTAATGCTCCAAATACAGAGTATAATTCATATGGAACAAAAAAATTAATAGCTTATCTAAATTACTAAAGGCCCAAAGGCTCACAAATGAGCTTGGGAACTACAATGTGGAGCCTCAAGGGCATCCATGCTAGTCTTAAGATTTAATGATCGCTTCACTATTTATGAAACCAATTATATAAGGCTTTTCTATATCAAAGTTACATTGTTGCATACTAGTTCGAGCTTGATTTTATACCCTACATGAGCATTTTCAGCTTGGGTGGAGCTGTGCACACTAGTTTTTAAGGTGGAGATTTTCTCAATCATTCTATTGGATCCATTACTTTTCACCCTTCACACTATGTGCTTCCACTCTTTGAATATGCCCAAAACATCATAGAATTTGTTATCCTCCTACCAACTAGCACAAGGTGCGCATCAATTCTTCTAGTTGGTGTAAAGGATATAAAAATGGAAATCATACCAAATGATTACCTCATGCCAAAGTGTCTACTGAGTTGGCATGGATCCATACTTAAATGAAATGGGCCTAACATTTAACCCATACAAAATTGATAGTCTACCCTTAGACTAGTCTTCCAATGCTCTTAGGATGAAAAACTTGGGTGCACTCTCCTTTAGTTTGATGCTAAAGTTATCAAATCCATAAATAACAAGATTGATTTCCTTTGTGGTGTTGTCTATCTCTATGGAGGCAGTGTTGAGTGTAAGCACATTCATTTTGTCTAACTCTTTTTTAACGGCCTCTAGTATTTCTTTTGCCTTTGTTACCCCTCAATCTATGATTACTCCTTGATCATAGGCCTTCATTTGTAAGGCATGGAATAGTTTTAATAGGTCCTACTCTTTGGTATTTATTTGGGCACTCAGGGTAATAACCTATGCCATGATTTGTGCATGCTCAACCTTGCTAGTAGTGTATACCTCACCATTAGTTCATCCTTCTCCCCTTTACCTTTTTGAGGCATGCATCTATGACTAATAGTTGGTTGGAGAATTTATAAAAGATGGCATCAATCACATCTACACCCTCTTAAAGCTGCATGAAGAGGTATTTCACCTCTTTGATCCTTGTAATTATATCCTACTTTATTATAGTGCAAGGGTCCTCCTCTTCTTTTGGTGCTATTGCTGCCTTCAATATTGGGAGCATCTGCTCTACTAGCACACATACCTTGTTGACCTATAATAGATTCAAAGTGTCAAAACCATTCAATAGGGATGGGTCAACTTCCTTTACATGCTAAACCAGTTGTTGCAATTTAAACTTCATGGCCTTTATTTCCTCTTTCACTTCTAGCATAATCTTCTTCCATTTTGATGCCCTAACATCATTGATGATGTTATTTCATGCTACTTTGGAGGATATTTAGATTAATGCATTAGATGACCTAACTAGGTTCATTACATAGGGGTTGATGAGAAGGGAATCATGACCCTCTTCCAATTCCTCTATGCTCAAAATTGCCTTATATGGTACCTTGAAATGAGGCTCATCCATATAACTATCAAAGGAAAATGACAATTTTTAGCACATCCTTATTATGATAGTTCTAAGGGGCAAGTACTCAAACATATAATAGTATTTGTTAGTCCACTCATATGCCTTTTACTTAAGGCTTAGATTAGTGCCTTATTCTTCATTAATGACCAAATCCATCTGTTCTTGCTCCTCTTCATTAGTGCTAGTTCTTTCTTCAATGCTTCCCTCTGAGGCTAGTTCTTCTTACTCCATTAAGGGTTCTTCCTTAGACTTGTCCCATTGGTACATTTCTTCTTCCTCCTTATTTCCATCTTTGCCCTCCTATTTATATTGGGTCTCTTGAATTCTCTCTATTTGATTTTTTAAGGCACCAATATCACCCTCCTTGTGTCTAGGCACCCTTTCATTACTCGAGTGTGCCTATTGTGAAGCTTCTTCTGCTATGCTGGTGGGGGTACCAGGCACCTGTACTAGTGTTTATTTCAATTGTTCCATGCTTGAAGTAACCTTTTTATCTTCCTTCTCTTTCCTAGCCCTTTCCTCCTGGGCCTTCTTTTTCTTGGACTTCCTCTTCTTGGCTTGTGCTAAGGCCCTTGCTTCCTCAACCTTTTATTCCTCCTCTTCAACCTTCTCTATTTCCTTTTGGGTCATGCCCTTATTTCTCATAGCATCCCATATTTCTTGGAGCACCAATTCCTTCATGATTTATACTTCACTCATCCCCATCTTCCTCCACACTTCTCTCTTTTCCTCCTCAATTTAGGGAGGCGGTGTGGTGGGCTCTTTGACTGAGGCACTTGATGGCTTTTCTGTTTCTCCAAAAATGGTGGTAGTGCCACCTTTGAAGGCCTCTTGAAATTATATTGTGCTGGTATCTTATTATACTACTTCTTCCAAGATGATGTACACTATCGTACCCACTTCTTTTTTTCTTCATCTTCCTCCATCTCCATCTTTTCATGCACCTTTTATGTTTCTACTTCCTCACATGCCTCTTGTTCCTCTATTTAAGCTAGAGTTATTATGGACATTATGACTGATCCCTTAGATTTATTTTTCTTCTCCCTTTCCTTTGGAAAACTAATCCCTAGTGTGAAGGTCATGCCCTTATTATTTGGTACAGAGGGGGTAGCTTCATCACCCAAGGAGATCTTCAATCTGATGCGCTCCTATATTTCCTCCAGTGTTTCTCCCCACTTTTTTTAGGGAGATTTTATCTATACCATTGGTGCCAAATTTACTTCTTCACCAACCTAAAGGGGGAGGTCATCATCCTTCTCAACACATGTTCCCTTATTTCTCAACTTCATCTCATAAAACAACATGTGGATGTGCCCAAGTATGACTTCCTTTTAGAAGGGATGGATGCCAACAAGATCCAAGTCATCCTCCTCATATTTGGTCACTTTCTCTCTTGGGCACATGTATTAGCACCATAACCTACTCCTTTCCACTTCTATGGCCTTCACTAGGATATACACCTACTATGCATTGGGAATTCTCCTTAGCCCATTCCTAAAGTACTTGGCTGAAAATGTGTAAGGGAGTTTCAGCCAGTTGGATCAGTTTCCATCTGTGAGCACCAATTTCACTACACAAAAGTGTTTCATAATGGTGAAGGTTTCCATTCTAATCAATTTCCAAAGGAGCTCCTCAGGGATGCACCATTCCATCTTGAATGCCTCTATATACCATACACACCAACCCATCATTTGGGTCTTATACATAGGGGTAAAGGAAGCGGGATAATTGAAGTTCTAGTATTTCAGCATTAAGGAGTCTTTACACATTAGAAAGACATACAGGTTGTCTTCATCGCCATTAGGTACACCAATATCCTCTATCACAATTAGAATTAACATTAATCCCCACTAGAAGGTCTCTCATGCTGTATGACACTCAATCACATTCTTTATTATTTCTTCTACAATGAACTTTGATGCACAGGTAGGCCTTTGAGATGTCTGTCCATCGATCACTAGGGCATAGTTTTGAAATCATGAGGTACAAAGCTACCCTCATTATAGGGTTCTTAATCTCTTTGATTGGGAACATGACCCTCCTTTGTAGTAACCTAGGAGTTTCATGACCCTTTCAACTTTAAGATCATCCACCATCATTCAATGGTTGTCTGCATCAAAGACTGGGAGCCTGGTGATTTTGGCAATGAGGTTGGCTAAAAATTGCATGCACCTACCTATAAAGTAGAATTGGTCCCTATGTATTTGTGAGAGGAGGAATTGTATGAGTTATTGTGGCTTCTTGAAACATGGTAACTCATAGAGTTGAGTTGTGTTGGTGGTTGCAAGTTTGTCTTGAATAGAAACATCATACAACACCATGCCTACTTTAGTTTTGGCCCCTATATCAACTAATCAGTCTTATGTTAGATCTTGTGTATTACTTGAGGTTCAATGGTTATATTCTTTTAAGAAGCATTTGTGGGTGAAATATGCTTAGTTATCTCCTACTAAGACTTCCTCGAGAAACTGCATGTCTCTGTATGACATTTTTTCAAGCACCTCAAGATCAACTTTAGCGATGCCAATTATTTTCACTAGAGATACTACAATTTTTTATAGCATCTACATATTATTTTGATCACACCCTCCTGGCATCCCTTTACACCTGCTATGGACCCAAAATCATATGATTTTTCCCCATCTTGAAATGACTAGTGTTGAAACACAGTCTATTTATCTTGTCAAAGCCTTCAATTTTTGTTAGCATTTCTCACAGTCATGAGGTCTGCGACTATGTCTTTGACTTTTGAGATTCATTCATCATTAATGGTGGTCATGACATCATTGAAAATTTATTCTATCTAGTTCTTGCATAATTCATGCCTCCCACTTCTCTATGTCATTATCAAAGAGGACATAATTTCTTTCTCTACTCAATCATTCTCTTTTGCATCTGTGAGTACTCAAGATTTCACTACTATAACATTTGTTCACTTTAGCTTTGGTTTGATTTGATTTTTGGATGTAAATTATCTTAAAGTTTTTAACCTAAACTAGTTGGCCTCCTTTGGCTTTATATCGTAATTTCATCTACCATGTTTAATGAAGGTGATTAATGGTGTGGTGGTGCCTAGAGTTCTTAGAAATTGTAAAATCCTACTAAATCCATGAAAATCCATTGCCAAATATGCATTCAATGTAGATATTTTTGCGTCTACCATCACCTTAATAACTCTTAATGGTATTTTTGGTGAAGTGATGTGTAGTTCAAATAGTCACTTCTCACCTCACTTTGGGTGGATGCCAGATTGTCCTAATAATATTTCTCCCATTCTTTGTTCACTTAGCATGACCTTCACCTTCCTTATGGTAACCTAGGCATAGTGCCTCACATGCACATGATTCAACCTCCATTATCCCATTTTATCTTCTTGTTATGCTTATATTTCAAGCATGCTTTCCTACCTTGGTTAATTTTTCTATGCTTTCATCTCTTGCCTTGGCCTATCCTACCCCATGTAAATCCCTTACATTGGTCCTCCAAAACTTAAATCTTATCTGATTTATTATGCATGCTAATTTTGTGCATCTTCACTCTACCTCTTATGCACTTTTACCCTGTGAGCCTCTCTTCATTGTTAGGATCTTACAGATAGAATTGATTACTTTTGTGTAAGCAACTAAAAATGAAATTAAACCAAAATAATAAGTAACTAGAAATCAGAATCAGCAAAGAACATGAGATACAAGAAACAAAGAAAACTTGTATTAAACTCTACCAGAAGGAAATACAATTGAAGACATCTCTCTTTCTTCCACACCTCTCAGATGTATAGATCTCTTTCCCTCAAGAGTTCTCTCTCACAATTACAAACACAATTCAACTACTTGAATTGATTCACCCTTTTTCTCATCTACACAAACTATGAAGATCTACCCCTATTATACAGAATTAGGGATAATGAGGTATGCATTCTCCATCGTTAGATACACCTCCTAATCAAAGGTTCAAATTAGTCCTGCCAAAAATAGAAATGTGGACTCAACACTAATAGTTAAACTTATCATGCAAACAATCTGTTCATCCCACAAAAATAGACTTCTAGAACACACAGGTGACCGATGTCGGTCCCTGTCTGCCTGCATATGACTGATGTTGGCCGATACATAACCAATGTTAGCAGCCTCCAGTCGATCCCTGACTGACGTTGGTGACTATGTAAATACAACAACCTTGCATTTGCTCATTTGGTGAAGCTTTTAGCTCCACACCTCAACAATCTCCCAGTTGGAGATAAACAGATGCACCTGTACCTATACAACAACATCTTCTAGCTTGTTTCTATATCTTCAAGCTCAATCTTGAAGATCAATAAAAGTTGAATGAAGATTCAACTTCTCCTTTGTTATCGGCTTTGTTAACATATTAGCAGGGTTCTTATCTTTATGGATCTTTTCCAGCTTCAACTCACCATCCTCCAATACCTATCTAATGAAGTGGTACCTAAGCTGTATATGTTTGGTTCTTGAATGAAAGGCTGAATTCTTTGCCAAATGAATTGCACTTTGACTATCACTGTACAATATGCAACTCTCTTGCTCCTTTCCCAACTCTTCCATGAACCGAGTCATCCATATCATCTCCTTACTAGCCTCTGTGGCTGCAATGTATTCTGCCTCTGTAGTAGACAAGGCGACAACCTTCTACAACTTTGAAATCTAGCTAACCGCCTTTCCACCAATAGTGAAAACATAACCTGTGGTGCTTCTCCTGCCATCTAAGTCACCTGCCATATCCGAATCTACATATCCATGTAGAGAAGTGTCTGACCCTCCATAGCATAAATGCCTACTGCTGGTCCCTCTTAGATATCTGAGAATCCACTGAACTGCTTTCCAGTGTTCCTTTCTTGGATTGGCCATAAACCTACTAACATCTCCCATTGCTTGGGCAATATCAGGTCTAGTACATACCATTGCATACATTAAGCTCCCAACTGCTGAAGCATATGGAACTCTACTCATGTACTCCACCTCATCATGTGAATTAGGACACTGTTCTTTGCTCAACTTGAAGTGTCCAGTCATAGGTGTGCTTATCGCTTTTGCATCCTGCATATTGAACCTTTTCAACACCTTGTTCACATAATCCTCTTGAGACAAAATCAAACTGTGATTTTTCCTATCTCTCTTAATACTCATGCTAAGGATTTTCTTTGCTGCTCCCTAATCCTTCATGGAAAATGTGTGAGCTAATTTTACCTTAAGCTCAGTAATATCTTGCATGTGTGAACCTGCAACAAGCATATCATCTACATACAACAACATAATAATATATCTACCATTATCCAATCTCTTAAAATAAACATAATGGTCAGATTGACATCTACTAAAGCCATGCTCTGTCATAAACCTGTCAAATCTCAAATACCATTGTCTTGGAGCCTGCTTAAGACCATATAAGCTTTTCTTCAACCTGCACACAAGTTTCTCCTTACCTTTGACCTCAAAACCTTCTAGATGATCCATATATATTTCTTCATCCAAATCTCCATGAAGAAATGCTGTCTTAACATCAAGCTGCTCAAGATGCAAATCCTCAATAACAACTAAAGACAATACAGTATGAATAGAAGTCATTTTTACTATAGGAGAAAAAATTTCACGAAAATCAATACCTGGTTTTTGTGCAAATCCCTTTACTACCAACCTGGCCTTATGTCTCATTTTTCCATTCTCACCTTCCTTTAACCTGTAAACCCATTTGTTTTTTAGTGCTTTCTTTCCAGCTGGCAACTCAACCAAATCCCATGTTTGGTTCTCTTTCAAGGAATCAATTTCTTCTTTCACTCCAAGCTCCCATTATTTCTAGGATTCTACCTGCATTGCCTCATCAAAACTCTCTGGTTCTCCACTATCAGTGAGCAACAAGTAGAATAAAGAAGGAGAATATCGAATTAGAGGTTTACTTACCCTTTTTGACCTCCTCATGGGCATATGAGACTCATTCACTACTTGCTATCTGCCCAAATTCTCTGTCAGTGACCGATCTCAGTCATCTCTAGGTCTGTACCTGATCGATGTCAGTTCCACCTGATCGATGTCAGTTCCTATGTGACCAACGTCAGTTACTATTTGACCGACGTTGGTTCTTGTATGACCGATGTCAATTCTTATCAGACCAATGTCAGTTCCTTTTAGATCGACGTTGGTTTCTACCTGATTGACGTCGATGTCTGTGTTTTATTATCTATGATTATTTTTCCCCATGAGCTCATTTTGGATCATCACCTCATCCAAATAAACATTGCTCTGCTTAGTATTATTCAGCTTCTTGAGCTGATCACTGTACAACACCTTCTCATTGAAAACAACATCATGACTTCTAATAATTTTGTTAGTTCTTAGATTCCACAACCAAAATTTGAAATCTCTAGAGCCATAACCAATAAATGTGCACCTCATAGATTTAGCATCCAGCTTCTTTTTATTTTCTTTATCAATGTGCATAAAAGCTTCAAAACCAAAAACTCTAAGAAATGAAAGATCTACCTTTTTACCTGTCTAAGCCTCTTCTGGAATTCCACAATATAGAGCAGTAGAGGGTCCTCTGTTAATCAGGTAAACTGCAGTATCTATAACTTCTACCCAAAACTATAAGGGCAAACCAACATGCAACCTCATACTCTGTGCATGCTCTATTATTGTTCTATTCATCCTTTCAGCAACTCCATTTTGTTGAGGTCTCCTTAGAACCATCCTTTCCCTGTGTATTCCACTCATAGAATAGTAACTTTTGAATTTATTGCTATAGTACTCACCACCATTATTAGATCTAAGGCACTTCAATCTCAAAACTGTTTCATTCTCAACCAAAGCTTTCCATTTCTTAAATATGTCAAAAACATCAAATTTCTTCCTTATGCAATAAACCCATACCTTTCTTGTAGCATCATCAATGAAAGAATCATAATACTGTGATCCTCCAATAGAAGCTACCTGAGGTAGTCCCCACACATCTGTGTGAACAAGCTCCAACTTGTGCTTCTTCTTTGTTGACCCAATTTTGAAAAATCTCACTCTCTTCTGTTTCCCAAAAATACAATGCTCATAGAAATCTAGATCTATGCTTTTCAAATCTGAAAGCTTACCTTTTGACTTAAGAACTGTCATTCCATTTTCACTCATGTGGCCAAGCCTACAATGCCACAACTTTGCATCTACATCTGAAGTAGATAAAATACAAGGAGAATAATCAGTAATAAAATTACATAGATAGAGAGTACCTACTCTTTTACCTCTGGCTAATACAAGTGCACCCTTGGAAACCTTCTAAGATTCATCTGTGAGAGTTACTGTGCAACCCTCATCCCCCAACTTTCCTATAGAAATTAGATTCCTCTTCAGGATGGGTACATGCATGACATCCTTCAACACCCATGTGTTGCCATTCTATAATTTCAGCTACACTTTTTCTTTGCCAACAATTTTATAAGGCTCATCATCCCCTAAATAAACTATTCCAAAATCTCCCTAGACATAATCATTGAAATATTTTCTACTTGGGGTAGCATGGAAAGAGGCACCAAAATCTAAAACCCAAGATTTTATTTTATTATACAAAGAAAATATAAGAGCATCTTATGCAACAATACCTGCAACTTTTGCTTTTTCTTTACCTTCATGCTGATTTTCTTCTTTAACCAGAAACCAACAATATTTCTTTGCATGCCCTATCTTTCCACAATTCTAGCAAGTTATTTTTCTTCCATTTCTGGATTTGGATCTACCTCTCATCTTTGACTTAGACCTTGATCTCCCTTGCTTTCACTTCTCTTTTTGCCTTCCCCTGCTTTCAATACTTAAAGCATTACCTGATGTTTCCTCTATGCTTTTCCTGTGAATTTCTTCATTCAAGATTACACTAACAACATCATCTACTTTCAAGATATTTGTAGCAGATGCAGTATTACTAATTGCCATTACCAAGCTATGCCAACTTTTAGGTAAAGAGCATAAAATTAAGAGAGCCTTAATTTCATCATCAAAAACTATTTTGAATGAATTTAACTAATTTACTATTGCATGAAAATCATTTAGATGACTAGATACAGATCCACCTTCCTGCATTTGCAAATTAAATAATTGATTCATAAGATATACCTTATTCAAAGTTGAGGGATTTTCATTTAAATTTTCCAAAGTATCCATTAACTCTACCATTGTCTTTGCCTGTGATAAGTTGGAGATCACAGAAGATTCCAGGCTCAACCTTATAGATCCTAGAGCCTTTCTATCAAGAACATTCCATTCTTCATCTTGCATATCTATGGGCTTGCTTGAAACCCCTCCCATCGGTGAGTAGAGATCTTTTTGATACAGATAATCTTCTATCTGCATCCTCCATAATTGATAATTCTTTCCGTTAAACTTCTCTATTCTTAGTTTACTTTCTTCTGCCATTGCTATATTCCCACTCAAATAGAAACCCCTGAGTGACTTGTAATCAACACACACTAAACAGATCTAAAACCACCTGTTAGTGAACCCAAGCTATGATACCACTTGTTAGGATCTTACAGATACAATTGATTACTTTTGTGTAAGCAACTAAACATGGAATTAAACAAGAATAATAAGTAACTAGAAATCAAAATCAACAAAGAACATGAGATACAAGAAACAATGAAAACTTGTATTAAACTCTTTCAGAAGGAAATACAATTGAAGAAATCTCTCTTTCTTCCACACCTCTCAGATGTAAAGATCTCTTTCCCTCAAGAGTTCTCTCTCACAATTACAAACACAATTCAGCTACTTGAATTGATTCACCCTTTTTCTCATCTACACAAGCTATGAAGATCTATCCCTATTATGCAGAATTAGGGATCATGAGCTATGAATTCTCCACCGTTAGATACACCTCCTAATCAAAGGTTCAAATCAGTCCTGCCAAACATAGAAACATGGAATCAACACTAATAGTTAAACTTGTCATGCAAACAATTTGTTCATCCCATGAAAATAGACTTCTGGAACACACATGTGACTGACATTGGTCCCTATTTGCCTGCATATGACCGATGTCAGCCAATACATAACCAACGTCGAAAGCCTCCAGTCGATCCTTGATCAATGTCAGTGATTGTGTAAATACAACAACCTTGCATTTGCTCATTTGGTGAAGCTTTTAGCTCCACACCTCAACATTCATCACATGGTTTACAAATATTCAAAGTTTGGTAACCTTATTGTACCCAAAAACTTAAGTATCTATTCTTAGGTTCTTAGAAAGCATCCTCACTCAAATCACCCAACTTGTATTATGATTGGAGGTCCCATAATAGTTCTCTTATAGGCTTGAAAGTGCCCTGCATATTGAATTTTGTGCACATGGAGTTTGTGTAACAATATCTTGAGTCTCGCAAACTTCACATGCCCATAACTTAGGTGTTTAGGCTCAAGTGCTTAGAAAACATCCATGCTTGACTCACCCAGATGGAATTATGCATGTAAGTGCCAGAGTATTTCATCAGTGATCTTCAAAGTGCTACTTATTCACTCAACACTACAACACAAAATAATTCTAATCATAATGAATGGTTTGGCTTATGCCAAAATTTATACTGGTCACCTCAACACAACTGATTCATGATCATGAAGTTGATGTTTGATGGATCAAGTGCCATATTATTTCCTATAAGGATTAAATTAGTTGCCATTAAAATTATTAAGGAACATTTCACCAGACAACATGCAAAAATTACATGCACTTGTCTCCAATATGTTGTGGATGACATAAAACCCCATCCACCTTATCTTCATCTTGCCTAAGTGCCTTAGGTACTTGGAGTCATAGAGAAATATCAATGATCCTTTAGTCAGTATCTTATGATTAATATGCTTGTCATGCCAGAGATTATAGCATGCCTTTTCAATTTGTTGAATCCATCTCACTTGGGTGCACTTCTCATCCAAGTGATCTAAGTCATCTAGTCTTGTGCTCAAAGATTCTTGGTCATCCAAGTAACCAATTCATGTAGTACATAATGATGACACCATGAAATCCATTAGTAGAACTTATTCAGTGCCAAACACTAGTTGAAATGGTGTAGCCTTATTCAGATGCTTATACATTATGTGGTATGCCCATAACACTACTGACACATGATCATCCAAATTTTTATGACCAACATCACATATTTGTTTTGAGGCATATCCCTAGTATTTTTATAAATGCCTCAGTTGGGTCATTTGATTATAGATGGTAGGGCCTTGTCTTGTGGTGTGCCACCATGTATTTGGTTAATAATATGTGCATCATCTCATTGATAGAGTGCATGTCCCTATTTCTAGTCAAACTAAGTGGGCACCTATAATGACTTATGATGTTCTCCCATATGAACCTTGTAGCTGTGATGACTGTGAAACTTTTGGTTTACACTACCTCGACCCACCTAGTAAAATAATCAGTGGTCACTAGAATGTATCTTGTGCCTATGTGCCATGTTGTAGAAGTGATTGGCCTAATAAAATTAATGGCCCATTTTTTGAATGGTGCTTGGGAAAGAATGGAGATGAGAGGCATTTGATCCTAGTGGTTTGGATTCTTTGTGCACTGGCATATGTCACATTCCTTGGCACAATCCTTTGCATATTGAAAGAGACTTGGCCACCACAATCCTAACTATAACACCTTGTGTGTCATTACATCTTTAGTGTAATGGCCTCCTTCTATTATTTTATGTGCCACTCACAATATGGATTCCATTTATTGATCTAAGACACATCAATGTAGTGATTTATCTTGTCTCAGCTTATACAATTCCCTACCAATGAGCTAAAAAGGTGTGGTGTGAACTACACACTATTTATTCTCTTTACTTATGATATTATAAGGCATAAAGCTAAACATTAGAAAAGATACAATCTCTACTAAGTCCTCGGGAATTGCTTTTGATCTTGTAGAGTTATGCATCTAGCATGCCATCTTCAATGGGTGCTATTACATCACCAGAGTTGATACAAGATAATGGTCCAGGCCTGAGTTATGCTTCTCACGTTTAATGATAACTAAAAACTAGAATTATTGAAATAGAATTATCCATATACAAATGTGCCCATGTAAAATAGGCTTGTTCATGAGGTACATGAGTGCCTTATGGTTGGTGAAAAAGATGAATGGGGTCACCAACATGTATTGACTAAATTATTATAGGGCATAGACCATTACCAGTGCCTCATGCTTAGTTTTTATATAGTTCTGCTCTAGTTGTGTTAATTTTATGATTATGAAGGAGATGGGATGATCCATATTACCCTCACCAGGATATGCCAAGATGGTGCCAATTGTAAATTTAGAAGCATTGACATGTTTGTGAAATAGGGTCATTCATTTAGGAAATTGTAGAATAGGTATGCTAGCTAATTTAAGCTTTAGAGTTTTAAAGGTGTCTTCTTGCACTATGCCCCAATAAAATAGGCCATCCTTATGTAATTGATATTTTAGTGGTGTCATTATATTCACATATATCCTTATGAATTTCATATAATAATTGTAATGGCCAAGAAAGGTGTGAACATCTTTCTGCATTGAAGGGGTCTAGAGCTGGGTGATTATGGATATCTTCATGGGGTCAACAAACATACCATCTTTACAAATGATATACTAGGCAAAGTTCTAAAGGGTGTTGTGAAGATGTAATTCTTCAGGTTCAAACATATCTATAGTTTCTTGCACCTTTCAAACATCAAGTGCAAGTTATCATAATGGTCCATGATGAGTCCGTACATAATCTAGTCATATAGGTACACTTGGAGGAACCTGTAGATGAAGTCCTTGAATGTAGTGATCACCACTCTGGAGAACATGGTTAGTGAATTCTTTAGTCCAAAGGGAATGATGTTATAAGAAAAAAAAACCCATTTAGTAATAAAGGTTATTTTGGGCTTGTCCTCCTCTTTTATCTAGACTTGATATTACCTGAAGAAGCTATTATTGAAAGTATAAATTTCACAACCTACAACGCCATACAAGACTTCATCCATGAGCATAGTTAGGAAGGGGTCAGTGATACAGGCAATATTTAATAGTCTATAATCAATGAAAATATAGATATGCCTATCCTTCTTAATGCTAATAACCATCACACTCACCTATTTAGATTCGTATATAGGGTAGATGATGCCTATGGCTATCATTCCATCACTATCCATTTTAACGTTGGCATAAATATTGGGGTTCATTGTGTAGGGGTGGTTCTTTACATGTCATGCACCATCCACCATATTTATACTCATTTTCCTAAGGGATGGGTGGGATCCATTTATGTCTCGATAATTTTGAGGAAATAAGTCCTATAATTCCTTTAGGAGGTCCATAATTTGTGTGAGTTCTGCATCAGACCAATATACACCTAGAGTGGAAATATTTGGCCCCCCTTTTACACTGATGTCTACCTTGGTAGTTTTGAGTGGTTCATGGTAGGGTTCATTACTCTCTTGATGGTAATTCTTGACTTGCCTATTCTCCTCAGTTATCTCTATGTGAAGATGAATCAGGTCTTCTTTGTTAGTTGTGTTATCCTATACATGGTGTACTAGTTTCTTCTTGCTTGTAAATGTCTTCTAGTTGTGCTCCTTCCATGTTTCATCATCCTCTTCACTCAAGTTAGTGTTGATCACCTTCTCCTCAAATAAAGTGGGGAGAACTAGTCCTTTCTCCCAAAACATATCACTTAGGTGCTCCTCGAGGATTGTAGTGTCCTCAAACATTACTCTACAAATTACTTATAGTGGCTTGATTAGTTTTAGAATCTGTGAAGAAAAGGAGGTGTGCATGAACCTCTCCTTGAGCACATCCCAATTTTATATCTCACAATACATTTAATTGATAATGTACCATGCTCAAACCCACATCTTCAAGGTGTAGAAGGCATGCATCCATAGATTCCTTGGGGCATCCTTACTGTAGATAGTCCAAATTTCCTCACATAAGTGCACATGTGCTATTGGGTTGGAGTCACTTGAGTAAGTAAGGATATTTAAGTCCTCATTAATTTTTCCAAACCTAGTGCATATTTATACCTTAACATCTTTCCATGTTGGTAGGCTAGGCCTTTACCCTACCCACCATGAGTGATAGTGCTCCTTAAAGTATGCACTAGTGCACCCATTCTGTATACCTCCTTTGGGATGCATGATTTAATGTCATGGACATATTATTCTACTAGATTTCTCTCCTCATATTTTAGGAGCAACACAAGCTTTCCTTTACTCAAACAAAACACCCTCTTCCCCTTATTTTTGGTGTAGGTGACCCCTTTCTTAGGAGTGCAATAAATTTTGACCTAACCCATCCCAATTGGATTTGGCACCTTAGTTCATACTAGACAACACCTTTGACTAGTAATTTCATAAGCCTCCTTAACCCATCAATCATAGGTAACATCAGTTATATCTGAAGTTGATTGTCCATTTTCCCATGAAAGCACTCCCTAGTTATTGGGGTTAAGAGTCTTGATGCCTTACATCATGATGATGCAAATGTGGTTGATCTCATCTTTGAGATAAACACTTTATACATATGGAGTTCCTTGATCACTTGAGAGTGGGATCACCACCCTCTCCTTTCCATTTTAAAAGGTCATATAATGCCTTTTAAAGTGCATATCTGTGTTATTGGAATAAAACCATGGCCTTCACAAGAGTATTAGATAATTATCTTTCTATACCAACTTGATTACCTCAATGTTAGCATAGAACTTGACACCCATGATATCTACAATGGCACATTTTATAATCTTGATAGGTTGCACTCTAGTCTTGTTAGCCATGAAAAGCATATGAGGGGAAGACCTCAAGGCTAGCCTACCCATCTTTTACCATGCATTCTTGGTTAAAATATTGAACTCAAAACCTGTGTCTAGAAGGACCTCACATACTGACCATCCATTAATTGTGGCATTCACGAGGAGTTATTTATCATACTCCACATTCTATGTGTGCCTTACTTCTCACACCCTTCTAATGTGGGGTGCAACAACTTCAACCATGTGGGGTATGATAACTTCAACTAGATTTTTCCCTAAGTTCTTGAGGAGCATGTTTTTCAGTAGAGGCAACATCATTTCCATTTGTAGGAGACACATGATCTCCATTAACTCTTGTATTTTAGCCTCTTGGATATCTTGCTTATTGTGGGAGGTAGTAGCCTGCACTTCTAGGTCTCTTGTGAGTTTGAGTTCTCCTTATATATTTTGAATGATAGTCATAGCCTATTACAAGACATCCTTCTAATGTGCAATGTTGGGGTAAGGTGAAACTTTGGGTTCTGATTGTGTGATGAACTTAGTACAACTTAGTTCTCCATACTTGAGGTGTAGTTCTGGTGTTGGTGTAACCAATAACTGAGTGGTAAACCCACTATGAGTAGTTGCTTGCAATTTGATGGGATCTATGTGGGTTAGCTGTGCCTTCACAACCCACTTATCCATATTTGGCTCATACTTGATAATTACTGCACCCTTGTCTACACTAGGACAAACTTGATTCAAATTTTTATACAAGTTAGGGCATTCCTTGATAAAAAATGGTCCGTGATAATACCCATAAGTTGGATGCATCAGGCAATCATGTTGATAGTGATCGATCGAGCCATACTTGTAACATGATCATGGTGGAATCTTCTTCCACTACATCCTCCACCTCACCCTTTAGTGCCTCTTTTCATCCCATAGCTAACATTATGTTAGCCATATCACTCATTTCTTTGGTTCACCTATCCTTTGGATATTTTAGTTACCTATCGTGTACCTCTTTTCATGTTTTTGTGTATCTCATAAATTACTCAGTAGGTGGATGTGACATGAGTGTAGGCATCACATAACTTGAAATAGAGGGTTGTGTTAACATAATTGGCACATTATAATAATGGGTAATTGTGAACATCATGTCCCTTATGGAAAACTTCAAAACTTAGAAGTAATGTGTGCACATTCTTTTGAGGGCAGTTATTTCTGTTATAGCCTTCCATCTTGTAGTCGGTGTACCAAAATCTGATTCAAGCATCTTGAGATGAACTAGCAGTTAGATTTTATAGATGGGAGGCCATGGATACACTTTTTTCCTCCATGAAAGGGTTGATTCCTATGTTAGTGCTTCTAACTACCTTAGCTTAGAGCATAATTTCTAGCACTTTGTGAGGGTATGTTAATGTCTTAATATATAGTACTCTTATGAATGGTACCAAAAATCCTCCAATAAACCATTACACATCCTGAGAGGGGTGGATGTCATATGGAAGATTTTAAAGAAGAGTTTTGAACCTAACATCATACAGGTGCATGCTCTTTGATAGTCCTTGGTTAATTTCCTTGAGCATGGTGATGCTTTGCTATTCAAACTTGGGTATATCAAATTCCTTCAAGGAGGATTCATTCAATGTGTCATAATAAATCATAACATATTTAGGATAAAATTTCCTATACCAGGTATGAGCAAGATCAAGTAGAGTTGTCACAAATTGAGTTGATTTATGCTCATATTGGGTTATACCTTGAGCACACTAGTGAAGCTCACATTTTAGCATATGCTATATGGCATTTTCTATACCATGATATTCTAGTAGGTACATTTCCATCTCATAATATATATGTTGTGGGGGGGGGGAACTAGATTTTGAGGCACTTGTCCCCTTAGTACTTACCTTGATAGTGGTCTTCTAAGGCCTCTAGCCACTGGGTTAGGTATTGGCCTTATTGTGATTATCGACACCGAGGATGATAAAGGTGATATATTACTAACTTGTGGCATCAGGCCACTTCCTGTGGGATATTTCCTAGTATATAAAGCTAACATTTGCTTACCTAGAATACTTGTACTTATGTTTTATGTTGTCAAGCTAGTTCCCAAAGGTCTAGAGGTATCCTCACTTAGATCCTTGTAAGGAACAACTTGTTCAATCACAAAATATAGTCTAAGTCTACAAATTAGTCAAAGTTAATACTGATAATAGGGCCAATTATCACTCTTCTTTCTTCTTGAGGGGTATCCAATGCATGAGCTTGCACCATAGGTTCAAATGGGGTGGGTACTTTTGGTGCTTCTTCAATGTTCAAATTTAATAAGAACCCACAGTATTATGCACCCATCATTTGATAAGTTCAGTCTATAGATTCAATGTTTCTCTCTTCTTAGTGCTATTGTAATTCAAGATATCTTTCCCCATGACCTTCACACTCACTATGATTTCTCTCGACACTTCTAAGTTCTATATCTTCTATCAGCTTATGACTTTTCTTATTATAATTCTATCTCTTAAGCTCTCAGGTGTTCATCTATTCATCTCCTTCCATTGCACTTCACCTACACCTCCCCTTCTTCCTTATTGTACTAATCATAAGTAAAAGGAATTTATCCTTCCATTTTCATGTTCTCAAAGCCATTATTCACCATTAATTTTTTAAGTTCTATGTTGAACTCTTTCACAAACATGCCTCTAGGCTCACAAAAAAACTATTACTCTGCTTCCTCGGGGCAAGAGTATGTTGATACTACAAACTTAAGCATGTAACTATTTAACACTCCTTGCCACCATTTATTTATAACTCTAGTCTAAGTGGCATCAAGGTTCTCAATATTTTCTAAGTGCTCCTTTATCCACTCAAGGTGCTATCCATATATTCATCTTTTATGGGTTGCATAAGCAACCAACCATTAGTATATATGCTCAAGTAGTTCAAAAAAGAATACCTCATACATAAAATCATACAAGTTGTTCTATAATCACTTCCTTAGTTTATATCCTTTGTAGGATGGATGCTTTAGTGAAAAGATATCTTCCACTTGTTTCATCTGGTGCTCGATGTTCTTAAGGGAGGGTCAGAGCATTATTTTATTGCACCATTACAACAATAAAATTCAACACGGGTCCTGGCAGTGAAACCAAAATGTTGTATAAAAGTTGGTTGTTAATTAATTTACTTTTTCAAGTGCTTGTCTAGCTATCCAAGTCAGTTCTAGACTTGGTACAACTAGGTACAAACATAGAATAAACCCATAATGCTCAAAATTATCACTCGACTACACCAATATCAATTCACATAAAGTGAAAGCCTTATACACTAATTCTAAGCATAGAAAAGAAATAACATGGGCCCACATTGGGATAGTCATGCTATGGCATAACTCACTCTTCAAGGAACTTGGTCATTTGCAATAATGGTGTTTGTAAGTTCATAGGTGCAATCCACTCTAGGTGAGGTCTAATGGTCTATAAGCCAAAATCCTATATGGGGTTGGTTATATAGTTTCATGGGTACAAAACTCTAGTTCTATTATCTTAGTGCCACTTAGATGCTTGGAGGGTTTAATGGAACACTTTTAGATTAAGGGTTCATACTTAGGATTGTGATCTAAACATAGATATCACTACTTGGAATGAGGTCTTTCCTATAATTGGATTACCCCACACAATATGTTGACATCATCATAATTTATAGATATTTCATGAATGCCATGAATCAAATCTTGTAAACAACATTATTGAAATTAAATTCATAACACTAAAATCATAACATTCATTGTGCATTTCAATCACAAAGCTAAAATTATTAACTCAAGAACACCATGTATTACTTTAACCAATCTTCATATACTTAATTCTATAAATACAGAGTATAGTTCATATGGAAAAAATAGATTAATATCTTAGCTAAACTACTACAGGCCTAGAGGCTCACATGCGAGCTTGGGAACTATGATGTGGAGCCTCAAGGCCATCCATGCTAGTCTCAAGTTTTAATGGTGGTCACTTTGCTATTTCTAGAACCAATTATGTATAGCTTCACTATATCAAAGTCAAATCATTATATACTCATTCGAGATTACTTTTATAGCATATAGGAGCACCTTCTACCAAGGTGGAGCTGCACATGCTAGTTGTCGAGCTAGAGATTTTCTCAATCATTTTACTAGCTCCATTACTTTGTGCCATTCACACTGTGATCACCACATGCTTCCACTCTTTGAATATGCCCAAAAAACCATATAATTTTTTAGCCACCTACCAACTGGTATAAGGTGTGTATCGATTCTTCCATCTAGTGTAAAGGATACCAAAATAACATTCATCCCAAATGATTACCTCATGCTGAAGTGTCTGCTAAGTTGGTGTGGATCCATACTTAGAAAAAAATGGGAGCAACACCATCCTTATGATATCCCTTATATTTTTTAAGGGATATTTTTACACGTGCCTATACCATCATGTTCCCTTTTTCCATGCCTAGCCTCAAAGAAGCTCCAAAAATGTTGAACATCATTTTTCTCATGCATTTTTATTAACCAATGAAACATTTGAGAATTTTTAAACCACCCTACATAATTGTCTAACCAAATGTAGTGTGCATCGAACATGATTTATATTGCATTCATATCTATATTAAATATGTCAAAAGAACCTTTGATAAACTCTCAAGAATGTGATTAGTCATCACTCATATAAAAGTGGTAGTCCCTCAATCTTTCTGTTATCATCTATGCTATGAATTGCATGTCTGAATGTAATATGAATAAAAATTCAAACTTGAATTGAATTATGGTATTAGGATTGAACCTCTTTCTGTGGTTGTAGTGTGTATTTGTTACAAAAGTCCACAATCATAACAATGGTGCCAACTGAGAAGTTGTCCTTACAGATCTTGAATTAATTATCTAACCATTTTGATTTGTGTGTGTCTTGCATATTGGTTGATATATTATTATTTGATTCAAACATGAAATTAGATATATAATTTTTTTTCATAACCAACTCACATCTTGATGACTCTTTTCCATCTTTTAACACATACTTTACATATTTGTAATTGTTATAACCAACTAGGTGCTTTCCAAATTCATGCAAAATTTCTTCATGTATACAACTCATCAAATTTGGCAAACCACCTCAACTGTTATAATTTTAATCTAAACATTGTTTAGTAAAAAAATCTATCCCTCACATCTTTGATAAAAAAAGACTTTGGACTAATTCTCTTGATGTCTTAGGTGGGGAAGACACCATACATTCTTGCATAGTTTCATCAGTATGTAAAGTACAACATTATATGATGAAAAACATCAAAATACATAAAAAATTCAACATGTACCCTATAAATACATGTGGTGTGTGCTTGGTTGATTTTAACATAGAAAGGATTGCACATCTCAAATTACCTTTAGCTAATTATCAATTGGCCATTAAAATTTTCAATGAACTTTTTATAAAATTCCATTTGGGTCATGTCTAAGAAATGTTTTGCATGTGGCTCATGGGTTTTTGAACATTTTATTATTGTAATTACATATTTAACATAAGATAATAACCTTGTGTTGTCATGCTAAATTTTTTCAATCAAATGTCTTATTCCTTCAATTAATACCTTATCTTTTCATGGGAATCTACAACTAAACTCCCAACAATTTGTGAGTGAAGGGTCATCAACCCTTTTTCTTATTTTTATGGTATTTATTAGAGTTTTTCTATTCAAGGAAATAATTTAAGGCAATATGCAATAAAATTTAGAAAAAAGATATTAATATAACAAGACAAATGATAATAGAATCTATAGTGAGTAAGTCAACATCTAAAGGTCAAATTATTTCATTAATAATTTGACCTTTAGATGTTGACTTACTCACTATAGATTCTATTATCATTTGTCTTGTTATATTAATATCTTTTTTCTAAATTTTATTGCATATTGCCTTAAATCATTGAATAGAATCTTTACTATTACAATATTTCTTCCCTCCATGTTGGATGTTATTAACCCTAAATTATGCATCAAAAGGTGCATTTTTTACATTTTCATTAATTGAACAAATAGTTAACATCATTTTGTATGACTTTTATTCTCAAATGCATAGTCCCATACACATTGAGCATGATGTTGAACTGATCTTTTTGAAATTTTATCTTCCATAGATTATATTATTTTCTCATCTATTTCAACCAAATACCTTAGTGTTTGTCTCATTATCCTTGGAGGTGTGGGTGTAGGAGCTATATTTTGTATTAAGGTGGGTGGTGTTACCAATTCAACCATAACAATGATAATAGAGGGTTGACTATCTATATTAGACTGTATAGGCAAATTGAATTCCTCTTCAGTATGAGAGACATGAATTGAGGTCATTACTTGATGTTGATTATAACCATGATCAAAAAATTCATTATGGATGGATGTTTAATTATATTATGTTTACTCATATGTTTCAACACTCAATACAATTTTTTTAGTTACATGTTCTACATTTTGAATTTCATCATTTAAAAATTATTGATTATGTTCTCTTATCTTATTTAAAGACATATCTAAAGTAAAGTCCATGGAATTGGGCATGTTAATTTCATTTGAAATATTACCTGGTATGGAGGAAGTAACTTCACCTTGCCCATAAGCTCTTATGGATGCTCTCCCATCTACTTGTCTTTTTCATTTTCTTTTTATTTCTTCACTTTAATTTACTCATTTTTTAGCTCTTTAATTGGTCTTTTATGATGTTGACCCCATCCCATTATTTATCTTTATGTAAATAACTCCACCTCTAGAGTATACATTAATGAATTTATAGTAATATAGAGATAAATTAAATGAAAAATTGAAGAATTTTTAGAGTTTTAGCATAAAAAACCAATTTGAAGGTTGTAAAATGTAATATGAATGAATGAAATTCATTGGCAAACAAGAGAAATTCATGAATAATAAAAGATGTACTCCCTTTTAAAAGCAATCACACCCTGTTTTAATGCATGGATCAAAATGGGAAAAAATATTTAATGAGTTTTTTAGTGTTGAAATGGGTGTACACCCTTTGAAACATTTCAATATTTATTTCTAAGTTTTCCCTCCAAATTTGCTTTGGGTATAGGATTGAGAGGTTTGAACCTAGCCTAAAACTAGCCATGGCAACCACTTAGTTTTTAAGAAATTTAGGAGTCTTTTTCATCTTTGTCGACACCTCTGATTAGGCAAATTTTATTATTTAAAAAAAATTATATGGGTTTGTAGAGGGGAAAGCATAGTTTTTGAATATAGAGTTATTTTTAATGTTAAACTATCTTTTATATTTATTATTAATTTCTACACAACTAATTTAACCTTTTAGGGTTTTTACACAAGTAAGCTTATGTTTGATTAAAGGGTTGAGATGTATAAATTAGTTAAATAAATATGTAATAATTAAGTACTATTTTTTTATGATTTTTACCTTGTTTGAATTTTGTAAATAGAAATAAATAAGGATAAATAGAGACTTATCTAAAATTGACCATCACAGATAATCTAGGTTCTAAAATTTGAGATTTGGGTAATAGTCTATGTCATCAACAAGATTCTAGTATTTACCTATTCATTGGATAGTAGTGCATAGTTTGGATAGTAGTACCATCTATGCACATTGTCCTCAATGTGGCATTAATTTCCCCTATACAGGATTGTTCCTATTTTTGAGGAGCACCTATGCCTGTGTTTGTATGATCTATTCTTATATGATCAAAAACTATAGCTATGTGTTGTACTTAGAAAACCTAATTTGATGTGTAAACCCTAATATCCTTGAAAATATGGCATTAAAAATAATTTTATGTATGTTAATAGGATGTGCTAGACATCCTCAACACCCCATTATGTAGAGAGTTGTCTATATATATATATATATATATATATATATATATATATATATATATATACTCTAAGGAGGGATCAAGTTTGATGTAGTTCTCCCACTTAGTGCTTGATATATGTGCAAGTGAATGCTAGAATAAGAGTGACCTTGGATTCATTGAATGTGATTTAGCTTTGAAATGCTTGAAAACTAGACTTAGGGCTATTATATATGGTAGTATGCAGAAAGTAAGGCAAAATAGGGATCAAATACCTTGATTTTTCTCAAATTTATCTTTGGTTTGAATAGATTTTGTATTTATTTTCCATCGAGTCAATAGAGGTGGATTAGACTTATATTTATAGGGTTATGTTACACAAACAAAAAAATGAGCTTAGGCCAACCTTATGAGGGGTACACATAAGAAAAATTATCCATTGAGAAGATTTAGGGTTAAAGATAATAGAACCCAGTTGGGGACACTAGCATCATGTGGCTGTAATGTCCCAAATGTGGTGCTAATGTCATTTTGGTAGACTACTAAGAAAATTATATTGGGATCTGAGATGACATTTCTAGGACTATGTCTTGACTAGTTGTAAGTGAATGTTGTTTGATAAATGACTTGAAATGTAAATCTAATGCTCAAAGATAGGTCTATGGCTAACCTAGGGATAGGGTAACTCAAACAACACTCTTAGCATCTAATTACCACTTTTAGGTGATTACATTTGTCCCCAATTTATGATAGTAATGAAACAAAGTGAAATGACTAGTATAAATAAAAAATAAGCGTACCTAAACTTACCTTTGAAATGAAGTCTATGTAGCTAAGTTTGAGTATGTGAATCTTGGTTTATGTATGTGAAACATGATCCAAAGCAATGTACTATAATAAAACCTGAAAAAATTAGTCCTTACTTAAGAGATGATCAAAAGTAAAAGACTATGTTGAAATGAAATAATTGATTAAATCTGAATAAAGAAAGAGGAAACGAATGAATACACCTCATTAGGTACGTGAACCAATGCATGAACTTGGTGACAACTTATGTGTGTGAATGTGCATAGTGATCATATTATTGAATATATTGAATTGAGATGATGTCTTTCTTAATCCTTATATGGGTGGCTCAAGAAATCAATCTAGTTTTGACTCCGTCATTGCCCACCCCTTCTTAGTGGATCCTAATCTCTATGAATAGCTTGGATAAGATTGTAAGTGTGTCTAACACTCTCATGTAGGTGGCTCAATAGCTCAAATAGGCCATGAATATATCATTTAACCCTATGTGAAGTAGATGCATATGTAATTATACTATGCAAAGTGTTAAAAGTATCTAATTGAGTAAATCTAATAATGTATTTAGATCTATGGCAACTCAGGTATATTAGACAACTCTAGGCCACTCAGGGATACCAACCACTATAAAAGGAATAAGGAGTGAATCTGGTGACAACCTAGAATGTGATATAAAGTATATACAATGTACAGAATGACATAAATTTTACTATTTCATGTGGTCAACTTGTCTAAAGTTGAGTATATGGAAACTATGTGCCATACACATGCCCCCAATCTGGTATCCAAGTATACTAAATCTAAATCAAGTATGTAATAGTTGAACCTATGTAACTGATCTAAATGTATGAGTGATCATGCCATACGTGATGCCCAAAAATATAAGTAACTAGAATGAATCTGAGCTGAAATAAATGAATTTGAGCTAAATTATAACATAAGTGCCAAACTTATGACTATATCTATGCAAATCTATATTGTACCTGGTATACTAGTCTGAATGATCTAGATTGCCCTAGAGCTGGGGCTACTAGATAGTAGTGCTCTATAGTGCAGAGTAGTACCCTATGGTGCTAGTGTCCCAATCTAGGCACTAATCACTACCTTGTCTAATTTTCTAAGCTGATTGTTGAGTCTCTATTCTATTCTTTGTTTGACCTGGGTCTGATATCTAAAACTGAGTCTATGTGCTAAAATGTATATGTGAATATCATTGTAGGAGCTTGATCTCTATGATAAACCTAATAAACTCCCCCACTTTTGAGGGTAGTTGTGAAACCTATGTAATAACTACCCTCTAAAGAAGTAACTCTAGAAAAATGTGTTAGCTAGAGCATGTGCATGATATTTTAATATAATGTAAAACACAACATTAGAATGTAAATGTATTTGAGTATAAGTAGGAAATGTAAGATGTATGTTGTAATCTATTATTACATGATGGTATGAATATAGATGTAAATAATGCATATAGAAACAGAATCTGAGTAACTACCTAGGGGGATGGGGCATGATGTCCATCAAGGCTCACAAGTAGGATAGGTAGATGCATGAGATCTTTCATGGCATTGAAAATTAATGTGTGTGTGTAAAAAACAAATACAAGTGTCATGGTGTAGAAGCATACAAGGAATCAAACATACAAACACATGAGGCATGAAAAAGGTAGGCTAATGGGCCACAAAATAAGGTACATGGGTACATGTCACTAAATCTAAGATTGAAGACATACAAGGACATGTTCAAATGTCCACATATGCAAACAACAAGAAATTTGGTGTAGAGCCACATGTAAAGACATGTTTAAATGTCAGCATATAGAATCATGAAAGAGCACACACAAGAGACATGGACACATGTCCAAGGCATACAAATAGAGAAGTGTAGAACTAAAAAAAATGGCATATTCAAATGCCTTTGAAGAGGTAAGAAGCATAGGAATATAATTAAGTCTAATCTAGGAACTAGAAATGAAAACATGTATAACTGTGTAGTATAAATATATGTAGGTACTAAGATGGATATATATTGAGGCTAACTAGTGATAGTCAGTAAAATCTAAGCAATGCAGAGCAATGATCAATATCAAGATAAATCAATGCATAAACTAGAATGTATAGTTTGTAAAGATAAAACCTGGTTATAGCAACTGTGTATGAGATGCCCTTGAATAGGTGAATGTATCAAATGTAGAAACCTAGATTAGTGTATATATCCCTAGTAGGTAGATTATAACTAGTCTAGATCAATGTAGTGGACCAGTGTTTGATCTAGAATCTGTAAGCACCCGATAAGAATAAGTGAAGTATATGTGTATGATAAAATTGACTATACTAGGATAACTAACAATATGCAATATCTGTCAAGTAGTAAAAATATAAACATAACAATGCATACAATCTGTAAATTTTGTGTTTCAAAAAATTTGAATGTATATGTATTTTGACATGTTATATTGTTTTTGTGTTTTATGATTATAATCTATGTACAAGCAAATGAAAATAAACTATATACAAGGAGTTAGAGAGATAAGGAAGTATGTACAAGGGTAGGAACCATACTAACAAATGATTCTCATGGGAAACTCACTATCACTATGGCCTATGTTAAAAATTGGAATGATAATATCTTATGTAGTGTGATTTTTATGTTGTATTTGAATGTTGTTGCAATAGGAATATGAGTATTTTTCCTCATCAGAATCAAAATATTGTTCCCAATCAGAATCATAATAACCTGGTGTGCTAGAAGGAATAGCCTCATACTATGTAGTTGACCTTTTTGAATTATGATTTGGAAGATTGATTGTGATTTTGCCCTTTGAAAATGTGCTTGTTCTAGACATATGGTGTTATGGAAGATCTTTTGCTAGAAAACCTATTTTAAAAATGCTTGTTGGTCGATAATGATTTTAAATTTACAACTAAAGTTCTTGTTATTTATGTAACATTTCCACTGTATTTGTATGTTTTTCCTTGATAAACTATGTCTATGAATGATTTTCCTTGGGATGTTAAATAAATACAAAACCTTATTGACCAATATTATTAATTACTAGAATAGGAGAAGTGATGCCTTGGGCCTATTTGTTTGAACCTTGACCATGATAATATTACTATTATAGATATTTGTTTTCAAAATTATACCATATTTAATGTTGAACCTCCTTTTGGAGAGGTAGCTTTGCTTGATTTATCTATGTTTGTTGTATTGTTTCTTGATTTGATTGTGTTTTTGTAACCTTTTATTGTTTTGATTCATGCTTTGGTAACCATTTTTATAATGTTTCAGAATGTGACCCTTTTTGAATTGGTAGATGTGCCAATATATGTTGTGTGGATGATGTGTCACTGCATGAGTTATTATTATCCCTTATCTATTATATTTTACTTTTCAATGATAAATAAGAATTGGTGTGGTGCCCATGCATTTTATGATATCCACAAAAAATTTAGATTTCTTCATTGGTTGTAGAAGAGGTAGGGTTGTCAACCTAGATTTAATCATTCCCCTTAGTATCTAACTAGAGATATTATTTGACCTTTAAATTTTTTTTGAATCACTATTTGTAGATGTAATTTGCAGTGATTTCATGTTTTGATATGTAATAGTGTTTGTCACAAGTTGACTAGTTGAGGATGTATAAACATGACTTACACTATTGTGCCCTGGAAGACTTTGCCTTGTAAATTGTTTTTCCAATGTTGTAATATTTTCATGTAATAGATGATTCTAATTTTTTAAATTGGTAATTATTGTAGACATCTAATTCCTAACACCATTTTTTTTAAAGTTGTCAATCTTACTTGAATTGCACTCAAATGCACAATTTAGGCCAAAATCACTTAAACATGCTAAATAGTTTGAGCTTGTTGTATGAAAGTTCAAATTTAGGCTAATATTACCCTAAATGGGGAAGTGCATTTTATGTGATTATTAACTTTGATAAAATCATTTCGAGTTGAAATGATGAAAACACATTTTAGTGCTCGAGATCACTCTTTTCTTCTAATTTGGAAGCACATGACACATGCATGTGTTATTTTGTGTCAAAAACATCTTAAATGGGATATTAGTTTATATGCAACTAAAATATCATTCTAATTCCTCTCTAGTTAAATTATGAACTAGTAATATGACATTCTGACCAGTTTGATTAATTGTGCACCAATTTCCAAAGAATTATACTAATCTTGATTAATCGTACTTATGCAAATTAAACCAAATTATGAGTTTAATTAAGAATTCCATGGAAGTTATTGAATATTTATTTATTGTAAATTGATTCCTATTATCTACATCATCAAATGACATGATCAATGGGGTGATATACATAATCCATAAATACAACAAATATCAAATCTATGGACTCCCATGCCTCTTTAATGCCTCTTATTCCTAAATATTTATGAGGATATTTATGGATATTATTTACATAATTAGATTAATTCATGGCCACACATCTTCATCTTGAGATGGAGGGTCAGGGTTGATCCTGATCAAATCCAAAATCCTATAAATAAGAAGGCCAAGACCACTTTTATTAAGCTTAATTTATGTAAACTTATAATACAAGATTCTCTCCACAACTCATTTGTGTAATTTGACAATGATTTATTTGCAATAAGATAGCTTCATTTGATAGGCATATAATTGGTATTAATATCATGAGCCTAGTTTAGTTGATGATCTTGAGATGGTATAGGAATAAGGCATTCATCATTGATGAAGACAAGAACTCTAAATCAAGGGGATAACATGTTTTGAGCCACACATGGATGATGGGAAGCTCTTGGGAAGGTAACTTGTGTTTGATTTATTTCATTTATTCTTAATTATCATTTGCACACCCCATTGAATAGGTTAGCCTAGATTGTTAGTTATCTATGCATTATTTGTATTTTTCATGACTAATGCTTGATCTAACCATATTTTTAATCCATCTCTAAATTTTGGTACGTACAGTGGGATGATGTGTCCCTCTTAAGTAAGGAAGGCATTTTGGCAATCTTAATTCCATTAAAAGTGTTTAAAAATCCTTAACAAATATTTTTTATGTTCATTTTCACATGTTCTTAAATTTTTTTGTTGATACATAGGTCTCATAGTGACTGACTTTTGTTATGTGTAACCGACATTAGTCAAGGCTAAAAAGCATCGATTAGGTTGTAGGAAAAATCACATCTAAAAATTTGCATTTTTTGAGCTTTATTCAAGTTTGTAGTGGTCAAATTGAGTTTATAAGTCTCTGGTCTAAACATTATTCCTAATCCAAAAGTATTCTTTTAGATATTTTATCTTAACGTTGTGCTAACAAGTTTTTTGTCCAAATATTTTCATGCCTAAGGGTTCATAGGTGACTGTTATCGATCATTTTTGACCAACCACGTTTAAGTTCAAAACTAGTATCAGTCTTGCAGTAACCAAAATTGATCAACAGTAACAGGCATCAGTCTATGTATTTTTAAAATAGAGAACCCAAGAGCAAGAAATCAAAACTTGCTTATTTCATCATTAATTATGATTCAAAGCTAAATAAAACTCTTTAACTTTTCATTCAAGACCCACATGGAGGAGTGTTTGTTTTGAGCATAATTAAGTCTTTTAACCTCCCCTTTGGTGTTTAAAAGGAATTAGGAACCTTCCCTTTGGTGTTTAAAAGGAATTTATATGGTTTATTAGAATGTTTTGTGAATGTTTTTTAAAGTTTTTTCAAACTAAGGCTAAGGGGCCAAGAACTTCACTTAACATTTAAAATTTGGTGTTATAAAACTCAACATTCACTTAACTTTCAAATTTATTGAATTGTTATTTTATGTAAATCATATATCACTTATTTGTTTGAGCAAAATGAAAGGTGCACACATGCTATCCCTCTGTTCCCTTTAGGGAAATTAGGTGACCAAAAGTGCCTTTTCATTGCAATTGTGCCTTTTCAGAAGGTGTGAAAATGAAGTTACTTAGGCTCTCCCCAAAACTTGTATGGTTTGGGTGATCTCAAAATAACCCTAAATCCTTTTCACTTAGATCATTTTATTTTATGAAATTTGGCTTGTGAAGGGGAGTTTATAGCCTCTTCACAAGTTCTTTAAGGAAGCTTTGACCCATGGTTTCATCTCTTAGCATTGTCTTAACCCTTATCCATTAGAGGATATATAAATTGGGATCACCCCACTAGGATGTTTACTTCAACGGTTAAGCAAACTTCATTAGTAATAAGCCATCCAAGAATGTATGATCAATCAGGATATCACACTACATTGAGTAATTGATGGATGTAGTGGTTATGAAAAGGACAAGACCTTTTCAAAACAATTTGATTGATGTGGATCCAATTGACATGTTGCATCCCTTGTGTTAGCCATACTTGGCACCATCTAGATGGTCATAAATTATAAATTTTAGATAACCCCACTTACCATAAAATATTTTTGATGTAGGATGTGATCAAAGTTCCATGTTGTCTTACTATCTCTTGGGAGAAGGGGAGTGTAAAATACCATACCAATTAAAGCACTTTTATTTTGGTTGAACACTTAAAATTCCTCCCAAGTGCATGAATAAAGATATATTTCAATAATACAAAGCACCAAAAATAGTTAGGGCTTAGGATGATTTACTTAGTTGTATTTGGTCTATTTAATATTTACTTACTTGATCTTGATTTGAGTCAAAAATTTATTGTAAACAAACATCAACCAAACACATTGTACACTATTTATTAAACAAGGATGCATTACACTGTCCAAATCAAAATCATCTTTGCCTTATTCAAAACATCATTGTAAACATGGTGTTTGTTTTATCTATTTAACATAGTTATGCTACCCATTTGAGTCTAAACCAATTTACAAAATATTTAATTCCATTGATAATTCAAATTTGAAATTACACCTTTCTAAGTTTTAAGTGAATGTATTTATTGGGTTTCACCTTTTGTACTTGACTTGAGTTAACTTGGATTAAATTTCCCATTTAGATTGAAGGCCATTTATAGACTCATAATCATTTGGTCATTGTAAACTTAGGTCATCTTGTGTGTCACTTACACTCTAAGTTTTCAAACATATTTTATACTACCTTTATGTTACCATGTGGTGGTGTTGTGCTTCTCGTTTGGTTTTTCAGTTTTATACTTAGGAATTATTGCATGTTTTTACATCTTGAGTTTCTTGGTTCACATTATCACCTTCCTAATCTAAAGGGCTTCCTTTTAGTTTCATAGTATCAATGCGTCAAAGTTGAATTGGATTTTATAGTATTGACGTATCTCAAAAATTTATGTTTTAAATTACTAGTTACTGTTGGCCAAGTTTGGACTACATACAAAACTTTGCTTGAATGTATTACAATTTATAGAGGTCCTGGTGTGGAGTAGGAAGCTGAATAAAGATTTTTGAAATTGAATGATCCAATGATGAAAAGAAAAGACCACATATTACTTGCAAAGATTTTCAAACACTTTAATCAAACTTAAATTGCAACTTGTTGATTTTAGAGAAGCAGGTATAGAAATAGGTCTAGCATTGCAAGTGAAAGGGTCTAAATAGGTTTCCATTGTGTTTAAAGTGTTTAAGGGCATGATTCAGGTTTTCACTAAGTCTTCAAAGTGTATTAGAGCCTTGAAAGTTTGAACAATAGTTCAATCACAAGCCTAAGAAACAGATCACCATGGAACGACATATATAAATAAATAGGTCAATTTTCTTATGAATTTTTATAAGTATACTCAGGGAGCCTCTAAAAGATAAATGATCACATGAAGATGATGTTTTTCATGCCAAGGTTAACCTCTACACATTTTATGTCTTGATGAGTTTGCTATCTCAAGATATAAGCTTTCAAAGTTGAGCTAACATAATGAGACGTACACAGGGATGTCAAGTTAAAGCCATAGGAAGTAGCCATTTAAATTTAAATATTTAAAAGGATTTTTAGACTAAACATATAACTAATAAGTGTTAAGATATCAAGATTTTGTATCAAGATTAATGACACATGGGAAATAGCTTGAGTCAGTGGGCCCACATAGATCAATGACGTGAATTAAATTATGCAATGACAGATCAATGGGGAACATCAAGTTAATAATTTAGAGGATCCTAAAGATAAATTTGGTGGTGAAAGGTGTCATGAACATGGTGAAAGAGCAAATCTGAAGAAGTGTATTCAATCACATAGAAATAGATCGATGGTGCAGACTAATGTCAAAAGGTCAATGAGCTCAAAATGACATGCGAGGTCACCACATGGAGTAATCACATTTGATCAAATGAAATGATAAGATGGGCCTACATGAAACACATGTGATTGACAAGTGTCATAATCTAAGACAAGTTTAAAGATCAATGGAGAGTGAGAGATCAAATCTAGGAGACTACTAAGGATATCAATGGAGCAAAGTGAGTAGGCCCCAGAAGGCACAATATGAAGAAACACGTCAACAACAAAAAACAATCATATTTAAAAATTGTAAAAAATGTGGCAAGGATGTCAAGTAAGTGGATACATCAAATCAAGGAATTTCATGAACCTAGGTAAGTGAACACATGGAAACAAGCTCAATTACAATTTGGGATGAACCAGAATAGATATTTAAGGATCAAACATTGACATTAAAGCTTAATAGAGGTAGAATAAGTCTTTTTAGGTCTAATATAGACCAAAGGTTAGAGACTAGTTATTGGGATAGAGATTAAACATATGATGGATCTCCATAGATATCAAGACTAGGAAAACCAATAAAGTGATTGGTTTTCATCTATAGTAGACTTATATTTAGGGTTTAAAGTAGGGGCAAATATTTGTGATTATGGAGGCGTGTCTCATCTATCAATATAGTCATATCCTTGAAAAATAAGTACATATAGTCTCTTAAAATAGACATAGTCATGGTTCTATCAGATCCATAGATATAAGGATCTTGTCCCCATAATTAAGTCAAGTGGAAGATGGAATAAATTAATATTTAGGGATTAGAGAGTGCATATGGAGAATTCAATGTAGTATCAAATCCTTTGAAAACCTCTCTTTCTTGGTTGGATCATGACTCATCATCCTTGATAAACTCTTGTCTTATAGTTTTTCCATCTAATGATGGAGTTTGAGGGCTACAAAGAATAATAAAGGTTAATTTTTTGATGATGGATTAGTCCCAATTGGATCAAAATGTGGTTGAGCATTAATTAAAAAATGGTGGTAGTGCATTTATTGATGGTTGATGGCATGCTCCCTCTCCCTCTTTTCCCCTTTCTCCTATATCTCCCATTTTCTTCCCCATTGTAAGGGCACTCATATTTTTGATTCTTACAAGGACTCTTTGATTTTGATGAGCAAGAGACTCTCATTTGACTAGGCTAAACCCTATCAAAATTTGTAAGAACTACCTCTTGATAGAATAAGACAATTTTTACCTATTTCTTGCCTTTGACTAGTGTTTAGTATGTTTACACATGATGGCTTTGTGAAGGAGATTATTCCATAGCCATTGTCCTTCTACTATCCTCTTTTAAGGTATTTTCAATCTATTTGTAAGTCTAGATTTGTGCTTTTGTTTCCATCAATAGATGCTTAGTGTGAATATTAGAATTCCTCTTTATCTCTTTGATTGCTTGATAATTCATGAAATACTTATGAAATTAATTGTTTAGTGAGGTTTTTTGAGCTATTATTATCTTGTGTTGATCTAGTGTGGGTTCAATCATATGAGAATGTTCACTTAATTTGGTGTATCACCCTTTTTTTAGCTTCCTTAGTGACCCTTTATCCCATTTATAACCCTTTTCCAAGCAATATCATTAGTTTAGGTGATCCATCAAGAGTAAGCCAACCTTCTCTAGATGTTCAACCTCATCATAAGATACCCACAACTTGAGGTTGTTCCAGTATTATGGTTGGGAGTGGAGGAGCCTAAAGAACTTCTCTACAAGGGTGTAATTCTATGCCATAATAGTTTTTGGCATGCCTAGTGGGATCCAATATTTCAAGAAGATTTGATCAAGTTTGATGTTATTTTGAAATTTTTTTAAGTATTTATAACTTTTATACAACAGTATCTAGTGACTCCTCCAGAGAACATTCAACATTTTGGTAGTAGAGCAGTAACTATTCTTTCATGCCAAAGGTTATTACAAGATTAAATTCAAAAGGTATTCATTTTAAATTTATTGAATTTCCTTTAAAATTAGTTAAAAGGATAAGATTTTCTAATACTCATCCATACAAAGGCAACTTTCCTCCTAAACAAATTTCTATACCTACCTCTATAAGATCTTTATTAGCCCCTTTTACTACCATGACAACCCCTAGAGTTTTTCCTTTTGTGGCTTTCAATGGTTAGAGTCCTTTGGACATCCAAAAATATGATCCCATTCCAATATTAGCTCTTAAAAGTGTCCCCTAATTCACAAGAGATTAATCTATAACCCCCTGTGAGCACCTCATGGATGTAGCCAACTGTTGCAACATTCATAATGTTAATGAGTAAAATGTGGCTATTAGGTTATTATCCATCTCTTTCAAGGGTAAAGCCTTAGACTGGTATAAAAACCTTGATTTCAATTTTATCACATCATGGGACTAGTTAGGTGATGCCTCATGCAAAATATTTGAGGACAAAAGTGACCATTTGTCACTTGTAGAGTAGTTAACCAAACTCAAAAGGGCTCCTTATGATGTCATGTAAGACTTAAATATAAGGTTTCAAAAAACTTGGGATACAATTCTAGTCTCTATTAGACCTACCCAAAACTATGCTTTCCTTTACTATTTTAAATTCCTTAACTATGACATAGCACTATTGATCCAGTCTATGGGAGGGAACACACTACCATAAGCTTATGAGGTGGAAATTAGGGCAAAAAATTATCTAGTACAAGCAAAAATGATTACATCTAACCCACCAATGCCTTTTTTCCCTAAGATCCAACCACCTCATATTTCTATCTCTCCCCTTGATATCATTCCTCCTATGCCAACAATTATGGCCATACCTACACCAATGTAGGAGAAGGCTTCTACTAGTCATTCTAATGACTCTTAAGAACATTAGAACTTTCAATAGCTTAAGGGCATATTTCAAACCTTGGGAAATGAGTTGGTGAATGTGAAGAGGCAAAAATATTAGTTTAGTAGACCTTACCAAGCTCCATATCAACCTTAGTAGTAGTCTTATATAGGAAATAGGCTACCCTATAAAGAAAATTTTCAAGGCCAAAGGTAGCCTAATGATGCTAGGGATAACAAATATAATCCAAATTCTAAAAACACCTCTATTAATTTGGTTCCTTTTAAAAACATCATTTCCCAATAAGCTAAAGGGACTATGCCTTGGAATCAGTCTTTTGGTCAATCGATTATCCCAAATAATGACTTCAATTAGGCCTTCAATGAGTAATGACATCAGGGTGCTACTTATGGATACAATCAATCTCTAATGGCTCAGAGTGAAGAGGTGACCATAATGACAAAACCAAAAGAGCCTTAATAAGTCCAAGAGTCTAAAGAGAGACCAAATCAATTGGATGCTCTAATGGTCAACTATGAGTAAGAAGAATGCTATGCATCCAATTAGCAAACTAGCTCTAGCTAAGCATATATCCTAGTGGTAGCTAATATAAGGTTCATAAGATGAAATATGGATGGTAACTAGGAAGTAGTCAAAGAGCCTCCTACTACCACTCCACTATTTTCAAATCCAAATGAACATGTTATAGCTCCAAAGGTTCTAATTGCTCCAAAGAATAAGAACCAAGGGAATCCATTTATACTCTCAACCTCATAAGTTCAAAGTGAAATTGTGGCTCCCAAAGCATAAGAAAAAGTTGGTAGTTCACCCATAAATATTGTTGAACAAATGAAAAAAATCTAATGTGAGTGTGCCAATGTGGGACATACTCTTTATGCTTGGTTAGGTGGATATCCTTCAAGAAGGTTTATATAAAATCAATGTTGCAAATAAGACACCAGGCAAGGAGAATGAAGTTCTCACCAATGCAACCAAAGGGCCTAATGAAAGGCAATCAGATAATGTGGTCTAGCCTCCTCCATTCTATATTTCTATGATCATTAGTGACTTCTTAGTTTATAATTGCATGTTAGATAGTGGAGCAATTACTTCAATGATGCCAAAGGAAATAACAGATTAGTTGGGTCTAAATTAATAACCCCAATCTAAGGGAGTACTACGGCTTGATGGATATTCCACCAAACCATTTGGCATCATCAAAGGTCTGAACTTGAGCTTACATGCTTGTCCTAGTGTTTTAGTGGCTTAATATGTATTGATTCTAGATGTGCCTCCTTATTTTTCTCTATGTTTATCTAGAGAATTCACAACTAAAATTAGGGGTTATCTAGTAGTACATTGGTACTACATGAATTTTAAGACAAGGTATGGGACAAAAGTGTCCATCAAGATAGATCCTATTACATATTTCCACATTAATAATTAAGGGATAGATATCCCAAACATTAATTGTAACATCCTAGATGAAGATGAAGATGAAGATTAGTTGGTCAATAATTAAAAACTCATCCTAAAGAGATCCTTGACATGTTCTTGGATGAATTATGGAGTGACAATCAGTTACTCAACACTTTAGAAGGTGTTAAAGAAAGAGACATGGGTGTCTATTGCTTGCATGAAGAGATTGAATCCATGCCATCCATCACTAGGCCTTAAGAAGATGTTAGTGGCATGTGGAAGTTGTTATTTGATGGCTCAAGGAGCAAACATAGGGTAGGTGTTGTTGCAATGTTGACATCCCCTTCAAATGATAAGTATTTTTCTACTTACAAGTTTCAATTCAATTAATGTTGCAATGCAACTAAATATGAAGGCCTTATCTATGGTCTTTAGTGAGATAGTAAGAAGGGAATCAAGTAGTTACAAGTATTTGGGGATAGTGAGCTTGTAGTGCATCATGTTAGGGGCCAAAACATTACAAATAATCCCCTAATGAGATCCTAAAAACATAGAGTGTGGGATAATCTTGAAGACTTTGAGGCTTTCAACATCCAAGTAGTGCGAAGGAACCAAAATCAGCATGTTGATAGGTTGGTAGTTGTGGGAGCTCAGTTTGATATCCCAAAAGAGATGAATAAGTCCAAAGTATAACTACATGTCAAATTGGTAGTAAGACCATCAGTGATAGATAATGAATCTCATTTGAAAGTCTTTGATAGTGATGAGTAGATTGCTTGTTTCTTGCAACAAGAAAAAAAGTTTTCCTCTTTAAACCATGAAAAGTTATAACATTAATATGAGGATCAAATTATTTAGCTGAGGTATAACAAGATTCCTAAATGGCTAGTCACTCTTGAAGGTATTTTCCATGACGTAGATCATATGAGAAAAGATAAAACAATGATGTCAACTAGTGAAGAGAACTATGAAAGAGTACTTATCTTCAAAGACAAACTTCTCAAACTTGGGAAAGTAAACAATAAGGTAGAAAAACATGCTTTCATAGAACTTTGTAGAGAATATGTATAAATATTTGCTTGGGAATATAGTGACCTAAAAGGATTTGATCCCAAGCTAGCCCAACACACTATGGAACTAGAAGTTGATTCTAGGCTTATAAGGTAGAAGTAAAGGCATATCAACCCCAAAATTAAAGAGCTTATAAGGAAATAATTGACCAAACTAATTGAATCTAACATTATCTTTCCCATCAAACACTCCTATTGGGTAGCTAATTTGGTACCAGCAAGGAAGAAGAATGGGGAGATCAGATTAAGTGTTGACTTTAATGATTTAAACAAGGTCTCCTTAAAAGATCACTATCCTTTACCATCCATGGATCAATTTATTCATATAGTTTCTAGTTTAGAACACTTCTCTCTCTTGGATGGGTATTCAGGATACAACTAGGTGCTAGTAAGAGAAATAAACCAATATAAGACCACCTTCACCACAAAGTGGGGGACATATGCTTATGAGAAGATGAATTTTGGATTATCAAATACTACGACAACTTTCCAAAGAGCCATTGACATGGATTTCCAAGGATTATTAAATCAGATGGTGTTGGTCTACTTAGATGACATCACCCTTTTCTCCAAGAAGGTTAGTGAGCACATGGATCATCTGAGATTGATCTTTAAAAGATGCAGAGAATATGGGATCTCTTTGAATCCTAAGAAATGTGTGTTTTTATTTATGAAGGAAAACTATTAGATCATATTATCTCAAAATAGGGATTGGCTATTGACTCTGATAGAATAAATTCCATCTTGGCATAATCTTTACCCAAGAACAAGAAGGGACTCTAAAGTTTCCTTGGGAAAATAAACTTTATGAGAAGGTATATACCAATTTTTTCTAGCTTGGTCAAACCCATCATTGTCACGCTGAAGAATAACCAAGTGTTTACTTGGTCAAATGAAGGTAAAGCAACATTTGAGGCTATCAAGAAAGCCATTGTCAGGGCACACACACTTATGAATCCTGACTTCTCAAGGGATTTTACATTGTATGACTTTGTCAATGTTGATAATATATTATCTATGTTGATGTAGAAGAATAGTGAAGGACTTGAACAAAAAATTGATTTTTGTAGTCAAGGACATGAAGGATATGAGGTAAGGTATACTTTTGTAGAAAATTAAGTCCTTATAGCTATAAAAAGCGTTGAAATTTTATACCAATGCTCTCAAATAACATGATTCATCTTATGATGTCTCATCCTAGAATAAGGGACTTCCTTCTCAATAAAGACTTGAATGAGAAGAGAGTTGGATAGATTACTAAGGTCATGGAATAGGACATGGAGATGAAGGTCACTAAGTTAGTGAGAGGCAAAGGCTTATATGAGCATATAGTTGATGACCTTTAGGAAGATAAAGAGGTTGTCTTGGTGACACAAGATAGCTCACAAGTAGATGTACCTGCACCTCACACTAGTTGGCTTCAAGATATGACACATTTCTTATTGATAGGTGAGTGCCCATAGGGTATGGATAGAACAAAGATAAGGTATTTTAGAATTTAGTCCATATCTTTGACTTGGTTAATGGGGTTATATTTAGGAAATACCTCAATGGAGTGCTCCTTAGGTGCATAGATGATAATCAAGTGACAAAATATCTTGGAACAATTCCATGATGGACCTGCAAGGGGCCATTTTACTCTAAGAACTATAACAAAGAAGTGATGAGAGCCAAATATTACTGGCTCAACCTCTTTAAAGATGCTTATGCATGGGTAAGAAAATGTCAAAAATGTGCTCTATTTACATGTAAGTAAAGATTATCATACCTTCCTCTCAACTCAATCTAGGTAGAATAACCCTTCATATATTGGGGTTTAGACTTCATAGTAATTATTAATCCACCATCTAGTGGAGGCCATAAATGGGTGCTCACTGCTACAGACTAATTCACTAGGTGGGTGGAATTAATTGCCCTTCAAGAAGCTAATGAAACAATAGTATTGGAATTTTGTGATATCATAGTAACCAAGTTGGTGTACTAGCCACAATAATTTTAGATAATGCCTTAGCATTTATTAGCATGAAGACAAGTGAATGGGAACTTAAGCTAGGCATCTACCTTAATATATCCTCCAAATATTACCCCCAAGGCAATGTACTTGTAGAGCCCATAAACAAGAAATTGATAAGGATTATCAAAAGGACTATGGAAGAGAATCAAAGAATGTGGGACACAAATTTAAAGATAGCCTTATGGGATAATAGAGTGACTCCCAAAGTTGCCATTGGCAATTCTCCATGTGTTCTAGTATATGGAAGGGAGGCCAAATTACTGATCTCTCTTGATTTTCTTTCCTTGGAGTTATCCCATTAGCTTGAGTTGATGGAAAGTGAACATATGAGTATGAGGATGGTAGAGCTCATGGAGCTTGAAAAAACCAAGGAACTTGCAGTGAAGACACTAGAGTCACATCAAGCTCAAGTCAAGAAAGCATTTGAAAAGAGAGACATATTAAGGAACTTTAAAGAAGGAGATATAGTCCTCAAATGGGATTGAAATAAGGCCAATCCAAATAACCATACAAAGTTTGATAACTTATGGAGTGGTCCTTATTTAATCCATGGATGCAAATAACATAATGATTTTTAGCTTACCCAACTAGATGGACACACAAATTTAAAGATAGCCTTATGGGATAATAGAGTGACTCCCAAAGTTGCCATTGGCAATTCTCCATGTGTTCTAGTATATGGAAGGGAGGCCAAATTACTGATCTCTCTTGATTTTCTTGCCTTGGAGTTATCCCATTAGCTTGAGTTGATGGAAAGTGAACATATGAGTATGAGGATGGTAGAGCTCATGGAGCTTGAAAAAACCAAGGAACTTGCAGTGAAGACACTAGAGTCACATCAAGCTCAAGTCAAGAAAGCATTTGAAAAGAGAGACATATTAAGGAAATTTAAAGAAGGAGATATAGTACTCAAATGGGATTGAAATAAGGCCAATCCAGATAACCATACAAAGTTTGATAACTTATGGAGTGGTCCTTATTTAATCCATGGATGCAAATAACATAATGATTTTTAGCTTACCCAACTAGATGGACACACAAATTTAAAGATAGCCTTATGGGATAATAGAGTGACTCCCAAAGTTGCCATTGGCAATTCTCCATGTGTTCTAGTATATGGAAGGGAGTCCAAATTACTGATCTCTCTTGATTTTCTTGCCTTGGAGTTATCCCATTAGCTTGAGTTGATGGAAAGTGAACCTATGAGTATGAGGATGGTAGAGCTCATGGAGCTTGAAAAAACCAGGGAACTTGCAGTGAAGACACTAGAGTCACATCAAGCTCAAGTCAAGAAAGCATTTGAAAAGAGAGAAATATTAAGGAACTTTAAATAAGGAGATATAGTCCTCAAATGGGATTGAAATAAGGCCAATCCAGATAACCATACAAAGTTTGATAACTTATGGAGTGGTCCTTATTTAATCCATAGATGCAAATAACATAATGATTTTTAGCTTACCCAACTAGATGGAGAGATATTACCCATTCTAATCAATGGCATTCATTTAATGCCTTGATATTAAGGAGTTTGTAGTGATTTTATAATAATTTAAATATTAGAGTAATTTTTCATGATTTCCTCTAAATGCATGGTTTACATTTATTTCAGTGTCTTGGGTACAGTGTTTGTTTTATTCTTGTTACCCTTGATGTTTCAAGAGGAGGTTTCAGAGAGGGAAAACCTTACATTAATTTCATGTCATCTGAGAGAAATATCTATAACTTTGTATGCCAAATGGACCAGATAAGGTAACTAGTCTTTTACATAGTAGGCATGAAATCTTAGGATGTCACTAGAAATGTTGGCCAAATTTGGCCTACATACAACAATTTTCTTGAATGCATTGCACGTTATAGAGGTCTTAGTGTGGAGTAGGAAGTTGAATAGAGATCTTGGTGATTGAATTATCTAATGATGAAAAGATAAGATCACATATCACTTGCAAATATTTTGAAATACTTTAAGCAAGCGTAAATTGTAACTTGTTGATTTTAGAGAAGTAAGTTTGGAAATAGGTCTAACATTGTAAATTGAAGGGTTCAAGCAGGTTCCCATGGAATTTAAATCATTCAAAGGCATGATTTAGGTTTTTATGAAGACTCAAAAGTGTATCATATCCTTGAAAGTTTGAACAATAGTTCAAGCACAGGCCTAAGAACTAGACTGTCATGGAACATCATGCAAAAATAAATAGGTCAGTTTGCTTGTCCATTTTTATAAGTATACTTAGGGAGCCTATCAGATCCAAAGGATCACATGAAGATGATTCCTTGAATGCCAAGTTTATAATCTATAAATTTGGTGTCTTATTGAGTTTTTTTTTATCTCAAGATATAAGCCTTAAAAGTTAAACTAATAGAGTGAGATGTGCATGGGGATGTTAATTTAAAGCCACAAGAAGTAGCCATTTGAATTAAAATATTTCAAAGGATATTTAGACTAAAATTGGAATTGAGAAATGTGAAATTCTCATGAGATTGGATTAATATTGATGACACACGGGTGATAGGTTGATTCCATGGGCCCACATAGATCAATGGTGTATTTTAAATTATGCAAAGGTAGATCAATGGTGAGCATCAAGTTAACAAGTCAGAGGATCCTAAATATAAATGAGATAACCATAGTAGAAGATAAAATAAAATGAAGCACATATAACCATGTAGAAATAGATAGATGGTGCAAACCAAGGTCAAAAGGTCAATGAGCTTAGAAAGACATGCAAGGTCACTGCATGGTATAAGTGCATTTGTTCACATGAACTAACAAGATGGGTCCACAAGAAACATGTGTGATTGACAAATTTAAATCTAGGAGACTACTGATGATATCAGTGGAGAAAAGTGATTAGGCCCCAAAAGGCACAATATTAAGACATATGTCAAAATAAAAAATAGTCATATTTAAAAATATGATAAAGAATGTGGCAAGGATGACAAATAATTGGACACATCAGATAAATGGATTTTATGAACCTAGGTAGGTGAATGCATGAAACCAAGCTCAATTATATAAAGCATATGGTAGATCTCCATGGATATCAAGACTATAGGAAAAATAATAAAGGGATTGGTTTTCATCTATGATAGACCTATATTTAGGGTTTGGAGTAGGGGCAAATATTTGTGATTACAAAGGAGTGTCTCATCTATTGAAATAGTCATATCCTCAACAAATAGGTACCTATAGTTGCTTAAAAGTGACATAATCATGGCTTTGTCAGATCCATAGATATAAGGATCTTGTCCCCATAATGAAGTTAGGTGGAAGATGGCATAGATTTCTAAGAAGAATATTTGGGGATTTGATAGTGCAGATAGAGCATTCAATGTAGTATCAGAGCCTTTGAAGACCTCTCTTTTTTGGTTGGATCATGACTCATCATCCTCAACAAACTCTTATATTATAGTGTGTTTGGTGAGGGAACTTGAAGACTATTGGGACTGATAAAGGTTAATTTGCTAATGAAATATTAGTCCTAATTGGATCAAAATGTGGTTGAGAATTCATTTAAAATTGGTGGCAACTCATTTATTGATGGCTGATGGTGTGCTCCCTCTCCCTCTTTCCCCCTTTCTCCTATATCTCCCATTTTATTCCCTAATGTAAGGGAACTTAGATTTTTTACTCTCATAAAGAATCTCTAATTTTGAGGAGAAAGAGACTCTTATTTGACTAGGCTAAACCCTAAAAAAATTTGTAAGAACTACCTCTTGATGCAATAAGACAATTTTTACCTATCTCTTGCCTTTGACTAGTGTTTAGTATGTTTGTACATGATGGCTTTGTGAAGGATATTATTTCATATCCATTATCCTTATTCTTGCCTCTTTTAAGGTATTTTCAAGCTATTTGAAAGTCTAGACTTGTGCTTTTATTTCCATCAATAGATGCTTAGTGTGAATCTTATAATTCTTATTTGTCTCTTTGATTGCTTGGTAAGCTTAGTTCATGAAATAGTTATGCAATTAGTTAGTTGGCGAGGTTGGGTGAGCTATTATTATCTTGTACTAATCTAGTGTGGGTTAAATCATATGAGAGTGTTCATTTAATTTGGTACATCACCCATTTTTTAGCTTCTTTAGTAACCCTTTATCCCATTTCTAACCCTTTTCTAAGATAAAACATTAGTTTAGGTGATACATCAAGAGGAAGTTGACGTTCTCTAGAGGTTCAACCTCATCATTATATACCCACGACTTAAGGTTATCCCAATATTTTGGTTGGGAGTGGAGGAGTCTGAAGAAATTCTCTACAAGGGTGCAATTTTATGCCACAATAGTTACACTCTAGGTTTTTGAGTTATCATACCCTCTTCTAATTTATACGATTTCAACCCTACCCAAGGTTGAGTAATTTCATGAACACGTTATTATAATTGTGTGTATTACTATGCCACCCTTATTTTATTATAGTCTCTCTAGTACATTGTAATTTATTTAAAATAAAAATCAAACCCATACCTTGTTTAAAACATTTACAAAACATCTTTCTAAATCTATTCAAACGTAGAGATTAATCTTTCTAGACATGAATCAAAGGTATACACTCATAATGGGGTCTCTTACGACCCTAACTATGAGGAGGACCATTATTATGATGGTCAAGATTATTCTATTGTATTTGTGGACATTCCCACAATGGTAGGATTTGAGGAAGATTACCTTGAATACTAACCCCAAGAGGATAGAGATGAATCCCTCCTAATGTTGATCAAATCTAGTGCTAGAATACCCTCAGACTTTCCCATGGAGAAATTACACACCTTAGTTAGAGAAGGAAAGCAAAAATGAGAACAATCCCTTATGCACATTGTAAAAATAAATATGCCTTCTTCTAGTAAAGGCAAGGAAATACTTATGGAGTCAAAACCAACTGATCAAGATCTTGTCACCAAGATTAAGAAAATAAGTCAATGATATGTAGACCAAATTATCACATACTTAACTAAATCTTTAGTTGTTAATTAAATCCATAATAATGTTTCCAAATAATAAGGAAATGTGATATGCAACATAATTTAGTTTCAGGTATCTCAAATGAACAAAACAAGATACAAGAAGTTGTGAAAAATGTTTCACCAAACATGGAACATACCTTTTTCAATCATGAAAAACCTCTTGTCTCTTTATAGTACCAAGGACCAAAACATTCAGTACACATTGAGGATATCCCTAAAAAAAATTTGGCTAGTTTGTTTCAACCAACACACATTTTGGTGATTAGACCAATAACTCCCCAAAATCAATAGAACATGCATAATTCAAGGCAATAGATCTAAGGAATATGTGGATCACTTACTTGACTCTAGGAGCAAACCAAAACAATGTTTTGGATCATAGAGTGTTCATCCCTAATAAATACATGCAACAATAGGGGGGCACATACCACCCCAATAATAGAGGAACATACCACCCCAACAAGATTATATTCCTCCCATGAATGTACTAAACATTCAAGAGTGTAACTCTATGAAAGATATTATGTCATGATTGGAGACAAATAACAGAGTTAAAAAGTATAAATTCGATGAGATATGTACAATCTATTTGATTTGAGCATTCTACAAGTCCCCTTTCCATATCATTTTGAGGCTCCTAAATTTGAAAAATATAAAGGAAAGGGTGACCCTCATGAAAAAAATTAGGCATTATTTATGTTATGCAAAGAGGTTTCTTACATTAACATTTATTTACTTAGATTGTTTCTATGAAGTTTAGCAGGGCAATTTCTTGATTGGTTACTTAATTTACCTAAAGGATCAGTTCTAGATTGGAACAACTTATCTAAAAAGTTCATCAACCACTTCTCATATAACAATGAACATGAATTGATTATTTTTGACTTGTGAAAATTCAAACAACATGATGGAGAAAGCTTCATGGCCTATCTATAGTAGTGGAGAGCACTAATAGGTCACTTTCAACATAATTTTCTAGATAAATAGTTAGTAGACATTTTTTCATAAAACTTACACCCTAAGTTCATGTGTAATCTATGACTTGATTGTGCTAACTCATTTGAGGAGATTATAGACAAAAGGGTGTATATTGAGAAGGTTCTTATTTATAAAGGCCTTATCAAGATTTTCATGTAGGGTTAAACATAAAATTAGATGTAATCACTAGTTCAAATGGTTACACAAGAGAAACCTAAGGGTTTCAATAAGAATAAAAACATGGTTGGAAATGGGATGACTAAAATAAGACACGTATAAATGGTGCAAGCTCTACTAGTTCCAAATATACAATTATCTCCCCCTAATCCACCACCTAATTTATAAAGAGATCCTCCATGGAAGACATTCCACTATCAATTCAGAGTCTTTAGAAAATTAGGAGAACCTGTTGAGATACTAATTCAAAAGCTCGTAGTAGCTAACTAATTGTATGGCCTATGCAAAGGACATTTCTTGTATATCAACCAAATTTAGCTTGGTACAAGGAGAATGAATGGTGAAAATTTCATTGTCTTTTTGGTCACGATGCTTATCATTACATCTAATTATGACATATTATTGAAGATCTAATTGGAAGTGGTGAAGTTGAGATTAAACTAGCTCCACATGACACTAATTAGGATATGAGAATATACAAATATTCCTTTCCTTGACATAATCAATAGCTGCCAAATAATAACCAAAACCAAGGACAAAATTAGAGGCAAAATTAGAACTAGAATAAGGGTCAAAATCATAATCAATATGATCATAATCAGGATCATAATACCCATGCTAATAACTTGGGTTATAAAAACATGGCTTAAGACTATAATAAAATCATGGGATGCATTTATGCAAGCGACATTTCCACTATTACTATTAAACCACATGAACCATATCATACTCCTCAAAGTATGGGAGCCATTATTATAGGGTCAATACCCTCTCCCTCTAGTAACACCATGTCGAATTCATGTAATTTTGTTACAACTCCATTTGCATGGGTTACTATTTATAGACCCCATCCTTACTCTAATTACAATGGCTCTTTATCAACTTGAAATTGCTCCAATGCAACTAGATGCCCATGAGTCACCCTCTAAGGCCCTTTGCCTTTGTCTTCTAATGATAATGTCTCCTTACCACCTCTAGGTTGCATAGTCACAACTAGATTCTCATGAGTTATTATCTAGGGCCCTTCGGCCTCTTCTTCCAATATAAAACCCAATGCGAACATTGTGCCATTGGATCTAAAGGTAAATACTATGCTAGTCAAGGCTAAACCATCTCGACCTATTATTGAAAAGCCTTATAGTCTATCAAACCAACTAAGCAAAACCCCTACATAGATTTCCATTTTGGATATCTTGAAAGTGTTTAAAGTCTATAAAACTATTCTAAACAACCTTTTGCAATAATCCACTATTCCCAATAATATAAATCTTGAATAGTTCCAAACATTAATATGACATTTATATTCATTTCTCCAAGTAACATTTGATCAAAAAAACATGTCCACCCTTGGTCCTAACCATAATAACCCACTGTACATCGAGGTAATAATTTAAATCCATAAGATCAAATAGGTTCTTATAGACAATGGTTCAGGGCTGAACATCATATCTATTAAGATGGTACATATATTGGGCTACACTATGAAGGACATCCAGCTAGAGACAATTACTATTAACGCTGATGACAATGCCAAGAGGGAGTCTGCGGGTATAATTTGGTTTACAATCATTATTGGGTATGTTTTCCATCATACCTTTTTACACATTATGGACATCAAATTGCCTTATAACATAATTCTTGGTCATCTTTGGATCCATGAAGTATAGACCATTCCATCTACCTTGCATCAATGCCTTAAGTTTCCCCATGATGGGATCAAGATTACTATTCCTGATGATCAATAACCTTACTAGTATTAAAAACATCTCGAGGCTAAGTTCTACAATTATAACTATTCTCTAGGTTCTAAATTCATTACGAGAAGAACAAGGCAAGAGTTTCACTTCCACTTCCATCCAATTACATCAACCTTGGTGACCTTACATCCATTTCAACTGATCCATTTCCCACAACTCTTGTAAAGTAGGTCGTTATTGAAGACATGGGAATTTATATGTACCATCTTAAGGATACCTTCCATGTTGCAATGTTGCTGAAGTATCCTAAAATTTTTGGTAAGCCTAAACCTTCCAAGAACCCTAACAAACCCAATTTGATTTGGTAATAGAAGAAACATCAACAAAAATCACTTGTGTCATTTGTACCTGCTATTTCACCAAAACAAGATCAAGAGGATTCTATTGAAGGAGACTAGTTATATTCTGACAACATTGTTATTTGATTTCAAAATCTAAAGTATCCTATCCATAATTGGATCATGGACAACCTTGATTATATATGAAAAGGCCTTGGCCCACAAGCACAAGGAATCCTAGAACCTTTATCAACCAGAGTACCTAATTTGATTCATCATCTTGGATTTATACCACTTGGGGGTGACCTCATGAATTTTGATAGTGATTATTCTGAATTGACTAGTGATGAGACTTCTTGTAGCAACATAACAACCCATTATAACCTTTTTGATGAGCTTGCTAACTCAGATTTATTTGATCAAAATGCCATTATGAACCTAAAACCTATTGGATCTTCCCTTATTGAAGAAAAAACTCATTTTTCTTAATGCCTTTTCCATCCCAAAATGATTGATTGGGACCGTCAAAATTTGGTCATATACCTTGATAAGTTTTAGAATGAAGAATCAATTGTAGAATATATGGGCCTTAGAGATAGATTACCTATTGGTGATCACAAACAATGCTTTGATTTTTTATTGGATCCTTATACCTACTTTAGAGAGTAGGAAAACTTTATTGGTCATAAAAAATATGAAAAATCAAGATATTTAGGTGAGAACATCTTTGAAGTACAAGTTGATCAGGGAAAAAGTAAAGAAAAAGACATGCCTTTGAGTGAAAACCTATTTTAGGTGCTCTTAGGTAGGAATGTTTGCTCATCCCCTTAGGACATGGAGGGTCCATCAAGTCCTAGATCTATAACTATCACAAGTATCTATTTATAATAACAACAAATCTTTGAGTGTCTTGCTCTTGAGTTTCTAGAGGCATTTGATACTTGACCAGTAATTGAGATGGTAAATTCTAATTTATCATATTATGTAGAGCTTCAAGAGGAACAACAAGAATCTGTAATAGAAGAAGATGATCATGATCACACCTTGCCTACAATTATAGAGGATTAATCCACACTCCTTGTGGAAAACACAATAAAGGTGAACCTGGGAACATATGATCCCAAAATTATTTATCTTGGAGATTCCTATACTGAAGTAAAACGTAAAAACATTATATCCATCTTCAAGGATTTCATTGACATATTTTCATGGGAATATTCTAACATGATAGGCATAGACCTTGATTTGGTTGTGCATCACCTTATTGTCCATCTTGATGCTAAACCAATCAAATAAAAACTAAGGAAGATGCATCCACACATCACCCTATTAGTTAAAGAAGAAATGGAGAAGTTATTAGGAGTAAGTTTCATTAGACCACTGGACTATTCTAAATGGATATCTAACATAATATTAGTTAGTAAAAATCCATAGAGTATATGTATTTGTACTAATTTCATAGATATCAAAAAAACATGCCCCAAAGATGATTTTCCTTTGCCCAACATCAACATGATTATTGACTCTACTGATGGGTATGATATAATGTCCCTTATGGATGGATTTTTTAGATATGATAAAATTAAAATATCCCAAGAAGATCAACACAAGACTGCATTCACCACCCCATAGGGAACATTCTATTATCAAGTCATACCATTTGGCTTGAAGAATGTTGGAGCCACATATCAATGTGTCATGACTACCATCTTCCATGACATGATGAATAAAATTATTAGGACTATGTTGATGATATACTAGCAAAATCAAGAACACATGATGGACATCTTGATGTTCTACAAAGAATCTTTGAGAGAGTTCATGAATATAAAGTCTGATTGAATCCTAAAACGTGTGTATTTGGCATCACTTTAGGGAAATTACTAGGTTTTATTGTATCAAAAAGAGGGATCAAAGTCAAACCTACCAAATTCAAAGCCATTATGGAAATTCCCCCACCTTCAAATATTAAACAACTATGAAACATACAAGGAAAGATCCAATCTATATGCAAGTTCATTTCTCAATTGGTAGATAAGTTCCACCCATTTACACATCTCTTAAAGAAAGGGGTTACGTTTCAATGGGCTAAAGATTATTAGTTAGCTTTTATTAATCTCAAGACCTATTTGGCTAATCCACCAGTCTTGAGACCACCAAGACTTGGAAGAACATTGATTTATTACATATCAACAACTAAGCATGCATTTGGGGCACTTTTAACCCAACATGATGATCAAGGTAAAGAACATGTTGTCTATTATTTAAGATGCACACTGGTGGCTTATGAACACAATTATATGCCTATTGAAAAGGTGTGTTTAGCTATGGTGTTTGCTACCCAAAAATTATGACATAATATGTTGAACAATAAAACCATTATCATCGCTAAGATGGATCCTCTCAAATTTTTATTATCCAAAGTAGCTCTCCAAGGATGCATGGAAAAATGGGTCATGCTCCTAAGTGAATTTGACATTGAGTATTAGAATTAAAAACTCATCAAGGGGTAGGTTACTGCTAATCAAATTGTAAATGCCCCTATTATAGACACTCAACCACTCAAATTTGACTTTTCAGATGATTCTATTATGGCAATAGAAAAAATATTGTATAGAACTAAATAGTGGAATCTATATTTTGATGGATCCTTTACATCCCATGGATCTAGATCTGGCATATTGTTGATTACATCATAAGGGGATTTGATTCCCAAAGTGTTCCACATTGATTTCCATTATACCAATAATATGGTCGAGTATGATGCACTCATTACAGGGTTTTGTGTTGCCAAACATAGGTTATTTAAAATTTTATGGTATATGGTGATTCACAGTTGATAATCAATCAGAGCACTAATAAGTATCAAACTAGAGATGAAAATATTTCTCCATAAAATCACATTATGGATAATCTCAAGATTCATTTTAAATCTCTATAGTTTGAATAAGTGCCAAGAGCCAAAAATAGATCTGTCAATGCAATGACAATGATTAGATCCATGATATAGATTGATGGAAGTGATAAAGAGTATCGGTTCCTAATTGACAACCTTCTATAGCCCATGCATGTATTTATAGAGTCATAAAGGGTATGCACCATTGTTAGTCCCAATCCCCCACCTGAACTACCATGGTTCTAAGTTTTTTATAATTACTTCCATGTCATGTCTTTCCACTTGAATTATCCAATAACAGATAGAAACTTTTCCTTCATTATTTATCCCATTATACCCTTATTAGAAACACACTTTATCACAAAGGCTATGATGAAAAACTTCTTCATTGTTTATCTTCATGAGAATCTAAGCTATTATTGAGGGAGGTTCATGAAAGAATATGTGGGGCCCAAACCAATGGTGTAGTCTTAGCAAAGAAGCTCCTCAGAATAGGCTATGAATTTGTCAAAAATAAAGACAAATGCTTACAATTATGTAAGGAAGTGTGTTGCATGTCATCAACATGGGAAATTGATACATGCACCTTATTTACCATTACAACTGATCATTATGCCATGGCCATTTTAAACATGGGGCCTTGATCTCATCGAGAAAATAAACCCTACATCTTCTGATGGCCATAAACATATTTTGATTACAACCAAGTAATTTACTAAGTGGATTGAGGCCATTCATCTCACTTATGTCATCAAGAATAAGATATCCAAATTAATTAATCACCATATCATCTATCAATATGGCATCCCAGCTCACATTATATTTGATAATGGAAGATCCTTTGTAAATAGAGATGTAAAAGACCTTTGTGAAAAATTCAAAATCAAGCACAAGAAATCCACTCCATATAACCTATAAGACAATGGAAAAGCTGAGGCATCAAACAAGACCATTGTATCCATTTCAAATAAGATTGTTAAAGACACTGATTGTAATTGGCACTTACAAATCTTTCTTTCCCTTTGAGCATACCGAACTAGTCGTTAAACATCTATAGGAGCCACTCCATTCTCCCTTGTTTATGGTACATAAGATATTATCATGATCAAGATCGAGATGCCTCCATTAAGAGTATATTTGGAGCATATTGAAGATGATGAGGAATATAGAGTCTAAAGGTTGTAATAACTATAACTTATTAATGGTAAGAATTTGATTGCCCTGGAAAACTTGTAGGCCTATCAGAATAGATTATGAAGAAGATACAACAAGCACATTATCTTATAAGAGTTTTAAATGGGTGATTTAGTCTTGAAAGAGAACTAGAAGAACACAAATGTTGAGTGAAAGAAAAAAGGTAAGCTCCAACATAATTGGTTGGGACCATTGTTGTCATGATGAGCTATGGATCAGGGGCATATCAACTAGCTACTTTAAATGATGAAGATTTTTCAAAGCCCATGAACATTGTACACCTTAAGAGTTTTTATGATTGAATAAATGATTGAACCATTATCTACAATACCCATTATTTTGGGTAAACTTGTGTTGAAATATTTTATCCTACCATTATATCCTTGAATGCCATTTCATGGACCATATTATTTAAACTACCATGGACCATTCTCTTTGAGAACCATATTTTTTTCATGACTTTGAACAGTGGAAATTTTAGACCATTGGCACTTTAGACCATTCTCCTTAAGAACCTCATTTTTTGTATCACCCTAGACCATATTCTTTTAGACCATATTGATTCTAGACCATTCTCTTTGAGAATAAAATTCTTTTCATATAATAACTTGTTGTAATGTAGACAGTTTTATCCCTTGACCAATTATGATCTTGATTATGATTCATACGAATTATGGACACATTTAATGCCAGTTATATAAAGTAGTTAAGCCTGAATAGTATTTTGCAACTTCTTCTATAGACACATGAACACATATACCATAATATATGGTTTTTTCCTACTACATGATTATTTAGATTTTATCTCATGCTACATATTATTCTACTTTTTGCTATTATTTGGTAGATATTATTGCCCTGGTAAGATTACTTCACTCTCATTTATTTGTGAGCATGGGCCATTATAGATGGCTTAGATATTATTTAAACTCTAACCTGGGGACATGCATATCCTTAGATAGGTAGTTTTATAGACTATTCTTATGGGAACCATATTTCTTTATACATAGTTTATTTCTGTTTCTTATTTTGAGAACTCAAAAACATTAGAAAATGAACAACAAAAGAATAAAAACATTGTCTTTCACTTTTATTTATTTTGCTCATCCCATACTCTTTCCATTTTAAAAGTAATCATCTCACATGATTTTCATTTTATAAGTAATCATCCCACATGCTTTCCATTTTACAAGACCACTCTCATTTATCCCACTAGGTTGATATTTTGACAAGGCCATTCTCTTCTTCCTATTTCATCTATTACATTAATCATGTTTTTTGGTCATTACCTTTTCTTCTATATCACTTCTTGGGATAAATACATTTGGTCTAAAGTTCATGTTGGAATGTGCATCCATGAAACTATGTAGACAACATCCACTTGTCTTGTACATCTAGAGTCATCTCGGCCACCCTCTTCCTTTTCTTCTCTTCCCCCTTTTCTTCTATGTTATTTCCCTATTACTTGGGGGCAACTTTGTGTCCTTATTCTTGTTACGTTATTATGGAAAGTAACATCTATACTACATGTACATGAATAATTTTTTTTAAACCACACTAATGTTATTTTTGTTTTTGTGTGTTTATTTGATCTTTATTGGTGTTTTGTTTGATTTCTTGTTTCTTATTTTATTTTATTTTCTTCTTATTTTTATTGGTCTTTTGTGTTCCTATTTAGTCTTGTTATTTTTGTTTTGTTTTCCAAGTGAATCTTGATGGTCCATATGGATCTTGATTAATTAAATCTTGATCTCATTTTATTAATTTGTTCTTGCTTTATTTTTATACATTCTTGTTCCTACTGAAGTCCTAATTCCTCATATCTTGATCTTATGTTGGGTTACATTTATGTATTATTTTTTTTGTCTTTATTTTTTGTTTAAAATTAAATAGTTGTTACTTTGGTCTTAGTTATTTTTACCATTATACTTAGTTATAACTATTCACATTTGAACCAACTCAGTGCACTTGAAATGTAATGTCATTATAGGTTACTCATAATTATGATGCATAATTTATCTTACTATAGCATGCACTTTGTGCTTTGGTTCAAAGTCTTAGTGTGAATGCAACTTTGATGAGAAACTCTCAAGATCACCAAGGAAGCCATGTTTAATAGGTTTTACACCCAACTTTATGCAAGACGTGCATCTCTTTGTATGCATTATGAGTCTAATCGAATAGTTGTCAATTTCTTCTATTTTCTCCACTCATTCAATTTTCTCCTACTTATGGGTGAACTACATTGGCTTGAGGTCCATCTAGACTACCGCTTAGATACATGATGTATCTTAGGTCATCTTGACCACCTTTATTCCTCTTTTCATCTCTTTCATCACTTTGTGCATCCTTGTATGTCTAGTTTTTTGTGACTTTTGTAGCCATTACACCATCACATATGTGTTTGTGCCCACTCATATTTAATCTATGCATTAGGTTATATCCTTGAGTTATTTCTTGATAATTTTCCCATGTCGGGGCACATAAGTTAAATTAGTTTACAAATGTAAATCAACCCTATTAGGGTAGGCCATTCTTTAACAATGATCAAAATCTACCCTACTGGGGAAAAATTGCTTATCATGATCAATTTGATCTAATGGAGCACATTATTATTTATTCTATCTTTGGAGACACAATTATCTTTTTCTTCTAATTCTAAGATTTGTGTACTTTTGTCCTCATTCTATCAATATTTTAGTGTGAAATGTGTCTCAAATTGATCAATTTTAAAGTGCATAACTTGTACCCTAGCTTTGGGTGTGTTCAAAGTGTGTCGCTTCTATTTTTGTATTATATCCTTCCCATTCCATCCATCCTTGGGGCCATTTTTCTCCAATTATATTTAAATAATTGATGGAATCAATGTGTGAAAGCATTATCTCATTGATATTTAATCTATACCATGGGTTAATCTCATTTTATATCTCTTTTTGAGAGTCCATTCTTCTCTTTCATCCTAGTATGTCCTCCTGAGGGGGCATCAGGGGTCATTTCTAATTTTTCCTTGACAACTCTTTTCTTTCAAAATATGTTTCTTCACCTAAATGTCTAGACACACCTTCTCAAATAGGGGTAAAATGTAGACATCTAATTCTTAATACCATATATGTTGAAATTGTCAATCTTACTCTATTGCACTCAAATGCACAATTTAGGCTAATCACTTAAATGTGATAAATGGTTTGAGCTTGTTGTATATAAATTTTGATTTAGGCTAATTTATCCCTAAATGGGGCAATGAATTTTATGTGATTATTAATTTTGATCAAATCATTTCAAGTCAAAATGACAAAAACATATTTTGGTGCTCTGGATCACTTTTTTCTTCTAATTCAGAAGCACATGACATGTACATGTGTTATTTTATATTCACAATATCCTAAATGGGATATTGGTCTATATGTAAATAACATTGCCTTCTGATTCCTCTCTAGTCAAATTACAACCCATTAATATGACATTCTGACTAGTTTGATTAATTGTGCACCAATTTCTAAAAAAATGTACTAAACTTGATTAATCTTACTTAGGTAAATTAAACCAAATTATGAGCTTAATTAATAATTCCATAGAAATTATTAAGTATTTATTTATTGGAAATTAATTCCTATTATCTACATCATCAAATGACATGATCAATGCGATGGCATCCATAAGCCATAAATGCAATAAATATCATATCCATGGGTTCCCATGCCTCTTTAATGCCTCTTCCTCTTGAATATTTATGAGGATATTTATGGATATTATTTACATAATTGGATTAATTTATGGACACACATCTTCATCTTGAGATAGATGGTCATGGTTGATCTTGATCAAATCCAAAATCCTATAAATAAGAGGGCCAATACTACTTTTATTAAGCTTAAATTGTGTAAAATGTAATGCAATATTCTCTCCACAACTCATTTGTGTAGTTTGATAATGCTTTATTTGCAATAGGATAGCTTCATTTGATAGGAATATCATTGATATTCATATCATGAGCCCTGATTATTTGGTGATATTGATATGGTGGAGGAGCAAATAATTCACCATTGATGAAGATAATAACTCCAAATCAAGGGGAAACACATGTTTTGAGTTGATAGTGGATGATGGGAAGCTCTTGGGAAGGTAACTTGTGTTTGATTTATTTCATTTGTTTTTAATTTTCATTTACACACTACATTGAATAGGTTGGCCTATATTGTTAGTTATTTATGTATTCTTTGTATTTTTCATGAATAATTATTTATATAACCATCTTTTTAATCCATCTCTATAATTATCTTGGTCATACTGATAATTTGATCCCTTAGAGTTTCATAAGTGCAAACCCTAGCTATTTTTGATTGAACATGTAGGCACACACTAGTTAGAAGTACAATGACTGAGAGGGGGGGATGAATCAGTATTCAATTTTTTTTACAACTTTACGTTATCATTCATGAACTATCAAAGTAATATAGTGAACTAGAAACACATCAAGAACCATTTATACGATCATGAGACATGAGTATAACACATGGAACACTTATTTCAGCTGGAAACCCTTAAAGGGAATAAAAAAATTAATATATAAAAATGGAATGTAGTCTTACCATACAAACACAAAATTTAGTGAAGTACCAAATCCACATGGAACACCAACCCCAACTAGCTAAGCACCAACTTAGCTAGGCTTTAACAAGAACCAACTATAAGGGAGAAACCAACCTCATAGATGACTCAACACCAACTAAGACACCTGATTGAATTTATCACCTTCAAGACACATTGTTTCTCAACCAATTTATGATGACCAACTCTTCATATCTTCACACTCTTCTACCCTCTCAAATTGCCTTCCAGGCTCCTTCGCTCAACTAGGTCTCTTCAAGAAAGATTAGGTCATTTGACCTTGATATTCATATATAGTACCATTTTTAGATATTAATGATATTTTATATTAAACATTATTATGGTATAAAATACCTCATTTATATTTTAAAAGTTATATATCTTCTGCTTCAACTCACTCATTTTCTAACTACTCAATTAGGCATATTAGGCCTTCTTCTTATACTAGGCTCTTGCACATACACCTATTAGTTATATATAAACACTTGGACACTTATATTTTTCAAAAAATAGGTCTTTATACGTGAAATAAACATGAATAAAAAATTTCATTAGGTCATCCATAGCTCAAATGGACCAAATCTTTCTTTAGGCCTTAAGGAGACCTAATTCAATTAGGCCTTCAATAGTACACATTAGCCTTTGATCTTATTGGAATGGTTTAGAACATGAAAAAAAGAAATAAAATTTCATATTAAAATAAAATATACCCATAATAATATTTTATTATTTCCATGACACATTTTATCTCCAACCACCACTTGAAGCATGCCATTAACACTATACACAATTAGGCTTGTGAACCTATAGAAAGTCTATCTTGAACTACTAAAGATTAAGCATAAATTAGATGATAAATCATGGAAAAAATGCATATAAAGAATATATATGACATAAATAACATCAAAATATTATTTATACTTCAAAACTAAGGGAAAAATAACTCAAACCCTTCTCTGTAAATAGCCCACTTAGAACTACAAAAATACCTTCAAGCACAATCATGGTGATAATGACCTTCAACACCTATGTATATATATTAAATTAATTATGATTCATTTATATTATCCTATTATATAACTAAAAATTAAAAAATAAAAATATAATATGGTTAAATCACAATATTGCACTTGCAGATGAATCTCATAACCTCACTATACACAGACCTCATTGAGCTAGACAAGTCAACTCGTGAGCAACTTTTTCACTATAAAAACTAACCTTAAAAACTTATAAAAAATTATCATTTATTAAAATCCATAAAAAACACATCCAATCATTTTTATTCATCCCTATTCCATGATAACACATTCCTAATCCTCTTCTCACTGTTTCTTGGGTTTTTCACTATTTCCACCATTAGGCCTGTTAGCGACTAGCCAACTTGGATGATTAGTTTAGTACACCTGAGGGATATAATTTTTATAGAAACATTTATGGACACAAAATAAATTATCAAAATCTATCTTTCATCTATTTATACCATTTGACTTGGTCAACTCTACCTACTACAATAAATATCTAAGAAATGAGGCCTTTCCTATAGGGTCCACTCACTCACCTAAAGACTCAATCACACATGGAGATGCCTGGGAGAGTTGAATACAAAATAAAATCACTAAAATATCCATAAAAATCCATTTTTATCACTTTATAACAACTTATTTCATATCGGGTCCTTATTAGGGTTTTAAGAGGGTTTAAACACACTTCCACTATTAGTGATTGTTCATAAAGCATAGCCCATCAATCTAAAACTAATGCCTATAAATTTGATCTAGGACCCTTACCAATATACCATGAATATATTATTTCCCCATGAATTATTTTTATGATCTAAAAAACACAATAAAATCCTTCTTAGGTTAAGAAACTTTCATTCTGTGCACTTAAAAGACCTCAAAACCACTTTTCACGCCTTTTCTTGAAAACCATGACCTAAAAATTTATGAAAATGATTTAAAAAATATACCATACATATGAAAAAACTCACCTATCCATAATTTCCTTAGAAATATCACCTCATACCCCATTAGGCCATACTCTCTCTCTTTGTTTGTTTAGACCTTGACCTGCAAACCACATTAGGCCTTAAAACTAACCTTCATGCCACTTTCCATGTGATCTCCACCTCAATAACATACTAAATATACCTATCTAATTATTATACATAGCCACACATGCTTAAAATTCCTTGAAAACATACCATTATACCTCATTAGGCTAGGTAGGGTCTAAAAGTGGTCAAGGTGCAGACTAGCTCTGTAGGTCCTACCCCTGTAGGCTTACCCTGAGACTCACATGAGTGATAAAATGAATAATATTCATTATAAATAAACCCAATACAAAATTTAATTCCTATTTTCATTCATTTCACTAAGAGATCATGACCCTTTATGTACAAAACTAGGCATCCTATGCACATACCTTCTCAAGTCACTTACTAGGTTCAAGCACTTGAGAACTTTGACAATAAGGACCTTACATGATGACCTTCACATCACTCATGTAATAATAATAACATATAAAAAACATTTATTACACTTTCAAAATCACTTCAACAATGATCAATATCCTCTCTCATAGCTACATTCTTCAATGACCTCATAAAGACCTTTCTCAAGAACCCTTTACATCAATGAAACCGTCAATGCCAAACCTCAACCACAGGAAAATTGATGAATAATATTCCCCTTTTTCATTTATGAAATAATACACTATAAACCTATCATTATTATCTTCCTATCTTGGTATTTCTCCCCATTTTACATAAATGACAAAGTGATGTCTGTAACTCCTTGGATCAGACTCCTTACAACCAAAATACTCAACACACATAACTCTAAGTTTATGAAACATAACACAAACATGATCCCCATATATTCATGCTTAACTTATTGGAATAAATAACCTATTATTTTAGATAATTATCATGATTATATCCCCCTAAGTACTTGTCTTCTTCAATGATTGCTAAGGGCAGGATTTATACCTAATTCATATCTTAGGTGTTCAAATGTTACCTTTGGAAGTGGTTTGGTTAGAATTTATGAAATATAATCCTATGTAGAAACATATTCATGTCTAAAACTTTATTCACTTACCTTGTCTCTTAGAAAATAATACCTAATAGGAATGTTGTATGTCCTTTAGTGCATGATAGGGTTCTTTGAGATGCTTATAACACTTGTATTATTATAATCGATAGGGCTAGGACCATCATACTCCACCTTGTATTATTTTTAATTCTATCTCATCCAGAGGACCTAAGTGCAACATGAAGCTACTAAAATTTACTTAGACTCACAAGTGGATAATGTTACTAATGGTTGCTTCCTGCTTATCCATGAAACTAGGCACCCACCTAATAAGAAATATCCTCCACTAGTACTCTTCTTATCATCTAGACTTCATACCAAGTCTACATATGTATAGGCTATAAAATTAAAATCCTTTCTTTTTTGGATACCACAACCCATACTCCATAGTACCCTTGAGTTACCTGTGTATTCTTTTAACTGCTTGCAAATGATTCTCCTTTAGATCTACTTGAAACCTTCCCATAGGGCTTACTACTTGCATCATGTTAATTCTAGAGGTAGTGGTGTATAAAAAAATTCCAATCATTGCACTATATGACATTTGATTGAATTTTAAATACTCATCTTCCTTGCTTAATTTACACCCTGTGATCATGGGTATACTAACTAACTTGAAATGTTCCATCTCAAACTTCTTCAACATCTCTCTTATGTAATTGGCTTGTGAGATGAATATACCTTTTTTATATTTAGTTATTTATAACCCAAGAAAAAATGATATTTATCCTAGCATCTACATCTAAAAATCTTTCTTCATTACCTTTGTAAAGGCCTTAGTCATGTTTTCATTATCTCCACCAAATATGATGTTATCCACATAGAAAAATACTATCAACTGATGGTCATATTTTGTCTTTATGTATAGATTATTATTTACAACTCCTATTTTGAATCCTTGATCCATTAGATACATGTTCAAACTATCATACCAAGCTCTAGGAGTTTGATTTAGACCATTAGGTGCCTTTTCAAATCTACAAACATAATCTTTATCATTTGATAGTGATAATCCCTCAGGTTTCTCAATTTATACTTCCTCTTCAAAATTACCATTCAAAAAGGTAGATCTGACATCCATCTGATATAACTTAAACCCTTTGAATCCTACATATGCTATAAATAATCTAATGCATCCAATCTTGCTATTGGTGCAAATATCTCCTCAAATTCTACCCCTTAAAATTGTGCATATACCTTGCATACCAATCTATCCTTGTTCCTAGTGACTTATCCATCTTAATTTAATTTGTTTCTAAACACTTGTTGGAGTTCTAGGTTGTACCCTAACTGAGGAGAGAAGTGTTCAAGTCATATCTCAAAGCTATTCCAACATGGGAGTGACCTTAGACTATGGGATATCTATTTTTTAGGTCACACCTCTAGTTTTAATGGGGATATCTCCCCTAATATGGAAATTAAATTCTTTCTAACACCTAAATCTTTCACAAGGAAAAGGGAGAAAGATGCAAAAATTAAAATGAGAATCTAACCTATGTGGTGATGCACTAATTGATCAATGATCCACTATTAGCTATTAATTTTATGACTAATAATGAATATAATATAGACAAAGGTTGATAAAAACCTTACAAAATGTTTAAAACATTAATGTTTTGCATGAAGGTTGATAAGAGACTCATAACTTGAAGGATAGAAAGTGATAGGTCTGAGCAAGAAACTAAAACCTATGACACTTCAAGAGAGACCTCACTAAATAACACTTCACACAACTTACAAGAAACAAGAAATATTGAATAAAGGTAGAAAAATGACATACATATGATTAATATATAACATACATTCTATAGCTCAAACTTCAACAAAGTATATTTAGCTTTTAACAAAATCTAAAATAATCTTGTATTTCTTCAAAAAAGTTTACAAAATGATTTTGGTAGAGCTTTGTGTAAGGAATCAAGAACATAAATGCTCTGATACCACTTGTAAGGAATCTAGAACATAAATGCTCTGATACCACTTGTTAGGATCCAACTCCTCAATAAGAGTACATATGATTACCTTGTATAAGCAACTAAACACGGAATTATACCAGAATTAACAAGTAACTAGAATTCACAAATGACACAGAATATGAGAGACAATACACAATCTTGTATTAATACTCATGCCAGAAGGAAATACAATGAAGATGCCACAATCTTCTACACCTCTCAGATGTATAGATCTCTTTCCCCGAAGAGTTCACTCTCCTACCAAAAATGGTCACAACAAACAACTCAAACACAGAGTTGTTGTTCACCTCCTACCAGTAAGTAACAATACTGCCAGTACCAAGCACTCAAAAGTACTTCAAGTAGATCTCCCATGAACTTGCAACAACCTACAACTCAAATGATCTTACTTAAGATGTAGAACTTATTCCTGATGTTGCACAACCTGTAGATCAACATGTTCTTACAATTGGAAGGATCTACCTTGCCTTCCTCTATTGCTCTTAAATTACAATACATGCCTATGAGTCTATAAATAGATCCCATACTAAACAATAACTTAGACTTCTAATTTACAATAATTAGACATGCAGCTCAAGACTCAAAATAGTCTTTACATGCAAACAATCAGTTCAACAAACTAACTGTTCATGCAATGAACAGTTCTAGAATCGCACAGGCGACTGACATCGGTCCCTATCTGACTGGAGGTGACCGATGTCAGCTGACTCCTGCTAATGTTAGTAGCTTCTTATTCATCACTAACTGACGTCAGTTGGCCTGACCAGTGACTGTGACACTCAATAACCTCCTCCATGTTTGCATACAGTGAAGCTTTTCACTCCACAACCTAACAATCTCCCACTTGGAGATAAACAATTGTAGCTATAGCTATACCTATACATCATCTAGTTTGTTTCTTGGCTTTGTATCCCTCTTCAAGATCACTCTTGAAGACCAACCACCACAAATCCTATGGTGCACCTCCTGTCATCCAAATCACCTTGCCACATCTGATTCTACAAATCCATGTAGAGAAGTGCTTGACCCTACATAGCATGTATACCTACTATTGGTCCCTCTCAGATATCTAAGAATCCACTGAACTACCCTCTAGTGCTTCTTTCCCAGATTGAATCCAAACTTGTTGACAACTCCCACTACTTGGGAAATCTCAGGTCTAGTACACATGTACTTAACCTCATCATGTGAATCAAGACACTATTCATAAAACTATCCAACCATTAGCATGCTAACCAGTTTCACACAATCATTTGGAGACAAAATCAACCTGTAACCTTCCATGTATCTAGAACACACTCATGCCAAAGAATCTTGCTGCTCTCAGATTCCTCATGACACATCTCTAAACTAAATTTACCTTTAGTTCAACAACTCCCTGCATATGTGACCCTGCAACAATCACAACATACAGTAACAAGATAATGTAGCTAATATTATCCAACTTAGTAAAGAAAACACAATGGTTAAACCTCCATTGTCCTCCAGCTTACTCAAGACCATATACCCTGGCCTTCCATCTCACGTGTCCATTCTTGCTCTTCTTTATCCTAAAAATCCATTCATCTCTCAGTGCTTTCTTCTAGTTGGTAACTCTACCAAAAAACTCTCATTTGGTTCTTCTCCAAGGAATCACATTCCTCATCCATGCCAAGCTCCCACTATTTCCTAGATTCTACCAGCTCTGCTTCTTTAATAACTTCCTGGTTCTTGACCATCAGTGAGCAACAAGTAGTGTAAAGAAGGGAAAAGATGAATTTGAGGCTTACTTACCCTTTCAGTCCTCCATATGGGTGTTTGAGACTCCTTGACAGCTTGTTGTCTGCCCAAAATCTATCTCAGTGACCGATGTCGGTCACATCTCAGTCTACACCAAATCGACGTCGGTTCCATGTGACTGCCTCATCACCAATGTCGATTACCCTTGACTGACGTTGGTGTTTATTTTTTTGGAGTCACCGATGTCGGGCTGCACATAGCCGATGTCAGTCCCTGTTTGGATGCCGATGTCAATTTTCTAACCGTCGTCGGTCTCTGTGTTTTACTTGTGAGTGATGACTTCTACCCACGAGCTCCTTTTGGATCAAACCATTGTCCATATCAACCTTGATCTACTCAAAATTCTTTATCCCCTTGCACTGATCTCTATCTGTCATCTTCTCCTTGAAAACCAAGGCTTTCTTGTTCTTGTCATGAACATCAGATTTTTAAAGAAACGTCACTTTCTTCTTTTGTTTACAGAAATCTCGATCCATGCTTTTCAAATCTAAAAGCATACCCTTTAACTCAAGAACATTCATCCCTTTCTTATTCATGTGACCAAGCCTATTAAGCCACATCTTTTAATCTACCATTGAAGTAGATAAACTAGAAGGAGAATCAATAATACAAGTAGATAGATAAAGCATACCTACTCTCTTACCTCTTGCTACAAGTGCACCCTCGAAAACTTTCCAAGAGTCCACTGTGAGAGTTACTGTGCAACCCTCATCACCCAACTTTCCAATAGAAAGCAAATTCCACTTCAAGACTGGGACATGCATGACCTCCTTCAACACCCATGTGTTGCCCGTCTGTAATTTCAGCTTCACTTTCCCTTTGCCAACCATTTGACAAGGCTTACCATCCCCTAAATAAATTTCTCCAAAGTCTCCCTGGACATATTCATGAAAAAATTCCCTATTTAAGGATGCATGGAAAGAGGCACCAGAATCTAAAACCCAAGATTCTACTTTATCTAAGGAACATACCAGAGCATCTTGTGCAACAAAATGTGGAACATCTGCTTCTTCATGTCCATGATAATCTTCTTTCACCCAACAATCTCTCTTTACATGCCCTTGCTTTCCACATTGCAATTATGTTATTCTGCCATACCTGGATTTGGATCTCCTACCTATCTTTGACCTTGATCTCCCATGCTCGATCTTCTCTCTTTGCCTTCCCCTGCTTTCAACACTATTATCAATGATCCACTATTAGCTATTAATTTTGTGACTGATAATGAATATAATATAGACAAAGGTTGATAAAAACCTTACAAAATGTTTAAAACATTAATGTTTTGCATGAAGGTTGATAAGAGACTCATAACTTGAAGGATAGAAAGTGATAGGTCTGAGCAAGAAACTAAAACCTATGACACTTCAAGAGAGACCTCACTAAATAACACTTCACACAACTTACAAGAAACAAAAAATATTGAATAAAGGTAGAAAAATGACATACATATGATTAATATATAACATACATTCTATAGCTCAAACTTCAACAAAGTATATTTAGCTTTTAACAAAATCTAAAATAATCTTGTATTTCTTCAAAAAAGTTTACAAAATGATTTTGGTAGAGCTTTGTGTAAGGAATCAAGAACATAAATGCTCTGGTACCACTTGTAAGGAATCTAGAACATAAATGCTCTGATACCACTTGTTAGGATCCAACTCCTCAATAAGAGTACATATGATTACCTTGTATAAGCAACTAAACACGGAATTATACCAGAATTAACAAGTAACTAGAATTCACAAATGACACAGAATATGAGAGACAATACACAATCTTGTATTAATACTCATGCCAAAAGGAAATACAATGAAGATGCCACAATCTTCCACACCTCTCAGATGTACATATCTCTTTCCCCTAAGAGTTCACTCTCCTACCAAAAATGGTCACAACAAACAACTCAAACACAAAGTTGTTGTTCACCTCCAACCAGTCAGTAACAATACTGCCAGTACCAAGCACTCAAAATTACTTCAAGTAGATCTCCCATGAAATTGAAACAACCTACAACTCAAATGATCTTACTTAACATGTAAAACTTCTTCCTAATCTTACACAACCTTCAGATCAACCTATTCTTACAATTGGAAGGATCTACCTTGCCTTCCTCTATTGCTCTTAAATTACAATACATGCCAATGAGTCTATAAATAGATCCCATACTAAACAATAACTTAGACTTCTAATTTACAATAATTAGACATGCAGTTTAAGACTCAAAATAGTCTTTACATGCAAACAATTGGTTTAACAAACTAACTATTCGTGCAACGAATAGTTTTAAAATCATACAGGTGATCGACATCGGTCCCTGTCTGACTGGAGGTGACCGACATCGGCCAAATCCTACCGATGTCGACAACTTCTTGTTCACCACTAACTGACATCGGTTGGCTTGACCGATGCCGGTGAATGTGACACTTAGCAACCTCCTCCATGTTTGCATATAGTGAAGGTTTTACCTCCACAACCTAATAATCTCCCACTTGGAGATAAATAGCTGTAGCTATAGCTATATCTGTACATCATCTAGTTTATTTCTTGGCTTTGTATCCCTCTTCAATATCACTCTTGAAGACCAACCACCACAAATCTTGTGGTGCACCTCCTATCATCCAAACCACCTTGCCACATCTAATTCTACAAACCCATGTAGAGAAGTGCTTGAGCCTGCATAGCATGTATACCTGCTACTGGTCCCTCTTAGATATCTGAGAATCCACTGAATTGCCCTCCAGTGCTTCTTTCCCAGCTTGACTCCAAACTTGCTAACAACTCCCACTGCTTGTGAAATCTCAGGTCTAGTACACATGTACTTAACCTCATCATGTGAATCAGGACACTTTTCATAGAACTGTTCAACCATCGGCATGCTAACCGGTTTCACACAATCATCTGGAGATAAAATCAACCTATGACCTTCCATGTATCTAGAACACACTCATGCCAAAGAATCTTGCTGCTCCTAGATTCCTCATGACACACCTCTAAACTAACTTTACCTTTAGTTTAACAACTCCCTGCATATGTGACCCTACAATAATCACAACATATAGTAACAGGATAATGTAGCTAATATTATCCAACTTGGTAAAGAAAACACAATGGTTAAACCTCCATTATCCTGCAACTTACTCAAGGCCATATACCCTGGCCTTCTGTCTCACATGTCCATTCCCGCTCTTCTTTATCTTGAAAATCCATTTGTCTCTTAGTGCTTTCTTCTAGCCAGCAACTCTACCAAAAAACTCTCATTTGGTTTTTCTCCAAGGAATCACATTCCTCATCCATGCCAAGCTCCCACTATTTCCTAGATTCTACATGCTCTGCTTCTTTAATAACTTCCTGGTTTTTGACCATCAGTGAGCAATAAGTAGTTTAAAGAAGGGAAATGATGAATTTGAGGCTTACTTACCCTTTCAGTCCTCCATATGGGTGTTTGAGACTCCTTGATAGCTTGCTGTCTGCCCAAAATCCATCTCAGTGACCGATGTCAGTAACATCTCAGTCTACACATGACCGACATTGGTTCCATGGGACTACCTCATCGCTGACATCAGTTACCCTTGATCGATGCCGATGTTTATTTGTCCAGTGTCGCCGATGTCAGGCTGCACACAGTCGATGTCGGTCCCTGTCTGGATGCCGATGTCAATTTTCTAACCATCATCAGTCTCTGTGTTTTACTTGTGAGCAATGACTTCTACCCATGAGCTCCTTTTGGATCAAACCTTTGTCCATATCAACCTTGCTTTGATCAGAATTCTTTAGCCCCTTGCACTGATCTCTATCCGTCATCTTCTCCTTGAAAACCAAGGCTTTCCTGTTCTTGTCACGAACATCAGATTTCTCAAGAAACATCACTTTCTTCTTTTGTTTACAGAAATCTTGATCCATGCTTTTCAAATACAAAAGCATACCCTTTGACTCAAGAACATGCATCCCCTTCTTATTCATGTGACCAAGCCTATTAAGCCACATCTTTGAATCTACAGCTAAAGTAGATAAACAAGAAGGAGAATCAGTAATACAAGTAGATAGATAAAGTGTACCTACTTTCTTACCTCTTGCTACAACAAGTGCACCCTTGGAAACTTTCCAAGAGTCCGCTGTGAGAGTTACTATGTAACCCTCATCACCCAAATTTCCAATAGAAAGCAAATTTCACTTCAGGACTGGGACATGCATGACCTCCTTCAACACCCATGTGTTGCCCGTCTGCAATTTCAGCTTTACTTTCCCTTTGCCAATCATTTGACAAGGCTTACCATCCCCTAAATAAATTTCTCCAAAGTCTCCCTGGACATATTCATGAAAAAATTCCCTATTTAGGGATGCATGGAAAGAGGCACGAGAATCTAAAACCCAAGATTCTACTTTATCTAAGGAACATACCAGAGCATCTTGTGCAACAAAATGTAGAATATCTACTTCTTCATGTCCATGCTAATCTTCTTTCACCCAACAATCTCTCTTTACATGCCCTTGCTTTCCACATTTCCATTATGTTATTCTGCCATACCTGGATTTGGATCTCCTGCCTATCTTTGACCTTGATCTCCCATGCTCAATCTTCTCTCTTTGCCTTCCCCTGCTTTCAACACTCAAAGCATTTCCTAATGATTCACCTGTGCTTTTCTTGCAAATTTCTTCATTCAAGATTACACTCACAACATCATCCACTTTTAAGATTTTTAAAGTAGATGCAGTATTACTAACTACAATTACCAAACTCTCCCAACTTTCAGGTAATGAGCATAAGATTAAGAGAGCCTTAATTTGATCATCAAAAACAATATTGACTGAATTTAACCGGTTTACCAAACCATGGAAATCACTAAGATGACTATGTACAGATCCACCTTCCAACATTTGCAAATTAAATAATTGCTTCATAAGAAATACCTTATTCAAAGCTGAGGGTTTTTCATATAAATTTGCCAAAGATTCCATCAACTCTACCATTGTCTTAGCCTGAGATAAGTTGGAAATCACAGATGATGCAAGGCTCAACCTTATAAATCCCAGAGCCTTCCGATCAAGAAGCTTCCATTCTTCATCCTTCATATCCGTGGGCTTGCATGCAACCCCACCCAACGGTAAGTAAAAATCTTTCTGATATAGATAATCTTCTATCTACATCCTTCATAATTGATAGTTCTTGCCATTAAATTTCTCCATTTGTAGCTTACTTTCTTCTACCATTGCTATATTCCCACTCAAACAGAAACCCCTATGAGTGACCTATAATCAAAAAACACTAACCAAATCTGATACAACCTGTTAGTAATCCAACCAAAAGCTCTGATACCACTTGTAAGGTATCTATAACATAAATGCTCTGATACCACTTGTAAGGAATCTAGAACATAAATGCTCTGATATGACTTGTCAGGATCTAACTCCTCAATAAGAGTACATATGATTACCTTGTATAAGCAACTAAACACAGAATTATACTAGAATTAACAAGTAACTAGAATTCACAAATGACATAGAATATGAGAGAGAATACACAATCTTGTATTAATACTCATGCTAGAAGGAAATATAATGAAGATGCCACAATCTTCCACACCTCTCAGATGTACAGATCTCTTTCCCCCAAGAGTTCACGCTCTTACCAAAAATGGTCACAACAAATAACTCAAACACAGAGTTGTTATTCACCTCCAACCAGTCAGTAACAATACTGCCAGTACCAAGCACTCAAAATTACTTCAAGTAGATCTCCCATGAACTTGCAATAACCTAAAACTCAAATGCTCTTACTTAAGATGTAGAACTTTTTCCTGATCTTGCACAACCTATAGATCAACCTATTCTTACAATTGGAAGGATCTACCTTGCCTTCCTTTATTGCTCTTAAATTACAATACATGCCAATGAGTCTATAAATAGATCCCATACTAAACAATAACTTAGACTTCTAATTTACAATAATTAGACACGCAACTCAAGACTCAAAATAGTCTTTACATGCAAACAATCAGTTCAACAAACTAACTATTCGTGCAACAAACAGTTCTAGAACTGCACAGGTGACTGACATCGGTCCCTCTCTGACTGGAGGTGATCAACATTGGCTAACTCCTGCTGATGTCAATAGCTTCTTGTTCACCACTGACTGACATTGGTTTGCCTGACTGGTGACTATGACACTCAGCAACCTCCTCCATGTTTGCATACAATGAAGCTTTTAGCTCCACAACCTAACACTTTGCTACACCCAACCAAGAGATGGAAAAAAAAGAGACAAATGCCTAAATTTATAAATAAAAATGAATACAAGATAGATAAAATTAGGTGTAAGAGGGGTCATCAACAAGCCCAGAGTGGTATATGGTAGTTACACAAATGTTGTCTCCCTCCTTGAGCATTGACATTCATTGATGCGTCAAAATTTGGCATTGTGGAATATATCACTCCTTCAATTATATTCAATACTAATTTAAATATTATTAAAATATATCCAAATTCCATCCTTTATTATTTATTTAATGCATATGGGGTGCTAATAGGTCTATTTGAGGTGTTGAGTAGCCTATCCATCAATATGCATGCCAAATTATTCATAAAAATGCCTCTAACCTTTAATAATGACTCCCATTCTAGTGTAGGATCACTTTTATGTCTATTAAAATAAATGGAAGTGGTCAATAAATGGCCTAATGCCATCCTTTTCTCCATAGATCCTTCCACTTACTTGATAAGTTGGCCTGTGTAGTTTGTTTTCTATTTTTTTTCCTATATTCACTATGCTAGTGATTCAGTAGTTAAAATTAAGCACAAAAATTCATATGGTAAGACTTATAAAATATTTGGATATCCTTTATTAAATTTACCTTATGTTTATTGAAGAGTCTCTTACCTACAACACACATTAAGTTTACCTTAATATAGGCCAAATAGCCTACCTTACAAATTGACAATTTTGGAGAAGATGGTGAGAATCTTTCTAGTGAGTTCCATGGGTTGAAAGTATGTTGGATAGGTGGAAAATGTCCTAAACCTACTCCTTCCATGGTTTATAAATCTCTCTTACACTCTACAACATAAAATTTTACTAAAACCCTATAATTTTGTCCTCTTAGGAGGTATCTACACACCTTTTTTACCATCCAAGACCATGAGCTAAAGCTTCTCTAAGTTACCTATAGGGTCCAAGTGACAAACTAAGAAATTCAAAGAAAAATAGTGGATTTACAATCAAACCTCTATATACTTGTTGCTATTAGGATTTAAGGGAGGTTTTAGGGGGTTTTGGAGTTTTAGGTTCAAGTCTTGAAGATATGAGCATGTGTTTATGAACATCCTGCACCAATCCCAAGCTAACCAACCCATTCACTTATTATGAAAATTTAAATTTCACAAGTATAACCCTCTTAGCCTTGGTGAGCACTTGAAGGTTCTTATCTTATGATAACTTAATCTTTGAGTAGCCTCTATAGGTCTGCAAGTGGGAATTTGCACTATGGTGGTTTCTTTAAGAATAATGCAAAAATGCACCTGAAAGAGGATTCACAACCTCTCAACTATTCAAGCTATGATTTTCTCCACTCCTTTGATGGAAAAATCATGGTGGATCCCTAGTATTATTCTAACTATATACTTCAACTATAAACTTTATCTTGCACATTGGTCCATGAACCATGTCTGCTTCATATATGACAGGGAAAAAATCTTAGATGAGAAATTAGATTTGTTGCCTTCCTGAAAATTACATTCCTTGTAGTACACATAGATAAATATATTGAGACCTAAAACTTTATGCCTTCAGATTAGTCATGGAGGTCAACATGGAAACCTCTAGAAAACTTAGTCAGGTGCCTTGAGAGTCCTCCCTTTTCTAACTCATTTTACACATAAATTCCCTTTGTACTTTGATCTTTGAGATTAAACTAGATTTTAGAGGCCTCTTTCATACAATATTGAACCTATACATGGAAACCAAGGATCCATGGTGGTGCTCAGGGGACCTTAGAGGACCTTAAAGGTGGATTCATGGTTGAAAACCTACATTTGAATGGGTCTTGAGGTGATTTTTCACCATCAGGGCATTTTTGTGCTTTGTATAGGGTTGGAGGTATCCACCATCTTAATGATGGTTCATAGAGTATGGATGTCTAACCATAAAAATAATTCCATGGATGTTCAGGGTATTAACCCCCCTCCTACCATGAATAGGCTATATTCCCATGCAAAGGCTCCATGAAGATATGAGTGTCAAAAGGTGGTGTTAAGGTTAGTTGTAAGTAGATTTGAGTCCCTAATTTATAAAAATCATTAATAAAGTCTAGCCCCACATTTCCAATAAAATTTACATGAATGTTTAGTGAACAGGGAGACTTAAATTACCTTAGGATATTTGTATTAGAAGATGATTGTGGTGGAGTGGGTGAGCATGTGAACATGCTCCTTAAAATGTTTGCACACATGTGTACTGGATTGAGTTAGTTTTTAGGGAATTTAAACCATTTTTTACACCTAAATATTGAAACCCATTTGTTGGGTATGAATAATTCTCCCACTCTACACCTTGGCCATTGGATTGGTCTTCATATCTTGTAGATATCTTAAGTTATCACTGAGGTTTGAGTACAAGACCACTTGGTTGCTTGTATCAACACATGTCCAAGGGTTTTGAAATAAAACCTAAATTTTATACATTAAGAGGGGTTATAGGGGACCTTAAACATAATTATATCTTATAAAAAGATCTTTCATGAACTCCAAGTTGACTGCAAACATCATATGACATGGATGTGTCTCTAACCTTACTATTTGCCTAGACAGACAAGCCTTGGTCTGATACAAAATAGTTAGTATGTCCACTACTTTTATTAGCCAAGTGATCATATGGTCCTCTTACTTAGGTCATATCCACCATCTACATTAAATTAGGAGACCTTATTGTTCTTACAAGGGGTCTATATCACCATTTTGGCTCAAAGTAACTTCAAATTGTATATTTGAATATAACCTTTAACCTAGTTTCTACAAGTGCTTATGACCTTGGGAAGTGTTTATCATAGACTTAGAATGACTAATATGCCTTAGTGGTAGCTTTCCAACACTACATCTCCTCAAAACCCTTATTTTCATTTAACCTTAGTATCATACTTGTACCTACCTATGTAGCTTCATGGCTATGATGACATCACCATGCCCCCACAAGGGTAGTGGCCATCATGTCTACATACTTAATAGTGTGAGCCTTATCTCCTCTTTTTATGAATTATACTTCCCTAGGTTCATATGAGGTGGAAACCCCAATATAGATTAATAGTGTTAACTATTACCTGCTTTACCTCTAACTATCTGAAGTGTTGGTTATTAGGATCATGTTAGGAAGGTGATAGCCTATAGGGTGTTTGGAAACTATAACATGATTGTTACATTCACATTCAATCCCATTTTAAAATTCTCATTTCATGATTTTCATGTCAACCCTTGCATCTTGGACAATTTAGATAGCTCTTCTTGAGGCCTTGTTAAATTAGCTTTTATGACTGACTATAGGTGCTCTCTTTTGCACTCCCAAGTTGTCATATGACCATATGGGTCTATTTTTTGATGAAATTAGTGGTATGAATGGTTATAGTGAAGTATGGGGATCAAATTTGGATTCTCAATGCTTGGGGAAGGTTAGGTTAATGAAGAATGTGACAGTGGAGACACATTAGAAGGGGATGAGTATGACAACATAGTGGTAACACAACACAATGATTATGAAACTATAGTGAGACTATATGAATGTGGAATGGGCATGAAATGGGCACAATACCTCTCATAATACCAACCCAAGTATATATTGTAGACACCATAATGCATATACAAGCATACATAAAGGTTTTGAGGTAAAATCAAGGTGTTTATGGTCCCAAAATGAAACATGGGATTCTTAGAATTACCTTAATATCTATGAATAAAACTTAAAATTTACAAAATGTGATTGAGTGGTTTGAAGGCATAAAAAGAGGTATAGAAGGAATTTGAAGCCATTATGAAGGTTTGGGAAAGATATTCTAAAGGCATGAAGACAACCCACCACCATTCTACCATCTCTTTTATATCCCTTGAGGCACATTGGAGCCCTATAGGTGTTTTTAGACCATACAATCAGTCCACTATGCAGTGTTCTTCAACCATACATAGATTGATCTATTTAAAGTGTTTTGAGGCAAGACCATTAAACTTTTAATCCAAGTAATAAGTCATTTGTAACCATGATACATTACTCTAATATTTAAATCTTGCTTTTAACCCTGATGGAGGCACTTGGACCTTGTCTTTTACACAAATTGGTCTATAGACCATGCATATAAACTAGCCAATGGGATTAACATGATATCCAATCTCACATGTGTGGATTCAATTTTAAAATCACCATGGGAGGACCTTTCATGACTTGATAAAACAACACACATGATTAGTTTTAGTAAATGAATCAAATTCGCCTAAAAATTGGTGACCCCAAAAGTGCCTATGCAGACAAAGAGGGTGAAAAAGTTACCAAAATTATTAATGAATTCTCATATAGGAAAATTAATTAACTTCTAGATAAATTACATGGGTGATTAGCCCCCTGAGTCTCCCTTACATGGGAAAAAACTTAGACCCCCACTCTCCTTCTATTGTATAAAATAACCATGAATCTGACAGGTTCTTTGAGCATAAATATGAGCTCAAAGTAAATGAGTAATAGTTTTGGGCCCTTAAGTCACTAAAACATTCTTCTCCTTCCACCATTTGATCTCTCTAAATTTCTCCTACAAGGATATGTCCTTGATTGAGCTGGTCTATATAATATAGGTCTGTACTATTGAGAAAATAGTTGAAAAGTGTTATTTTTCCTAAAAATATTCTTAATTTATCCCTAAATGTATCCCACTACTATTTTTGAGGGAAAATAGGGGGAAGGGAAACATTTTGACTTAGTGGTATGACCTGAGGGAGACGAAAGGTCATAAATTAGCATGTGTGGGCCCATATTGAAGGAAATAAGCATTAAAAAAGGCAATAATGGATATAATTGAGGTTGAAACCATCCTATGATGGTTTATATGGGATCATAAGGTCATTTTGGAGGTGTATGGGGTGATCTAGTGGTCAATTAAGGCCAAAATAACATCTTATTATGGTTAAAACTATTGACTAGGTTTAGGTATATGGCTTTAAAAGAGACTCAAAAATTAGATCACTAGGTTAATGCATAAAGAACACATAAATGGTCAATAAAACCCTAATTATACCTCACTCTTCTCTATAATTTTTCTTGAAAGCTCAAAAATAGGCATATCTCTGATGATTATGCATGACCAATGTGCTTTTAGACCTTTACCAAGCTATCTTCCCAATTTATCTTCATCACTATATTTTCATCATGTTGATAACATTTCAAGATGGATAAGGCTAAACTAGAAAATTTAGACATCATGAAACTACATTATTCAGGCTTAAAAGGATTTTTAAATACCTACAAAGACTTCTAAGGCTAATTTGAAACATGACTGAATAGTGAATTGACTAGACATCTCTTCCTAACTCATGACATGACTAACATCTAAGTATCAAAGGTGGATCATGAACCCAGCGTATAATAAGGATAAATTTATATGTTTAGGACTAGAAATTGACCAAATTTTTTGGTGATTCATCTATTTTGACCAACCTATTTATCATGGAATCCAAAAATTTGATCAAACCTACTCATGATGACTAGACAGATGAAGCATGATTGTGACATAGGTTATGATTTCATCTTTTACACTCTTGAAGAAATGAGATACAAAAAAAAAAGGAAATAAATAAGAACACAACACATAACTACCTAAATAGTAGAACCAAATAACAAACAAGACATTTATGAAAGGGCACTTGGAGGTAAAAAGACAAACCTACCTACCATGTAAAAAATAACATGAAATAAAACTATTTGTAGAACTTGAGATACATCCCATTAGTAGGGATGGGAAGGATATCTCCATTTAACATATCAAGATAAAATTCATTGATATCTTTACAATATGTGATGATCTATGGTCCATTCTAAATACTGTCAAGCTTGGACTGCTTTCCTAGTTTTGCATGGTCCTCATCCCATATAAGGACTATATCACCTTATTGAAATATTATAGAGGAGGCTCTCTTGTGAAATTAATTATTCACTTAGTTTTTATTATACCACATTATGTGCATGGCACTATCCCTTGTCTCCTCCAAATATCTTGATTCATTCATCCTCACTTTCATAACATCATCCTCTAGGAGCTCAAGTTGGTGGGAAAGCTTTAGTATAGGCAATACAAGAGAGATAAGAAGTCTTAATTCTCTCCCATATAAAATGATATATGGGGAGTGTCCATTAGTCTTATTATGTGTCACTCTATGTACCCATAGGGTATTTCTCAATCTAGTATGCTGTTCCCTCTAACTATCTTCCATAATCCTTTTGATGATCCTCAATAAGTTCTTGTTGTGGACTCTGATAATCCATTATCCTATGGGTAATATTTAGAGGATGATTTGAGATAAATTACATGTGAATGAGCCCACTTACACACCTTGATATTTCTGAATGCCAATGAATTATTAGAAATGATTATGGAAGGCACACCAAATCTGGTCACAAGGCTTTCATAAAAGTCTAAGATAAAATTCTCATTGGCTTCTTTGGGTAGCTACTTCAACCCAACTAGTGAAGAAGTCTATGGCTATGATGTTCCAATTATGTTCAAAACTTGAAGGGGGGGGGTATGATCATCCCTATGAAATCTAAGCCCCACTACATGAAGGGCTGCTCTAATTATATTGGTTGCAAGGGAAGCACAACTAACTTTTGCTTGCTAATGAACATAACACACGTTGAATATTTCCTTACCAAAGAGTGTGCATATCTAAACAATGTGGGATAAAATTACCCATATCCACTGACCTTGAAGGCTATGGTCTTGGTAAAAAAATTCTCACCAATTGGACCATCATAGAACTATTTAAGTAAGTTGTCTACTTGGCATGATTCCACACACCTGAAAAGCATGCTTCCTATTTCCTTTTTAAAAAGTAATCCATCTATTAGGACATATGGTATAGTTTTCAACTTGAAGTGCCTCATATTGGATCTATCCAACCCCATAGGGCATTGGTATGATTAAATAAACTTGATCACATTATCTATCCAACTAAAAGGTGTGTTGCTTATAGCTACTTATTGGATATCATAGACTGCCAACACTTGATCTTTACCTTCCTTTACCTCTTATGAAAGATGCTCACATAACCCTCTACCCCTGATAATATTTATAAATATAACCTCAAGGTCATACTCCATGCATTTTGTTACCTACCTATCTCTCTTATCATTGAGGTCTCTATTGAGTATGAATTCCTTAATGCTTAGGTGCACTACCATGAGTATGATCTTGATATTAAAGACCATGTTCCTAAATTTATTCAAACCTATCACCATAACAAGTGCATGTTTATCTATAAAACTATACCTCTCTTTATATCCTTCTAAGGCCTAACTAAATAAGGAAATAGGCTATTCTAGGCCTTCACCATTCTACTACATTAACATGGCAGAGATTGCATCTAATGTAGAGAAGGCATACAAGTATAATTGTTTTATAAAATTAGGGTTAAGAAGTATAGGGCCATAATATATGACCTTCTTAATGGCCTCAAATCTCCTCTTACCCTCTTTGTTCCATATAAACTCCTTTTGTTTCCTTAACATGTGAGTAAGAGGCTTGACCAACTCTGCAAAGCCTAGGATAAACCTTCTTATAAAATTAATCTTCCCAAAGAAACTCTAAAAACCTATCTTGTCATTGGGAAGGGGTACAAAAAGAATGGATTCAACTCTTTCAGAGTCTATGGCAAGACCATATTTAGACACTACATGGCCCAACTACTTGCATCTTTCAATGACTAGTTTCAAGTGAGCTATGTGGTCTGCTAGGTCATTTGGGAAAATAATGATGTCATCAACATAGATGGGCATGATTTCATTGATCAACCACTCAAATTCAACATCCATTTCCCTTTGGAAAGTTTCCCCTATATTAGATAGTCCAAAGGGCATCTTTATGTGTGCATAAGTGCCCCACTTTATGGTGAAGGCAGTCTTATGCCTATCCTCCTCTTTAACCAATATTTGGTTATATATGGAGTAGCCATAAAATAATGATAACCTTTTAGAGCTTAAAACCCTTTGAATAATTTGGTCTATTGAGGGTAATGGGTAGTGATCTCTTAGACATACCTTGTTGAGGTCTCTAAAGTCAACACACAAGTGCATTTCCACGTTCTAATTCCTTACTAGAACAATTTTTACCACCCATGAGGAATTTTTGATGGGGAATATTATTATTTACTAAATTATCTTGAACAAATCCCTTTTCATTAGCTCCTCCATCCTGGGATTGATAAGACTTCATTTTTGTTTCACTAGTTTTTAATTGCTTTCCTATTCTATGGTATGTTGTGCAAGTTTTGGGTCAAATTTTTTTAAGTCATGGTACTACCATGCAAAGACATATAAATAATCTTGACGTAAGGTAATAAATGAATCTCTATAATTTTTTGTATTAACCTTTCCCAATTTCAACAACTTGTCTGTGAAGATCTCTACTCTCTCATAGTGCTCTTCCTTAGTTGAGATACATGATTTATCCTTTCTCATCTTGTCATCTTCATTGAATATGATTTACAAAGTCACAAGTCTATTATGTATATTTTTATACCTTATATACACTATCAAATCATCATATTGGTGTTGGAACTTGCTTTGATTCTTGTGGCAAAATTCTACCTCTTGAATGAGAAAACATACAATTTGCTCATCATTATCAAAAACTTGCCAAATCACCTCATTTTAAGGTAAAAATAGACTACATATAACCTTGATCTTGGATTGAATACCTTTAACTCACTCTAAAATCTCATACTGGGTTCTAATGGCTGCAAGCCTATCTGCATGGTGGTTTGCCTCTCTTAGTATGGACTATATGTTGAATACTAAAGAATCTTCTATGAGGTTCCATACTCAGTGATTATATGAATTCAATTGATGATTATTTAATACACTAATTACCCTTAATTATTACACAACAAACACAATATCACCTTTAATTTAAGGAGTTTGACTCCTCTCCTTCTTGCTTCTTGTAATCCATGTAGAAGAGCCTCATACTTAACTATGTTTGAGGTGTAGCTAAATTGGATCCTTGTAGCTGAGTAGTATTTTTGATTTTAAGGTTAAATAAAAATCACTATATACCCACTACTATTATTTAACCTTGAGCCATCAAATAATAGGGTCCATAAACCATCATCTTCTTGAATTATGCTTGTTAGACTAGGCATAATAACACTTTCCTCATGCATTTAATACACTCCTAAATCTGCCTCTTCAATGGTGTTATAAAGATAAAATACATGGTTATTATCTTCTAATTCATCCAAGTAGATGTTTGATATGTCCTCAAGGTGATCATTAGACTCTTGTTCACTAACATTCTCATCTTTATCAAGTATGGTGCAATTGACATTTGAAGGATTGGGCATATAGGGCTCTAAATGAAAAATTGAGAGAGAGACTCAGACCTAATAGTGACCCTAGTGCCATATATGGTCTTAAATAACATGTATGACCAATCATAGGACAAGTAATCCCCAATATTTTTAGGAAAGTCCATAGATAGGCATATGACAAAGTATGGTGGCAAACCAATAACCATAATATCTTGAGTAATGATAATTTGGGTAGGCTACTAGTGTAATATTTAGGTCCTTCAAGACACCTACTATTTTTTTGGGAGAACCATACAAATATAGAAAACCATTTTCATGAGGCACATACTTAAGTTCAAGTTTGTTTTCTATGGATTTGGGCATTGTTGAAGTTGAGACACCAAAATCTATCCTACAATTGTCGATAATAAAGTCCCCTATGATGGCTGATAAGTAAAATAGAGGGGGCTTAACAAAATTATAGAGTTGGATAACATTATGAAATTGAACTTTACTAGGAGCTTGAACTTGACTAAGTTGACTATTATTGACATAAACAATACTTACCTTGTTATCTACTTTATTCACATGAAAGAGATTTTATTGAAGGATGTCTTTTTACTATGGAATGGACATAACATTCCAAATATAAATGCTAATGTTGGACCTCTTCATGTGGTCCATAATGTTTAATGGAGAACTAGTACCTTTAAACTATATCTTGGATGAAGAAGTGTCACTTGACACTTGAGTGATTTGAGGAACAAAATGAACCTTTCACTATTGCCCATGTGGTTGAGATACTTGTTGAGTTGGAGGGTCCTTAGTGGATGCATTTTGAGTGACAGGATATTGGGTGACTTGTGAAGTTATAGGAGATACCTTAGGTTTCCCCAAACTATCATCCATCATCCTTATATTAGCCTTTGTATGGGCTACAACTGATTCATTTGCTTTTTGTGAAGTCTACCCTATATTTGTTACTAAATGTGTAAATGTATGCTCCCCCTCTTAAAAATTTAGACAAGTGGTATCAACTAGTGCCTTGCCCATACTTACTATTGATTTGAAACATATAATGGTGTTAATGTAAGCAGATCACCTTGATTCATTGGAGGGCCTTGTGGTGGAGGAGGGATTGTGTCATGTCCTTAAAATAGAGGAGCTTGTTACCAACTAGGATTCTAATATGCCTCTTTATTTGTAGATATTACCATATCATTAGACCACCCCCATGATTGCTACCATTGGCCTTCTTGTGCAAGGTTATTTTATGTGTATACCAAGGCTCTTAAGGTACTTGTAGCTATGGGATTGTAGCTATTATAAGGTCTAGCTTGAGTGATTTATCCTTGGCCTTGTTAGTTTGGTGGGTAAGGAGGCCTATTATAAGAATGAGATTGGTATGGAGCATGATAGGTGTTTTGATAAAGTCTATATGAAGTCTTTTACTTCATTTCTAAAGCCACTAGCTTGTTGGTTTGTGCTTTCAACAAGCCTTCAATTTTACCAATCCTATCTACTTGGCTACCATCTGATTATCCCTGATTTTTTGGAGTAGGTAAAGGGGTAATGGTAAGTGGATTAGGATGGATCTAATGATAGAGGGGAATTAGGGGTATTAGCATTAGTTTCCCTATTTATATCAAATAATTTTCTACCCTTATAAATATCTCATAGGCTTCAGGTAGAGTTGTTCCACCCATGGATTGAATCATGACTACAACATCTGAGTTCAAGGCTCTTAGGTAGTAAATAAAATCATAATTAGGTTTAGGATTTATGATGACAAGGTTTCTATCCCAAGTTTTTTAGAATCTATAGTTGAAATCTACCATAGATTCTTGGGATGCCCTCTTGATTGAGGTGAGCTATTCAACCAGTGACACATGGTCACTCCCATCTTCAAAATTATTGAAAATACACTCACCAAACCCATAGAAAGTATTTATTGAGGTAGGATTTAGACCCCTATACCATTTTAGGGCTTTACCTTTAAATAATATGGCTAGTAGTCTCATGGCTACATTCTCCTGTATGATATTATGGATTAAGTAGAGGTTTATAATCTCTGTTATGTGCTCCAAAAGAGTGGTGGAGTTTTCTCCTATGAAACAAGAATTTTTTTTAATGAGGTAGATGGGATATCAATCATATTGTTGGATTTTAATATGACTACCACCATTGAAGGGTACAAAGGCTTGCAATCTAAAGCTTGACATTAGATTAGTGGACTCTTAGGGGATTGTGTATGGGAAAAATTTGAAAATTTTGGATATGTGGGAGAAGTGGGGGTCATAAGGTTTGGATTTGAAATAGGAAACCTCTTTCTCCTTGAAATATCTAATGGTAATTCAATGAACTAAACTTGCTTACCTTTTGAAACAGACCTAGTGGAGATTTGGTGCATGGACATACCTTTGAATATACTAATGACTATTACAAGAATTCTAAGTGTCCTTCCATGTTTAAAAAATATCCAAAACATATGTCCAAGTTCCTTGATTTCAATCCTATTGAGTGTGCTAGAACTGTTGGAGTTATAAGTTGCAATCTAGTTGAGGAGAGAAGTGTTCATGTCCTATCCTCAAATCTAGTCTAACATGGGAGTGACCTTAAACTATGGGATATATATTTTTTAGGTCATACCTCTAGTTTTCATGGGGTTATATCCCATAATATGGTAATGAAATGATTTATAACATCTAAATATTTTACAAGGAAAATGGAAAAGGATGTGAAAACTAAAATGAGAATCTAACCTATGTGGTGATGCATCAATTTATCAATGATCCACTCTCAACTATTTATTTGATGACTAATAATAAAAATAATGAAGACAAATGATGATCATAATCTTCCACAATGTTTCAAACATGAATTTTTTGCATGAATTTTGATAAGAGACCTACAACTTGAAGGATAGAAAGGGATAGGTCTGAGAAAGACACTAAAACCTATAACACTTCAAGAGAGACCTCACTAGATAACACTTCACACAACCTAAAAGAAACCAAAAAACATGAAGTAAGGTACATGAATTACATATAGATGATGAATAGACAACATACATTTTTTAGATCAAAATTCAATAAAGTACACTTAGAATTCAATAGGATCTAAAATTGTCTTGTATTGCTTCAAAAGAGATTACAAAATAATTTTGGTAGAGCTTTGCTACACCCAAATAAGGGATGGTAAAACAAGAGCTCAATGCCTATATATATATATATAAAATAATACAAGAGAGATAAACTTAGGCATAGGAGGTGTCATCAGTGATCCCAAAATGGCATATGGTAATTACACAAGCATTATTTCCCTCCTTGAGCATTGACATTCATTAATGAGTCTAAATTTGGCATTGTGGAGGATATAAATCCTTAAATTATATTCAGTAATGATTTTAATATTCCTAAAATAGCTCCACACTCCCTCTTTTGTTATTTATGCAATGCATATGGGGTGCAAATATGTCTATTTGAGGCATTGAGTAGCCTATCAATCAATATGGATGCCAAATTATCCATGAAACCACCTCTAACCTATAATAATGTCTCTAATTATAGTGTATGCTTGCTTTGATGGATATTAAAATGTATGCAAATGGTAAATAAATGTATTAACACCAAACTTTTCTCCCTAGATCCTTCTAATTGCTTGATAAGTAGGTTTGTGTAGTTTTCTTTCCAAATTTCTAACCATATTCACTATGCTAGTGATTCAAAAGTTGTACTTAGGCAAAAAAATCCATATGGTAAGACTTAGAAAATATTTAGATAGACTTCAGTACATTGACCTTATGGTTATTGAATATTATCTCACTTGCAACACACATTAGCTTTACCTTACTAGGCCAAATAACCTACCTCACAAATTGACAATTTTAGAGAAGATGGTAAGAACCTTTCTATTGAGTTCCATGGGTTAAATTGATGTTGGATAGGTATAAAAAATCCTACACCTATTATCTTCATGGTTTATAATCCTTTCCTAGGCTTTGTAACATAGAATTTAACTAAAACCTTACAATTTTGTCCTCTCAAGAGGTATCTGTACACCTTCCGTACCATCCAAGACCATGAACTGAAGTTTATCTAAGTTTCCTATAGGGTCTAAGTGATAAATTGGGAAATTTTGACCAAAATAGTGTATTTTAACTCAAACCTCTCTAGACTAGTTGTTATTATGGTTTAAGGGAGGTTTTAGGGTGTTTAGAAGTTTTAGGCTTAGGTATTGAAGAACTAAGCATGGGTTTGTGAACTACCTACACCAATCCCAAGATAACAAGTCCCATCACCTACCATGAACATTTATATTTCCCAAGTATAACCATCTTATCCTTGGTGAGCACTTGAATGTGCTTCTCTTATAGATAAATTTCTCTTTTAGTAGCCTCTATAGGTCTACAAGTGAGAAGTTGCACTGTGGTGGTTTCTCCAAGACCTGGGTTAGCCCAAAGAGATTTATAACAATGAAATAATTCCCCCAAAGATGATTCACAACCTCTCAACCCTTCAAACTATGCTCTACTCCACTCCTTTGATGGAATAATCATGGTAGAGCCTAGGTATTATTATGGCTGCATACTTCATCTATAAAATTTGTCCTTCACATTGGTCCATGAACTTTGTTTGCCTCATATATGACTGGGAAAAGATATTAAATTCCTAAAAAATTGTATTTTTTACATTCATCATGCCAATTACACTCCTTATAGTGCATATAGCTAAGTATATTAAGACTTACAACTTTTTGACTTCAGACCAATCATGGAGGTCAACATGGAAACCTCTAGAATACTTAGTTATGTGCCTGGAGAGTCCTTTTCCCTTTTCTAGCTCATTTTGCACATGAACATCCTCTACACCTTGATCTTTGATCCAAACTTGTTTTTTTAGGCATCTTCCATACAATCCTAACACTACATGTGATAAATAGGAAGCCATGGTGGTTCTCAAGGGACCTCAGAGGACTTTAAAGGTCTTTTCATGTCTTAAAACCTGCATTTTAATAGGTCTCGAGGTGATTTTTCACCATCAGGTCATTTTTATGCTTTGTGCAGGGTTGGAGGTGTCCTCCATATTAATGATGGTTCATAGATTATGGACATCTAACCCGAAAATAAAGGCCATGGGTATTTAGGGAATTGATCCCCCTCCTACCATAAATAGGCTAGATTCCCATGCAAAGGATCCATAGAGATATGAGCATCAGAAGGTGGTGTTAGGGTTAGTTATAGGTAGTTTTTAGTTCCTAATTTGTTAACAATAATTTACGAAGTCTAACCCAACATTTCCAATCAAATTTCCTTGAATGTTGAGTGCATAGGGAGACTTAAATTCTGTTAGGATCTTTGTATTAGAAGATGATTGTGGTGGAGTGGGTGAGCATGTGAACATGCCCCTCGAAATGCTTGCACACATGTGGATTGCTTGAGTTAGTTTTTATGGAATTTATATCCTTTTTTCCACCTTATAACTATTGAAACCCCATTTTTTGAGTATGAATCATGATCCCACTCTCTACCTTGGTCATTGGATTGGTCTCCATATCTTATAGAGGTCTTAAGTTATCACTGAGGTTTAAGTGCAAGACTACTTGCTTGCCTGTATCAACACATTTCCAAAGTTTTTGAATGAAAACATAAGTTATAGACCTTAATATGGGTTATAAGGGACCTTAAATATCATTACATCTTTTCATGGTCCCCAAGTTGATTGTAAACATCATATTACATGGATGTGTCTCTAACCTCACTGTTTGGCTGCATAGACAAGCCTTGGTCTAATACAAAATAGTGAGTATGTCCACTATTTGTCTCAAAAAAGTGAGAATATGGGCCTCTATCTTAGGTCATGTACACCATGTTAATTAAATTTGAAGACTTGGTTATGATTTAAAGGGGTCTATATCATCATTTTGGCTCAAAATAGCTTCAAACTGTCTGCCTAAAATGTACTCAAACTTGTATATTTGAATATAACATTCAACCAAGTTTTTAAAAGTGATTGTGACCTTGGGAAGTGTTTATAAAATAATTATAATGACTATTATTCCTCAGTTGTAGCTTTCTAACACTACCTCTCTTTAAAGCCCTTCTTTTCATTCAACCTTAGTATCATGCTTGCACCTTCCTATGTAGCCTCATGGATATGATGACAATACCATGCCCCCATAGGGGTAGTGGCCATCATGTATAAATACTAAATAGTTTGAGACTTATCTCCTCTTTTTATGTATTTTGATTCCCTAGGTTCATATGAATTGGAAACCCCAATCTAAACTAGTAGTGCTAACTATTACCTTTATTTGCCTCTGACTATCTGGAGTGTTGGTTATCAGGCCTATATTAGAGGGAGATATCTTGTAGCATGTTTGATAATTATATCATGGGTGTTACATATAACATCCCATCCCATTTTTTAATTCTCATTTCATGATGTTCATTTCAACTCTTGCATCTTGGACAATTCAAATAGTTCTTGTTGAGGCCTTGCTATAGTAGCTTTTATGGCTGACTATAGGTGCTCTCCTTTGCACTCCCAAGTTATCATATGACCATATAGGTCAAGTGTATAATGACCTCAATGGTTGGATGGTTCTATTGTATTTTTGGGACTAACTTGGGATGCTCAATCCTTAGGTAAGGTTAGGTGAATGGAGAAGGTGACAGTGGAGACACATTAGAATCAGATGATCATGACAACATAGTGGTAACACAACACAATGGCAGTGAAAATATAGTGAGAATATATGAATGTGTAATGGTCATTAAATGGGCACAAGACCTCTCCTAAGACCAACCCAAGTAGATGCTATAGGCACCATAATGCATATACAAGAAGACATAAAGGTTTTGAGGTAAAAGCAAAGTGTTTATGGTCCTAAAATGAAACATAAGATTATTAGAATTACCTTAATATCTATGAATAAACCTTAAACTTTAAAAAATATAACTAATTGGTTTGAAGTCATAGAAATAGGTTTGCAAGGACTATGAAGCCATTATGGAGGACAAATAGTTAACTTCCATACAAATTCCATGGGTGATTAGCTCCCTGAGTCTACCTTCCATGGGCAAAATCTTAGATCCCCAATCCCATTCTACTATATGGAATAACCCTAAACATAAGGGTCCTCTGAGTATGCTGATTAGCTCAAATTAGAGGAGAAATGATTTTGGACCCTTAAGTCACTGAAACATTTTGCTCCTTCTACCATTTGATCTCTCTGAACTTCTCTTACAAGGATATGTCCCTGATTGAGATGGTCCATATAGTATAGGTCTATATTATTGAGAAAAAAATTAGAAAGTGTCATGTTTCCTAAAAATATTCTTAATTTATCCCTAAATATAACTCACTAGTGTTGTAGATGGAAAATAGTGGGGAAGGGCAGCAATTTGACTTAGTGGTATGACCCAAGGGATATGAAAGGTCATATATTGGCACATGTGGGCCCATATTAAAAGAAATAAATATTTACCAGGAAAATAATGGATGCAATTTAGGTATTAAATCATCCTATGATGGTGTAGTGGGGCTTATGAGGTCATTTTGGAGGAATATGGGGTGATTTTGTGGTCAATTAAGGCTAAAATAACATCTTATTATGGTCAAAACTGTTGACTAGGTTCAAGTATATGGATTTAAAAGAGACTCGACAATTAGATCACTAGGTTAATGAAAAAGGAACACATAAACATTAAATAAAACCTTAATTATACCTCATTATTATCTATAATTTTTCTTTAAATATAAAAAAGGCATATCTTTGATGATTATGCAGGACCAATGTGCTTTTAGACCTTTACCAAGCTGTCCTCCCAATTTGTCTTCTTCACTATATTTTCATCATGTTGATGACCCTTCAAGATGGATAAGGGTAAAATATACACTTTTGACATCATTAAACTACATTAATCTATATTTAAAGGAGATACAAAGACCTACAAGGACTACTAAGTTTAGTTTGAAACATGACTGGATAGTGAACTGAATAGACATACCTTCCTAACTCATGACATGACTAATAACTAAGTATCAAAGGTGGATCATGACCCCAAGTTATAAGGTAGATAAATTCATAGGTCTAGGACTAGAAATTGACCAACATTTTTGGTGACTTAGCTAGCTTGACCAGCCTGATGGTTATGGAACACATAAATTTGATCAAACCTACTCATGATGACTAAATAGATGAAGCATGACTATGAGATAGGTTATGCATTCATATTGTACACTCTTGAATCAATGAAACACAAATAAAAAATAGGAAATAACCAAGAACAAAACACATAACTACCTAAATCATAAAACCAAACAACAAAGAAGACATTTGTGCAAGGGCACTTAGAGGTAAAAGATAACTACCTACCTATGTACAAAAGAACATGAAAGAAAAATAGTATAAAAAATTGATATACCTCTCATTGAAAAGGATAGGAATTATATCTAAATTTTAATTATTAATCTCAAAGGCATTTATCTCTTTGTAACATGTGATGATATAAGTCCCACTCCAGAGACTGTCAAATTTGGAGTGCTTTCCTAGTTTTACATAGTCCTCATCCCATTTGACGACTATATCACCTTGTTTAAATATTATAGAGGAGGATATATTATCAAATGAATTATTCACATGGTATTTATTAGACCACATGATCTACATGTAACTTCTCCTTGTCTCCTCTAGTTATCTTAGTTTATTCATCCTCGCTTGCATAACATCATCCTCTAAGAGCTCAAGTTGGTTGACAAGCTCTAGTGCATGAAATTCAAGAGAGATAAGAAGTATTTATTATATCAAATAGACAAGGAGGTATGGGGAGTTTCCATTATCCTTCTTAGGTGTCATTACATCTACCCATAATTTATTTATCAATCTAGTATGCCATTCCCTCTGACTATCCTCCATAGTCCTTTTGATGATCCTCAATAAATTCTTTTTGTGGAATTTACTAGTCCATTGACCTATGGATAATAGTTAGAGGATTCTTTGAGATAAATTACATGTGAAATATTCTACTCACACACCTTGCTACTACTAAAGGACAATGCATTGTCAGAAATGATTATGGAAGGCACACTAAATCTAGTCACAAGGTTGTCATAAAAGTCTAATACAAAATTCTCATTGGCTTCTTTGAGGGTAGATACTTCAACCCATATTATAACAGCTATAGGCTGAGCTCATTTATGATTATCCTAAGAATATGCATTATTTAGATCTAGAATCAAACTTTCCCAAGTTTTCATCATCTCTTTTGATGAAACATTTTCTCCCAACACACTCTAAAGTGTTCCACATTACTAGGTCTAACCTTCCATAGTTCATAAAGAGTCTTGTTTCCATCAGTCCTTATCTATCCTCTATTCAAAATGTAGACTATAATTATTACTACCTCTCTCCAATATTCATTAGATAGTATAGACTCATTTAGCATAGTTCTAGCCATCTCTTGAACTTTTGTATTCTTCCTTTACACTACCCCATTCTACTGAGGTGTCTTAGCTATTGAGAATTGTCTCTTTATTCCATGAATCTCATAGGATACATCAAAATAATTGGACCAAAACTATCCTCCTCTATAATATATTAGGAACTTGATCTTTCCATTCTTCTCATTCTCAATAAGATCCTTGAATGCCTTGAAATTGTCAAAAGCTTTTGAATTTTATTTCAAGAATGCAACACAAGTCATTTTTGTGTAATCATCTATGAGTAACATGAAGTATTTATCTCCTTAAATGCTTTGAATTATTATAGGTCCATAGAGATAAGTGTGTATTAACTCCAAGGGTATTATAGTAGAGTACTCCTTGGACTTGAACCTTCTTCTAGTTTGCTTGCCATGTTGACAAGCCTTGTAAAGTATGTTTATAGGTTTGGTGATCTTAGGCATGTTCTTCACAAACTTTCTAGTGCTAATCTTGACCAGATTTTCAAAGTTTAGGTTACCTAACCTCCTATGCCATAGAAAAATTTCATTTATCTTACTCATGAATCATCTCTCCTTGTTGATCTCATTCAAGACATATAGATTGTTCTCAATCCTCTTAGCATTGACCATTAGCCTTCCTGATTTAGATCTCCTTATCTCACACCCTATATCTGAAAGGTTAGTGAGCATCCTTGATTGCACATTTAATTACACTAAGTAGGTTATGTTTCAAACCTTCCACATACAACACATTTGGTGTCTTGGTCTTGCCATTATCCAAACTCAAGACACTTTTGCCAACTTTATTGGCAATTGTGTGTCTCCAAACCTCACTATTCCTATAACATTCTTCTTCAATGAGATGAACTTATTTTTATCTCTTGTCATGTGGATTGAGAAACCACTATGTATATACCTTTCTACAACTTCATCTTGAATGTGAAAGGCAATCTGAGTTAGAATGTAATCCTCTATAATCTTCTATTCCTCCTTAGCAAATAGTTCATCTTGATTATTTGGATCAATATGATTAGTCATAACTTGATTTGGATTACATGCCAATGTTTGATCCTGATCATTCATTCTATGAGATTCATGTCTTGTTAAATCTTGAAGGCCATCTGACTTTACTAGAGCCTAATCTTGCAATGTGTCCTATATTGTGATAGATGTAGAAAACAACATTTTTTTACTTACCTATTAACCGATTACTCCTTTTATGATGGTCCCATGATGGCTTATCCTTTATTTCATTAGGATACCTGATTTATCTTTTCATGTTGGTACTCTTGAATTGTTCTAACTTCTCACACACTCAAAATTATTCATCTTTTTAATGAGTTTCTCATGCTCAACCTTCAAGAAATATATCTCTATCTTCAATTTGTCATACTCAACCTCCTTTGATCTAAAATTTACATTGACACTCTGTAACTGATTCATGAGTTCCTTGATAGTCTTATTTTGATGTTTAAAATCATCAAGGGAACTTATGAGCTCAGATTTAAGATCTACGTCAACTTATCCTTCTTCACTATTATAGTAGACTTCTTCATCATACATGTTATCTTCTTCCTTGTGATCACTAGACATCTTTGTGCTTCTTAGAATCACCTTCAAGCTATTAGACTTCATTCAAAGGACCAAGATCTGATACTAGTTGTTAGCATCATAATGATTGAGAGGGGTGGGGGTGAATTTTTATTCAATTTTTTTTATAACATTACTTTATCATTCATGAATTATCAAAGCATTATAGTGATCTAGCAACACACCAAGAACTATTTATATGAGCATGAGACAAGATTATAACACATAAAAAACTTATTTGAGTGAGAAAACCTAAAGGGGAAGAAAAACCATTTATATTTACAAATGTAATACAATCCTATAAGACAAACACAAAATTTAGTGAAGCACTAACTCCACATGGAGCACCAACTCCAACTAGCTAAGCACTAACTCAGCCAGGCTTTAACAAGCACCAATTTATAAGAAGGCACCAACCCCCTAGATGACTCAAAACCAACTTACTAACTTGATTGATTTTATCAACTTTAGGATAAATTATTTCTCAATAAAATAATGATGACCACCTATTCATATCTTCACACTATTCTACCCTCTCAAACTGTCTTCTAGGCTCCTTCATTTAACTAGGTCTCTTCTATACAGATTAGGTCATTTGACCTTGGTATTCATATATATCACCCTTATTATATATTAAATATAGTTTACATTCACCCTTATTATTATCTAAAAAATATCATTTAGCTCTTAAAAGTGATATATCTTTCACTTCAACTCACTCATTTTCTAACTAGTCACTTAGGCCTATTAGGCCTTGTTCTTATACTAGGATTTTTCTCATACACCTATTGGTAAACCATACATACTTTCCCACTTATATTTTAAACATAACAGGTCTAAGGAAATTCAATAAAAATGAATCAAAAAGTACATTAGGTCATCCATATTTTAAATGGACCAAATCTTTGTTTAAGCCTCAAGGAGATATAATTCAATTAGGCCTTCATTAGTACACATTACCCTTTGATCTTCTTAGAAAAATTTAAAACACCAAAAAAAGAAGGAAAAATTCATATAAAATTAAAATATAACCCTAATTAATATCATCTTAGGTCCATGACACATTTTAGCTCCTACCACCACTTGAAGCATGCCATTAACACTATTCACAATTAGGTCTGTGAACCTATATAAAGTCTATCTTGAACTACTAAAGATTAATAATAAATTAGATAATAAATCATGTAAATAAAAAACATATAAAAAATATAAATTAAATTATAAACATCAAAAAATTATTTATACTTCATAACTTAGGGAAGAAGAACTCAAACCCTTCTCTGCATATAGCCCACTCAGAATTGCCAAAATACCTTCAAACATAGTCATGGTGATAATGACCTTCAACACATGTTTATATACCTTACATGAAATATAATGAATTTAATTGATACTATGATATCATTATACCATTATCAAATAGAAATATAATATGGTTAAATATAAATATTGGTCTTGTAAACCAATCTCATAACCTCACTGTACATAGAACCCACTAAGCCAGACAAGTCAACTTGCAAGCAACTTTTTCACTATAACCACTGACCTAAACCTCTTCTCACTGCTACCTGGGTTTTTAACTATTTCCACCGAAGCCCTGTTAGTGACTAGCTAACTTGGATGACCAATTTAGCACACCTAAGGGATATAAAATATTCATAAAAATTAATTGAAACAAACAAAAAGTCTCAAAATTTTTTCTCCATCCATTTAGAAACTTTGACTTGGTCAATTTTGATTGCTACAATAAATCTTTGAGAAATAAGGCCTTTAATGTAGGGTCCACTCACTCACCTGAAAACTCAATCACACCTAGAGAGTCATGGGAGAGTTTAATATAACCTAAGTCAATAAAATATCCATATTTATCCATTCTAATAACTTTATAACAAATTATTTCATATTGGGTCCTTATTAGGGTTCTAAGAGGGTTTAAACACACTTCCACTATTAATGATTGTTCATAAATCATAACCCCTCAATACAAAAAATAATGCCTATAAATTTTGGCTATGAAACTTACAAATATATAATGAATAGATTAATTTACCAAGGATATGTTTTATGAGCTAACAAACACAAGAAAATCCTTTTCGATTGAGAAACCTTCATTCTATGCACTCAAGAGACCTCAAAACCACTTTTCATACATTTTATTGCAAACCATGACCTAAAAATTTGTGAAAATGATTTAAAAAATATAAATTTACTATGAAAAACTCATATATCCATACTTTCATTGGAAATAAAACCTCATACCCCATTAGGCCATACTCTCTCTATTTGTTTGCTTAGACCTTGACTTATAAACCACATTAGGCCTTAAAACTAATATTCATGCCTATTTACGTGTGATATACACATCAATAACATATTTAAGTAACCTATCTAATTGTGATACTTATCCATAAATCCTTCACATTCTTTTACAAGAGATAATTATATTTCATTAGGCTAGGCAGGGTTTAGAAGTGGTCGAGGTGCAGACTAGGTCTATAGGTCCTACCCCTATAGGCTCACCTTGAGACTCACATAAGTTACGCAATTAATAATATACATGATAAATAAACATCATAAAACATTTCATTCTTATGTGCATTCATATCACCAATCCATCATGACCCTTCATGCATAAGACTAGGCATCTTATGTATATACCTTGTCAAGTCACTTACTAGGTTCAAGCACTTGACAACTTTGACAACAAGGAACTTCTATGATGACCTTCAGATTAGTCATGTAGATATAAGAACATATATCAAACATGTATTACACTCTTAGATTCATTGCAAAACTGATCAATATCCTCTCTGATAGCTACATTCTTTAATGACCTCAAGAATACCTTTCTCAAGAACCTTTGACATCAATGATAACATCAATGCCAAAACTCAACAACAAGAAAAATGATCAACCTATAGATATTTTAGATTGAACATGTAGGCACACACCTTATAGGGAATAAATTTTAATAGATGAGTAAGGGGATTAGTGATAGTGTTATAGGCTAATTCATCTCATGGAGGAATGATATCATGGACCTGGTTAGAGGGAAAATAGCTATCATGCTCATGGAGATGTAGAGGAGAATGATATTTTTTTGTGTGCATAATATATGACATTGAAACTTGGAACATAGTTAGTTTATGTTAAATCCTCTATTTGTGTATGGATTTTCTTGTTAATAGAATTCCACACAGGAGAAATATAACATGTTATGAGATATGACATATATTGTAATTGATATAAAACATCATCTATACATGTGATTACCTTTTTTGAGTTCATTCCAAATTAAAGGGAATAAGCACACAAATGAAAGTATGAAACTTTGTAAAAAAAATTAATTTATTTCTTCTATGATTATGATCATGATTAGAGAAGAAATGTGAATCTAAAATTTAAATTCTAGAAATGTATACCCTAGGGTTTTGTATTACTAGGATTAGGGTTTTTGGAATATAGGGTATCTTTGCACCAATTTATATTAGATGTAAAATAAATTGAAACCCTAATATGAAATTATTTTAATTAGCTAGGTTATCTAAAAAAATAGAAAATTAGAAGTATTGAACCCTACATTTATTGCATAAAATTTGGATGAATGAAAGCTAGGGTTTGAAGTGATATTCAAAGTAAGATGGGTTCACCAAATGATTTAACCTTTCAGGGGTTTTCACATGTAATTCCTTTGTTTGGTTAAAGGGATGAGATGTAAAATCAGTTAAATAAATATGAAATAATAAAGTACTAATTTGTTGTGATTTTGACCTTATTTGAATTTCTATAAATATAAATAAATAGATACTTATTTGAAAATTTTCTATAATGGATGATCTAGGTTCTGAAATTTGAGATTTATGTAGCAATTAATGTCATCAATAGGATTTTGATATTCATCTATTCAATGGATATTAATGGCTAGTTTGGCTAGTAGCTCCATTCAAGTGTAGTGTCCTTAATGTGGTGTTAATATCCCCTTTACTATATTGTTCCTATTTTTGGGAGAACCTATGCCTATGTATGTATGTTCTATTCCCCTATGACTAAAATCTATAGCTCTATGTTGTACCTAGAAAACTTGATTTGATGTACAAACCCTAATCTCCTTGAAAGTATGACATTAAAAATAATTTTGTGTGTTTTTTTAGGATGGATTGGACATCCTCAACACCCCACTACGTAGAGAGTTTCCTAAATATGAATACTCCGAGGAGGGATCAAGTCCAATGTAGTTCTATCACATAGTGCTTATTGTATGTGTAAATGAATGCTAAAATAAGAGTGGCCTTTGTTGCCTTGAATGTGCTTTAGCTTTGAAATGATTGAAAATTAGATTTGGGGATGCTATAGATAGTAGTGTGTATAAATTAGGGTATAATAGGGATCAAATACCTTGATTTTTCATAGCTTTGTCTTTGGTTTGAATAGATTTTTCATATATTTTCCATTTAGTCAATAGAGGTGGATTAGACTTATATTTATAGGGTTATGTTGCTTATGCAGATATGAAAATGATCTTAGGCCAACCTTTAGAGGGGAAAACATTTGAAAAAAAGTATTGTTTGGGAAGATTTGGGGCTAAATATAGTAGTGCCCAGTTTGGGATGCTAGCGCCATGTGGCTGCAGTGTCCCACATGTGGTGCTAATGTCTTTTTAACATACTACTGAGAAAGTTGGATTGGGATTTGGGATGATAATTTTGGGACTATGTCTTGACTGGCTATAGGTGTCTGTGGTCTTCTAAATGACTATAAATGTAAGTCTAATGCTAAAAGATAGGTCTATGGATAGGTTATCTCAAGTGACACTCTTAGCATCCAATTACCACTTTTATGTGATTACAAAAACATAACTCATTATGGATTATACATACATACATACATACATACATACATACATACATATATATATATATATATATATATATATATTTATATATATAACATTTTGACCATTAATCAAAATTTTATAGAATTTATACCTAACTGATCTATGCATTATTGGCTATGATTAAAACAAATTATTCTCATGAAGTTAATGTAAAAAAGTTGTGTTCATACACTTGTAGTTCCAATTTTACAACTGTCTTGACTTTTAAAATTATTTAAAAAAATTATTAAAAAAAAAAACTTAATCGATCTTCAACATTTAATCTATGCATATATGAAATTTCAAACATCAATTCATTTATTTACTAAAAAAAAGTGTGTCCGTACATATGCGGTCTCCTTATCTTTTCAAAAAAAAAGGGTGAAGCCATTATCATAAATTTATCTATTTCACACACTTTTATCATCTAGGTATTAAAATAAATTATATATTTAGAAATTAAATTCAAAATGACACAATTTATATTCTTACATCATTTTCAAATTATTTTTCCATGTGTCTCTAACAATCTCTCCAAGTTCAACTACTGTAATTTTTTTTCAAAAAGTATCACTTTATACCCCCTCTTTTTTCCCCCATTATCCTATATCTATCTTGCATAGATTTTTGAGTATAATTTTCAACTAAATTTGGTGTTTGATGACAAGTATAAATATCTTATGGTAGTTGAATTTCATCATCATGAATCTCCTCAAGTGGAGGCATGTAATGATTGTCATCCAAAAGAGTGTCTTCAAGTGGTGGCATTCCATCATCAATAAAATATTTTGGTGGTGACATGTAATTATGATTAATTCTTTGTTGTGAAATGCCATTATAAATGGGGATTTATGCATGTGAAATGATTCTAATATTATTCTTGAAAGTTAAAATCAAATTTTTTATAAATAAATAAAAATATTTTGTTAGTAAAAAATCCCTGTACTCTAAGTGCATGTCAGTTGTGTGGGCACTTTTATTGGATTTATAAAATAAGATAATATGATAATTGTCATGTCCTTTTACCATTATCACTAGATGCCATTTTATAGAGCAAAATGATTATGTGAGCAATGAAACTAGACAGTTAGATAACTCTGTGAGGGATATAGTTAAGTGATTGTGTGAGTGATGTAGCTAGAGGGTTGTGTTAGTGATGTATTTGGATAACCTGAGTGATGTAACTAGATAGCTATGTAAGCTATACAATTGGATGACTATGTGCACTGGGTGGTTTCATGTATTATATAGTTGTGTGAGTGATGTAGGTATATATCTATGTAAGTTATATAACTTGATGGCCATGTACATTAAATGATTATGTATGCGTGATACATTTGAAGAATGAGCATCTCTTACATATTTGTATGATAGATTCACGCATGAGAAGCTTAGTGATGATGAATAAAATCACACACATGATGGGCATAACATATTATCCCATTTCAAAGTGGGCCATGTAATTGGATGAAATAATGGTTAAAATTGTGGGAATCATCAAGGATTCGAGTCTCACTCTACACACATGTCTAAGCCTTTTCATTGCATAAGACACCACATTCATTGAATTACACCCTTACTTTGCTATATGCCTCTCCAAATATTTCATTACAAAAGTGGGTAGATATTTGTTCTCAAATTAGTCACACATGCTACTCAATACCATATATGGGACCAAGGTGACCATCAAGGCTGAGCCTATTTCAAATAATCACATAGAGCCATACAATCCTAGCCTAGTTGATACAAAATGTACCTTGTTTGACTAAGAGGAGAATTTAATTCTTCATGAGACTGCCATGCCTCTTGAGGAAATTTTAGATAACTTGATTGATGAATGAGCACATGAACACTATGATTTTGACCTATAACATAACTTGAAGGAAATAGGGCTAGGCACATATTGCCTTATCAATGAAGACACCTTGTTACCTAGCCTTGTAAAGGCATAAGAGGACCTCAAAGGAACATGAAAATCATAATTCATTAGCTCCCAAAGAAAAAATGGATTAGGGACTGGTGTTGTAATGGTCTCCCCTTAGAAGGATAAATATTTCCATGAATTCCTATTGTAGTTTGGCTACACAAATAATGTTAAAAAATATGAGGCACTGATTTAGGGTCTCCAATTGGCACATAATAAAGGAATTGAGGTGTTACAAGATTCCAAAGATTATGATCTAGTAAGATAATGAGTTGGTGGTAAACTAGGTCAGAGCACAAAACATGCCTAAAAACATTCTTCTAAGAGATTAAAAACATAGGGTGTGGGATATAATCAAGGAGTTTAATGCTTTCAATATCCATTCAATACTAAAGACACATAATGATGATGCTAACAGGCTCAAAACCATGGGTGTGCAGCGGTGTCACTCAAAATTTCACACATGGAATTTTGGGATACCCTTATTGAATTTTTGTCTTTTGTCTTTTGAAAGTCAGTTATTCTTGTTGAAACTAGTCCTATGAATAAGAATTAGTCTTTTATAGATTTTGTTTTGCTTGCTTTCTTTTTTAATTGCTTCAAACTAATCCAAAAGGTTGAAAAACCCATTTACTCATCTTTCCAAGAAGATAAAAATGCTAAGTGTTTGAGCTCACTTCTAGGCCAACTTAGGTTCTCTAGGTTACTTTACTTATCAAGTGGAAAGTAAGCAATCCTCGTAAACCTGAGTTGTACCATCTAGTTTAAACTAGAATTATCAAATAACTTAAATTCTCATTATAAACCAAGTAAAGTAAATCCATAAACCCATATAACACCAACTAAAGCAAACTGGGTTTTCAAAGTAACTTCACTGGCTCAAAACTACAAGTAAATACAATAAGGGTCTTCAAGTTTGAAGCAATCTCAAGCCAAGACCAAATCAGAGTTATGAGGTTACTTTACTTCAAAATCCAAAATAAGCAAAGTAGTCCATAAAGCTTGACTAAAAGCCAAGTGCTTGCATGGATGCCCTCACACATGTCTCTTACTTGTCATTAATGCATTGGCTAATATAAATATTGAGAAAATCTACCTCATTTCCTACTTGGAATTTAAGTTATATGACCTAGCTATCACCCCTATGAAACCTGAGCGACACTATTTGAGCTTCTAGAGTGATTTTGGACCAAATCCTTCTCAACCCATTTGCATTTAAGGTATGTAGATCATTTTCCTTTAGTTTTCATGTCTTTGTTTTGGATGTTTTCTTCTTTTTTTTCCTCTGATAAGATTCATATGTTGCCTTTAATATTTTATTTGATATTTCTCATTTTTACTTGCATTTAAATGTTATTTTTACATGCAAAGTGTTGTAAAAACCCTGTAAGAGTCCTCATAAACATTTAGAATGCAAAATCTGAAGAAAAGTCTCAAAGAATGGGAAAACCTAGCTAAAAACCTAACTATTGAAGTAGCAAGAAACCCAAACTCCTCATTACTTATTGCTTACCTGGAGTCTTGATCCTAAGTAACTACCCTCAATAAATATGAAGCTATCAAGCACCTTGCCTACTTGGACTTCCCATTATTGCTTGCTTTCCCTAAAATTATAGCTACTCCTTACTTATACTTCTTCAAGTTTCCCAACCTGATTTACTTGTCTTGATAAACTCATAGTCATAAGCCTCAAGAAACCTAGTGAACTACCTAAGAGAGACCTAGACTTCTCATAATTTAATACTTACTCAAAGTCTCAAACCTGAGTAACTTGCTAATATAAATCAAAAGTTATAAGCTAAGAGAAACCCAAATTTATTCATGGATATTACTTATTACTTTCTTAGATTCTTGAATACTTAAGACTTGAAGATTATCTAGACCAACCTAAAGTTGTGATACCCTATTACTTACTATGAGTTACTTTGAGTTTTCAAGGAACTCTATTACCTAAAATATGAAACTTGTTTAGAAGTATTGTTTGAGGCAACAACTTAACTTATTTCTTCAATCTTTTATAAACTAGTAGGATCAATCATTAAGTGTTCTACAACACCTGTCAAGTGTTTCCAGAGTTAACCAAATTTTTTTTTAGGATTATAAGGATTAGAGGAAGAAATAGTTGGAGTAAAAGAATAAAAAACCCTCATTAAACAAATCCTTGAGTTAACACTTGAAGAAATCCTAGGGCCAAATAGGAAGGGTAGGGTAAAAGTAAATAAAGTTGTGAAATATCAAGAACTAGAGATGAAGTATGAGTACAAAGGATACCCCAAAGAGTCTAGTGTTGTATCTAAGGTGTTAGAAATTAGTGACACATATATGGGGCATGTGTCCACAACTTAGTTATTAGAGATATCTAAAGCTATCATCAAGAATCCACTCATGACAACAATAACTAATAGTGGAATCCAACAAGCTGTAGCTTTCCCAAGTTCTATATAATTACTTAAGTTTTTCTTAGAATGTGCCAAGTAATATGAATTTCTCACTAGAATAGTGTCAGATATTTCAGGCAATGTAATAATTAGGCTTCATGTTTAATATTTTAACTACAATTTAAAGATCCCATGAAATTCTAAAGTAATATATTTATGAATGGAGAAATCCAAGAGTCTCTAGGAAAGATAGACTCTAGAATGTGTTAAAGTAATGAACACTAATTATCTAAAGAAAGATAAGTAACCCTCAAGGTTCTCAAAATAGATAGTAAGTTCTAACTTCATCTAGGAAGCTGATGCTATTACCTAGTTATTGTTCAGAATAAATGGAGAGGAGAATGATAAGCATTTTTTAACTTGGATTTATGCATACGTTAGGTCCATTTATATCAATAAGAACTCTGCAATGATTGAATAGTTGAGATTGATAAGTTATAACATTGATCACCAGTTGATTCAGGTATTGACAACTTTTAACTTCAAGTTAACTTCATACTTGGTATATGTAGCAACATCAAGTGGATCTTTCTATAGATTAACTACAAAAGGAACATTGGAATCATAGCCCATATATGAATATTACCCCCAATTGGTTTTATTTTAATAATTCAAACATTATAAGATGGTAAATGATGGGTTATTTTATGAAATCATTTGTAAGTTGAATAATGCTTTGAAACATAAGAGAGTGTCAGATCTAGCATGGGAAGTAGTTTCATGTTTTGTATGCCTCTTCATTTAATTTATAAATTTTACATACATCAAAATGGGTGGTTTCCCAGGCATGGTAGTGAAATTAACAAGATATCTTATTGATAAATAGATTCTCACAGAGTTATGTAGGCAACTAGTTGAGTTACATGATTTACAATCAAAAGTTCACCATCCCTCTATCATTTTCCCCATTATTATTGGTCATTATCATTATCCTAGAATTTAAACATCTAATAATGTGTAAAAAGAGATGTACCACAACTAAAATCAAATCCATTTTGAAGCTAGATCAATTTTTTCTTGTAGAGGTGTAGCTCATAATATAATTTCTCTTGAGTATATGCATATTCCTACACTTGAATACTTTTGGATTGATTGTAAGGATGAGTTTGATGCAATAAGAAGAGACAATATTAGATTGAATGTTGAACAAATCCATGCTTTTGATTTATAAATAATTCTAGAAGACATGGATGATGATGGATTTGTAGCTAGTGATGCCTATCATACAATAGGAAGGGATAACAGTCCACTTATAAAGATTGTTTTTGGTAAAGATCAAGTCAAAACTATTGCTGATAGAACTTCTATAGTCCTTTCCATTGCTTTCACATGTATCCTCAATAAAGGGTATTACATGAAGGAATTAATGACTGCAACTACTAGAATAATTTAGAAGAGGAAGATAATTCAATGATAAAGTAGTCAAGAGTCCAAGAAATTGAATTTGAAGAAGAATGATGATTATACTTACTCTTTAGTGAAAGATAAAGAACCAATTCATCTAGCTGTCACCACACCCCCTTGGTAACTTCCATAGATACTTCTCCACCCATCATTTTTACTTCTACTACACCTCCCATATATCCATCAATACTCATGCCACCTTTAAAATCCCATAACATCAAGCCTCTTAAGAATCCCATTCAAAAAAAGACTATGATTCCTCCTCCTCCTCCTCTTCCTCCATCTCCTCCACCCACTGCTCCACCTCCACCCCCTTCAGATGATCAACCAACCATTTAGAAGGAGCCATAATAGGTAACTACTAAAAAAATGACCTCATCTTAGGAGGTATCACAAGAAAAGCAAAAGGAAATGGTAGAACCAGAGAAAGAAAGAAAGGAAATGGAGAAGGAAGATGAGAAGGAGAAGGAAGTTGAGAAGGATAAGGCAATGAAGAAGGAAAAGGTAGTGGAGAAGGAAGTTGAGAAGGAAAAGGTAGTTGAGAAGGAAGCAAAGCTAAAAAAGATGAGCAATCAATTCTCAATTAAGTACAAACATTATAAAAGGGTAAATGAATCTCCTTTTTGTGACTTAATAATAATAAATAATCAACAAAAAATGGTTATACTTTTAGTTACTCTAACAAGTACAAACTTCTCATCCTGGTAAGCACTGCAAATAGTTCCTGAGGCCAGAGAAGTAATAAATTTGGAAGAGATTGATTTACAGCTTTTAAAGAGTCTTGATAAAAAATGAATGAATCCAAAGAGTGCTAAGGAACTTACAATTTGATAATTGAACCTTCAGGGTAGAATTTTGTAGAAGTTTCCATTCCTCCTCAAGGTAACGGTAAAGATAAAGTCATTGAACAAGACTTAACAGTCACACAGTGTCCCTTGAAGAAGTTACTATAAAGGGCTTAAAGTAAGACACTAAGTCTCTAATTTACACTCTTTTTAAGAAGTTAGATGAAGAAAAAGCTAATAAAGTCAAATTTAAGGAAAAAAATTGTAAATTTGTGTGAAATAATTTCCAAAGTGGCAAGATCTACTCCTCAACAATAAATTCTTTCAAGTGATTTAATTGGTTAGAAAATAATAACTAAGGTAGAATAAATAGGAGATAAGGATAAATACATCTATGAGAAGATAAAAAAGATGTTGCTTACTATTCAAAAATACTTTCGTGAGGTCTTAGGTACTCATGTTGATATTAAAAATAAATTAGCACAAATAAAAGCAATGATGAAGGAAATAGAAAATGAGAATGGAATTTATGAGTTGCAGAAAGAAAGTCTTCAAAGAATAAACACTTTAAGTGAGAAAATTTTAATTGAAGAACAGATTATTATTGAAGGTTTAGTAAAGAAATACAAACAAGAGGAGTACCTCTTATCTTTATGCATGCATATTCTTGAGACTATGCTTGAAGATATGAAGACTTTAGAAGAAGATGCTCGCAATGAAAAGTGGATCTAGAATATTGCATCTTTCATATTACTAACATCTTCTATATAATACTTCATGGACATTGGAATAATTACATCAACAATTCAAGAAATTGATTGAGAAAGTCACAACTCTTTTCACCAAAAAATCTATAAAAGAGATAATTAAGAGTCAACAAGAAATCAAGAGGCTTGAACTAAGACTTGAGAGGGTAAAAGCTTATTATAAAAGGTTGGAAATAAAATTTCTAAGATATGAAATTGAAAGAAAATCACTTGTCAAATTAGATGATGTAGCAATATAGTTCATAATGTCCTAACATATAAAATACAAATAAAAATGGAGATTTGAATTTCACAACATGGATTGATTTTTTTCTCCTCTTCTCGACAACTTCTTTATTCTTCCATTTTCTTCTATTTTCTTTAATTGATGTATTTGAAGTAATTTTTTTTGAGTAATTACTTTATAAGTATTGTCATTTAATGAATTTACTTGTATAAATAAGTTACTTTGTAAGGTGTAAGACTCAAGTAACTTGGCTAAACACAATTACTTGAAGTCATTTTGTAAAAGAAAATTACTTAAGCAAGATTTGCATTGCATGCAAAAATATTATTTTTATTCAAATAGTAAAACCAACAAGTGATACATGTCATCGAACCTAACATGCCACAAGAAATTTTTTAGGAGGATGCCTCTCAACGGTTCCTAATTTCTAGTGTAGCACATGTAAATTTAAGGAGTTATCTCCTATTTTATTTTAACTTCTAAAACTGTATAAATATAAGTGCAGGCCTACATGCCTGAGGATTGTAATTTTTGAAAAGTAATTATAATTGAAGAGAGTTTAAGCAATTTAAAAATTTGTGTATAAATTTTTGAGTTTTTCTTTTGTATGAAATTGGTTCAAAGTGAATAATAAGGATGCTGATTTCTATGGAAATTTACGTTTCATGAGATCATTTGGTGGATTTGTGAAGATTAAAATGGTAAACTTTGAGTTATCTTTAAATCCAAATGTGAATTCCAATCTTTCTTAATCATTTGCTGAAAGGATTATCATATCTTTTGAATATTTACTTGTACAGATTCAATAAGCTCTGTAAAACTACTTATTATGAAGTGCAACTTCTTTCTTATCAAATATTCTAGTCTTTCATTCTCTATTTCCTAAAATTTCTTTACACATTCTCTGAAACAACTGCTTACTTATTGTAAAATCACCTTGTTATGGTTCATTAACTCTGTGATTAAAGTAATACCCCAAAAATAAGACAACTTGCATATAATTTGTATAATCTATGAATAAATGAGAGCTATGAATAATTAGAAGTAAATAGACATAATTATATGGGAGATTCATCATTAAATGAAGGGGATTCAATCCCATGACTGCCTAGGTACTTTTGATAGCCTACAAAATATCTAGCCAACATGTAATATGACCTTCTGTGTAGTATAAAGAATGAGTCTGAGCAACTTGTAAAACTTATAGTTAGACTTTTAGTCTCAGCTAATGCCAACAATTATAAGGTATTTGAAAGTGATGAATAAACTATCAACTTCCTATAAGATGAAGCCAAGTTTTATGCCAATAATTAACTACTAATCTAAACTCAATATGAGGATCAGATTATCAAACTAAAGGGAAAAAAAGATACCTAAAGGGTTAGTCACACTGGAAATCATCTTCAATTTTGATAATTAGCTCAAGGGTGAGAAGAAAAACATGACAATTTGAGGAATAAATCTTCAATCTAGTGGCCATCTCTGATGACAAACTCTTGAAAGTTGGTAAGGTATGCTCCCCATCTAAAATTTAAGAATTCATTAGGCTAAGAAAAATATATGATGATATATATGAATGAAGATACCAAGACCTTAGAGGCTTTGATCTAGGCTTAACCCAACATACTATTCAACTTGACCCTAATATCAGGCTAGTTAGGTAGAAGTAGAGGCCAATTAACCCTATGCTTGATCCCTTTATAAGGAAGGACCTCTCAAAGCTCACTGAGGCTAGCATAATATTTCCAATCAAACATTCCTTATAGGTGGAAAATCTATTCCTAGTATATAACAAGAATAGAGAGATTTGATTGTGTGTAGACTTTAGGGACCTAAACAAAGCCTCCATTAAAGACCTCTACCAGCTTTCTCCAATAGAGTAAATTTTACAAATAATCATAGGCACATAAATGTTTTCACTATTGGATGGTTATTCAGGATATAACTAGGTACTTATGTGGGAATGAAATCAATTTAAAATGGCATTCACCAAGTGGGGCACCTTCACATACCAAACGATGACCTTGGGTCTGACAAATGTAGGAGATACAATCCAAAGGGCCATAGATATGACATTCAAAAGAATCCTCAACAACATCATCTTGGTTTACCTTGATGATATAACTATTTTTTAAAAGTACATAAAAGATCATTTGGGTCACTTTTTGAGAGTTTGGGATCTCTCTAAACCCAAACAAGTGTGAATTCACCTTGCATGAAGGTAATCTCTTGGGACACATTGTCTTCAAATACAGACTCATAATTGATCTTGAATGAGTTGAGGCCATTCTATCACTCTTTCTCTTAGGTGAAAAGAGGGGTCTCTAAATCTTCTTGGGGAAAATAAACTTCATCAAAATGTTTGTGTCGAGTTTTTCAACTTTGGTCAAGCCTCTCACAACAATGCTCAAGAAAAATACTACATTTGGCTGGACCCAAGAAGGCTAAAACAATTTTGAGGCCATTAAGCAAGCCATCTTAGAGGTCACCACCTTGATCAACCCAAATTATAGTAAATATTTCATCTTTTATGCATTTGATAGAGCTGAAGGCATCTGGGCCATTCTTTCAAAACAAAACAATGATCAATTAGACTGACCTATTACTTTCTTTAGCTAGGCACTCAAGGATTATGAGTTATGTTATAAATTTGTAGAGAAGCACACACTTTCATCAATAAGAGTGCTCAATAATTTCAATCATATACTCTCCAACATGAAGGAGTATAAAGGAGTTATTACTCAATAAGGACATCAGTGAAAAGAGAGCCAATTAGGTCACAAAGGTGGTGGAATATGACATAGACATCCAAATCACCAAATTGGTGAAAAGCAAGGGATTATATGAGTAGATCATATAGCATGTGAAGATAAAATATAGACTATTCTTTGCACTGTGTAATGACCAATTAATGGGCCATGATATGGCAGTGGATTGGAATAAGAACATAAGGATATTTGTCCAAACTAGAACATATCTACATGGTTTGAATAAATCCAAGTGCATACATTTCAAATGACAAGTCATTCCTTATGTGCTTGTTATTGGTGTGATTTATAGAAGAGATAGTAATGGAATTATTTTGTGATGCATAGAATAGGATCAGGTGGATAGTATCCTTAAATAATTCCATAATGGGACATCAGGAGGCCATTATTTGTAGAAAACCACTGCTATGAAGTTCATGTGATTTGTCTATTATTAGATAAATCTATTCAAGGATGCACACACATGGGTGAAAGGCTAAAATAAGTGAGATTTATTTGTAGGAAAATAAAAATTATCTACGCTTTACCTGTGCCTAATACAAGCTGATCAACCCTTTACTCAATGGGGCCTAGATTTTAGTGGAATGATAAATCCATCATCAAACACTAGACACAAATGGATACTCATAGCAACTGACTCTTTAACGAGGTGAATGGAGGTAATAGATTTAAAAGAGGCTAATGAGGTTTTCATCTTGGACTTCTACAAAATCATTGTCATAAGATTTAGCATTTTGGATACTATTATCTTAGACAATACACTAGTTTTCCTTGAAGCTAAGATTAATGAATGGGTAGTCAGACATTGCATCCATTTGAGCATCTCCTCAAACTATTACCCCCAAGGTAATGGTTTAGCTAAATCAACTAAAAATAATTTGATTCAAAAAATTAAGTGAAACATGGAAGATATCCAATGATCATGGCACACCATGCTCAAGACATCCCTATAGGTAGATCGAATAACATTAAAAAGAGTGTTATGGAATTCACCTTTCACGTTAGTCTATGGAAAGGAAGTAATGTTTCCCATATATCTTGAGCTTCCTTCACTAGAGATAGCCCATTAATTAGAGTTATTTAAGAGTGATCCCATGACATTAAGGTTACTTGAGCTAATAAATCTCAAAGAAATCATCATGCAGGCCATGTGCATTATGATCCTTCAGTAGGCATAGACCAAGAGAATATTTGAAACAAGGGTTGTTGACAAAATATTCAATGAAGGAGACTTAGTACTTAAATGGGATGTAAATAGACCAAAGTCTAAGAAGCATACAAAGTTTACCACTATATAGAGTGACCCATATGCCATAGTTAGTTACAAGCAAGCCAATGCATACTAGCTTGCAAGGCCAAGTGGAGAAGTGTTACCCATCCATATCAATGGGATTAATCTTAAACATTATCCAAAATGATCATGAACACTCTTGTAAATAGTAATTTTGATGTTTTAGTTTTCCTAAGTATTGCATGCATGTGCTATTGTTTAAAATAGTTTCATTTCCTCCAAGTGCTTGTGCATAATTTTGTTAATTTAGATTTATCCTTCCTCTAAGTGTTATTTAGTGCAATTATTTTTTATTTTTTTCCTAGTGGAAGGCATCTCAGTTAATTTTAAGGTTGGATGGGATTTTCATGCCAATTTCACTCTAATGAAAGGGTTAAGGGACTCTAAATGACTCTGTATCTAATGGATTGCTTCAAGGCTACTAGATTCTAGCTTAGCAAGTAAGCAACCTATAAAAGTCACCAAAAGTGTTGATTATCTAGGTCACCCCACTAATAAGCACTGAAATCATAGGGATCACATAAGAAGTTGCACACTTGTGCAATATCAAGTTCCCTAAAATCAAACCTATACATAAATGCTTCTCATCCATGACCACAGTCAACATTAAACATGGGACTATACATCAACTAAGTGTTAATTTACACCTATGAGGGGTTCTTAATGTGTATCCCATGCAAATATCTTTTATTACACAAACATGATGTGCAGATCATAGCACACAAGAATCCTAGACTTCAAGTAATGAAAGAGATAAGTGAGTAGAAATTAGTTCTAAATTATGAAGAGCATGCTCAAGATCTTCAATATTATTGCATGTTCTTATTAAAAGGCATCCTTATGACTAAATGGTGAAGTCCTATACCAAATCATATGGTTTCACATCTGCACCTTTGTAAAATGTAGATTGTGATCTAGGATATACACCATCTCCTTCATAAACTGATATATGTTCTTGATAGAAGGTGTAGATTATAAATACCATTAGAAGATACTAGATACAAAAGGATTAAGGGCCTTGTGCATTACCAAAAAATATTTCCCCCAACACCCTTCATAAGATCATAAATTTACTACATAACCAAATTTCTATCTAAAATTTAGTGCACAACCTTTGTGTAGGATAAATTTAATGATCATGCATGCAAGGTGACATGCTAGAACCCAAAGATATGCCTACACAATTCTATTTTAGAGGGCTAGTCTAGGTGGGTTAACTAGTGGCAACCATGAATAAGGGTGGTAGTTGAGCTTGATTAGACATTAAGGGAATCAAATATAAATAGATTTGATTACAAGGGCAGCTATTAGAACATCAAAATCATGGCCACATGCCTCTTTTAGATACCTAAACATCCTTCATTCTTATACCCATGTATGGATTCATGAGTGACCTTCCAACTACTTCTATGATCAAATTGTCAGACCTAAATTGAGTAAGCATGGAATGTAGTATTTATTACAAAGAATTTTGGTGATATTAATTGACCTTGGGATCTGGGTGATATTTTCAAAATCAAGTTCCTATCTACCACCTCTAATGGTGATTTTATTATGCAGAGCCTTGCCCAATGCTATATAAACCTTGATTTTTATTGTAAAATGTTATATATTATAATGTATCATAACACTACCAAAATTTTCTCTCCAAGAGCCCTCTCTTGGTATTAAAAAGATATACACATTCAATTTTATAATATTTCTTTAGACCTTGATATTAATAAGAATTGATTTACTTTTATTCATGTTAAATGTTCAACATGCATTCATGGTTATTGATCCTTGTCTGTGGATGTTTTTCCCTCTCATCAACATCCTCCCTTTGTATCTCTATGTAAAATCAGAAGTCTCTATAGGTTAGATGTTGTGTATACATGGGTATGCATAGGCACTATCTATGGATATTTTATCTCCCGTCCTAATGTTATGTTATGTTCCCTTACCTCCATGCAACATAGTTATGTAGTGCACATGATTTAAATATTCTATATCTAGTCTATCAGTCTTATTATGTCATTAAGCGATTAAGGTACTCAATCTATTCTTGGTGGATCACATTTTACATTCCAACAACCATCTTACCTCTTATCTCCCTTTTCCCCTTCATCAAGTTTAATTTTAGTGATAGTGGTAGATTTCATTATGCTTTTTATAGGTCTATGTGCTAAACCTAAACCAAGTGCATTTAGAATATAAGGAAACTGACCTAATCTAGAGGTTTATCCCAATGAGAGATAGAGTACCATAACTTGGGGGATGATCCAATTGCTATGATGAGACATCAAATAATTTTATAACATGTAATTCTAAGGTGCAGGCATGAAAGTTTCACATGCTAGTTCATACAATAGCCTTTCATATACGGGTGCATGTTTTGAGTGATAATAGGTCTATGATGGCCCAATATTAGAGATATATTTTTTGATAGTGTCTATAAAAGTCTAGTGAAAGTAGATGGTAGTGGAAAGAAGTCTTGTTCATCTTCATTGGTCATATTGGCATTAACTATTAACTATTACATCTCCTACACCTATCTAGTAAGTGGGATGAGATATTATGATTTAGATTATGTCACACAATTTTTTTTATCTCTTATTTTTTATTTAAAAACCTAAGGTCACTTTGATGGATTTTAAACCTATAAAAATAGGGGAGTATAGTGGGTTCATCTGACCTAAATCACCCCCTTGATTATTGATCGCTACCTATGTATACAACACTATAAGGAGGGAAATCAAGCTCACGTAGTTCTCCCATCCATATTGATTGTGCAATTATATTACTTGAACTATTTGTATGTAGATATGATATGGATTTTATACTTAATAATGATAGCTATTGCCTTATTTTAGAAGGCTCTTTATTTAGATTACAATGGATCCTTGTGAGTGATATTAAATTTGAAAAAAGTAGGGTATATTTTCTCAATGTACAAAAGTGTAAAATATTAAACCAAGTAAATATCAAGTGGGGATAATGAGTGATTATTGAGACATATTACAGAAAAATATTTTGATAATTTCCTTTAGTTGACCTTATGAAATTTTTGGTAAGAACCAAAAGGATGTTTTGAATTTTAGAAACTAGTCATTATTTGGCATGGGATGCAACTAGTTTAAGTAGATGGGAGAATAGTACACTTCATTCCTCCTAGTGTGGACTTGTCCAAAAGAACCAAGGATGGATTTCCTTTGTTGGAGAGAGTCTAAATGTTATTTTAAGTAGCTTTAAAATTTAACACTGAGAGTTATGTGTAATGATAATGGAAAATAGAGAGTCAAACTTATATATAGATAAAATACTTATGAAAATGGAGAATAAGAGTCACATATCTAAGCACAAGTTATGTGGTTTAATATATATATATATATAATTATCATTTTCAAGTACATATGACTTAATTTATGTGTCTACATATCCATAAAAAGACTAGAAATCTGATAGAATCATGGCAAAAGTTATATGAGTCTAATTATTTAACAATTAGTATTATAAATCCAAAAAAATAGTTTCACTCTAAAATAAATAAACCCTTTTAAGTCATGGAAATGACCATCTAACACTAATAATTATAATTTCCACATATAAAGTAGTAAACTTGTCTCTATCATTCCTTGAATCATGCCCCATAACACTTATAACACAATAATTTAAGATTAATATGGACTAAAAAATAATGATAAATTAATCTTGTTGATTAATTTCATTATAAATCAAATGGAAAAACACCTCTAACACTTTAAACCTATTAACCATAGTTGTTTCTCCTACCACAAGCCATCTGACTTTTCCTTCCTTTATAGAAGGCATAATTATGATTTGTTTTGGCTATCTAGAACACCAAATGCATTTCCAAAGTTATCAATCGCCTCATGATGACTCTTGGGGTGATGGAAAATGAATTGAAGATAACATAAAACATAGTTTTAAGCACAAAGATAGTTCACTCAATATTTGGAGTCATTTTTCACCATTATATTATGGACTAATAATTTTATTACATATCAACATAACATACACAATATTTTGAATCATTCTTCACCCTTACATTATATTATGAACTAATAATGTTATTACATATCGACATAGTAGACATATTGATACTATGGTTCAAATCCCAATCTAAAATTATAAAATATATACATTAATACGACTATAATTCTTTACAATACCATGTTCTTCCCAGTATTTCATATGGATAAAGTTAATCAAAGATCAAGTGTTCCCCTACTACCTTTAAAATTTGTAAATTAGCTATTTATGGAAATCAAAGAGCTACAACATATAAAGATTCTAATAAAACATCAAGTGCTCCACTTCTACATTTAAAGTTTGTAATTTATCTATTTATGACAATCAAAGAGCTACAACATATAAAGATGATAATGCATAGTTTTTTTGGGATCAATTTTAGGGTTTATGGGTCCCCTTATCGATACCATAAGAACACAAAATTAAAAAAAATGGTCTGGATTAATGATATTATCATCAAAGCATTTAACCAACCAAAATATCAACTAAATTTACATAACCAAAATATTTATATTTAGAACATACTATATTATATTACTCCATCATAGACTATCCTAAATTCTAAAAACTAAAACATCAATCTGACTAAACAATAAAAAAACATTTACATAATACCTATAGTTAGTCATTAATAATAATTTCATCCTCTTCTCATGAAACATCAACCACCTGTCTTGATCTCTACATACAAGCCTTCCCCTGTGACTTCACAACCTGAACCACTTATCTCTATGAATAAACATAAACCTTCAATCCAATAATACCCTTCATATTCTCTACCAGAGAAGCCTCAAAATCATCTTCTTTTTATGACTCCCCTATGCTTTAGAAATTAACCTCTATTTATTTTACTAAGGTGGAGCCTAAAAATGGCCATGGGCAAAACCACATGCCAACCATTTAATGGCCTACCATCTACCTGAGGACCTCCTTATTTCACCCCATTCATCCAACTAAGGGATATGAGTGAGATTTTTTTTAAAAAAAGGCATGGTAACACCCTTGGATTCTTCCTTTCCATCATCACTTGAGCACACTTCCTCCATATCTTGGGTAAATTTAACTAGGGAGGTAAATCTAGCTTCCAAAATTTTGAACCAAGACAAGGGCACAAAACCAAGGCAATCTTAACCCAGGAAAGGGAAGGTCTTAGAAAGGGCCTAATGAGATAACATCCAAAGCATAAATCAACTCAAACCTATACTCAGGCTAAATGAAAAAGGTGACCAAATCCTTAACCTAATCCCTATCAACCACAACCAAACTTAAATTACTTGTGAATAGGGCTACCAAGTTTGAATTAACTTTAAATCTCCTGCTCTCTTCTAATAATTTCACTCCCAATATTTTTTCCAATACATCTTCAAATTCCAAGGGCATCACCAAAAAGACATTCATGAGATGTGTCCTATAAACACTTCCAAAAAAACCCATCTCTCTAGATTTTTCACCATTAAAGGGCAACAACTAGACCAATGATTCAACAAATTTTAACTCCATCTAGTAGAAAAAAGAATGCCCAACACACAAACCCATAATGATAAAACATGACAATGCATTTAAGATAAAAATTTCTCTTAGAGAACTCACATGATCTAAAATTAATGCCCATCAAATATGTAGCCTTGCAATTATAATGTTAGGTACAAACATTTTTGTAATCAGAATTCCCAAACTAGTGGTGAATAGTATCCCTAGCAATGGAATGTGGACTTGCCTCATCATATTGAACACATTTTTTAAGCCACATGTTGACCCCTGTCGGATTGAACTCTGATCATGTATCCCATTTCATTGTGGGTAATTTTCATGAATAACTTGTCATAGCTTAGTGTGGAATGACACTAGAGAGTGGATATCCTATGGAATGGAGCTTGAGACCTTCCACTTCTAACACTCAAATTACTCACCACTAGGATATCATTGCTGTGTTAATAGCTCATGAATTATCATATCACTAATAATAGTTCCAATTAACAAAAAAACATTTTCCTCTCAGAGAAACAAAAAAATAATATTATTTAGCCATACACTATTTCCCATTCTACTTCTTATGTCACAAGCTAAAAAATATGTAATCAAGATGTATTCAATTATTTTATATTATTTCAAAAATAAATTAAAATTAAAATAACCTTAAAAAATATGACAAATTTTAAATAAAATCATCAATTCAAGTTTTAATTATAAAACTTATATAAAAGCATTTTCTTGTATAAGAAGTGAAATATTATATGATAACAAAATCCAAAGTATAGTTTTTTTTTTTTTTTCAAATTTTTTCTTGCATGTAAAATGTTGTATTAAAGATGACAAGATTATGACATCTTTGTTAATATTTTCATAATAATGGATCCAATTAAATATTATACTATTTTATGAGATTAATAACTCCTATTCATTGAGATCAATGGCTACTTCTATTAATAGTCTTAGAGAAAATATGATTTATTTTTCAAACTTTTTCATGCATGTAAAATGTTGTATTAAAGATGACAAGATTAGGACATTTTTGTTAATATTTTCATAGTAATGAATCTAATTGAATATTATATTATTATATGATATCAACAAATCCTATTCATTGAGATTAATGGCTACTTCTATTAATAATCTTAGAAATTAAACCATTTCAAATTTGTGATATTTTATCATCCATATCATTTGTACAACAAGCATTAAACATTCAAAGGCATTTATATAATTTATATGTATTTATACTTTTCTTTTTCTTATGAAAATGAAATAAAAATAAATCTCAAGTTAAAGTATTTTGTAGACACCGAAATTTGGCACAAAACACTTATTCTTTTATTTTATTCCTTTTTCAAATTATATTTTCAAACTTGTACATTTTTATTTATTTCTAGGATATCCCCAACCCTACATAAGTCTATATTTGGTCAATAGACCTTAAAATCATCTCAAATCTTATCTAAAATGTGTTTATTTATACATTTGGACTACATATTATCCATTAACCATCATTGCCTCAAAAATATATCTTGACTTATCTCCTAGACAAGCCCTAATAGTATGAATTTATCTTAGACAACCACATACCTATATGGGTTTGTCTCTTTTATCTTTATAGGTCTCTATCTTTGTTACTATTAGTCAGGGGCCTCAACCATTCCCTATTTTATTCTAAAGGTTGGAAGTCATGGATTAGCCATCCTAGATCATCTTATAAATACAAGGTCTTGCCAAGACATTTAACAAAATATATAAATCAATAAAATATAAGAACTAGAGAGAAAGAGGAGAACATTCAACACCCCACTACATAATCATAGAACCAACATTTTCCATTCAACTTGAGATTCATTTAATCAAATCCTAAATGCTTGTGATATTCATCCATATTGGTCTCTCTTCAAATTTTCTATTGATAAAGGAGGGTAATTAGATTTGATTACTTGCACTAATCACTTATATGAAAGAGGAGGTTGAAACCCTTGTTTGAGATATTCCATTTACATACCATAAGATCTACATGGAGTTCTAATTCTAATCATGCAAGATATGTATTTTACAATGCTACTTTAGTGGTCTCATAACTACATTAATTTCATTTTATTTTGGAGTTTGTAAGCTAAGTCAAAGTGAAGATTCAATTACACATCATAAAATGCCTTGCACATTTACAAAGGGAAGATAATGTGAAAATTAAAGACACAATGCACATGCACCTAAAAACCCAAACTATGAAACCTTATAGAGATACATTTGATAGTATATAGCTTCATTTAATAGTTTAATACCCCTCTTCATGAGATAGTGCTCTCTTGTCAATTTTGGAATATGTTTTGATTATTATGCATTGGTCATGTTACTTGGGCACGTATTTATGTGTGATAGCTTGTAGGCTATAATAATCAGTGATTTAAATTTTTCCCAGTAAGAGTTAGTAGTCTAAACCATGGTGTGATTAACATCCTTTAAATCTAGAACAAAGATAGTATAATATCTTAAGATCTATCACTTGTGTCCAATATTATGGTTTGGTGGTTGAATTTTCCCTTCATAAATTTTTGATTACGATTATCCATTCATAAGTGTCTTTATAATGCTGATTTAATTCATAAAAAGAGGAAGAAACTTTAGAGAGAAGTGTTATATTTGGGCTTGGAAATATTAATTTGAATTAAATTTAATTATAATAATACATATTATTTATCTATCATTCTCATTGTCACAAATTTATTGATCACTTCCAAAAATTCTAGAGAGAAAAAATCATTAGAAAATTTATTATTGTGGCACATAAATTCATATTAGGAAAAGAAATAATATAATAAATGGATTAAAATATTATTTTTTAAACAAACTTAACAAACCATGTGTGTCACCCTTGGCCATGAAATAAGTACTATGACTCATTCACAAGTGATGGAATAAACAATGTATTTTATTTGGTAGTGTAGAGGCAATGTTCCAGCCTACAAAAGTTTGGAGATAAACGTAACAAAACAAAACATTTCAAACAAACAATTGTCATATGATTTTATTCACTACCACATCTAAAATAATCTTTTAATGCATTAAATAGATTCTTGGTAAGTCATAAGCCTATATTTGCATAGTTTCTTCCTTATAAGATGATATTCTAGAGTTTTATAAGGGGAACCTTGAGTTATGTAAATTTTTATACATTCATTGAGTAAGGAAGGGAATTATTTAGGTTACTCACATATGAAACTATGTATATAAAATTTGTAAATGTTCATTATTTATTAGTCAAGCAATCAAACTTATCCATAATTTTAGGGACTATGTCGAAAGTACTCGAAAAGATATGGCTACGTTGGAAGACACATATATTTACTTTTCATGATTTTATTTGGTAAATGTTTTTTGTCATTTATGGAGTATAATACCATTTTTAGTGTATGATGTGGGCATATTTTAAAGAAAGTGGATTAAAATTACCAACTTTTCTTATTATCTTGGAATGATCACTAATTAACCACTTTTATCTCAACCACTGAGATGAAAAAATAGATGGATTCCATTGTGGGATTCCTTAGAGTATGTTTTGTGTGGGCCATCTCCACTCTTGAGATGCTACCACTTGGTACAAAATGGGGCTAGTCATCAAGATGATGCAAAGTAACATCATTACAAGGTTATAGTTTCCCAGGAGAGCCAATTGACTTGGGCCCTGGGATCCTAAAATGCTACTACTTAACGACATCTGGGTCCATCCCCAAGAGAGCTAGCTATGTTAAGCTTTAGGATCCTATTTTTTCCACTTGGTAGCATCTAGGCCCATCCTTAGGATGTTGACCAGAGGAAAAATCATAATATCCTAGGAGAGATAACAACCCCAATCTTTGGGAGCACAATTATTGCCACATGGAAGCATTTAGGGTTATCCTTGAGATGTTATAAAGTGGCAACATTATAGGGTTCTAAGAGCTAGGTATAAGCTCAAATCCCAAAGAACACAAATTCAATATACCATAAAATCTAGATGAAAATTTTTTCATGAAGTTTTAGAATTAGAATGTTGATGCCTATTGGTGTAGATCATACCTAAGTATAGTATGGAAACTATTGTTCATCAACCACATCACACCATCTTTTATCACCTTGACAGATGCTCAAGAAAAATAAACACAAATGGTTGAAGTGTTATGATTCCACATTTGGGTCCTCATCATGTCATTACATTAGTCATTTTAACATCAAATAGCTATCAATTGGGCATGGAAGCCAATGTTGAAAACTCTTAAACATCTACAAAACTGTGAGATAAATTGAACAGTAATAAAGTAGGTATGTAGGAAGAAGTTATTCTATTATTTGGAAATCGTTGATTAGAAACTAAGATTTTCCATTAGGTATATAGGTCTACAAATATTTTAGGGGGAGTAGATGCACATTGATAGGGGTCAAACATGGTAACTATGGTATTCATGTGTATAATTAAAACTCATTAATCAAATCAACATCATGTTATCCTTGTTAACCCTTCACAATAGCAAACTTATAATAAAAAACCCTATCACCTTGAAAGCTACATATCCATTTTTGATTGATCTAAGTCATGTAAATCCAATAACTACCTTAAATCTTTAAAATCTTCTAAATGCCTAAATGTGAGCTTAAAGCCCAACAAACACAAATGCAATCTATCAAAAAATTTGGATGACATATTTCACACAAAGATTTAGAATTAAAATGTTGATGATTATTAACATAGATCATGCCTAAGTACATTATGGAAATGATTTTTCATCAACCACATCATATTGTGTTTGATCACCTTGACAAATGGCTAGGAAAAATAATTACAAATAGTAGGAGCATTTATAAATTTAATCTTGATATTCTCTTGGTTGCCTCTATTTTTTCTAGCATCATTGCAATGAAAATAATTTCTCCATTGCAATCACCAAGACAAAACCTAATCACACATAGTTGGCTCAACTTTAACATGTTAGGATCTTCAACCAACCAATACAAATGTCCCTTGATCAAAACCAAAGGACTTTTAATTTTAATATAAAGATTAGATAAAGATGCTATCTCTTTCCATGAAAAATTCAAGTTATTGTACACTAAAATATTTCATGGTGATTCAAATCTTGATCACACACACACACACACACACACACACACACACACACACACACACACACACACACACACACACACACACACACACACACACACACACACACACACACACACACACACACACACACACACACACACACACACACACACACACATCTACTTTTACTTTAGTACTATCAATTTTGTTATGGTTATTAGTAAAAAATAATATATGTACTCATATTCATATTTTTTACCATGTATTACATTAAAAATAAAAAAAAAATCACTTGGTCAAATATAAATTTGCATAGACAATTTAGAACAATGGGAAAAACTATTGGTCACAATAGACTTAATGTAGATAAAAAAAAAACAAAGACAAGAATTAGTAATAAACAATCAAAATATGTTATTCTTATAATTCAAATTAGCTTGTTTTTGCAAATAAAACCTTAACTTAGGAATTTGAAAACAATAAGGGTTTTAAAATAATTTATTGGAGTTTTCATTTGATGTAAGGCTTTACAATTTAAACCTAAAGATTATGAATTAGTTCAACAAGAGTTTTAAGTGATTAGTTTAAATTTATTTTTTAAGAAGGATTCTTTAACAAAGTAATATCAATAACTTTTCTTGACTGATTTTCTAATTAACTAAGATATAATGTAACCATTGAGTTTCTATTTAACTAAATATATATTGTAATGATTACGAGTGCCCCTTTTAGACATGAATGTGAAAGTGGAAGTATATAGAAGTTGTGGAAAAGTTTTAACAAAATACCTTAGATATGTTGTATATATATGCAATTAAAACCATTTCATTTTATTTCACTACATTAGTCTATTATTATTATGAAAATGATACAAAATCCCCTGTATGAACTTATAAATAAAACAAGTTTTATTACATAGTGCTTATCATTATAATTCTACTAGATAGTGATATAATTCTAATAGATAGTGATATGGTGCATAATGCTTTCATATATCACTAGAAATAATGTTTAAAGAGATATTAAGTTGTATACATAGTGGTGATTAGGGATTATTAATTTTGCTTATTGGGAGTGGAAGAATGGCCATAGATGTTGTTACAGGGATTGTCACTTATCATTTTTACTAAAAAATTTAAACAATAAGTAAATCTCTATATTGAAATGGAGTTCTAACTTCAAAGTCATAGATTTTGGAAAAACTATGAAACCTAATGCTAATACTTGTTTGTGTCACTATAGAAAGAACTTAATCATATTTTTCATTATACAAAAATAGTGGAAAACTCATTATAATTCTAGATTGATTGATGATGATGATGATGATATCTTATTGAAATTATAATGAGTAGGTTAGTGTGTGTGCTTATTATTTCACTCTATTTTATAGCTTTGCCAAATTTGAGTGTAATATTATAACTACTCAATTCAATGATAATATTTTAAATGGATATATAAGAGATAAATTAATCTTTTCTTTCTAATATTATAAATTTAATGGTTTAAGTAATAAATTGAAACACTGTCTAGATTTGAATTGGTAAGACTTTTATGGGATTGCTATAACTATTCATATATATAGTTAACTTGATGAAGTTTAAATTAGAGTCATCGAATCTAGGATAATAACCAAATTTATTAATTTTAAATGATGGAAAATTTACATTATAAGCTTTATTTATAGCTATTTTAGATAAATGTATCCGAAATGTTCCATTCCTACTTCCTTATGTTAAACTTGTGACTTGACCCATAAATTGCAAGGGTCATAGTGCACTGTCATAAAGGCCTTTCATGACTTCCATATTTTGATAATTTACACATTGATCATACACTTAATCACTCTACTTATCAATAGCTTAGTGCAAAAATTGTGTATAGATATTAATACATATTGAAGAACCTTACTTTACTTCCTCTTCCAGATATTTCAAAGGTAAGATAAAATTATGAGGTGATCATGAGAGATGAAATGCAATTGTGAAATAGAAACATTAATTATACTTTAAACCTATGAAATAAATAAATTATGTCTCATTATAGATGTAGATAAAATTTAATACTTTTTTTTAAAAATTCCTAAAGGGAGATATTTGTCATTCTTATCACTTGAGAAAAGATAGATGTTGGTATAGAACCTTTTATACATTTTAATATATGAGAACGATGTTCAAGAATATAGAAAGAAATGATTTCATGTAAACCTTCATAATGTATGGTTATGTAAATCTACCTATATGTAGTTATAACCATTAGTATGACAACATGTAAAGACAAGGGAATGGTGATAGATTTTTTTAGGCCTAGAAAATACAAGGCTTATTATTATAGGTATTATTGAGTTTTTTCACTATAAATAAAGGAACATGGTTATCCTTAACTTATTGTATACACTCTTGTGTGATAGTACCCTGGGTAAACATGTATATCTTGAGTTATCAAGGCACTTGTAATAAATGACCATTGATTGGGCCTTTTTTTATTGAGATGATGTATAGTAGAAGCTTTCTTGAGACACATTAGTTATTTTTGTGTTATATTAGAGTGCCAATACTTGTTGGTGATGGTGTCTCATGGAGTAGACCCATCAAAAGTTTGGAGAACTTCATTTGACCCTAAGTCTGAGTAGTTGATATATAGGCTACCATGTTGAGGTAGGGCATCAGGTCTAGGTATTAGGCTAGATTAGGGTTGGCATGTTTTGTGGTGACTATGTGATCATTACATTTATTCTTATCTTTGACTTGTGAGTCATGTTGACACTTTGTGTGTATCATTCCATGGAAGTGGCTAGACTATGGACATTGTTTATAGTGTTGCTTGTAACTAATGTCACAATGCTTTGCATGTGTCTTATTAGTTAGTGAATGTTTACCATTGTAATTTATTCTAATGTATTGTTTCTATTTATTAAAATAAAAAATTGGTGTGTTTTTGCTTGAGATTCATTCATGTGAATTTTGGGCATGATAGACAGTATAGATATTCACCTAGTGGCACAGGGAAGAAATAAATTTGTCAACATTGTTATGGTTAAGCTTACACAGGACACAATTATACAAGTATGGGTTTGTCTTAGAGTATTACATAGGTATATAATCTCATGATGTCATATAAAATAAATATATTCAATATACAAACTCATATTTTTAGAATTGTAAAGGTGTGAGTTTTTCATAACCTCTTTTTCAATTCATTAAATTATTTTAGCTTACATTCGTCACACTAGGGCTTGTTTCTGTTACTTAGTCTTTTAGATAGATATGAATCTTATATTTTAGTTATACATGCATATATTTATTTAATTAAACTTTTTTAATACCCATTTTTTAATAAAAACTAAAATTAGGGTAAACATAACTGGTGAACCCTGACTCTTTTAAACACTCAATCTATAGTTTCATGCAAACCTTTTTCTTTCAAACTTTCATGAAATATTTCAGATTTCAATTATTTTCATGTTTACTTCATCCCAGTACTTATTTTTTATTTACGTACCTACATCATAAAAAAACTAACCCAGGGGTTGCTCTCTTGCTTACATTCAATCTAGAGTTTCACAAACATGCATCTTTGTAGAGTTTATTCAATCATTTTTTAATTTAATTTTTAAATTTTCACTCTAGATTTTTTTACCCTTTTCATATTTTAAGACCCTCATAACCTTTGAGTGCTCATTACTTAAAATTTATTATGGTGAAATTTTTAAAAATAAATGAAGGTGTTATGTCTTTCATTGATACTAAATTTCAGAATTTCACATTCTCAGAGAACAAAATAATGAATGATAACATTTTTCAAGATTTTAGAGAAAATAACTATGCAAACCTGATTTCTTGGATGAATTGTTAAAAAAAACTAAAGATATTTTGAATACAATCACCTTTCATGATAACATTCCTTGGTTGTGTATCGATAATCCTAACATATTTATTGTTTATGCTAAATTGTTTTGCTCCTATATTTATGCAAGGTAGTATGCCTACACCCATTATCAATGGCAAGGCTAAACATTTAAATGAAACTATTGGGAATACAAACACTTATACACATGAGGATCTCACCATGATTCATATTATAGGAGACTTATATAGGTACGTACATAGTTTATCATGTTATCAATAAGCATATAATTCTAACCTAAGGGAAAATATTTTGTATTCAAATTAAATTTAGAAGGACATTTTAGACATACCTCTTTCCTCATGACTTGGATAATTTATAATTAAATTTGTTTGATTGTCATGGGGAATCTCAAACTTACATTCATGAGTTTACTTATGTATACCCAACTTTTAAGATCATTCACTGGTCATACTTCAATTATTCCCTAAAACATTAATAGTTAAAGCATTATATTGGTTTGAGCCTTTTCCTAATGGATCTTTGTACACATTGCATGGTTATAAATAATTATTTCTTTGAAAAATACATCATTAATTATAGACTAATAAATACACAAAAAAGTAATGAACATCTAAAACAAGATCTAATGGAAATCATACCCAATTATGTGTTTTGATTACATTGTCATATGCACTCTTTGATTTATCAACAATGTGATGTTAAAATGTAACAACATTTTATTAATAGCCTTACCCATAATTGTATACATCATAGTACTCAAATATATTTCTTTGATTTAGTCCTATTTTTTTTGATTGCATTCATTTATTTTCTAGATTTCACATGACACTTATCTCTTATTTGATTAATATTATTTGATCAACTTGTTTCATTTTCTTGTTGTGTTTCATTGGACATGACCATTTGACTATTTTTACCAATTATAACTCTTACATTAGTCCTATTAATGATGAAAACATACTTTTTTATTAGATAGGTTAAAGATGAGAAAAGGGTCCCATTCCCTTACAAAAGAAATTGAAAGATATTCAGGAAGAAAATAATAGTACAAAAAGAAACATAACCAAAAAACCAAATATATCCACTTAATTTAGCTAATAAGATGCCTAAATACCATTAAAAAATGAGAAAAAACTAAAGTGCGAGATGAAACTAGTTTGATTCCTCATATTCAAAATAAAGGACTAGCTTGTTAGTCCCTATGTTATCTGATTTTCTTTCCCTACTTCTAGTATGACTCCCTATACCCTGAGTAGCTTCCATGTTGGACCTCTTCCTCTTCTACCCTATCGACTTGAGCTCTGCTTTTCCCACCCCATATTAGCAATGGGAGTAATAACTTTAGGAACCCTTTTTTGACTTTCACTAGGGTGAAAATCTCCCTAAAGATTCTCTATCCCAAAGAAATCATTTTGACCCCCTTATTACTTAGATTTTGGTTTTGATAAGAATTCATCTTCCATTTTAGAATCATACTCATTCTTAATGTGGATGGCCTCTATAACCACCTTGGTCTAAAAGGGTTCCCCCTTTTGACCAAGAGCAATATGAACCCCTGGTGGTTGATATCGACTAAAGGATTGCATTTAAAATTATTAATGAATGCTTGCAATGAATTGAGAAGAAAAATGGAATAATTATTAGGTGGCCTCTAAAATGGTTAAGTAACAAAAAATTATGAGATAATATTATTGTGTGTTTTCTCTCTAAGGTAATGTACCTCATTTTTTAGAGGCACACATCTGGCCATTTTCTAGGGAGTTCCACCCTTAGGAACACTTTTTGAGAAGATGATCTAGGCTTGTTTTTTTAATACTGTAGAAGATATTGAAAAATTATTCCTTCTTTATTTTGTCTTTAAAATCCTTCACCCCTAAACAACCCATCCCAGTTATGTCACTAATAACTTCTTCCATAACCAGAAGACTCAGGCCATGTATATAAATGACTCTATCATTCTAGCCATGAGAAAAGTATCTAGATAATGCCACATCATGTCCCACTAGATTCTCTATGTAGATATCAAACCCTCCCTTAATCATTTTTTTACAAACATATGCATCTTCCTTTACTTCCATGTAGGAAATTAACTTGAATTGATCATGGTCTCTTCCTATTCTCGACTAATTTTTTCTACTATAATTTTTGCATACTAGGACCTTAGACATACAATATATAATGATGTTGAAACTTGAAAAATTAGAGCTCAATATGAATTAAATTCAAACATGTAAAATCTTAAGATGTGGGTGAGTCATGATCACCTTACATGTACAAGTTTTCCTCCTCCCTTGGTGATGTTAAAAAATGATGGGCCCCATAATTTCACATGTTGGATTGTAATTTATTGATCTCAATAAGGATGATGAAAACATACTTATTAGGATATTTTTTCATAATATGATTTGAGTTTTGAGGGAAGCATACTGATGCTTAGATTCCTCCTCCTCTCATTCTTAATGTTTTAAATCCTTGCTTCTTATATTTCCTATACAACCCTAGGCTTTATTTTTCTAGTTTATATTTCTCCTATCTAAATAACTAAAAAAATAAAAAAAATGGTTTTATACATTATAAAATCTATTTACCTGTGGGGGAATCATACCTAAGCATGATATTTATTGAATGTATATTTGTATACATCTTTGCCTGTTAGGGAATTGTGCCGTCACATGTTTATCATTGATATGTTGTGAGTTTATTTGAGAATGAATTTAGTATAATATACCCATGGGGATGTGACATTTTTAATTTATTCTAGTTATTGTATTAATCATACATGTATCAATTTAATAGGTTGTATTACTTGAATGTCTTGCCTTTTTTCATTAGTTATGTTTTTAATATCCATAGCATAGTTTTACATCTTGGCATTTTTAAATTGTAAGACATATTATTATTTTGACAATATATTTCACATTATTTTACATGACAAGTATTTAATTATAGGGGAAATGATACCCACACATGTTTTCTCTACACGATTGGCAATACATATTCTTAACTTCAAATTCTATGATTCACATATGATGGTCATCATTTCTATATCCAAATTTATTTGAGATTTTAATTATTTAGGGGAAGGATATTTTCCTCATTATATCAATTTTCTTAACTTACAATTCTATACTTGGCCTTATCATATGTCATTACACGTAAATTTTATACTACACTTTCATACCTATATTACATATTTGTCTTACATAATTACTTAGAAAATGGTACTCAGTACAATATTCACACACTCAAAACTATGTTTATCATGATTGATTACTAAATACTCATATTTTCCCCATCAATATGTGTAAATATATTAACATTGGCAAAATTCAAAAAAATTAAAACATTGTTAGAAAATTAAATTTTAAAAAACATTGGAGAAATTTAGAATATTTAAAAAGATTGACATTTTTTTAAAACATTGATTTTTTTTTCAAAAATTACAAATTATTGAAAAATTTTAAAATGAAATTTTTATTTATTTATACATGTTACATATTCACCTTTTCTATAGATTTTTCATTATCCATGGTTTTTTGACACCTAATTTGGTATTAGACATTTCAGAAACATCAATTTTGGTATAATTTGACATGCTTAGTCATTGCACATACGTCTAAATCTTATGTACACTTTCCCTCTATTCGTCTACCCATATATTTTATTATCCAACTCTATTCACTAGATATACTTATTTAGGATCAACTTAGTCCATATCTTAGAATCATAGAATCCTAGATAGACCTTTTCCATATCTTATATCATTGATTTACACTTTTAGGATAGTACCGATAATGATTGGATAGTTGTAGTTACAACATTTGTATACCCTTATTAGTAGTGTCCAAGCAAAATTAATGACTATTTTAAAACTATGAAGTCTCCATTAGGTCTACCTGAACATGTTTTATGGGTTAGTCGTCACATAAAATAACAAAGATTCAAATATAAATACAAATCATTCCTAAGATTATACTCACTTTGTAGTTCTAAGGTACATTTTGGGAAGTCTTAGCAACCTTGAGAAAACATCTAACACTCTCTTAATACATTATCATGAAGGCATACAAATATGAAAACTCCTCAAAGGAGTAAACCTAGATCCAATTTTTTACACACATAAAATTCAAAGTTTCATGGTGCCAAGTGTCAAAAGCCAAACATTACATTTAATTCTAAATTGATCAAAACATGACACACATACACACATATAATTTAGAGAACTACATGTCATCTTAGAATTTTCATAGTATTGGAACGTAGGCAATGATAAAACATTTGGTGGGATAAAGTTGAGGCTATCTAAAACAAAATATTAACCCCTTTTTCAAGGGAATATTTTGGTCAAAATCATAGTAAGGGTTTAGGATAAGTTATAAGGAAAACAAATATTAATGCATATGATTGAAGGTGATTACACACATATAAAACATTTACATGCATAGGTGTAGCGGTTTCAAGGATTATAATCTCACATAATGCATAGGGACTTTGTTAGTAACCATTGAATAATGCTAGCTACTACAAGATTTAGACTCTATCAACAACATCCGAATAGGATTTCAACCTTTATTTTAGATATGAGCAGCTGACAACATATGCACAAATAATGTATAGGTATAAATACACCTTTTGTGAGCAATAAATAATCAAATATACTAATTACACTTCTACCCTCTTTCTTTATCAATTATAAATAAAAATAGTGAAATATCCAAACCATAAATTACAATTTAGATTAGTACTTTATTACTATATTCTACATAATCTAATAGCACATAAATTTACACTATTTTAAGACTCCTAAATCCAAAATAAGCAAAACATTTTTGTAAACCCAACGTGAACATGATCATTGATTTGAACATGAAAACCCTAAAATGTTTTATACATCAGGGTTTTAGATTTATCCTCTTTTAGGGTTTGAATTTATAATTTCCCCTTATCTACATAAGAAAAAACTTAGCATAGATACCATGGATGCCAATAATTTATATTTTACAATCTAAGTTATGATTTCCATGGTTGCATATTCATTTCCTAAATTATACATTATGTTTCTATTTCATGCAAAAAAATGGTTTAAATTCATATGCAATAAACCTAAGGATGTTATTATACATAAGGAAATCTTAGCTTCCCTTAGTAGCACATATTGAAATAATGTTAAATTTGAGATGTTTCTAGTTACTACTTGTAGGGAAAGGGAATGTGTGACTCTTTTCATTCCTCCTACCTCAATACCTATTGATAAATACTTACAACATTCCTCTCTTTTATTCACCCTAAGATTATATTAAAAATAAAGGTAAATTTTGTCAAAAAATGAAGAGGTAATCACAATGTGCCTTCTACTCTTCCTCCACCACCTACGATATTGGATAATGCAACACTATATTATGATTTCATAGATAAAATTAATAATACTCAAACAAAATATTTATATAATAGAATTGTTGAAAATATCCACTATCTATAAGAATATTTTGATGTGACATTACATAATACAACCTTATCCAATAATGTAATACTGGCTTAATTTGCATCTAGTGTTAATACATCATGATGGATTGAAGATATTTATTTTGAAAAATAATATTTACCTCCTAAAATATTAGCAACCAATACCTCCCATTATATATTCATGTACATATTCTAGGCAAATGGATTAAGTGTGTTTTGGTAGATAATGGATCATGACTCAACATTTGTAATACATCCTTTATTAACATACTTGGCATAGGGGGAAATGACTTACCTAATATTATATGACCATTTTATGATTTTATAACATACCACACGAGGTGTCAAGACAAATTAAATTGAATATAAATTCAGCTCCAAAAACAATAGCAACGATATGTCAAGTTATGCTTAATGACCTTAACTATAAAATTTTATGAGGAAAACCTTAGATTCATGATATGAATGTGGTTCATTATAATTTTCATGAGTGTAAAATTTATCCATGAATGATACATATACAATTGTCATATGGATCATGAACCCTTAAAACATTATGTAGTGAATCAACCTATTATAAATTTCATGCCCCATATACATACAATGCAACCCTTGATGGCTCTTCCTACATAACATATACCATTATATAATATCCTAGATGATAATAATGATGTGAATAATAAATTTCCTCAACCTATATATGAACTTACACAATGTAAGATAAATGATGGTGAGCCAACATAATTATTCTGTTCTCCTCGAGAATATGGGTGCCTATAGACACATAAATTTGGTCACATGTTCTTGATAAATATAATTATTGACACATTCAAAAACATATGATTTTTTCATAATTAAATGAATTTTATTCACCATTCCTCTAAGACATTCATGTATATACAGGCTCGACCCTTTGTTTACCATTACTATCATATAAAACTTTTAATGTCAAATGTTCAAGATGTCTAAAATCATCTTCAAACTATCTCTAGTTTGGGATAGGTGTCACTTATCTTCATGTAAAGGTTTGTGTTACAAAGACTAGAATTCACTAAAATCTTATCCACATATAGTGGCCATGTCCCATGCCAAATAATGACCAATTTCCTATATTAAACAAATAATTATGGGTATTCATGCACATTTCACATGGATGTATAAAGGAAATTACCAAAATTTCAACCTATAAATGCATGTCAAGTGTCACTTATTATATCCACTTACTATTCAATTGATTCAAGCATATATATTTTTACACATTGAGAAAATCTGCCATATTCTCTTTAAATTCAAGATCAATCATAAGCTAAGTCACGAGCCTTATAAACCAACTTAAGGGATATCATTGTTAAGTATAAAATCCATTTTATAGCTACATACATATAGTATAAGGATATAAATTTCATATTCACTCTATGTCATAGAATTATGTGGGATTGATTTCCCTATTTAGAGTATTGGATATGTAAGTAGTAGTCAATCATCAAGGGGTGATTGAGGTCAGCTCAAACCATTACAATATTTTATTTTATTGCATGTGTTCAAGATAAAAATATGACTTAAGGGTTTAAAATAAAAGATAATACTTAAATTTATCAGTAGATAGAAGTTCAATATGTGAAACAATCAGATTTTATGCATAATCAATTAGGACAAGTCCACAATCAATGGATTAGAGCACACTAAATTAGTGTCCACTTGCATCAATCATGTCCATAGACATATTATAATTCTACCTATAATATATAATTTTTAAGATTCTATTTTATATGTATTTTCCTATCATTTAACTACCATAGTCAATTGGGACAAGTCCACATTTAATGGACTCCAATGCATTACACCATAATCCACTTACAACAGACCTATGCAAATTTTATTTTTATTTTTTATTTTGATACTAAACCTATGCAGTCACCTCTTCTTTTAATTTTCATATTTATAATCATAATTTTAAAAAATATATATGTGTGAAAGATATGTATATATCTTCTTAGTGTTTTCCAAAAATAGCATTTTTCTATTTTTAACATCTTGTCAAAATTAGAATTGTAGATTATTGTACATCTTTAACATTTTGATATTGTCTAGTTTTACATCTATAAAAAAATTAAAGTTTTATTTTCTTATATAAAAAATATGGAAAAAAATATTGGTGAACTTGAACCTTTGTTTTCAAAACTTTGCTTTCTAATTTCATTTTTTTTCTTTGTTTTCCTAGAAACTGTGTTCTGATAGTTTTAAAACTCATATGAGCTATCATTCTAGGCAAAATGGTATTAAATTTTATCTAAGTCTTGGTATGATGGGTACTACTAAAATACTCAATCCATTATAAAAAACTATTCACATATTTAAATTTACACATACCTCATGATATATCAAAAATGCCTAGGTTTTGTTTTTAGCCACAAGAAGACTTCATCTATTTGTTCTTGTAGTGCATTACTAAATGGCTAGACCAAGTAATTTAATCTCAATGTACCCTATATATAATATAGTGTGGTTATATTAAGGGTGGAATACTCTATATTTAGTTCCTTCATATTCATGTTCTTTATTTACGATTGGGATCAATATATCTGAAAGCCTACAAAGTAAAGAAAACTTCCCTAGTCACACTTTTGACATTTTTTCTTTCATAGCATGATTTATTTCTTATTATCAATAATAATAATAATAATAATAATAATAATAATAATTATTTTTATATTTTATATATTATGTTTCAACATATATAAAATGTATTATTGATATGTAACCCTAATGATGTCCATCCTTTGGATCTCTTTTTCCATCACAATACTTTATTTTGGGTCAACAAAATTTAAAAACATACTAAAAAGGCTAAAATGACTAATGCAAAATCTCAATCCCTATTAAAATCAAATTATTGAAATAATAATCCTAAAATTGATGAAAATTAATTTAAAAAATTCATCAAATCAATCATGACTTATGAATAAGATTGGTTCTACAGACAAAATACCATAAGGCATATTATGCACCCTATTGATGGACTCATTGTGACAATTGAGGTTAATAAACAAAACATTTATGACTAGGGATAAATTTAATTATAAATAATTCATTGAATATATTTATACTTCCCACATAACATTTATGAATTCTTATACATTTTAAAATATGAACAAAACAAATTAGCTCATGATTCGACTTCTACTTTAAATGCTTCTACTACTACTACTATTGATACTATAACAATCCCTATGGTTACATATATGAAAAAAACACTAATTATGGGGGAATACATTCATTTAAAACATATTATAATGCCTATTTATACAATCACATTATATACACCTGCCTTGATTACTACACTAGGTCCAGTTTCAACTTTGCATATTGCATCGTCTCTCAAGAAAACTATTATATCCTTACATTAAAAAATATTGAAATTAGAACAAGGTATATCTAAATATATTCACTAAATGGATTATTATACTCAAATTAATCATTATTTTTCACCTAAAATAACATCTCACCCATTACCAATAGGTTTCATAGCACCTAAACCACCATTCTATGAGGGTAAAGGGGATATTGATCAACATTTTCAATCTTTCCATACAACATGATTGAAATATTCTTATAATAAATAAATTAATAACCAAGATATTTAAAAGAAGTATCAAATACTATTTTATATGATGCTTCTATTACATCCCTCTTCAATCATTTAGAACATTCAATACAATGGAAGATCAATTTTTAACACACTTTTCAATCAACATCGGCGAAAAGTTATCATATGCACAAAATTCTAAACTCAGGAAAGGGTAACATGAGCCAATTAAAAAATATGTTTCATGATAGAAAATATGAAAAAATATATGAGAGATAATGAGCTACAAGATATATTCACATAATTATTGTTATCACCACTTCATGAATCAATCCTATTTAATAAATTCAAATCCTTTGATGATTTATGCCATATAGTAAAAGGAAGGCGAATTCAAGATTATGGATTTGAGAAATCTAAAATATGCACCAAGTGCTCCATATAATTAAAATGTAATTATTTTAAGAAAGATATATTACAATTTTAGATCAAATAAAACCAAGAATGAAGAAAAGGTAATAGTTAATTCAACATCACAACCATCAAACAAGCTTTAATTGACAACTCCACCAAGGACCAAAATTATAAGGTTACCTTAATCCCCTCATATCTTATTATATATAATAATTTATTTCAATATCATATATTTAATTACACCATTTGATCTTGATTTGAGTAAGCCTCAACCTAATGGCTTTGTCATTAATTCATATTGGGACTACCACATATAAATTAGACATTCTATGAACAAGTGTTATAGGTTAAGAAATAATATACAATATATTATCAATGATAATATTATTTAGGTTTTTACACTCACAAAGGAAGATATACTAGAAAAAAATGATAATGTAATTTTTTATTAATCCTTTTCCCAACCATGGCACAATAGAGAACACAAACAATTCAAAAGTACATCATGTGTACAATGTCCATTCTCCTCCTTAGTCATATGGGCATACAATAGATAGAATTGTGGGAATATTTATAGGAACATTGGCATAAAATACAATAATCAATTTGATGATGATAATTAATTAAGGCATGCACTTTTTATTAGAGCAACAACTAACTTACCCATAATGACATGATTGACAATGGTTCAAGATAAAATGCATGCACAATTACACTCCTTTATAGTCTTATATATAAAGAGAAATATATACAAGCAACATTAAAATTAGTTAAATAATTCAATGGTAATACACAATATATTTTAGGATATATAATGCTACCTATCCAAGTTAGTTTATCAATATTGGAAATTCTATTTTTATTCTTACCAAACACATGGGTCTTTCATATATTAATAGGGCACCCTTGGATTTATAAGATTCAATTAGTACCATATACAATGCATAGATTCCTCAAGTACATATATTATAATTAAATGGTCAAAGTTCAAGGAATTCCATATGATTAAACTCTATAATCATTGGTAACCCCTCTTCATCCCTCACTGCCACCATAGTTGGTTGTGGCACCTATTTAAGAACACGATAAAAATATAATTATTGCACCTAATAAAAAACATAGTAAAAAGATAATTATTACACCTAGTCAAGATCATAATGTTAAATCTATTGTGGCACCTATTTATAATATTTTTATATAATCAATTAAATGTAAAAATATATACCTTAGCAACAAGCTTCATATCAAAGAGTTGCCCAGGGTTCAAAGAAGTCTAAATCTCCTATAGTGTGTCTTAAGGTAGTACCTCAGATATTTCAACATTTTCCACATAAAAACACAAGAATTGCATTCTTATCCAATTCTATTGTAGAATCCACTAGTTTTTATGCTTTTTCTGGTTATACATGTGGCAATAAATTCTATAAATAGTGATCAAGACAACTATGTTACAACACCTTATGCCTTTATAGATTCAGACATATCCACATGAAGTAATTTTTCATCCATAGAAATTCAAACTCCAACTTTTTGATCCAAGCACACACTATGACACTTCTATTGATGAGATCATAGGCTAGATTACATTCTAAAAAAATGTCAAAAATACAAAAAAATATGTATTTCAAAAAAAAAATCAAATATTGTAAAAGTATAAAAATATTCAAAAAGTCAAAAATTAGGACCTAAGCATGACATTAAATGTTATATTAATTCTTTACATATGTTATTTATCACACATTTTGGTAGATAGCATATTATTTTCTATACATACATGAATTTGATCAGGTATATGAGTGTGATGTAATACATACATAATACATGCATTTCTTAGATGTTGGACTCTCTTCTACCCAATGGTCATGCCTATGTTGGGGGCATCATAATCTACATGTTACACAACAAAAAGTTATATCTATCTATGACCTCAAATGCAATGTTGAGATATATATATCTTACAAATGTCATGGTAAATCACTCATATTTTACATTGTGTAACATGGGTATGTCATTTTACTAATAATATGACATTGATATATATAAATGGAATAGACTGGTTTTCACTTGTTCTATGCTTCTTCAATGTTGTTACTTTCTTGAATGATATTTTATATAGTGATTGATTATTATGTGTGGCCCTTGTAACTTGTGTGTAGCATTTTTGAACATCTCTATGAGATCATTTCTTATTATGCATGACATTTGAATATATCCATTGCTTTTGGCCCTTGGTCCTATGTGTTCAATCTTTGCTTATATGACATTTGAACATGTCCTTTGTATGTGGTCTTTTGCCTTATTATGTGACATTATATGTTGTGATCTTTTGATTTTGAGCTTGATTAGTGAATTAATGATCTCCATCATATAATTTTAGGGCATAGTCTACTTCACAAGGTAACATTACTACATAGCTCATTGCTAAATCTATCTAGATATGACACTTTTATGACTCAAATTTAATATATTGCATACACGCTTTAAATTAAAACTATAATTATATGATTACATACTCTCTATGATGACATTAGAATCATAGTGGGATTATCTTAGAGATCCAAACCTACATGAAAAAATTTGGGATAGAATATAGGTTCAAAGATATAAAATACACATTCCAAAAATATAGAGTACAAGTTTTTGAAGATTTAAAGTAATGCAAAATTAGATTCTAATACAGAGTATAGGTTGTCAAATATTCAAAGTGATTCTTAAATCAAACATATGACACATATTATCACATAAATACAATTTTTGGGGGCATATGACATGCATATACACTCATTTATTAAAGATTCAAAGAACATAATTATATAACTTGAATGTAAGTGCATGGGCATATGCAAAGCAGTTACAAGATCAAAGATTATAAGTTGTAAATGCAATTACAGTTGAACACATTGATGCATGTCATTATGTATTATTTTGGAACAAATTAATAGGGGTATGATACTCATTCATGCTCAAACTAATTCAAAGTTTTAAAGTTATAAAATTCAAAGTTCAAAGTTTCAAAGTGGAAAAAAATCATTATACTATTTTTTGCACATTTTCAATATTCAAAGCCAAAAAAATTAAAAACATTAATTTAAAAGAAAATTATATGAGTAATATAATCATGATGGGGGCATGACTATTTATTCATTATCTTTTGAACATACATGTAGAATCTAGATCCGTTTGTATTAATATGATTAAAATCTATGTAATGTTAGTGTAGGTTTTTATTTTATTTAATGATTTTTCCATACACATGTTTAGTTAGATTGCTTAGGATTAATTTTAGGTCATTATGAAAGATAATCCCAAAATCATGAGAATGTGAGGATGTGTATATATTTCACAAATATAATGTACCTTCCTAAATATGTTATGGATAATGAATAATAATGATGATAATGTTAACATTATAATCTTTTGATTGTTAAGTAATAAGCATCTTCTAGCTCATGTTTGATTTCACTTATACAATAAGGTAATTTATTTTTGCATTCAATCTTATCCATTTTTTTTTGATTGTGGCCCACTTTGGTTTGAGATCATTTTTGGTAGCTGAATACCATTGTTCCTATTGTGAAATCTTGAGTTTCGTCTTGCATGTCATATATATGTAATACATTGAGATAGCATATTAAAGATTCACACTTTTCCAAAATTTTCTCTTCTTCTAGGGTCCTCTACTAATCCAAATTTAGAAAAAAATAAGATAAAGGTGTCTTATAATATTCATATTTCATATGGAAGGTTTTCATGCAAAATGGCTACTGCCATTAGATTCAGAAGTGCCAAAACCTTAGGAAAAACTATAAACATGACTTAGTTTCATGACAGTCAATTTCAATTATTTTGAAGGGTTTGAAGGCATTTTCATGGAATTTTTTAAAATATGCACTCTCTAGGGTCTTCAAGGGAAAATTTATTTTGGGATTTTTTGAGTTTTTGGAGATCCTTAGTGGGTATTCGGTGTATTTTTCATAGCCATACTAGATATAAAGATTCTAAATTTATGTAAATTCTATAATTGCATGCATAAATCAGATTTTCTATCCCTATTTACACTTTTTAGAAATTTTGACTGCATTAGTAGGCCTAAGTCTAAATACCAAAAATTAGGGATACTCTCACAGTCCTAAACCTTGATGTCAGACATTTGGACTATGTGTACTATCTAAAACTCTGATATGGAACTTCAAGAAATAACTTCATCTAAAAACCCTAATGTGTAACTTTGAGTTGTGCCTATAGAAAAAAATCCCTATGTTAGAACTTCTAACTATTCAAACAACCTAAAAACCTAATGGTGGGGACCTTGACTAAAACTACAGTGCAAAAACTCAATGGTATAACTTCAACATACATATGCAATTAGCATATCTGATAGTAAAACTTTGACTTAAAATTGTAGCCCCAAAGTCTGATGATTGTAAAGGATGACTACAACTCTAACATGAAAGTCTAATGACTACACCAAGGGATTGCAAGTCTAACATTTAACTCTGATGAATGTAAAGGGTCCATTATTTTTACTTAGGTGCATTTATGATGCCAAACTCTAATGATGGCCATGAGGATTTCAAATTTAAGCTCACTCACCTTGTACCTATCCCCCTGGTCATATGTAAGTTTAACACTTGGTCACAACCAAACCAAGGGGTCTTAACTTTTCCATAAAAGGTGGCCCAAAATTTTTCACACCAAAAATAATTTATACAAAGTGGAGAATTATTACTTCCATAACTTTCAGTTGATAGCTTTATTTCAAGCATAGGTTTTTTTAAAGTTCATGTTTTTTTGAGATTTACACATTGGTTTTATTCTTGTGCCTTGGAATATTGAACCTCTGTAGATTCATGGGGGTTTACATATCCTTATCTTTCTAGCACTACTCATTTCACACATACCTACTTACTAACATGGATTAGAATCAAGTTCCACCTCTTACACTATTAAAATATCACAAGTGAAAACTCAAAATACAAATATTATTAAGGAGTAAATATTGCACCAGATCACTATGGGTATATAGACAAAACCAACATTTGATGCAAAGAAGATGAAGTGGTATAATAGAAGTGATGAAGCCTACAGTCTACTATGCCTGTCAATGTCTCCTAACTTGTTATTTCATATTGAATTTATAACTAATCCTAATTAAGTGTGGACCATAATAAAAACACTCTTTAAAAAGTAGTGAATAATGAGAGGTTGTGAGTTGGATAATGAGCTCATCAGTTTGAGCCCATGAAATTTTAATTCTATAAAATATTTTTTCACAAAGTTTAAATCACTCAATTTACAATTGAAATTGTGTGGGATTGACAAAATGGATGATCGATTGATTCTTTCCATCCTTTCCAAATTAGGTTCAGACTATTCTATCTTTATTTCTACCTTTTGTGCCACTAGGCATGCATTGGAACTACATGGACCATGTCATCCTTAGATTATTTTATTATTGAATTAACTTAGGATTAAGAAAAGCTTATTCAAATGGGTGCACCAAAGTCAGATAAATTTCATGCCTTAATTGTGAGTCATGACACACAAAAGGATCCTAAAAAAAAAAAGTTTTAGAAATATGATGTTAAATCCAAATCATCAAAAGAATCCTCCTCTTCATATGGTAAATCTAATAAAGTTTAACTCATATGTGCTTACTATAATAAATATGGGCATGATGAAACTAAGTGCATAAATAATTTGTTTGATCGACTAATAAAGATGCTTAAGAATCACAATATTAGTGTTGTTGATTCATCTAATTGGATTTCATCAGCATATGAGTCTTCTAAGGCTAAAGATAGTATAAAGGGTAAATATAAGGGCAAAGAACTTGTTGTAGTTGTATCCTAGCCTTACACATGGGTAATTTATTTTGGTGTATCACACCACATGGCTTCTTTTTAGGGCCTCTTTTCATCCTTGGAGCCTTGTTATATGACTTCTATATTATTAGGTGATGATACTTCCATATAAGTTTGTGGGAGAGGATACATTTAAGTCAAAATGGGACATTTGAAGATGTTCTAAGTTTTCCCTTTATATCCATAAATCTCTTATCTATTTATCATATCACTCACATCATTTTGGGTAAGAAATTTGAGTTAAAACCTAATTCATTGGTTATAAGGGAAGCAAACAATTACTCCATAGTTACATTTTGGAAATCAGATCATTAGTCATAATTGTATACTTTCTCATATTTTACTCATGATCAACCCTTTACTACACTTCTCATTGATTCATATGGTGTGAGTAAATTATGGCATGAGTGATTCGACCATCTCAAATATACTACTTGGAGCAACTCAGTCATCATGACATGTTTTTAGGGTTGTAAACATGTTCATTTTTTTTATGATATTTTCTAGGGTTACATACTTGGTAAGTATCTTGAAGAAAAGTATGACAAAATAAAATAGTGGATAGCTACATAAATATTAGAGCTAGTTCATAGTGACATACCTAGACTATTTCCATCTCCTTTGATTAGCAAGACTCAATGCATTCTTACCTTCATCATTAAATTTTTGAGGCATACTTGGGTGTAATTTATTAAGCAAGAATATGAGGTCTTTGATTAATTTTTTGGACTTTAAGGTGCTTGAATAAAAATAGTCAAGTAAAGCCATGAATATTTTATGCATCAATAATGGTGGTGAGTATTTAAATATTCATTTTATATTATTTTTCACTTTAGGGGGGATTGAAATATAACATACAACTCCATATAGTCTTTAGTTGAATGGTGTTACCAATAATAATAGGTCCTTAAATGAAATGGTCAATTTTATGATATACTCTAAGTCTATTACACCTCAGTATTAGTTCGAGGGCATCAACTATGATTTTTATATCTAAAATTGAGATCCTCATAAGGAATTTAAGGAAGTTACTCATTTTGAAGAATGGAATAGTTGAAAATCCATAGTGAATCACTTATGGGTGTTTGGATATCTTGCTATGTCCCACATTCTAAAGAAGAAATGCAAGGTGATGAAACGTCGAAGTTAACCTTGCATATTTTTTGGATATCTTAAGGGTGTTAATGGATACAAGGTTGTCCATCCCTACTCATGAGTTGTTCATTAAGATAAGTGTTTAATTTAAATAGGGTCCTATAGACTCCATACTTGACACTTATTCCTATTCCTTAGATGCATTAGGATTTGATGACAATTATGTTTATTTAGATCCACTCGAGAAGCTTCTTGATGATCTAGATTCTTATTCTATTTATGATGGTGAGAGTAGTGATGAGATCTCACCTCCTCCTTATCCTATAATATCTTTAGTAGATGAGTAATATCGTCTTGACTTTGCCAACACTATTCCTCTTTGGGATAGATAAACACTATAAAGTGTTGTCCAGTGGGTTGGATATCCATCAGACACCAAGTAAACTCATTCATAATTCTAGAATGCCCCACATGGTTTCATTACATCATTTTATGATCAAAAATATTTTCAAAAATCATCAAACACTCCTAAGTGGGATGTTTCTATGGAAGGGGAGTTTAGTTCCTTGCTAAGGAACAACACTTGGGATTTAATCCTTCTTCTTAAGGGAAGAAAACTTGTTCAATGTAGGTAGATCTACCAAACAAAATTTATAGTAGATGGGTATGTAGATAAGTTTGAATAATGTTTAGTAGCAAAGGGTTTTTATATGGTACATGGCATTGACTATACTGAGACATTCAACCCAGTTTCCAAATGAACTCAGTCTGACTCCCTCTTTCTATTACCACAATACATTATTGAGATGTTCATCAAATGGATGTGAAGAGTGCCTTTCTTCACAGTGACCTCAAAGAATAAATATACATGGATCACTCATAAATCTTTATGGAATATTCTTCATTAGCTTACAAACTTCATAAATATATCTATGGCCTCAAATAAACTCCTTGAGCTTGGTATGCCAAGATGGATTCCTTTCTTCTTTAGTTAGATTCACTAGATGCCATTATGATATGAATGTGAACATTTTATATTAGGATGATGAACTATTGATTCTATTTATCTATGTGGATGAATTATTATCACATGGAATTCTTCATCCACCATTATAATAATGAAAATTTATTTGTCTAATAGGTTCTTAATGATTGACTTGGGCTTGTTGCATTACTTCCTTGAGATTGAAATTTCTCAGTCTCACTTTGGGATCACTATTGCATAATCCAAGTATATTATTAATTTACTTTCATAATTTAACATGGTTGATTGTAATCGAACTCCATATTTCTTTCTATTTAGTGTGAATCTTGAGGCTGATTGTCCATCTCCTTGTTTGATGATACCTTGTATCAACAACTTATTTATAGTCTCATTTATTTTATGCACACTATCCTGATATTTCATATGTAATGAGCATGGTATATATATTTATGTAGGAACTACATGATCTATACTAGAAAGAAACTATGTGAATTCTCTACTATATTTAGGATACTCATAGTTTCAAGATTTACTATGGAGTAGGCATTGATGTTTACTTGATTAGCTATATAGATTCAAATTGGGTTAGAAATATATAAAATTATAAGTCTACTTTAGGTTGTAGTTTATCCCTTGGTTCAGGTCTGATTTATATTAGTCAATTAAGAATAAAAATGTTATTGATTTATCTTCTATAGAGGTAGAATACAAAGGAGTTGTTAATGCTGCCACTAAGTCTATTTAGCTTCAAGGTATTCTCATTGAGTTTGGCATCCATTTTTGATGACCAAAAGTCATTTTTTTTGTGACAAATAAAGAACAATATAGATCTATAGGAATTCAATCCTCCATAAATAGACCAAGCATAGTAAGATTCACATGTATTTTATTTGGGAGATCATCCATGAGCAAATCATTTATCTCTTCTACATCTAAAAAATAGAGCAAATTCTTGATATATTCACCAAAACCTTCACTAAGAGCAAGTTCATTTTCAATCTCTTCTTTGGGTTCAATCATCTCTAACATCCTCTTCCTCTAAGGCATTTCTATGTACTTTGGTACCTCATCATGCCTTTATGTTAGGATCCAATTCCACTACCCACCTTAACTAAACTTAAGGGAGGGTTTTAGTGTAGTTTTTAATTTTATAAAATCTTTTTTCCCTACAAAAGTTTTATTAGATTGCTTAAGTGTCTTTTTAGGTCTTTGTGAAAGATAACCTCACATTCATGAGGATGTGAGGACATGATTATTTTTCACCTATATAATTTACCTTCCTAAAACCTTTATGGATAATAAATAATAATGATGCTAATGCCAATATTTCAATCTTTTGATTGTTAAGTAATAAGCTTCTTCTGACTCATGTTTGATTTCACTTTTACAAATAGGTAATTTATTTTTGGATTTGATCATTTCCAAATTGATTGTCGATTGTGGCCCACTCTGACATGTAGATAATGTATGTTTGATTATAGTGACACTCAATAGCCTTGGCATCACTTCTAATGATCCTATCATGGTTCCATCTTTTTGGCTTAGTAAGCTGGTTACTATTCCCTTTTTATGAGAGTTGGAATAATGTATCTTTCTAACTCAAGAGCATGATTAGTTATTCAAATTGTATGTGATCAATCCCAATTTTTCCATTGGTTTAATCTTTCCAAGTGCTTCAATGAGGGGGCATAATTCTCCATTTTCTGTTATAGGTTATAAGGAACATTTATTTTACCTATGTATAGGTGTACTCCTTGGTCATTTTTTTAATGTATTTAATATCAAATTTAATATTTTTAAAAATTTAAATGAGTAAAATGACTACTTCATGAGTTTTTTCAAGATTTTATAAATTTGAGTATCATGCATAACTGAATTACTTTTTCAAATATAAAATCTGTTGTACACACTTAGGTTCAATTATTTCTCTTTTACTCTAACAATTTCATTTATAGAATAAAGGGGAATGGGGGAGAGCGGATGTAGACACATAAATTGGTTCATAGGTACATGATAAATATAATTATTGACACATTCCAAACCACATGACTTACACATAATTACATGAATCTTATATGCCATTCATCTATATGTAGGCTCAACCATTTATTTTCCATTACTATAGTACAAAAAACTTATTGTCAAATTCTCAAGATGTCTAAAATCACCTTCAAAATTTCTATAGTTTAGGACTAGTGTCCTTGTTCATCCTGGATAGGTCCATGCTATGTAGGCTACATTTTATTATGATCTTGTCTAATTATAATAGCCATTTGATGTACTGAATAATAAATATTTTCTAAAATTCAAAACATTATTTTGAGACTTCTCACACATTTCACTTGGTTTACTCAAGGAAATTATCAAAAGGTTTGCCTATAAATATGTCAAGATTCACTCATTATACCCACTTTTTATTTAATTGGTTGAAGTGTATATGCAAGATCACTCACAAGGAGTAACCATAATTCAAGTAAAGAGCTATCATTTTCAAGTATCAAATAAATTTTATAGCTACTAAATATAATCAAATGAGTAAAATTTAACATTCACTCTAGGTGGGAGAACCATGTGGGCTTGATTTCCCTCCTTGGAGTATTGGATATGAAGGAAATGGTAAATCATCAAGGGCATAATTGAGATCAACTCAACCCATTAATCTCCCTCTTTTATTGTAGGTGTTAAAGCTATTAAATTTACATAAGGCTTTCAGAAAAAAAATACAAATAGATATTTTTGCACAATATTATTCATATTATAATATATCATGAGGACTACATTGCACTACATTATTATCCAATTATAATGATCATGTCCCAAGACATCCTATACTTTTGAATCTAATCTATCATTTTTAGGATTCTACTTTCTCTACCTTTTCTTATCAGTTACCTACCACAACCAATTGGGACAAGTCTACAATAAGCAAAATCTAATGCATTGTGTCACAGTCTATTTATAGTGGACCTATCCAAATTATGTTTCTATTTTTTATTTTGATACTAAGCCTATGAAGTCACCTCTTATTTTTTAATAGATATTTGTGTTCAAGCTAAGTATATATCTTCTTAGTATTTTAAAAAAATAGTAGTTTTCTAGATTTAACATCTTATCAAAATCAAAAATATTGATTATTGTACATTATTAGCATTCTAATATTCTCTAGTGTTACAACTATTAGAACAAATTATTATTATTATTATTATTATTATTTTAAATAAAAATAGGGTAAATAACCCCCATTATGAACATGGACATAAATGCACCAACACCTATTAATATTACTTATCCTTTGTCATAAATGTTAAACTTAAAACAATATGGTTTTGGATTAAAACATATGAAAAATTTAGGATACAATGAAAAATAATTGGGCAATCAAGAATAAGACATTCTTAACCATGTTTCTCCATCTGATGATGTAGTAAAATAAGGTATTGGTTATAAGAAAGAATAAAAATTTCTATTTAAAACAAATCATTAGTACCTTAACACTTGAAACAAGGAAAGTGAGATAAAAACATTTCTATTTATACATATTTCCTTCAATCAAATTCAAACCCTATGCAATAATTTAATCATGTAGTAACACTAGAGTTAGTATATCTCAAGTTTAATGATGAAATATTCTTGATAGAAATATGAGAATTATATGAAATTACTAATGATGAGTCTTTCTTGGAATGTTTTGGGGAATATAAGGATCTCCATTCCATCTATCATAATAAAATGTTTCCTTATACAATAAATTCCAATGCATATTTTAGAAAGACTACCCTCACAATATGATGATGCCAAATTAGATGGACCTAATATAATACCTACCACACCATATAATAAAGACCATTTCACACTATTAAATGAGGACAAAATTGAATTTAATTATGACACCACTAAAGTCCCACGACTGGTCCTTCTCACAGTAATGTTAAGGCTTAATGAAGGAAAATAATTTATAGTCATATTAAAAAAGTTCTATAAATTTGTTTTTTTTTTTAAAAATTTTTAGAATTAATTAATCTAAATAAGATAAAACTAATGAAATTTAAAATGTGTAAGATAGTTCATTTATCATAAAAATCTAAAGATAAAATAGAAATTGATTACACTTATTATTTTTAGGACGACCAAGGAAAGAGGGAAGAGAAAGACTTAGTTACTTTCCTAATTTATACTTCTCACTTCCTATGTTACAGTCCTTAATATATCAAGAAAGATAATCCTAGAATCTACCATGACATCGTCGATAAAGCTTGGACTCCTACAATGGTAGGTATTTACCTCTACCTACAAGAATTTTCCCAATTTATTGTGTTGTTTTATTCCACCTCATGTCAGTTTACTTGCCATTATAGTTTATTTGTGTGCATTTTTATTATCCTCATTCCTATGTGCAAACTCTTATTTTTTATTCTCTTTTACATGAAACCTTAACTTCACTTTTGACACAAGATAGAATTATAAAAAAGGTTATAAATATGGTATGAATATCCCCAACCACTCTTTGTTGAGTGTTTAAGCATTTTCTTACATTAAAATACTCTAAATAGGGCTTAAACCACACATAGTTCTCCCACCAAGATGTGTGTGCACTAAATATTGATCCATTAGAATAAAATGCAATGCTTTAGTTTTTAACACTTTAAAACATGTAACTTTGACATTGCATTTTTATCCAAACTTGGATCTAGGGCTGCTGCTCCTTTGAGTAGTTTTCAGATGTGTATGTTTTGTAGTAATGTCTAAAGAGAATTCCAATGTATTTCTCAGCCTTATAAGTAATTTCCAAGATGAGTGATAGATAAGTCCGAACTTCAACTTGATTTATATTTTTAAATAACTCTTTGATATTCTTCCCCATAACTGACATTATACCAACCCAAGGGAGATGTTTTAATTTCAAAAGTACCCATTAAAGGCCCCTATATGGTTTTAGTAGAGACAAACACATGATAACTAAAACTATTTGATTTTTACTGTAATTTTCTAGAGAGGTAAAATTAGCGATTTTGAATATAGAGATAATGTACTTAGGATTATAGAGTGTTATAACATAGACTAGGGTGATCTTAAATAATTGTGATAATAAATTGAGTTGACCAAGAAAATAGGCAAGTAATTAGATAATGTAAAGTGTGCATAAGAGTCAAATATGTACTCACAAGTCATGTACGTTAAAGATATGTCAAAATTGAGGTTTTCAAGCATATAATACAAAATTTAAGTGTTTATAAATGCCCCCATTTAAGTCTAATATTGAAAATACTAGACTTATAGGATAAAATAAATAAATTTGGTACTTATATTAATTTCACTTATTATTGATATTTGTGCCCCAAATTTTTAATTTATTCTATGAAAAACATACAAAAAACATGTAGATATCAATATCCACTTATGATAGAAAAATTGAAGTAACTATTGGATAATTTTGGCCCACATACCAAGATTTTTCATGGATAAATCAATCAAGTAGAGTTCTTATTGAAATGAAAGGTCCAATGTCAAAAAATAAGATCACGGTGCTTGAAAATCTTTTGAAACACTTGAAGATTGCTTAAAGTCCTTTTTTTGATCTTTGAAGAACATGTTTGGAAGCAAGTATTCATGGTGTCTGACTAGTTCAAAGTCATGGGAGAGTTTGCACATGACTCATAAAAATCACCAAAACCTTCAAAAAATCAAACAAAAGTTTTTCACACAAGTCTAGAAGAGTCTATAGGCTTAAAAGCAAAGTACTAATTAGGTATTTGGCCAAGTGACAATAGGTCAAAATATTTCAACTTTATTTGGATAAGTATATTTCTTTTGGGCTCATTATTCACAACAAAATTCTTGAAGATTTATTTCTTTTAGACATTTTATCTACAAAAATAATCTAAGTATAAATTATTTTGGACATTTTATCTTCAGAAAAAATATCAAAGCAAAAATCTTGCAACAAAAAGTTCACAACATAAGTTTTGAGAAGACACTCTTGTGCAGAAATTACTTTGAACAAAATGTCTGACGCAAAAAACTTTGATAAGATTGTTTTTATGGGGAAATTATTTGTTCAAGCTCGATCAAAGTGAGACATCTATGCAGGCATCAAAATCAAGCCATGAAAAATAACCATTAGGGTTCAAATATTCTAAGATAGACATGTGGATGTCAGTGATGGTCACGTAGATATCAAAGACAAGTGCATAGACATCAAGTTTAAGCCTCATGAAATAGTTATTTAAATTCAAATGGAGGTAGATAAATGGCACACATTAAATCATACTATCAAATCTAATGATGAGCAGAGGTCAAATAGGTCAGTGGATCCTGAGTGTAAAAAAGTAAATGACAAGTGTCAAAAGTGCATTGGGTTGTTAGAAGATCAATGATAAATGTTCATTTGCACACTAGTAGATTAATAGTGTGAGAGGATTTAAGATGTCAATGGCCCAAGTTAATAATCAATGAATAATGAACAAAGGTGAGCATAGGATATTTTCTAAAAAGGTTGATGAAGTAGTTTTCAACCCAGGTAAAACAAATGCATAAGAACTAAGCTCAAATAAGATCCATGTTGAACCAGTAGGATTGAACATTACCATTAGAGCTTTTTAAAGATAAAATAGGCATTTTTAGACCTAATATAGACCAAGAAGGTGACATATTATGGTTGAAGTGATATTAAACACCTAGAGAGATCTATTTATCAATATTAAAACTATAGGAAAACCAATAAATGGATTGGTTTTCATTTATAGTGGACCCAAGTTAAAGTCTCAAAGTGAGGGTAGATATGTGAAATCATGAAAGAATAACTCATCCTTTAACATGGCCATGTATTTAAAAAATGACCACCTAAAGTAGATAGAATGGATTTATCAGATTCAAGATATGAAGATTTTGTCCTCATAATGAAACCAAGTGAAAGATGATGTGGCAGATGGTGTGGAAGATCAAAATAAAGGGATTTGGTGGTTAGAGAAGCAATTTGAGAATTCAATTATTTTAAAAATCCTTTAAGGGTTTTATTTAACAATTAGGTTTATGATTAATCATGAAAAATAGAACTCTTATCTTTTAAAGGATCTATCAACCAATAAGAAAGCTCGAAGACTATTGGAGTAAATTCAGGCTAACTTATCTATTATGGACTAGTCCTGATTAGACCAATAGATGGTGAAACATCCCTTGAAAGGTGATAGATAATTGATTATTATTGGATAACATGCTCCCTCTTATATCTTCTCCTTTTCTATATATATTACCCATTCTTTCCATTTGTAAGCTCTCTATTTTTATCTCTCATATTTTCACAAGGACTCTTTAATTTTGAAGAGTAGGATACTCTCTGAGATATTGCAAAATATGCTCATCTTGATTAGGCTAAATCCTATCAGGCAATTTTTAGAACTAACTCTTGATTAAATATGACTTTCTTTACCTATTTCTTTCCTTGGATCTATGTTAAGTGAGCTGTGCACTATGGAATTATGTGAAGGAGAATCTTCCTCATCCATGGTCCTCCTTTATGACCTCTTTTAAGGATTTTTCAAGTTGTTTACAAGTTTGGATTCATTTTATTTTTAACATTAATGTAGGCTTGGTGTGGGTCTTATAATCCCTCCTTGTTTCTATTCTTTTCTTCTTAGACCTAGTCCATGGAATAATTATGCAATTGGTGAGATCTTGAGGTTTTGTGAGCTAGCATTATCTTCTATAGATCTAGTGTGGGTTCAAGCTTATAGGAGTTCCCATTTTTATTTGGTGCATCACCTTTTATCCTTATTAGGAGCCTTTTTTATCCCATTTATAACCATTTTCCTTGTACAATCATTAGTTTAGGTGATCATCAAGAGGAAGCCAACCTTATCTAGAGGTTCAACCCCATCATAGGTGACCCATAACCTAAGGTTATTACCATAGTGTAGCTCAATTGAAAAGGTCCTAAAAAACCCTTTCCAAGGGTGTGAGTTAATGCTAAAATAGTTTCTAGCATACTCGTTATGACTTTAATACATTTTTCATCTCACTGAAAGGTTCTTAGTGTTGCCTTTCAGTGTAATCAACCTTTAGAGGCACATTTGCAAACACCACTGATGACTCCACTATGAACATCAGCTAGTATAAGTAGCCTAGGTGCCTAATCACCATTATTTGGTTTGTATCATCACCCATTTGATAAAAATGCATGTTATTTCATTCCTTATCCTTCATATCAAGTTAGCACTGTTCATGTCTTCACCCCAAGTGGCCCTTAAGATTCAATGGATCATCCTTTTCAATATTTTCCTCTCTCTAGTAAAAAAGGAATGATCCTCAAGGATATGATGCTTGATTTTGAAAGAAAATTAAGAGAGGTTGATAGGGAGAAGAGTATAATAGGCAACAATAAAATCTTGAACACCAGGCTTATGTTCAAGAGTAGGAGTTGAGGTTTCAAGAAGAATGCTTGGTTATACAAGACCAAGCTAGAAAGGAAAATTATTATTAGTTACTCTTAATGAGAGAAACCAACCTTAGACCCAAATTTCCCTCTTATATTCCTATTCATGCTCAAAAATAAACCCTTAGCCAACCTTGTCACATCTCACCCTTATCAACTGAGAAATAGGAAGCCATCTCATCTTGGATCCTATCTTATACCAATGAACCTAACTATTTCATACATTCTCTTTTGAAACCACCCTCTCCCACACTCATTCAAGAAAAGGAGAATGTGGCCAAGCCTTACACATTCCCCTCATAGAAATCAATTAAGGAGGGAACAAAGAAGAAAAAAGAAGTGCTCGCTGAGGTGATCCAAGAGCCAGTCCAATAAAAAGAGGTGTTATCTCAAATCAATGCGATTTCCCTATAGAAGCTTAAATAATCTCCCTCCCTTCCCTAAGAACCACCTAAAAAAAATGCAAGGTCCCTAATTAGAAGGATAATCTCCTAATCTACAATCAAGGTGAACATTTTCACCCTCCTACCATCTTCTTCATGGAGGAACCTATTTTACAAATAATATCGAAAGATACTATAGACAAATTTGAGCCTAAAGAGGATAACACAAGTGTATATGATGAAGAGATCATGATTGGAAATCTAATTCATTCAAAAAGGGAAGAGTCAAGTTTTGATAAAACTTCTTGGCATGGTTTTGATGAATTAGAGCATGAAGGCAATACTGATGCATTCATTCTTGAAATGATGTGTACCCAAAATGTAGCTGAGGATAAGGGGGATTTTGATTAGTCCCAATAGTTTCAATTTAGGCTTTATATGAAGATTAGAAAGGTGTATATATTGACATAGTCAATCAACTAGCTGACCATGTTGGAGAGATCATGAATGATCAAGAGAAAGAAATAAAGAAAGATGAGGATCAAGATGAAGTATGGAAATAGTTTTACCATGAATTCATGGACTAGGTAGAGGTTATAAACTAGCCTATGCCTCCTCTAGAACATGAAGATTAACTTGAAAACTAGGCTATAGAATCTGACTAGTCTCAAGATGAATTATCCATTGAAGGTAGTACTGATGTCTTTAAGAATGAAGAAGAATGGTTAGATCTAGAGCCATAAGAACATGACATTTTGAACCTTAGGTGGATTAATGAATTACCATATGGATCATTTTAGAGAAATCAAAGCAAAGATGGTGTTGAAGATATCATTATCTTAAATGACTAAGAGGAAATTGCCTTTTGGGATGACTTAGAGATTTTTTACCTAAGCCTAGACAGTCAACCAAGCATCAGTTTAAAGGAGCCATCATATAATGTGCTTAAATTAGAGCACAAAATTGAGTAATCAAATGAGGAGGTTGTAGGAGCAACTACAATCCAATTTGGAGCAAGCCTTGAAGAAATGGACCAATATATCTACATTGGAGACATGTTTGTCCCCTTTCATTTATTTGAGAGCATGCTAAAAGAGTCAATAATCATGCATCTCAACTCACCTATCATGAGCTCTCAAAAACAAGGTATTTTTCATCCTGGTTTATCACAAGCAAATAATGCTGAATCTTTTCCATTTGACCCAAGTGGAAAGTACTTGTAAATTCCAGCCTTGCACATATTGGAATAATTTTAATGCTTTTCTTTAAGTGCTTGTGGGCACAATTATTTATTAGGTAGTTATTTTTATTTTCTTTAAGTGTATCTGTGCACTTGCCTTTGTTTATTATTATTTTCCTTATTACTTCAGAAGGAGCTATCTAAAGGCCACCAGCCAGTTTTAGATTTAGATCAAATTGTTATAAAGAAAGGAGACTCCGTGCCTAATGGATTAGACTAGGCACATGTTCTAGGTTCTTAAGCATAATAGGCATGCTTCCATATGAGTTACCAAAGATGTTGGCCAATTTTGGCTTGCAGACCAAGATTTTGCATGGATAGATTAGTCGAGCAAATTTCTTGTTGAAATAAAGGGTCCAATGTTAAATAAGAAGATCATAGTGCTTAAAAAGCCTTTAAACACTTTAAGCTTGCTTAAAATCCAATTTGTTAATCTTTAAGAAACATGCTTGGAAGTAGATATTTATGGTGTTTGAGAAGTTTAAAGTCATGCGTGAGTTTTCATAGGCCTTAAGAAAATCATCAGACCCTTAAAAAAATCAAACAAAAGTTTCTCACAGAAGTCTAGAAGAGCCTGTAGGCTTAAAAGCTAAGTGCTAATTAGGTGTTTGGCCAAGTGACAAAGGCTAAAATATTTCAACTTAATTTGGCTAAGTATATTTATTTTGAGCTAATTATTTGCAACAAAAACCCTGAAGGATTATTTCTTTCAAAAATTTTATTTGCAATAAAAATAAAAGTATAAATTCTTTTGGACATTTTGTCTACAACAAAAATCTTGAAGTAAAAATCCCACAACAAAAGGTCTGTGTCATAAGTTCTAATAAGATAAATTCTTATGGGGAAATTACTCTAAACAAAATGTCTAATGAAAAAAATCTAATAGGATTTTTGTTCCTGGGGAAATTATTTGTTCAATCTCCAACAAAGTGAGACATTCATATAGCCATAAAAATCAATCCATAACAAATAATCCTCAAGGTTCAAATATTCCAAGACAATCATACAAACATTAGTGACGGTCATGTAGATGTCAAAGATGGGCTTACAGACGTCAAATTTAAGCCTCATGAAAAAGACATTTGAGTTAAATTAGAGGTAGATAAATGACACACATTTAATTTTACCAGTAGATATAATGGTGAATGGAGGTTAAAGAGATCAATTGATCCTGAGTGCGAAGATGTGAATGACAAGTGTCAAAAGTGCTTTAGGCTAGTAGAAGATCAATGATCAGTGTTCATTTATACACCAGCATATCAATTATGTGAGAATATTTAGGAGGTTAATGACTTGAGTTAATAATAAATGATGAATGAATGAAGGTGAGCCTAGGATATTTTTGATGAAGGTCAATGAAGCAATTTTTGACCTAAGAAAAATAAATGCATAGGAACCAAGCTTGAATTGAATCCAAATTGAACCAAAAAGATTAAACATCACCATTAGAGCTCTATGGAAATAAAATAGGTCTTTTTGTATCTAATTCAAAATAGGATGGTGGTATCTTGTGGTTGAAGTGAGATCAAACACCTAGTGAGCTCCATTTGTCAATATTAAAACAATAGGAAAATTAATGAATGGATTGGTTTTCATCTATAGTGGACTCGAGTTCAAGTCTCAAAATGAGGGAAGATATGAGAAATCATGAAAGAGTAACTAGTCATTTGACATGGCCATGTACTCAAAAAATAGCCACCTAAAGTAGGCTTAGCATTGTTCTATCAGATTCAACATATGAGGATTTTTTCCTCATAATGAAACCAAGTGGAAGATGATGTGGAAAATGGCATGGAAGATCAAAGCAAAGGGATCTAGTGGTTAGGAAAGTAGTTTGAGCATTCAATTATTTTAGAAAGCCTTTAATGGTTTTCTTTCATAATGAGGTCATGACTCATTATGAAAAACAAAACCCTTGTCTTCTAGTGGATCTCTCAACCAATAAGAAAGCTCGAAGACAATTGGATCAAATTCAAGATAAATTGTCTATGATGGACTAATCTTGATTAGACTAACAGATGGTGGAACATCCCTTGAAAGGTGGAAACTAATTGATTATTCTTAGATAATGTGTTCCCTCTTCTCTCTTCTCCTTTTATCTATATATTACCCATTATTTCCATTTACAAGATCTTTCTCTCTCTCTTAGATTGTCACAAAGACTCTTTGATTTTGAAGAGTAGGATACTCTCTAAGATATTGTAACATCTTGATTAGGCTAAACCCTATCAATCATTTATAATAAATACCTCTTGATATAATAAGACTTTACCTATCTCTTGCCTTGGATCTATGTTGAATGAGTTGTGCACTATGGTATTGTGTGAAGGAGAATCATCCTCGTCCATGGTCCTCCTTTCTAACCTCTTTTAAGGAGTTTAAAAGCTATTTTTAGGTCTAGATTAATGTTGTTTCTAACATTAATGTAGGCTTAGTGTGGGTCTTATAATCCCTCCTTATTTCCATTCTTTGCTTCCTAGACCTAGTCCATGAAATATTTATGCAATTGGAGAGATCTTGAGGTTGTGTGAGCTAGCACTATCTTCTGTACATCTAGTGTGGGTTCAAGCTTATGGGAGTTCCCATTTTTATTTGGTGCATAAAATTTTATCCTTCTTTAGATCCCTTTTTCTCCCCTTTTCCCCCCTTTTCCTTGTGAAAGCATAGTTTAGGTGATCATCAAAAGGAATTCAACCTTCTCTAGAGATTTATCCCCATCATAGGTGACCCATATCTTGGGTTTGTTACCATAGTGTATCTCAATTGAAAAGGGCTTGAACAACCCTCTCCAAGGGTGAGAATTGATGCTACAATAATAACTTATATCATTAAACTATTTGAAATTGATTAGACCAAGAAAAGAATACACTTGAGGGTATGCAAACTAAGTTATCATTTGAAATTAAAATTCTATGGGGTTATTGTGCCCTAGGAGATCCAAGTTTCAAAATCATGTGTCGATGAGTTATTATTTTATTAAATTATTAGATAGGGTCTATAATATTGTTAGCTACCATAATAAAAACACCCATAATGCTGCATAACAAATCTATGAAATCTTAGATACAAAGTAACACATGTCCATCCAAGTATCATAGATATCTCTTTTTTATCAAAAAAATTGGCCTAAATCTAAAAATATAACAAGAGATCTCATCCACTATATACCTCACCCATTATAAATCTATGTTATTACATAGATAAAAGAGAAGGTTAGGGTTAGGGTTGAAGTTTTTGTGAGTATTTAAAAAATAAAATAAAACAAAATTATTCACTATTTACTTAATTGATAATCTTCTCTAATAATAGGTTTGGATAAATATACATCTATTAGTGCCTACCTAATAATTAAAAATAAATAATACAAGTGCATATTTAAACTAATAAATATGTATGAGTAAGTGAATACACTAGCATCCCCCATTAATATGTACTTAAATGAAGGGAAGGATAGAGGAATCATTGAACTATACCCTCTTGATGACATCTTCCTTCAATCTGAAAAGTATCCTGAGCTGAAAAAATTGGGACTCAAGCAAGGGTTTTATAAATATGTTTTTAATCTAATAATCTAGATGGAAAAAATTAAGATAAAAGACCTTGACTTATATACATTACCAAATATAATGCATGTGAATCTCAATTTTATTTGTATGTTATTAATCCAATAGGTCATGATAAATTTGGATAGAATTCTAATTATTGTACCAAAACAATGTAGGTTGGGTTTATGAAATTCCAAATTTAGAATGAAAGAATCAAATCCAAACTAACTCATGGCTAAAAGTGACAACTCTACTATACTTAACTTTCATGGTAGATAAGAAATAGTAGTTTGATTTTTCCAAGACCAAGTCATAAGACCTACCCTAAGATGATAGATGTATCTAACAATTGACTTAAGATCGTTTGGATTTCCTACCTAATCACTTTATGTGTAGCTCAAAATATTTTTGTTCCCACCAAAAGTGTAACCAAAAATCAATCTTTTCCCTCTTGACTTGTACTCAATCTCAGTTATTAATACCATGAAGACATTTTAGAATTTGTTTAATAGATTTACAATGAATTTCATGGGGGTTTTAAAATTAGCATGATACCAAGTTCACAACAAATGAAATATCAAGAAAATTATGGGTCAATTACATAAGAATTCCTACCAATTTCATGTAGAGGGTACCATCAAATAAATGAGAACACTCGGTAGAAAGCATGAATCCATATTGATAAGTAGTTGGTGTGGACTGATAATTTTTCATGTTAAATTGGTTGAGTATGTATTGATCATAGTTGGATTGACTAACATAAATTCCTTTCTCAGACTATCAAGTTTGAATACCAAATAAAAAATACAAAAATCCTAAGTATGTCATCTCAAAAGACTTCATTATCCTAGCTTTAAAATCATGAAATGCTTGATGAAACTCATTGTGATGATTAAGTCATCGATGTATAGGATAAAAATCAAGAGTTTCATTTTTAATTTATTGCTATATCTTATGGGGTTAGAGGTACTCCTTTTAAATATATATTTTATTAATAATGTGTTGATGATATTTTCATATTAGGCTCATTAATCCTATTTCAAATTATATAAGGACTCTTTCAATCTACACACAAATCTAGAGTTATCACTGCTTACAAACTCAAGACGTTGGGATAAGTAATTAGAGAGGTTGGGACATGTATATTTATTTAAGTCTCCATTAAATAATCTAGTTTTGACATCCATTTGATGGAATTTCATCCTCGTGTTATAACTAATGAGAGTAATAGCCTAATGGAATTTGTCTTGGCAACTAGAGTAAAGTTTAAATAGTAATCAACAACTTTAACTTATGAAAAAACTTTTGATACATGTCGGCCATTATATATGTCAATGGACCCATTTTATTCATACTTAGTGTGGTATGCCCACTTTCACCTTACTATTTTTATTCCTTTTGGAAGTGGAGCTAAGTCTCAAGTTTTGTTCTTCTTTAGTGAAATAATTTATTCTACCATAGTTGCCTACCATTTGAGATGTTTAGAAGCTCAATGATGAATATATTGATCCTATGCATGTTAGAGAATTTAATGAATCAGTGGTGATTATTTAACCCTTAGTCTATATTAGGTGATTTACTAAATAATAATAATATATTATTTATTAACACCAAGTGGAAATATCATGAAAATAAATAACATTATTATAATTATTTAATAGTTACAAATATTTTATTTAATGACTCTTTGGGATTATTGGAGCTATTATTCACAATGATCGCCTCCTTAAAAATTCAATATAAAATAGGGTTTACCCTTATTGGTTATTTCATATATTTGGATTCATGAGATTATTCATAGGAATTTACTCAAGAGGTTTGTGAAGGTTAATTTGGAGAGGAGAAGTGAGAAGATAAGTTGTATTTAGGTACTTTGTTTTTCGATAATGAAAATCACTTTTGGTTATTTTTTTTACCTTGTAGAGTTTCTCCCATGGTAATTCATATGTCTCTATGTTCAATTGATCTGGCTTCATTTACCTAGTTATTTTCTATTCATATACACTTCTAGATTCATATTATGTATGGATATTACATTATATATATCTTTACATGGTTACAAAACCATTTGAGGTGTATATGTGATTGGAAAATGAGTAAATATTTGGTATTAAACTTAAAATATATTCATTTCTTCATATCTGAGAACATATATATATATATAAGCAAGCATGGTACTTTTTATCAATTTGAATCACACCCTACTTGAAGGAATGTAAGTAAAACTATTTATTCAGCTAAAACAATGGGATATTCTTAGAGTGTGGATGACTCTAAAGTGTGAAGAACCTCCAGGGAGGGCTAGTTCCCTTGGATCTATCACTTAAGCTAATATCTTGCTTGGAAAAGGGAGGGAAATTGATAATAATTCATGAAAACATGTAAAATAAGGTGATGCACCAATGTTTTGAACATTTATAATTTCACATGACATACTATCAGACACTTTCAAACCTAAAAATGTCACTTCATTCACTCTTTGATTAGCTTTCACATAAGTATTTCATAAAAAGGCATGAACTAGCTATCAATCTAGCATGGGAGGGTAGGTCTTAGATATTTTCCACTTCTAAACTAATTAACACACTATCTATGGTACTTAGAATGACCTATGAGAGATAAAAAACACTTCATTAAGGTGAGAAACTCAAATAGAAGCAAAGAAAATTAGACATTCACTTAACCACATCAATGAATTTGTAGAACACACTTCAATTTCACTTTTGAATGAAGGGATTTAGTCTTTTATTCATCAAAAAGGTGTTGGAGTACAAAATTGGCATAGCCTAAGCATGCCAAAATCATAAGAATCCCTTCTCTTAGGGGAGAAATGGGAGATATATAAGAGAAGGGGAAGAGAGAGAGGGAAGCAAGCAAACAAAAATCAATTAAATGAGGCTCAACTACTTTTTGATCAATTAAAATTAATCCTACCTTTACAAATTAAATTTCATTATATCTAAATAGATTTCAAACCTTCTCATTGGATTAGAAACATACTAGAAGACAATGCATTTTTGAGGATGATGAGTCACGATCCGCTTAAAAGGGAAGAGTCTCCAAATACTTTGAAACTTCATTAAATACTACACTTGCCTTTCTCAACCTCCAAACTCTCTATATTATTAATGAGCTTAAAACACCATGCTTCATCTTGATATATTCTTTAAATTATTAGACATTTACTTAAACTCATTCACCCGGTGTCCCTTCTGACATTCCTTTTATAGTCACAACTCTGTCATTACTCCAAATCTTGAACATAGGTCCACTATAGATGAAAACCAATTTCCTTATTGGGTTTTATATATCCATAGTTTTGATGAATATCTACAGGATACCTAGTCCCTTGATCATGAAAAAGATTTAAAACTTACATGTGATGGATTTTGATAGGTTTAACTAAGCTTTAATGGTAGCTTATGTATTTTTAGTGTTTACTCTGGTAACCTAGATCATATTTTAAACTTATATTTATGCATTTTTGTGATTAGGTGGATAAATATTTCAATTTGACATATATACATATGTGGAATCTCCTCACCACACTTCTATTTATTTTAAATATATGACCACTAAAAAATTAGACACGTTACTCATCTCATGTACTCTGGTAACTCGATTAAACCTGCTCCATCAATCACCTTGGGAGACTCCTAGCCTTGAATTTCAATGTCAACCATTGATATTTAATCTACCCTCAAGATTATGACACTTGGTAGTCACACATTCCTTCTATGGATCATTCTATCACTCTCCATCTAGCTCATGCTCTTACACCATGTGGTAGCCCTATATGTAATTTATGCTCATTGAACTTTTGACTTGATTCACACTGTTGATCTTCTTTGCATGATTGAGCATGCATCACAGATATTTATTTACCTGATTAAACACACATTATTGATCCACCAGTTCACCATGATCATAACACTTGTAAGGCACACGTTCACTCTCAAGATCTGATGACTTGTTGAACTTGTGCTCATCATCAATCTCGATTTGCATGATTGAATGTGTGTTGTTGATCAATCTTGACCTATTGAATTAATTTATTGCCCACATTCCATTGTATTTGATCTAATTGAGGGAGGTTTTGACACCTAGTATCCCTACATTCAAACTTAATATTATTTAAATATTTTTGAATCTAAATGGTTATTTCTTATGGCTTTAATTTGACATCCCTAAGCACATCCCACATTGTTAGATCATTTGAGTGTTAAGGTTTAAACATTTAAATGTTACGTATGAAAATTAAAACTCTTTGAATAGATAAATAATTTTTCATGATGGCTTATGCTTTATTACAACATCATATGCCTTTAAAACTCTTTGCCATATATCCATAACCATGCATTGATTGAAACTAGGAAATTACTCCTTTTAAATGTGATGATCTCCATCTAAAAAACTTGTAGGTGTTTATTCATGGTATAATATGCATGTAAATGTATTAAATGACTAAAATTATACCTTTAAAGGTCACCAACTATAAACTAGCTCATTATCCTATCGATGAAGACTAATTCCTTTATTGATTTTTTATATGGTTACACTCATTAAGAAGAGATAATTGAGCCAAAACCCTCAAAGGGAGTAATTCCTCTACTGATCCTCAAACCATGACTATAGATGGATATTTATAAAGATATAATATCCCTAATTTTTCCCATCTATACTCTAATGAACCAATGAGATTATGTGTAAACCCCCTTCATGACCCTAAATGCTCAGATACCCTGGAAACCTGCTGGATCCTTCACTTGTAGTTTTAGACCTACTTCTAGGACTCTTTTTTAAAATTACCAAATTTAATTTAATTCTTTATTAAAGTGTTTCAAAATATTTCAAGAGACATGTGGTATGGTCATGAGGTTTGTCCTTTCCTTCTAACATTGGATCACCTATTCAATAAGGACTCTACCTAGCTTTTCACACCACTCCAGGTAAAGTTTCATATGTAGGCCAAATTTGGCCAAAATTTATGGTTACTTGACTAGGAATCATTCTTGATAATTAAACCATTTACATGACTTTAGAATCATAAACAATGATAAGTTTGATCCATGACTGCAAGAGACATTTTGACCTGAAATAAGATAATTATTCCACCAAGATAAGGAAGGAAACACAAAAAATAGGGAAAATAATTTAAAAAAATCAAGTGTGAAAATAAAACACTTATTTGGGACAAAACACAAAAAAATAACGTTCTAGAACAACACTTGGAGGAAAATATTCAAACTAGTTATGTACAAGGAACTTAGCTCTTCAATAACAATGTTTCAGATGTATCCCATTAACTAGGATATGAAGTTCCTTGCCATCCATATTTTTAAGTTGGAAGGCATTATGGGATTTTCATCTAGATATTATGTATTGACCACTCTAAAGGGAGTAAAACTTTATATTCCTTCCTAGTTTATCTCTATCCTCATCCCTCTTGAGGACCAAGTCTCCTTATTTGAAACTTTGTGAAGAAGCTCTCTTGTCAAAGGCTCTCTTCACTTGTGCTTGGTGGATTTACATAGTTAACATGTAATGATTTTGAACCTATTATATCTCCATAATGTTTAAATATCTTATCTCCATTAGTTCATTATCTAATAGATCAAGTTGATGTACTAGTTCTAAAGCAGGAAACTTAAGAGAAATAAGTAATCTTGCTTCCTTACCATATACCAACTTGTATGGAGAGTTGGATATTGATATTTTTTAGGTGATCCTATCAACCCATAGAGTTTATTTCAACTTGAGGTGCCATGATCTTTCATTATCTTTAATAGTCCTTCTTATGATCCTTAACATGTTCTTATTTATGGACTCAATAAGGCCATTGCCTTGTAGATAGTAATTTGATGAAGTGATAAGATAGACACCATGTTGAATAAACCATTGGTTGATCCTAGTCCCCATTAAGGCCATAACATTGTTATAAATAGTGGTTAAAGAAACTCCAAATCTAGTAAGTAAATCTTCATAGAAATCTATAACATTGAATTAATTTGCTTCTTTCAATGCTACTACTTCTATCCATCTATTGAAGTAATCTATAGTAGTTAGTATCTATTTATGTCTTGAAATTTAATGGGGGTTAATGAGACCAATAAATTCCAATCCTCATTAGAAAAATCTTTAGTCAACCACAATTGGTTTGAGGGGTAAGGGTGCAAGTTTCATTTTTCCTACAAACATAACACACTATTTGCACTTCTTAACCTATGCATGACACTCACCAAAAATACTAGGCCTATAATCACCAATTCTCATGATATTAATGGTCATGGTACCTGTATAATAGTTCCCTCCATCATTTACATCATGGAACTACTCAAGTAATATCTATGTTTGGCTTAGCTCTATACATCTTAACAACATGCCATTGATATCTTTATTAAATAAAATGCCATCAACAATAAGATATAGAATTGATTTAAATCTAAAATATCTTATTTTTGAAGCACTTAGATGAGAGGGATAGATACCATTTTGGAGATATCTTAGCAAGTCATGAAACTAGCTAGTAGGTGAGGCATGATTAGTTATAACCTCTCCATCGTTTGACACCAAAACTACCTTATTATCCTCTTACAAGTCTTGGGCTAGATTCTCACAAAGTCCTTTAACTCTAATCAACTTTATGACCTTGATTACCACATCATACTCTATTGCCTTCATTATCCAACCAACTCATTTACCATTTATGTCTTTGTTCAAGAAAAACTCCTTGATACTTGTTTCATACTCTTCCAAACTTTGACTAAATAAGGTTATTGGTTGCTTCAAAGCCTCATGATTCTATTGCATAACAATGATTGAAATGGTGTCTATGTTAGCATAAGTGTACAAAATAAAATCCTTTGTGAAATCTAGGTTTATGAGTGTAGGAACACTAGCTATGGCCTTCTTGATCTTTTCAAAACTCTTTACTCCCTCCTTAGAGTAGCTTAAACTCTGATTCTTCTTTAGCATAGCTATAAGTGGTCTAGCTAAAGTGGAAAAATCTAAAATATATCTTATTATAAAATTAATTTTCCCTAAGAATGTTTTCAAATCCTTCTTATGCTTGGGCAAGGAAAGTGCAAGGATTGGATCTATCCTTTCAAGATATATACTCCAACCATATTTTGAAATCACATGCCCAAGAAGCTTACCTTCATGAACTGAGAAGACACATTTTTTGGGATTAAGAGACACCCAAAATTGCCTAAACTTTTCAAACACTTACTTGAGGTGAACTATGTGCTACATTTTATTCTTTGAGAATATTATTATGTCATCCAAATAAACAAGTACAAACCTATTAAGAACGCCCTGGAATTCCATATCCATGGCTATCTGAAAGGTTTCTCAAACATTGGATAAACCAAAGGGCATTTTTATATATGAAAATGTCCCCCACTTTGTAGTGAATGCTATCTTGAATTATTCTTCTTCTTTGACCAAAATTTGATTGTAACCACTATATCCATCCAATAAAGAAAACCTCTCTGAACCTACAACTAGATGTAAAATTTGTTCCATAGATGGAAATGGATAGTGATATTTAAGGGAATCTTTTTTCAAATCATGGAAGTCAACACATAATCTAATCTCACCATTCTTATTTTATATTGGAACAAGTTTTACCAATCAAGTTACGTGCTTCATTGGAGATATAATAGCTAACTTTATGAGCTTATGAGGCTCATCTCTCAATAAAGGCTCAAGCTTTGGATTGATAGGCCTTTATCTTTGTTTCACTAGTTTAATTTTAGCCTCTAATTCAATGGTTTATTGAGATAGAATTAGATAAAATCCCTTGAGATCACTATATTTCCATGCAAACACATCAACAAAACTTATGCATAATTCAATGTAATATTCTTTTTATAAAGGAGTGCATACCTTACCTAGATTTAAGTTCTTACCAGATGCAATCTCCACATTAGCATAATGTTCCTCCTTTGTTGACAAAGATGACTTTTACTTTCTCAACTCATCATCACAATTGAATATATTCTCAATCATGACCAATCCTTTGGTCAACTTATTTGTTTTCAGTTGAAAAATTTTATCACCATACTGTTACAAGAACTTTGATTGATTTCTTGAGGTGAACTCAACCTCTTCTTGCAAGAACCTAAAAATTTGATTATCATCTTCAATAATTTACCAATTATCATAGTTATCCAGAATAGAAGACCTTAAAACCACCTTAATGTGTGACTAATTTTTTTTTTAATTTTCATATCAGTTTGGATACTAGATTGTGCCCCAATGGTAGCCAACCTAACTCCATGTTTGTTCTTATCTCTTGGTATTGCCTATATGTTGAAAGATTAAAAATACTCAAGTAAGTCCCACACCTTATGATTTTAATATCTAATAAATACATTTTTTCACACTTTAAGACCTCTTACTTGGTGAACTAAAAGTTCACTATCACCAAAAGCTTGTAAGGTGTTGATTTTCATCTTCCTAGCCCACTGTAAACTGCAAACTACAAACTAGTGCCTCATACTCTGCAACATTATTTGAAAAACCAAACTAAAATTTATTAGAATAAAAATACATTTGAATATTTGGAGATATAAACATAATTATAGACCAAATACCATGTTTATTACTTGATCCATCAAAGTATAATTTCCATAGACCATACTAGACTCATCATCCTTCATCATGGTTAAAATTGGTGTATCATTATCATGGAAGAATAAACACCAAGTCCCCTTTATTAAATTAGATTATAAGGATCATGCTCATTAAAATTATATTACCACTCATCAAGGAAAAAATATGGAATTATATCTAAACTTAATTCAATTTCCACTCCACTAGTTTCTAACACCTCATCCGAGATGATACAGTTAGTGCTCACAACACCTGACATATATGACTCAAAATGGAAACATGTAAAGGGTTAAAAATGTATTATTACCTTATTACCATACCTATTTATTAACATCAAATATGTATAATCAGCTAATAAATATCCTCCAATATTTGAGGTGAAGTCCCTTGATATACACATTGCAAAGTAGGGAGGCAAGTTCACCATAATTACAACCTACTGAATAGTAACATTGGGACAAGCATTTAGTGTCCAATTCAAGTATTTGATGATGCCTACTATATTTTTTGGTGACCCATATAATTTAAATACTCATTTAGTATTTATCTCATAAATAAGACCAAGCTTATCTGTAATTTGTTTGGGCATAACAGTGTTATTAGCTCCACTATCCATCATACAGTTATGAACCAAAGTGTCACCAACTATCAAAAAGAGGTAGAAAGGAGACGTTTATTTGTATTTACATTATTTTTATCCACCTTTACTATCTTATTTACCTATTGTACTTGTTTCTTAGTTGGTTGGTTTGAATTATTTAGGACAACACCTTCTTTCTCAACTAGTTTTGGAGACACTTTGAGAGCTGAAAGCTCTTGAATGAGCATATGCTTTTATCTTGGAATAGAGAGGAAATAAAAAATTCTAATTCTATACTTATTAATTTGATCCACCATACTAAATTTAGCTCCACTAACCTTTGGCTTCCCTTTTTGAACCACTGGTTTTTCATGAACAAGAGGTATTTGATGAACCTTCCCAACCACTGTATTCTAATTTTTTGTGTTATAGGGGAAACAAGTTGATCTTTGTTACTCTTGAAAAAAAAATTATGAATACTTCAATAATTACTCACATCTTGAGCCTCATTAATGGATCTTATTTTATCTCTAGTTAGAGTTAAAATTTGAACAATTTAGGTGCTAGTCTTACCACCCTAATTGAATGTAACATGATCATCCATTTGCCAATTCACGTTAATGACATCAAGTTACCCTTGAGCCTTTTGAGGTTCTTCTTGTGGTACCAAACTTGTCTATTGGTAATAACCTCCTTGAAGAGAAAACTCTTCTTGTGTCATTTATGGTATAGTAATGTTTTATGACACCAAGGCTTGGTTTTGAGCATCATCAAGATTAGATGGATACCAACCTAAATTTTGCATTACTTTGTTTAGAGGTTGTGTGGGAACAATAGATTTTAAAGTGAAAGGTATATTAGGATCAAGAGTTTCACATGGTTTGGATTGAGTTATGGCTCCTTATGCTTGGTAGGGTGGTCTATTTTCTTTGAACCCTTAATGAGGATGCATTTCATCTCTAAAGGGATGATAGGTGTTCTAATTTTGTTGTTGATAAGGCCTATTACCTTGATATTTTTGTCTCTTGAGTTGTACTATTTCATTCCCAAAATATTGTAACAAACCTTTAAACTCTCCAAGCTCACTAGCTTAACTAGAAGGGGTTATAAGTTAATCTTTAGGAGATGGAATAGGAGATAAAGATGGAATTTGAGGAACTTGAGGAGCTGGTATAGACTTTAATTATGGGAGTATGGGCATTCAAGGCCTTGAAGAGAGGTTACCATCTTATATCAAGCTATTATATTCTCTTATTACAACCTCATAAGCATATGGCAAGGTAATACCATCCATTGACTACATCATCACACTAATATCAGAGTTGAGGGATTTTGGATAGTATAAGAAGGCATATTCTTAGGATGGTCTAATCAATGTAGGTATCTGTTGGCATCTTAGGTTACACCCTAGCTGAGAAGAGGATTGTTCAAGTCATGTTTATCAAACCTAATCCAACATAGGACTAACCCTAGGCTATGGGTTACCTAAACTTGGGTTAGACCTCAACAGAAGGCCATTTTCCTTTTGGATATATCACCTACACTAGACCTAAACTAGCTCTTTCTTGGGAAAGGGAGAGAGATTGATAATAATTCATAAAGGCATGTAGAAATAAGGTAATGCACTAAATGTTTAGATCCTTATAATTGCACAAGACACACTATAGGACACTTTCAAGACTATAAAACTTCACTTCATTCAATCTTTGATCAACTTAAACATAAGTATTTCAAAAGAAGGCTTTGACTAGATATCAATATAGCATGGGAGGGTAGTTTTCCACTTCCACTTTGACCAACATACTATATATGTACTTAAGATGACCTATGAGAACTAAAAAAATAATGTATGAAGGTGAGAAAACTTAGACAAAGGCAAGAAAAACATCCATTCACTTGACCACATCAATGAATTCATAAGACACACTTCAACTGAGATTGAAAATGGAGGAATTTAGTCTTTTATTACATCAAATAGGTGTTACAATACAAATCTTATCAAAGTCTAGTCATGCTAAAGAGAGGGATCATCTTCAAGGCTTGAAAGCCTATATTTATAGTAGAATTATATGAAAGAGATGGGGATCATGCATAAAAGGATGGATGAGTGTACATTATTACCAAGATTTCCCATCATTCTAATGTTGATGTCATTATAAAAGATAATAATGTCTAAGAATACTTCTATAAAAAGGCCATAATAACTGTATTAGTCCCTTTTAATCTATGTTTACATTCTATCTTGTATTGATGCTCTTTATGGTTGTAATGGTAAGATCCAGTTGTTTGAAGCTAAATTATGGCATCAAAGTAGTTATAATGGTTGGATCAATTGGTTGATATCTTATTCCAATATTGATTACTCCTTATTAGTTCATATTTGAAATTTTAAGAGTGGAAGTCGATGTTCCTACCTCTATAAAATCCCCTTGAATTATTTGTTCTCATTAGATTTTATTCCCAATTATTCTTTATTAATTCTTTGGCTTTTAACTTTTGATATTGGCCCTTGATCTCCCTTTGTATGACCTACATGTGCACTATTGATTTACATAGTCATTGCCATGGTCATGATACTTAGTAACTATGCATTTATCTTCAGGATCCATTGCCATTTTGACTCACCATTCACCATTGATATACATTTGTATGTTGGATTATGTAGCATTGATCTTCTTGGACCTACTAACTCAAGCTTCATCTGCACATCATTAAATCTTCTCTATACAAATGAACATGAGCCATAGATTATATACCAATTTAACATACTTATCACCCATACATTTACTCTTATTATCCACTAAACGTTTAACTCACCATTCACCTTTAGATTTGTTTTACATGATTGTACATGCACCATTGGATATTTGGGACCCACTAACTTGTTAGATCATTGCTTGCCATTGAATCCATGATCTGATCAAACATAGACTATTGGTATTTAGAAATTTTGAATCAAATGGCTATTTTATAAGGCCTAAACTTGACCTACCCACACACATATTACTCATTAAGGTTTTTAAATCCAAATGGTTAATTGATACATCTTTAACTTGACATCCTTGTACACATTTCATTCTACTTGTTCAACTTTAAGGACTTAGATCTTGAGATAGAAAACTCATCAAGAAATGAAATTTATATAGAATGTTTAAGGTATTAAAAAGACCATGTCCATGTAACTCTTTAATCTTTATCAAAATTTCAAGTGCATCTATCAAATGTGCAACTACATTGATTTGTTCATTCTTGTACGATGTGTTATGATGATCTGGCTCCTTAAGATCACCAAATTTACACTTTAAACTTGATTAATGTGTTTCAAAAGCTTGAAAATGACAAGGGATCTTCCCTTAAATTTTGTCTACTCCTTGTGACATTGAATCACTCTTCAATTAGGACCCTGCTCAGCTTCTTATTCGGGATTAGGCAAATTTTGGTATGTAGGCTAAATTTGTCCAACATCTTTTGTGACTCAGTTGGGAAACATGCCTGCTATGATTGATAACTCAAACCATTTTCATGACTCTTAGATTTACCAATAATGATGAATCTATTCCATGACTATAAGAAACTTTTTGATTTGCAAAGATAATGAATTCTACCAAAATAGGGAAGGAAACAAACAAAATAGGGAAGCTAACTAAGCAAAGCAAAAGAAAAGAAAATAATTTGCTAAGATAAAACTTGAAAGAAATATAAAACAAACTATGTAAATGAAACTTAACCTTCAGTAGAAATGTTTCGAATGTATCCCATTAATTGGGATAGGAATCTCCTCACCATCCATCCTTTCAAGTCAGATGGCATTATTGGATTTACAACTAGAGATTGTATATGGACCACTCCAAATAGAGTAAAAAATTTTATGCCTTCTAAGCTTAATTCTGTCCTCATCTCACTTGAAGACCAAATCTCCTTCTTTGAAACTTCATGAAGAAGCTCCTTTGTCAAAGGCTCTCTTCACTTTTGTAGGATGGCTTTCCATAGATAGCATGGACTAATGTCTAGATTATTTTAACTCCATAAGCTCAGCATATCTGATCTTCATAGGTCCATTCTCCAATAACTCAAGTTGGTACATTAGTTCTAGGGTAGGAAATTCAAGAGAAATAGGCATTCTTGCTTCTTTACCATATACTAGCTTGTAAGGAGGGTTGGCTATTGACCTATTGTAGGTGATCTTATTAGCCCATAGATCTAAATTTAATTTTATATGCCATGAGCTTTGATTATCTTTAATAGTCATTCTTATGATCTTCAATAGGTTCTTATTAGTAGACTCAATAAGGCCATTTCCTTGTGGATAGTCATTTGATGAAGTACTAAGAAAAATACTATGCTAAACTGCCTATTAGTTGATTTTAGACCCCAAAAAGGCCATAACATTGCCAAAAATAATAGTCGTAGGGAATCCAAATCTATTAAGTATACCTTCATAGAAATCTACAACATTGGACTCATTTGCTTCTTTTAATACCACTGCTTCTATCCATATAGTGAAATAATATATAGTAATCAATATCCATCTATGTCTTGAGCATGAAGGGGGGTTAATGATACCAATAAATTCCAATACCCATTGGACAAAGGGCTGATCCATTATAATTGGTTTGAGAGGTAAGGCTACAAGTTTCACCTTTCCAACAAACATAACACACTATCTGTATTTCCTAACCCATACATGAGAATCAACAAATAAGCTTGGCCAATAATACCCACCTCTCATGATCTTATGGGATATAGTCTTTGCTGAGTAATACACTCCACCATGTCCATCATGAAACTCTTCAAGTAAACCTCTCCTTTTGATGTTGTTTAATGTATCTTAGCAACATGCCATTGATTTCTTTCTTGAACAAAACACCATCAACGAAAAAGAAATGGAATGGATTGAAATCTAAAATATCTTGTTTTTAAAGGAGTTAGGTGAGCAAAGTAAATACATTCCTACATATATCTTACCAAATCATGATACTAGCTAGAAGGTGAAGTATGATCAACTACAACTTTTTCATCAGTTGACATTATAACCACCTCATTGGCCTCTTGAAATTCTTGGGCTAGGTGTTCAATAAGTCCTTTTCCTCTAATAAAATTTTTGACTTTGATTTCCACATCATACTCCACTACCTTTGTTATCTAACCAACTTTTTTCTCATTTATGTCCTTATTCAAGAGAAAATCCTTGACACTTGGATGTGCAACTGTTAGGTGTATCTTATTATTAGACAATAAGTATATAAGCTTATTTAAAGATCTTATAATATAAAGTACATTATTTTCAATAAAATATTACCTTGTTTTATATTCTTTCAAACCTTTATTGAAGAAGGCTATTGGCTTCTCTAAGGCCTCATGGTTCTATTGCATAAGAATGCTTGAAGTGGTGTCAATGTTAGCATAGGTGTATAGAATGAATTCCTTTGAGAAATGTGGGTTCATGAGTATAGGAGCACTATCCATGGATTTATTAATTCCCTCAAAACTCTTTGCTCCTAACTTGGACTAGTTGTAACTATTATTCTTCTTCGAAATTTTGTAAGTGGCTTAGCTTAAGTGGAAAAATATAAGATGTATCTTCTTATAAAATTGATCTCTCCTAAGAAGATTTTCAAAGATATTTTGTTCTTGGGCAAGGAAAGTAAAAGAATTGAAGCTATTCTTTGAATATCTATGCTTAACCCATGATTTGAAACTATATGTCTAAGAATATTACCTTCATGAATTGAGAAGACACACTTTTTTGGGATTTAGTGATACCCCAAATTGTCTACACCTTTCAAACACTTACTCTAGGTGAACTATGTGATCACTTGTGTTCTTTTAAAACACTATTATATCATCTAGATACACCAACATAGACTTGTTAATAAGGCCTTGGAATTCCATATCCATGGATATCTTAAAAATTGATATAACATTGGATAGACCAAATGGAATATTTATATATATAAATGCCCCCCATTTTGTGGTGAAGGCTGTCTTGAATTGGTATTATTCCTTGACCAAAATTTGATTGTAACCACTATATATATCCAACAAAAAGAACCTTTTTGAACCTACAACCAACTATAAGATTTTTTCCATAGATGGTAATGGATAGTGGTCTTTAAGGGAAGCCTTATTCAAGTCATGAAACTCAACACACAGTCTAATTTCACCATTATTTTTTCATAATAGGATAAGGTTTGCCACCCAAGTTGAGTTCTTGATTGGAAATATAATAACTAACTCAATGATCTCAATAAACTCAACTCTCATCAAAGTCTCAATCTTAGGATTAATAAGCCTTTTTTTTATTTTACTAGCTTAGTTTCATCTTCTAGCTCAATGGTGTGTTGGGCTAGACTTGGGTCAAATCCCTTGAGATCACTATATTGCCATGAAAATAAATTAGAAAAACTTGCACATAACTTAATGAAATCTCCCTTTTTTGAATAAGTGCATACCTTACCCAACTTTAGGTTCTTACCATGTGCAAATTCCATATTGGCATAGTGTTCTTCCTTTATTGACAAATATGAATTTTCTTTTCTTAGCTCATCATCACCATTGAATATGTTTTCAAGTGTGACCAATCCCTTGGGCAACTTATTTTTTTTTAGTTGCACAATTTGATCACCATACTACTACAAGTATTTTGACTAATTTTCTTAGGAAAATTCAACTTCCTCTTGCAAGAATCTAACAATATGATTTTCATATTTAAACACAATCCAATTATCTTTTTTATCTAAAATATAAGGAATTATAACCACCTTAATGTGTGACTAGACCTTTTCACTTTTTACATCAATTGGGATACTAAATTTCGCCCCAATGGCAGCCAACCTATTTGCATGTTTGTTTACATCTCATGGTATGGCCTAAATTTTGAAGGCCTAAAACTCTTAAAGTAAGTCCCATTTTTTATAACATTTAAGAAATGGGTTTTCAAATACATTAATATCTCTCACTTGGTGAACTACAGGTTCAATATCACGAAATACTTGTAAGGTGTTGACTTTCATCTTTCTATCCTATTGTAAACCATGAGTTAGTGCCTCATATTCTGAAACATTGTTTGAAAAATCAAATTGAAACTTAATAGATGAGAATTAACTTTGATTTTTTGGAGAAATAAACGTCAATATAGCCTTGATACCATGCTTATTCCTTGACCCATCAAAGTATAATCCAATATTATAGGTAAAGTCCCTTGACAAACACATGGCAAAATGGGGAGGTAAGTCCACCACAACTACATCCTATTGAATGGTAACATTGGGAAAAAAATGTAGTGTCAAATTTAGATATTTGATTATACTTACTATCTTTGTTGGTGAACCATCTAATTACAATACTCCTTTAGTATTTGGTTCATAGACATGACCAAGTGTATTTGTAATTTGCTTAGGCATGATAGTGTTATTGGATCCACTGTCTACTATACAATTATTAAATAAATAGTCAAAAACTATCAAAGAGAGGTAAAAAAGAGGATTTTTACTTGACTTTGCCTTAAATTTGTCCCCTTTTTCCATTTTATGTTCCTAATTTACTTGATGCTTCATTTATTGGTCTAAATTAGTTAAGACAACTCCTTGTTTCCCAACTAGTTCTAGAGACACCTTGAGAGCTGAAAGATCTTAGGTGAGCATATTTTTTTATCATACAATATCAATGGAATTGAACATGATAATGTTATCATTATATTTATTCATCTTATCCAATATATTAAATGAATCTCCACTAACATTTCTTTGCACCTTTTTAACCATTGGTTTTTCGTGGACTAGAGGTATTTAAGGGACCTTCCCAGCCTTTGCATTTTGATTTTTTTTTATAGGGGAAATAGGTTAATATTTAGTAATTTTAGAAATAACATTAGGAGTAATTAAAGCATTAGTCACATCTTGAGCCTCATCAATGGATCTTATTTTATCTCTAGTTATAGTTGCAACTTGACTACTTGAACTACTAATCTCACCACCTTGATTGAATGCAACATAATCATCCATTTGCCAATTCACATTAATAGTATCAAGTTTCCCTTGAACTTATTGAGCATATCCTTGGGGTACAAAATTTGTCTTTTGATACTAAACCCTTTTAAAATAAGACTCTTATCATGTCATTTATGGCATAGTAATGTTCTATGATACTAAGGCTTCATCTTGAGTATCATTGGGATTAAATGGTTGCTAACCTGAATCTTGCATCAAGTTATTTTAAGGAGGTGTGAGAATGATAACTCTTAATTTTTTGGTACATTAGGGTCAAGAAATGCATATGGTTTATCTATAACTATGGATTCTTGTGATTGTTAGGGTGGTTTATTTTCTCTAAATCTTTGATAAGGAGGTTTTTGATCTTTGAAAGGCTAATAGGAGGTATAATTATATTGTTGATAAGGCCTACCTTGGTATTGTTGTCTTTTTAGTTGAACTATTTCATTCCCAAAATATTTCAATAACTTTTAAAATCTCTAATATCACTAGCTTGATTAGAAGGGACTACAACTTGGGATTTAGGAGATGGGATAGGAGCTACAAATGGGATTTGACGAACTTGAGTGGGTGGGATAGATTGTAACTCTAGGAATATAGGCATTGAGGGCCTAGGAGAAAGCTTATCAGCTTGTATCAAACTATTTTATGATCTTATGGAAACCTAATAAGTATTTGACAAGGTTTTACCACCCATTAAATGTATCATCACACTGATATCATAATTAATTACTTTTATATAGTATAAGAAGCATATTTTGGGGATTGTCTAATTACTACAGGAATCCTAGTCCATGCCTTTTAGAATCTGAGGTTAAAATCAAACATGAACTCATGGGGAGCTCTCTAAATGTTAGTCAACTACTCAACTAATGATAGGTGATCAAATTTATCTTCAAACTGACTAATAATGTCTGAACCTAACTCATCCTAGGTAGCAATGAAATTCAAAGGAAGATTTATATACCACTGCAATGCTTTTCCTTTAAAGTAAGCATGAAACAATCTAATAACCACATTATCTTGAACAACATTGTGAATGGAGAAAAGGTTGCCAACTTCTTGGATATGCTCAATATTAGGTTTTTGATCTTATCCAAAAACTAATGGGATGCTTTTAAGAGCAGACATGGGAATATAATCATAATAGGCTAAGTCCAATAGACTACCTCTCTTGAATGGAACAAATACTTGATTTATGATAGGTATTTATTTAGTGGGGATTGCACCAATTAAAATAATAAGATGACTAGGGGATGAATATTGATTATGAGGATAAGGTCTTGTCTTATTAAATCTTTCTCTATTATATGAAACAATAGGTAGCTCAAAGAATTCAAGGAGAATACCTTTAATAGCTAACCTTGTAGTAACCTTTGGCATGAGAATGTTATCTAAAAAATTGAAGAATATTCAGCTTTTGATGATGGTGGATGTCTTTTTATACTATAGATACTTATCCTAAGCTCTAAAATTTAGCCATATAGAATGTCTTTGTGTCCAACTAGGTGTGCCATAACTATTGGCATCTTAGGTTACACTCCTAGATGATAAGGGGATTGTTCAGGTCCTTCTATTCAAACCTAATGCAACATGGCACTAACCCTAGGCTATGGGTCACCTAAACTTGGGTTAGACCTCTAGATAAGGCTAGGTTCCTTTTAGACCTATCACCTATACTAGACCTAAAATTACTCTTGCTTGGGAAAGGGAGAAAGATTGACAATAATTCATAAAGGCATATAGAAATGAGGTGTTACACCAAACATTTAGATCCTTATAATTACAAAAGACACAAACTAGGAAACTTTAAAGAATGAAAAAATTCACTTCATTCACTCTTTTATTAGTTTCCACATAAGTATTTCACAAGAAGGCATTGACTAGCTATCAACCTAGCATGGGAGGGTAGTTTTCCACTTCCACACTGACCAAAAAAACTATATATACACTTAAAATGACCTATGAGAACTAACAAGACACTACTTAAAGGTGATAAAACTTAGACAGAGGTAAATAAAACATGCATTCACTTGACCACATAAATGAATTTAACACACTTCAACTTAGATTGCAAATGGAGGATTTTAGTCTTTTATTACATCAAATAGGCATTATAGTACAAATCTTGGTAGAGTCTAGTCATGCCAAAGAGAGGGATCATCTTCCAATCCTGGAAGCCTTTATTTATAGCAGAATGAGATGAGAGAGATATGGATCATGCATATAAGGAAGGATAAGGGAGCATAATGACCAATATTTCCCATCATTATGGTGTTGATGTTGTTAGAAAACATCATAATATCTAAGACTACTTCTAGAAAATGGCCATAAAAATAATATCTGTCCCTTTTTATTTGTTTCTAGATTATATTGATTCTCCTTATAGTTACAATGGTAGGATCAAGTCATTTAAAATTTGAATTTTGGCATCAAAATAATTACAACAGCTAGATCAATCAATTGAGATCCTTTTCTAGATTTGATTTCTCCTTATTGGTTCATCTTTGGCATGTAAAAGTGGCAAAGATGGGGTGCCAATCATGAATTATATACTATGGTTTGACCTTGATTGTAATTATTCTTTATGAATTCCTTGGATTTTAACTTTTGATATTGGTCCTTGATCTCCCTTTGTTTAGCCTACATTCACACCGTTAATTTACTCGATTGTTACCATAGTCATAACACTTGGTAACTACACATTTGTCCTTAGGATCCAATAACATTTTAACTCATTTATTACCATTTATTTGATTTTGTATGATGGATCACACACCATTGATCTACCTAGACCTACTGACTCAAGATTCATTCACACGTCATTGGATACTCTCTATACAAATGAACACGAGCCATAAATCCTTTACAAATTTAATGTGCTTAAGACACTTGTCACCCATGCATTTAATCTTAGGATATATTAACCTTTTGAATTATAATTTTCCATTAGATTTGATTTACATGATCACACAGGCATCTTTAGATCTTTGGGACCCACTGACTTGTTAGATTATCACTTGTTATTAGATCTATGATTTGATTAAACACTGACCGTTGATGTTTATAACTTTTGAAATAAAATAGCTATTTCATAAGGCCTAAAATTGACATCCCCATGCATGTCTTACTCATTAAATTTTTTTAAATCTAAACAGTTAATTACTGTAGTTTTAACTTGACATCCCCATGCACGTTTCATTCTGCTTATTCAACTTTGAGGACTTAGATCCTGAGATAGACAACTCATCAAGACATGAAATTTATAGAGAATGTTCAAGGCATGAAAAACACCATGTCCATGTATCTCTTTAACCTTGGTCAAAATTTTAAGTGCATCTATCAAGTGTGCAACAATATTGATCTATTCATTCTTACATGATGTATTAGGATGGTCTTGCTCCTGAAGATCACTAAATTCACACTTTAAGCTTGATTAAAGTGTTTTAAAAGCTTTAAAATGGTAAGTGATATTCTCTTAAAGTCTATTTTCTCCTTGTGACATTGGATCACTCTTCAATCAAGACCCTACTCAACATCTTATTCTGGATAAGGCAAATTTTGGTATGTGGGCCAAATTTGGCCAATAGTATCTTGGTCCACATATTTTACAATTTGAGGTTAAAATCAAACATGGTCTCATGAGGATATCTCTTTATGGTAGTTATCTATTTATATAAAGATAGGTGATTAGAATTGTCCTCAAATTATCTGACTAAGGATGTACCTAATTCATCCCATGTAGAAATGGAATTTAGTGGGAGGTTTCTATATTATTGTAGTGATTTTCCTTTAAAGGAAACAACAAGTAGTCTAATAGCTATATTTTATTTGACAACATTGTGAATTGAACAAAGGTGGGAAACATACTGGATGTGCTTAATAGGAGTTATTTGATTTTATCCTGAGAATAATGGAATAATATTAAGAGCAGACACATGAATGTCATAACATTAGGCTAAATTCAATGGACTACCTCTATTGAATGGAATAAACACTTGGTTTCTAATGGCCATCTGGATAGTGAGAATTGCATTTCTTAGGGAAATAGGATGACTAAGAGATGAATATTTCCTTTGAGGATATGGATTTTTCCTACTAAACCTTGCTCTTTTATATGAAGTAGAAGGAAACTCAATGAATTCAAAAGGAATACCTTTACTAGTTAACCTTATAGTAACCTCAGGCATGAGAGTATTTCCTAGATGATTCTATGAATTCTTCAACCTAAAGAATATTTAGCTTCTTATGATGATATATGCCTTCATATATTATAAATACTTCTCCTCAACTCCAAACCTAGCTATGCCAAGGAGAATGCATCCCATCAAGCATGCCAAAAATTGTTATCAATCTGAAGAGCACCCTATTTAAAGGAATATAAGCAACTTTCTCAAACTAAAAAAATGGGATATTATTAGAGTGTGAGTGACTCTAAAGTGAGAAGAACCTCTAGAGAGGGATGATTCCCTTTGATCTATCATGTAAAGTAATCTCTTGCTTGAAAAAGAGAAGGAAATTGATAATAATTCATGAAAACATGTAAAAGAAGGTGATGCACCAATGTTTTAAACACTTTTAATTGCACATGACACACTAGCAAACATTTTTAAACTTGAAAATGCCACTTCATTCATTTTTTGATTAACTTTCACATAAGTATTTCACAAAAAGGCACAAACTATCTATCAAGCTAGCATGAGAGGGTAGATCTTAGATATTTTCCACTTCCAAACCAATCAACACACTATCTATGATACTTATAATGACTGAAGGTGATAAATCTTAGATAGAGGTAAAGAAAATTAGACATTCACTGAGCCACATCAATGAATTCATAGAACACACTTCAATTTTACTTGCAAATGGAGGAATTAAATATTTTATTACATTAGATAGGTGTTAGAGTACAAAACTAGCATAGCCTAGGCATGCCAAAAGCGTAAGAATACCTTATATTGGGGGATAAATGGGAGATAAATAACAAAAGGGGAAGAAAGAGAGGGACACAAGCAAACAAAAATCAATTAAATGAGGCTCAACTAATTTTTGATCAATTAGCACTAATCCTACCTTTATAAATTAACTTTCATAGCTCCAAATAGCTTTCAAGCCCTCTCATTAGATTAGAACCACACTAGAAGACAATAAATTGTTGAGGATGATGAGTCATGATCCGCCTAAAATGGAAGAGTCTCCAAAGACTTTAAAACTTCATTGAATGTGTTTCATACTATTTCTACCTCTATTCTTAAATTTTATAAAGGAAGAAAGGAACAAATGATGAAGGGTGTGTACCTAGTTAAATTTTACACTCATTGATGACCAGATGAAGTGAAAACTCTTTTTTTGGTGAGGAAGGACTACCTGCAATAAGACAACACTAAACTAGATTATTGGTTAAATAGCTATGAAGGGTGGACTGTCTAGCATATGCTAGCTCTAAGAAGTGGAAGCTTCCTTAGACAACTATCAATCCACTCCCCTAATAACAAATGTTACTGATAAAATGAAGGAAAGACAATTATATTTAAATTGATAAGAAAATAAATGCTTATGCTAAAGAGAAATAAAATACCTATTCAATAGAATGATTATGATGTAGCACAATGAGTTAATACCATGCTAAAATGGGTCATGATCAGGTTCAAAAAGTCTGAATAAACTCTGTAGATAGGTCAGAAGTGGAAATGGAGTCTAACTACGTGTAAAAGGGGAAGAAATAATAATATATTATTTTCTCTGATAGGTGACTAGTAACAACCAGGTCAGCTGGTGACTATTGATATGACTAGTGACTGTTAGGTGATCGATGATGGTTGCTATGATCGATGACAGTTATAGCAACTAATGATAATTGCTTATGTGGGTCTGATAATATATTGAAGTGGAGTTAAAAATGAATGGTGGATGGGTAGAAGGTTGAGTATGGACTTGGTGGGTGAGAAATGGGGTGTAGGTGATTTGATTGAGGTAAAAAGGTTAATAATGAAGGAAATTGCTCAAAATAAATAAATGATACCTATTGGATGCAAAGTGTGAGATACTTAAAACCTAAAGAAAATTGGGTAGCATAACAATAATTTAGACTTTAAAATTCACATGGATAGATTCTTAGGTCACCTAAATACCTGCATAAGAGAATAAGAGGGCCTAGATGCAAATTTATGATCCCTAGTTCTTCTAACCATTCTCATTTTATGGCAAGAAGTTGCTAAGTGAGGAGGGATGAAATTGTTAAATTGGTCTAAGATAAAGATGCTAATTCAAAGTGATGCTAAGATATATGATTCACATGGAAAATTTTCTATTTTGTGCAATTTTTATCTTGTACATAGCTAAAAATCACTTTAAAATAGGCTTGGGAAACCTGACCATCATTGGTTAGGCTAATTGGCACTGATTAGGCTGACTGACAGTGATTGAGGTCCTAAAAAAGATAATAGGTTGAATTTGATAAATTAAAAAGAGTCAAGTTTAAAGTTTGAAGGTAGGGTCATCAGTTAATTAGGTATTTAACTATGCTAAATATCAAAAATGGGTCTAAGGTACCCTGACATCGAAAACTAGTCTAGGTGACATTTTCAAGTGTCTATCTTTGCCCATTTTTGTTGTGCAGCTTTAGGTCAAAAAGACATAGAAAAAATAATAATGGTTTACTAGTCTTGGTTTGGTTACCCTAAGTATGGGAGGAGGTATTCCACCTCAAATTAAGAGTTGATGAGGTGAAACCAAAATTGGTTCATAGTTTGATAGATGGTAAATGGTGAGTCACAAGGTGGGTAATTAGGGGTTGGGCATTTGAGATGCAAAAATGCACACAAAATATGACAAATTTTAATAGTCAAGATTGTGTAAGGACCAAAATTTACCATTGTTGCTAACAATAAGGTTGAGGTCAAGGTAAATTGAGATAGTAATCAGTTCCCAACATTGGTCATAACTGATTAGGTCACAAGTATCAAGTTTCCCAGACAAGGTTGGTGATTTCATGGCTATTCGAGGTAAGAAGTGTTGGTTTGAAAATCATAAATGGGTAGGATACACATGAGGTATTATGAATTATAAAAACTTCAACATGGAAAAAACTAGTCTAAGTGGTCAAAATGACCAAAATGAGGTCATCACAAAGTGTATGAATAGTTTGGGTGTAAAAATGTCCAACATTGAGGTGGACATGGGAAAATGGGTTGGATGGTTGGTAGGGTAAAAGATGGTCAAGTTGAATCCTGATGCATTAGGTAAGATTATGCTACCTATATAGTCTCATGGATAATGAATCCAATGTGAAATTTAGGCCTAATGTAGTTCTAGCATGGTTCATAGGTTGGTTGTAGAGAATAGGTATATCTCCAAAGGTTAAGGAGTGATATTTTGAGTGGGTTACTCCAATATGAAACACTATAAGGTTTGGTTTTGGGTGAAGGTTTAATAAAGGGTTATCTCTAAAGGTATGAGGTTGGGTGGAAGTCCCAAAAATTTATCACCTATATGGGTACTTTTAAAAAGGAAAAAGGGTGTAGGCCCCTAACTAACGATGGTTAGAGGGGTCAATTAGTGATGGTCACCCTGAATAGCATTGGTTAGGGGAAGAACCTAAAAAATAAAAGGTAAAAAGTAAAAATGGGATGTCATTTTCATCATTTAACTTTGGATATTCTTGTGTGTGGTGTGAAACTTGTCTATGATCATAGGGTGTTGCTGAGGTGGCAAGAGTGTGTTAGCGAGTGAGTGAGTGTTTAAGCATGGTTTGACTACCACATTGATGGAGGGTGGATGGGGGTGTGGTTGAATAGTAGGATAGAAACTCTGACTATGATAATGCTCATGGAATGAGGTAAGGTAGCTTTGACCTAATAATTTGAGTTTATTTATTGTTGTGTGGGAAGATGTGTAGGAAAAAACCCTAGGTTTAGAATTGGTAAAAATAGTCCCATGCATGAGAGAAATTGTGGGGGGAAGAATTGAGGTGTGTGTGTGTGTGTGTGTGTAGGAAATTGGTAGTGAAAGAGTGTATTGTGAGGGTTTGGGGACTTTGAGGGTTTGAATTGTGCCATCGGTGGTAATGCACAATGACTGATAATGGTTCACTTGAATCGATAATGATTAAGTGGTATATGGAAAAGGGGAAAGAGTTAATTGGCAATGGTTATGGAAACCATCAATGAGAATAAAAAAGGAAAAGGGGTTGTGAAATGATGAGAGAATGGGTTTAGGGCTTAGGGCTTAAGGTGTAGGTTATATAGTGTAGGATTTAGGGTTTAGGTTTTATAAGATCAAAGGTAGAGTTGGGGAATAAGGAGAAAAGGTTATGGTAGTTGAATAACACTTTTAAGGGTAAAAGGTGGTGTCAAGTGGGTAAAATAGAGGGGTGGGGGGATACTCAGCTTAAGGTGTAAAACTAAGTATGGAGTGTTGATTTGATTATCTTTTCATAGGCATGCACACATTCAAATGGGGGATTGAGTCTCATGAATATTTGTAGATGGCTGAGATAATATGATAGACAAGGAGTGACAACACATATAGGTTGTGGGTTTAGGATCCATGTGACATTACCAACAGCTATCACAAGATGTGGTCATGATCATTACCCTCATCGAGAGATAGGATCCAATAATGAACACTTTTTGGTTACTAATGAGAGAGATGAGTATCCTACTAGAGGATGTGTATAGGATCACCTAATTGGATATCTATGGGGATCTAATTTATCACGTAAATTAGGAGGAGATCCCTTATCACATGGAGTTTTTGTATAGTGTAGACATGGACCATGCAAGCTGGCATATAGGTGGTGTGAGCATCATGGCACTATTTTAGAAGGCACCAATAGAGAGACGTCTATTGATGATGGTGGTGATCTGATTCACATTGTTATATTTTATTCATGGGATATTCCCATACCTATTTATAGGGGTACTCATAAAAATGCTATTTGGGAGGACAATATTTATGTGGGCCCTAGTTTTTTTGGTCTATATATAGAGAGAGTTATTAGGGTTTAGAGCACATTAGCGTTATGGGATCAACATGGGGTTCATACTCCATTACTCAGCATATATGCACATTAGGGTATTGAGACTATTGGGGTTACCCATAGATGCTTACATGGCTTCAAATTATAGAGTGGGTTGTATACATTAGAGGAGAGTTGGTACCTTAACAGGGGCAGGTAGGGGTGCACAAGATGTAGAGTGGTTCAGGGATGCCTTAGATAGCCTAGTTTTTGATGATATAGTTTGGAGGCCCTATGTTAGTTAACCATTATGGGTTAGATATAGGTACCATACTATCTCATTTAAGAGCTAGAGATGGATATATGGGTGATGAGATGGCGAGACTGAGCTCATCCCTATTAAGCAAGTATGATGATAGTTTGAGTTAGTCTAGGGTATTCCACCAAATTCCCCCTTATACAAGAGGGAGGATATAGAGATATTACTCTTATAGATATAGCCATAGGATGTTGTTTTGGATTATGAGGAGATACTAGTGAGAGCTACCATGGATGATGTAAGAGTTTTTGATGGGTATGCAATGTGGTATCAAGCTAGATATGTTGCAGCTAATTTTGGTTAGGATGATAGAGGTCATGGGCCCATAGGTGGTTATTTGGTAGGGGAACCAGTACAGGGTGACCCATATATAGTAGTAGCTTAGGCCTAGATCACTACTTTATAGGGATAGGTTGCCACTCTTCAGGGTTAGCTAGGAGGAGTGATTATGGAGAGGGACTAGGCCTAGGCATATGTTGCTACCTTATAGGGATAGGTAGCCATTTTACAGGGGAATATCACCATAGTTATAGTGGAGAGGGATCAAGTGAGGGTTACACTTATTGTGGTTATGTAGGAGAGGGATGCACTGAGGTAGATAGGTAGAGTAACGATGGCACCTCTTGGTTTTGTTACATAGGCTTGATATATAACCACTCTATAGGAGCTAAGATATTATGAGGGCCTTATACTAGAGAACTAACCTAATGCACTGAGGTGGGGTGAGTACCAGGTGATGTTAGTAGGTGGGTCAACACTCATGAAACCAAGATAGTGGGCAATAGTGGTAGGTCAATAGGGAGGTATTCTAGGGGGAGCTCTACCAGATGGGGGTGCAGGTGTAGGTGGGGCCAGTGGTAGTGGTACCCCAGATCATTGATATATATATATATATGTTAGGATATGTACATGATTTGTTTTAGTAGCTTACATGACAATGATGTGATATGTATATATGATCAATAGATATGTATATGACATGTATTTATGTTGTATATATATGTGATTTAGATGATGTATTAATCATAGAGATTCATTGATTGTGATTGGTATTGATATGCTTTTTTTTTTATGGATGTTGATTATGGGACATGGATGTTTTTAGATATTATGGAGATGATGATTGTTTAATTTATAGATGTTGATATGTGAGTGTTTTATGTGGAATAATTTGTATCTGATTTTGATACCAGCCAATGTGATGATGACATGAGATGTATATCTGAGAGAGATTATAGAATTTGAGATGTATTGTTGGTTTATAAGATCTATATGAGATGGATGTGGTTTTATTATGATTTAAGCATTTATGATGTTGCATTGTTAATGTTATTGATGATATATTATGGTTTTTTTATGCTTTGTATGTTTAGCTTAGGTATGCGATGGGATTTATTAATATTTAGATATTGATTTATGGGCAATGTTCATATGCTAAGAGGATAAAATGTAGGAATTTAGTCAATGTTTATATTTGATGAAGTAAAATGGTTGGTGTAATGTGATTATGTCATTGTAATGGTTCACGATAAGTTGACCAATTTTTCTAATGTTGTGGTATGTACTTGATAGGATTTGATGAAAGAAGTATAAGATTTGTCAGAAAATAATTTATGAGAGATAACATCCTCTTGAACCAAATAAGAGGGATCAAGAAAAAGGCATATTGAGTTCATTGACAAGGACCCTATTAAACCAAAGTTGGATAAGTTTTAGGGAAAATAAGCCTTTCATATGCTTCATAGTATCACATTTTTGGTGAAAAGATGCCATCATAAATGCAATGTGCCAAGTGAGCTCATAGTCCCTTGATTTTAGAGAGGGTATGAAGGGAAATTAGGTGATAGGTATGGTTGAATAGGAAATGGGTGATATGGTAACCTATTATGGGTTAGCCTACTCCTTCTATAGGTGACCAAAGAACTAGAATAGATAAGTCCATGTCATGATATAAGGTGTAGAATGATCGATGCAAGAAGTCTACAAATATAATTTATGGGAAAATTGATTACGGTCCCCTTTTTGGGATAAATTTGATTTTAGATTGCTTAATTATTTTTCTATGTTGAAGCTAATCGATCCAGGAAGCTTCATATCATTGGAATGTTTGACAATTTTAACTTATTCATCCTTCAAGGGAGTGGTCCAAGTTTGAAATTTCTTTTTGTAATATTTCAGCCATCCTTCAAGGGAATGGTCTATCTTTTTAATATTTTTGAGTCATGAGTCATCCTTCATGGGAGTAATTTGTAATGCTAGAGGTGATAATTTTAGTATCCCATTTTTGATTTTGAATGATAGCTTTAGGCATGGACAAGCCTATTCAAATTTATAAGTCTACCTATATGGGGGTAAGTCTTTTAACACAAAATGCAATTGATAGGTAATGGGATATGATTTGAAAGATAAATGATCATGGGATTCCATCTGATAAGAGATGAAAAGTATCCATGAGATCCATGCCATGGGTAGAGTTGTGGTTCCCATGCTTATAATTAATCTAAAATTATGACAGATAATGACATGGTTCTATTTTAATAAAGTGTCCTCAAGAGGAATAGGGTAAAGGTAGAAGGGAGATGAAAGTATCATAAACCAAGGGATAAGCTCAAATTAGACAACAAGATTTAATTAGGTCCTTCTTAATAGTAGAAAGGATGTAGATGCAAAGTGTTGAGGGGCTCAAGTTTTGGTTCACCTTTGAGGGAGGATAAATGATAAGCTCTTGATCCATACTTATGGTGATGATATATGGTCCAAGACAATTGAAGGCAAATTTGCCTTTTTTACTTTTCTCCTTATTATTTACATGTTGGCTTTCCTTAAGGATGAGGTCTTTGATATTGAACTCCTATTATTTTATATGTTTATTATAAGCATGGGTGATTAACTCTTAGTAGATGTGAAGATGATTAAGGGCGGTAATCCTCATCAAGAAACTCAAGGCATGTGAGGCATTCTTAATGATAATGATCCTCATAAATGATGTCTTATAAGGATATGTTAAGAGAAGGGATTTGGACTTCAAGAGGCAAGATGGACTCTAACCCAAAGACTAGAGAGAAAGGCATAGCACCTATTGCAGTTTGAATGCTAGTGCGATAGGCCCACAAAATGAAGAGGATGTGCAAGTGCCAATATTGACTTGAAGCACTTACAACCTTGGTTAGCATCTTGATGAGGGTTTTATTAGAACCCTCCAATTGTACATTATCATGTGGATGATAAGGTGAGGAGTGGCTTATCTTGATGAAAAAAGCATCATAAAGACCTTGGAATTTCTTATTTTTAAAGGATTTGCCATTGTTAGTCATGATCTTATGGGGAATGCCAAAATGATAGATGATGTGTTGATTTATGAAATCAATAATTTTATTAGATTTGGCTGAGATAAAAGGAATGACTTCCACCAATTTAATTAAATATTCTATAGTGGTAATGATGAATTGATGTCATTGAGATGAGTGAGGATTGATTTATCTAATGAGATTGAGCCCCCACTATGAGAATGGCTAATAATATTTGGATATTTAAAGATTATGAGTAGGTACATGTTGTAAATTGGAATGTTGTTGGCATTTTATGCATTTCCTTACATAGTCACAATAATCCTGATTAAGGGAAACCCAATACTAGTCAAGATGTAGGATTCATTTAGCAATAATGAGGCCACTAAAATGTCCCTCATAGATACCATCATGGGTTTCCTTAATAGTGTTAGAAATCTCATGACTATGAAGACAAAAAAGAAGAAGGCCATCAAATCCATGCTTGTATAAGATTCCCCCTAGTATGGCATAATGAGAGGTTCTCTAAATGAAGGATTTTTAATAATTTTTTGAGCTATTAGGTGGTATGATACCAAGGCTAAGGTAGGTAAAAGTTTGGTCATACCAGATGTTAGAAGGAGATGTCTCCACACTATAAATAATAGGGGGTTTGAACTAATATACAAAGGCCTAATGAAATAATGAATGGTGACAAATACTTTAATGTAATAGGTTGAGAAGGAATTTGAGAGGCTAGGGAATCCATCATGTCTGCAAATTTATTGGTAGATCAAGGAACCAACTAGATTTGATAATGTTTAAAGGATGTCAAGAGTTCATGAACTAGAATTTTATACTTTTATAAAACATCATTTTTACATTGATAAGACCCATTGACCTAGTTAATCATGATTTAAGAGTTACTGAAGATAGAAATGGATTTTATTCCTAGGGCGAGAGCAGTTTGGAGACTTATAACTAAGGATTCATATTCAACCACATTATTGGTACACTCAAAATCAAGTTTTAAGGAAAGTGGAAGAGGTTATCCATGAAGGGAAATGAGAATTACTCCTATACCCCCACCACATTGGCATTTGGAGCCATAGAAAAACATGGTCATTTGGTAAGAGGTTCCTTCCTAAGAAAGAGTCGTAATAGATTCATCAAGAAAGTCAAGAGGAATAGGTTAGTTATCTAGTAGGGGTGCCTCAACTAATTCATAGATGATGACATACCCCTTAATGGATTTTTGTTGAAGAAACTCAAGATCAAACTCAGCTAGAAGCATGAGCCACTTATCCATACATTGATTTTGGTATAGCTTGGAGTGTATATACTTGAGTGGGTTAGTTGGAGTGATAACATATGTTTTATGATTAAGAAGGTAGTGAACAGAGCTTGGAAGTAGTGAAGACAAGTGTGAGGCATAGTTTTTTAGGATGGGTGTAGTGTGTTTCATACTCAAGAAGGGTACGAATGATGTAGTAGATAGCTTGCTCTTTATTTTTTCATCTCAATGAGTGAGCATGGCACTTAAGGAGTGATCAGTGGAAGAGATGTAAAAGTAGAAGGGTTGGTCATCTTTAGGTGGGATAAGAACTAGTGGGGAAAGTAGGTACTCCTTAAGTGACTCAAAGGCTTATTGATAATATTTGGTCTACTTGAAGAAGGTGTATTTTTTAAGGATATGGTGAAAGGGTTGGTATCTATCCAATAGTTGGGAGATGAAGTGATGGATAGATTGTAGCTTACCTTGTAGGCTATGAAGTTGTTTAAGGTTTGTTGGAAGAGGAATTTATAAGATTGATTTGACCTTGATAGGGTAAATTTTAATTCCATGAATGGAGATGATGAATCCAAGGAGTTTTCTAGATAATACCCCAAAAATACATTTCTTGGGATTAAGCCTGACATGGAATTTGATTAGTCAATCAAAAATGATCATGAAAATAACTAGATGGTCCTTGTAGTATTTGGATTTCTTGAAGAGATCATCCATATAATCCTCCATGATTTTATAGATAAGGTCATAGAAGATATAGGTCATGGCTCATTGATAAGTTTCCTTTATGTTATTTAAACTAAATGGCATGACCCAATAGCAGAAGGTTCCCCAAGGGGTAATGAAGGTAGTTATATGTTGATTAGATGGGGTAACCATAATCTAATTATATCTTAAAAACCCATCCATGATGGATAACATTTCATGTCCATTAGTAATATCCAATAATTGGTTGATATTAGGCAAGGGAAAGTTATCTTTTGGGCATGCAAAGTTAAGGTCACCAAAATACACACAAAGGTGAAGCCCCCTAGTGGGTTTAGTAACGAGAATAATATTAGAAACACATTGTAAATAGTTGATGGGTTGGATGAATTTGATGGATAAGAGACACTAAAGCTCCTCTTTAATGAGAAAGATGATGTGAGGATGCATCTTTTGAAGCTTTTGCCAAACTAACTTGGCATCATGATGGGTGATGATGTTGTGAAGGGTGATAGAAGGGTCAATCCTAGGCATATCCTAATAAGACCACATGAATGTGATGCTATGGTCTTGAAGGAAGGATGGGAAATATTTTTGTTCTTTGAGATTCAAATATTATCCAAGATTAATGATGTGGGGGTTATCCTGAGTTCCCAAATTAACATTGGTGGTGGATTCATTGAGCATTATTTGGTTTTTAAGAGGAAAGGATTTGTGAATAGAAGTATCCCTTGAACCAAGGTAGGATAAAATGGACTCATAATCTTAGTATTGATGGTAGAAGAGTCATTTTCAACCATCTTGGGGTAAATTTGAGGTTCCCATATTCTTATGGAGTAGGGAAATCATCCAAGTCAAGAATTTGGTACTCCCCAAGGGAGATATGTTAGAAAATTTATGCTAAGGGATCATCAATAGGAATCTGGGAAGAAGGGATGGATGGATTGGTTGAGGCTTCATCAATATTAATGGTGGAAGCACTACAAGTGGTGGTTAGTGACATAAGAGTTATAGTAGGGTTAGATGATTGTGAGGTATATTAATGGGGAAAAAGAACATCATTAGGCCTATAAGTCATGTTTTAAGATGTACAAGGACTAGGGTTAGTCTTGATAGTTATAACTTGCCCTTCATGTTCAAATTTAACACATCAGTGTAGAATAGAGGGGATACAACTCATGGATCAAATCTAAGGGCATCCCAATATAATGTTGTATTAGAACTCACCTTATACAACATAAAATAGTTTAAGAATGGTGAGAGGTCCCAAGAATATATGAAGGACAATGGTTCCCAAGGTAGTGGCCATTATGTCATTAAAGGAGTGAAGAACTATGGTGCTTTTTGCCATGATGTTTTTTGGTAAGTGAAACTGATCAAAATCATGGGAAGAGATTATATTGATGCTATCTCCTCCATCAATCATCACTCTTTTGACATGGGTGTGATTGATGTATGTAGTGACAAAGAGAGGAGGATCAAATTCTTTGAAATGTGCTAGAGGTATCTCAGAATCTTGGAAGGTGATCACAACTAAATGTTGGAGGGACCTAATGAAATATGCAAGAGGTGAAGGGTCATATAGTTATACCTCTATAGATTGGAGATCTTGTATCAGTGCTTGATGGTGATGAGGCAAGGTGCTAATCAAATCATAAAGACTCATATTCATTGGTGCTTGGTGATGTTACTTCAACATAATTTGCTTAATAGATGCAAAAGAGTCAGTGGAGGGTACACCTATGATAAAAACCTTAGGTCTTGGTGATGGCATGGGTGAAGAGGTTAGTATTGGGGATTGGTTGGAAGGTTGAGAGTTTAAAGGATATATTCATAGAATATACACATTAGCTCTTCCTTTACCCCTTTTAGAGCTTGAGATTAGGTAATTGTGTGAATGGTGTGGATAATAAGATTAGTTAGATTAGGTGATGGATTTGGCTCCTCCCCCTTAGTTTTAGGTGGAAGTGGGGGAGTTGGTATAAGTTAGGTCAGTGGTTGGATTGGATGTGTTGGTAGTTAGGTTGGTGAGGAGGGTGAAATTGGTTCATCCGATAACAAATCATCATCATCATATAGGCAATGAACAACTTCTTAGAGAGCTTTACAGTTCTCTGTATCATGTCTTAATGTCCTATGGTAAGCACATATCAAAGTGTCATCAAACCAAAAGGGTTTATTATTAGAGGGGGTGAACAACTTAATGGGTATAAATATAATAGAAGATGTTTGTAATAACCTCTAAAAAATAATTGAGTAGGATTTGCTTAGAGGCATTGGAGGTGTTGAAGCTCTAGTTGTAGAAATAACAACCTTCTTAAGTTTGGGGTTGACTTTAGAAATGGTATGTGATTTGGTGGATGCTTTGGGTTAGGGTGGCTTAGTTATGATAGGTTTAGAGGTAGATGGATTTGAGGTAGATGATAAGGGATTGATAATAGGGGGTAAGGTAGAAGTGGCTAAATTAGTCAATAATGATGAAGGAGTTGATGGCTTGTAAGGTAGAAGTGTAGGCATAGAAAAAGGAGTTGGTTTAATCAAAGATGAATATGTAACCAAGATGGTAGAAGGGTGAGGTCCTAAAATAGAGGGTAAATGGGAAGGAGGTGGTATAGGTCAAGTTTGGGGTGAAGTTTTAGACAGATCCACTTTTCTATTTATTTTGGTTGGTGGTTTATTTTGTGGATTTGATGGAGTTATATCTAACTTCAGAGGTAGGTGAGAAATGCTAAGCTTAGGGAGGATTCCTAGATTCTTGGTTAGTCTAGCCAAAAAATTATGAGATGACTTGGGTGGAGGTGGGTAATATGGTTCTCCTATAGCTTGGGAGAAATAGAAATATGATGAATGGGAGATAATAGGTTTAAATATGGATGCCAATGAGGTAGAGGGCCCAATTTTATTTTTGTATGGAAGCCCAAGATGATGCTATAAGGTGGTTCTATCAAGGTTAGGTTGGGAAGAAAATTATAGACTTTGGACTAACCTATAAAAGGGCTTATAAATGGGTTTGGTTCTTTGGTCAGTTATTTCAAATGTTAAGCCTTTAGGTGAAGAAGAGGGAATGGTTCTTTCATCTTTGCCTAGGCTAGAAGGTTCTAGAATTATTGATTGGAATATGGGGTTATCTGTGTTTGTAGGGTAGTTTCCAAAGGGGGAATGGATGGCTCTTTGATTGGGGGTGAAAGTGTGGTCACAATTTCATGCTTCATTTGGGTATTTGATGAAATAGATAATGGATTTAGTGTTTCTATAGGTAGGGTAGTGGAAGAGGTGGTTACATCAATAGTTGCCTACTTTGGCATTTCAGTCAATGAAGGGGTAGATATGGGTATAGCTTGACTAAGTGAAAGATGGAGGTTGTTGATTTCTCTATTTGGGTACCCAAAAGGATGAAAGGTAAACTCACTTATTCTATAGGTGAAGTAGACAAAGGAGAGATCAAAGTAATAGGTTCATCCACCATGTTGATAGTGTGTGCTTCATGAGATGAAGCTGGTTTAAATTGGTTGTTATGGGGTTAGGTAGGTGGATCATGGTTAGGAAAAGGTTTGTGAAAAATATTGAGGGAATGGTTGGGGGTGCGTTAGGGTTGTCAAACAAAAATTTACCATTATAAATTAGGTTTTGGAAAATACTCTTAAATGTACTACATCAATTTATGTCATGTCTAATGACCTGATGGAATGCACAATGGCCATTTTCATTATACCACCTAGGCACAGGGTGAGAGGGGTCATCAAATTATTGGGGTGCATTGATAGGTGGGAGTTAGATAACATTATATTTCAGAAATTTATCCAACACAGAGGCATAAGATTCTCTGATAGGTGTGAATTATTTAGGGGGAACCTACTTTTGATTTTGGTTTGGTGGGTAAGAAGGATTGGAAGGAGTGGTTTGATATGGCTAGTTAATAGATGGAGGTGGGGCAGATTTCAAAACCACTAAGTTTGTAAAAGCTTTGGATTTAGGATTGGGTTGGTTAGTTATCTTAGTGGAAGATAGATCATTGGGTTTGAATATAGAATTACAATTGTGTAGCTTTAACTCCCTTCATATATGGTCTAATTTTTATGTTTTTGTGCCATAGTGAATTCTTCATCAAAGGTTCTAAATCTTTGTACTTGAAAGGTGGGATTAATGTGATTTTCACATCCCCTAGAGAAAAACTTGATGAGTTCTATTTGGGGTAGTGAAAAGGATAGTTGATTGATGAGACCTCACCATCATGAAATGAAGTCGGTGATTGATTCATCATCAAACTACTTGATGGAATAGAGGCTAGTTATGGAGACCTTCTTGGATATGTTCACCAAAAAATGTTCTAAGAAGATTTGGGTGAGTTGACAGATTGAAAATATAGAGTGCCTAAGAAGGGCACTATACCAATCCAAGGTGGGTCCTAATAAAGACATAGGGAAGGTTCAGAGGAGGAGGGCATCATCATATACAATCAAGTAACAATAATGGTGAAACACCCTCAAATGTCATTGAGGATCCTCCTTACCCTAAAACTTAGAGAATTTGGGGATTTCCCATTGAGGAGGATAAGCATGAATTGGAATAGATGGGTTGATAGGTTCATTGAAAATTTGGTCATAGGATAAAAGGTTATGGGACCCATAAATAGATGACTCGAGATGGGTCATCTTATCCATAAACATAATGATCAAATTGGGTTGGGGTTGGGTAGCTATGTAATTTGGTGGTAAGTTCTATTGAGGTCGGGTTGTAGCTATGCATTGATATGTGGTAGGAGGTATGAAAGTGGCCACATATTGGTACATGGTAATTTGAGGTTGGGATAGTGCCCAAAGAATATTTTTAGGCATTGAGGGTTGGGTGGAAGGCATAATATATCCCTATGGGTTCAGAATATATTGATAAGATGCTATGGGGACTTGTTGTGGAACTGATAATAGTTGGTTTAGGGGTACATTTGGGTTGGTAATGCTAAAGTGCCTATGTGTTATTGATGGGTAGTCACCTTAGTGATAATGGGGGGAAGTGTTTGTGGTATAGATAGTACCAAGTTTTGAAAGGGGGTAGAGGTTGGTATATTGGTTGAGCTAGAGGGAATGGTAGAAATGGGTGTGAAAGACACCACACTGGTAGAAGGGGCATAAGTGACAAGGGGTAAAGCTGAGCTAATGTTAGAGGTATTGGTTGGGGTAATAGGTGTCTAGGTGGTGGTTGTAGATGAGCTAATGGTAGAAGATGAATCTTGGCTAATAGAAGGTTGGGTTGATGTAACACTAACCATGAGGTGGATCCACTAAAGGGACTAAAGTAATCAAAACATGATATGCTAAGGTATTAAGATAGTGTTGAAGAGACACCTAGTTGTTGTCCAAAAAGCAACAAAATCCACATTACCTTTGGGAACCATTGGAGGACTGGTAGGTGAAGGAGAATGGTGGGACAAAGCATGGGGGATATATCAAAATCAGGGGTCTAATCCATGGATGAGGATGAAGAGGAAGATGGTGGTTGGTTTTTAATATTTCTCATTTGTTATCGGGTAAAGACCATGTGAGAAATCAAAAATGGATAGCGAAGTTCTCACTTCAAACAATGATCAAACAAAGGAGAAGCTCAAAATAAACAAGGCACACACTAAAATCATAGTTAATCTTAATATTTATTTTTAATCAATTTTGGATTATGCCTTAAAGAGTGTGAAAGGATAAATTATATTTCAATTTAGGTACTAGAAGAGCCATCTATGGATGGTTTTGGGTTAAATTTTTGTGCTAAAAAAAATTGTACTAGACCAGATATGTGGCCCAGTACTGGGGGTTGCTCCTCGCACTTCACAAACCTAAAGATGAGATAGGCCACTTAGATTATAGATACCATTTGTCTAGAGTTTATACTTTGTTAGAGAACAAAGTGGGTCCTCCCCTTGGTGATGAAATCCAAGTAGGATCGCTGGGTAGGGTAAGGTGATCCAAAGGGTGATGAAATCCCAATGGGCCTTGTCTCAAGTAAGTTTTGATGTTTGTTTTATGCAAGTGGTTTGGTAGTGTAACATAAGTGTGATATGCTTAATTCATAATTATTTGAATTAACTAGGTGATCTAAATCAAACATGCAAATGTTGAATGCACTTAATTTTAACCAAAAAAAGATTTTGATGTCATTGGATGAAAACATAACAACTATAATGCACCTGATGCAAGATGAAGATGCAACCTAGGCCTAGAATGAGTATTTTATTTTTGAGTTTTTAGAAAAGAAAATAAATGAAATGTTTATCTTTTAAATTTTAGAAATGACAAAAATGTAAGGAAATGAATTTCACTAGTGTAACTATATGCCAAAATAGAACTATGAACCTAGCAGGGGTCCCACCGAGCATTCCAGAATGTTTTTGACTATCTCTAACTATATTATTAACTTTTAGAAAGGAAAAAATGATGAAGGATGTGTACCTGGTTAAACATTGCAATCATTGATGGCCAGATGAAGTGAGAACTCCTTTTTGGTGAGGAAGGACTACCTACAATAAAAAAATGCTAAACCAGATTGTTGGTTAAATAAATATGAAGGGTGGACCACCTAACATATGCTTGCTCCAAGAAATGGAAGCTTCTTTGGATGATTGTCAATCCACTCCCCTAATAAAAAATGGTGCTGATAAAATGAAGGAAAGATAATTGCATTTAAATTGACAAGAAAATAAATGCCTATGCCAAAGAGAAATCAAATACCTATTCAATAGAATGATTAAGATGTAGCCCAATGGGTCAATACCATGCTAAAATGGGTCGTGATCTAGTTTAGAAAGTCTAAACAGACTCTGAAGATAGGTCAAAAGTGGAAATGGAGTCTGGCTAGGTGTAAAGAGGGTAGAAATAACAACTTATTATTTTCTTTGACAGGTGACTAGTAGAAGTCAAGTCGACTGACAATGGTTTATTTGACTGATGATGGCTAGGTGACTGGTGATGGTTGCTATGACTGGTGATGGTTATAGGAACTGGTGATGATTGCCTATGTGAGTTTAATAAAATATTTAAGTGGATTTAAAAAGGAATGGTGGATGGGCAGAATGCTGAGTATGGACTTGGTGGGTGAGAAATGGGGTGCAGGTGATTTGATTGAGGTAGAAAGGTTAACAGTGAAGGAAATTTCTAAAAATAAATAAATAATACTTGTTGGATGAAAAGTGTGAGATACTTAAAACTTGAAGAAAATTGGGTAGAATAATAGTACTTTAGCCTTCAAAAGTCACATAGACAGAGTCTTAGGTCACCTAAATACCTGTACAAGTGAAGAAGAGGGGCTAGATGTAAATTTTTGATCCTTAGCTCTTCCAACCATTCTCATTTTATAGCAATAAGTTACTAAGTGAGGAGGGAGAAAATTTATAAATTGATTGAGGATAAAGATGTTAATTTTAAGTGATGATAAGATATATGATTCACATGGGAAAGTTTTCATTTTTTGTAATGTTTATCTTGTACATAACTTGAAATGGATTTAAAATAGGCTTAAGAAACCTAATCAGGATAACCAAAACTAGTTAGGTTGATCGGTGCTGATCAAGGTCCAAAAAAAGATAGGAGGTTGAATTTGATGAATTAAAAAGGGTCAAGTTTAAATTTTAAAGGTGGGGTCATGAGTTAACTAGGTATTTAACTAAGCTGAAGATCTAAAATGGGTCTAAGGTAGCCTGACATCAAAAATTAGTCTAGGTGACATTTTTGATTGTCTATAGAATGCCCCACTTACCTTTCTCAATATCCAAATCCTCCATCTTATTAATGATCTTACAACACCATGATTCATCTATATATGTTCTTGACATTATCAGACAGTCACTTGAACTCATTCACCTGGTGTCCCTTTTGACATTCCTTTCATAGTCACAACTCCACCATTACTCCAAATACTAAACATAGGTCCCCTGTAGATGAAAACTAATCCCCTTATTGGTTTTCATATAAATATAGTTTTGATGAAGATCTATAAGCTACATAGTCCCTTGATCATGAATAAGACATAAAACTTACATGTGAAGGATTTTAAGAGGTTTAACTGAGCTTTAATGGTGGCCTATGCATTAGTAGTGTTAGCTTTAGAAACCTAGATGGTATTTTAATCTCACATTTGTGGATTTTCATGCTTGAGTGGAAAAATATTTCAATCTTACATGTATGCTTATGTGTAATCTCCTCACTATGTTATTTATTTAAAATATATGACTACTAAAAAACTAGACATATGTCCTCATCTCATGCACTCTAGGAACTCAATCAAACCTGATCCATCGATCACCTTGGGAGTCTCCTAGCCTTGAATCTTAATGTAAACCATTGATATTTGATCTTACCTAGATATTATGACACTTAGCAGTTATGTGTGCCCTTTATGAGCCCCACTATCAGTTTCCATCTAGCTCATGATCTTACACCATGTGGTGGCCTTACATGCAATCTAGGCTCATTAACCTTTTGACTTGATTCATACCATCGATCTTCTCTACATAGTTGAATGCATGTCATCAATATTTATTTACATGATTTAATGCACACTATTGCTATACCAATTCACCATGATCATGACACTTGATATCCATGTATTGACTCTCAAGATCTACTAACTTATTGACTTCATGTTCACCATTGATCTCAATTTGCATGATTAAACATGCACCATTGATCGATCATCACCTATAAAATTCATTTATCACCCATGTACCATCGATATTTGATCTAATAAAGCTAATTTTTGACACTTGGAAGCCCTACATTCAATTTTAAGATACTTTAAATATTTTTGAATCCAAATTGCTATTTCCTACATATTTAATTTGATGTCCCTGGGCACATCCCACACTCCTAGATTATATAAGTGTCAAGGCATAAACCCTTAAATGTTACCTATGGAAATGAAAATTATTTAAATAGCTCAATAATTTGTCTTGATTTTTTATGTTTCAGTATGACATCCTATGCCTTGAAAACCCTTCAACACATCTCCATAACCATGTAGTGATTGAAGCCAAGTAATTACTCCTTTTAAATGTGATCTCCATTTAAAACACTTGTATGTGCTCATTAATGGTGGATTGTGCATGGAAATACATGAAATGACTAAAATTAAACCTTTGAACATCACCAATTATGAACTAGCTCATTATCCTATCGATGAAGATCAATTCCTTTATTAGTTTTCTATATGGTTATACTCATTAAGAAGAGACAATTGAGCCAAAACCCCTGAAGGGAGTAATTACTTTCCTTGATCCTTAAACCATGGCTATAGATGGAGATTTCTTAGGCTATAATATCTCTTATTTGGCCCATTGAGATTCTGATGAACCATCGAGACTCTATGCAAACCCCCTTCATGATCCTGAATGCTCAAAAACCCTAGAAACCTACTGGATACTTCACTTGTAGTTTTAGACATACTTCTAGGCCTCTTATTTAAAATCACCAAATTTACTTTAATACTTTCTTAAAGTGTTTCAAAATATTGAACGCAACATGTGATGGGGTCATGAGGTTTGTCCTTTCCTTCTTACATTTGATCACCTATTCAACAAGGAATCTTCCTAACTTTTCACACCACACTAGGCAAAGTTTCATATGTAGACAAAATTTGGCCAATGGTACTATCATAGTATGGAATTGGAAGGAATTAAAATAAATTCTGGAGTACGTGATGAATATCTCAAGTTTTTAGATCAATCTATCATCTATATCTCTAAAAACAAGCAACCTGAAAGCATTCAAATATTTTCTAAGCCAAATCTCAGCCTTGGGCACCATTTTTTAGACTTATACAGTGTCATGGTTGAAGACATTTATAAAAATTATTTACAAATATTTTGGTTTTGTTTTGTGGTATTGGACATTGTTTTTTAATCAAATTGAGTGAAAAAACACCTGTTAGACCTTGAGAAGGCTACCTAAAGCTTTTGGCTTTTTTTTCTACATCTAGATGCCATTTTATGGCAAAGTATTACTTAAATACATGATAAAAAAAATTAAAACTCATGATTTTTGGCATGAAATTATCTCTTGAAGGTTCTAAACACTTAGTTTTGCAAATATAAAACTTTGTGCAAACTTTCAAACACTAAAAATCTCTAGTTCATCACTTTTTGATTTTTCTCTCTCCTCTACTAGCATCCTTGTATGGCCTAAGAGGCTAGGATTTTTTTGGTACCAAAATTCAATTTACGAGTGCTTGTTTAGCATTGGAAGGAGATTTCATGATGATTTGCAAGTCTTGACGATTTGAGAAGGCCCGTGTCACTCTTTATCTCCACTCCTGCTTCGTTTCCTATGCCATTGTTACCTATAGACAACATACAGAGGTAAATAAATGTTTTTGAAGATTATTTAAAAAGTAATTTAATTTTTAATTGTAAATATTCCATGCAAATAAAATAAGGTTCCCACCTTTTTTTGTTTTTTCCTAAAACTGGTATTTTTTTTTGAAAAGTTTTTTTCTATTATTTTTTTACATACACATTATTTTTATAATTATTAAAATAATAATTATATATAAAAAAATATTTCAAATATATATTTATGCATATAAATTTTTGAACAAGCTTGTAGATGAGCTAGTAGTTATAATTTTACTAGAATCTTGTAAGAAAAGGGTCTAGTGTTCAAAACCCTCTAGATTTTTTTATTTTTTGGTCAAGTCAATTTTTTCTTGGTCAAAATATTTAAATTTAAAATATATTTTTATTTGTGTGCTAATTATCATGCATTTAAAACCTAGTTAAACCTATCGGCCTTATTGTGACACTTGATCAAGTCAAAATCTAGGCAAGCTAGTTGTGTAACTAGACAATATTGAGGTTTTGACATGTTCTAGATGCATTGATGTGGCCCATTTTTTATTTTGAATCCTCTTATTATTATTTTTACATATTTTTTAATAATATTTCTTAAATGGTCATTTGAGTGTGACTCTTTTGATACTTAGATTTGTACAACTTTAATTCAATTTTTTGCATTGTTTGGCATCTAAATTGTGTAATTAAGTATAGTTACATATGAGTTTCACTTTATTTTGAAAATATTTCAAAAATTTCATTTAAAATAGTTTATTTTTAAGTATTTTTTTACTATCTTGTTTAAAGGGAAGCTATGGCTTCACCTCAATTTTCCTTAGATAAATCGCAAATGCTTAATACAAATAACTATAATATATGAAAAATTCATGTTAAAGCTGAGTTTATGACCTGTAAATTATGGATTATTATCATTAGGACTGAAAAATGCCCTTATATATGACATGTAACCCCTTAATATTACCAATACATTTCAATATAAATCACAAGATGCTATGTCCATTATCTTGTGGAGTGTTAAGGATGAATTCCTTTTCCACATTGGTGATCAGGAATCTCCTAGCGATGCTTATAAACTACTTGAATCCATGCACGAGGGCATTTCTCTCTCAAAGATTATTAATTTTATCCTTGAATTGCTAACTACACCTATGAAAGGTGATGAGAAAGCTAGAAATTTTCTTGCTAAAATTAAAAGCATTAAAGCTTAGTTAGATGGATGTAATTATAATTTGATTTAGGATGAATTATTTTATTTTATCATTTAGTTAAATATTCATGAAAATTTTATAAATTTTATTTCAATTTATAATTTTAAGTATCAAACTAAGAAAAATATCCCGGACCTTACCACCTTTTATGTTCTCCTGATTCAAGAAGAACAAGTTATGATAAATTTTGATTCTAAAGATAATGCCACTCAGACACTTCTAACATTAAATAATGTTTTTGATAACACTAAAAACTAGAAATCAACCTTAATTTTGCTAAAGGCAAATACAAGAATAAAAAATTGGGTAATAATAATCATACACCTATATTTAATGGAAATTGTAATCTATGTGGTAAATTTGGTCATAGAAGGGAAACATGTTATAAAAATAAGGATAGAAATAACAATCAAAATTCTAAAAATAACAAAGGAAAGAAATATAATCAAAACAAGTAGAAGAATGAAAATCTTAATCAAAAAGACAATCAAGATTCAAATGTTATTACTTTATATGCTACTTTATGTGCTTTAAATGAAAATAAATGGATTTTAGATAGTGGTGCATCACATCATATGCCATGTTTATATGATATTTTATGTGATTCTAGAGATATTTATGAAAGAAGTTATTTAGGAGATAATTATTTTTTAGAAACAACTAAATAGGGAAAAGTAACATTTTTAAATTTTGTTATTAATTATGTTTTCTATGTACCTAAGCGTAAAAATAATTTTCTATCTTGTTCTCAATTTACAAATGATAATTTAATTGTAACATTACTTAAAGATAGTTGGTCCATTAGAAATAATTCTAGTTCTTTGATTGTTTAAGGTGTTCAAAATAATGGTTTATATATCTTTTTTCCTTCTTCTGCATGCTTTCTTTCATCGCATAGTAATAATGAATCTCAATTATGGCATGAAAGATTAGGACATGTTAATTTTAGAAGTTTATATGATATGTATACAAATAATATTGTTGTTGGACTTCCTTCTATCCCTTCTTATCATGAAACTTGTGAGGGTTAATTACATGGTAACTAACCCCTTTCATAAGAATCGTGATGTAAATATCTAACATCCTTTATAATTGATTCATAGTGATGTAGGACCTATTAAAGTTGTATCTCTTAATGGTTATTTTTATACTATTACTTTTATTGATGATTATATTAGAATGATTTGGTCTTATTTCATTAAAAATAAATCTAATGTTTTTTTAAAGTTTAAAGAATTTAAAGCTTATGTTAAAAATGCATTGATTTTCTATTACAAAATTAAGAACTAAAAATGGTGGTGAATATTTTACTAATTTTTTTTTTTTTGCATTAGTCATGGTATTCAGAGGAAATTAAAAACTCCCTATTCCTTTTAGAAAAATGGTATTGTTGAAAGGAAAAACCACACCATCATAGATATGGATAGAACAATGATACAATCTAAAAATGTTTCTAAGTTCTTATGGGTCAAAGTCATGAACACTGCTATTCACATTCTGAATAGAGTCCCTACCAAAGCCTTGTATATTTCTACCCCTTTAAAAATGTGGACTAAAAATAAACCTAGTGTGGCTCATCTCAAGATTTTTAATAGTCTTACTTCTATCTTTGTCCCTAAAGTTAAGAGGAAGAAGCTTGACCCCGCTTACTATTCTTGTATTTTTGCAAGATATATAGGTAAGAAAAAAGGTTTAAGAGTGTATGATCTATTGTGCAAACTAATTACCTAGTGATTACTAGATTCATTAGTCTGATTAAATATTAATTATCAACCTAAGGTGTGTAAGCTTTTTAAGAGTGTCAGTACTATATATACATTACTAATTTAGAAATCAATTTACTTTTCCAATTGTAGTGTAATAGACATATATATTATGAAACTGTTGTGATAGAATCACAGAACTATTTCACACTTATGTACCATACATGCATCACACTTATATAATCAAACTTAATAGTAAAATTAACTTAAATAACACACTAATAATTAAAGAGGGTCAAGATCTTCATAATAGCTCATTTAGAGGGGGACCTTCCTCATTCAGAATTGAGCTCCAATCCCTCTCTGAGATAATTCACAAAATTCTTATAAATTCAACTTTTTCATTACTCAATTCTAAATATAAATGTTATAGTTCAAAAACTTTTGCTATTATCTCCCCAAAATTATCTAACTCCTAGTCTGATCTAGGTTCTACCTTTAAAGACAAAAGGTGGTCTATTGAATCTTAACCAAAAACACCAAACTAAGAAAAAATATAAATACTTAGAAACTACCCCAGTCAAACTTCAAGTGGTTAGGAACCAAAGTTACATGTTTTAGATTTGACTAGGTTAAATACAAGGCATACTATTTTGCTATTTTATTTCCTTTTGTCTTTTCTCATTATCCTTGTCTTTCCCATCTTTGTCATCACATCTAATGTCTTCTTACATGTAGGTAATCCATACAAAAATTATGATTCTTACTAATCATTCATTTGGTTTCTCAAGATAGCTAGATGTGTCTACAAGATCTCCTTAATAATGACTAATTTGCATAGTGTTTGCAGGCACTCTACACTAGCTACAAATAACCTAGAGGTGAAAACTTCGATTGTTACAGGTATTCTGTAGTGGTTGTATGCAACCTATAGGTGAAGCCTACAATTATTTTGGGTATTCTATAATGGTTATAGGCAACCTATAGGTGAATCCTACAATTGCTATGGATATTCTATAATGGTTAAAAAACCAATAGGTGAATCCTACAATTATTATGGGAACTTTTCAGTGGCTACGAGCAACTTGTAGGTGAGGCCCACAGTTGATATGGGCAACCTGTAATATCTATGGCTTAGCAAGATTCTATAGCTTTACATGAACCTTAAAATGCTTGTTAGATAAAGTCACACCAATATAATTCAATTAAGAAAAAGCATCAATAATTCATAACATAACACACACACACACACACACACACACACACACACACACACACACACACACACACACACACACACACACACACACACACACACACACACACACACACACACACACACACACACACACACACATGCACGCACGCACGCATGCACACACACACACACATTAATAAACATACAAAATCATAACTTCATTCATTCATTTACATTAGTGATGGATAGTTATGGGATTTACATAGAAAAATACATAGACTAAACATGGATGAGGCAATAAAATTAAGTAATTGGTGGCCTCATCACTCCCCTACTTAGCCTCTTGTTTGACCTCAAACAAGCCTTGGTTGCATTCTAAAACCAAATTATTTTCTAAAGTCTAGGGGTTTAGGATATCCTGACCCTTCCAATATATAAAAACCTTTAGCATTCTCAATGTGTTTCCATCTTTTCTTCTCTACCTCTCTATCAGCTAGAACATTTCCTTCCCAGTTAGGGATTGGGAACCAAAATATAGTGGGTTGAAACATCAATCCCAACCATTTTACTTTCCACTTCCTAAAAATTTTAATATACAATTATACTCTATCGATGGCTCCCTAAGGTTTTGAGGGGAGTATGATTCCTTCCTTACAAGGCATCTGAGAGTTCTTCCCATCTATGAGAGTAAGAAATAAAAATTTTCCTTCCATCTCCTTTCATGAGACTCAAATAGTGATTGTAGACTTCCACCTATGTTTTGACAACACATTGTTGTCGAGCATTTGTGTTCATAAATGAGATCCATTCTTCTACTACATTATCTGAATCTTTGGATTCACTCCTAATCACTAGGGTGGCTTCTTTCTCCTTTCCTTTATATTCTCCCATTTATTTTATTTTTTAAATTTCATTCAAAACATATGAATAAATTGCATTTAATAGAACATCCCCTAAATAGATGTTGGGATTCCATTCTATATCATCGGGAACAACATATTGGTGAATGTAAAATTCACTTAGTTGGGCTTGAAGATTAGGATCATCATGTCTATACTCATTAAATAAAGATATTAGGTCACATACCATATAATATTATCATTATAAATCTTATCATACTTGAATTTCAACCATTTTTCTTCCAAGTATACAACATACACTCTAGAAGGGGGTCTATACTTCATCAATAACTTAGTAGTTTCATGTAATTTATCAATCTTTTCCTTTAGATATTTGATTCTATTTTTAGAAAATTCTAATTTTTCTTGGAATTCATCATGTTTTTCTTTTGATTCAACATATACCTTGAACCTTTGCACTAATTCCTTGTGGCAGGCTTCATTATTATTGAATTTTTACTTCAAGACAATCAAAAGATCATTAGTTTCTAATAGAGTGGTGGATGAGAAGTCCACATCAATATTTTATTATGTAGTGGGTGTTGGTACAGTGGGAAATGGAGGAAATACCTAACAAAAGGGTACCAAAGCTAGATCATACTTTGATACAAGGGATTCTATGGCCAAAGTGGATGAGGATGTTGTAGCTTCCTCCACTCTTTTCTCTTTGTTCTTAAAGGCTTCTATAAACCTTGCTACTCCTAGAAGCATTTCAATTCCTTATTTTCCTTTAAAAGTCTATATATTTCCTCCATAGCTTGTTCCAATGTTTGTAACTCTTCATCATGAGAATTTTTTTCTTGTTCACTTCCTTTTTTCATAACCTTTTTTTCAACCAATTATTCTTCTCTTGCATGCTACTCTACCTCTCTAAATTCTTCCTCTGTGTATCCAATGTTTTTAAGGAGATCATTGTCCTCCTCAGTGAATCTAGATGGGAGAGATGACAATTATTATTCTTCTACCTTAGGAGATCCTTAATTATTAGACCATTCTTCTATTTAAAATCCATCAAGAGTTTTCTCAAGCCTAGGATCTTTCCTTGGTTCTTCATCATCATTGATGGCTATGGTTAAGGATGTTTTAGTGGTCTTTTGTTTCTTCATCCTTTGAGATCTCCTAAGAGGAGGTTTTATTATTTTTGACACTATGGGTTTCTTCCCCTTGGTTTTCATTTTCCTTGTAGGAGGGGTGATGGAGTTTGTGTTTCTTGTGCATCAGTTGAGAATAGAACTTCTTCTTGTCTAGCAGGAGATAGTGTGGAGTAATCAAATTACAGTAAGGACATTATGGGAGAAGGGACATGCTATTGTGGGCTTTCTTCCTTTGTATCAAAAGGAGATAAGACTAGTTTTCTCCTCTTATTCTTTCCCACAATAGTCTCACATGGACCTTCATTGGCTATAGATTGACCAATAGTATTGGTTCCCTCAACATCTTCCTAAATAGTTTGTTGGGGCTGCTCTTTAGGGGATTCCCTCTCATTAATGCCTTCTTATTATTGGGGTGAAATATTTTTTAGGGCCAAAAATTGCTCCCAAGTGAGGTTAGGTCTGACAGAAGCTATTCCTTGTTTAATTATGAGCCATATGAGGCAATGGTGAGATAGGGATGTTTTAGTGCCCTTTTTATATTCTTTGGACAATATTTTCAAGATATTACATAAGAAATTGGGAACATTAATGACTTTATTATGTCTTAAATGATTTAAAATTTTGAATTGGAGAGTGTAAATAAGGGAATGCCTCCCCTCACAAGTCATGTACATGATAATATATAATGCTATCTCTCTTCATTCTATAGGTAAACTATGTCTATCTACACCTCCTTTCTTTAATACCAATCTTTCATTTGCCTGGCAAAACTGCTACCTAGCCTCTTTGCCATTAGGTATATCTTGTGAATTTTCCCCCATGCTTGGTAGCCTAGTTACTTGGATCACCAAGGTCTTAATAACTATAAATGTGATGCCACATATAATGGCTTGGTTTTCATCAAAATAACCTACAAATTCCCTAGTAAGAGGCTCTGAAAAATGTTGCAACCATTCAAAATAGGTAGTCCAACTAGCTCTGTAGAAGACATCCCAACTTGTTTGGTCTCCTCATAAGTACCTATGGTCTAAGGGCTCTCTCCACATGACTGAACCTCCCATTTTAACTTCTATACTAGTCCCTTCAATGAATAGTCAATTGCACACTCTTTGGACTTATGGAAATCTACCTACAACATGTTTATTCTAAAATGACAAATATGGGGTTTACAAATTGTAAGGTTTGGTTCAATAATGATGGATGTGAGGTTATAGGTTGAAAATTATGGTGTCTCAAGGGTTCCCATAGTGTGTGAAGTTTAATGCATATAATTATCCCCCCACTTGAGCTATCACATGTCCTCAGGTGATGTGGATTGACTAGGAAGTATGGGATAAGATAGGTCATCATAAAGAATAGAAGTGCAGTTTTAGAGGTGATGTGATAGATTTTTTGAATGAATGAATAAATGAATACATAAATATGCTTTATTAATACCATATATACTATATTAGAATAATGAATGACATTTTTAATGATGAAAGATACTATGTACCTTTTAATAATAGTGTTTTAGATGTGACCTCTACAAAGTCACATGTGTGTTGGCATGCAAATATTTACATGTGAATGATTAACAAGCACAATGATTGGGTTGAAAATTGGAATTAGAGTGAAATAGACCCTTCATGAAGTGATTAAGAGATCACCAATGGTTAGGCATTGATGATGCTTATAGCTCATGTGCATGTGATGTAGGATAGTTTGTATAGAACAAGGGTCTAAGATTTAGAGGATAAATGATTGATGTCATACCATAAGGTGGTAATTGAAAATTTGAGTGGTCCAAGTGATGGACTGGAAGATCTTGAGTAGGTAGTTGAGGGCATTACTACCTAGTGACCTTCATCTATATGGATTGGCTGACAGGAGTCTGGATGCTACTTATGCCTTGAAGGTTTTATCCCTAGGGTTTAGCTATAGTAATCAGTAGAGTTTTCAATATAGAACTTGTTTGACAAAGAAATCTAAGATCTCATTGGTCAACATATTGAGATGATCTTCATAAAATGACCAGAACTAAAAAAATGAATCATGAGTGTCCTTGTAGGCAAAAAATCTAGTCTAAAACATTTCTAAATGGAAAGGGAAGTTATATTCATTGTTGTGGCTCTGTAGCTTGGTATTTAGGGGTAGTTTTAAGTAATAGATATGAAAATTTTTACCCCAATCTTCCTTCATGCTTCTATGAGGTTGTTTGATGGCTTTCATGCAATACCCAAAAGCCAATAGCCAAGCCATCAGTGAGGGATGTAAGAGGATCTATCTTGTATGCTCTATAAAAAGGTGAGAATAGGCATGAGAGGGTACCTATATAAAATACAAAAGCACCTATAGTAAGCTACAAAGTGATGGCCAACTATGTAGTAATTGGAGAAAATCTACGTGAATAGTTGGGATTTAAGGGATTGTCTTCTCTCTGATTCCTTCTTCACATTCCCTTATTTATTTATTTATTTTTGTTTTTACCTCTAAATAACCAACAAGATGATTTTATACTTAGGCCCTTTTTACAGATCTAGGTAGCTAGTAGGTTGGTTTTCTTCCCAGAAGGTACCAATAATGCCCAAGAATGGGTTTTCATTATTGGTTTTTTTACTCTAACTAATATTTGTAGTAGAATGTTTATTCAAGATCCTAGCCAAGTCACCTAGAAATGTGAATTTTAAAAGACCATGTGAAGGTCTCATTCATCATACCAGAGGAGGGAAAGGGTGTCCTCATCTCCTTCTTTAGTTGAGTGTGGACTGGTGCTCTCATTACCTAGTGAGGCAATATGCCTATCTAGGACATCATTATATATATTTTGTAACTACTGGTGTATGTGACTGGTAAATTCTTCTTGAGTAAGTGGATTTTTGTACAACTTGAGTTTATGGTTATTATCTAGTAGATAATCTCACTAGATCAATGGTTTGAAGTTGAACTGCTCCATTGTCAAAAACATGCTCAATCTCAAAAGGACCAAGCCATCTAATCTGGAGTTTACCCTTGTGGTCCTTATATTTGGAGTAAAAAATAAGGGCCCAATCTCTAGTATGGAATTTCCTAGTCTTAATGTGCCTGTCATGCCATCCAATCTATTGATGTTGTATAATTTCTATGTTCTATAATGCCTATTGTCTATATTCATTTAAAACATTCAACTATAAAAGCCTTGATTTTTGGGCTTTAGATATATCCATCCCAAGTTTTAGTGATGTCCATAAAGTCTTGTGCTCAAATTTGATAGGTAAGATAGGTTTGTTTTTATAGAGCAATTAATGGAGTGAAGCCTTTAGTTGTCTTCCATGTGATTCTATAAGTCCACACTATTTTAGGAAGCCTAACCTCACAATTCTTACAAGATAGACTAATAGTCTTTGTCAGAATATTTTCTAACTCCCTATTGGTGACTTCCACTTATCCATTGGACTATGGATGATATGGAGTTGATTTATTATGCCTAATCTCATATTTCTAGACTAAGGTAGTAATTAAATTCATAGTGAATTGAGGTCCCTGATTAATGACTATTTCATGTGGCACACCATATCTAGTAAATATGTCTTCATAGAGGAAAGCTACCACCTTCTCATCCTTAGTGTGTGTAAGAACCTTGACTTCCACCCATTTAGTGACATAGTCAATACAGATTAAGATGTACTCTTTTTTATTGGATTTTGGATCATAGGGTCCTACAAAGTCTAGGCCCCACTTTTCAAATGGTTCAAGCACCATTTGGGGCTGCAAAGGCATTTCATCTAAATTTGTAGGTCTCTCCATACATTGACATTTGTCATATTGAGTAGTATATATTATTGCATCTTTATGGAGTGAGGGCCAATAGTATCATATATTCAAAATTTTGACTGTTTTATGCTTTGCTACAACGTGTCCTCCATAGGGTTCATCATGGTAGGCTTTGAAGATATCTAGAACTTCATCTTCTCTGAGACATCTTTGAATGATAGATTTAGGCCCAGTATAGAAAAAGAATCTAGACAACCATGAATATCTAGCACTTTTGTGAATCAAAGTTCTCCTTTGTTTGGGGAAGAAGTGTTATATAAGTAATTGTGTTACAAGGTAATTAGCAATATAAGAATACCAAAGTGTGGTAAGGGTGAGAGATAATAGGTGCTCATTTGGAAATGAGTCATCCACTATGGTATCCTCTTTAAGGGTTTGTAGGCAATATAAAAAGTCATCCACTACATTATCCTTGCGAGGCTTATCTATAATGGTGATATCAAATTCTTATAATAAGAGCTACATGGTCTATATGAACAAAGAGTTGATACTTTATGATGTAGTGATGGAACTTATTGATAGCATAGGCTACCACCAAGAACTCTTTTTTTACGTAATTTATTTTTTCTACCTATAGGTTTTTTATTATAAAATAGATGGCATAATTGAGTGTTTTTTTGTTTCTGGTCAAGCACAACTTTGAGGGTAGTATTTGAAGCATATATGAGAATGTAGAAGGGAAGCTTCCAATTAAGACCACACATAATAGGGGTGGTGGTCAATAATTCCTTAAATTATTTGTAGGTTATATCATAAGTAGGAGTCTAAAGAAATTCAATATCTTTAGCTAGAAGGGTAAATAATGGTACTTCTAATTTACTAAAATTGTTGATGAATCTCTTGTAGTAACTAGCATGTCCTAAAAAAATCCTAACATCTTTCTATTTTTGAGGAAAAAGCAAGTTTTTGATGATGCTAATTTTTATAGTGTTAAGATTAATTCCTATAACAGATACATGGTAGCCTAAGATAATACCTTATATCATAAGCATGTAGCATTTTTTGTGGATGAGAGATAGATGGTGCTCCTAACAACATTGCAAGACTTTTTCCATGTTTTTGAGGCATTAATAAAATGTCTCTCCATAGACAGTGAAGTCATCCATATAAATTTCTACACATCCATTGGCCATATCTACAAAGATACTCAGGACAACCCTCTAGAATGTGATTGAAACATTACATAGCCTAAAGGGTAATACAACATAAGCATAAGAACCCCAAGGACAAGTAAAGGTGGTCTTTTCCTGGTCCTCAAGAGTAATTCTAATCTAGTTTTAACCACTGAATCCATCTAGAAAGGAAAAATATTTCTTCCCTGCTAGTGTCTCCAACACTTGATCAATGAAGGGTAAAGGAAAGTGAGCCTTCTTGGTTACTCTGTTGAGTTTCCTATAATCAATGCATACACACTATTCTCCATTTTTATTTTGTAAAATTACCAAAGGTGACACCCAATCACTATCATAGATAGGATATATAAATCTAATAGTTAAAAGTTTTTATAATTCCCTTTTGACTATTTTTCAAAGAGCTGGATTCATCCTACGTTATGGCTGTCTAATTGATTGGCACTTTTCTTTGATGTAAATATGATGTGTGTATGTTTTGGGGCTTATTCCTTTCATATCCTCATAATCCCATGTAAAAGTACATTGGTTGGCATGTAACATGCTGACTAGGTGTTTTTCCTCATTTAACTCCAACTTATTATTAATAAGTAATGTTTTCTCTAGAGAGATTTTAATTTGCTGTGAGAGTGCTTTTATTATTTCCATATTGCTAATGGATCTAGTTTGGCTGTAGCTATAAAGCAATATCTAGTGGAATGTTTTCTGTAAAGATGCATTAGAATTATCCAATTCTCAAAAGCTAAATAAATGGGCACTCAACACATTATAAGTGGTTGAGATCTGTATGAGTTTGATAATTATGTTGAAGAACATTAGAGAGAATGGTATCTTCCTCCTGATCAACTAATGTGCATGCATGGTCTATGGTAAATACAAGAATCAAGGAAGGCTGATTTGCCTCATCTTTTTTAGCCCATAATGTAGGATCTAGTGTAAAAAATAGCTATGTTTGGGGGATAAATAACCAACTACTTAGTGTGGTAGCTACTGGATATAATCATGTTACGTGTTCTATAGCTGATGAAGGCATCAGTTGTGGCAAGCCAAATTCATCCTAAGATAAGGGGTATGCACCCAAATTAGACTTAGGCTATAGAACAATGAAATATATAGGATACTCCCAAGAATCTATAATGATGACAAGATCTTTAATGATTCCCTCTAGTCTTACTATAGACCTATCAACCATTTATAGTAGTGTAGATGCGAGACAAATATTATTTAGCTATAGTTTATGCATAGTTTCAATTGTCATTACATTTATTACAACTTGTAGGTCAATCAATGTGTTGAATAATTACTGGTCATGGATTTGAACTATTACTACTAGGTATCTAGGATCTAAATACTTCCTTGGTAGGGTGTTCCCCAACATGATGTTTACTAGATGGCCAATCACATGCATAAGATTGGGATCTTTTTTCTTCCTTCTTGGTTTCTATAGATATAGGTCTCTAACAACTTTGGAATATATGGGTACATCTTTGATGGCCTAAACTAGAGGGATTTTGATGCAAAGGTTCTTAAGTTGTCTCATGAAATCAAACTTAGGTTCAATTATATAGTGTTGAAGGCTGAGATGTTCTAGACATGGGAGGGTTATTTCATCAACATCTTTATTTACTAGTTTAGAGAGTTCTTGAGGTTATGGAGTTGGGTTAGCATTTTATTTAGGGGTTTCATCATTTTAATCCCTTATTATGGGTGGTGCTAGGGGTGGTATAACTTTCCTTGAATAAAGGTAAATTTAATTGATGTTCAATATGTATGCTAGATATTAAATAGGCTGAATACTGAATGTGGATTAAATCAGCTTATTTACAAGATTTTATATGGGTTTGGTAGGTAACTAGTTAGGCTTGGGTGGAGTTTGAGTATTGGGCATAAGAGCATGAGGTTTTTATTACTATTGTGGAGGACATCCTATTGGAGAGATTCCCCGTGGCTAGTTAGGCGTTTAGGGTTGTTGCCATTGGTTTGTGAATGGTGGGCCTTGGGGTGGTTGCCAAGCTTGCATCTAAGATGGGGATACATTTTTTAGAGGCTGCCAAGAGGTGGTGGGATGCTTTATTGAGGTGGCTACCAGCTAAAATTAGGAGGTGGAATGTTCATCCAAGGACTAGTCTAATTGGGAGTAACATTTGCAAATTATGAATTAAAGAAGGTAGAATTTGAAAAAAGTGGATTTTGTCCCATACCTTGATAAGGTGGGAATTGAACCCATGGTTTTCTTTGTGTAACATAGAAAATATACTCACTATCTCCTCCTATAATGTGTAGCTCTATTATTTCTATTTCTTCAACTATGATGTGAGCTACTTTAGCCTGAACCTTGTGACATCTACAATCAACCTTTTTCTTCTTACAATATAGATAGTAAATTGTCAATGCTTGATCCAAATCTACTTGCTTTTATCTAGAGTGTAGGCTATCTAATTGGGTTATCAAATAGCTAATAATATCTTGTTTCATGTCTTGTAATAGGTTACTAACCTTAGTTTTTAATAGGCCATTTACAGCTACTAATGGAAGATAATAATTCTTGCTTAGCTCTTTCATATCTGAGAATGGTAGGTGATAAATATCTCCTCCACTCATTATGTCCAAGCCTTCTAGGCAATCTTCTCTGACTCCTTTTAGGAAGATGAGTTTCAAAGGTTCTTCTCCAAGTGCACTTTATTTGAATTTTTGTACACTGAACATGAACCATTCAACATAATCCTCCAAGGATTCATCCCCCTCCTGAGTCATCTTGAAGATGTCATTTATTCTATAACTTCTTGCTCTCCATATTCTTGATACTTGGCCAAAAATTTCTTTTTTATGTCCTCCGAAGTGTGGACCAAATTACTACCTAGTCCTATAAACCAATGAAGTGTTGAGTCTTTGAGAGTATCTAGAAAAAGTTTCAATTTTTGTGCATCCTACCTATAGTCATAGTTTCTATAGAGGATATCAAATTTGAATAAGAATGTGTCTGGGTCTTATGATAATGTACCTCTAAAATTAGGCAAGGTTGAGGGTGGAATGTTTTTTATTTGTGTTACACCTATTTCATCTAGAATAGGAAATTCAAAAATAACTGTGTCTGGAGTCCCATTGTCCTCCATAAAGTCTCCTTCTCTACTCATGATGTGTTTTCTTATGATATGGATACCAAAGTTACTCAGGATCTCATCCTCAAACTCTATGTCAATCCTTTGGTTAGCATGATAATAAACATTTATCTACTGATCCTTAGTCTTTTTATTGGATGAAGGGTCTAAAGATTCTCTTGAACTTCTTTTGATTTGATTAGAAAAGCCTTGCTTAAATGTTGTAAATATGTTACTCTCTAGAGTGTCTAGTTCATGTAGTTCCTCTCCTTCATTTATTCTTATTAGCTCAACTAATGCTTCTTCTACTTTTATTTCCTTATTTAGAGTAAATAATGCTTCTTTTACAAGCTACCTCCTTTGGTTTTTAGTTTTCTCTTCTTCAAGAGCCTTTCAGCTTATGGTATATTCTTTAACAAGATTCTTAGTTACTATAGGTATTTGTGGTTCTTTTTTAGCAGTAATTTGTGTCTTTTTTGGTAGGAATCTCCCTTGAGAATCTCTTTCTCTCTACATAAGCGTTATGCCACTCCTTTAGCTATCTTATCTCTTCCTACATAGAGTTAGTTTTTATCATTTTCATGTGTTTTAAGGGGGTTGTTTCAAACCAAATTTAAATAATAATAATAATAATAATAATAATAATAATAATAATAATAATAATAATAATAATAATAATAATATTGTAGAAATAAAGGAATGTTGAAATCAAAACAATAGGTATTAAAATTCTACTTCTAGAAAGAAATAAAATTTAAGTACTGAAAGTATAAAAATTTATTCTAGAAAGTAGGAAATGAAAGCAGGAAAATTTATTCTAGAAAGCAAAAAAAGAAAGCAGGAAAATTAAAATCACACTACCAAAAATAAATCATTTTTGTAAGAAATAAATTTTAGAAACATGAATTAAGTAACTTATGCATTGTTTACTTATAAAAACTTAGACATCTGTCATAAGACACCATAGTGCCCTCACTCGACTTGCCTGGATGGAATTATATGTCCAATAACTTAGACATCTAACATAAGACACAATAGTGTCCTCACTCAACTTGTTCAGCTAGATAGAATAGTGCATTAACCAAAAAAAATTTAATGATTGATTCTATAAACAATAATTGATACCCTCCTCGATAATAGTGCCAAAATGTTATATAGATTAATTACCTAGTGATTACCATATTTACCAGTCTGATTAAATGTTAAGTATCAACCCATGGTGCGTAAGATTTGTAAGAGTGTAAAAAATATATATGCATTACTAATTCAAAAATTAACTTGCTTTTTTAATTGTAGTATAATGAATTTATACTAAATTTACCAAATAGATATATTATGAAACTATTGTGATATAATTATAAAACTATTCCATACTTATGTACCATACATGCATCATAGTTATATAATCAAAATTAATAGTAAAATTAACTTACATAACACACTAATAATTAAAGAGGGTTAATATCTTCACAATAACTCATTCTGAGGGGCCCCTTCTTCATTCAAAATTGAGCTATAATCCCTCTTTGAGAGAATTCACAAACTTCTTACAAATTCAACTTTCTCATTACTCAATTCTGAATACAAATGATATAGTTTAATTTTTTTTGCTATTATCTCCCCAAAATTATCTAACTTTTAGTCTGATCTAGGTTCTACCTTTAAATACAAAAGGAAGTTTATTGAATCTTAACCATAAACACCAAACTAAAAAAAATGCAAATAATTAGAAACTACCCCAGTCAACCTTCAAGTGGTTAGTAGCAAAAGTTACTTAATTTAGGTTTGACTGGGTTAGAGACAAAACATACTATGTTGTTATTTTATTTACTTTTGTCTTTTCTTATTATCTTTGTCTTTCCCATCTTTGGCAGCACATCCAATGTCTCTTTCTATGTAGGGAATCCATAAAACAACTATAATTATTCTCAATCATTAATTTAGTTTTCTAAGATAGTTGGATGTGTCTACAAGATCACCTCAATAATGACTCTACTTTGAATAGTGGCTGCAGACACTCTACAGTAGCTACAAACAACTTGTAGGTGAGACCTTCATTTGTTGCAAGCATTCTATAGTGGTTGTAAGCAACCTATAGGTGAAGCCTATAGTTGATGTGGGTATTATATAGTGGCTATAAGTAACCCGTAGGTGAAGCCTTCAGTTATTGTAGGTATTTTACAGTGGCTATAAGTAACCTATAGGTGAAGCCTACAGTTGCGACGGGTACTTTGTAGTGGCTATGAGTAACATGTAGGTAAAGCCTAAAGTTGATACAAACAACCTATAGTAGCTATGGCTTAGCAAATTTTTTTAGCTTTACATGACCCTTCAAATATTTGTTAGATAAAGTCACACTAATTCAATCAAGGAAAAGCATCAATAATTCATAACATATATATATATATATATATATATATATATATATATATATATATATATATATATATATATATATATATATATATAAATGAACATACAAAATAATAACTTCATTCATTCATTTGCATTAGTGATGGATAGTTATGGGATTTACATATAAAAAGGCATATACTAAGCATGGATGAGGCTATAAAATTAAGCAATTGGTGGCCTCATCATGATCCATCTAAATGTTATATCATTAAGAATAGGAATGTTCTTATTCTTGAAAAATCCTTTTGTGATCCCTATGGGAAACCTCCTCAATGTTCTTTTGTTGATGAACTTGACTCTCATGTTCTTTTTAGTGATGAAATAGATGTCCGTAAGGAAGTTGATCCAATTTTGGATAACTTAGAGTCTGAGGAACCCCCTGAATTTTATGTTCAATTTAAAATACCTAATTAGGTAGAATCCCTAATTGAATATTTTAATATTGATAATATTAATAAATTAATTAGAAGTCAACATTCTTATCATGCATTAATGAGTATGTATGTGAACCTCAATCATTTAAGGAAGCCACTCAAGATATTAGATGGAATGTTGTTATGCAAACTAAATATAATGCTTTAATTAAAGATCAGACTTAGGATTCTATCCCTCCTTTGCCTAAAAGACATATTGTCAGTTATAGGAAACTTTATGAGATCAAATATAATTCAATTGATAAAATTGACAAGTTTAAAGCTAGATTAGTTTCTTGTGGGTTTACTCAAAAATATAGGATTGACTATGTTGAAACCTTTGCAACTATAGAAAAAATGAGTATTGTTAGACTTCTTATTGCTCTTGTAGCCAAAAATGGTTGGGTTATCCACCAAATGGATGTCAATAATGCATATCTAAATAGTGATTTAAATGAATAAATTTATATGAATCAACCTAAAGGTTTTATTGATCCTAATAAATAACATCATGTATGAAAGTTAAAAAATATTTGTATGGTTTAGAAAAAGTTCATCGAGCTTGGTATTTTAAAATTAATTATTTTTTCAAAGAATTGGGTTTTTCTATTTGTTATTTAGATAACGATCTCTTTGTTAAATTTGAAATTGGCCATCTGATTTTAATTCTATTATATGTTGTTGATTTATTTATTACTGGTGATCTAACAAGTTTAATTCATAAATATAAGGATGAACTTAGTCAAATGTTTGAAATGAATGATTTAGGCATTCTACATCATTTTTTAAGAATGACTATATTTTAAGATAAAAATTCAATTATTGTATCATAATCTCAGTATGCACATAATCATTTTGTTGAGTTTAACATGATTGATTGTAAATATACCACTACTCATATTGAAGTTGGTGTTAAACTTGATCCTAAACCTACATGTGAAAAATCTAACCCTAATTTGTATATATAGCTTATTATAAATTTGATTTACCTAACCATTACTAGGCTAGATATTTCACATCCTATTAGTGTTACTTCTAGATTTATGTAGGATCCTTATTTGGATCATTGGAAATTAGCTAAACATATTTTTTGTTATATCAAAAGAACTATAAACTATAGTTTATTTTAATCATCCATTAATAATGTTAATTTATATGGTTATTTTATGTTGATCATGCTAGTGATACTTTAGATCATAAATCTACTTTTGAATATGTGTTTAAGTTTAGTGGAGGTGTTATCACTTAGAGTGCAAAAAGCAACCTATTGTCTCTCTCTTTTTTATATAAGATAAGTATAAAAGTGATATGGAAGCTGATAAAAAATCCATGTGACTATGAAGGCTATTAGGAAAACTTCATTTGGATGTTTCTCATAGTACCATCCTTCACTATGATAACCACAGTTGTATAGCTTTGCTAAAAAAATTAAGTGCAACATCAAATAACTAAACATATTGAAGTTCATGTACATTTCATCTGAAAGAAATTACTCAATGGTGATATTGATCTATAGTTCTATCTTACAGATGAATAAGTGGTAGATATCTTCAAAAAATCACTTGGCGATACCAGGTTTTGTCAGTTTCATGCAATGATGGGCCTATTAGAGTTGCCATTGAAGGGGAGTGTGCATAATAATGCCACTTCCTAATGACCTTGTGTTTCTTCTCTTTCTCTATACTTCTTCTCATTGTAAAGCATTATAAACTTCATATGAAAGTTTTACTTTTGTACCCCGATACATTAAAAATAAAAAATTGTAATGGATGTCTTTATGTTATAAAAGGCTCAAAATATGCTCAGTGATTTTACATGAGAAACAATGAGAAGTAATCTCACAATCATGCTAACCTAAAATTAATTCCAAGTAGTTTATGGATTATAATTCCTTTTGTTTCAAAGGTATCCATAAAAATGTAGTAGATAAAAATGTAGCAGTTAAATATGTCGCATAAAAAACATAGCAATGATAAAATGTAGCGAAGAAAAATTGTAGCAAGGATAAAAAATCGTAGGAGTCAAACATAGCAAAGGACGTGCTCACATAGAATATGACACAAATTTCAAGTAAAGTTCAAAACTCATGAAATCACATTTTCCTCTTTTATTTTTCTTGTAAATTTGGTGCATTACTTTTCCACCAAAAAATGTTAACTATTATCACCAAAATGAACTAGACAACAAACAAATAATGTGTTAATCACTAAATTTTTTCAATTATGCTCTTCACTATATTTTCGTGACATTATCAATACCGCTACAATTTTTACTCATGATGTTTTTTCATACTACATTTTTACTTCTACATTTTTTACCACTATGTTTTTGGCTGCTATGTTCTCACATAGAGCTATTTCAAAAGATGACTTTTGGCATGATGAAGGTTTTAAAATCCTTCAATTTTGCACATAGTAGAACTCCTTTATGGTGACTATGGCTTTTATCCCCACTTAGCATTAAGGGGGAGTGTTAGAGTATTTGATGACTAAGTGGTGATTATTTAACCCTTAGTCTATATTAGGTGATTTATTAAATAATAATAATAATATATTATTTATTAAAATGAGGTGGAAACCTCATGAAAATAAATAATATTATTATAATTATTTAATAGTTACCAAAATTATATTTAATAACTCTTTAAGATGGTTGGACCCATTATTCACTATAAAATAGGGTTTACCCAATTATTTCATATATTCAGATTCGTGGGATTCTTCATGGGAATTTACTCAAGAGTTTTGTGAAGGTTAATTTGAAGAGGAGAAGTGAGAAGAGAATTTGTATTCGAGTACTTTATTTCTTGATAATGAGAATCAATTTTAATGGGTTTTTTTACCTCCTAGAGGTTTTCCCATGGTAATTCATCTCTCTATGTTAAATTGATCTGGCTTCATTTACCTATGCATTTCTATTCATATACACTTCTAGATCCATCACGTATATGCATATTACATTATATGTATCTTGATAGTGCAATTTATAATTGTTCAAAATTTGAAACACCATATGGATTTTGAAATCTCATCATGCTTAGATATCTTTGATCCCCTGTTAATGCACTAGTCTCATGGTGAAAAATGTAAACCTTTTGTTATAGGTTGTGTTAGTTGTGCATGTGCATTTTGAATGTCTTTTAGTATTACCTATGGAGGTGATAATGATCACCCTTATGGATCATCATCTAAACTTTAATAACTCTCAGAATTAGAGTCATATAAACTATATTGTTATTCATAGGAGACCTCAAAATTTATGTCCAACTTGACAAAAGGTAATGAAGGAGGAGGAGTAGGCAATATTGGCATGAAATCTAGGGATTGTTCATCAAATAACACATCCCACCAATTAATTAATTAATTTTATGATGATAAAAATAAGAAAATGATATGACTTCACATATTCATAGTAGATAACAAATATACAAGGACAAAATTTACTTTCCATACATTTATGATTTTCATCTGGAATGTGTGCCCATGCATTACATCTAAAAATTTAAAAATTAGAAACATTCAGCTTGACACCAAATCATTTTTATTTAGGAGTCATAGTTTTCACTACAAAGTGGGGAGTGTATACACAATATTTTTAGAATTTTATTACTTATTGACTTCTTTATCTTACAAGAATCTATCAAGTCTCAATCTCTCTAACTACACACCCCAAGGGGTGCCCTGGGAAAGGGATGGGCATAACATTAGTGTTTTGTAGGATTGTTTTACCTTTTTCCACTTGTTATCTACATAATTATGTCTTGAAAACTATATTCCCAAGCTTGTTCTTATCTATTACACACTCCTCAGTCATTTCTTACCTTTTATCCCCTTTTTCCTATCTTTAACCCACTTTTGAATATTCACTCTACTAGGTCGATTAGGTCAACCCTATACTATTTTGGGTAAAATTCATTTAGGGTCTAGGTCAGTGTTTGGCTGACCTAGACCGTGAACACTGACCTAGACCGTGACCTAGTGAATTCTTTTCCATAACTATACTAGGTTAACTTGGTCAACCCTATCAGCTAAAACTTTTAGAAGGGATAAGGGTTAAATTTGACTATATATACAAGATAATTTCACCATTATTTAGAGAAGAGAAGAAGTGAGAGCTACTATGCATTTGCTTATCCACCATTATACTTGAGAAGCAAGCTTAGGGTTTCATACTTTCTTTGGAGATATAGATCTTGGCTTGTGGATAAGTCTTTTAGATTTATTGATAGGTTGTGTAGCCTAGAGATGATTTATCCTGGTCATCCTTACATACCATAACAACCTCTTGTGAATCACCTTAGCCAAGGGAGAGATTAAGGCTCGGTAGGTTCATCTTCCAAGTTACGTATTCCTAACTTTGTTTTCTCATTTTTAAGAGTAGATATATATGCATTTCTACTTCTCTTCCATGAATTAGAATTTTGTATACATTGACGTGATTATATGTCTTCTATGTATGTTTAGTTTTATGTTTTCTAACCCTCACTTTGTGCCACAAGATTTGGTGAGCACTAGATTATACTTTATTTTACTTATTATTTGTTTAGTGAGATATGAAAACATAGGACCTAGCTAGGGTTATTGCATGATTATGCTTGACAAGAGGCTTTGTAACCCTCCCTAGTATTTTTTATTATGATAAGAGATCTCCTAATTGGGTCTAGCAGATCCCCATATTGGCCATGTTCCCAATTATCTAATGTATCCCCAATTAGAAGTGTAAGTATGATCTATATTTTTTGAGTTAGGACTAATTTATAAACATGATGCATTTTTTATTGCATACATTCTACTGAACCCAAGGTGAATCTAACCCTTACAGGTTTTATTTCATATTTTTCATTATTTTATCATTTTATTTATTATTTTTCTATATTTGTGATACTGGGTCAACAATGTTGGTATTATTCTAAATTTTGTGCATAGTTTTAACACATAGTCACATCAATAAGAATTTGATTTATTTGTGCAATTTTTTCATCAAGTACATGCTACTAGATCGACTCTATTGACACAATACATTTTTAGACTTCTAGAAGAGGCTAGTAGGTTGACCCTATCGACACATTACACTTACAAACTTCTAGAATATGCTATTAGGTTGATCCTATCAACACAATACACATCCACACTTATAAAAAAACATACTAGGTTTGCATTGCTAGGATAGTATTCTTTATAGGTTTTAGCAAATAGGGAACTATAGAACTAGGTTGACTTAATTGACACAGTTGGTATAGTTTATAAGTATAAATCAAGGTAATTCAAACAAAAATCTCACTTTCCTATGCATATTCTAACCTAACAAGGTTCCTTTCTCTCTTTCTTGATCATTTTTTAATTCATTATAGTTTTATTTTTCATAGTTTTTAGTCTTTAAAACTACTCGTATAAAACAAACTAGGTTGACACTATTGACCTAGTTCTATATTCTATCTGGAAGAATAGGATGACACTATCAATCTAGTTCTTTAATAGATACTTGATTCAACAATATATTAGCGACACTATCAACTCTATCCTATAATCTCTACATACACTATCATCTGAACTAACACTATTCTATGTTTTAAAGTTGGAATTAACACTTATATGCTAGTAATTACTTCATACTTTCATTTTTAGTTGCTTGCATGATTTGAATATATCACATAGTATAATTAGGTGGTTTTTAAATATACTATTTCATTTCACTATTTTTATCTTTTATGCACATACTACCAAATCACATAATCTTAAAAATGCATTTAAACAATTGTCTACCCAAGGCCTACCTACTTGGATTTCATCATCAAGGGGAAGTCAACTTGGTTTTCTAACCAGTATAAACATGTGGTTAATGGTATATATTAGCTAAGAACTTGAAACCCTTATCATTTTTGTGTATGAAGTGAGGGGGTAGGCTTCAATTCCAGGCCAATACCATTGCCAACATAGATCCCTCTTAGCCTAAACATCATGAAACCATCTATAGATTGCTTTCTAGTTCCTTGCTTATAGAAAATTCCCTATCAGACTTAAAATTATATTCTAATCTAATGACATTTAGGATGACCACTTAGTTAGCATTTACTTTCCAAGTTCACTACTTGTTCTTTATTCAATTATATGTTGTATTGAAAAAATGCATTGGCCAACATTGGTGTAAAGTTTTGTGCTATGTGCCTTAATTGGATCATCTTCATTGACCCAATTGATTGTGTGTTTCTTTTCACTTATTTATTTCACAAGTACTTGAAAAAAAATTCTTATTTTAGTACACAATCATTCTACTCAACATAGTCTCTTATAGACTATTTATTTTCTCTACCTATAATACTGAGTTGACCTTATCAACATAGTATTCTTTTATTCCCCTCAAGATATAGAACTAGGTTTACCCTATCGACTCTATATCTTTTTATACCTATTTTCTATCCATGTTATATAACTAAGTCAACTTAGTCGACTCTGTATCCCTATTTTCTCAAATCTTAGACCCTATTTTATGTACTAGGTCAACCCAGTCAAATCTTTATTCTTATTTGAATCTTCTTATATTCTTGATTTCACATCACTCTTACCTTATTTATCACTTCCCTTTATCATGAACTTCATTTTTAAGACAACACTATTTTAAATTCAACATATATGATGAGTCTTACCAACCCTCATAGGGTCTCCCATAAGCATATTAAAGCTCCTCTCCTAGATGAGAGTAATGTTCACATAGCCACTCACACAATGAAGTATAGAAACCCTCCTCACTCCTCTTCAATTTTTAATCATCTCTTCTCACTTGAAGATCAACCTGAATTAGAGTATACCCCTAAAATGATCTTCTTTATCTCTGAGTTTCCTCAACATTGAGGAAAAGATCCTTATACCATTTACCATATCATGATTAGTGGTCAAGTACCTCATTCACCTTCTCCCACATTCTCACATGGATTTATGGATACTATTTTCTTTTATTCTTAGCCTCTTCCCTCTATTTTGACTGCTTCTCATACCATGACTTCTTTTTATTTAACTTTTTCTACCTCCATGCCTAATATCTCCACTAACATGGCAGGTTCTAAATCTAGTGGCCCTCTTTTAAGACCAAATATTCCTAATTTTTCCACCAGTGCATCATTTTTTACCCATAATAATCATGTTTCTAGTTCTTCCTCCTCTCTTCCCTTCACTATTCCATATTTTGCTACACAAGCAAATTTTGCCACTAGTGCCTCTCAAGATCCTATCAACACTCCTAGTGGTACCCAAGCCACTAATTCCAATTTTAATGCTTCAAATAATTCAAAAAATGCAACTCCAACCCATAAAATCTTATTACAAATGTTTAATCAAATGAAAAATTTTCAATCTCCTAATACAAATCAAATGATGTAAATGCAAAACCACCTTATTTATGTTCAAACCCACCCTCAATAGATGTCATGGGGAACACATAATAAAAGTGTTCCACCACCTCCTCTTTAGTAGTCCCATGGTAATCTTATCTCTCAACCTCCTGTTGTCAACAAAACTATTAAGCATCTTCAAGATGAACCTCTTACATTTAAAATTTCTAATATTGACATAGGAGATATCACCCCTACCATTTCTTACAATGGGTCAACTAATCCTACTCTTCATCTAAAAATCATTTGGAAATATAATATAAATACTAGGTCAAATTAAATACCTTTATCACTACCAAGCTATTATCCAAAACCCTCATGGGTGATGCTTTAGATTGGTACAACTAACTTAAAACTCATTCTATTTATAGTTTTGAAGATTTAGTAAATGTTATAGTCCAAAAATTCCAAACTAATGATCTTCCTAAAAATAAATTGGCCCATTTTATTAATTATAATCAACTTGAAAATGAAACCACCCAAGCTTTCATTAAAGGGTGGAAAACATTGTCCAATAAATATGAATATAACATGGCTGATGATAACATTTTCCATCTCTTTACCAATGATTTTTTCCCAAGTTATAATATAGATTTTGGACTCTCTCTTCTCATACCTTGGAAGAGGCCATTAGCCAAGATAAATGTCAATATTTCCTTATGCATCAATTTGATTCATCCCAACATTCTAAGGGTGCTCTTATCTTACTCAAGAACAAGAATCATCATACTACTAATGATAGTGCCATAGACTCTTATGACACCATTCACACTATTCAAGATGTTATTCTTAACCAATATTTAGAACCATCTCCCCCTTATCAATAATTCACCAATCCTCATTTATCTTCATCTAATAACATCAATGTTCACAAGCCTTTATCCTTAGTCAAATTACTAAAACGTCTACTTAGGCCTCTTCCACAAGAACTTGATCCCACTCATCCTATGAAATATTGGTATGATCCTAATAAATTTTATTGGTTTCAAATTAGTTGAGGTTATTCTAATGAGGCATGTAGGCAACTTCATAATTTGGTTATGGATTTTCTTCTTGGTCTCAATTTTGACCATGATTCTATCATTTGAAAATACAAACAAGTTTATGACATTTATTTCAAAGTTCATGAAACAGATATTAAATATCAATATTTGAATCAAGATAATGATCATTTGGCCATCTATAAAGACCCTCTTCTAAATCACCAAGATAACCAAGATAAGCCCACCCTTTCCACAAATAATGTAGATAATTTTACTGGCACAAATTCAGAAGTGAATGTGGTTAATATGACTAATATGTGAAGGGTGGTTATTGTCATTGATCCTTAACCCATCTACAAACCTTCATTTTATCACACATTTCATATTATCCAAGATTATTATCTAAATCACTTAAATGAGTTGGGGCAAGATGACATTATAACTTTTGATGAACTAATTCCAACTCCTCCCTTGGATAACACTTCTCATTATATTTATGCCATTCCTCCATCTTCTTTTCCTAAAACCAATGACACTCAAGCCTCTATTAACACTTCTTCTATAAATTATCAACCCACACCTAAATCAACTATTTCATATTATTAACATAATTTACCACCTTGTTCTAAACTTTCTACCTCTTATCAACATAAATTCTAATGTACTTTAGTTCCTCCTTCTGAGGACTTCCTTAAACATTATGAAAATTTTTATAGCAATCTTATTATGGGATATGATGAGTGGGATCCTATGATGAATGTCACTAATCTCCCATCCCAAATCCCATTTATTAAGATTATGAGGACCTTTCCACATCATCAAAACTATCATATGTAACTTTTGTTTAAAATGAATATCCCTTGTCCTCCCCTAACAAGATGTGAAGCGACCTTATATGGATTTGAAGATAGTATATTGAAATAATGTGAAGAGATGTCCATACATGTTTATGAAACAATGGAAAATTCTCTTTCTCTCAAGTTTCCCATTGCTTCTATGATTCTTGATGAGATTTTTATTTATGCAGATGATCCTACTCTATTCATTAATGTCCAAATTGGTAATATCCAAGTCAAACATGCCTTGATTGGTGATGGTTTTATCACTTGTGTTACCTCTATTTATTTTCTCAAAACTCTTAGATATTATGAATGCAATATCAAATCCACATGTATCACATGTTAAGGCTATGATTGAAGGTAAATTCCTCTTTTAGGCTATGTGTGGCTCCTTATTACCATCCCACCTATCATCATTTGTGTGAAGGTGATGATATTTAAATTTCATCTATCTTAAAACATTTTTCTTGGTAGGCCATGGACTCATCATATGAGAAAAAATTATTTTTCCACCTACCAATGAGTTAAATTCCCTCATAATAGAGCTATCTATAAGATTCAAGGTGATACTAACCCTTAGAATTTTGAGCAATTCCAAGATCATGGTGTTTTCAAGATTCCTACTCTTGAACCTTTGCCCAGTGTTCCATTTTGTGAATATTAATCATTCAACTTTCCTATCAATTCCACTCAAGGTTATAACGGTCATCCTAAAATAATTAAGAATATTCCCCTGACCTCTTAGATTATAATGATGAGATTAATCTCAAGATTAAAACTTCCAATCTCTCACCTCATTTCATCTCTCAGCTTCCCACTTCTTTACAACCTCATTTTCACAAACCACCTTGTGATGACATCCTCATTATCTTAACTAAGACTTAGCATTCTATGCATCACACCTCATTGGATGACACTGTCATCCCTACCTACACCTTTGATCCTCATACACATGATTATGATGATGGTTATACCTTAGATAATCCATTCTCAGGTGGTCTTATTCAAAATTGTGTTACTAAGATTATTCATTATTGTACCTATTTGCTTCAATATTTTAGTGTATCTTCCGATATTCCATTGTATATAGTTATTAATTTTATAATTTTTCCTCTTTATCATATGATAGATATGGTTCATACACCTTTAGTGTATAATGAGCCTCATAGGAGTATGATTATAGATCATGATATGATTGGGCCCTATCATTTTTCTAGGTATTATAACCCCTATAGCTTGATTATCCCTAAGATGCATGTAATTTTCCTTCAACCTTATATAAAACCACCCCTCCCTTAGTATATCTCACTTTAAATCCCATTATCGTACCCACTTTATCTGAATCTATTCTTGCTTCTGATCTTATAGCTCCTACTATTGAGCCTAGTCCAGTCCCTTTACCAACACCACATTCTCTTGGTGATGGTTTGCTTCCTTTACCATAGATGGCTCCGTTGCCCATAAAATGGGTCATTAAGCCTTACCAAAATCCTTATGCTTATATTACACCTACTCATGTGAGTACCAAGGTTACTCACAAGTATATATGTTACTTCCACAACATGTCACATAGATAACCATTCATCCATGCATTAGCACAAGCTACAATAATATATTGACACTTTGCATTCTTCTACCCCTCAATCCTCAGACAAAGCTCTACTTCCCCCAAAGGTACTACCTAAATATATTCCTAATTATGGAGAGGTGTATTGTCTTTGGAACCAATGTGATATTGATCATTATTGCATCTTTCAATAATAATTTAAAAAACACCTTTTAACTATTCTTGTACCTTTTATCTTTCCTCCCATAGGTCATTCCCATCAGAGGTTTGCCCCTTATTCCCACATGGTTCCATATACTCTTGTGGTCCCTTATTCACTTGATTTTCCTCTACCTTTGGACTTTCCCTCACCCATTGATCTCTCTCCACTTGTGGATCCTTCCCCATTGATGATCCCTTCATCACCTATAGAGACCACTCACATGTATTCTTATGAGAATACTTTAATTGATAGCCATCCTCAACATGATCCATTAAGGATTCATACCTTTTATATTGAGGAGATTAGACATGAAGTGTTTTTCTAGTTTTTATGGAAGATATATGAGACATTAGCAGTAGTTTTCATCCAACTTCATAGAGACTTATTAGATATTCAGGATAATGTGTGGGGGTAGATATATTAATACTTATGAGCACATGCATGGTTTTATTACATTTTCATTTATATTGGACATGTGTTCCAGTCTTATCTATATCTATTTTGTTATTATTTTATTATTTTTTCACTTTTTCAATGTGATCTAATTAGCTATTAAAAACAAAGTAAATGCAGGGTTTTTAAGATTAATTAGAGATGAAGGTTGGTTGCACACCATTGATCAATCTTTGTGGGAAATCCTCTTTGGCTAGGGAGGAATGACCTGTAAATCACACTAACTCACAAAAATTGGATTAATAGAAAGATGAGTGGGCTACTTGGTAAGAAACCAGTCCCAAAAAGTGATACACTTCCTTAGATGGATGTCATCCAACATTTAACATTCAAGTTTATAAATAAATATGAAATTACAAAGATATATATGGATAAGATATAAATAGACAATGCCAAAGATATCTAAACTATAAGAAGATTAATATGATCAAAGTAATTGTCTTAGAATTTAATAGTAATATCAATGTCTTCTTGAATTACAACCAATTGTTCATTAATGCTTTCATGATTAGGTGTGAAAACCATAGTATAAAGACCTAATTCAAATGCAATGTCGCTTTGATCAATGAAAAATGGTTTTTGAACAATGGGAAGATTAAATATGCTAATAATATCATGTGCTAATCTAGACAGAGTCATCTACATGTAAAATATAGGTTTTCAAAAATAGAATACAAGTTTTTGACAAGTTTTTAAAATTGAGAATGTTATGAAAATAGATTGCAATAATATTTTAAAAGTTTAGTGGGGATCGATGATGATCCTTTAGAATTGATGTTGATTCAGATGGATTGATGTTGATTCAGTGTAAAATTCTAAACTTTGAAAATAGACTATAGTAATAGCTTATATTATTGATAAAATAATTAAAACTAAATGTAAAATAGTGACAAATAGATGTAGAAGACTGTAGATTAAAAATGTGAATAAATTAAAGTGCAATACTAACCTTTATGGCTGAAAACAAACTTGGAAAGATGAGTTAAAGAATCTTCAAAATACTTTGATAATCTCTCAAATAGAGGTTCTACAAGATAGCAAGATATTGACAACATCTGTACATAGGTTATAATGAGATTTTGGTAGAGTTTCAAAGTCCAAAATCATAGTCACCATCCTCCCTAAGCCATAAAGTTTCATTGTATATATATATGGATCAATGTTGATCTAGGAGAATTGATGTTGATCATGGAGGATCAGCATTGATTAGCCCAATTTGGTCAAAATTTGGCTTGGGTTATTTCAAACCATGATCTAAACAAAGTGAATGTAAAACTAAGTTATTTGCATGGGTTTTTGACAAGGGTAAGTTGTTGGAAGGGTTGTTAGGAGATTGAATAGGTTTTTTTTAATTTGTTTTTGGGATTTAATGGTTATAGATGGTAAAAAATGGGGTTAATTACTATTTAACAATAGTAATTAAGTTTAATTAACATATGTGGTAAAGGTAAATGGGTGGGGTGAATGTAATTATTTTAAACATTAGGGTGTATAAAACTAACATCTACATTTTCCCCTTTTTGTGGAGTGGACTACAATAGCAGGTCATGAGACAAAAATTATAAGGTGTCTAATGCCCCAAGTTTATCATGAAAAGTATTTCCCATTCAAACCAAGCAGTGATAAGTGAGACAAAATGGATGATAGGTTTGAAAAATATGAAAGGTAAAAACATAATAGGGTTAGTGGAAATAGATAAATGGGTGATAGCAAAAGACAATCAAAAGTATGGATGGCATAAGGAAGTTCCAAAATTTCACTTAATGGGATAAAAAGTAATGCATATAGTAATTCCCTAAAGATCGAATCAAGAAACAAAATTCCATAGCTAAAATAGGTGGGTACAAGTAAAGGCTATTAAGAGAACAAAATATAGGAATGGTAGACCATAACATCTGGTGTGTGTACAGTGTATGCATTACCTATAGATGAATGTTCTTGAGACAAAATATACCCTTGAAATCTTATAAGGGAAAGATACCAAAAAAATGGGTATGCCTTAAGGATATTGAGGAACTGACAAGGGGTCAAAATCCTTAAATATAAAACGTAATATGACATAAAAGTGGGATAGATGAAGCAAAGGCAATAAGACAGGGTGTGGGAGCTAAACTAGGAGCATCTAAAAATGGTTCATAAGTGCAAAAATTTCAACAAGCCAAGATAATCAACATCAATCTACAATGGATTGATGTCCATTTAGGTGATCAAAATCAATTAAATTAATTGATGTCAATCATTAGAAAGGATATATATAGGTATCTGACATGGAATAAGGCTCATTTAGCTATTGATGTGAATAAGAATATGAGAGCAAATTTTAACATGTGTCAACCTTACAAGCGATCATGAGAGACAATGGAGGTGAGAGGGAGTGGATGATGATGATGATGACTATAATACGAGGTAGGAATTTATGTATTTTTGGCTAAATTTATTTATTTCTTTATTTATTATTTTTTTGGTTTTACATAAGAAAGTTGGTTTTTTAGGAAATTTGTGGGGTGAGAGGGAAGGTAGGTAGGTAGGTATATATATATATATATATATATATATATATATATATATATATATATATAGGAATGTACAACTTAAGGGGGAGTTTTTTAGGTTGAGGGAATCAATATCAATCCATTAGGATCGATGCAGTTTAAATAAATTAACCACAATCCATAAGGATCACTATCGATTAGGGTTAAATCGGTAGCAATCCTTAAAGGATCAATAGAAAGAAACAAATTAGGCTTTTGATTAACTAAAAAGATGTTTATAACAAACACAAGAATTTCTGATGATGAAGTTTAGGGTCCCTCCACTATTAGGGAAATTAGGGGAGTTTATAGATGATGAGGACTGGGCTCATTTAGAGGTAGTTGGGTTCAGAAAGATTTGTCATTATCACCATTTCCATCGAGATATTGATAGGATAGTGGTATTTCTAGAGTGGTATGATTATACCAATAACACTTTTTGGCTATTGACTGGTGAGATGACCATCACCATAGAGGACATCCATTAGATTCTATGAGTGCTAATCTAGGGACCTCTTGTTTATACTATGGATGAGGCTAGGTAGGCAATGATGCTGGCATGATTTTATGGTGAGGGTGCTCTAGAAATCATATTCTTTGCTGGGGGGTTCTCATTCTAGCCATTATATGACTAGAATCCTATGGAGAGACTAGTGTCGATGATGATGCTAGTATTGACCTGCTATGTGTTACTTGATTTTGGGGGAAGATGACTATCATGGAGTTTTACTAGCATTATAGTAGACATGGTGGAGTTCTAGACTATTTTCTCTCAGGAACCTACACTATTGGGGTAAATATATAGGGAGTTGTGCAGATAGCATATTGGGTGCCAATCAAGGCTTGACATCACATTTGTATTAAATTATTGGGCATATGAGCACAATCATGTGATCCACCCCATAGGGACCCCATGGACTAGTTTTGAAGACATAGTTTATAGTGTAGGCTTCCTTCGATAGAAGGAAGACCTAGTGATTCTATATATAAACATGGTAGTATGTGATCTAGCTTACTATAGATAGGTGTTTAATATCTTATAGTTATGAGATTTTATTTGGAGGCCTTATGTATACTTCCCAACATAGCCTAGTTTAGCGATGGAGATAGGTGATGTTACTTGAGAGTTATGGGTATATGGATGATGAATAGAGCATTAAGACCTATTATATTTTGATAAGGTACATTGGTAGTTTGGATTATTATAGGATGTTACCTTAGCCCCACAATTATATAGGTAGGATGATATAGAGCTGCACTGGCTTGTACCTGACACTATAGTTGTTTTGATGGGGCTAGAGTAGGAGCCCATAGTGAGTGACCTAGATGAAATTAGGTATATAGATGATTGTGTAGTTTGGTTTGCATTTGAGATAGCAAGGAGATAAGAGAGAGCAGTGAGACCATGACATGAGGTAGTGGTGGAGGAAGTGAGGGAGGCTGAGCAAGATGCCCCAGATGCACACATGGAAGAACCAAAGGCCCCTAACACACACATGGAGGATGTACCACTATAGAATTCCCCTACCCACAAACATATAGATATAGATACAACTATTACAAAGAGGGAAACACTGAGGGTTGAGATATAGGAGATATAGACAACCCATGATACATTATAGGATTAGATTACCACTTTATAGGGCAATCTAAATAGCATGAGAGGTCAGTGTGACTAGGCCATATAGGATCAAGATAGATATCGAGTAGAGCTAGAGTAGATGAAGTATAATTTGGTAAAGACACCAGCTCTAGATATTGAAAGATCTAGTGTTGTGGGTCCAAATATGGTACCACTCCAGAGATACATGGGTTTACTTATTGAGATGTCATATTATGAGAGGATAGTATAAAGATGGCTACCAGATGTGGCTCAGTTCACTTCATATGTGGCTAGTTTTAGTAGATCATAGAGGACTCTTAAGGGGTTTAATAGTAGAGGAGTGCATCAAGTTGAGGAGGAAATGATGAGGGGGGTGATAGCATTCACCTTAGCAGGATTGAGTTTACAGAGTAGATCACATTATATGGGCTGAGAACCCCATTTTATTTGTATTATGACATTTGTATAGACATTTGATATATATATATATATATATATATATATATATATATATATATATATATATATATATATATATATATATATATATATATAGACATTGATTATGTTTATGGGTGGATCATGTGTGTTTGTTTATATATTTATTGATGATTATGGATATGTTATGTTTTTATTGATGATGTGATGTGATGGATCATAGATTAGATGTTATGTATTTTAATTCTAATCATTGCTATCATATACACTATGGATTTTTATGAATTATTGATTATAGATGTCATGGATTATGAATGGATATAATGTTTAATGGTTATGATTTTATGGGTTTTAGTTATTATATATAATGGATTTGCTCAGTATTGACTTAGACCATAAGCAAAAAGAGAATCTATCATACACATGGCCTATGGTTTCTTATCTAGATGATAATAGATTTTGACATGATCTAGGTTAGCTATAACTTTGACCTTGGTCATTTATTAGGATTATATGGTTTTGGTGGGTTGGGGGATGGATTAATTTAGAGATAAATTTCTTCAGACCACATTTCAAAATCAAGATTTATCTTTCAGGGATCATTTTTATGCCAATAAGTTGACTAATCAATATGAGAAGCCTATAATTAGAATGTTGATCGATATGGGAAGCTTTCTTGGGATATTGCTTTTGAAAATTTATTTTATTGCTTTGTTACTTTTTAAGGCTTATAAATGGCATAATTTGAAAATTGATCAATGCAGGAAGTTTTCTACTTGGTAGCCATCCTTCAAGGGAGTGGTCTACATTCAAATGTTTTTGTGAACCTATCCTTCAAGGGATCAGTCTGGTATTTACCTTTATATTTGATTACAATTATCCTTCAAAGGATCAGTCTATTTATTTATCCCATTTTGACACTTTTTATTTTCATAGATTACTTGATTTTGGATCCCAAAGACAATAATGCAAGGTTTGACATAAAAATATACCTTAGAATAGTTTCCATGAATTCAAGACATGAGATGATTGTGTTATCTTGGGAAATTAATTGTATTTAATAAATAAGGGAAATAATGATCCAGGTATACATATTCAAGTAGGGTATACATGAGAGAATGCTATATATAGAGCTAGGGTATACATATTCAAGGTTGAGGTTATAGTGACCACCAAATAACCAAATAACTCTCATATCATTATTTGGTATTTTGGGATAAGGGGATATGATAGTATGTAAGATAAGATAATGAATATGAGATAGGATCTATTCAATATAGAAAGGGTATAGATTTAATGCATTAAGAGTTTATAGTTCTAGTTTACCATCAAGAGAATCCAAAAGATATACTCTAGATCCATATTTATGGGTTATGATGTATGGTCCAAGCCAATTTACCCCTTTGCCTTTGTTCCATATTAGTGACATGTTGATTTTATTTAAGTACAAGGTCTCCAATATTCAATTCTCATTCTCTTACATGTTGATTATATGCTCATTTTAATCATTCTTGATATATATGAAGGTGATTAAGGGCTATCACATGATGCTCATCTAAGAGTTTAAGCTAGGATAAATGCTCTTGATGAAAATCCTCATAAAAAATGATGTCTTTAAGAGAGACATGAAGAGAGGGAATTTGGACTTCTAGAGGAAGTAAAAATTTTATACCATAGACTAAGGAAAAAGGAATAGCACTTGTAGGGGTTTGAATACTAGTTCAATATGCCCATAAGGCAAAAGGGATGCGAAGATGCCAATCTTTTCCAGCTTCATTGGCAACTTTGGCTAAGATTTTGAGTAGGGTTTTATTAGATGATTTTGCTTGACCATTGGCCTGGGGATAGTAAGTTGAGAAAAAACTTAATTTAATTTAAAATAAATCACATAGTGCATGGGCTTTCTTATTCTTGAAAGATTTCCCATTATCTATTATTTTTTATATGGAATTAAAAAATGATAGATAATGTGATGGTGGATAAACTCCATAATCTTTTTTTCCTTAATCGAGATAAGCAGCACAACTTCTACCCACTTGGTGAAGTATTCTATAGTGGTAATGATGAAACTATGATGTTGAGAGGACTTAGGGTTGATTTACCCTTTAAGATTGATCCCCCATTGGGAGAATGTCTAGAAATCCCTTACTACTTGAAAGGCTTTACTAGGGATATGGGATAAGTTTGCATGCTTCTAACCTTTTACACACTTCTTAACATATGCATAATAATCTTGATTTAGAGTGGGCCAATAATATCCTAGACGTAAGATTTTTTAGTGATATCATGGCCATTAAAGTGTCCACCACATGACCCATTATGTAATTCTTGGATAACTAAAGTAGCTTCATACTTTTGGAGACAATGAATAAGAATGCTATTGAAACCATGCTTATAGAAAACACCCCCCAATATAGTATAGCAAGCAACTTACTATTAGAAGACACGCCTAACACCTTTGGCTAGATGGGGAGGAGATAGTCATATAGACAAATAAGTGAATATTTGTACGTACCATGTCTCCTCTAGGTTTTCCTTAATATTATTGATAGATGTAAGATCACTTCTTGTGTAGGAAGGCTAGTTAAGTTAATGGATAAGGACAAATAGCTTGGACTCCTGTGATGAGGATGGGATAAAAGAGGCAAGATATGCCATAGTATCAATGAACTTATTAGTTTATATAGGAGTAGTTTGGATGACATAACATTAAAAAGTGGATAAGTGTTGATTAGCCAAGGTGTTATATCTTTGGAGGATATCATTCTTGCATTGATATACTCTAGTAATTTAATTGACCACCAATTGAGAATCACCATAGATATTAAGTGATCTAACTCCTAATGCAAGGGTAGTTTGGAGGCCTATGATCAATGCTTCATATTTAACCATGTTATTGGTGTAATAGAAGTCTAATATAAAAGATAAAGGCATAGGAATGCCTTAAGGAGGGATTAATATAATTCTTGCAACACCTTCCCACTCACATTTGAACCCATCAAATAATAGATTCATTTGATATTTTGGGACTAATTAGGATGTGGATGTGATAGATTCATCAAGAAATTCATAATTTATTTGTCAGTTGTCACTAAAAGGTGCTACATCCAAATGATCAATAATAATCTATACTTTAACAAACTTTTGATGGAGAAATTACAAATCAAACTCAGCTAGAAGCATGATCCATCTATCCATTCATTGATTTTGATAAGGCTAATAATGCATGAACTTAAGGGGCTTAACAGTCATAATTACGTATGTGTTGTGGTTAAGTAAGTAATTATGAAGCTTAGAGACTATAAGGACCAATGCTAGACATATTTTTTTAGTATACAGATAACATGTTTCATATTCTACAAGGGTATGACTTATATAATAAACAATTCATTCTTTATGATGATCATCTCTATGAGCAAGCATAACACCCAGAGAATGATCTGTAGCTAAGATATAAGGGAATAAAGGTTACCCTTCATTAGGTGGACTAAGGACTAGAGGTGATAGAAGATAGTTTTTGAGTGTGTGAAAGGTCTCTTGACAATTAAGATCCCCCAAAAAATGACTATCCTTATTTAATAGATGGTGGAAAGGTTTATATCAATTAGAAAACTAGGAGATAAAATGATGGATAGACTAGAGCTTACCCTGTAAACTACATAGCTACTTAAGGTTAGATGGATGAGGCATTTTTAAAATATCCTTGATTTTAGCAAGATCAACTTCTATTCCATGAATAGAAATAATAAAACCTAGGAGTTTACCAATCAAGACACCAAAAATGCACTTTTTTAGATTTAGATGCACATGATATTGAAGTAGATGATAAAAATTAACCCTAAGTATGGATAGGTGGTCCTTACAGAATTTTGACTTCTCAAGGAGGTTATCTACATAGTCTTTAATGATTTTATGGATTATGTCATGAAATATATAAGTCATGGCCCATTGATAGGTGGCTCCTGCATTATTTAGGTTGAAGGGCATAACATGGTAATTGAAGGTCCCCCAAGGAGTAATAAATGCAGTCTTATGTTGATCTCCTAGTGTAATAAGTATTTGATTGTAACTAGAAAAACTATCCATAAGGGATAACATTTCATGACTAGATATTAGGTCCATGAATTGGTTGATTTTAAAGAGAGGGACATCATCTTTTAGATAGGTAAGGTTTAAATCATGAAAGATAGTATAGATACAGAGTACCCCTATAGGATTAGTGATCGAAACAATGTTGGACACCCTTTGAGGATGATCAATGGGTTGAATAAATTTAGTAGATAAGAGGCATTATAGTTCTTATTTTACTAGGAGTGTGATGTGAGGATATATTTTTTAGAGCTTTTGTTTTACTAGATTAGTATTAGGAAAAGTGATGATATTATGGATAACAATTATGGGGTTGATACCAGGTATATCACTATAAGACTAGGCAAAGGCCTTATTACGATCTGATAAAAAAGTAGTAAAATCTTGGTTTTCTTGAGGAGTTAAGGATTTTCTAATTTTAATAATTCTCAAGGTCTCTTGAGATCTAATATTAATATCAATAGTGGTTTCATTTAATAAGATAGATGTTTTAGATGGAAAATAATTGCATAAATAAGAGTTTTTAGCACCCAAATGAGTCAAGATTGATTCATCATCTTGACACTAAAGAACAAGGATAATTAGCATATCAGGTCTTATTAAGTTAGGATATGTTAAATTTATGGTCTAGGTCTTACTACCATGGTGAAATTTGAGGGGTTCTATGGAGATTGAATTGACTCAAAAAAAGTTAGAAGGGATGGGTACAGTGTCATTGGTCGAGGAAGAGGTATCGAATGATGAAGATTGCAATTTTTCTTCCAAGAATAGTAAAATAATGGGTTCAAGAGAAGATTTATAATATTTTTTAAATCCTAAGCCATGCTTTTCATGTGGTTTTCTGAAATATCCTAATGTGACATCATGGGGATCCTGCTCATATATACCCATGCCAAAGCCTTTCCAAGCACAATGATAAAAGTAGGTTTGTGTGAACTGAGGTTTATTGAGAAATGAGAAATTAGATGTGAAGGGTTTAGCATGGGTGCCATTATTAGTCCCTGGGGTATTTTGATTGATTCCGCCATATTTTAAGTGAGTACGTAAGAAAGGTGGCCCAAATGGGATAAGCTCACCTAAGCTAGGTGAATACATGGGTTGTTTGTCAAGACAACCATATTCCATAGGAGTGGGTAATGTGTTAAGGGTTAATAAATAATATTCCCCCATTAAAAGATGATACATCATAGAATCAATAGACTCCTAAGCTAGTAGTTTTGAAGCAAGAATAATTGTGCTAGTTGAGGCTTGATTAGAAGATGAAGATGGGATTGTGTTAGGTGAGGGTATTATGACATCACTTGGTCAATAAGTGAGGTTTCATGATTTGAAGTGATGAGGATTGGTAGGGATGATGTGCACATAGATTTCATGTTCCTACTTAAGGCATTGATGGACTGTGGAGGGGACACATTGGTTCACGTAAATCCACGGATGTCCTAATAAAATATTCTATTGGAAAGTCCCTTTTATTACATAAAAGATTTCATGAAGGGTGTGAGAAACTATGCAAATGTTCCTACTATGGGTGCTACTATGTCAATGAATGTGTAGATAATTATCAAGGATTGGGAAATAATAGTTTATGGTAGTTGTAATTATTGGAAAGCATGTGAAGAAATAATATTGATACTAGCCCCATTATCAATCATAACTCTTTTAATTCATGCTTGATTTATTTGATCTATGATGAAAAGTGGGGGATATTAATCTTTAGGTGATAAAGGAGCAACCTCAGAATTAGTGAAATTAATAATGGACACCATTTGAAGGGCCCTTATAAATGGTGATAATGGCTGAGGCTTATTTGGCTGAACCTTAATAGCCTAGAGAGATTCTATTATTGATTTTTGATGGTGTGGAGAGTTTTTGATAAGTTCATATAATAATAATTCTTACAACCATTTGGTAGAGTTGTTTTAATATGGAGATTTGTATCATCTCCTTGGATTTGACTAGGGTAGTTCCTATAATAGAGACTTTAGGATTTTGTCAAATGGTTTAGGCATATTATGGGTAGAGGATATTGTAATTAAAACCTTAGCTTTATTAGGAGTTTGATTTTGAGAATGGGTGGTTACATGGACAATGTTGATGTGTAATAATAGAAGGTTTGAAGAAGCTACTAACTCTTTATCACTTATAGGACTAGCAAGATTATGGGTGGGTGGAAATTTTGGAATGGTGATTTTTTGATTAGGAGTATTATCATTTAGATCATCAATTAATATATCATCAATCTTGGACTAATTGTTGAATTATGGCCTTGAGGGATTTATAATTTTTTGTATCATGTCTAGTTACTCTATGATATGCACATATTTACCAATTTTTGTACTAGACAGGTCTTGGGGGGTGAAGGTTAACAAACCATATAGGTAGTAACGTAATGAGGGATGCATCCAATAATTGTTTTAATATTATAACATAAGATCCTTTCAAAGGGTTGTGTTATGGTTTTATAATAGGCTATGCAATCTCTTTTTGCAAACTATCGATTGTTTGGTTTTGACATTTAGATTTTATAGTAGGGATCATTTTAGGCACTTTTTATTCAAATGGGATTTTATCAAAAGATGGTGGATATTAGGATGGAGGTGTGGCTAATAATGGGGGGATATTTTTCATTTTACCATGTGATTGAATATAAAAACCTATGATAGGGACAAAAGATGGATGGGGACATAAAATAAGTGATGAAGATGATACAAAAGGGATAGACCCTTTATTCTTTCATGTGTTGAGAAAAGAGGAGGTATTTAGACTAATTTTTTTGTATTTTGATGTTTAAAAAAGATTGATCTTGACTTGAAGATGGGATAAGGATTTTTTTGTGGAATACCAAAATAATTGTCCCAGCTATTGATGAAAGGAGCTTTACCCTTTCCTTTAGTAGTTTTGGGGTAAAGAGGTGTTGTGATAGAGAATTATTTAGAAGGCTCTTGGTTTTGGGAAAAATGATAGGATCCCATTATATTGTGATTTAGGTGCATACTATGAAGAGGTTCACTAGGGATAAAAGGGGTGGAATGTTTAACTCTGGAAGTATCAAGATGTTTATCTGTGACATCCCGAGGAGTAGTTTCATTTTCCTATTTAGGAGATTTAGTGTGAGAAGATGAAGGGGAAATTTCATGCAAATGATCCCATGTAATGAGATCTAAGAGCTCTATAGAGGTTTTAGGAGTTGTCTCAATAATTTTATGTTGACTTACATCTAAATCATCCCCTGTGAGGAGATCCAAGACTAAAAATTGCTCTAGAGTTTATTTAGGTAATAATTGGTCATATATTGTATCAATCATGTGTGTAGCCTAATTCTGTGTTACGATAGGTTTAGCTTGGATTGTGTCTGATGTGGATGGATGGTTTGGAAATGGTTGTCTAAAAATATCTAAAGATTGATTAGGAAGAGCATTTGGATTGTCCAAATGGAGGCCCCCCTTGTCAATGAGGTTTTGTACCAGCCATTTAAAGGATTGGCATCATTCTATGTCATGTCCTATTACCCTGTGATAAGCACAAAAATCAACCTCTTTATACCAATTGGGTTTAGGACACATATCATCAATTGGTTTAATCAAAGGGAGCTTAATAAAGTTTGCTTATAGGAGTTTATCAAATACAAAAGTGTAAGGTTCTCCTAAAGGGGTATATTTCTTAGTGGAAAATGAGTAAGGCCCCTATGTAGTTGTGTTTATGAAGTGGATGGATCTGATTGATTAGGTGTTAGAGGGGTAGATGTTTTCAAAATAAAAGCATTTATTATCTCTTTTAGTTTAGGATTATTGTTATTTATTTTTGATGGGTCAGGTTTGAAGTTTTTATTGCATAATTTAACTTTTCCCTCTTCAATGCCATGAATTTTGAGTTTTTATGCCATGGTAAAAGCTTCATCAAAAGTCTTAAAAGTTTAAACTTGTAACATGGACGAGATATGTTTTTCACAAGAGCATGAAAACAATTTAATTAATTCAAGTTGTGGCAAGGAAAAGGTTAACTGGTTGATTAGGTTATGCCGATGAGCCACAAAGTCTAATATGGATTCATCTTCAAATTATCAGATGGCATATACATCTGTGATAGTCACTTTTTGAGCAATGTTGATCGAGAAGTGTTCTAAGAAAATTTAGGCCAATTTCCCAAAATAAAAGAGTGAATGGTGAGGAATTGAGTTGTAACAATATAATGTTTCCCTTTCTAGTGACATGGGAAATGTCCTAAGTAATAATGCATCATCATGTGTTATAAGGTAACATGCATATTAGAAGGCTCTAAGATGTTGTTGGGGATCTTCCTTGTTTTGAAACTTAGTAAACTTGGGAAGTTCCCATTGTGAGGGATATGGTCGGATAGGAACAAATAGGTGGATAGGCTCATTACAAATTTTCTCATATGCGAGCATATTATTGTGTCCAGAGGTGGAGGCTTCTAAATTAACCATCCTATTCATAAGGATGTTTATGAGGTTTGTTTGGGTGTTATTTTGAAGAACATTCCCTAAGATACCTTGCTAAAGATTTTTATAATTTGGCATGAGAGTAGATAGGAGTTGTGAAGAAGAGTATCCAACTATAGTGGACATAATGGGTTGGGATGATACCATGTATTATGGGATTTTTAAGAGAATATTATACTACATAAAAGATTGGAAGTGGTTATTGATGGTTATGGTGAAGCCATGTACTGGCTATCTAAGGAAACATACTGTTCGGGAGGTTGTGTTAGAGGGATTTGTTGGGTATGAGGGATTTTTTTCATGTGTGGTAGAGCTTGAGAAAAATATGATAGAGTCATTCTGATGGGTGGGAGACTTATAGAGATTAATACTACTAATGTTTGAGGAGGAATAGTGGATATAGGTTGAGTGGTATAAGTATTTTGAGTCTAAGTAATGGGGGTTGGAGAATTGGTAGATACTACATGTGGTTGGCTTTGTAAAGGTTGCATCACTTGGGTATTAGAACCAGATGGAAGAGATTCAATGTAAAAGGTTACCATGGTTTTGGTATATTCTTTAGTTTTCTTAGTTCCCTTAAAAGACGTTCCATATTTATATCAAAAATCTTGGGCATGGAGGGAAGGAGAAATATGTATTGCTCAACTATTAAGAAAGTAATTGAAAGCAATGAGGTTATTGTCCAATATTTTTGTAAAAGAAGGATCTCCTTGAGAATAAAAGTCTGGGAACATAGGATTCTCAAAGGACTCAGGGGTAGAGGAAGGACTATGTTTATGTTCCATAGGAGAGGATGTGACACCCTCCTAAGATTCTTTCTTTAAATGTTGTCTAGTTAAAACCATGTGATGAAAAAGGAAATAATAATAATAATAATAATAATAATAATAATAATAATAATAATAATAATAATAATAATAATAATAATAATAATAATAATAATAATAATAATAATAATAATAATAATAATTTCTTTTTTTTTAATTATCTCTTTTTTAATTATGGATGAAAGATACACAAAACTAAAGTAATTCCATTTAAAAAAATAATAATTTTAACTTTAAGATGTGGAAATAAGTAAAGAAAAAGGATAAGTAATCTAAGGATGGTTTTAGGTGTTTTGTTTTGGCACTCAAAGGAAATCTGTATTGGTATAAGTATATGAATTGATACTTGGGGCTTGTTACCCTCACATCAAAATCCCACATCTAGTGCAGGTGTTTAACCAATATATACTGATGGTCTAGAGATTATACTCAGTTAGATAACTAAGTTGGTCCTCCCCTTAGTGGTGAAATCTAAGTTGGATAATTAGGAAAAAGGTTGATGTGAGGTGATAAAATCCTCACCAGTTTCCTTATGTTAGGTGTTTAGATATGTTATTTTATGATAGTGATTTGGCTTGTGTGTGGATAAAGTGATGACTATGATAGATTGTTTCCTAGATTAATATATGTGAAATAACCTAAGTAGGAAATATGGATGCAATGTATTTTAACCTTAAAAGGAAAAAAATGAAAATTTAATGTTCTTTAGATGAATTCACACAAAGAAAGGGAAAGAAATCAAATTCAAGAATTTTGAATTTTTAAAACAAAAGATGAGACTGTGGTCCCATTGGGCATGCTAAAATGTTTTAGTATTTTTTCACTTTTTCAATGTGATCTAATTAGCTACAAAAAACAAAGTAAATGCAAGGTTTTTAAGATTGCCTGGAGATGAAGGTTGGTTTTGCACTATTGATCAAGATTTTTGGTAACTCCTCTTTAGATAGGAAGGAATGACCTGCAAATCACACTAATTCAAAAAAATGGATTAATAGAAAGATGAATGGGTTGCCTAGTAAGAAACTAGTACCAAGAAACAATACACTTCCTTAGATGGATGTCAACCAACATTTAACATTCAAGTTTATAAATAAACATGAAATTACAAAGATATATATGGATAATATATAAATATACAATGCCAAAGATATCTAATCTATAACAAGATTAATATGATCAAAATAATTATCCCAAAATTCAGTAGCAATATCAATGTCTTCTTGAATTACAACCAATTGTTCGTTAATATTTTCCTGATTAGGTGTGAAAACACAATACAAATACCTATTTAAAATGAAATGTCACTTTTATAAATTAAAAATAGTTGTTAAACAATGGGAAGATCAAATAGGCTAACAATATCATGTGCTAATCCAGGCAGAGTCATCTACATGTAAAAGATAGGTTTTCAGAAAATAGAATACAAGTTTTTGATAGGTTTTTAAAACTAAAAATGTTATGAAAACATATTGTAATAATGTTTTAAAAATTTATCAAGGATCGATGATGATCCTATAGTATTGACATCTATTTAGATGGATTGACATCAATTCTATGTAAAATGCTAAACTCTGAAAATAGATTATAGTAACAGCTTATATTATTAATAAAATAATTAAAACCAAATGTAAAATAGTGAAAAATAGATGTAGAATATTTTATATTTGAAATGTGAATAAATTAAAGTGAAATACTAACCATTATGGTTGAAAACAAACTTGGAAAGATGAGTTAAATAACTTTCAAATTCCTTTGACAATCTCTCAAATAGAGGTTCTACAAGATAGCAAAATATTGATAACATCTGTACGCAGGTTGTAATGAGATTTTGGTAGAGTTTCAAAGTCCAAAAACATAGTCACCATCCTTCCCGATCCATGGAGGTTCACTATATATATATGTATTGATGTCGATATGAGAGAATCAACATTGATCACAGAGGATCAATGTCGATTAGCCCAATTTTATCAAAAGTTGGCTTGGGTTGTTTTGAACCACATGCTAAACTAAGTGAATGTAATACTAAGTTGAATGCATAGGTTTTTGTTGAGGGTAAATTGTTAGGAGATTTAATAGGTTTTGTTTTTAGGATTTTATGGTTATAAATGGTAAAAAATGGGGTTAATTACTATTTAACTATAGTAATTAAGTTTAATTAACATATGTGGTAAAAGTAAATGGGCGGGTTGAATGTGATTATTTTAAAAAATTATGAATGGGGGACATATGTTAGGAATAACATAATAATGTGATGATGCACCACATTAATACACAAGGGTGTATAAAACTAGCATATATAGTTATATCATTTGACATTGTGTCAAATTCTTATTTATTTTACATGATGTCCTTTAGTTTTGTGCTCTATATTGCCTATGATGTCATTAATGTTTGCTTATGGATGTATTATTTATCATTTCTTTCTTTTTATTTTGGAGTTTCTTTCTTAACAATCCCTTCTTCTCTTTTCATTATTGTTTGTTTTCTTATCTCCATATACATGAATAATTGTCATTGTGACTTGGTTATACAAACTTTATTTTCCATAGTCATTCCTTATTTACCATGTGATCAGTTAAAAATAATTAATCTCATTATAATCTCCTTTCACTGGTCCACTTTGGATCTCCTTTATTCCCTTTTCATAAACTAAGCATGTACATGGTTGAGACTTGAGATAACATGCTGGTTCATTGTTTAGCCTAAGTGTTTTAGTTAGTCTTGTATTTGATCACTTAACTTCTTTTAGCCAAAGCTTAAATCTCATTCATGTGTATTACTCTATCTCTGATGATTTGTCATTCCAATTCCATATGGAGGAGGAATCTTAAAAATACTTTAAAATATTCAAAAGCCAAATTATTCAATCAAAGGCAATGATACAAAAGGCAAAACATTCAAAATTCTCAAAAGTCAAATCACACTAAAAGACATGATTTCAAGCACATATCCTTCTTATAGTCTAATATCAAACTCTAAAATTGGCCTCATGATAGATCCAAGGTCCATTGGGGTATATTAGGCTAATAGATTAGAAAATGAGAATTAAAAAAACTTTGTGCTACCTACTTTCTCACGTAAGTACCCAATCTTCGTAGTAGACCGCCGGCTCTATAAGGGGCTCTGAGGAATGGGAACACACCATGGGAAGGTAGGTCCATTTTAATTTTATTATACCAAGATAACTTCGTGAGTTGGTCTTATTAGCACATTTATTTACGTACATAAATTTGTGTCTATAGCGAATAGGTTTCCTTTGTACATTAATGGTCACTAATCACTTACTATCTTCTCATGTCCTTAGTATGCCTCCTTTATCCTAAGGTATCCTCATAAGATGCCTAAGTTAATTTTTATACATTCCTTCTTTTATCCCCTACATTCCTCATATTTACTCTTGAGAAAGATTATTTTGTTCATTGATCACTCCACTAGGGATTCCATTTGTGAGTTGTATTGTAAGACCATGGATAAGACCTGGCCTTCCTCACAAATTACCATAATTTCACCTTCCTATTACCAACAACCCATTTTTAATAGATTTTCACATTTATTTCCACCTCATTGGTGTTCCCTTTGTGAGTTACAGTATAAGACCATAGATAGGACCTGACCTTCCTCATAAAATTTTCCAATAATCCAAGTCACAACAAAAAATTACATGTGTCAAATATGAGATAAGATGCCATTCATTATGAAGTTACATGTCATTGACATGCTTCTTATCTTGATTTAGTATGTTTTGTTCTTACTTCATTACTATTCACTTTTATCTTATTATTTTTTGATTGAATGTAAGAATCCAACCATTTCTTGAAATTTTCATACTTCCTAGCTTGAGTTAGTGTGATAAATTTAAGACCATTTTTTACCAATTTTATTTCTCTTATACTTTCCAACATGATTTAGTATGATTGATTAAATTAATTGATTTGTTTTTATATCATTTGTTCTTTTACATGTTTTCCACTTTATTACATTATTTTAATACTTCCCAATGTGATTTAGTGTGATTCTAATTGTTTTAATTTGGTGCCAATCTTTATTTTGGTTAAATTTTTTTTTTTTTTGCCATCTTGTTTACTATTCTTTGGTTTCTTATACTTAGTCATTTTTCTTGTTATTACACATTTCCCAACATGAAATAATGTGTAGTATATATTTTTTTGATTAATTATACATAGCCAAATCTTTTTTGCCTATTTCTTTTTAACCATGCATGTGTCTTACATAATGCTAGAAAAGAAACCAAAACTCATATATTTCCTATAGCATATACAACAAAAGGTAAATACATGTTCTAGAAATAAATAAATCCAAGTATCCATAACCATAACCATCATACAAACACATAAGATCAAACACTCAACTGCCAAAATGATATATATATATATATATATATATATATATATATATATATATATATCATGTGTTTTCATAAAGTACAATAATATACATCATTTTAGCTCTATGAGTGGGCTCTATCCTATCTATCTCTTAGCTTAGCCACCTTTCCCATAGATGCCTTAGTCCTATCTAAATAGTAAATTGTAAAGAGGCTTTTCAAGATCTCAGACCTATCACCTATCCTTGTAGGTTGGCCACCTAGGCTTATACCTATAGTAGTTAGGCATGTAACTACACTATCTAGGTCATGGTAGCTATATACATAACTCTCTCCTAAGCCAAGGCCTATCATGCCTGTGCCTCTCCCACTCCCACCCCTACTAGTGGTTATGGATCTTCCCTGTATGTCCATACTCACCTCACAACCTCTCCTACTAGTCTAGACTAGCTCTTTGGGGTAGACACTATCATAGGATCTTCTAGTGTCATAGGGTCATATAGCATCAGTGCCTCATCAAAGATCACATGGAGTGATCCCATTACTTAGGATCCCCATCTAGTCACCTCCTCCAGAAGATATACAAAATTCAAACCAAATAGATATCAAATAAAAAAATATCTATCTATAATCTATGTCAAATAACCTAAGCAAATTTTAACCATTTATTCTTTACCTATCTGAGTGTCACCTACTACTATCTTGCCATCGACATGACCACTAAACATGGTCTCTCCATTAGTGCATCTTACAAGTACCTCATTTATAGGTTGCTACCCAAATGAAAACCTTTAGGTCACCACTCATGCCCATCTCATGTTACACTTGATTGGTAATTCTATCACCCAAATCTATCCTAGATTGCCTGATGGGTCATCTGGGATAATAACCACATCTACTCTTTCCTACTACCGATGTCCCCATCACTAGTGTAATTTATATTTTCATCACTCCTATTATGGTACTGGTGGTGGTACCTTTGGCACTCCTGCATCCCCATCTATTTCCTCTCCATCTTTTAGTCATCATGTTTGACCTGTACATAGTCTCTCATGTCATAGTCTAATTACTAGCCTAGAAACTGGTGGCCCCAATCCTCCTCTCCCCCTTGGATCTCTCCCATTCCTAACCCAAAATGTGGGCAACACTATCTAAGCTGATGGGTGAGGGATTCCCATCTATCATGGTACATGCAACACTAGATGTGGCTCTATCCACTAGGTATAGTGGCCTATAATTTGTTCCCATGCCAATGTTGGCACCACTATCTTCTAACTTGGCCATACCATAGTAATGTGCCCATACAACTACCACATAATGTCTACCTACCTAACTATCTATAGAACTAGAAAGTGGGTAAATACTCACACTATCTGATCTTACCACCACCTCTATACCCAAGAAAATTGATCATCGACCACATTAGGTAACCCAACTAGTTGATACATTGAGAACCTCTCATATATCTAAGAACTCATCAAAATAATTAGTCCCATGATCTTCTTCCCTTTGGAAAACATCCCATGCATATCTTGCATAAGCTAGACCTAGATGACATAACCTAAGTCATATAGTAAACCATGCTCTAAAATAGTTTGGAATAAAGCTATCATGTACAATGGTACCTTACCATCTAACTTATGATAACACCTATGCTATCATAAGTCCTATAAATACATTCCAAATATCTATAATCTGCTATGTATAAATGTTAAATAGGCTAACTCTCAACCCAAGATATATCCTATTTGAGCCCATCACCCACATCACTAAGGCTTACCTATCCTCCTATCCATCTGGTACTCCCATAATCATGGGCATACTCCCTATCAATAATCCAAGAATCACATGGAGTTAATATAGAGTGATACCCACTTCAATTGTATACCCATCCAGCTCCCATATAAATGTGTTAGTTGATTGTTCCTATGATCCTAAGAACATGACTATCAAATCATAACTCAGTGGGACTCAACACATATCTATAATCACTCTTATACCTAGCATAACCAATCTTGATCAATCCTCAACTGTCAATCACACCAAGAGGTCTGAGAGTCATGTTGTGTCCACTAATCTCCAAAATCTTAGATGCCTTTAAAATCATAAAATAACACAAGATGTATTAAATCCTCCATGTCATTTATAAATAAAATACATTCTTTTCAAATTTTGACAAAAACAAGCCTAATTTACTTTAATTTATCCATTTTTAATAAATTTGACCTATTTTAATCATATTTAACCATTTTAGTACTCAATCATTTATTCTGGGCCTTTTTAACTCTCTTTCAGCCTGTTTCATGCATTTTCATACTATTTTGGTCACTTAATCAAACACTAGGTGGACCAAATTATGCTCATTTTAACTAGGTTGACTTAACAAACTAAGTCCACCCTTTACTTTTTTCCCCCTTAGTAATAAGTTGATAGAGTGGATTATTATAATAAGTCAGTAGTTAGGTACTAAGTCAATAACATGCAAAACAAACTAAGTCAGCAATGTGGATTTCATATTTTCAGCCTACTAGGTCGACTAGGTTGACCTAGTTGGTTTTGAATGCCTTCTGATAGTTATTGCTCTGCTTCCTTTCAACCCATTTCCCCTTTTGGTTTATAATATCCTTATCAAATTTTTTGGGTTCATTTTGGCTCCTATAATTTCTCTAAAATACAAATTTATATAAAATACTTAATTTTAATAAAATATTCAAAAATAAGTTTGAAATTCTTAGTTGCCTACTTGTGCTGCACCCGTTATGGCTGTTGGGCATCCCTCTCATCTCAGTTACTATTTCCTCACCATCCTAGCTCTATTTATTTTCATTTGGTCTCTTAGATCTCTTTTTATCTCACCCATAGGTCAATAATAATAAAATGATTTCCCTTTCACCCCATTTTAACTTAATTTTCACAATTCCTTACCTTTCAAATATTTATAGTCAGATTCTTTGTTTTGCTCATATCTTTGTTTTTACTAACCCATTTTTCAAATTGTAAAATATTTTAGAATCATGAAATCATAGAGAATATTTTCTACTACTATATACCTATATTCCAATTTTTTTGATTTTTGACTATTTTTTGCACTAATCTCTACAAGTTCACCTAATGTTCTTCACATTTGGATGCCTTCACTCCTCTTGCAGTCTATTTCTTTATCTACAACACTAAGGTAAGTAAATTTACATGTTTTTTAATTTTATCCTTTCATTTATCTTATTTTTATCCTTACTACATTTTACTTAGCATCATCATTATGTGTTATCATGTTTAATTTCTAATGCACCATCCCATGTTGCACTCACGTGACACATGATGAGTTTCGAGTGGGGAATATATATACACATAATATTTTTAGAATTTTATCACTTACTGATGCTCTTTATCTTGTTGAAACTCATCAAGTCTCAATCTCTCTGAGTGCATACCCTAAGAGGTACACTATGAAAGGGGTGGGAAAACCATTGGTGTTTTATAGGATTGTTGTCCCTTTTACCACTTGTTATATACACTATTATCTCTTAAAAATGGTATCCCTAATTTATTATTCTCTATTTCACACTACTCAATCATTTCCTATCTTTTGTACCCTTTTTCCTAGCCTTAATCCCCCTTTTATTATTCACTTTACGAGGTCAATTAGGTCAACCCTGTACTATTTTGGGTAAAATTCATTTAGGGTCTAGGTCAGCTCTTAGTCAACCTATCTCGTGACCTAGTGAATTCTTATCCATAAATATACTTGGTCGACTAGGTTGACCATGTCAGTTGAAACTTTCAAAAGAGCTTAGGGTTAAATTTGCCTATATATACAAGATCATTTTTCCATTACTTAGAAAAGAGAAGAAGTAACAACTTTGTGCATCTTCTTATACACCAATCTAATTGAGAAGAAAGCTTAGAGTTTCATACTTTATTTTTAGATACAAATATTATCTTGTAGAGAATTCTTTTGGATGTATTGATAGGTTGTGTATCCTAAAGTTGATTTATCCTTGTCATCCTTACATACCACAAGAACCTATTGCAAAAGACTTTGGCCAAGGGGGAGATTAAGGCTTGGTGGGTTGGCCTTCAAAGGTAAGTACTCTTAACTTTGTTTGATCCTTTGTAAGAGTAGATAGTTATTAATTTATACTTCTCTTCTATGTATTAGGATTTTGTATACATTGATGTGAGTATATGTCTTCTATGCATGTTTAATTTTATATTTTTTAACCCTCACTTTGTGCCACAAACTTTGGTGATCACTAGATTAGACTTTACTTTACTTATTATTAGTTTAGTGATATATGAAAATATAGGACCTGGGTAGGGTTATTGCATGATTGTGTTTGACTATAGGCTTTTAAACCCTCCCTAGCATTGTGTATTATGATAAGAGATCCCATAATTGGGTCTAGTGGATGCCCATATTAGTCATGTTCTCGATTATCTAATGTATCCTCAATTAGAAGTATAAGTATGATATATCTTCTCCAAGTTAGGATTGATTTATACACATGATGCATTTATAATTGCATACAAGGAGTGCAATATTGGATGTAGGTTTTACACTAAATTTACTCTACCTAATAATGTGGAGTTAAGTCTTTGGAATGTACCATGCAATTCACCATTTCTTTAGTGTATAATTTTTGTGCCTAGCTACACCATTTTGATAAGGGGTGTAGGGTACAATATGTTGAAGTCGAATGCCTACCTATTCTAAAAATATAGTCATCTAATCTTGAAAAAATCTCCTCCATTATATATTTTGAGATGCTAAGTTTTTATCTCTAATAGGTTTTCAACAAGGGCCTTGAAATTTTTGAAGTGCCTAAAGACTTCAATTTTAGATTTTCGAAAGTAGACCTAAGTTCTATGAGATAAATCATCAATGAATGTAAGCACATACTTATGTTTATAAAAAGAAACATTAGGAAAGTAAATAATATTACTTTGAACCAACTATTTATCACTTTATATCATGAATTTTCCCTTGGGAAATAGATCCCTATGTTTTTTCAAAGTCTTTAACCTTGAAAAATGCCATATTTAAAATAAACTTGTGGTAAACCAATAACCATGTGATGTTTATTGAGGTCCTATAATGAGAGATAGTTGAGATGAAAAAAATACTCATGAAAAATTTTACTCTTCATTATCATATGTAATAATGACTTGTGAAGGTTGAATGAATATAAAGTTGTCAAATTTATAAAAAATCATGTTGGATGATCAACCATAATAGTGGATACAATAACATAATTTTCTTTGATATTTATGATGATGAAACCATAAGGTGTAAACTCAATAGTTTTTCCTTCACCTAAATATGTGATCTAATATATGGAGAGGAGTTTTGTAGACAAGTATATAATGTGGATAAATTTGTTGAATATGTCATTCTCCATATCAACTATCCCTTCACCCTCAGTAACTAGAGGACCATTGTTTTCCAAAACAAAATTAGTTTTACAACATTAGTTAATAGTTTCAAATAGTGATCCATCATGTGCCATATGATAAGAGGATATTGAATATAGAATCCATTCAGACATAGGTGATCATGTTATTCTAAAAGGTGTGGCTCTTATCTTTGGAGGTGAAGTTGCAATTTTCATCTTTGATTCTAAGTATGTCATTCTCTTGAAAAAAATATGTTCATTATGGCCTAGTTTCTTACACCAATTACAACACTCTTGATTGATGTGTGTATTTAATTTCCCTTTCATTTATTTTGACTTGGGTAAGGATCCTACTGAGCTAATGGATTTCCATTTAGATTTGGATTTTCTTTCCATTTTTTCTTAGCAGGGACCCTACCTTTGTTAGATTTGGGGTTTTGAGATTGTATTAATATCATTGACGACTAATGCTTATTTCTTAGTATCTTTAGGTTGGATTTTTCCAATAAAAATTAAATTTTCCCATTATCTATGAAGTTACTCATAAAAGTTATCAAAATTTTGTGCAACATATACATATCCTATAGATTATCTATGTGTGTAGTAGTCAAAAAAAAAGTTAAGAAAGGATGACCTCCTTAGACAAAATAATCATAATTATTTTTTCATCAGTCCTAGTTTCAGTAGTCTCAATGAGTAGAATCCTCAAGTCAAGGTCCTCAATGCAAGGATAGTTGTCTAAAATAAGAGAACTAATCTGATTTGGTAGTTGGAATACCCTTATTTTACTATGTTTTCCAATCTAATCCTTCAAGGTATTCCAAACTTTATACCGTTCATGTATGCACCCAAAAATTATATGATGCAACATTTATAATAAATTAGATGATGATGAAATGATCCCAAAAATACATTTAGGATTGGTCCTCTCTGATAGTCTTATCCTCTATCCCCATTTTTATCTTTAAAATCTTCATACATTTATTTTTTGAATTATTTTAAGCCTTATTATTTTTCTAGCCTCACCTAGGATGAAACCACTGACCTTGGTGATGAAACCACCTCATTAGAAGATGAAACAACCACATATATGATGCTTTCATCATGGAGGTTTTTAAAGCCACCATGGTGAAATTGTAATATACATATAGTTTTATTAATTTTATATAATGGTATCATCTTTTCATGTAGTGATTTCATCATTTTTAGTGGCAGTTTCATCTTTGTCACCTATAAATTATAGATAGCTTTCATCACAACTCTACCCATCTTCTATTTTTCATGAATCTAGAACTTGAGTTTCCATGAATGTTTTTTATGACATATCACTGTTTATTCCTTTATTTTAATTATTTTTTAACACTTATGTATATCCCAAATCACTCCCACTCTTATTTTTGATCACTCCAAATCCTTCCTAAGTTTAACGTTCTAGTTAACTAATAGTTAAACTGCATTCTTGTAAGCTCCATGATTCTCCTACAAGTATTTAGTTTTATATGAATTTTATCCTAGCTCCATGATTCTCCTACAATATCTTAGTTTTATATGAATTTTGGATCCTAATTTTTCATTGAATATTGGTGATTTCAATATTTAAAGAACCTTATCCCACCTGATTTCTATTTTGAAAAAGATCTGTATTCATATTTGGTCATCTTTGTAATCATTATAACATAATTTTTAGAGAGGAAAATTCATATGAATCAACAACTAGATCTTTTATATTTGTGAATTATCCTAGACCCTATTAAATAATATTATTTTCAAATATTATGTTCCTCTTACCTTATTTTCATTTCATTCTTTTTTCTAAGAGTTCCAAGGGTTGTGATTGAGCAATCAAGGAGCCATCATAATTGAGAATAACTTATTTACTACAACAAATCTTTGCCTTTGCATGGCCATCACCATTAATCACGTTGGGGATTTAAATTTAAATTTTGATTTATTAGATTAAATTAGTTAATTTTTTTCATTGCTTATTATATTATAATTTACATTCATAAAATGTAAAAGTAATTGAAAATAACCTTTTTTCTCTTTCTTTTGCACCAAAAACATAACATAGATTTTCATTATTTACATGTGCATATCAAATTATTTAAAACCATGTAGTTTGAATAAAAAACTATGGTAAATAATAATAAAAAAAAATTCACTTTAATTTTTTAAAAATAATATATTTTCAATTTTAAATAAGCCTTACATTCATAGACAAACATTTACACACATACCTAGAAAACCTAGACAAAAGAAAGTTTGCATCTTATATCTGATTATATTCATTTGAATAAGAAAATAATGTTGTTATAATATAAAAAAATCATAAAATCATAACTTAAGTCTTACATTTATTTCATTTTATATTATTTAGTTTTTGTAAAAAATCATTTAGAACACCAAAAACTAATATCTAGCTTGCATGTACAAAATAATTTATAGATGCTTGGAAGTTGAAATCCCTAGGACTTAGATCTAATTTTTTTTTTTTTAAATTTTATAAATTTATTAATTGAATACTATTTTTATAAAAAAAAATAGTTTCATTTAACTTGCACATAGGTAAATTTTTGCATCTAGAAAAGGGTTAAATTCAACATTTATACTCTTAGTCTATATTTTAGTTTTAGTGTTGCATGTATCAAAACATCAATGAAAAGACCAAAAATAATAACATTTACTTTAATTTAATTTTTTATTTTCTTCAAATATTGCAAATTTACTTTCATTTTATCAAGTCGTTCAATTTCATTTTAATTTTTTAAAACTTTGTCAAATCATGCACAAGTACTAATACAACCTATAAATATAGCCTTGCCAAGATGAGCATAAGTAAAATCCTTGATCCACATTACCGAATATAAATAAAATCCATTATAATACATACAAAATAATATATACACTTAACATGATCCCAATGTCTTTCTACTATTCGATGACACTTACTAAGTGTCCCTATCCCCACAGAGCAAGTCCATTCCCTAGAGTATATGTTCATGTTCTACCAAGTTCACTTTAGAGAGATATTAATTCTTAAATCATAATCCAAGTCTTTAACTCCATCAATATACTATATTTTATCATTAGATATATTTAAGCCTTAGATAAACAATCTAGGCCCATAGTCTTGTTAATAGGGCCCTTTTGTATTCTTTTTCACCAAATAAATAATCTCCAAATATGAGTCTTCCATATTCCCTTTCCTTTATCCTTAGGTCTGGCCTCATCATATTTCATTTAGGCTACCCATAATCTTCCATTATGTTGGTTATCTTTGTATACACCTAAATCCACTCACCTTAATTATTAACTAGTCCCACTAATGTATCCCATTTACCTTAATCCTAGTCATTTATCTAATATCCCCCCCATCATTTCTTCATTCATTAACCTTTTAAATATCCCACCAATCTATTAATTAGTTTGATCATGTCTTATCCCATCCTAATCTTACGTATCTATTATTTGGTAATTTAAAATTCCCATGACCCACCTACCTACCTACCCTAGCCTATTCCTAGGATCTTCGATACCCCTAGTCCTTAATCACTTACCTAATCCCTATCTTAATCCCCTACTAATCCTAATTAGTCCCTAAGAGGATTCTAGAATCCTCTCTAACTTGGCCCCTTCTCTCTAAAACCCTTTTCTATAGGCTTCCAAGGAATTTTTAATTCCTTGAAAATTCATCCACCCTTGATCCTCATGGCCCAAATTTGAATGTGAGGTATAGATCTTCCCTCATTATTTTATTTATATAAGACACTCCTCTATTCCAAAGATAACTAACAAGCACAAACAATTAACAAGAAATCTAGAAAATCCATGGCAATCAAACAATCCATAAATCAAGCCATCATCATGTCAAAATTATGAGTTTAATTGAAATAAAAAATCCAACAATTCAGTTTAAGGATATTGTAGGGAGGCTAGTTGAATCAAGGAATTGGTAAGATATTTTTGATTTGCTTCTATAATTTCTCCTTCTAAGTGTGATATTTTGGGTTTTTTGATGTGAGTACACAATCAAATACATATAGCTCAAAATTTCATCTACATTTTGGCTATCACAGTGGGACATCCCCTCCTAATTTAACCTATTTATATCCTAGATGTGTTTTGATAGCTTGTAGGGCTGACTGGTTAAGGAAAAAACTCCAAATTTTGAAAAATTATCATGCCCAAGTGAACTTCACTTTTTTTTTTTTTACAAAAATGCTAAGACATAGTTGTAGTTTTTCCCTAGGGAGTTGTGATATTATCTTGACCACCATATTGATAGCTAATAATGATCTTTTTGGTAGGTTTTTGACTTTCTTGTAATATTTCTAATTCATTAATTATGATTTTGTGTTAAAATATACAATTTTGTCTTTATATTTATAATTTTTCAAGTTTGAGTTTTTGAAGAAATGCTTGGGTACTGACAAACAAAATTGTAACTTTATAAGTTGCAGTATTGCCTAAAAACTCATGATATTGATCTAAAAGTAGCGATATTGTCTTGGATATCAAAATGATGGTCTTAAATTGATAATAGTATCTACTAATCAATTTTGTATTTTTTTAGTGTCATTTTGCCTATAATAATAGAGAGTAGCACAAATCACTATCAAATGACCAGATCAAACAACAACCCCTTTCCCTTCCTACTACAATATCACATATCACAAAATAGCGGTCCTGCATAACTTAAGAGATATTATTTATTAATAAGTGGTATTGTCTTGGTTAAATTTTAAAATTATAGTCTAAAAACATGTTATATACCTTTTAATCATCTATATATACTTTTAGCCTCTATACATTTCTTTTCATTCCTTCTAAAATTCTATTTTAGGGCTAATTGATAAAATAATAATCACTTGTAATATTGTTAATCAAGAAATTATAATTTTGTACTAAAAAATGTGATATTGCCTTAAATCTTATGATTTTGAAAAAAATTGCATGATAACCATTAGCTATTATCCCCTTTCTATAGAATCATGATTTTATAGTCACAACATTGTATAAAAGTTGTGATATTGCACTTTTTGGTTGTGGTATTGCATTAGTCTGACTATGTATCTATGGTTTTGTCCTCTAAAGTTACAATTTTGCTCTTCATTTTTACCTTCAAAATCACCATTTTTGAGTACATTTATAGAGTAATTTTTAGTGAATATTAGGTCATTCCAAGCATACCACAAGGCCCAAATTGAATTTGACATCGGGGGCACTAATCCATGACCCTACCTTGTGCCATGATAGGGAGTACACCTAGGGTGCTTCCCCTAGACCCTACAAGGGGATATGCCCCTTGACTCCATAAGAGGTGATACCCCTTAACCCTGAAAAGGGTACTAACCCTTGACCCTACCATAGGATATTGACCCTATATTCCCACATTGTGGTCCCCTCACCCAAAAAATTTATAGAGCCAAATTGATATTATTTTAAGTAGTTTTTATTAAGGCTTATTATACTAATAATTTGTTTCTTATAGGGGTGAATCTAGAATTAATTTTTTCTTGCTAAAATATTATCTTGTAGGTCATATTTTGATCTAATGTCTTGTCTTTCAGGTTGCAGATCAATATTGTCAATCGTAACTACCAATCATTTATCTTTCAAGTTGCCCTTTTAAAAGTGTTAATCAAACTACTAATCATTTTCCTACAGGCTGCCTATCAAAGATATTTTGGCATATTAAAAATTATTTTGTTAAGACTATTAATCAATTGTAATTACTTTATCTAAATCATGTTGTCTATATCTTGTATATATCTCACATCTAATTAATTAGTTAATTAATCTCTTCTTGGTCTGCTTGTTTGTCACCTAAGGGCTATGATGGTGTATGTTCTCATATCCTTATGATGATTCTTATAGGATCAAAAACCACCCAAAAAACTTCTCATTTTCTTTTCTAGAGGAAAAATGATGTGGAATCAAGACCCACACACTTGCCATAGTGTTAGGTAGATAGTGACTATGGTTTTCAGCACCACACACTAATCCACACTCTGTGTTCCAATGAAGTATAAATATTAGGGAAAACTATCATTAGGCTAAGAGGCTAAACCCATATAGGCCATCCATGAATAGGAAGAGGTAACTCTCTGAACTAGGCATTAGACAACACCCTACATGGACTTGGGACCCATCGCGTCTAGCATATATTAAGGACACCCCTATAGAGCCTGTATATCCTAGCATATGACCTTTCAGCTATAAGAAGAGACTTATTGCTAGAGTTAGAATCAATTTTCAAGTGACTATCAAGTACATATGGGGTTGAGAGGGTTTGGTTACTTGATTTTGGGAGTTTTGTATAGTCATTTTATATATCCTTGCCTCATCATTCTATCATTTTTATCATCTTATTGTACATATTGTCCTTGTATATTATTTTACTTATCTCATCCTATTCCCATCCTAGTCTAGTCATATTCATCAATCATTGGTCATACCCCCATTACCTACATATCTTAATCATATCTTGTCATCCACATCTTCTCCTAAGTCCACTTTATCCATAAACAATCATTTGTCTTGATCTTGTCTTGCCTAGTCACCTTGTCCACCTAGTCCCAATCATAGTCCAACCCAATTCATCCCCTAGTTTATACCAATCTTCCTATCAAGTCTATAGTCAAACATTAGTCCTCATCCACATTGGCAAACCAACCTCCCAGATTAAGGTCCTCATCATTAACATACTTATGTCTCATCAAGTTTGAATCATAATCACAATCTTATCAATCCTTTAATACAATCCTCTCATCTTATTTGAGTCAATCATCTTAGTCTTGAGCTATCCTTGATCTCATCAATCCTAGTCAAAATTAGTCTCTTAGGCTAGTGTATCCCCTCATCCAATCTTAGATATTTTCATAGCTCACCTAGTTGAATCCAATCCCCATAATCAAAAGTCTAGCTCACATCCTAAATTGGTCAACTTAAATATTATCCTATCCCATCCAACATATTGTATCATCAATTTAAACTTAAGATTGGACTAAAGTAAGCCTTTGCACTAATTTTTACACATACAATCATCATCCTTTAGTATTTCCATTGAATCCCCTACACCTACTGATTAGGGCCAATGAATCACATCATCCATAATTTCTTATATCTTTATTCATGGAATCCAAAATGAATTCAGTCAATACCCTAATTGAATAATGCCTCATGACCAATGGGGATATTCCCCTTTCTCACCTCATCAAAATGATCACTTAGCATCCTATAGTCTTTGACCCCATCCATCCAACACATCAGTCGACTCCTAGTCTTCACATGACCCAGTCCCATTCAAATCCCCCATACACTAGTCATATATAATTGTTTACCCCTTCCTACACTAGCAAATGGAATCCTATCCTAGCTACCTTGTCTACTACTATTCCACCCACCTAGTTGCATCAACAACCATATGATATATAGTCCAATGTTTTGACATATAAGTCATGAAGTGAAGAGAGCCCATATACTCCTCTTCCTATATCCTTATAATCACTCTTGCACCAACTTGCTTTGACTAACATGATGGTCTGTCCACCTATACAACATCTTAATCTTATTAAGCCTCAGCCCTCTTGGATAATTCCTATCACTATTGTATATATCACCAAAACTTGGGGAATACCGTTAATTGATGCCATAATTTTTGAAACTATGTTCAAGACCTCATAAACCATGGTGATATAGAAATAAAAATGAACCATATGAGTCTACATCCTTGGGTGAACAAGAAGAGGAATGTCAAGATTCCATTACCGATCATGATCAAGCCTTTCCCTCCCTGAGTCAAGTTCAAAACACCACATCCATCTTCCATGGTCCACCCATCTTTGACAAATCCTCCATTAAAATTGAGTCCATTTTCCATAAACCCAATCCCTCTTTTTCTCATGAGTCTTTCCTCCATGGGCCTATCTTTGACAAATCCATTATTCCTCCATCATCTCCCCCTCATCCACCATATCAAAAACCCTTTATTGAGAATATGAATCTTCTACTAGAAATATTACATATTGTATACCAGAGTCATCATAAGATTCGATACAAGTGTTATCTATATTAAGATCATGTTTAATACTAGTATCTGAATTAGATTCCTCATCAAAAATATCATCCCTTATAGATATTGGTGTAGATGATGACTATGCCTACCCTTTTGAAGATACATTCCATTTGGATGAAAATAAATTAACAAGCACATCCTTTGATCCTAATAAGGATGATGAAGTCATAAAAAAGTTTTTACAATATTTACCTATCAAATATTGTTATAATGAATATGATCTGACATTAGAGGTGTGTCTTTCAGCTATTCTTAGTGATCCTTTTCTTGATCTTGAGGAGTTTTTCTTAGATATCAAAACTTGGTCCAAGGAACCCCTATTAGGACCATGCTACCCCATCACCACTCATTGACATCATCATGCCATCTCCATTGCCTTAGTCCATCATAAACATCATTTTTCCTATCAATGATCATTTAATATCCTTCCTCCATAGATGAATATGAACATCCATCATTGGACCCTTCCTCGAGCAATATCATAAGTGCCAAAAATATAAATGTCTAAGACCATATTACAAAAGTCATACATGATGATAATCCTTCAAATAATTGGATCAAATAAGAATCACATAATCCAAAAGTCTTATATCTCTTAAAATCCTTTATCACATGAAACCAATCAAATGTGAAATGTCTAACATTTCCAATGTTGTGTGCGACTACTAGTCTTAATCCCCAATCACCCATCACACCATCATATCATGATATTATCCTCCATTCATGTATAATACACCCCTATCAACATAAATATCTAATCCAATCCATATCTCACATCCCCTCCCTAGGCAACATTATTTCTTATAGGGGTGACAAAGACACCTAGTCTAGATGTCTGGAGGGGTCACAATCAAGAATAAAAAAATGTCACATAGATGGCAATACATCTAGTAGTGGTGATAGCATGGCTCAACCATTTCACATCTCCAAAATATGTGTTAGTTGAAGATCATGAAAATATCTTCATTATGCATCTTTCCCTTATCCAATAAATTGAGGTGCCCAAAAGTAAAAAAATCAAAAAAATCAAAAACTTTGAAAAAAATAAATAAAAAAATTTGTCCAATGATGAAAACTAGTCTTCTATCACTTTGGGCATGTATCATGATGAAAATTAGTTTTTGGCATCATGATAAAATAATCTATTGTCTATATTTTACCTCAACACTTAGGGGAAAATCCATCCCTTATCACTCCCATCCAATCCCTCTGTCCATTATTGCCATCATACCATATATCTTATTATGTCCATCATTTCTTCTAATATTGGCCTTTGTAAGGGAGTGGAAGATGTCATGAGAAATGTTATGAGATCACCTTGGCATATCCTCCAATGGACACTCGAGTAACTAAACATATGGTTCCTTTATAATGTGGTCATTAACAATCCTTAGTCCATTTTTCATTGATCTTCACCCCATTTTTAGCATCACCCTCATCCTTTTATCATCCCTTTCATCATCCCATCAATATTTATCCTTGTTAATAGGCTTGATGTTCCCTTTTATAGTAACCCCCTTTATATAGTGTATATACATATTCCAACAATCCCTAAAAATTATAAAATCCACAAAATCTAAAAACATTTAAGATGTCTTGTCTTATATCATCTTGTCCTATGTCTTAAATGTACCAATAATCATATCTAATGTCTTATCCATCTTATCATTATGTCTTGTCTTATATCCTAATTGCCTTATAATCCTAGTCATCTTGTCCTATTGTCTTTGATAACGTTATCTTAATGTAGACACTAGAAAACCATACATGATGGTTCTAGATGTTGAAATGACCCTTAGACCACCTTAGGACCCCCTTGGGACCACTTTATAGTCTTTTGATTTCCAAACCTAACTCACCCTGACTAAATTTGACCATTTTACCTTTAACCAATCGACCATTGATGGTTAATCCCAATCACTGATAGTTAGGCTTGACCACTAATGATAAGGTTTTAACCACCTAAATAGTTAAACTCCAGATCGACTACAACTTACTTTTTTTATTTTTAGCCATAAATTCCATATGTGGGATCAATGAATGTTAACTCTAAAAATAGATGGCTTGTTTAACCTATTATTCAACATCTTATTTTAACCACTCCCTTCTTCCTAAAAAAAGAGAGGAGGAAGAGGTGAAAAAGGGGGGAATCAATCATCAAGAGGAGAGATCAATAATCATCAGAGTCTTGGGCATCAAAGCTTCTTGTGTAGGTATTCTTATAGCTTTAAGCTTCCCAGCACCAAGACTTCTTCAAGCCACAAATATCAACCACAAGCTAAGTATATTTTTCTTATTTCAAGTTTTAATTATTTAGTTTCAATAGTTCTACAACTCCATGCATTACCTCTTTTACTAGAACACCCTCTAACCATTTTTAATGATTTGGGAACCAAACATTTACCCTTGATACCTTTGAGGCTCCCTCTTACCCTCATGATCATTAGCCAACCTTAAGCAACCTAAATAACCCTTCTATAACCAACCCATAACCTATTCTATCTGGAACTAATAACTTATGAAAAAACCACAGTAATTATCAATAGTCACCCTGAACATCCATAATCTATCCATAACTACCGATGGTTACACAACCATCGATGGTCACCTAACCATTGATGGTTTCATCCAACCACTGATGGTCACTATGCGATAATTCTAATAGTAATAAAAAACCCCTCTCAACCTCAACCAAAACCCTATTTCTCAGTCCCTGTCACTACACAAGACCAACAATAATAACCTGATGACACCTAAACTTACTTTTTATAGCTTATCATTTATATTTAATGTTATTTTGTTAAAATAAGCATTTTTTTTGAAAAGTAATTATTTCATTTTCTTAAGTATTTTAATTTATGTTATGAAACCTCTCTTATCAAAAAATTTATAAACATTAACTTGTATTAAAAGGTGGATTGATAACCTCCAAAAAAGTTTTGTACTTCTTCGATCTAGCTTGTTAGGCAATCCACCCTTCTACCCAACTAATCAACCATTTCTTTAGTGATTTTTTATGTTTAGGGCATCCTTCCAAGACAAATAGGAGTCTCTACAACCATTTGGATTATAGAGTGCAGACCACATCTAGGTTCTACTAACCTCACCCTTATTTCAAGTTTTATAAATTTCTTCTTAAGGAATAATCAAAATTTTAGTGAAACATTTTTGGCATGCCTGATGGGACCTAGTTGCATCTAGGTGCTTTTTCTTCTTTTTTTTATGCTCATTTAAATGAAATCTAAATTTATTTTTCACTTAAAATTAACCTTTCATAAATAGCTCACATAGCTTAATTAATCAAGTAAATCAATTATAGCCTCACTTCTTTGCACACACAAACCAAACCATTTACACCAAACCAAACATCATAACACTTGACATAAGACCCAACTAAGGTTTCATCTCCTAAAGGTAACCTTCACCCATTGGCTATCTCACTTGGACATCATTACCAAGGGGAAAAACCAAAACTTAGCTCTCTAGTTGAGTATAATCTCTAGCAATCAATATATCTTGGTTAAGCACCCAACACCCTTATTGCTACAGTGTGTGAAGTGAGGGGGTAGGCCCTAATATCAAGCCACATATTGGTTTCCATTATAGATCCCTTTGAGATCCTAAACACAACCTAAAAGCAACCATAGACTTATTTTCTAGTACCTACTCTATAAGACAAGTTGAGTCACACAATTCTAACTTAATACATAAGTAACAAGAGAGACAAAAAGAACCTTAGGATTTAATGTGCTTTATTGTGTGTTTTATACCTTTAAATTTTTTCTTGTCTTCTCTTTTTTCAATTTGTGAGGAATCTAACCCCCTTGGAAAAAACTTCTACCATCTTGCCTTCACCCTCCTCATCTCCATTGCCTTGTTCAATGGGGAGCACTCTTATATTTTATCCAAGAGATCCCAACTTTTTTAAAATATTAGAAGACAAACTTATTGCCTTAGGGTGTTACCTTACATCAAGAGCCACTTACGCTCCCAACCTAACCTTAATTACAATCAACCTAACCTTGCCTATAACCAAAAAAACCTCACCTATAACTAATCAACTCTCAACTACCACCAACCAAAAACCTCTCAAAAGCCATTTTTTCATCATCATAACCAACTAATGACCTATCATTTCCTATTTGGAAATTATCATAACCAACATCAACCTCAACCATCCTAACCTCACCAGCGTTTAGATTACCTACCCCAACCATCGTATCAATTACCTCAACCTTATCAAAATTTTGATTATCTACCCCAACCATCATATCAATTGCCTAAATGCCCTTTGTGTCAACCCTCTTTATCTCAAAATGAAGACTTAGTCTACCCCCATAACCATCAACCAAAATTTGTAAGTCAACCTACCTTACCCACCTTACCAACTTTATCTACCTTAACCTTATTAACCTTATCAAATCCAACCAAAAACTATCAACACACCTTATCAACCTTATCCAACCTCTCGAACTAACCTACCTTGTCAACCTTACCTACATTATCAACCTTACCCAACCTCTCAAACCAACCTACCTTATCAACCTTACCCACCTTATCGACCTTATCAACCTCCCCAAATCAAACCAACAAATACCAACCAAACATTTAAAATCCACCAATTTTACCAAACCTACCCAACCTATCAAATTCATCAACCATGTCAAACCAACCAACTTCATCAAACCAACCAATTAGCTCATAATATCAAAATCCATTGGTGTGCCCTCTTCCCAAATAATATACCCCACTAAAGAAATCATATATCTCAATCCTTGATAAACTCTTGGTGGCTTCTATCATTATAATTCCTCTAATCAAACCCATCAATAGTTCTCTTTCAAATCCCATTTAGTTTATAGATAATGTTTTTTGTTCTTATCATCACACAAACGAACATGTGGTAGATAGATGTGGGTCTTTTAATATGTTTTTCAAAAACCATATCACTTAAAAGAAGGTTTCAAAGGATATTTTCCATGATCCCCCCAACCTAGCCTTGAATATCATTAGGCAATCCATCATTGAACCTCTTCCTACACCCATTATTGTGAAAATATATAAGCAAATCCCTCAACACAATGAGGTCCCTTCATTAGATTTGGTCCCTAGTGACCCTATAACTAAAGAAACCATAATCAAAACCCCAACTAATCTACTTGTTGACCAAGTAGAACCTTCTCAACTTTCCTTCAAAACCACAATTAAGGAAACCAACCTACCTCTTCCACTTCCCCTTTTATTGGATCAAACTCAAGCCAACCTATCTCTTCCCCTTCCATTTTTATCAAATCAACTTCAAATAAACCTACCTCTTCCACTTATTCTAGAGATGGAATCACCCAATAACCATACCTATTCCACCTACCCCTTTGATGGAACCAACCAAGGCTACCTCACCCTTTCCACTTCCCCTTTTAGTGGAGCAAACCTCAACCCAACCCAACATAACCTACCTTTTCTACCTACCCTTTTTGTGGAGCCAACCCAAACTCAAAACACCTCACCCAAAATCAACCCAACCTTGCCTCAAACCAACCTAACCCCAACCTCAACTAAAACCAAACCCATTCAATTCTACTATAATCTGTGCAGTTTCATCTATCTAATGACATTGTCTTTGGTTCAATCCCCTTTTGAACTAGGTCAAATATTTATCACCTTACCTTACCAAACAAACCAACCAACCAAACAAACCCAACCAATAAACCAAATCAACCACACATCATACCTCCTTCAACAAATAAAATCAACCTATAAACCAAATCAATCAACCATGATCAGCCCAACTTTTAATCTAACCATAACCAAATTATCTATCAACCCAAACCAACATCAACCCTTCATTCAAGATTTCTTAAATCTCATATACCCTTTTATCTAAGCTACCCATACCTCACCTAAGCTCCCTCATTGGGATAACTATATGTTCTTGTCCAACCCACCTTTATTCTAAGATGATGTTTCCAAAATCATTGCTAGGCCCTTGCCCTACCTGAATCTAACCCAATAATGTTTCCCTTGTCATAGCACCATAAGGGATATCTTGCTTGAACCACCACTTAAAACTTAAACTCCACACCAAATAAAAACTAAAAACTAACAACCCTTGGGATGTGGATGAAGTCATGTTCATTCCTCTTAAACCCTCTTTACTAACTAACATCCTCGCCATACATGGAAAAGTAACTGGGAAAACTCTCCTTTCAAAAGGCTTTGACCATTTGTCATTTTCCAAACTCACCTTCAACAACTTCACCCAAACTCACCTATAAACAACATTCAACCTACCTTGACATTACCTAACCTTTAACTAAAGCCTCAACAAACCTTCAACATCAACCCCACCTTTAAAAAAATTGTGCCTTTAAAACTTGACCACTACTAGTCTTTAGATGAACTATTTATGGTTGAGTACTGACCACTAGCAGTTTCTAGAATAACCCTAACCAACCTAACCAACACCTAAACCTACATAACCAAACCAAAAACCAACCACCATTGTAATCTAAGCAAAGTCTAGCAACCATCACCTAACCACCTTTGTGAAGACAAATGGAATCATTTTGTTTCATTATGACTACTTAACCATTATCACTCCAACATATTTTCCACATCTAGTCTAGTGTCAAAAAGTAATTGGGGGATATATTCATTCCTCATTGGCTTAAACCATTTACATGCAAGTATGGTCTAGGGCATATCAGAACCTAAGCCCCTAAATGCTTTGTATTTCAATCATGTTCTTTTGTTAAACCAAATTCTTAGTCATCTTATGTCTAACTTAAGCTCATCCCTTATTTTCAACCACCTTCATCTCCTTATTTTTAAGGACAACTGAATAAAATAGGATCATGTAATTATCTATCACAACCTTAACATAATCCTAAGCATGGGTACCATATTTCTAACTAAGGCATGATTCTTATAAACACTTTTCATCCCTTATAGGATGAATCCCCATGGTGATTAACACCTAAACCTCTTTTTCCCATCACTAACCTTCTTGTGTTATGGGGTTGCCTCCAAAAAGGAAAACCTTTTAGCCTATATAGACTAGTCCATGTCTAAAGCAACATAACATTAAAATTTGGGATACCAAATATCACCTAGGTCAAAATCTCTAGCATTACAGATTGTTCCCTTAAAGGAAAACTACCCAAAACTACCAAACATTGCTTAAAAAGTTAGATTTCTCTCTTGAAGGATAGCTATCACACATAAACAAATCCAAAGCTCAGACCACTCCCTTGAAAGATGGCTAAACCAAATATTTTTCAAGTAAAAATTCACTTGGAAACTTACTACATAGATAAGATTCCCAAAAACCCATCAAATAAAAAAACATAAAAAGACACCAAGTAAAAAGTCAAATCAATTAATCTCAAATAAAGCTTCCATCAACTTTCACACAACATTCATAGACTTTCCACATCCATCAGTCTACACCAAACTTAGAACATGGACTTGTCTATAATGGTTACTAAGTTACCTACAAAAGGGGCAAGTTGTCCCCACAAGAAGGTTACACTACTATCCATTCACCTATTTCATTCATCTTCCCCTTTTACCCTCTAAAAATAAGGGATTTTAAGCTTACTTGACATTACCTGTTCAAGCTACTTGTTTTAACCAGTGAACTAACACTAAAGTAATGCATGAAAAGGTCTTATGTTCTTAAGCCCACCCATCTTGCCATTTTGGTCTTTGCCAATAGGAGCACTTTAACCTCCTTCTACTTTCATGACCAATTTCAAAGGCATCTATCTTCCCCTCTTGGAGAACACCTTCTCCACTAAACAACCTACCAACCATGCAACTATTCGAGAACACCTTTTATACCAACCAACCAACAAATTAACCAACCATACACATATTAGAGAGAACCTTATTTAACACCAACTAAACAAACTAATTAACATCAACTTAGTAATTTTGGCCCACCTTCCACACTTTTTGTGACTTAAATTTTCCTTGGTCATTTTTACTACACCAACTACCTTGTCATGCTGAATAACTTGAACTTGCACTGCCTTTGCATACCAACCATTTATGTCTTCCTAAGAGCACTTCCTACCTTGGATACTTGAAAAAAAATTGCACTTACCTAAGAGACTTACATTTACGTGTAAAACCTAACCACCATGCATAAATACAATCAAACGATCTATTTACCACTTGTGATTCTAGTACCAAACTTATTTTTATCAACAATGATATCCTAGTCAATGTGGGATCTATGATATCATACTTAGTCACATTTTGTGTGAATATTTTTGCCTTGATTCCCAATTTAACCACCTTTATCACCCACTTACCCACTTATCAAACCTACAACTGACTCTAATTTACCTCATCAATTCTCTATTTGAGGTGGAACACCTCCTCCCATATTGGGGCATCCAACCTTCTACCAACCTTTCATTTTTTATTTTATAGCTTGTCAATACAAACTATGTAACAAAAATGGGTAAAATATAGACACTAAAAAAATGCACATGATGGTTCTAAATGTTAAACTAACCCTTAGACCACCTTGGGACCCCTTCAAGACCAATTGATAGCCTTTTGACCACCAAACTTAACTTACCCTGACTAACTTTGACCATTTTACCTTTTACCTATCGACCACCAATGATCAACCCCAACCACCGATGGTTAGGCTCGACCATCGATAGTTAGGTTTTAACCACCTAAATAGTTGAACTTTATCTTGACTACAACTTGCTTTTTTTAAGATATCTATTATATGTGTGAGATCAATGCATGTTAATGCTAAAAATATACATCATATTGAACCTATTATTCAACCTCTTGTTTCACTAATCCCTTCTTCCTATAAAAAGAGAGGAGGAGGAGGTGAAAAAGGGGGCAACCAATCATCAAGATGAGAGATTAGTAATCATCATAGTCTTGGGCATTATATCTTCTTATGTAGGTATTTTTATAGCTTCTAGCTTCCTAGCTCTAGGACTTCTCTAATCCATCAACTATCAACCACAAGCTAAGTATATTTTTCTTTCTCCAAGTTTTAGTTATTTAGTTTCAATAGTCTTGAAAATTTGTATGTTACCTCTTCTAACAGAACACCCTCTAACCATTCTCAACCACCTGGCTATCAAACCTTTACCCTTGATACCTCTAAAACTCCCTGTTACCCTCATGCCCGTTATCTAACCTCTAATAAGCTATAAAACCCTTTTTAACCAATCCATAACCTATTATTTATGTAACCAATAACTTATCTAAAACCTATAGTAATCACCAATGGTCACCCTGACTACTGATGATCTACCCATAACCATCAATGGTTACACACATCTTGACAGTCACCCAACTATAGATGGTTTCACCTAACTACTAATGGTCACTGTGTGATAATTCTAATAGTTAGTAGAAACCACCTCTCAACCTCAACCAAAACCCTATTTCTTAGTCCTTGTCATTACACAAGACCAAAAATAATAACCTGACCACAACTAAACCTACTTTTGATAGCTTAGCATTTATATTTAATGTTATTTTATTAAAATAAACATTACTTTTGAAAAGTACTTATTTATTTTTCTTAAGTATTTTTGTTTATTTTATGAAACCTCTCTTATGAGCAACTTTATTAACATTAACATGTTTTAAAAGTTAGATTGACAACCTCCAAGGAATTCATGTACTTAGATCTATATTTCTAGGAAATCCATCATTCTACCCAATTAATCAACCATTTATTTAGTGCTTTCTTATCCATAGGTCATCCTCCTAAGCCAAAGAGGAATATCTACAATTATCTGGATCACATAGCATAAACCATATCTAGGTTCTACTAACCTTACCCTTCTTTCAAGTTTTACAATTTTCTTATTAAGGAATAAGAAAATTTTTAGTGAAAAAACTAATCCTAGTCCCTTGTCTAGTCTACATCCGAATCTTTATTCTAATCCAAGTCCCTAGTCTATTTTAAGTCCATACCTTATACAAGTGCCTATCCATAATCCATCATCATGATCAACTTAGTTTAACTCATCACCTAATCATTCATCTTGACATCTTTAATCCATGCCATTAGACAAGACATAATGACATTGCATATAGATACTTATGTATGCTACTTGTATGGTCTATGTTGTTTGACTTATTTGTATCATGTGTATATATATATTATTATTATTTATTTGTCTATATTCTTTCATCATGTTTCTTTTTCTCTATTGTATAATGAATGAGGATGCTATGATGACACCAAAAGCTATCATGATGATTTCAGGTGCCTTGACGATGTAAAGTTCACTAATTACCCATTTTATGCACTTTATCACCATGTCCTTTTGGTCATACTTATATCATGGGGCATACTACCAAGTTTTATATCTAATGGATTGCTTAGGCTATAATGATACTTATTACAACAATGATGACTTGATCATTCTTCTTAATCATCTAATCATCTTACCCGATCCACAATTCTATCATCCTAATCTATTATTCTAGTATCTAATAATTCCTACAAGTCCTTTATCATCAAATTTTTATCTTATTCACATCTCACATCAAATAATCTCTCATAATCCTACAATTAACATGTCAACAATCCATCATCATACTCTTATAGAATATCTTATCATCTCTCATCTAGTCATAACTACATCAACCTAAGGTATTTTTAGAATATGTAGGTGACGCTTAGTCACATGGTGTACTTGAACATATCTCAGACACTCTCTCTTTGTCTCACATCATTCATCATCACATCCCATTATCTCTCATCATTCTCAATTTCTACATCATTCCAATATTTGAGCTATATTATAAATCATTCATCAATCAATTTATTGATCAATCACCATCCCTGTAACCATCTCCCTAATATTTTTATTAATCACCCATACCTATCGATTGGTCTTGACATATCACAATGTCCATCCTTTCTTCCATTAGTCATCCATTATCATTGATTGATCAATTAATCATTTCAAGTTTACGATTTCCTCCCTCACTTGGGACATAACTAAAATCGTAACTTTATTACCATCTCTCACTCCTTAACATGTGTCCTTGCTAGGGATATAATCATATTATGGCTCATTGATTCAATGACATACAACCTAATTCTTCCCCTTCATCATTTGATCACTCTATTATATCATTTATTCTCTCTCATCCCCTTCATCATTATTCTCATAAAATTATTGTCTTATCTTTGCCTTAAATCTCTCCCTTGCATGCATCCTTGCTTGGGATACATCAAAAACTTGTGGCCTTTTATCTTATCATCATCATTTTTCAATTGGTTCCCCCTTGGGATGTGTTGACAATCATAACATAGTCATTCTCACTCCTTGTGCATACATTTGTGCTAAGGGAATCATTAATCTATATCTCATTGCTCAATTCAAATTCATTTTCTTCTTCATCAATCTCAACACCCTGCATCCCATCCCCTTATCTATCCATTACATCCCACCCCTCATTTCCTCTTTTGAGTGGCCATCCATTTATTTACTCCTCATATGTCCCCTCGAGGGGGAATGATTGTCACTAAAATCATTTCCATTAACATCATTTACTAACACAAATCCATGAAATGGATTATTTTTAAAAGACCATTACTCACTTCACTTCATCTACTTGTAATGCCCTTTCAAAGAGGGGCAAAATATATGCACCTAAATCTACTTGTCTTAATTATTCTAATTAATATTGATAATGTATCCCCTTTACCTTAATCCTAATCATTTATCTAATATCCCCCTCATCATTTATTCATTTATTAACCTTATATTTATCCCACCAATCTATTACTTCTTTTAATCATGTCTTATCCCTTCCTAATCTCTCTTATCTACTATTTAGGAATTTAAAATTCTCATGACCCACCTACCCTAGCCTATTCATAGGATATTATACACCCTTGGTCCCTAATCACCCACCCAATACCTATCCTAATCCCATATTAATCTCAATTAGTCCCTAAGAGGATTATAAAATTTTCCAATTCTAGAATACTCTTTAACTTATCTCCTTTTCTCTAGAAGACTCTATTCTTGAGGCTTCCAAGGAATTTTTAATTCCTTGGAAATTACTCAATCCTTGATCTTCATGGCCAAAATTTAAGTGTGAGCCATAGATATTCCCTCATTTATTTAATTATACAAGCCACTCCTACATGGTAAAACTAACTAGCAATCATAAGAAACTAACAAGAAATCTAGAAATTCCATGAATCCATAATCCATAAATCAAGCCATCATCATGTCAAAATTATGTGTCTAATTAAAATTAACAATCCAAAACTTTAGTTTGAAGATCTTGGAGGGAGGCTATTTGAAGTAAGGAATTGGTAATATCTTTTTGATTTGCTTCTGTAATCTCTCCTATTAAGTGTGATTCATATTTTAGGTGTTTTGATGTAAGTGCACAATCAAATCCATATATCTCAAAATTTCATCTACAATCTTGACCAGACCCTTATAAGTTAAGTTCTTAGGTTAGTGTGTCACTTTCCATGTGTACAAGTCCATGACGCCCTAAAAATGAAACTTTAATTTAGGGGATATTGACTTACGAAGGATACATCTAGCTTTGTTAGAATGGTTTTTACATTTTTCATGTTTTAAAATATTTAAATGTATATATTATTCATTTAGTTTAATGCATTAGAGTCCCTTATTAATGTGCATATCAATAATGCATCATTTCTAGTTAAAGTACTTGATAATTTAGAGGGTTGTCTTTTTCTTTGCCATTTCTAGCACATAAAATTGAGTAAAAATAGCCAATATTGTTTTTTTATGTAAACAAATTACAAAAAAATGTTTCCAAAAATGCAATTTAAAATGATCATCTCAATAAAAAACTTACATTGGTGAAATTGACCTATTGATAAAAAACCTAAAAAAGTGCTTTTGGGACTACAAGAAAAAAATATTGTATGTATTTTTTTTTCAAAAAATGAAATACTAGTCAAAATAATCATATCAATGAGAAAATCACAATCGTGTAGTTTCCCTATGACCCATAATTATTTATTTATTTATTCACATGAAAATGCTAGTTTTTGACCTTCCCACACAGATAAAAAAACTAAGAAACCCTTTTTGACAAAAAATGCACTTTACTTTATTATTTCAATGTTATTTGAAAATAAAATAGAACCCCAAATAGGAATATTGAAACTTAATATAGGTATGGAATATTGCAACTAAAGTTGAACAAAGATATTATAATAGTGCAGATTTATCGAGTGTAACCAAAATTATTTTTAGGAAATACTAACGTTTGTTTGAACTATAGGCTCTTTGATATGTTGATCTATAGTCATAAATAGTGAATAGACCCAAAGTGTAATAACTATAGAGTTTTTCATTATCCCACATCTAAACTATCTCATCTTTGAGGTGTATAGAGAGTAACTTCTCGAGTCTAATCGCTTAGTGGTGCACCATAGAATCAAATAACTAAGAGACTTCTTATTGGAAAAAAATATAAGTACTTATTATATAATGTTAATTAAATATAAGATAATATCTATATATAGTTTTGTATGATGGCTTGAGTATTGCAATAGTACCCTTTACACCATGAACTAGGTAAAATTGATTACTATTTTACCCAAAATGACAGTTCCTATGAGTTTTAAAACCACCAGAACATAATTATAGCCTAAAAGATTTCTATGAAATAAAATTTCCTTAAACCTTTATTACCTGATGACATTCACAATTTTTTATAAACAAATATCTCATAAGTGTGAGATGAGAGAATAATATTGGGTATTTGAAATAGGCCACTAAATATGGGCTTGAAACCTTAAAGGTAGAAATTGAAAAGAACTCTTGATATGAAAATTGAAAATAATGTTATATATGTAGAAAAAGGAATGAAAAATTGTATATCCAATATTTAAACTTGAATATAGAACATCATGAAGTTTTTATATCTCTAATACTATATTAAATTATTAGATATGCTCTAGAAAAGAGTTATCTACCTTAAGACAAACACCCACAATGACTACATAACAAATCTATGAAAGCTTAAAAACAAAGTAAGATAGATTCATCCAAGTAACATAACTACCTCTTTTGACTAAGAACATTGGCCTAATTTTGATAGTCTGATAGTAACTGTCATCCACAATATGGCTTACCCACTAAACCTCTATGTTCATATATAGATAATAGAGGAAGATAGGGTTAACATTAGGGCTTTGGGGAGTACTTATAAAATAGATTAAAATAAAACTATTATGAGAAACATCCAACTAACTATTTACTTAATTGATAGTATTCTCTAATAATATGTTGTGGATAAGTATGCACCAATTAGTACCTACCTATGAATTAAAAATAAACAATATATAAGTGCATCTTAAAACCATGCAATAGTGTATGAGTAATTGAATACATTAAAAAAATTATCCAACAAATTGGAGCTAGAGAAGTAATAGAAATTTAATGGCATAGAATCCTCAACCACACCCTTCTAAATGTCATAAAAAATCTTTAATATGGTACCATAAAATAGGTTTGTATGTCAGTATGGAAACCTAAAATAATCTTATATGCAAATAATTTTTTTGATTCAACTACTATGGATGGATTTTAGATCAAAATTGTTTATATAAACCATCAATCCTTGATATAAAAATATAAAATCATTTTTCATGCCCAAAATATAATGTATATGTACCTCAAAGTGGTATAGAAATCTATAATCTTTCCATCAATCTAATAAATCTAATTAAATCTACTCAATCTAACCCATATAATTTATCTTGAAATGTTATAGAATATATTAATTATTCATCATAATCATGCATAATTCCCCATATATTCCTTTCATTTGTTTTAATATACTCAATATGTCCCATTTGATTCACATAATTTGAGATAAAATATGAAGTATTTATCTATCATGACCTAAATTTCTAAGACAATCCCAATGTATACCTCCTTTTAAGGTGAGGGATGAATCTAATGAATTTCTCATCTCAAAATAAAGAGTTATGCATATCATATATGTATGTATATGTATATATGAATAAAAATATGATTATACATGGCATCATATATATATTTTGTATTTCAAGAATGTATGAAACATGTAATCCAAGACAAAGGGAATATAAGTGTCATGTCAAGTAGATATAATAATTAGGCATGTAATAATAATTATCCCAATAGATAAATTATAGAAATATTTGAATCACACATAATAGAAAAAATGTGATATAAATCATGGCACAAAACTCATAAATACCCAAATATGTATCCAAACACATATTCACAATACACAACGATCATGAATCACTCAATAACTCAAGACACAACTTGGCTCTAACTCATATCTAATCTGACATAGATAAGAAATGGCCATGACATAGACTAGAGGGTCTTATAACATAATAAAAACATAAAGTGAAAAAAAAATCAATGCACTCATGCAACATGTAATGTGACACACATAAACTATCACATAATGTAATGAGCAATAATATCTAATACACACAAAACAAGCAATGTTAGTTCTCATAATATATCAATATCATCATCTAGTATAGCAAAGTAAAATATCCATAAGAATAATACCCTAAATATTATACACAAAATAAATCCATGTACACTTTATTATGATCAATTGATCAATATAAAAAGGCAAAACTTGATCAGTGTGCAATGATTTCACCTGTGTAGGCATGTCCCAAATGTAGAAAGGTAGACCATAGGTGTGAGGAAATTATCACATTTGAATTTCCATATATCATATGTAATATTTATATCTTTAATACTACTTCATGTAAGTTTCACTTATTTCTTAAGGAAAAAAAGTAAAACTTGAAAGAAGGATGAGGTTGGTAGAACCTAGATTTGGTTTGTGATCCATGATCTAGATAGTTGTAGATACTCCTCTTTGGCCTGGGAGTAATGACCTACATATAAGAAATCACTAAATAAATAGTTGATTAGTTAGGTAGAACAGTGGATTTCCTAGCAAGCTAGATCCAAGAAGTACATGACTTCCTTGGAGGCTGTCAATCCACCTTTTAAAACAAGTTAATTTTGATAAAGTTGCTGATAAGAGAGGTACTATAACACAAATAAAATTAATTAAGCAAATGAGATAAATGATTTTCAAAATAAATTATTATTTTAACAAAATAACATTAAAGCTAAATGCTAAACTATCAAGATATGGTGTAGGTATGGTTAGATTATTGTTTTTGGTCTTGTATAGTGACAGAGGTCAAGAAAATAGGATTCTGGTTGAGGTTGGTGGTTGATAAATGCTTTTTATTAAAATTATCACATAGTGACCATCAATGGTTAAGTTTAAACCATTGGTGGTTAGGTGACCATGAGCAGTTGGGTAACCATTTATAGTTATAGATAGACCATTAACAATCAGGGTACCATTGATGGTTAGTGTGGGTTTTGGTCTAGGTAAAGGTAAGTCTAGTTGGGAAGGTTGTTGAGTGATTTTGGGAAGTGGGTTTGGGTTAGATGTGGGTTTTGAGGTAGAAACAAAGTAACTAATTACTAAAAATAAACACTTATCTTTCTTGTCACTGATCTGAAGAATGCCGAGGTGAGTGGATGAAAACTTATTATGGAGCTTGGAGTAATTATGATATGATAATGATATCTTTGACTATTGATTGATGATAAATAATGCTTTAGATATTTGAATTGATTACTAGAAATTAGAAAAACACCTACACAAGAAGCTCTAATGCACCAGTCTTTGATGATTGATTTCTCTCTTGATTTTGAATCCTTTTCACCTCCTCCTCCTCTCTTTTTATAAGAATAAAGGAGAGGTGAAACATTCATTTAAATAAAAGGTTCAACAATTAGTTTATTTTTAGCATCTACATGAATTGATCTCATGCACAAAATAGGTAACTAGAAATTAAAAAAAAAGTTATAGTTGAGCTGGAGTTAAATTGTTCTGGTGGTTGAAAATTGATCATTGACAGTTAGGCCTAACCATCAATGGTCAGGATGACTATCAAAAATTACTAGGTCAAAGTTTAAGTTGGTTAAAGGTTAATTAATTTGACTTAAGTTAACAGTTAAAAGGTTGTGAGATAGTCTCTAGGGGGTCTCAAGGTGGTTTAGGGGTTAGTTTGACATCTATAACCATCATGTTCAATTTTTTAGTGTTTACATTTTGCCCCTTTTTATTATGCAATTTTTATCAATAAGCTACAAAATAAAAATAGATTATGGGTCAAAGGTTAAGTTACCCCAAGCATGGGAGGATGTGTTTCCCCTTAAACTAGGAACTGATGAGGGAAAATGAAATCAGATACAGGTTTGATGAGTGGGTAAGTTGGTTGATAAAGTTAGTGATAGGTTAGGCATTGAAGCACAAACTTGCACACAAAGTGTGATTAAGTATGATAGCCAAGATTGTGCATTGACTAGGTTTCCATGGTTGAAGTAGCTAGGTAAAATAAGGTTGGCACTAGAAGGACAAGTGATAAGTGGAGCATGTGACTACATTTAGGCATGGTAATTGGGTTACACTTGTAAATGAAAGTATCCTAGTTAAGGTCAATGTTTTTGTAGGTATTCAAGGTAGGAAGTGATCCCAAGAAAACATAATTGGTCAATTGTGTGTAAGAGGTGGCATAAATTAAAATTTGTGTAGTATGGAAATGAAGTCATCATAATCAAAATGACCAAGGCAAGGTCTTTAAAAAACATGTGAAAGTTGGGCCAAAATGACCAAATTGAGGTTAATATGGTTGGTTTGTCGATAGAAAAGGGTAATCTCCAATGGTTTGGGGTAAGGAAGTAAAAACAAGGTTGGTAATAGAAGAATAAATGATGGGGTAACTAGGCCACAATGTTAGGCATAGATGATAAGGGTTACTCCTATAAACTCAAGTCTCATAGGTAAGGTTGATGTATCCACAGGTATCCAAGGTAGGATGTGATCCTAAGAAGACAAAAATGGTAGCAAGTGTCAGGACCATAAAGGGTCTTGTTATGAGGTTATTGAATGGTAGGTGCACCAAAGTAGCACAAGTTTACTAAATATGGTAAGGTAATCGATGCGGTCAAAATGACCAAGGAAAAGTTGATTGAAAAAAGTGCAAAAGGTGGGCCAAAATGACCAAGTTGAGGTTAATTTGTCTAGTTGGTTGGTGGAGAATAAGGTGTTCTCCAATGGGTACATGGTTGGTTAGTTGGTGGATAATAAGGTTCTTTCTAGTGAGTGCATGATTGGTTGGTTGGTTGGTTGGGGCTTCAATGACTCAAGGAGGGGAAGACATACACCTTCACAAGTGGTCATGAAAGTAGAAAGAGGCTAGAATGCTCTGGGTGGCAAAGACCAAAATGGAAATATGGGTGGGCTTAAGAACATAAGCCCTTTTCATGTATTAAATTGGTGTTAGTTCATTCATTAAAATAAGTAGCTTAATCACGTAGTGTTAAGTAAGCTCAAAATGCTTTGATTTGTAGGGGGTAATAGGTGGATATGAATGGTAGGTGGACAAATGGTAGTGTAACCTTCTTGTGGGGATGGCTTACCCCTTATGTAGGTAGCCTAGGAACATGATAGACAAGTCTAGGCCTTTATGCTAAGTGTAGATTGATTGGTATAGGAAGTATAATAATGCTATTGAAATCCAATTATAGCTTTTTTGGGATTGATTTGTTTTTGATATTTAATTTGAGATCTTTTGATTGCTTTAAGTTGATGGTTTTGGGAAGTTGATTGATGTGGGAAGATTACAAATGATTTATTATTTGACAAAGTTGACATAGCCATCCTTCAAGGGAGTGGTCAAAGCTTTGTATTTGTTTATGTTGATAGCTATCCTTTGAGGGAGTAGTCTACCTTTTATGCAATTTTTTGATAGGTTTGGGCAGTTGTCTTTCAAGGGAGCAGTTTGCAATGATAGAGATTTTTTATCCAGGTGATATTTGGTATCCCAAACTAATTTTATGATGGTTTATACATGGAAAAGTCTATATAAACTTGAAATCTTTTATTTATGGAGGCAAAGCCATAACACAAGAAGGTTATGATGGGCAAAAGAGGCTTAAGCGATAATGACCTTGGGGATTCATCCTATAAGGGATGAAAAGTGTCCATGAGGATCATGCCATAAGTAAAGACATGGTACCCATGCTTAGGATTAGGTGAAGGTTGTGATGGATAATCACATGATACTATTTTAATCATTTGTCCTTAAAATAAGGAGATGAAGGTGGTTAAAAATAAGGGATGAGCTTAAGTTAGACATAAAATGACCAAAAAATTGGTTTAAAAAAATAATGGGCCATAAATGAAAAGCATTGAGGGGTTTAGGTTCTGATATGCTCCAGATCCACACTTACATATAAGTAGTTTGAGCCAATCAGGAGTGAATATGTCCCCTAGTTACTTTCTAACACTAGATTATATGTGGAAAAGATGATGGTTAAGTAGGCAAAATGAAATAAAATGATTCCATTTATCTCCATAAAATTAGTTAGGTGGTGGTTGTTAGCCTTTGGTCAGATTACAATGGTGGTTGGTTTTTGGTTTGGTTAGGTAGGATTAGGTATTGGTTTGAGTTAGTTTTCTAGGTAGTTGTAGGCAAAGTTTTAGGTAAGGTTCGGTTATGCCAGTGATTATCGATGGTTAGTAGTCAACCAATGATGATTCATCAAAATATTGGTAGTGGTCAAGCTTTAAATTAAAAAGTGTTTTAAAGGTGGGGTTGATGTTCAAGGTTTATTAAGGCTTTAGTTAAAGGTTGGGTAAGGTCAAATTAGGTTGAAAGTTGGTTATACATGAGGCTGATCATAGGTGAGGTTGGATGGACTAGATGTGAGATTGAGTTGAGGGAAAAAGTTTAAGGCTGAATTTTTGGGTGAATTTGTTGAAGGTGAAGTTGGAAAATGACAAATGGTTAAATCCTTTTGATAGGAGAGTTCCCCTAGTTACTTTTTTCATGTATGGTGAGGATGCTAGTTAGTAAAGAGGTTTAGGAGGAATGAAGATGACATCATCCACCTCCTAAGGGTTGTTAGTTGTTAGTTGATGTGCATTTCAAGTTATAGGTAGTGGTTCAATAAGGATCTCCCTTATGGTGCTATGTCAAGGGAAACATTATTGGGTTAGATTTAGGTAGGGTTCGGGTCCAAAAATTATGTTAGGAACATCATCTTGGAATAAAGGTGGGTTGGACAAGAATGTCTAGTTGTCCCAATGAGGGAGCTTAGGTGAGGTATGGGTAGCTTGGATAAAAGGGTAGTTAAGATTTAAGAAATCTCAAATGAAAGGTTGATGTTGGTTTGGGTTGATAGATAAGATGGTTATGGTTGGATCAAAATTTGGGTTTATCATGGTTGATTGATTTGGTTTAGAGGTTGATTTGATTGGTTGAGGGAGGTATGATTGGTGGTTGATTAGTTTTTTGGTTGGGTTTTTTTATTTATTTGGATTTTTTGGTAAGTTTAGGTGACAAAGATTTGACCCTATTCAAAAGGGATTTAAACCAAAGATAATGTCATTAATAGATGAAAATGAGTAGATTAGAGCGTAATAAAATGGGTTTGGCTTTATTTAAGGTTGGGGTTGGGTTGGTTTAAGGTGAAGTTGGGTTGATTTTAGGTGAGGTTCTTTGAGTTTGGGTTGGCTCCACAAAAAAGGTAGGTAGAAGAGGTAGGTTAGGTTGGGTTGAGGTTTGCTTCACTAAAAGGAGAAGTGGAAAGGGTGAGGTAGCCTTGATTGGTTCCACCAAATGGGTAGGTGGAATAGGTATGGTTATTGGGGGGTGATTACACTTTTTGAATAAGTGGAAGAGGTACATTGATTTGAGGTTGATCTAATAAAAGGGAAAGGGGAAGAGGTAGGTTGGTTTGAGGTTTATCAACTAAAAGGGGAAGTGGAAGAGGTAGGTTGGTTGGAGGTTGATCCACTAAAATGGAAAGTGGAAGAGGTAGGTTGGTTTCTTTAATTAATGTTTTAAATGAAATTTGAGAAGGTTATGTTTGGTCAACAAGTGGATTAGTTTGAGTTTTGATTATGATTTGTTTAGTCATAGGTTCACTAAGGAATAAATCTAATGAATGGACCTCATTGTGTTGAGGGATTTGTTTATGGGTTTGCACAACAATGGGTGTAGAAAGAGGTTCAATGATGGATTGCTTGATGATATTCAAGGCTAGGTTGGGGGAACATGGATAATATCATTTGAAACCTCCTTTTGATCAATAATATTTTGGATAAACATCTTAAAATACCCACATCTATCTACCACATGTCTATTTGCATGATGATAATCAAAATACTCATTATCTATAAACCAAATGTGTTTTGGAAGAGAATGATTGATGGGTTTGATTAGAGGAAGTCTAATGATAAAATACTCTAAGCATTTTTTAAGGATTAAGGCATATGATTCCCCTAGAAGGGTATATTGCCTAGGAAGAGGGTGCACCAATGGCTCTTGAGTTTGTGAGCTAATTGGTTGGCTTGATGAAGTTGGTTGGTTTGACATGGTTGATGAATTTGATAGGTTGGGTAGGTTTGATAAAATTGGTGGGTTTGAAAGGTTTGATTGTTAGTTTTTTTTTCAATTTGGGGAGGTTGATAAGGTTGATAAGGTGGGTAAGGTTGATAATCTAGGTTGGTTTGAGAGGATGGGTAAGGTTGATAAGGTAGGTTTGTTTGAGAGGTTGGGTAAGGCTGATAAGGTGGGTTGATAGTTGTTGGTTGGATTTGATAAGATTGGTAAGGTGGATTGGTTTAAAAATTTTGGTTAATGGTTGAGGGGATAGACCACATATTGGTTTTTAGATAAAAAGGGTTGCCACAAAGGGGGTTTAGACAATTGATATGATGGTTGGGATAGATAATCAAAAGTTTGATAAGGTTGAGGTGGTTGATATGATAGTTGAGATAGGTAGCCCAAATATTGGTGAAGTTGAGATAGTTGAGGTTGAGTTGGGTTATGATAATGGTCAAATAAGTGTTGAAAGGTTATTGGTTGGTTATGATGATGATCAAATGGTTGTTGATAGGTTATTGGTTAGTTGTAGATGAGCTTGGATTGATTATAGGAATGGTTGGGTTGGTTATAGGTAAGGTTAGGTTGATTATGGCTAAGGTTGGGTTGATGATAAGTAGGGTTGGGTTGATCATAGGTAAGGTTGGGTTGATTGTAGGTCAGGTTGGGTTGATTTTGGGTAAGGTTGGGTTAGTTATAAGTAAGGTTAGGTTGATTTTTGGTGAAGTTGGGTTGATTATAAGTGAGGTTGGATTTATTGTGGGTAAGTTTGGAAGCATAAGTGGTTCTTAATATAAGGTAACACTATAAATTAAGAGGGTTATCTTCCAATATTTTAACAAAGTTAGGATCTTCTAGAGAAAATATAAGACGACTCCCCATTGAACAAGGCAATGGAGATGAGGTCGATGAAGGCATGATGGTAAAAGGTTATCAAAGGGGTTAGATTCCTCACAAATCAAATAAAGAGAAGACAAGAAAAAATTCAAAGAAGATAAAACACACACTAAATCATGTTAAATCCTAAGGTTCTTTTTGTCTCTCTTATGTATTAACATAGAATTGTGTGACTTAACTTGTCTTATAGAGTAGGTACTAAAAAATAAGTCTATGGTTGCTTTTAGGTTGTGTTTAGGCTCTCAAAGGGATCTATATTAGAAATAAATACATGGCTTGTATTAGGGCATACCCCCTCACTTCACACACTGTAACAATAAGGGTGTTGGGTGCTTAACCAAGATATATCGATTGCTAGAGATTATACTCAACTAGAGAGCTAAGTTTTGGTTTCTCCCCTTGGTAATGAAATATAAATGGAATAACTAATGTGTGAAGGTTATCACTAGGATATGAAACCCTAGTCAGGTCTTATGTCAAGTGTTATGATGTTTGATTTGGTGCAAGTGGTTTGGTCTTATATGTGCTAAGAAGTGAGGCTATGGTTAATTTACTTCATTAATTAAGCTATGTGAGCTAATTATGCAAGTAAATAATGTATGAGAGATTAATTTTAAGCCCAAAAGACATTTTGATTTCATATAAATGAGCATAAAACAAGAATAAAAATCACCTAGATGCAATTAAGTCCCACCATGCGTGCAAGAAATGTTTCACATAAATTTTACTTATTTCTTAATGAGAAAGAGAAAACCTTGAAATAAGGGTGAGGTTGGTAGAACCTAGATTTGGTTTGCCCTTTGTGATCCAAATGGTTGTAGATACTCCTCTTTGGATTAGGAGAAATGACCTACATATAAGAAATCACTAAAAAAATGTTTAATTGGTTGGGTAGAAGGGTGGATTACCTAATAAGTTAGATACAATAAGTACATGAATTCTTTGGAGGCTATCAATCCACCTTTTAAAACAAGCTATGTTGATAAATTTGATGATAAGAGAGGATGCATAACATAAATAATAGTAATTAAACAAAGGAGATAAATAATTTTCAAAATAAATTCTTATTTTAACAAAATAACATTAAAGGTAAATGTTAAACTATCAAAGTGTGGTTTAGATATGGTTAAGTTATTGTTTTTGGTCCTATGTAGTGATAGAGGTAAAAAAAAATAGGGTTTTGGTTGAGGTTGGTCTGATAAATGTTTGCTATTGTAATTTTCACATAGTGATTATCAATGGTTAAGTTCAAATTATCAATTATTAGGTGACCATCGGTGGTTGGGTAACCATCAATGGTTATGGATAGACCATCGAAAGTCAAGGTGACCATTGATGGTTACTGTGGGTTTTGGTCTAGGTAAAAGGTAAGTATATTTAGGAAGGTTGCTAAGTGATTCTAGGAAGTGGGTTTGGGCTAGATGTGGGTTATGAGGTATAAACAAAGTAAATAATTACTAAAAATAGATACTTAGATTTCTTGTTATCGATATGAAGAATGTTAAGTTAAGTGGTTGAAAACTCATTATGGAGCCTAAAACAATTCCAACAGAGTGATGATAGTTTTGAAAATTGATTTATGAGAAACAAGGCTTTGGATCTCTAACCTAATTACTAGAAGCTATAAGAACACCTGCATAAGAATCTTTGATGCACTAATCTCTAATGATTGATTTATCTATTGATTTTGGATCCCTTTCACCTCCTCATCCTCTCTTTTTAGAGGAAGAAAAGAGAGTTGAAACAATCAATTCAAAAAAAGGTTGAATAATTATTTTATTTTTAGCATTCACATGCATTGATCTCACACAAAAAATAGGTAACTAAAAATAACAAATCAATTTGTAGTTGAGTTAGATTTAAACTATTTAGGTAGTTGAAAACTAACCATCAACAGTTAGACTTAACTACCAACTATCAAGGTGACCATCGACAGTCACTAGGTGAAAGTTTAAGTTGGTCAAAGGTTAATAAATTTGAATTAAGTTTATGGTTGAAAGGTTGTGGGATAGTCCCTAGGGGCTCCTGAGGTGGTTTATGGGTTATCTTAACATCTAGAACTATCATGTGTAGTTTTTTAGAATTTACAAATACCACTCATGTATAAATTTGAGATTATGTGTGTATGAAATTGATATGTAATTCACCATATATAGGGTAAATAACATCACTAAATCATTTAAACTATCAAAGCATGTCATGCATAGGTCTTGGTTTTGAATTTTTTGAATATATTAATTTATTTATATTTTTGATGTTTCTTTTAATTTTTAAATTTTTGAATCAACATATGCTCATACTACCCAATTATCTCATCACATAGATGATCATGTGTAGGACCTGATGAGGCCACCAATTGCTTACTTTTATAGCCTCATCCAGACTTAGTCTATGTTTTTCCATGTAAATCCCATAACTATCCATCACTAATGCAAATGAATATATATATATATATATATATATATATATATATTATGTTATGAATTATTGATGTGAATATATATATATATATATATATATATATATATATATATATATTATGTTATGAATTATTGATGCTTTTCCTTGATTTAATTATATTGATGTAAATTTATCTAACAAACATGTGAAGGGTCATGAAAGGTTGTAGGATCTTGCTAAGACATAACTACTGCAAGATGCCTATAGAAATTGTAAGCCTCACCTATAGGTTTCTTGTAGCCACTACAGAGTACCCAAAATAACTGTAGGCTTCACCTACATATTCCTTTTAGCTACTACAAAATACCCATGGTAATTATAAGCTTCACCTATAGGTTTCTTGTAGCCACTATAGAATACCCATATCAATTATAGACTTTACCTATTGTGTGCCTACAACCACTATAGAGTGCCCATAGCAACTGAAGGTTTCACCTACAAGTTGCCTATAGCTACTACAAAGTGCCTACAAAGGACCTGATGAGGTCACCAATTGCTTACTTTTATAGCCTCATCCATACTTAATCTATGTTTTTTCCATGTAAATCCCATAACTATCCATCACTAATGCAAATGAATGAATGAAGTTATGATTTTGTATGTTCATTAATATGTGTGTGTGTGTGTGTGTGTGTGTGTGTGTGTGTGTGTGTGTGTGTGTGTGTGTGTGTGTGTGTGTGTGTGTGTGTGTGTGTGTGTGTATGTATTATGTTATGAATTATTGATGCTTTTCCTTGATTGAATTATATTGATGTGACTTTATCTAACAAACATGTGAAGGGTCATGAAAGGTTGTAGGATCTTGCTAAGACATAACTACTGCAAGATGCCTATAAAAATTGTAAGCCTCACCTATAGGTTTCTTGTAGCCACTACAGAGTACCCAAAATAACTATAGGCTTCACCTACATATTCCTTTTAGCTACTACAAAATACCCATGGTAATTATAAGCTTCACCTATAGGTTTCTTGTAGCCACTATAGAATACCCATATCAATTATAGACTTTACCTATTGTGTGCCTACAACCACTATAGAGTGCCCATAGCAACTGAAGGTTTCACCTACAAGTTGCCTATAGCTACTAAAAAGTGCCTACAAAGGACCTGATGAGGTCACCAATTGCTTACTTTTATAGCCTCATCCATACTTAGTCTATGTTTTTTCCATGTAAATCCCATAACTATCCATCACTAATGCAAATGAATGAATGAAGTTATGATTTTTTATGTTCATTAATATATGTATGTGTGTGTGTGTGTGTGTGTGTGTGTGTGTGTGTGTGTGTGTGTGTGTGTGTGTGTGTGTGTGTGTGTGTGTGTGTGTGTGTGTGTGTGTGTATGTATTATGAAATGAATTATTGATGCTTTTCCTTGATTGAATTATATTGATGTGACTTTATCTAACAAACATGTGAAGGGTCATGAAAGGTTGTAGGATCTTGCTAAGACATAACTATTGCAAGATGCCTATAGAAATTGTAAGCCTCACCTATAGGTTTCTTGTAGCCACTACAGAGTACCCATAATAACTGTAGGCTTCACCTACATATTCCTTTTAGCCACTACAAAGTACCCACAGTAATTATAAGCTTCACCTATAGGTTTCTTGTAGCCACTATAGAATACCCATATCAATTGTAGACTTTACCTACAATGTGCCTACATCCACTATAGAGTGCCTGCAACAATTGAAGGTTTCACCTACAAGTTGCTTATAGCTACTACAAAGTTCCTACAACCACTATGCAAAATAAAATAATTATTGAGGAGATCTTGTAAACACATCCAACTATCTTGGGTAACCAAATGGACAATTGAGAAGAATCATAGTTGTTATAAAAATTCCTTACATGCAAGGAGACATTAGATGTGCTGCGAAAGATGAGAAAGAAAAGGATAATGAGAAAAGACAAAAGGAAATAAAACAACAAAATAATATGCCTTGTCTCTTACCCAGTCAAACCTAAAACAAGTAACTTCGGTTGCTAACCACTTGAAGGTTAATTGGGGTAGTTTCTAAGTATTTGTATTTTTTCCTAGTTTGGTGTTTTTGGTTAAGAGTCAATAAACTACCTTCTATATTTAAAAGTAGAACCTAAATTAGACTAGGAGTTAGATAATTTGGAAAAGGTAATAGCAAAAGTTTTTGAACTATAGAATTTGTATTCAGAATTAAGTAATGAAAAAGTTGAATTTGTAATAAGTTTATGAATTCTCTTGGAGAGGGACTGGAGCTCAGTTCTAAATGAGGAAGGGCACCCTTGGAATGATCTGCTTTGAAGATCTTGACCCTATTTAATTTTAGTGTGTTATGTAAGTTGATTTTATTGTTAAGTCTGATTATATAAGTGTGATGCATGTATGGTACATAAGTGTGGAATTGTTTTGTAATTATATTACATTAGTTTCATAATATATCTATCTGGTAAATTCATCATAAATTCATTATATTTCAAGTAGAGAAGCAAGTTGATTTCTGAATCAGTAATGCATATATAGTGTTGACACTCTTGAAAATCATACACACCTTGGGTTGATAATTAATGTTTAATCAAACTAGTGAATCTAGTAATCATTGGGTAATTAGTAAACACAACATTTTGGTGCCATTGTTAGGGAGGGTGTCAATTATTGTTTATAAAATTAATCATTAAAAAAAATTGGTTAATACACCATTCTACCCAGCTAGACAAGTCAAGTGAGGACACTACAGGGTCTTATGCTAGATGTCTAAGTTCCTAGACATATAGTTCCAATCAAGCAAGTCAAGTGAGGGCACTATGGTGTCTTATGCTATATGTCTAAGTTTTTGGAAGTAAATAGTGCATAAGTTACTTAATTAATCTTTCTAGAATTTATTTCCTAAAAAAGTGATTTATTTTATGCAAAGCGTGCTTTTAATTTTCTTGCTTTATAGAATAATTTTCATATTTTCATTTATTACCCTCTAGAATAATTTGTATACTTTCATTTCCTGATTTCTAGAATAATTTTTATTACTTTAAGTAGATAATATTTACTACTTTATAGAAGTATAATTTCAATTCTTGTTGTTTTTATTTCAGCACTCCTTTATTTCTACATTATTTTTAAAAATTGGTCTGAAACAACCCCCCTTGAACACATGAAAAAAAAACTAACTCTATGTAGGAAGGGACAAGACAATTGAAGAGTGGCATAAAATTTATGTAGAGAGAAAGAGATTATCAAGGGAGATTCCTACCAAACAAGCCACAAGCTACTGCTAGGAAATAACCACAAACACTTGCAGTAACTAAAAATCATGTTAAGGAATATACCATGAGATGGAAGGATCTTAAAGAAGAGAACAATACAAACTGAAGGTGGTAGCTTGCAGAAGAAGCATTATTGGCTCTATGAAAGGAAATAGAAGTAGAAGAAGCATTAGCTAAGCTGGTAAGAAGAAATAAAGGAGAATAACTACATGAACCAGACACTTCAGAGAGTAACATATTTACAACATTTTATCAAGGCTTTCTTGATCAAATCAAAAGAAGTTTAGAATAATATTTTGACCCTTCATCTAGTAAAAAGATTGAGGATTAGTAGATAAACATTTATTATCATGTTGATCAAGGGATTGACATAAAATTTGAGGATGAGATTCTAAGTACCTTTGGTATCTATATCACAAAAGAGCCATGATGAGTAGAGAAGGAGACTTTATGGATGAAAATAGGACTCCAGACACAGTTACTTTTGAATTTACTATTCTAGATGCAACAGGCATAATATAAATGAAAAACATTCCACCTTCAGCATTGCCCAATTTTACAGGTACATTATTAGAAGATCTAGATGCATTCTTATTCAAATTTGATATCTTTTGTGCAAGTTATGACTACATGTAGGATGCACAAAAATTGAAATTTTTTCTAACTACTCTCAAAGACTCAACACTCTGCTGGTTTATGGGACTGGGTAGTAATTCGGTCCACACTTGGGAGGACATGAATTTTTTTTTTGGCCAAGTATTAGGAATATGGAAGAGGAAGATTATAGAAGAAATGACATCTTTAGGATGAATCAAGACGGGGATGAATCCTTGGAGGACTATGTTGAATGGTTCATGTTCAATGTACAAAAATTAAAGTAAAGTGCACTTGGAGAAGAACCTTTGAAACTCATCTTCCTGAAAGGAGTTAGATAATATTGTTTGGAAGCCCTAGACCTAATGAGTGGAGGGGATATTTCTCACCTAGAATTCTCAGATATCAAAGAGTTGAGCAATAATTATTCTAGATCTTCCATAAACAAAGTCAAGGGTAACAAGCTCCCATTGGTAGTTGTAAATGGCCTATAAAAAATTGATATTAGTAACTTATTAAAGGACATGAAATAGGATATCATTATCCATTTGGCTACCCAACTGGACAACCTACACTCAAGATAAAAAGATCAAGCCTTGACCATTTACTATCTAGATTCTAAGAAGAAAAAAGCTAATTGTAGATGTCATGAAGTTCAAGCTAAAGTAACTCACATCACAGTTGAATAACCAAAAATAGTAGAGCTACATGTTGTAGGAAGAGATAGTGACTAAGTTTTCTAAGTTTCACAAAGAAGGCCATGGGTTCAACAACCAGCTTATCAAGGTATGGGACAAAATCCACCTTTTATAAATTCTACCTCCTTTAATTCATAATTTGAAAATGCTACTTCCAATTGAACTAGTCTTTGGATGAACATTCCACCTCCTAATTCTAGCTGATAGCCACCTCAATCAAGCTACCCCACCACCTCTTGGTAGCCTCCACAAAAAGTATCCCTATCTTAGGTGCAAGCTTGATAACTACCCTAAGGCCCACCCTTTACAAACCAGTGGCAATAGCCCTGGAGACCTAACTAGCCATGGGGAAGCCTTCTAGGAGGATTTCCTCCATAACAACAACCTCTTGCTCTTATGCCTAATACACAAGCTACACCTAATCCTAACTAGCTACCTACCCAACTCATACATACTCTTATAAATAAGTTAGTGCAACCCACATTCAGTATTGAGCATGTTTAATACCTAACATACATGGTGAATATCAATGAATTTCATCTTGATTTAAGGAAAGTTATGCCACCCCCAACACCACCCATAATAAGGGAGTCAATTGATGAAACCCTAAAAGAACATGCTAACCCACTTCCATCACCTCAAGAACTCTTTGAACCAGAAAATAAAGCTATTGATGAAATAACCCCCCATTTATAGAACATCTTAGCCTTCAACGCCATATAATTAAACCTGAGTTTGATTTTATGGGATATATTAATAACCTTTGTGTCAAAATCCCTCTATTCTAGGCCATCAAGGATGTAACCATATATTCCAAAGCTGTAAGAGACCTCTATCTATGAAAACTAGGAAGGGAGAAAAAAGATCCCAATACTGTGCATGTGATTGGCCAGCTAGCAAACATCATGTTGGGGAATGCCCTACCAAGGAAATATTTAGATCCAATATGCCTAGTAATAATAGTCTAGATCCATGACCATCAGTTGTCTAATACATTGATATACCTAAGGGCTATAATAAATGTAATGAAAATAAAAACTATGCACAAAATACAACTAAATAATATTTATCCCACATCTATACTACTGCAAATGGTTGATAAGTCTACAGTCAGACCAAAGGGAATCATTGAAGATCTTGTCATCACTATAGATTCTTCAGAGTATCCTATAGATTTCACTATACTATAGCCTAAGTCTAATTTAGATGGATACCCCCTTATCTTAGGATGAACTAAAAACTATGCATAAAATACAACTAAATAATATTTATTGCACATTTATACTACTATAAATGGTTGATAAGTCTACAGTTAGACCAAAGGGAATCATTGAAGATATTGTCATCACTATAGATTCTTTAGAGTATCCTATAGATTTCACTATACTATAGCCTAAGTCTAATTTGGATGGATACCCCCTTATCTTAGGATGAACTTGACTTACCACAATTTATGCCTTCATTAGCTATAAATCAGGTAACATTATGATCTTCAATGGCAACCACACTAAGAAGTTGGTCCTTTATCCCCTAGCACAGTTGGTTTTTACACCCAAGCACTCATTATGGGATAAAAAAGATGAGGCAGAGTAGCCTTCCTTGATTCCTATATTTACCATAGACCATGTGTGCATATTGGATGATTAGGAGGAAGATACCATTCTCTCTAATGTTCTTCAACATAATTATCAAACTCCTACAGATCTCAACCACTTACAATGTGTTGAGTTCTCATTTTTTGGCTTCTAGGAATTGGATAATTCTGATGCATCCATATAAAATATATTCCACTAGCTACTACCTCATAGCTGTAGCCAAACTAGATCCATTAGAAATATGGAAATAATGAAAGAACTCTCACAATAAATTAAAATCTCTCTAGGAAAAACATTTCTTATTAATAACAAGTTGGAGTTAAATGAGGAAAGGTGCCTGGTCAACATGTTGCATGAAAATCAATGTGATTTTGCATGGTATTATGAGGATAGACAAGGAATCAGCTTAGAAACATTCACACATCATATTTACATCAAATAAGAGTGCAAACTAATCAGACAACAACAATGTAGGATGAATCTATCTCTTCGAGAAATAGTCAAAAGGAAATTACAAAAAAATTTAACTGCCTGATTTATATATCCCATCTTAGAAAGTGAATGGGTGTCACCTTGGTTATTATACAAAATAAAAATAGAGAATGGTGTTTATGCATTGATTATAGAAAAATAAACATAGCAACCAAGAAGGATCACTTTCCTCTACCCTTCATTGACCAAGTGTTAGACACACTAGTAGGGAAGAAATATTTTACCTTTCTGGATGGCTTCAGTGGTTACAACAAAATTATAATTACTCTTGAGGACCATGAAAGTACCACCTTTACTTGTCCTTAGGGTACTTATACTTATGCTATATTACCCTTTGGGTTATGTAATGCTCTTGTAACATTCCAGAGGGCTGTCCTGAGTATCTTTGCAGATATGGCCAATGAATGTGTAAAAATCTATATGGATGACTTCACTGTCTATGGAGAGACATTTGATGAATGCCTCAAAAACTTGGAAAAAGTGCTAAAAAGATGTTAGGATCACCATATGTTTGTTAGGCACAAGACATTTTACATGCTTATGATAGAAGGTATTGTCTTAGGCCACCATGTATCTACTAAAAGAATTAATGTTGACCCTACAAAAATCAGCATCATCAAAACCTATCTATTCTACAAAATTAGAGAGATGTTAGGAGTTTTTTAAGACATGATAGTTACTATAGGAGATTTATCAATAATTTTAGTAAAGTAGAAGCACCATTGTTCACCCTTCTGACTAAAGATGTTGAATTTATCTAAACTCCTATTTGTGATACACCCTTCCAACAATTGAAGAAATTATTGACCACCACCCCTATTCTGTGTGGTCTTAATTGTAAGCTTCCCTTTCACATTCACATAGATGATTTAGATACTTCCCTCAAAGCTATGCTTGGCCAAAAATAATAAGCACTCAATTATACCATCTATTTTGTAAGCAAAAACCTATATGCAGTAGAATTAAATTACACATTTACTAAAAAAGAGTTCTTGGTAGTAGTTTATTCTATCAATAAATTCCATCACTACATCACAAGGTATCAGATCTTTGTTCATATAGACCATATAGCCATTTGGTACCTTATAAATAAACTAGCTATTCTAGTTAGAGTGATAAGATGGTTGCTCTTATTAAAGAAATTTTATATCGCCATCGTAGATAAGCCTAGTTGGGACAATGTGGTAGCTAACTTTTTATCATGCCTGAAAACCCCTAAAGAAGATACCATTATAGATGACTCATTTCCATATGAGCACCTATTCTCTCTCTTACCACACCTTGATATGTTGATATTGATAACTACCTTATAATAGGGTTACTTCCACAACACTTCCTCCCCAAATAAAGGCAAGCATTGATTCATAACAGTGCTAGATATTCATGGTTGTTTGGATTTATTTTTTATACTAGGCCTAACTCTATCATCAAATGAATGTCTTAGAGAAGATGAAGTTCTAGATATCCTCAAATCCTACCATAATGGAACCTATAGAGGACACTTTACAGCCAAGTGTACAGTAGTCAAAATTTTAAATATAGGATATTATTGGCCCTCACTCCATAAAGATGCAATAAGATATACTTCTCATTGTGATAGATGTTAGTGTATGGGGAGACCCACATGATTAGATGAAATGCCTTTAAATTATTATATGGTGATTAAACCATTTGAAAAGTTGGGTCTAGACTTTGTAGACCTTTTGATCCAAAATCCAACAACAAAGAGTACATCCTTATCTGTATTGACTATGTCACTAAATGGGTGGAAGTAAAGGCTCTTACACATGCTAGGATTGAGAAAGTGGAGTATTTCCTCTATGAATAAATATTTACTAGATATGGTGTGCTATGTGAAATAGTCATTGATTAGGGACCCCAATTCACTATTAATTTACTTACTATCTTAGTCCAATAATACAATATCAGGCATAAGAAATCAACTCCATATCATCCAAAGTCTAATGGATAGCTAAAAGTCACCAATAGGGAGTTAAAAAATATTTTGACAAAGACTTTTAGTCTATCTCATAAGGATTAGGAGGCTAAGCTTCCTGAAGCTGTGTGGACTTACTAAATCATATGGAAGACCACTATAGGCTTCACTCCATATGAGTTGGTCTATGGAAAGAAACCTATCTTTCCAATTGAATTTGAGCACAAAACCTTACAAAAAATACTAGAACTTGGGATGGATATATATAAATCTTAGAAATAAAGGGTTTTATAGTTGAATTCCTTAGATGAATATAGACAATAGACATTATAGAACATAGAGATTATACAATAGTAACAGATTGGATGGCATGACAAGTACATTAAGAGTAGGCAATTCCATATAGGAGATTGGTCCCTTATTTTTGACACTAAATACAAGAACCATAAGGGTAAACTCTAGACCAGATGGCTTGGTCCTTTTGATATTGAACATGTTTTTGACAATGGAGTAGTGCAACTCCAAAACATTGATCCAGTGAGATTCCATGTTCTAGTCAATGGCCACAAAATCAAGTTGTACAAAAGCCACTTACTCAAGAAGAATTTACCAGTCACATATGCCAATGGTTACAATATGGATACAATGATGTCCTGGATAGGCATGTTTTCTCACCAAATAAAGGGAGCACCAAACTACACTCAGATGAAGAAGAAGAAGAAGAACAGGATGTCCATGCCCTCCTTTGGTATGATGAATGAGACCTTCACTTGGTCCTTGACCACTCATCCTTCTAGATGACTTGATAAGGACCCTGAATAAGCATTCTAATGCAAACAATAGTTAGAGTTAAAATTTTAAAAACCCAATAATGAAAACCCATTTTTGGGTGTTCTTGGTATCTTTTGGGTAGAAAACCAGCTTGTTGGCTACCTAGATATGTAAAAAGGGCCTAAGTAAACAAAAAAAACTTACTAGATATTTATGGGTAAAAATAAAATTAAATGAAAAAGGAAAAGTGAGAAAGTAGAAAGAGGGTAATCCCTCAAATACCAACTGTTCACATCAACACAGGTTTTTTTAGTTGTTATGGGCATTTCTATAGCTACTACAAGCACCTTATACATAGTTATCCATCACTTTATAGCTTGCTATGGGCACTTTTTTATCTACTACAAGTAACCTATCATGCCTATTCTGTAATGTCCCCTTCTAGCTAGACATTATACTGTCAACATGATTAAACTGTTAGTGTGCCTCGTAGGCTAATACAACATGGTTAGAGGGTCTTCTAGAGGTTTTCTAATGATTTATTAGAATGTTTCTATTTTTATAAACTTCATGTTATGAAATGATGTTATATTTGTACTTTATGTTATAATTCATTATTTTATATTAAAGTCCAACTATAATATATTAAAAGGCAAAAATAATAATAAAATATTATGATGTTTCTAGAAGCTTCCCAAATGAAGGAAAGAAAAAAAGCATAAAGGGAGGTGTGGGCTGCCATTATGAATCATCTAGATTTGATGTTATCTTTGATGTGGTATGCTTGTGGAGCCTATAGTTTTCTATAGTGAATCAATTTGTCTTTGGGAATGATAACTCCCATTGATAGCATAACTAAGGGAGTGAAATATCTCTTAAAGGGTTACATTTTGGAGGTGATATTTAGTCATCTCAATTGAAGAATTTTTTTTGGCCATTGGCCAATTTTGGAGAAATCAATTTGGTTAATTTCTGGAGGTTGCATAGCTATATTTTGGTGTTGGTTTCTATATAAGTTGGCATTAATTTTCCTTGGTTAGAGAGTAGATTGCATTATGGAGAAATCTAATATAAAAATTAGATATTTACATTGAAGGAGGGATGCTACTAGGAGGGGCATTTGTACTTGTGAGGGTTCCAATTTGCATCAATTATTTGCTTGGATTGGTGTTTCTACTTTCTTTAAGCATGGAGATGATATTAGATGCTTGACACAACACATATTCATTTCATATTATTTTAAATTTGAGATCAGACCAAAATAGGGGTGACTAGCTTGGAAAATTCAATTTGGCTTAAGAGATCATCCTTTCAATTGGAAATTGTTTGCTCCTTCATCTATTTTCAAGGGTGCCTCAATCCAAGCAGGTTTCATAGCATACAATTCATCATTTAGTATAGTTTATATTTGTAGCTTTAGGTGTGCATCTTTCATTCTAGCATACCATATAATTGTAATTTTTGTTTATGCCAAGAGTCTTGGATAGTCTAGTGGAGCATTGTATAAAATCATCAATACAAATAAGAATCAAAATTTATTAGTCATTTATAGTTATCTTTTGAGCATTTGAATTGAGATAGTAGGTTACATGCCAACTATTCAACCAAATGTCCATTTACTGTAGGTGATTAGTTTGCTTTGTGAATTCATCTAATTGCATAGAAAAGAACAAAAAGAAGTCATTATTGCATCCAAAACTTAGCATTGTCATTCTTGTATTGTTCTATAAAAACTTAAAGATTTAATCCATCATCATTCAAACAAACCATCAAACTATGACAAAAATCAATAAGAAGCACTTTGCATATATAGTGTTTGAAAAAATTATAAGGCAGTAAATTGAGACAATTAAGAATAGATTAGGCAAGGATTGTTATAGTGGTATCAGAGCCCTGATCCTGCCATCCTAGGGGGTTAAAATATCACATGAGGTCTCATCACAGGTACTATACCTACAAAAGAGTAGAATAAGAAGGGAATTGGTAAGAAGAAAATCCATTTATAGATGTACCTTTGGATAAAATGGGTGACAGAGCAGACATGGGTCCACATAGAGATGAGAGAAGAGATAATGATAGAAATGGTGATAGAGAAGTAAGAGACATTTTTAGAGATTTATGAGTTGGTCAGTAGCAGGTAGCTAGGTCCTTACAATAGTTGGAAAGTACTTTGTAGCAGTTGAATTTAATTAAAAGATAGCCTTAGGAACAAGAAGATGATAGGAGTGTAGCTGGGTCTCTAAGAATTTATAGGGAACCCTCCCACACTAAAGATAGGCCTAATTGACCCACATTATTAATAAATAAACCAATTAAGGAGAATATTGAAGAGGTTAAGAATCCAACCTATGCTGACATAAATATGGCTGCCCATGATGAATGGTAGCAATTGGCACTAGAATAATGAGATCTTATGCATTTTGATTGGTTTGTATAGTCACTTATGGATTACTATAGGTATTGACAAGAGATAAGACCTAGGAATCAAAATAAAGAACTCAAGCATGTTACTAATAATCTTACATTACCCATGTTTGATGGTAGTGATGAGACTAAAACATAGTCATGGATTCATAAGTTGGATACCTTCTTAGCTCTTTAACCCAAGATAGAAGAGGAAGCTATCAAATATGACACTTTGCATCTAGAGGGAGTAGCACATGAATGGTGGTATCATGGACTAGTTACATTGTAACATAGTTAGATCACATCTTACTAGGAGTTTGTGGATAGACTGATTGAGCATTTCAGTAGGAAGGATCCATAATCATACTTTAAGGATTTGGCCTAGCTCAAGAAATTTGGTAGTTTAAAAAGTCATATTGGAGACTTTCAAAAACTATCATTAATGGTGCCTAACATCTTAGAGAGATGATTGGTGGTGTTATTCATTGAGGGGTTATTGGAGCCTATGCAAGGATGGATTAAAGCCTTTGATCCTCCTACACTTTAGGAGGTAATGAAGAAGGCTAGGAGCATGGAAATGGTAGCCCTATAAAGCAAGTACTCATCAAAGGAATCTTCTTCATATCAAGATAATAAATCTTTCTCTAAAAAGAAAAACAAACTAGATTTTAAGGGAAAATAATTAGCACCTCTAGATGGGGATACACTTAATGACTTGATAAAGAAGAAGTTATATTTCTATTTCAAGGGGCCCTATGATGAAAACCATGATTGTACATTACGGCCTAAAGGAAAATATAATAGAGTGATGTAAGCATATTATAAAGACTCTAAGTTAGAGAAATCAGATCAATAATCTGATTCTAAGGATTCAGGTACTGAGCATGAGGAAAATAAGCATGAAATTAAAGGAGAACATGAAGGGATAACAAGGTAATGTGATGTGTACATCACTAGAATTCAACATGAGAGATCATTTAGAATGTGTGGATTTCTAGTATGGAAAAATATTATCACTCTTCTTGACATAGGGGCAACTCATAATTTTATTGATGCTCGATTGGCTGAGAGGCATGGAATCAAGATAGAGTAATTTGAGGGAATAAGAGTTAAGGTGGCAGATGGTTATACCCTCAAGTGTGAAAGGAGGATATCAAATTTGACTATGTTTTTAAATAACTATGAGTTCAAGACCAAATTATATATGGTGAATATGGGTGATACAGATATGGTACTTGTCATGAGATGGTTACATGACATAGGGAAATTCACCCTAGATCTTCGAGAGATGTAAATGACATTCCAAGTAGATGGAAAAACTCATGTCCTCAAGGTTATTTAAAATTATAGTTTTAGAATGATTTATTTTAGGAGGATGGAGAGACTTATGAGGCATGACATGGTTGAGTGGGTAGCTGAGTGTGTTTTGATGCCTACATAGGATGAGCAGTAGAAGCCAATTTACCATCCAAACATTTAGGAGTTAAGAATTAAGCACACTAAGTTATTCAGTGATATTCCACTAGCAATACCATCAGATAGAGGGATTGAGCATATCATTGATGGTCACCCCAGGAGATTGAAGGATGAAATAGAGAAAACTATTAAGGAGTTGCTAGCCATGGGACATATTAGACCAAGTAAGTCACCTTTTGCATCATCAGTAGTCTTGGTTAAGAAAAAATATGGTACATTATAGATGTGTATTGATTATAGGCTCCTAAATAAAAGAACAATCAAGAACCATTACCCCATCCCTAGAATTGATGAGATGATAGATGAGTTACATGGTGCCTGCTACTTTTCCAAAATTGAATTAAGGATAGGGTATCATTAGATTCATGGCAGGGAGAAGGACATAGAGAAGATGGCTTTTAGGTGCCATTATGGACATTTCGAGTTCGTGGTTATGCCATTTGGACTAACTAATGCTATGATGACATTTTAGTATATGATGAATAGGGTCTTCCATTCATAGTTAAGGAGGTATGTGTTGGTATTATTTGTTGATATCTTGGTATATAACAGAACATGGGAGGATCACATTACATATCTTGATGTAGTTTTGGGTATTCTTGGAGGTGAATCCTTGTATGCTTAGAGGATTTTTGGGATTGTGTGGTTTCTAGTACAAGTTTGTTAATGGATATTCATAGCATGTATCACCACTCACTAATTTCATGAAGAAAGGGGAATTTTTTTGTATCTTAAGGCACATGATTATCTTGAAATGTTCAAACCAATTATGATTTATTACCTAGTTCTTGCATTTACAAATTTCTCCAAACCCTTTGAGCTATAGTGTGATGTATCAGGTGAAATCCTTATGCAGGACAAACATCTAATTACTTTTGAGATTCAAAAGTTTCATGGTACAAAGAGAGGGTAAAACATATATGACAAGGAGATTTTGGCCATCATGCATGCATTGGCCAAATTTAGGCAGTATTTGGTAGGCAACAAGTTTGTGGTAAAAACAAACCATAACAATTTGAGTCATTTCCTTGGATAGAGAGATCTTAATGATCAACAACATTAATGGGTCAACAAGCTTAAATCATATGATTTTGACATATCCTTTATCAAGGGGAAATAAAAGGTGGTTGTTGATGCTTTATCTTGATGTCCACACTTGAGTTCTATGATTGGGATAGTAGATGATTGGTGACACTTGATAGTGGTAGAGTATGCCAAGGACAGTTGGGTTGCAGATATCATTGAGGGGTTAGTACAAGATGTTAGATATATAGTTGTAAATGATTTAATCATTTATAAAGGAAGGATCTATTTGACCCTAAGATCAGAGATGAGTAATATTATTTTGAGGACCTTTCATGATACACCCATGGCAGGTCATCCTAGGTATTTCAAGACGTATAGGTAGATTTGGGAGAGGTTCACTTGGAAGGGCCTCAAATTAGATGTTTTACAATATGTTAGAGAGTGTCCTATTTGTTAGCAAAATAAATAAGAACACACATATCCATTAGGTTTACTTAAACCACTTCCAATTCTTGATAGGAAGTGGGAATGCTTATCTATGAATTTCATTATTGGATTACCCAGAGCTCAGGGATGGGATTGCATGTATGTGGTTGTGGATCATTTGACTAAATATGCTCACTTCCTTCTGATATTAGCTTCTTATTCAGTGATGCAGGTGGAATAATTGTTCTTCCATGAGGTATTTAGGTTCCATGGGTTACCTTGGAGCATAGTCAGTGACAGAGATAACCAATTTATGAGACATTTTTGTAGGAGCTATTCAAGATATGTGGGACATAACTCACTCTGAGTACTAGTTACTACCTGTAGATCAATTAGTAGATAGAGATTGTAAATAAATGGGTGGAAGGCTACCTCAAGAACTACATAGTAGGGTAGTAGAAGGGTTGGGTTAAGTGGTTGTATTTATGTGAGTATTTTTACAATACCACTTACCATCTCTCCATTTAGATGACACCATTCATGGCATTACATGGGTATGATGCATCGAGCTTTTTAGATTTGTTATTTGGAGATAGTTGAGTGCCTAATGATGGTGATCTATTATAGGAGAACTAGGACATTATGAGAGCATTAAGAGAAAACATACATATGGCCCAAAACCAATAGAAGTATTATACATATTAGAAGTGAGTTGAATGCTTGTTTGAGGTTGGTGATATGGTGTATTTGATGCTACAGCCACATAGACAATCTTCTCTTAAGAAAAGTAGATTTGAGAATATTAAGCCACAATACTATGGGCCATTCATAATTATTAGGAGAGTGGGTGAGGTGGCTTATGAGTTATAATTTCTACTTAATAGTAGAGTACATAATGTCTTCCATGTGTCACACCTCAAGAAGGTGTTAGGACATTGTGTGGTTCCTTCTATTACTTTGTCACCCCTGGATGATGAGGGGAAATTGATACTAGTACCCAAGGCCATCTTGGATGTTTGAGAGAGTAATTTATGAAGGTCATCAGGGAATACTTAATTAACTGGAGGGACTTTCCAGTTGAGGATGCTACTTGGGAGAGAGAGGAGATTCTACAACATCTAGATTTGAGATTGTTTGGGGACAAGCAATTTTAGGAGGGCCAAACTATAATGTCCCCTTCTAGCTAGACATTATAATTTTAGCACGATTAGCCTATCAATGGTCCTCATAGGCTAATATGACATGGTTAGAGGGTCTTCTCCATAGTTACCCAAATGATGGTTTTTTTTGGGAAGTTTTGACATATTTTGGAAGTTTTCTAATGGTTTATTATAATGTTTCTATTTTTATAAACCTTATACTATAAAATGATGTTATATTTTTACTTTATGTTATAATTCATTATTTTATATTAAAGTACAAATATAATATATTAACAAGGAAAAATAATAATAAAATATTATGATGTTTTTAGAACCTTCCCAAATGAAGAAAAGAAAAAAAAGTATAAAGGGAGGCATGGGATGCCATTATGAATCATGCAGATTTGATGTTGTCTTTGATGTGGTATGCTTGTGGAGCCTAGAGTTTTCTACAGTGAATCAATTTGTCTTTAGGAATGATAACTCCCATTGATAGCATAACTAAGGGACTATAATATATCTCGAAGGGATACATTTTTGAGGTGATATTTTAGTCATCTCAGTTGGAGCAAAATTTATGGCCATTGGCCAATTTTAGAGAAATCAATTTGGTGAATTTTTAGAGGTTTCATAGTTATATTTTGGTGTTGTTTTATATATATCTTGGCATCGATTTTCCTTGGTTAGAGAGTAGATTACATTATGGAAAAATCTGATATAAAAATTAGATATTTATAGTCAAGGAAGGACACCATTAAGAGGGACATTTTTTATTATGGGGGTTCCAATTTGCATTGATTCTTTGCTTGGCTTGGTGAACCCACTTCCTTGGAGCATGGAGATGATATTAGATGCTTGAGACAATGCATATTAATTACATATTATTTTAAATTTGAGATTAGACTAAAATAGAGTTAGCTGGCCTAGAAAATTTGATTTGGCTTAGGATATCATACTTTCACTTGGAAATTGCTTACTCTTTCATCTATTTTCAAGGGCACCTCAATCCAACCAGGTTTTATTGCATACAATTCATCATTTAGTATAGTTTATATTTGTATCTGTAGGTGTGTATATTTCATTCCAGCATACCATATAATTATAATTCTTGTTTATGCCAAGAGTCTTGGCTAGTCTAGTGGAACATTGTATCAAATCATCAATACAAATAAGAATCACAAGTTGTTGGTTATTTATAGTTTTCTTTTGAGCATTTGAATTGAGATAGTAGGTTGCATGAAAATTGTTCAACCAAATGTCCATTATTTGTAGGTGATTATTTTGCTTTGTGAATTCTTCTAATTGCATAGAAAAGAACAAAAAGAAGTCATTTTTGCATCTAGAACTTAGAATTGTCATTCTTACATTATTCTATAAGCAATTGAAGCTTTAATCCATCATCATTCAAACAAACCATCAAACTGTGACAAAAATTAGCAAGAAGCACTTTGAATACAAAGTGTTTGAAAAAATTACAAGACAAAAAATTGAGACAATTAAGGTCAAATTGGGCAAGGATTGTTACATATTCTCACATTTCTACAGAGCATGCAAGATAGATCCTCCTAAAACTCTCATCTATGGCTTGGCAATTGGATTTTAGGCATTACATGAAAGTCATCAAACAAACTTATAGAAAAATGAAGGAGGATTAGGGTAGTAAAGGTCATATATATTGCATATAACTACCATTGAATACCAATATATAGAGCCAAAACAAAGCATAAAACTTCCCTTTCCATGTGGAAGTATTGTAGACCAGAATTTATGCCTACAAAGACACCTGTGATTAATTTTTAGTTTCTAGTCATTTTATGAAGATAATTTCACTATGTTTATTAATAATATCTTAGATTTATTTAGCACATAGGTTCCATGTTTGAAGACCCTACTAATTACTTTAGCCAATCCAACTAGGCATAAAACCTCCAGGGCATAACCAACATCCAAACACTTATCAGCTAGTTCATGCAGATGAAGGTCACTAGGCAATAATATCCTTAGCTACCTACTTAGGATATTCTAACCCATAATTTTTATCACTCAAATTTTTAATTATCACCTTATGGTATATAATAAATCATTTATCCTCTAAGTCTTAGACCTTTATTCCATGCAGACTGTCCTACACCACATGCATGTGAGCTACGAGCATCATCAATGCCTAACCATTGATGATATCATAATCACTTCACAAAGGGTCCACTTTACTCCAGTTCCAACTACCAACCTAATCATTTCATTTGTTAATCATTTGCATGCAAATATTTTCATGCCAACACATGTGTAACTCCCTAGGCGTCACATCAGGAACACCAATATTAAAAGGTACATTGTATCTTTCATCATTCAAAATATCTTTATTATTATAATATAACATGTATGGTATTAATAAATCATATTAAATTATGAATTTATTCATTCATTCAAAAGTCTATCACATCATTCTAAACCCACACTTTTATTCCTCATGATGACCCATCTTATTCCATACTTCCTACTCATTCCACATCACCTAAAGACACATGAAAACTTAAGTGGGGAAAGAATTCTATGGATTAGAACCTCATGCACCACATTAACCCTTGAAATACCATAATTTACATCCTATAACCTCACATCCACCATTATTGAGCTAAACCTTGAAACTGATAACTTCATATTCACCATTCATGAATCAAACCCTATAACCTAAAAACCCCACATTTACCATTATAGAAAAAACCCCTAATTTATTATAGGTAGATTTCCATAGGTCCAAAGAGTGTGTAGATGAATATTTGTTAAAGGGATTGATAGAGAAGTTAAAATGGGAGGATCAGTGATGTGGAGAGATCCTGCAGACCATAGGCACTTATAGGGAGACCAAGCCAGTTGGGATGTCTTCCATAGAACTGATTAGACCACCTATTTTGAATGGTTATAAAAGTTTTCAAAGATTCTTGATAGGTAATTTATAATTTATTTTGATGGAAACCAAGCCATTGTATGTGGAATTACATTTCTAGTTACTGAGACCTTGGTAAACCAAACAACTAGGTTACTAAGCATAGGGAAAAATTGGTAGGATAGACCCAATAGCTAAGAAGTCAAGCAATAGCTTTTCCAAGAAAATGAAATACTAGTATTAAATAATGGAGGTGTTGAAAGACTTAGCCTACCTAAAAAATGGAGAGAGATAACATCATATATTATTAGGTACATGACATGTGAGGGAAGGTATTCCCTCATTTACACTCTCCATTTCAAATTTTTAAAATCATTTAAGGCATAATAGAGTCATTAATGTTATCAAATTTTTATGGAATATTTAAAAAAGAGTGTCTAAAAAATATCAAAGGGAATTGAAAGAATCCTATCTCACCATTACACAATATGGCTCATAATTAAACAAGGAGTAGCTTCTATTAGACCTGAGCTTACTTGGAAGCAATTTTTGGCCCTAAAAAATATTGCACCCCAGCAAGAAGAGGGCATTTATGGGAGGGAATCCTTTGAGGAGCATCCCTAACAAACTATTTAGGAAGATGTTGAGGGCACTAGTGTTGTTGGTCAACCCATAGCCATTGAAGATCCATCTGAGACTATTATAGGAAAGAAGAAGAGGAAAATATTGGTCTTATTCCCTTCTGACATAGAGGAGGAAAGCCTATAATAGCATGTCCCTTCTCCCATTATTTCCTCACCTTAGATTGATTCCTCCACACTGTCTCTTTCTGAACAAGAAGAAGTTTCCTTGTCAAATAATACACACAAAAAAAAACTCCATCAGTTACCCCTCTTGTACGGAAAATGAAAACCAAGGGGAAGAAATTCATGGTGTCAAAAATAAGGAGATCTCCTCTTAGGAGATCTCAAAAGATGAAAAAACAAAAGACCACTATAACCTCTTTAACTATAGCTATCAGTGATGATGAAGAACCAAGGAAAGAGCCTAGGCTTAAGAAAACCCTTGATCAGTTTTAAATATAAGAATGGTCTATTAATGAATGATATACTAAGGTAGAAGAATAATAATAATAACCTCTCCCATCTAGATTCACTGAGGAGGACATTTATCTTCTCAAAGACATTGGATACATAGAGGAGGAATTAAGAGGTAGAGCAATATGTAAGAGAGTAAAAATTTGTTGAAGAGGTTATGGAAAAAGGAAGAGATTTTTTTTTCTCATGATTAGGAGTTCTAAACATTGAAACAAGCTATGGAGGAAATATATAGACTCAGAAATGAGATAATAAAAATTAAAAGGAAAATGAGGCATTGAAATACTTATGGGAGTAGTAGAGTTTATATAGCCCTCTAAGGCCAAATAGAAAATAGTGGAGGAACCTACAAATATATTCATAGAGGAACCTACAACATAATAATTCACCTTGGCCATAGAATCCCTTGTAGTAGAGTATGCTCTAGATTTGGTACCCTTCTATCATGGATTTCCTCTTTCATTTCCCACTACACCTGTTTACTGTAAAAGAATTCATCGATGTGGATCTTTAAGTTTCCATAATTATAGAAATTAATGACCTCCTAAATTTTATTCAAGAATAATTTGGTGATAATTAATATCACTACAAGAAGTTAGTCCAAATATTTCAAGTATATGTTGAATCTATATAACAACAAGTGGACTTGGAAGAAAAATTGGAAATAACTAAAGCTAGGGTCAAGTATCTAAAAGAAAAGGTTAATAGAATGCATGAAATCACTAAAATGCTAATGGAGTGTAGACCACCTTCTAGGGTGTATGCTCTATACTTTGAATAAAAATGGTTGAAATTTAGGTATGATAGGATTTATTGATCTAGGCAACAATTTAGGCGATAATTTGGGCGACGGTTCTACCCTAATTGATGATAGAACTTTTGGGAGCCATAACTTTTGCACCATATCTCTGATTGACTCCCCATTTGAACTATTGGAAAGATAATAATGAGGAGAACATAGTGATATGGCACATAGATCTACTTAATGGGTTTTGACCCTTGAAAACCTAATGGAAGTGCCCCAAATTTCAATTTAGTAGTGTAGTCTAAAAATAGTAAGTTTCTAAAAATAGTAATTCCTCAAATTTTGTATTGTTTTAAATCATGGAAGTTGAACCACTTAATATTCCTCAATATTGGTGACCTTCCACATCCTCCTCCTACCTTAAAGATGTATATAAATGAATATATAACCCAAAATGGAAATCAAACATCTCTTCCCAGAGATAAACCTATGGTTGTATTTGCAATCTTGAGTAATAAAACATCTCTTCTCAAAGAAATCATTATTACTATGTTATTTTCATGTTTTTGAAATATCTGTTAATCAAAACTTTTGAGTTTTGGATCAGTGGTATCAGAGTGGTTTGTCTTGAGAGTGTATGATCTTGAGGATGAGGTCAGGCTACAAAAAGCTTGCGTGGAAAATAATAGAGCTTCTAAACTATCCACCTATTCAATCCAAATGACCTCAAATGGTGGACAACACTAAGATATATGATCCCTTTAAGGAAATGGTGAATTAATCCCTCTAATGTAAATAAACATAGATGCTACAATAATTCACCCAAATTCTCTAACAAATCTTGATGGAAAATCTTGGCTCCTCATCTATGGAATGTCCTTTCAGTGCCCCAACACCCTTCAAGGTTCAGGTGAATTTTGATATCCATACATTTGAAGGCAAAATCAATGATGATGTAGTATAAAATTGTTTGGATCAATTATCTTCATACTTTTCTATAAATAAGTTCACCGGTGGAGAAAATATCACTTTTTCTCTTTTGAAAGCATCATTGCCTATGAAAAATTGGTGGGAAGTGTACAAAAAGAGGTTTAGTATAGATGAAATTAGACTTGAGGTGGAACCTACCTAGAATGATTTCATGGAAGTGGTAAAGGAAGAATAGTATCTCATTGGAGCATATGATGATCTATACATATAGTGGCAACAACTTTTCCAAGGTAAGGACCAATCTGTCCAAGATTACACTGACATTTTTCATTCTCTATCTATGAGATTGGGCATCCAAGAAAGTGAGAAACATAAGACTCTCAAATATCATGGTGGACTACAATGGTAAATATGGGAGGAAATAAAACTCTTCAATTTAGAAACCCTCAGTGAGGCATACAAGTTTGTATTGAAGATTAAACAGAAGCATGAAAGAAATAATATGAAGAGTCAGCCTTCAAAATGGAAAAGTGACAAATAAGGTCAAACATGAGGCCAAAATTAGAATTAAAAGGAGTTTCAAGATAAGAAACCCTAGAAGGGGAAGACTAGAAAATGGTGTGATTACCATAAAACTAAAAGTCACTCCAAAAAAGAATGTCGAGCCATCAAGTCACTACTTTCTGAGTCACAATACTTGACATCTACTACTCTGTCTCATACACACCTTATAGTCAAAGAGAATGTAGAAGAGATTGTAGATGTTGAGATTGATACCATCATTACTTCATCACAAACCTATGAGGAAAGCCTAGATGACAAGGAAAGGTTATTTCACTCTAAATTATGGGTAAAAGGTAAGCCTCTACATTTCATTCTTGATAGTGGGAGTCAAAATAATTTAATCTTTGTTAAAGTTGTGAAAAGTCTAAATTTATCCATAAATCCTCACCTAAAGCCATACAGTATTGGATGGTTGAGCTTAGGGAGAGACCTCCATGTCACCCATCAGTTTCTTCTTTTATATGCAATAAAACCTTTCCAAGATGAAGTCTTGTGTGATGTGGTCAATCTAGATGTTTGTGATGTACTCCTTGGTCAGCCATTCATGTATGATCAACATGGCATCTATGAATCATGAACCCAAATAATCACCATCACTCTTGGAACATAGTGTTATAGGGTACCAAAAGTACCACCTCCCACATCTATCTCCATAATTAGTGCCAAATAATGTAAGAGATTGGTGGATAAGACAAAGTAATCTATTCTCATGGTGGTCAAACCATAGAAATCCAAGAAGGTTGATGTTGTAGTACTAAATACATAATCAACACAATAATAGAAGCAGATGTGACAAATCATGAGAGAATATGATGACTTATTCAAGTCACCCACAAGAGTTCCACTTCACTGCTAGGTAAAACATTCTATCAATTTGATCCTAGGATCAACTTTGCTTGATAGTCTTATGTATCATAGATCAATTTTAGATAATGATGAGATAAAAAGGCATATTTGAGAATTGATTCAAAAGGGTCACATCAAGCAAATATCTTCACCCTATAGTAGCCTAATTGTCCTAGCACCAAAGAAAGATGGAATATGGAAGGTTTTCATTGACTATCGAGCCCTGAATAAAATCACTGTGAAGAATTGCTACCCCCTTCCTAGGATTGAAGACCTGTTAGACCAACTCCATGGTACAAATTTCTTCACCAAAATTGATCTCAAATATAGTTATCACCAAATTCCCATCAATCCCACTGATGTCTATAAGTCTACATTCAAATATAAGGAGGGTCTCTTTGAATGGTTGGTTATACCTTTTAGTTAACTAACACACCTACATTCATGAGGATGATGGATGACATCCTGTGACCCTTCACCAAGTTATTCATGGTTGTCTACGTGGGTGACATACTCATCTATATCACAACATGGGAGGGATATCTACAACATGTTCATAAGGTGCTTCAAACTCTTCAGGAGCACAAGTTGTATGAAAATCTTGACAAATACACATTCAGGATGAAAATAATATAGTACCTAGTGTACGTTGTGAATGAGTAAGGGGTCCATGTCAATCCATAGAAAATTTAGGATATTTGAGAATGGCCTACACTAAGGACCCTAACAAAACTTCACTGTTTATTAGTTCTTATAAATTTATAACATGGGTTTGTTATTGGATTCTCACATGTTGCTTGGCCACTAACCCAAGTGACTAAAGGAGGAGCTAAAGATACATTTCAATGGGGAAAATACAATAAAGGGAATTTAAGAATTTGAAGAATAGACTTTTCTTATCCCCTACTCCTGCCTTGCCAGACTTGCATTAACCTTTTAAGTTGATGATATATGCATCTAAATATGCCATGGGAGCTATCATCATGTAACATGGCCATCCTATTGCATATCATAGTGAAACTTTCACTGATATAGTCAGGAAATACTTGATATATGATAAGGAGATTTATGCCATTATGCAAGCCTAAAAACAATGGAAACACTATATCTTGGGGGAAGAGATGGTCATCCACATTGACCATAGACCATTGGAATTCATCCAAATATAGAAAAAAATATGAAATGAGAGGCACCAAAAGTGGGCCACATATATGCAGAAATTCCATTTGATAATAAAACACAAAAAGGGGAGCTCAAATACAACCATAGATTATTTGAGCTACTCACCAATTACTGCACGCACAATAGTTCTTGACCTGTGTAGACATGAGATTGCCACTTGGGGTACTTTGTATGAAGTAGATCATGCCTTTGCTAATACATATCAGGTGCTTCAATAAGGTAAAAATGTTTTTGATTTCTATTTATAAGATAATGTCTTTTGTCACATGGGGCACATCTGTGTTTCAACTGTAGAGCAATAGAAGATGATATGGGAAGCACAATTTAGTAGGAAAATTGGACACTTTGGTGTAGGGAAGACATTGGTAGTTATTTAAAAACACTTTTAATGGCCCCATATGTGGAAAGATGTGGAAAGGTACCTCAAATATTTCACCCTATGTGCAATAGCCAATCCAACAAATAAGAAGCAAAGATTATACACACCATTACCAAAACCAACTAGGACTTGAGAATCTATCTCAATGGATTTTCTCTCAAGTTTTCCCACTTCAAAACATGGTAAGGACTATATTTTTGTTGTAGTTGATCATTTTTTAAAAATGGCTCTCATGATTGCTTGTAAAAAAAATATATCTATTGAAAAAATTGCTCAACTATATTTTAGTCATGTATGGCTCCATTTTGGTCTCCCCAAGTCCATTGTCTCAGATAGAGATAACACGTTCCTAAGTATCTTCTAGCCCACTCTATGGAAGATGATAGATACCAAGCTGATGAAGTCTACTACCTTCCATCCATAGATTGATGGTCAGACAAAAGTGGTGAACCACTTGATTTTTCACATGGTTTGGATGTATCTCTCCAAATATCCATACACATGGGATGAGGGGATTATTTTCATACAACATGGATATACTTAGGCCCTACACAGCTTAACCAAGCACATTGCATTCCAAGTATGCTTTGGGTTCTAACCCATGGCACTAATTGATATAATTTTTCCATTCTCTACCATGGAATACACACCTCATGGGAGATTTGAGGTAACAAAAGAAACAAAGTTCATTGAACAAATGCAACACATATAGTAGAAGGTTCATGAAATCTTGGAGAAAAAGAATTAGAAGTATAAATAATGCCATGACAAACATAATATTGCACACCATTTTACTATGGGTGATAAGGTTTGGTTGTGGATTCAAAAGGAATGACTTGTAGGACCACACAAAAAAATTCAGCTTTTGTGATATGGTCCCTACACCATCACCAAAAAATTTGGAGAAAATTCTTTTGAGTTGAACCTACTAGCCTTCCTTAGTTTGTATCCAATATTCAAAGTGGAGCTCCTCAAACCATATCATCCACCTCTATTGGACACTTCATTCATAGCAGAATAGCTAGACATTGATTAGCTTGATCCATAGAGTTTTTCTCTAGTGGAGGAGGATCAAATTATGGACACCTAGATTAATACAACAAGAGGATGCTCTATTATACTTTATTAGGTAGTTAAAAGGGGCTAGCTTAGCCACCAAGATGAGTGGCTTAAAGTGAATCAAATTAAGACACAACTACCACACCTAATGAGGAATATTGATGTAATGGGGACCATTTCTTCTCAAAGAGAGGAATTATTTGAGAAATAATTTAGGTGATAATTTGGGTGACGGTTCTACCCTAATTAATGATGTAAATTTTGGGAGCCATAACGTTTACACCATAGCTCTGATTGACTCCCTATTTAAACCATTAGAAAGATAATAATGAGGAGAACATGGTGAGATGGTAGAATCTTTTTTTTTATGGGTTTTGACCCCTAAAAGCCTAATGTAAGTGTCTTAAATTTCAATTTTAGTAGTGCAATCTAAAAATAGTAAGTTTTTAAAAATAATAATTCCTCAAATTTTGTATTATTGTAAATGATAAAAGTCAAACCACTTAATCTCCCTCAAGATTGGTGACCTTCCACATCATCCTCATACCTTAAAAATGTGTATAAATGAAGATGTAACCTTAACTAGAAATTAGACATCTCTTCCCAGAGATAAGCATATGGTTGTATTTGCAATCTTGAGTAATAAAACATATCTTCTCATAGAAATCATTGTTATTGTGTTATTTTTGTGTTCTTGAAATATCTATCAATCAAAACTTAAATATTTTGGATCATTTATAATGATCAATCTTATATGGTATATGACCTAAGATATTTATTTAATGAGTATAAACATGATGATCCTAATCTTCAAGCCCAGCTAAGTGAATTCTACATTCACCAATATGCTATTCCCAGTGATACATAATAGAATCCCAACATCTATTTTTTGGATGTCCTATTAAATGCATTTTTTGCATATGTTTTGAATGAAATTGGAAGAAGAAAACAAATGAAAGAATATCAATAAAAGGAAAAAGAAGCGACCCTAATGATCAGGGGTGAATCCAAAGATTCAGATCATGTAGTGGAAGAATGGATCTCATTTATGAACATAAATGCTCCATAAGAATGGCTTGTCAAAAAGTAGGTGGAAGTCGAAAACCACTATGTGAGTCTCATGAAATGAGATGGAAGGCAATTTTTTGTTGCCTACTCTCAAAGATGGGAAGAACTCTCAAATTATTTGAAAAGATAGGAACTATACTCCCCTCAAAACCTTAGGGAGGCCATTTATAGAGTATACTTTTATATTGAACTTGTCAATAAGTGGAGAATACAATGGTTGGGATTGATGTCTCAACCCCCTATATTTTGGTTCTTAATTCTTGATTATGAAGGAAATGTTCCAACTAATAAAGAGGCAGAGAAGAAAAGATGGGAACACATTGAGAATGCTAAAGGTTTTTACATCTTGGAGAGGTCAGACTATCTTGAACCCCTAGACTTTAGAAAATTGGTGTGATGAGGCAACCAATTGCTTATTTTTATAGCCTCATCTATGCCTATTCTATATCTTTTTCCATGTAAATCCCATAACTATCTATCACTAATGAAAATGAATGAAGTAATTATTTTATATGTTTATTAGTATATATATATATATATATATATATATATATATATATATATATATATATATATAAAACTGTGTGTGTGTGTGTGTTATGTTATGAATTATTGATGATTATCCTTGATTGAATTATATTGGTGTAACTTTATCTAAAAAATATTTGAAAGGTCATGAAAGGTTGTAGGATCTTGCTAAGACATAGCTACTTTAGGATGCCCATAGCAATTTTAGACCTCACCTATAGATTACCTATAGCCACTACAAAGTGCCCATAGAAACTGTAGGCTTCACCTACAAGTTGCCTATAGCCACTACAGAATGCCCAGAGTAATTGTAAGCTTCATTTATAGGTTACCTAAAACTACTATAGAATACCTGTAGTAACTATAGGCTTCACCTATAGGTTACCTACAACCACTACAAAGTGTTTATAGTAACTAAAGGTTTTACCTATAGGTTGCCTATAGCTACTACAGATTGCCTATAACCACTATGAAAAATAAAGTCATTATTGAGGAGATCTTGTAGACACATCTAATTATCTTAGAGAACCAAATGGATGATTAGAAAAAATCATAGTTGTTGTATAGATTCCCTACATGCAAGGAGACATTGGATGTGTTGCTAAAGATAGGAAAGACAAGGATAATGAGAAAATATAAAAGGAAATAAAATAGAAAAATAGTATGCCTTATCTCTAACCCAATAAAACCTAAAACAAGTAACTTTAGTTACTAACCACTTGAAGGTTGACTAGGGTAGTTTTTAAGTATTTGCATTTTTTTTAGTTTGATATTTTTGGTTAAGAGTCCTTAAATTGCCTTCTATATTTAAAGGTAGAACCTAGATTAGATTAGGAGTTAGATAATTTAGAGATGGTAATAGAAAATGTTTTTGAACTATAGAATTTGTATTCAGGATTGAGTAATGAGAAAGTTGAATTTGTAAGAATTTTGTGAATTCTCTTAGAGAGGGATTGGAGCTCAATTCTGAATGAGGAAGGCCCCCCTTAGAATGAGTTGCTGTGAAGATCTTGACTCTCTTTAATTTTAATGTGTTATGTGAGATGATTTTATTGTTAAATATGATTATATAGGTATGATGCATGTATGGTACATAAGTGTGGAATAGTTCTATAATTTTATCATAGTAGTTTCATAATATATTTATCTGGTAAATTTAGCATAAATTCATTATACTACAACTAGAAAATCAAGTTGATTTCTAAATCAGTAATGAATATACAATGCTGACACTCTTGAAAAGAGTACCCACCTTGGGTTGATAATTAATGTTTAATAAAACTAGTGAATCTAGTAATCATTGGGTAATTAGTCTGCACAATACGACTTAGATAAATTAGTACAAATATCACACACCTATGGGAGAGAAGTGGCACATATATCATTATCTAATTTTGAGAAGTGATCATGAACTTTAAAATATCCAACATTGTCATCATATTCAATATGATCATGTTTACATTATGTATATATATTAGAAAAATAAATATGTTAATTTCATTGTATGTAATAATAATGTGTCAATGTGCATTGTGGAACATCCAAAAAATCTTATATAACTACCTTAGGATGTGATGAACTAGGTAACATTTGATGAATTCAAATTAATCACTAATGTAATGGGTGTAAGAGAAGTGGTATTTGATGAAAATCAGTTACTTATCTCTTATTTACCTTCATAAGATAAACCTATATATGTTTTATAATAGTCTATGGTGGAGGTGGTGAAGAAACTATTTCCAGTTGAATAGGGTACTCATTTGGAATACTTGGATTTATAACCACTTGGTTGCTATAGATATACTTCACAAAATAATTTACCAAATATTTTATTGCATGAAAATTATGTATCCATGGATGTTATAATAGCATGTCAAATTCTCCAATATTGGAAAGAAAATAAAAATCAAGTACAAATAGCTACATGTCCTACCATGAATCAAAACACAATGCCCCCAATAGTATTTTTTTCTCTTTCCATTGAATCCTTTTATTGTAGTATTTGTACTAATAAAATATCTATGTACATGCCTAAGATTAGTAAGCAATTTCATATTGCATATTTTTTCATTCAACCCATTATCCACCATAACATTGTGTATAGGACGTGAGTCAATGAAATTGAAACAAACAAAGGCACATTTATAGAATCTTCATCAATAATCCAATGCTCATTGAATGTGATTTTAGGTCTTTCTACTTATGTATATTTAGGTTCACCAATAAGACCATTTATAGGATGAGCTCCTCAATTGTAGAAACATAATAAGTTTAAGTAACATGCACTTTTAAAGTCATATGTACCTTATGATTAGTCTTGGTTTCTTCAGATGTGTGTTTGGGAAATGGATCTAAATATATCTTAAGCTTCACATTAGGTTTTGAAACTAAATCATTTGTAGGTGTATTAACATCAATAGTGTTATCCTCAATAAAATCTTGTATCATATGTCACAAACCATATAATTTATTAATAAAATATCCTATGCATCTATTCCAATAATAACATGCATTGATATTGAACCCTTTAGGATATGTCTTTGTCATATCAACCTCCATCAGTAGAGGAAGAGATATAAGATTACACTCAAGAAGATTCTATAATACCTTATGATGATGTTCTAATAATTGTGTAAATTTCCTATTTTATGGAGTGTAAAGTACAAAACTATTATTATGTTTTTAAACTATACTAACTATTGCTTTAGTCTCAATCTTAGTATCATTTTCCTTAGATTTGAAAAAATTGGCATTAAAATATGTTAGAGGATTAGATGTGGATACTTCAACTTATTCAAATAAATAATTTTAACTTAACAGTCTTTAATTGTATTTTGCATGTCATTAAAACATTGAAAACATTTAAACATAATAGACTTATATAGAGAAAAAGTAGAATTTTATTGAATATGTCTTGAAATTCATTATCAACCATAGGATTTTTCATTTTAGAGAGAATAGTATTATAACAAAGCACATGATCACTAATGGGCTCCTTGGGTCCTTGATTAAGTTTTTTTTAATTGAGCATAGGATACCTTTTCACAATTATTGATATAAACATGTACTAAGAATTGATTTGCTAAATGATTAAAATTAGGCACTGATTGGAAAGGGAGGTTATTAAAACATCACAAAGCATACTCATTAAAAATCCTTGGACATAGCTTAATAAAAAATGTATCATTACATGAATAATCCAAACTTGATGCATGAAAGGATATAATATTGTATTCTATATCACCTATACTATGATATAGTGTAAACTTAGGTGAAATTAATCCTATAAGTAAAGGATAAGCAAAAATATATATAGGGCCAAAATATTTTGTAATAAGGCTTGAGAATCAATTGAATGACCTACCCTAGAAGAACCTTGTTCAAGTTAAGAGAAAATAGCTTGAATATTGAAGATATTTTCATAAGGGTTTGAGTAATAGGCATATAATATTGATTAGGAATAGATGATGTCACATGAGTAGCAAGCCTAAAAGGCACAAAACTATGTTGTGTAAGAATAGCAAAATGACCCATGGTTTGGGTTGTGTAGTGATAGGTTATAGTGTAAGTGATGATGAGATGATGATGATGAGTATTGATGTTGAGATAGAAATTTGAGGATGAACTTATGTTGTCCCCACACCATGGGTTGGTGTCACATGTGTATCTATAGGTGTATATATTAATAGTAGTAGTAGGAATATTGGTCTAAACACCTATTATAGAATCCATGCCTCTAAAATTTAAATCAATATCATTTAATATTTCATCATGTTGTTCCTCAAATGTGACTTCATTATCATTATTTACATTCCTAGCCTCTATGATTATATTGAATAGGTTATCCAAGTCATTAGGTTGCATACTAATTCAATTGAAAAATCTAGAAATGGATTCTACTTGTGCAAGATATACACCATTAAATTCATCAGGATGTATTCTACCATGATACTAATTATTATGTTCATTATGATCTTCATAAGTATTTTCAATTTTAGGCATATCATCATTAAAAAAATGTACCTCTACATCTACATATTATTTATTAATTTTTTTCATCAATAAAAGAATAAATTTTCATTTAATCAATTTTATTCATTTTAGATTACACATAAACCCAAGGCTAGATCAAAAGAATGTGATTATAATCAATTGAAACACCACTTAACCTAGAATTTACCCAAAATTTACAAGAGATATAACATTATTATATGGAATAGAATGTACTTATGAAAACAACATGAAATTTATGGAAAATTTACATAAATTACTTCATATTAAAGGGAAATAGAAAAGCAAAAAGCATATTTGAAACCCTAAGAAGGAAATATGAAAACCAAAGGGATAAAGACCTAATATTTTTCATGCTAAAAAAATCAAGCTCACCATAATGTTTTATTTATTTTTATATTTAAATAATGTAAATAAGATAAAACTATTGAAATTTAGATTGTGCAAGAGGGCATTTAAGATACAAATATGAATGTAAAAGAGAGATTTATTGTACTTACTATTTTTAGGAGTTACCAAAAAATAGGGGTGAAAAATAATTTGGTTGATTTTATGATTATCAATACGCACTGCCTATGTCACAGTCCTAAATATGACTCTATGTTATCTTTGTTATTGCTCAGATTAGGAAACATGATCTCAAAATCTATCAGGATGTTATCAACAAATATCAAACCCATATTGCTATCAATATTTCCTTCTCTCTTTTAGCACTCTCTAGGCTAAATGTTCTAGTATGTTTAGGCTCATGTCATTATGTTGTCCCTTATATATTATTTTTATGCATTTTACTATCCTTGATTACATGTGTAAAAACTATTTTTTCTATTAATTTAATTGAAATCCTAGCTTCACTTTTGACATAAGATATACTTGGAAAATGGATTATAAATATGGTTTGGGAAACTCCATTCAATCATGGTTGAGTTATTAATCATTGGATATGTTCTAATACTCTAAAAAGAGCTTACACACCATGTAGTTCAACCGCTGAGTTTTGTGTGTGCTCAATCATGATCTAGTAAAATTCAATGCAATTCTTTAGCTTTTGACATTGGATAACATGAAACTTTAACCTTAAATTTTTATTTATATTAATTTAATTGAAATCCTAGCTTCACTTTTGACATAAGATATACTTGGAAAATGGATTATAAATATGGTTTGGGAAACTCTATTCAATCATGGTTGAGTTATTAATCATTGGATATGTTCTAATACTCTAAAAAGAGCTTACACAACATGTAGTTCACCCACTAGGTTTTGTGTGTGCTCAATCATGATCTAGTAAAATTCAATGCAATTCTTTAGATTTTGACATTGGATAACATGAAACTTTAACCTTAAATTTTTATTTATACTTGGCTTTAGAGCTACTCATTTTATGTTTTTTTTTATATGTGTACACTTTTTGGTAATGTCTCAAGAGAGTTATAATGGATATATAAAGTTTGTGAGTACTTTATTAGATGAGTGCTAAATAGGTATTGCCTTAGGCTTTATTTTTATTTATATACAACTCTTTGATATTTCCCACCATAAATGAGATAGGAAATATTATTAGTTCGACCCAACAGAAACATTTGAATTTTAAAAGTATATGTTAGAAGCCCTTAGAAATTTCTAATATATGTAGACACCTATGATAACAATGATTGTCTAACTATTATTGGCACTATCCAAAGATGGAAAATCAATTATCTAGAATATGGTGACAATATACTTAGGATTATAAAGTGTTATTAAATAAACTATGATGATCCTAACTATGTGTGATATAAAATTGGCTTATCCAAGAGAATATATAAGTAAACAAATAGTGAAAGGTGTGCATAATAGTCAAATATGTACACTATCTACACAAAATTCATATATGTTAAAATTGATGTTGCCAAAAATTTAATATCAAATTTATGTGTCTAAAAACTTATTCACTCGGTCTTATTTAGATATTATATGAAAATATCCTTTGATACATTACATAATATGTTTCTCCACCTTGATGTTAAACTAATTTAATAATAAAATTATAAAGATACATTTGAAAGGTGGCCCTACTGGTTAAAGATGTGATTCAAAAGTTTCTTAATGTATGGTTTATTAAACCCATAAATTACTCACCATGTATTTATAATATTATTTTATTTTCTAGGCCTAGCTGATAAATTAGGATTCATATGGACTTTTAGATTTTGAATAAGGTTTTTCCTAAGGATGATTTTCCATTAACTAACATTGATATGATTGTCAAATATATACTTAGTTATGTAATGCTCTCATTTTTGGATGGTTTTGTGTGTTACAACTAAAAAAATATTAATCTTTATGACCAAAAATAAATGGCCTTTACATCATTATGGGGGACATTTTTTTATGTGGTCATGCCCTTTGTATTGAGTAATTCTTAAACTGCCTATTAAAGGGTGATTAAATATATTTCATGACCTCATACATATTTGATGGAATATTATATTGATGACTTATTTTATAAATCCAAACATCGATAAGATCATGTTATAGGATTATAAAAAATATTTAAATGCTTGAAAAAATATAAAGTACACATAAATTTAAAATAATTTAAACATTTTAGTGAACCCAATCATTGAATTAAGCATGCAAAAGCCTAGTTTCCCCCCTACATTAGGTTTTCAATTTTTCTAAGTGTTTTATTTTATCCTCTATTAGGATTTGAATTTCAAATTTGATTTTCCCTTATTTACATAATCGAAACCCTAACATAATTACAATGGAAGATATCAATAACATGACTAATCATTCTATGAATGTACATGGAGAAAATAAAAATAATTATTTTGATGACATAAATTGACGTGAAGTTAAAAAATATCTTTAGATGAATCCATGTATGATTCATGCATGGTTACATGTAACTAGAGATGGAAATAAAAATATTTCTAAGGAAACCACATCTAAAGAACAATTTTTGAATGATATTAATCCACCTTTTAGAGCTAGAGATTCTATGATTGGTTTTTATACCACTATTCCTAATAACACCATTAAATTTTTTATACCTATAGATACACAAGTGATGATTACACATAGTATAACTACTATGGGGGAAACATAATGTTTTTCCTTAGATATCTGTGGTTATCCATATGCAACATAATTTTGTGCATCTTAGGCTTGAAAATCCTATGATAAAACATATTTATAACTAATGTAATTGCACACCTATCAATTTATTGTATAAAAATTATTACATCTTTAATACAAAATTTCTCAAATAGATTGAGGTTCTTATAGAGTAGGTCATTCAAAATATTCCCAAGCATTATTACACATCACTTTTGCCTCATATATTTCTAGTTTTCCTATACATACATGATTCATTGTACCTAATATTAGACCATTCAAGTGGAAAATATGATATAGAATAACACCTTAAAGCTTTTCATATTTCATGTTTAGACTATACATCTAAAAATAAATTACTAACAAATATTTTCCTAGGAGACTTAAGGACTATGTTTTATGATGATTTTATGACCTTCCTATTTAATCAATAAATGTTTTTAATCCTTTTGTTCATCAATTATTAGGTCACTTATATATTAAAACTAGTGTTAAGGTCTCTTATGCTTAAATTTCAAAACTCAAGGTAGGACCTAATGATCCCATTAGTGACTATGTGATTTCACTACAAGACTATGATTTCAAATATGAAAAATTATTGTATGCACTTAAATTCACTTGCTTCATTTATCTTCACTAATATTATTATTATATTTCATGTTTAGACTATACATCTACAAATAAGTTACTAACAAATATTTTTCCTAGGAGACTTACGGACTATGTTTTATGACCTTCCTATTTAATCAATAAGTGTTTTTAATCCTTTTGTTCATCAATTATTATCTCACTTCTCTATTAACACTAGTGTTAAGGTCTCTTATGCTCAAATTTCAAAACTTGAGGAAGGACCTAATGAGCCCATTAGTGACTATGTGATTTCACTACAAGACTATGATTTCAAATATGAAAAATTATTGTATGCACTTAAATTCACTTGCTTCATTTATCTTCACTAATATTATTATTATATTTCATGTTTAGACTATACATCTACAAATAAGTTACTAACAAATATTTTTCCTAGGAGACTTAAGGACTATGTTTTATGACCTTCCTATTTAATCAATAAGTGTTTTTAATCCTTTTTTTCATCAATTATTATCTCACTTCTCTATTAACACTAGTGTTAAGGTCTCTTATGCTCAAATTTCAAAACTTGAGGAAGGACCTAATGAGCCCATTAGTGACTATGTGATTTCACTACAAGACTATGATTTCAAATATGAAAAATTATTGTATGCACTTAAATTCACTTGCTTCATTTATCGTCACTAATATTATTATTATATTTCATGTTTAGACTATACATCTAAGAATAAGTTACAAACAAAGATTTTTCATAGGAGACTTAAGGACTATGTTTTATGACCTTCTTATTTAATCAATAAATGTTTTTAATCCTTTTGTTCATCAATTCTTAGCTCACTTCTCTATTAACACTAGTGTTAAGTCTCTTATGCTCAAATTTCAAAAATTGAGGAAGGACCTAATGAGCTCATTAGTGACTATGTGATTTCACTACAAGACTATGATTTAAAAAATGAAAAATTATTGTATACACTTAAGTTCACTTGCTTCATTTATTGTCACTAATATTATTATTAATCGACACTAATTCTACTTATCTCATTTATGCCATCTAATTCTATCCTAATATCACCCCTTCTAATCATTTATTTAACATCCTCTTCATTCTTATTTATCACACTAACCTTATCCCTACCCCACAAATCTATTAATACTTACAATCATATCGTAATCTTATCTTGATCCCACTTATCCATTATTTGGGAATTTAAAATTTTAATAACCCACCTACCTACCTTCCCTAGCCTATTCCTAGTCTCTCCTACATCCTTAATCCTTAATCACCTATCCTAATACTTTACTAATATTACTTAGCCCCTAAATAGATTCTAGAATTATCCAATTCTAAAATCATCTCTGATTTATCCCTTTTCTCTCTAGAAGCCTCTACTTTAGAGGCTTCCAAATAATTTTTAATTCCTTGGATAATCCTCCACCCTTGATCTTATGGCAACCAACTTTGAATGGTGACCATTGATCTTCCCTCACTAAATCTATTTAGAAAAAACACTCTTCTATGGCCAAAAGAACCAAGGAATCTATGAGCTTCCATGTTATCATTCTAGTCTTAAATCCAACTAATCCATATAATCCAAGTGTCTTCATCAAGCCAACATCATGCTACCAAATCTGAGTCTTCTTGTGAGCAATATTCATCCTTAATCCTTTAGTATATTTATTATTTAAATCTTGGTTTAGAAAATTAGATTTTATGATCTAATGCTGGTATGAATGTCTCAATTCCTATTTACATTTAATTCTTAAATGGCTCTAGATCTTAATTAGTGGATTGACATTGTGGGTGTTTGGATATAATTTTAAAATCAAAATTCCATAGCTCAAAATTTCATCTACATATTGGAAACCATGGTGGGATACCCCTTTAATCTAACCTTCTTGCTTGTTAGAATCATTTTGATCACTTGTAGGGATGACTAGGTGGAGAACAAGTGCTAGATTTCATCAAATTATCATGTTTGGGTGAACTATAGTTTTGATTTGAAAAATCACTAATACACAGTTATGGTTTTGCATTTGAGAGTCATGGTTTTGTGTTGACCACTACACCTAAACCACTAATGGTTAACCATTTTCCTATTAGGTGTTCCTTCTTTCACAAAATCATAAATTCACAAACTATGATATTTCCATTAAAGTTGTGATTTTGTCTATAAAGTGGTGATTTTGCATTAAATAACACTTAGGCTATAAAATCAAATTTTTTCAAAATATTTTTAGCTTTTCATATATTTGTGCTAACTATTTGACTTGTAGGGATGAGTTTAAAAGTGGCAATCTTAAAACATGAAGTATTTTTTTACTAAGCAAAACTATAAATTTATAGTTGTGGTTTTGCCACAAAATCACAATATTAACCTATAAAATCATTATTTTATCAAGGGTAATAAAACTATAGACTAAAATGGCTAACTATGGTCTATAATTAGTTTTGTGCCTTTGTCTGAGTATAGTTTGATTATAGGAAAGGAGAAGGAGCAGCCTATATCAATATCAAACATTTGGATCAAACAACCCCTTTCCCTCCTACTACATAATTTTAGATCACAAAATAGCAATTTTGCATAATTTAAGCGATTCTGCCTGTTAGTGAGTGATATTGTCTTGATCAAATTTTTAATATAGGTATTGGTCTAAAACACATCAAATCTTTTTTTGAATTACTATAAATATATTTAATCCCTATGTATATTTTATCATATATCTTATTCTATTTTAAGTCTAACTGTTGAAATCCTGATCATTTTTCTTCATCTTAAAAAATCACTAATTACAAAATTGTAATTTTATAATAAAAATGGTGGTATTTCTTAATAGATTCATGGTGTTTTATTAACCGCATGATAACTACTAATGGTTAACCCTTTTCTACAAAATCATAATTTCACAGTAGTGATTTTGAAGAAAATCCATGATTTTTCACTTTTTGGAAGTGATTTTACAATACACTGATTGTGTATCTATAGTTTTGCCTTCTGTAGTTTAATTTTGTTACTCTTTTGATTTCAAATTATCCTTTTTGAGTGTAATCTTAGAGTTATTTTTAGTAATTTTTGTGTCATTCCAAGCATCCCTAAAGGCCTAAATTTCATCGAGGGCACTACCCCTTAACCTCACAAGGGGCGTTGCCCCTTGACCCCACTAAGGGCTATTTCACCCAGACCCCCACATCATGGCCCCCTCACCCAAATAAGTTATAGAGCCAAACCATGATTTTTTTAATGGTTTTTATTAAGGCTTATTAGATTAACATTATTTATTATATGGGTAATTCTAGTGGATATTTTGACTTGCTAACATCTTATTTTGAAGGTCATATTTTGTTTAACATATTGTCTTACAATTGCCTCTCTGAAATTTCCACTTAAAACTATTAATCTCTTTTCTTGTAGGTTACCTATCAAAGACATTTTGGTATCTTGCAAATCATTTTGTTTGGATAAGAGTTTAATTATTTTAATCACTTTTTTAAAATCATATCCCTTTTTATATATCTTTGACCCTATATATATCTCTTAATCTTAGTTAATTAGTTAATTAATCTCTTTTTGGTCTGGTTTTTTGTCACTCAAGGGATACGGTGGTGTATGCTCTCCTCCTTATGTCCTTGAAATGATTCCTAGAGGATCAAAAACCATTAAAAAACCCTCCCATTTTTATGTTTTAAGTGAAATATGACATGGAATTGACACCCATGCATTTGCCTAGTCTTAGGGGGATAATGACCATGTATTTCACCACCATGCACTAATCCGCACTCCATGTTCTGGCAGAGTATAAATATCAAGGATAAATATCATTAAGCTAAGAGGTTAACCCCATACTAGTCATCCATGAATGGGAAGAGTTAATTATCTAAATTAGGCATTATACATCACCCTACACAAAATTGGGATCCATTATACCTAGTGTATATTAAGGATTCTTTTAGAGAGCTCATTCAACCTAGCATAGGACCATCACCCATAACAGATGACTTATTATTAGAGTCAGTATCAGATCTCAAGTGAATATCATGTGTAGATGTGGTTGAGAGGGTCAATTAGATTCCATAATGGGTCACCATCATATAACATCACTTGTAAATTCATTAGGTAGTGTAATCATCGGGTTACACACCTATAAATTTACTAATATTAGGACTATATTATAATTATTTTGGTGTGTGTCGTATTGGACCCATGTTTTTTATAAGTTGAGTCAACCTTTCATGCAAATCCTATACATGGATATCTATACATTCTATATCATCATCTTGTGTATCCTTATCTCTATTTTTTATATTCTTTGTTATTTATACATACGTCCTTCATCATATCTTGTACATCCTTAATTTTTTATATATCATAATATAGTTTTAACATCCTCCTATTTCTTTATCATTTCATTATCCTTCACCCTCATCTTACCAAAATGTCTTTCACCTCATCTAGTCTCACCCCATCTAAGCAAAGTCTCATCTTACTTTATTAGATTTTTAGGTCACACACTTTTGCAAATAATATTTACTATACTCCTCATCATCATTACATCACCACCCTTAATACCATATATCCTTCATCACATCCTATATCCATCCCACTTTGAGCAAATTGGTCTAAGGTTTGAGCTACTCCTTTTATCATATAATCACTCTAGTCCACTATCATTTTTATATCAACCATCACTTGGTTAGATTCATTCTTAGACGATACCCTATTAGCAACACATCAATTTGTTAACTTCAATCTAGCATTTAATCATCATCAATCCATTTGTCCAATCACTTTTAATCTAGTCATATTTATTATTCATAAATAGTACACATCTAATCATCATCTTACTAGTTTAAATTTAGGCACCAGTGAATCCCAATCTTTTTTTTGGTTTGAAAACTAGGCATTATTGATAGATCATTATCCCTTATTGTACTATCATTATAAAATTTAATCCTAGTCTTATATCATTTTAATCACATTTAGTATATCCTATCCTCACCATCACTTTTCATACTAGCTCAATCATTTAGCCTTGTTTTGACCAAGAACCTATCTAATTCTTAAATCTAACTCCACATCATCTATTCCCCTTTTATCATCTATCCCCATAGATTTGGACCCCATTCTCATATAATAATATCTATTTTCTAATAAGGATGAGATCTTTTTTCAAGCCCTAGAGATGGGTTACCACCTACCTTCAGACCTCGATCCCATCAATCCTAAACCAATATCTTATGTCCTTCCCCATCCATAATACCCTAGCTCACCATTGTCAAATCTATTATCCATTTTCATAATTATAATCTTTAAATCCCTCAATTTACAAGTGATAAAGTTGTTCTATTTAATGAGTACATATTTGCCAATAGGGACAAGGTCCTTTTACTATTATTGTAAATGGGTGCTTACCTTCCAAATTATTTCAAACCCCTAAGCCTAAATTCACCTCCCAAACAAGTCTCTTGTCAACTCTTATCCCCATATAATTATCATTAGAAGCAATCCTATTCTAGTTCCCCATCCACTAGTCCTAGTCCTAGTCATGACCTTAATAGTCTAAAGATCACCCTATTTAATAAGTATATTATTGTAAATAAAGAGGCAATCCTATTATGGATCTTTGATATGGGTGCCTAAATTCCTGAAGGCCTTGACCCAATTCAAGTCACCTTACCTATAATGTGTACTACTCCATAGTCAAATCCTCTATCTACCAGTCATAGTCCATCACAAATCCACCATCCTACTAGTAAATGGAACCATATCTTGTCAACCTCATCTATTTCTCCTTTGTCTCCTAAACAATCTCACACTCCACCATCTCCTTATGTCATGACATCACCATCATATTATTCCACTCCTAAATCCAAAACCATAGACAAATAATATACCCCTCTCCCAATATCTGTGTAAACATTATTTTAGAAATTAAGGTCTATAAACATGATTGTCCACCTAAAAATAAGACCTCTATATTTGTATAAACATGATCCCTCATGGTACCAAGATGAATTTTTTTGTATATATCATAAAATCCCAAAGAATTATATTAATTGATGTCTCCCTTTAAAAGATTATATCCAGAAATTAATTGATAAAGGTGACATTAAAATTGAAGGAGAATCTAATGTGCCAACACCTAGGAGTGTTCAAAAGGGGGTATGTCAAAAAGTTTTTCTTAACTATGATCAAGATTATTCCCTTCTCAACCAAGTTCATTACCCCCATCCTATCTATCACACTACCATCCCTATGTTCTATTCACATCACATCCCTTATCTTCACAAATCCATTAAGCCTAACGCATCCATTCCCAAACCCAAAATGAAAGAGACACTTGTGGACAATGATGTTATTCAAAGGGCCCTCTCTATGGACACTATAAAAAAAATATTAGTGATATCACCTCATCAAAATCTATTGGTCAAGATCATTTTTGACACCAACATTTGAATTAGAATCCATATTAGAAGTATCATCCCTTTTAGATAATGAGATTCATGTTGATGCCTATCTCTTTGAAGATGTTTATAATTCTAATGTCAACCAAATAGGAGGAATAACTATTGAACCATCTCAAGATGATGAAATCATAACAAAATTAGTGGATGTTTTATCAGTCTATGATTAGGTTGGATATGAATTAGCTTTATATGTTAATTCCATAGTTGGTCTAAGTTATCATTTTATGATTCTTGAGGACACTTTCTCTGACATTAAGGTTGGGTCTCATAGTATATAATATGAATACTATGATACCCACTATCCCTTTGATCCAAATATTTCACCACGCATCCCCAATCATCCATCACCTCCTAACAATCCCTCCATCCCACTCTATGAATGGGATAAATAGGAACATGCATCATTAGATTTCCCACATCATGTAATATTGTGTACTAAATATATGAGTATCCAAAGACAATAATAAACTAATTAAGCCAAATAATGAATTCATTTTTTATCCAAAAATAATCAAAGTCAAGAAGATATTCATAATTTGCCAAGTCAAAAAATATCACCCCCTAGCATAAATATCCTTGAAGTGCTAGAGAACTATCAAAATAAAAGTAATCATCTATCAAGTCTAAAGTTAAATTCCTTTGGTGAGTCCCACAATCAGGCACTAGGGGGTAGTCAAAACCAAGTCAAATATCTACAAGTCAAAAAACTTTCAAGAATAATTACAATATGGGCAATAATATTCCTACTATTTGGATCAAAAAATAAGAAAGTCATAAGGTCTTGGATCCATTAATCTCACAACACCAATAAAAAATGTCCCCTTCACCATATCTAATGTTGTATGTACCTTTTGAACCCCATTCCCACTCCCCTTATAGTTACATTGTTCATCATAACCATATCACACATTCACATCCTATACCCCACCATCAAAATTGGGGTATAATCCCCTCCATACCACACCACTTTCTTAGGCAACATCACCTCTTGTAGGGGTTATAAAGACACCTGGTTGAGACATATAGAGGATGTTAAATCAAGAGTCAAAAAATGTCACTAAGAGATTAGTAAATCTAGCATTGAAAACATGATCCTAGCATCACACATCCTCAGAATAGGTGTCAATTGAAAAGATAAAAAAAAGCATGTGCATTATTGTATCTCCCCTGCCTATAATAAGTCAATATGTTAAAATAATAATAATAATAATAATAATAATAATTAAAAAAAATCATTTGTCTAATGGTAAAAACCAATCTTTTGGAACCATGGGCAAGTACCATGATGAAAACCAATTTATAATGTCATGGTAACATACTCTATTTTATACATTTTACCTCAACACTCAGGGGATTAATCCATCCTTTTCATTCATCAAACCCATCCATGTCATACTTATCTATCTTATCCCTTGGTCCATTATTCCTACCCATCATCTACCATCATATCATGCATCCTATATTTCATTCCTTCCCAAATTGACCTTCATAAGGAAGTGGAAGCTATTCTGAGAAATGTTCCAAAATTATCTTGGTATATCCTCTAATAGACACTCAAGTAACTAAACATTTGGTTCATTTATAATGTGTTCATTATCAACCCCTAGTCTATTCTTCCTTGGTCCTCATTACCTTTTTTGCATCACCCTCATCCTTTTATCATTCCATCTATTATTCCATTCATCCTTATCCTAGTTACCAGGCTTAGTATTCCCTTTGCCAGTTATCCCATTTGTATAGTGTACATATATATTCCAAAAAGACCTAAAAATTGAAATATGTCAAAAATCCAAAAAAATTATAAAATCCACAAGATCCCAAAACAATCTAAGTTATCTTATCATATGTCCTAAATATTAAAGTCATCTTGTCTTATCTTATATCCTAGTCATCTTCTCATCCTAATAACCTTGTCCTATTATCTTTGACAACCTTATCATAATCCTAGTCACTAGTTTACTCTAAAATCCATATATGGATGCAAATACTAATCTTAATCATTTTCACTAGCCTAATCTAGGTCTATATCTTATCCAAATCTATATCCACATTCACATTAGGATCATCTTAGTCCAACTCATCACCCAATCAATTCTTCAATTGACTATAATCAAGACAATCGATAAGACATGTATCATAATGCATCTTGATGTAGATACTTGAGTGTATTACTTGTCTAATCTTTATTATTTAACTTGTTTTCATGTCTTTTGTCATGTATATATATGATTATCTTATGTTTTGTTTATTTTTCTATGTTTCTTTTTAAGTCTTATGTCATGTCTCTTTTTATCTATTGGGTAATGAAAGAGGATGTTATGATGACACTAAAACTTACAATGATGCTTTTAGGTGTTCTTAATGATGCAGAGTTTTATATTTACCCCTTTTATCTACACTTTGTCATAATGTCCTCTTGGTCATACTTATATCATGGGGCATATTTCCAAGTTCTATATTTATTAGATTTTTTAGACTATTATGAGCCTTATTACAAAAATGATTTCTTGATTATTCCATCATCTTAGTCCACTTATCTAGTATTCAATCATTCCTCCAAGTCCTTTATCATCATGTATGTATCTTATTCACATCTCATCTCCCAAAATTTCTCCTAGTCCTCTATCCTCATGTCTAAAAATCATCACCATACCTAACATACATCTAATAACTAACATGTCTAACATTGATCATCCTCCTCCTCTATTGTATCTTATCATTTATCCTTGAGTATAAATTACATTGGCCTAAGGTATTTTAGAATATGTAGGAAATGTTTAGTCACATGATGTGTTTGAAGTCAGCTCTTCCACTCTCTCCTTTTTCTTGATCATTCATCATCACATTTAACTTGTCTTTCATTATTCTTAATTATTGCATTAGTAAAATACTTGAGTTATAATCTCAATCATTTATCAATTAGTCTATTGATCAATCATCATATCTGTAATCATCTCCTTAAGCTTTTTATTAATTTCTCTCACCTATCAATTGAGGCCAACAAGTCACAACATTCATATTTTCTTCATCTATCATCCATTATCACTAATTGGTCAATTTATCATTTAAAGTTTAAAATTTCCTCCCTTAATTGGGGCATTACTAAAACCATAAATTTATAATCATCTATCTCTCCCTTTCATGTGTCTTTGTTGGGGGCATAATTGCTATTAATCACTTTATGGATCATTTATATAATGCAATATGATCCACTTCTTTCCCTTCATATTTTGGTCACTCAATCATATCCCTTCATCTTCATCACCAATATCACTCACCTTTAGCCTTTAGATGTACGCATTATTAATCATATCAAATCAGTCTTATCTCATTTTGTAGGTCTCCCTTACATGTGTCCATGCTTGGGATATGTCAAAAACCTATAGCCTATTACATTATCATCATCATTTATGTTCCCTATGAATATGACTTTTCCAAGGGCATAATCCAATTATAGGTTATATATCACTTCTTAGGTCAAGTTTATTTTATTTTTCATCTATCTCACATCTTGCATCCTATCCCCTATTCATTTTATCACATCTAACCCCTCATTTCCACTTTTGAGTGATCATGCATCTCATTCTTACCCACATATCCCCTCAAGGGAGAATCATAGTCACTAACATCATCTACTAACATTCATCCATGAAATGGTTTTTCTTTGAAAGACAATTACTCCTCCCACTCCTTCCACTCGCAACACCCTTTCAAATAGGGGAAAAATGTATGCACCTAAATTTTCTCGCTTCATTTATTATCACTAATATTATTATTAGTCAAAACTAATTTTGATTATCTCATTTATCCCATCTAATTACATCCCAATATCATCCCTTATAGTCATTTATTTAATATATCCTTCATTCTTGTTTATCATACTAAACTTATCACTACCCCACAAATCTATTGATACTTATAATCATATCTTAATATTATCCTAATCCCACTTATCCATTATTTGGGAATTTAAAATTATCATGACCTACCTACCCACCTAACCTATCATATCCCTAATCTCTCCTACAACCCTATTCCCTAATCACCTATCTTACTTATCCCCTAAATATATTCTAGAATTATCCAATTCTAAAATCCTCTCTAACTTAGCCCCTTTCTCTCTAGAAGCCTCTATTCTAGAGGCTTCCAAGGAATTTTTAATTCCTTGGATAATCTTCCACCCTTGATCTTATGGAAACCAAATTTTAATGGTGACCATTGATCTTCCCTCCCTAAATCTATTTAAATAAGACACTCCTCCATGACCAAAGGAACCAATGAATTTATGAGATTCTATGTTATCACTCTAGTGTTGAATCCAACTAATCCATGTAATCCAAGTGCCTTCATCAAGTCAAAATTATGATGCCAAATCTAAGTCTACTTGTTATCAATATTCATACTTAATCCTTTAATATTTTTATTGTTTGAATTTTGGTTTGGAATAATTAGCTTTAGGATCTAATGTTAGTATGAATGTCTTAATTCCTCTTTACATTTTATTCCTAAATGGATCTAGATCTCAATTTGTGGATTGACATGTTGGGTGTTTTGATATAATTACAAAAACAAAATTCCATGTCTCAAAATTTCATCTATAGTTATATGGTTGATAAATAGTAATAAATATTCAAGAAAATCCTACATTTGACTTTCCATGAGTCTATTATGTTCAAATGCTTTTAATATTTTGATTGCATGTGTCATATGTTTATAGATCGTGAGCTTAATATAATCTCCATGAATAAGTAAAATAATGGAACTAACCCTCCCACATATTTTAATTTCAAATCAAATCACCCTTTAAGGCCAAGGATAATGACATAGAGAATGATGCTAAGACAATAGTAAATATAATTTCACAACCTACTAATATGGTTTTAATTTTGGCTCCTCAACAAAGGAAATATAATTTATGATCAAAAAATTCTCATAAGATAATAAATAAGTTACTTGAGTGCAATCTCATATCTCTCCCTCTACCAATGGAGGCTGATATGACAAAGTAAAAGCCTAATGGGTTCAATATTAATGCATGTTGTGATTGGAATAGATGCACATGGAATATAAATAAAAGATGATTATGTTTGAGACATAAGATATAAGACTTAATTGAGAATAATAATATTAAGCTCAATAATTTTAGCACATCGATTAATGATTTGGTTGCAGAACTTAATGCAAAACTTAAGATATTTTCAGATCCTTTTCTGAAACTTACATATAAGTAACCAAGAGAAATCTTGAGATACATATTATTCACAATGTGCATCTTCCTCTAAATTCTTAGGCTTCTATAAATGAGGTGGCTCATCATATAGATGGTCTTATTTTTATAGTTATGAGTACACAACTATAATGAATTAAAATCATGTTTGATGACCATGATAAATATCAAATGATGATTCTTCAAATACACTTTTGTTCATATATGTTCTCATTGACTCACATCCTATACATAGTGTCATGGTGAATAAGGGGTCAAGTGAAAACATATGTGTTATGACATTTATTATTAGTCTTGGGTACACACATACAATTTTTTTAGTATAATGAATATATAAAAATATTTATATGGTAAGGGATAAAACCCAATTTGAGGTATTTTATTAACATTTATGGTAGGGCCTATAACTATTTATTCTTATTTATTATTTTTTCCAACACTAGTGTATTTTTTTAGCATACAATAGAGTCCAAATTTTACTATGGTTAATAAAACCATGTATAACATACATGATCATAGTGACTATGATAATGATGATGATGATACTAGATATTATATAACTTATGAGTGTTTATTTGATCCAGACAATGATTTGTGTATTGTTCCTCACCCATGACATATGACATTCAAATCACGTTAGAAAGTAAATTCACTTTATCATCCCCTTTATGGGATCCTAGGTTAGTTGGGACACAATTTAAATTTAAAATAGAAAAGAAAAAAAATAGAAAAAAAATCAAATATTCAAAAAATAAAAAAATGTGACCTATGTGCATGACATGTTTTAGTACACAATTTATTGATGTTATTCATCATATACATAGTGGACTGCATATCCATTGTATGCACGTGTTTTTCATAATATATGATACAAAAGTTACATACATGAAAATAAGATGGAATAAGCATATATGAAATGAGATGAATCTGACACATGGAAATGACTCAGACTAGAGGATACTATGACATAACCAACACATGATGTGATAAGAGACAATAAATATCCATATTGAAAAATCAATATATCACACATCAATGATCAAGTAATATCATAATCATTAATATGAAACATGCATGAATACAATAATGTGTGTCTATATAATAAATCAATGCCATCATCCAATATATAAAATCAAAATATCCATATTAAATAAAACCCTCAAGTGTGATAAAGAGAATGTCATGTATAACACTCTACTATATCCAATGGATCAATATATAAATATATATAATGTATAATCATGATCCAAATATAGGCATACCCCCAATGTAGAAAGGATTCCACTAGGTGTAAATAATTTCATGCATCTATATGTCAATGTATCATATATAACTTTTGTGTTTGTCAATGTAGAACACAAAAGTTATATATGATACATTGACATATAGATGCATGAAATTATTTACACCTAGTGGAATCCTTTCTACATTGGGGGTATGCCTATATTTGGGTCATGTTTATACATTATCAAATTATATATTTATATATTGATCCATTGGATATAGTAGAGTGTTATACATGGAATTCTCTTTATCATACTTGAGGGTGTTATTTAATATGGATATTTTGATTTTATATATTGGATGATGGCACTGATTGATTATATAGACTCACATTATTGTATTCATGCATGTTTCATATTAATGATTATGATATTACTTGATCATTGATGTGTGATATATTGATTTTTCAATATGGATATTTATTGTCTCTTATCACATCATGTGTTGGTTATGTCATAGTATCCTCTAGTCTAAGTCATTTCCATGTGTCAGATTCATCTCATTTCATGTATGGTTATTTTCTTCTTGATCATGATATTATGTGTGTGCATGGTTACATATATGAATAGTTACATGAAATTGGTTCCATGATTCATATAATATATAATTATATTGTGTAATGTTTCCATTATTTATATGATGCATATAATGTGATTATCTTAGCATTACATGCTTAGTTAATATATCTACTAAACATTGACACTTGTATTCCCATTTCCTTGGATTACATGTTTCATACATGATTGAATGATAAAAAAAATCTATGATAAAATATATTCTCATGTTTACATACATACTTTACATTATTATATTTTTATATATAATAAATTTTGTGCATAAATCTTTCTTTTGAGATGAGTGATTTGTAGGTTTCATCTCTCATATTAAAATAAGGGAATATAATGGGCTTGTTTAGATATTCGGGGCAAGGTAGATAGATATTTTATATTTGAGATAGATTATGGGATTTATATATGTTAGATTGAGTATATTGAGACATATTTTTGGGATCTACATAATTATGAGTAAAAATCGAGGCATTCTATGACATTGTGATAGACAAATGTTGGCATTCTATATCACTTTGAGGTAAAAGTGGATCATATTGGGGCATGATAATTTTTCATAAAAACACTTTTATAATTTATATATTGATGATTGGTGGGGAATGATGGTACTATGTAATTACATTGGGTCTATAATCCATTTATAGTGATTGATACTTTTACATAATAACCTATTTCAAGGTTCAAAATTTACAAATAGAACCTATTTTAGGGTTCTAATTTGATAGATGAACCTAATTTCAAGGTTACAAAAAATAATTATGATGATATTAAAATAATTTTAGTTGAGGTCACTATGTAAATCAACTTCTAAAACTATTTATCCAATTGTAATTGGGGAATTTACACTCCTCAACTCATAATTTTAGTAGGTGCATATCCCTGGAGGCATGATCACCCCTTGATATTCTCTAAAACAATTCAATAAGTGGTATTTAGGTTCATATACCATTAGGTGTATTCATTACTTGGATGTTCATTTTAGAGTGCTTCAATAATATAGATTATTTAATGTTTATTATAATGAGGAGACATTGCTATATACATGTATTTTTTTAGGTTTTGTATGGAGAAAATAAAGCTTTTTTGTCATACCTCTCAACACCAAGTGTGGTTATCATAGGTACCAAATTTATTCTTTTATCCTTTTGTAGACACCTAAATTTGGTATTAAACATTTTTAAAAGAATAAATTGACATACTTGGACATTTGAATCTTATGTGCACTTTCCCTCTATCCATCTACCCTTTTATTTTCTTAGCCAAATATATTTTATAAATAAACCCATTTAGGATCATCTTATTCCATATGGGAACATACCAAATTCATAGTCAAACATTCTCCATATCTCAAATAATTTATTTACTCTTACAGTTTAGTAATAGTAATAATTGAAAAGTTATAGTTAGAAAAGGTGTATGCCTCTTTTGGTAATGTCCAAACACAGTCATATACTATTTTAAAATTTTTAAAGCCTTTATTAAGAAAAACAAATATGTTTCATGGGTCAGTCATAGTAGTAAATAATAAATATTTAGCTGATTAGACACACCATTCCTAAGTTTAAGCTCACCTATAAATTCTAAGGCACATTTTTAAATTATTATCAACCTTGAGAAAACATGTAACTATAGTCATATAAAGTGTGAATTTGGATAAATTAGGCATGGATAATGACACCCAATCCATAGTTCCTCTTTCTTGCTCACACAACCCTTCTAGGCTATTCTTTCACTAATTCCCAATCATTTATAACCTTCTGAACTTAGCTCTTTAAGACCCAAGCAACACTTTCAAGCCCAAATATATCCCCCTAAGTCTCACCCCCTTAAGAAAATAATGCCCAAATTAGACAAGAGCCCTAGAACCTAGGGTATCATATTTTTGACATTGTTGTCCAAGTGTTCAAGCCTATTCAAGAACTCATACCAATCCCTAATCATCCAAAGTACATCTATTTTTGAATATATTTGCATACATCACACACAATTTCACCAACCACTTTAGTGGGGAAACTACATTAGCTTGATCCCTGTTCAAAGTATTGGTATGTAGGTAGCATGCCCACACACAGGGTGTGAAGTGTGTCCAATGCATCTTTTAAACACTAACCCATTATCTCACTTTCCCAAGTTTTCATTCAAGTTTAAGCACAAATAGATCCTAAGGTTTTTAAGACTAAATGAGATAGACATCAATCTTTGTAGGCTTCTAGGCCTCAAAAATTTATAGATAGGGTAACACAGAACTGCCAAATAGAACCTAGAAATATTTCAACCTTAGGATAACAATGTTAAAATATGAATACAACACCTCACAATAGGGTGTCTAATTTTGGCACTCCTATCCAACCTAGAAACAAAGTTCAAGAACCTATTCCAACTTGTTTTCTAGTCCTGCTCCTCCAATATCAGGCCTTGTCTCAATCTAGATCAAATAGAATAAGCTAAGTTCTATTTTCTATAACTTCTTTATATATTTAGAAAAGGCAAAAAAACTATCTATTTACACAAAGTAGTAGGTTAATTAAAGTATTTTTTTCACTAATTTACTTTTCTTAGACCCATTTATTATTTAGGAAAAAAAACTCCATTATTCCCAAAAATAAAGAAACATTTGGTGAACCCAACTTACTTCAAATTTTTGCACAAAAACCCTAGAAACCCTAAGGATAGTTATTTTTTATTTTTTACCATAATTTTATAATTTTTCCTAAATTTAAAAATAAAAAATCTACTAATTAATTAAAAAATATCACATATTTTGTTCAAACCTTAGTTTGCACATACTAGGTCCTTTTTACATACAAACACTTTTCAAACACTAAAAAAATATATTTCTAATTTTAGAAATATTTTTTGATTTTTATTAAATTTTTCAAGTAAAATTCTAATAATTTTATCTAAATATTTCAAATTATTTCACTAATTTAAAAAAAATCATTTAAAACCCTAGTTACATCAACTAAACTCCTAGTTATTTTTAGTACTTTTCACATCATTTTCTAAAATTTTAGTTGCATAACAAACTCAAAAAATAAATTTCAATATTAAAAATGCATAGTATTTTGCACAAGTATTTTTGAAAAATCTTTAGTTGCATATAATAACACCTACTTTCTTTTGAGGTATCACCTTACATCTCTCTCTAAATTGCAAAAATGATGTTCTTTTATTTACAAATGTTTCTTACATTTCTTGAAAATAACCAGGAACCCATAATAGGTCCTATCATGTACATGAATGATGAAGTTTGTCATATATTAGTACAGAGTTTTATTCTTTAAATTTCATGTTTATTTTTCATTACATGGGATGATGTTAAGCAATTTATTCTTAACTATGTTAATCCATCTTATGCATCACCTCCCTTGGAGCCTCTTCCCTGTATTGAGCCATGTTGCTTGGCCCATTTCACTCTTCCCCAAGTAACTACCCATCACTAGAGAGCCCAATTAATACCCTTTGTCCTTCTACCTCTTTGACCCATTGATTATCTTCACTGTCCTCCCATAGTTACTACTACTCCTATATGGATTTTAGATACTATGATTAGAGCTATTACTCAATGCATTGTTATGCCTCCTCCACCTACCTAGGAGCCCTATCACCCTACTATTCCAACCTATCCCAGGTATAACCTACCCATAGAAGCAAATTTGCATAAGGCATATGACATTGTGGATTAGTTGTAGAACACTCCATATAAAATTTCTATGTTATAACTACTTTAGAAAGCTAATGTATTTAAGGACATTCTTTATTAGGTAATCACTAAGGCTTCTTTGCCTATTGATTTAGAACCTTCTTATTTTGCATTAGTGGTCAACACTTTTAAAACTATAGAAGATGCAATTTCTTTTTATAGTAAGGACATGCCTTCTTAGATAGTTATTGATAAAAATTTACCACTATTTATACAAGTATAAGTCAAAACCAACATAGCCAAGAGAGTTCTTGTTGATAGTGGTTCTAAAATAAATTTATGTGATATCACATTCTTACAAGCCATGGGTGTACATTTAGAATTGATGCAAAAAACATATAAGAACATCCAAGGGTTTAATGATATACCATGATATACATTGGTTATTATTACTTTAGATATCATGATGGGTCCTAAAACCCTCCCAACATAGTTCTAGGTCATGCCCAATCTAATTCACTATAATCTTCTACTCGAACAACCCTGGATATATACTATGGGTGCTATCCCTGCCACTCTCCATCAATGTATTAAGTTTCTCCATGAGGGATATCTATACACATGTCCAACAGATAACTAGCCATTCTGATATTATTGACTTATAGAGTCATATTTGACTATTTCATTAGATGGGACACCATATCTCACAATACAACCACCACTTCATAGAATTTCTCTTGATTAAATACATACATATGAGGTTGGCAAGACTATTACTTCCCACACTACTCCACTTATAGTTTCATTGTTAGTACCATCACTTTCATTAGTCATAGCAGCTTCAACCATTCTAACTGCTTCATCAGTCATAGTTCTAACACTTGTTACACATCCACCATAACCGATAGTAGTACCAACAATTCCAGTTGATTCCATAGTTACTCCATTGGTTAAAAATATTTCAATAGTGTTGGTTGCATATTTTGTCGATCAGCGTACTGATAAACAAAATAGGTCTGATCAGCCAAAGTAGGAAGATTGGTCGTCCAAATGTGTAGGTTTACCACATCAAAAGGGGACTAATCTCTCCTCTCATGAAGGGGAGGTTCCTTATAGATATGCTATATATATATATATATATATATATATATATATAAAGACTCAAGGGTAGGATAAACCATCCATCTCTCTTTCTTTAGAGATGATGCATGCAAATCAAAAAACACTCCTCTTCTTTCAGAAGTACTATTCAACAAACCACAAGAATACTCCTGGTAGTAAAAGCAAAATGTAACCAAGGATGTAATAACTAGCAAATTGAGATGTAGCATAAATTCTCCACCTAAATTTCCCAAGAGTGAGATACGAAGGACAATGAGGGCACAAAGTCATCCCAAGGTCCTTTACACAGAAATGAAAAGAAAACACACTAAAGTCAATTATGGGGGCACAAAGTCTCTCCATAGTTGACTTCAAGACACCTTCCTGACTACTTTCACTAATTTTGCTTGTTGAATTAAAGGAACAAAAAATATATTAAGGAAAAAGACATAAGAATAGTTTCCCCAACAACAAAGATATCACAGCACAAAGTCTGAAAAGGCAATTGCTTTCTTATTCCAATAATAAAATATGATCAACAATTTGAGCTCAAAGTCTCAGTAATGCCTTTTAATTTGGGTAGATTTTCATTCTGATTGTCAAAAAGAGATATATTTACAATAAAAGAGAGTCCCTTATATAGCCTCTTCAAGAAGGACTCGGGCACAGTAACACATCATGTTGCATTGAAAACTATTAGGAAGATAGGCTAGAAATTAGGGGCATCTACCCATTTGTTTTTCTCAATGTAGAGAAACAAGTCATGCTATTGAAATTTTGCAACTTTCAATGTCCACCTAGTGATCTGATCCTTCTTCATCATTCCTCCTTTTTTGGTTAATTAAATCGGGTCCTAGATTCAATTTGTTGTTCTGTTCCTTCTTCACTTTCTGCTGGTCTTGGCCTTAAAACCTATGAATGCATTCAAGTCTATAGATTATAAAGATGAATGGCTATTTTATGAGCTTTAAAATTGATGTTCGAACACCCGTCAATACATTTTCAATAGCTAGTTTGCTGTCTTGAATTTGACGTCTTCGGGTGCGTCACCCCTTGATCCTTCTTCAGCTTTTTTGTTTAGCACTTTCCCAAAAAGAACCTACCCTTTTAGGCCTTAAGAAATGATCTGCTTTGGGTTGAGAATATCCCCAAACAAGGGTATCTTCCCTTCAGGTGGTCTTTGGATAGCCTTTAGGCTTCTTTATTTCGGTGGGTAGCTAAGTTCTTCCTTCATATTTCTTGTTTCACGTCTTCTCGAAGGGAAGATGACCCTTCAGCTTTAGGGAAGTGTCCTTTAATTTTGGTAGCTGAGAGTCCCCCATAAGGGCACCTACCCTTTGGGGTCCTTCGGTGGCATTTTCCTTAGTCTTCAAGGACATTCCCATGGACTTTTATTGTGAACAATTCCCACAGGTATTTTCCCTAGGCTTTCTTTGCAAATAAAAAGTCCGTGGACAATTTCCCACAGACAAAAAGTCTGTATAATTACTTCCCATAGACAAAAAGTCTACAGAATTGATTTGTCTCCTTTGGAATTTTCTTTGGGCTTTTTGTCTGCAACTTCTCTAAATTCTTTTAGAATTTTTTTCTGAAGAAATTCCTTCAGACAAAAGTCCGAAAGAATTATGCCTTTGTCTGCCTTAAACAAAATTCTAAAAGAATTTACCTTAACTATCTTCTTTGAAAATGACCCTTTTGAAGGGTAATTTTGTCGACCAAGTGCCCTTCGCAAGGGCACTTGTCCTTCAGGAGGCTCTTTAAACTTTTGCATTTGAACCGCTCCTTTGAACCATCTGAATGAACCGCTTGGTTGAACCAGGCTGTTGAACCATTTGATTGAACCAAACATTGAACCACTTGGTTGAACCAAAATGGTTCAATGCAATGAACCCTTCGATTGAACCAATTCTTTGAACCAAGTGAACAAAGCAAAGTGTTGAACCAAGCAAGTGAACCAATAGAGTGAACCAAAACATTGAACTGCTTAGTTGAACCAAATGTTGAACCAAGCTGATAACCAAGCTTTGAACCAAAATGGTTCAAGCTGATAGTTCAAGCTGATGGACCACAATTAAATGAACTTGAATTTGAACCAAAAGATTTTGAACCAATCATTGAACCAAGCTTTGGTTCAACAGTTCAAACAAAGACTTGAACTGACTAATGAACCATTTGATTGAACCAAAGGATGAACCAAAGTGTTGAAATAATGCAGATGAACCAACTGAGTGAAACAAAGCATTTAAACTACTTGGTTGAACCAAGCCATTGAACCATTCCTTTGATTGAACCCACTATTGAACCAAAAGCGTTGAACCTATTGAACTTTGAACTCATTGAACCTTTGAACCAAATTAGTTCAATGGTTCAATAGTTTAAGCCTTCTTTGCTTAGATGCTTGTTGATGAAGATTTTTTATTGAACCAAGGCACTGAACCAATCCCAAAAATGACCAAGTGTTAAAAACTATTTCTTTTGGTTGAACCCGCTTGTAGAAGTCTTTGAACCTATATAAATGAACCTACCTATAAAATCTATAGAAATCAAGTCTATAGAAATCAACCTATAAAGCCCATTGAACTTGGCCTATAGATTATGTAGATTTAAGCCTATAGAGTCCGTAGATTCTTGAGAAGTTTGAAAAATGAGGAATTTGAATGCCCAGGACAAATTTCAGAAAGGGAAGAAATAATTTTGGTCTGTAGGACTAAAATAGTTCAAATGTTGTCCCAAAAATGAGTGATATTTTTGGGGGACAACAACTGACTCCAGTTAGGGAACTTCTATCAATTGCAAAAAGAATTGAAGGGAGTAGAATCTAGAATCTCCAGTGTCTTCATGTGTACCATTGGGCTATGGAGTCATGTTACCCAGAAATGAAAGGCATAAAAAAAAATGAAACAAACAAAGTGAAATAGAATTAAAAACTATACAAATATACATATGTATAGATGGAATGATCTGATACTTCAAGAATTGAAGTATTTCAAATGCTGCTTCTTGAGAGATAGTGAAAATAGTGTGCCATCTTGGTAAACCAGCAAGAAGACATTTTGTCCCTAGAAATGGTGACGGGCGAATGGAGCTCTCCACCAGGAAACTAATTTTTTTCATCTTCCTCTTGACTCTTTCTTCTTGTTGCCCCATGGTAGGATGTGGTCTTCAATTTGAAATCCATAACTCCTTGCTCTCCCTGCAAAGGGTTTCTTTGCCTGATTTTGATTTGCAGCAGCATGGTCCATTACCATAATTGGTTGTTCTTCTAGTTTAGTCCAGCATATGATTGGATTTTCCACATCAAACTCCTAACAAACTATCAACTTAGCATCTCCTTTGATGTGAAAGAGTTTGATTTCTTCATCTTCAACAATCTTCAATCTGAGCAACAAAGATTCACATCTAGCTATGTTGTTGGTGTTGTTGGCTTGAAAATTGCATGAAGGAAGAATATCTCCTTGAGGATATATCAACATAGTCCCAACTCCATTGTTGGTGGAAAAATTACTGCCATTGGATTTTAGGATCAAAGCATCATCAAAAGTTGATCTCTTATCATATTTCTCTTCATTAGAGATGGAAGATCATTCCTTATTTGTATTATGCCCTACCAATTCTCTTGAAGTCTTGTTTGGATCAATTCTTGGATTGTCAGCTATAGGACTTTCATCTATAGAAACATGAACATCCTTTGTGGTAAAGAAATAATTAGCCCTACCTAAAGATTTAAACAAAATTTGTGTTGTAGGGGGTGATGTTTGGGTGACCACATATTTTGCTTCCTTTTTAGGAAGCAATATCTTCATTACACCTTGGACAGGGATCCTTGCTTGAGATAAGTCCATGCTTAGTTATCCTCCCATGTCCTTATAGGAATTTTGTCCAAGCAAAATGCCATAAGATGCTAGGATGTCAGCCACCAAGACAATCATCTTGATTATCTTATCTTGAAAGGCTGCCAATGCAAATTAGGCATCTTTGATTTGCCCCAACAATGGTACTTGCTTGTTCTCCATGGAGAAACATCTCCCAAATGTCTTGGTCAGTGTGAGGCCTAGAGACTCAGCTAATTTAGTAGGCATGACATTGTTAGATGCCCCAGAATCAATGATATAATTGTTGAGCTGATAATCATTTATTAATAAGGAAACATAGAAAGGTTCTATTTTCCCAGGGGAAGCTAGAGGAGTAATGACAAGATTATTTGGAATGGGCATATTCTTTGGGGAATCAGGGTTTATTTTCTTAACCTCTTGTCTTGCAAGGATGGTTTGGTTCTTGACACATTGGACCAACTTATCCAATTGATCAGGATTAGCTTGCAAATATTCAAATTTAGACATTTGTATTTTGGTCTTTTTAACATGATCAATTATGTCAAATGGCTAAATTGGACTAGGAACAGAAGAAAGAATTTCAACTTTTTGGGTTTCAGGAGGGATGGGAGGAGGGCTGGTTTGTGAAATGGGAGTAGAAAGTGAAGGTGAAATTGATGTACTTACATTTTGGGTGATCACCAAATCCTTTGACTAAAAAGGCAGAGTGGTTCCATGCTTAGCAATTGTAATTTCTGGTTGAAGTTGCTCCTCTGTCTTCTCTTTATTAGCTTGTTGGACTGATTGGTTCTTGGACTTGGTAAACATTGCATATGATCCATCAATAGCTTCTCCTTTGCTTCTGGGTTCATCTTGGTAGTTCAGGAAACCAATGTGGGAGTCACCGGTTGATTCTTCTTGATCCTCCGTGAAGAGATCAATGTTATTTTCTTGCTCAAACTCAGGTTGGAAAGAGAAAGCATGCTCTGTTTCTAAATATCCAACTACTAAGTTGGTTGGAGGAGCTTCTAGGGTAAGTTTTCCTTGTGGGGGAGGAAGGTGATGTTGTTGCCCTTGATTCTTGGTAGCATTGCCTTAATATGACTAATTTGGGAATGTCCTTCTTGGCATATCTCTATATGAAGGAGTAAAAGACATTCCTTGTGGCATTTGCTTTTTCAAGGATAACACTTCATTTACTAGCTTTTTCACCATTAGATTAGTGGTGCCTGTAGATGAATATTTAGAAGATGATGAAGGTCTATTTCTATTTAGATCTCTTCTTATCTTCCCTGCTAAGATGAGATCATCTTCTACCTCAGTGGTCAAAAGTTGAGCTACAGCAAGATCTATTTAACCAGCACGTCTCAAAATAAAACTAACTTCAAGCAATTGAGAATTAATAAAAAAGCATTTGAGATTCTCAGTTGTAAGTCAAGCTATTACAAGAATTCTATTCCTTAGTTTGTCAAATTTGGCTATGAAGTCCCTCATTGGTTCATGAGGCTCTTTCTTCATCTGTGTAAGTTGAGATAGAAGTGCATGTGCATCTTCTACAGGTTTGAATCTAGCTTCAAACTTATCTTTGAGAGTATTCCAATCGGTTACTGACTGAGTCTATAGATGATAAAACCAATCTACATCAGCACCTTGTAGTGTCTCCACAAAAAGCTTGACTGCTACATCTTCAAATTCTACTCTGATTACTCCACAAGCTATGCTAAAGGCTACAATGTGCTCATCAGGATGAACTTTCCCATCACCATAAAATTTGGGGAAATTCTTCCTTGAACTAAGTGGAAGCTCATGTAGAGGTGGGGTAAGATTGAGAGGACCAAAAGCATTATCCCAGGGGCCTTAAACTGCCATTATAAGATTATGAAAAGGAGAGATAACAAATCTCAGAGGGGTAATTATTGGCAAAGTTTTACTAGAAATAGAAGTAGATACTTTGTTTGACAATGGAGATCTGACTTTAGTAGGAGGAAAGCTCTTGGTTCATTGGAGATGAGATGGTGAAGGAAAGGAAATAGATCAAAATCACTTTGTTGTACCAACTTGAATATAGGGTCAATGATACCTTTAGCCCTTTGGCTTTGTGTATACCTTGAATCTGCCAGATTGTGAAACAAAAATGGGAAAAGAATTGACCTTGCTTCAGTTTGAAGCTTGAGGCTTTAAACTGTGCACTCTTTCCTAGCAACTCTTGTTTTTGCAGACTAGATAAAATAATGGAGGTGGAGGAAGATGGTAAGGCTGTAAATGGATAATGGGTAAGACAAGTAATGGAGTTGCCAAAATATGTAATAGATAAGGGTTATAATGATAATAGGTAAGACACAGGTGATGTTTCAATTTGAAACTTGAGGTTTCAAATTGCACCGAATTATGTATATCCCCAACAAATTCGCCAAAAACTATTGATTAAATATTTTGTCGATCAACATACTGATAAACAAAATAGGTCTAATTAGACAAATTAGGAAGATTGGTCATCCAAATGTGTAGGTTTACCACATCAAAAAGGGACTAATCTCTCCTCTCATCAAGGGGAGGTTCCTTATATATATGTATATATATATGTGTGTGTGTGTGTGTATATATATATACATATATATATACATACATACATATATATATACATACATATATATATAAAATAATAATACTCAAGGGTAGGATAAACCATCCATCTCTCTTTCTTTAGAGATGATGCATGAAAATCAAAAGAAAAAAACTCAAGGGAAATGATAGAAAGCACTCCTCTTCTTTCAGAAGTACTATTCAACAAACCGCAAGAATACTCCTGGTAGTAAAAGCAAAATGTAACCAAGGACGTAATAACTAGCAAATTGAGATGTAGCACAAAATCTCCACCTGAATTGCCCAAGAGTGAGATACGAAGGACAATGAGGGCACAAATTTGTCCCAAGGTCCTTTACATAGAAATGAAAATAAAACACACTAAAGGCAATTATGGGGGCACAAAGTCTCTCCACAGTTGACTTTAGGACACCTTCCTGACTACTTTCACTAATTCTACTTGTTGAATTAAAGGAATAGAAAATATATTAAGGAAAAAGACATAAGAACAGTTTCCCCAACAACAAAGATATCACAACACAAAGTCTGAAAAGTCACTTGCTTTCTTATTCCAATAAAAAAATACGATCAATAATCTAAGCTCAAAGTATTAGTAATGCCTTTCAATTTGGGTAGAGTTTCATTCTAATTATCAAAAAGAGATATATTTACAATAAAAGAGAGTCCCTTATATAGCCTTTTTAAGAAGGACTCAGGCACAGTAACACATCATGTTGCATTGAAAACTGTTAGGAAGATAGGCTAGAAATTAAGTGCATCTACCCATTTGTTTTTCTCAATGCAAAGAAACAAGTCACACTATTGAAAGTTTGCAACTTTCAATGTCCACCTGGAGATCTGATCCTTCATCATTCCTCCTTTTTTGGTTAATTAAATGAGGTCTTGGATTCAATTTGTTGTTCTATTCCTTCTTCACTTTCTACTGGTCTTGGCCTTAAAGCCTGTGAATGCATTTAGGTCTATAGATTACAAGGATCAACAACTATTTTATGAGATTTGAAATTGATGTTCGTGCACCTATCAATACATTTTCAATGGCTAGTTTGCTGTCTTGAATTTGACGTCTTTGGGCACATCACCCCTTGATCCTTCTTCGGCTTTTATATTTGGCATTTTACTAAAAAGAACCTGCCCTTTTGGGCCTTAAGAAATGATCCATTTTGGGTCAAAAAGAGCCCCCCACAAGGGTATCTTCCCTTCAAGTTGTCTTTGGATGGCCTTCAGGCTTCTTTATTCTGGTGGGTAGCTAAGTTCTTCCTTCAGATTTCTTATTTCACATCTTCCCAAAAAGAAGATGACCCTTTGGCTTCAGGGAAGTGTCCTTCAATTTTGGTAGCTAAGAGTCCCCCGCAAGGGCACCTACCCTTTGGGGTCCTTCGGCAGCCTTTTCCTTAGAGTCTTCGCAGACATTCCCATAGACTTTTCTTGCAGACAATTCCCGTAGGTATTTTCCCTGGGCTTTCTCCATGGATAAAAAGTCTACAAACAATTTCCCGTGGATAAAAAGTCTATGGAATTACTTCCCACAGACAAAAAGTTCACATAATTGATTTCTCCTTTGGAATTTTCTTTGGGATGTTTGCCTGCAACTTCTCTAAATTCTTTCAAACTTTTTGTCTGAAGGAGTTCCTTTGGATAAAAGTCTGAAAGAATTATGCCTTTATCTGCCTTAAACAAAATTTTGAAAGAATTTACCTTAACTGTCTTCTTTGAAAATGACCCTTCTGAAGGGTACTTTTGTCAACCAAGTGCCCTCCACAAGGGCACTTGTCCTTCGAGAGGCTCTTTGAACTTTTGCATTTGAACCACTCCTTTGAACCATCTGAGTGAACCACTTGGTTGAACCAAGCCATTAAACCATTTGATTGAACCAAACATTGAACCACTTGTTTGAACCAAAATGGTTCAATGCGATGAACCCTTAGATTGAACCAAGTCTTTGAACCAAGCAAACGAAGCAAAGCATTAAACCAAGCAAGTGAACCAATTGAGTGAACCAAAACATTGAACTGCTTAGTTGAACCAAGCTGATGAACCAATATTTGAACCAAAATGGTTCAAGTCGATAGTTCAAGCTGATGTGTTAAGGTGTGGAGCTAAAAGCTTCAACTACTTGCAGACACAAGGAAGGATGCTAAAGAACCAGAGCCACCAGCATCAGCAGTATGACTGATGTCGATCAGATGCAGTGGAGAAGGAGACCGGTGATGGCAGATAGTCGGCCGATGTCGACAGCACCAGACTAGCAGGGACTGGTGTCGATCGCCTATGTATTTCCAAAATTGTTGTTGACGAACAGTCAGTTAAGTGAAGCGAGTGTTTGCATGTCAAGTGACTAATTATAGTCACGAGCTGCATGTCTAATTATTGTAACTTGAGTTCTATTTTTTGTAAGCATGGGATCCTATTTAAAGACCCATAAGGCATGTATTGTAATAAAGTAAGAAGGCAAGTAAAAGCACTGAAGCAAGCAAGGTCAAGGAGATCTACAGGTGTAAGTTCAAAGAGATCAGCTGAAGCATTCAAGGAGGGATAATAACTCAGGATTATAGAGTTGTTGTGTTGAGCAAGAGAGAGAGGGAAGAAGGTCTTGAGGTGTGGAAAGCCTTTGAGGTGGAGGAAGAAGTGGCATCTTCCTTATTGTATTTTCTTCTAGTAATATTGAATACAAGAGTGTGTATTGTCTCTCAAATTCTTTGTTGTCTCAAGTTTCTAGTTACTTTATCATTCTGGTATAATTCCATGTTTAATTGCATACGAGAAGTAATCATATGTGCTCTAATTGATAGAGCTAGATCCCCTGACAAGTGGTATCAGAGCTATGGTTTGCAGGAAGCAGGGTATTGTTTTTGATTATAGGTCATTCACAGGGTTTTCTGATTGAGTGGGAGTTCAACAATGGCAGAAGAAAGTAGGCTACGAATGGAGAAGTTTAACGGCAAGAATTATCAACATTAGAGGATGCAGATTGAGGACTATCTGTATCAGAAGGATTTGTACTTACCGTTGGGTGGGGTTGCATGCAAGCCCATAGATATGAAGGATGAAGAATGGAACGTTCTTGATCGGAAGGCTCTAGGTTCCATAAGGTTGAGCCTTGCATCATCTATGATTTCCAGCTTATCACAGTGTAAGACAACAGAAGAGTTGATAAAGTCCTTGGCGAATTTATACGAAAATCCCTTGGCTTCTAATATGGTATATCTTATGAAGCATCTATTTACTTTGCAAATGCAGAAAGGTGGATCAGTACATACTCATCTCAGTGATTTCCATGGTTTGGTAAACCAACTAGCTGAAGTCAATATTGTTTTTGATGATGAGGTAAAGGCTCTCTTGATTTTATGTTCTTTGCCTGAATGTTGGGATGGTTTGGTTATGGCAGTAAGTAATTCTGCATCTGCTTCTAAAATCTTAAAAGTTGATGATGTTGTGAGTGTGATCTTGAATGAGGAAATACGCAGGAGAAGCACAAGTGAATCATCAGGGAATGCTCTAAGTGTAGAAAGCAGGGGATGGCAAAGGGAGAAGGTTAAGCAAGGGAAATCAAGGTCGGGAAGGAGATCTGAGTCCAAAGGTATTACCTGCTAGTTTTGTGGAAAGAAAGGACATACAAAGGAGTGTTGGTTGAGAGATAAAGAGAATCAACATGCAGGTATGGAAGAATCAAAGGATGCAAATATTGTGATGCAGGATGCTCTCATACTTTCTTCGAATAGTCAGGTAGGATCATGGATTTTAGATTCTGGTTCATTTTTTCATGCATCCCCAAACAGAGTTTTGTTCTATGAGTATGAACAGGGAGATTTTGGAGTGCTCTATTTAGGGGATGGTACGCCTTGTCAGATAGTTGGCAAAGGGAAAGTGCAGCTGAGATTGTAGATTGACAACACATGGGTGTTGAAAGAGGTCATGCATGTTCCAATTCTGAAGTAGAGTCTAATTTCTGTAGGAAGGTTGGGTGACGAGGGATGCACAATAACCCTCACAGCAGACTCTTGGAAGGTTACCAAGGGAGCACTTGTTTTAGCGAGAGTAAGAAAGTAGATACTCTTTATCTATCTACTTGTATTACTGATTCTACTTCTGGTGTAGATTAGAAGATGTGGCTTAATAAGCTTGGTCACATGAATAAGAAGGGAATAGAAGTTCTTGATTCAAAAGGTATGTGTTCAGATTTAGAAAGCATAGATAGAGTTCATTGCAGAAAAATAAAATTTGATGCTTTCGACAGGAACAAAGAAGCCTTGGTGTTTATGGAGGAGATGAAGGATAGAGATCAGTCACAGGGGCTGAATAAATCTGAGCAGGGCAACATGGATAGAGGTTTGATCTAATAAGAGCTCACGGATAAAAATTTCATCACTTACAGGAACACACAGACACTGATGTCAGTCGCGTGGAACTGACGTCGGTCATCTAGATACCGACATCAGTCATGTGCAGACCAGCAAGGTCAGTAGGTCAGGTAGGAGAAGTCTAACATCGGTCATAAGGACTGACGTCGACAGGAGGGATGCCAGCATCAGCCAGGGAAATGATGTCGGCAGTCAGGGTCAGTGCAGGGAATCGACATCGGTCGAGAGCAGACTGGGAGATGGCCTAGATCGGTCACTGGAATGGATGTTGGGTGAATTAATAAGTCTCAAACACCCATGTGGAGGTTAGGAAAGGTATGTGAACCTCATATTCATTGTTCACCTTCTTTATATTGCTTACTGATAGTCATGAACTAGGAAGATGGAAGAAGCGATGCAGGTAGAATCTAGAAACATTGGGAGCTTGGCATGGATGAGGAGTGTGAGTCCTTGGAGAACCAAACAGGTAATTATTGGTAGTGTTGTTAGCTGGAAGGAAGCACTAGATAGAGGGATGGATTCCCATTTTAGAGAAGAGAGTGGATGGACACATGAGACAGAAGGCTATGGTATATGGTCTTGATTAGGCTGCAGAACAATGGAGGTTTGACCATTGTATTTTATCTTTACCAGGTTGGATAATATTAGCTACATTATCCTGTTACTGTATTGTGTTACTTGTTGCAGGGTTTTATATATAGGGAGTTTTCTGAGGTAAGGGTAGAGTTGGTTTAGATGTATGTCATGGAGAATTTGGGAGCAGCAAAATTCTTATGGCATAAGAGATAGGTATAGCATCATAGGTTTGTGTGGTGGTTGGTCTTCACGAGTGATGTTAAAGAGGGATATAGAGCCTAAGGAACAAAATAGATGGTGTACAGGTACATGTACAAGTTGTAGCTATTTATCTCCAAGTGGGAGATTGTTAAGGTGTGGAGCTAAAAGCTTCAACTACTTGCAGACACAAGGAAGGATGCTGAAGAACCAAAGCCACTGACGTCGGCAGTATGACCGATGTCGGTCAGATGCAGTGGAGAAGGAGACTGACGACGGCAGATAGTCGGCCGACGTCGACAGCACCAGACTAGCAGGGACCGGCGTTGGTCGCCTGTGTATTTCCAGAACTACTGTTGACAAATATTCAGTTAAGTGAAGCGAGTGTTTTCATGTCAAGTGACTAATTATAGTCACGAGCTGCGTGTCTAATTATTGTAACTTGAGTTTTATTTTTTGTAAGCATGGGATCCTATTTAAAGACCCATAAGGCATGTATTTTAATAAAGTAAGAAGGCAAGTAAAAGCATTGAAGCTAGCAAGGTCAAGGAGATCTACAGGTGTAAGGTCAAGGAGATCAGCTGAAGCATTCAAGGAGGGATAGCAACTCAAGCTTTAGAGTTGTTGTGTTGAGTAAGAGAGAGAGGGAAGAAGGTCTTGAGGTGTGGCAAGCCTTTGAGGTGGAGGAAGAAGTGGCATCTTCCTTATTGTATTTTCTTCTAGTAATATTTAATACAAGAGTGTGTATTGTCTCTCAAATTCTTTGTTGTATCAAGTTTCTAGCTACTTTATCATTCTGGTATAATTCCGTGTTTAATTGCTAATACGAGAAGTAATCATATGTGATCTAATTAGTAGAGCTAGATCCCCTGACATGATGGACCACAATTGAATGAACCTAACTTTGAACCAAAAGACATTGAACCAACTGTTGAACCAAGATTTGGTTCAATGGTTCAAACGAAGCCTTGAATCAACTGACGAACCATTTGATTGAACCAAAGGATGAACCAAAGCATTGAAACAAAGTAGATGAACCAACTGAGTGAAACAAAGCATTTGAACTGCTTGGTTGAACCAAGCCATTGAACCGTTCCTTTGATTGAACCTGCCATTAAACCGAAAGCGTTGAACCTATTGAACTTTGAACTCATTGAACCTTTAAACCAAAGTAGTTTAATGGTTCAATGGTTTAAGCCTTCTTTGCTTAGATGCTTATCGATGGAGATTTTTTATTAAAACAAGGCACTGAACCAATCCCAAAAATGACCAAGTGTTAGAAACTAATTCTTTTGGTTGAACCCAGCTACAAAAGTCTTTGAACCTATAGAAATGAACCTGCCTATAGAATCCATAGAAATCAACCTGTAAAGCCCATTAAACTTGGCCTATAGAGTCTATAGATTCAATCCTACAGAGTCTGTAGATTCTTGAGAAGTTTGAAAAATGAGGAATTTGAATGCCTAAGACAAATTTCGAAAAGGGAAGAGACAATTTTTGTTTGTAGGACCAAAATAGTTCAAATGTTGTCCCAAAAATGAGTGATATTTTTGGGGGACAACAAATAGCAACACATTTTTTTACTAATATAGTTGAGGAGACTTCTATAGCACAATTACCTCTTATGATAAATTAAAATTTACCATATGTACATGATGTTGATATAGATTCACAGGCTTTTTCAGATGATGATACAACACACACACTCATAGATGACTATTTGTGTGGACTAAGCTTTACTCCAGTTAGTATAAGATAGTACCAAGATGAATTTAGAGCTCTCATCCTATATCCTACATCACTTCTAGCATCTTACACTACACTCTCAAGATCTGCTCCACACTCATGGCCACAAACAGATCACTTGGCACATATAGTTCACATGATTCCTTTCATGTATATAAAGCCAGTTATTCAGATTCAAGTAGGTAGCACACAACATCAACCTCAGTTTATGTTATAGATATTAATTGATCTTTGATTGTTCACATTATCTATAGTATGAATAGATATATTAGTATATTAACACATTAGGATGGTTGCCTATTTTGTACTTTTCATAAGATTATAGGCCATGATATAAATTAATTTATAAATTTACAATAGAGATTGGATAAGCTACAAGATCCAGGTATGATTTATATTATAGCACCACTAGTGGAACTAATTCCACCAATTCCATAGGAGTCATCTACTAGTAGGGCTAAATGCCCCAGAGTAGAGTCAACATCTTAACCACTAGAATAAACTCTAGTTTGCCTTCGACATGATGACACCATGAACATAACATCTACAAAATATGATGATACTTATGATGATGATATTGAGGCATTTGATGATGGCTATGACTTTTTCCTTCATTTACATCCCCAACAAGCTCCATCTTTGGATCCTTTCCCTCCTCTAGCCTAGTATTTTATATCATTATGTACATACTACTTTATTTACATACTTATATATATTCTTTTTCTAGCATTGATTGTATATAGTCTCTTTTACATTGATTGTACATAGCTTATATCAAAATTTAAAAAAAACATTCAAAACATATCAAAAATACCAACAAAAAATTGATTATATGTATCATCAATGCTTTACATCACTACTATCATGCTAAGACTTACATTTGCTATTTCATACTATTGTATGTTGATTTTATACATTACCATGCTTCACTTGATCTTCTTTGAGTGTGTGTAGTAACATATATCTACTTTATTAATTCATTCTACCCATAAAGGGGGCACTCCTACTTTTACATTCAAGACACACGTTGATATACACACCTACTAGGGGCATCTTCTACATGACTACACCATCCAGGGTTATGTCATTCTTACACTACACACTGAGCTATCATGCCAATGTACATTAATTTATAGCTTACATAAAATATTATATCGACATTTCACTAGTATCTAGCACTTATGTATCTCTTAGCATATACCTAGTCTTGTACTATACATGTTTTACATAATTTCACATTTACTTTGACTAGTTAGATGTGCTTATATCTTTCTAGCTATTACATGCTTTCTCTCCTTGTTTAGCGTAGCTTATGTGATTGCATTTCCAATTCTAGCTTGTCTCATACTTATGACTTAGGACATTTGCCAATGTCTTTAGATTCTATTCATGTGTGTACCTTAGGACACCTACAAATTTCCTTTACTTATACTCTTCCATGTGCTTGTGGCCCTTGTGACAAATTTGTTTGTTTCATTTATGTGTATATGTGGCATTTAAACATGCCTTCCATGCTTGTTTTCTAGTTTGAGTGACATGTACCCATGCCCCTTGTTTACATGGCCCCTTGGTCATCCTTGTGTACTTCTTGATTCTTTATTGTTTGATTTTCAATGTGTGCAATGCCATGATCCATATCATGCATTTCCCTTACTTTCTTGGATGCCATGATGGACATCATACTCCATCCCTCCAACTAAAAACTAACAACTAATATGTAACATTTCTAGTTTAGTACTTTGCATATATTTTCACATTTTTATATCTATATAGGCATACCCCTATTGATATAACAATCTATCAATACAAACATTGCTATATCTTGAAATATATTGTCAAATATCAAATGCTATACCATATATCTATACTTAACACACTAGCATGACTCTTTTCTTCTAAGGGTAGTCATTGTAGGTTCATCATTTCTATCCTCAAAAGAGGGGGAATCAAATAGGGTTTTTTTAATAGAGACCAAAGCTCCTAAAAAATTGAAGCAATATCATTCAGACTACTTAGTGTAAAATCTAGAGGTCAAACTGGTCAAAATAGAGCAAAAAATAGTGATAATTCTAGATTAGTAACCAGTTTTCACACTAAACAGTAATGCCATAAATGGAAATTAGAAAAAAACATAGGGGTTTACACATTTTTGTGTCCTATATAGGAATAAAAACACTTAGGTTTTCTAGAAATAGGCAAAAATTTTAGTTCAGGGATAGTTTTTGCACTTTTAGATCAGTTAGATTCAATAGTTTTAGTATAGTTTTTTAGATATAGAGGGTTATCATGTGTGACATGATGGTTCTCACTTTTAGTTTAGATTAGGTAGTTAACATAAATTTTATATCAAAATACATGTTCCATACATCATTGATTTGGGGAAATGTGCACAACACATTGATCTTCTTTTGTTTTTGAGTTCAGTTTATTTCAGGCATTCTCAGTAGTTATGTGCCTTACTGCATTTGTAGGTGGTTGGCATCACTTTCAAGTTGAAATTTTATATAAGTTTAGCTTTCCAAGTACTCAAGTTCCTAATTTGGCTTTCATATAATCTTAGTACATCATTTTTAGAGTGGATTTCATACAAGTCTAACCTTTATCCTCTAAAATGGCCAAGAGTGGCCTAGTTTACAGCATACATTCAAACTATCCATGCCACGTTGTCAAATTTTTGGCACATCCATGGGCTCCATGAGCCATTTCATATGACATTTATTCTATATTGGTATCAATTTATAGCATCAATTCACAAGGTAATGATAGATCCAAAGGGCTAGACTTTATATTCTTGAGCCACCTATTTAGAAGGATTGGACACACAGTCTAGACATTGACTAGCACATACATGATTTATTAACTTTACTTAGTTAGTGATGATGGAACCAAAGGGCCACAATTTGAATTCTTGAGCCATATTTATAATAATTGATCACTTATCTCTATTCATGATATTACTCTTTATTCAATACATACCTAGCACAATCCAGCATCACCATAGGTTTTGTATCAGTTTACATACTTGATGAGGTGTATTCATGCCTTTCTCTTCCTCTTTCTTAGCTTTGTATGTTTTTATTTCAAACATAGTGTATCTATTAATAATTGATCTACTTTATGTTTTCATTTTCAAATTCACACTTCACAACGTGCTCTCCTTATGCACACCTAGCATCACATAGATTCATGAGCTTTTCCCTTACAAGTAAGTTCAAGTATGCTTTCTTTTTTCCCTTTATCCTAGTATTTTGCTTTGCTAAATCACTAGAATAAAGTGGAGTTACATATAGTCATATAGAATGTGATATTAAATGACTTAGGCATGGCTAATAACACCCAATCCATAGGTCCTCTTTCTTGCTCACACAACCCTTCTAGGCTATTCTTTCACTAATTCCCAATCATCCATAGCCTTCTAAACTTAGCTCTTTCAGACCCAAGTAGAATTTTCAAGCCCAAATTTATCCCCCTAGGTCTCATACCCTTAGGATAACAATGCCCAAATTGGACAAGAGTGATAGAACCTAGGGTATCTTATTTCCAACATTATTATTTAAGTGCATTTTTACCTCTAAGGATTATATTTTATCGAATCTTTATCTTTTTTTGTCAACCTAATACAAGTTCATTTAACCTATAATAATTAATTACCCTATAAAAGACAATTAAAAGTCCATTTAGAAGGGTTGGCACTCATTTATAGGAAAGAAGCAATAATACAAGCAAGTACACTCAAACACTCTTCCTTATTCTCTATATACAACCTTCTAAGAGCATTTAAAGAATATTCAAGCACTCATACCTATCCCTAATCATCAAAATTACAATCAATTTTGCATCTAGTTTCATATATCACACATAATTACACCAAACACTTTAATGGGAGAACTAAATTAGCTTGATCCCTCTTTGGAGTATTGGTATGTAGGTAGCGTACCCACATATAGGGTGTGAAGTGCATCCAACATATCCTTTACACATTAACCCCTTCTCTTTTTCCCAAGTTTCTATTCAAGTTCAAGAACAAAGAGCTCTTAAGGGTTTTAAATACTAAATCAGACACACATTGAGCTCCATAGGCTTCTAGGCCTCAAAATTTCATAGATAGGGTAACACAAGCCTACTGAATAGAACCTAGAAAGAATTTAGCCTTAGGACAACAATGTTGGAATAAGAATACAACACCAGATAGCAAGGTGTCTACTTTCATTACTCCTATCCAACCCAAAAATGAAGTTTAAGAACATGTTCCAACCTATTTTTCAGTCCTACTCCTCCAGTATCAGTCCTTGTCTCAGTCTGGATCAACCAAAAAAAGCTAAGTTCTATTTTCTCTCACTTCCTGCTATATTTAGAAAAGGCGAAAATACTATTTATTTACACAAACTAGTAGGTTAATTAAATCATATTATTCACTTATTTACATTGCTTAGACCCATTTATTATTTATGAATAAAACTCTAATATTCCAAAAAATAAAAAAATAGAAACAGTCTCTTGAGATATTATCATGAAGGCATAAAAGTTAAAAAACCCTTTAAAAGAGTAGCCTAGAGCCACATATAATTACACATGAAATCCAAAGTTACATGGTGTTTTATTATTTTTGGGAATCTAGTGTTTAGATCATTAATAGTAAGGGTCTAGAATAATAGGAAAAATATAGCTTAATAGGGAAAAATATAGATTTTAACAGGTAATTATGCAATAGAGATGGAAATAAACTTATCTAGTTTTAGACTAAAATGAAGGACTCTAAGACTAGAATTTGAAGAACAAGACTAAGACACTGTCAGGAATATAAATCTGGGTTCCATTTTTTAATTATATAGGAGTGACAAAAATATCACACCCTAGTGTCTGGTGTTATAGTCCTTCCTAAAACTATTGTCCTAAGGATCTAAGCTTTCTAGGTTTTGTTTGCTTGGTCAATGTGAGCCTGTATACTAAATTTTAGGAGTTGGAAGTCATCAAATCTTGCTTTAGGTCTATTTCAATATTCAATACCTATATTCATTTATATACATGCAAATAATGAATATTGAAATAGACCTAAAAAAAGCTTTGATCACAATGAATACCTATATTCATCTACATACATGCAAACAATGAATACATCAAAAAGAAAAGGGGGAAAAAATAGGTAAGGAGAAGAATGATCACACAATTAATAACCCTTGTTATTCTAATAATTGCCTACATTAACCCTCAAGTTAGGGTCTCAAATCCAATGTAGTTATCCCTTAGGAAATGTGCATAATCAATGTCCATGATAGATGTAAGATTGAACTTTGCCTAAGCTCTTCCTTGAACAAACATACAAATATATGTGTGATGCAGAATGTTGAGCTATACTATTGACATATTTTAAAGTATTTAGTTTACTAAAGTAGTAAGTGTTAGATATAAAATGCCTTTTAAATTATTTTATATAAGAGACTCATTATTTCAAATTTGGGAGATTTATTTGCATTTGGATAACATTGAAAAAAATAGAAATGAAGTAAAGAAAGGGGTAAGACTCATCTAGTGGGAGAAAGTGATCATTGGAATCAAATTTATACTTGGACAATAGTGTCAAAAACTAGACACCCTGGGTTTCAACGTTGTAGTCCTATTTAGGTGTTGTTGTCCAAAAGGTCCAAGATTTAGGGGTATGGAATAAGTCTAGAAAGAGTGCCCTGGGTGAGTAAGGGTTAAGTCTAGAAAGTTATGAATGACTAGGAATGGCTAAAGAGGTATCTAGGATAAGAAACAAGATCAAGGCAAATCAGATAAAAAGACATGGATAGATGTGAACAAGACTCATATTCTCTAGTCAGAGTTTCCTATAAAAGGACTCTAAAAAGACATGATATGTGTAGTTGCTTGACCAATTTAGGGTGTATACATTTTCCCCCTTTTTAATCTAGTGATGTAATGAGATGAAGTACTAGAGTAAAAGAAATAAAGAATATGCATACCTAAACTTACCTATATGGAGATAAGTGTACTAAAAAAAGGATCCAATTTTTTGGCCAGGGAAGTGGATGGAGAACTGAATAGTGCTTGGAAAAAGAAGGAATCCTTATAATAGATGTAATGAGACCATAAAATGGCTCATTATATCCATAAAATAACATCCTTTTTCCTTGCTTAAGAAGTAGATCTAAGTGTAGTTTCTAAACTTATGATTTATTTAGAATGAAATAGAGAACTATATCTTGGTTATTTCTTTATAAATTATTATCTTCTTTTTTGTTTATTTTTTTTACTAAATCTTTGGAAAAAGCTATTGATATGTGTATATACAGCCCATAATAAGCTATATTAGACTCGAGCATGAAGATCCAAGCAAATATCAGATTTAAAATGAGTTATAGGCACTCTGAGAATAGCTATGGACTCACTCAATTCATATCTATAGACTCAATCAGTAGCTCTAAATCCATGTAGTTCATTGATTAAAGACCAGTTTAAAGCATCAAATGTCAAGGGAGACATTATAGTCATCAACAATTTGAAGAATGCAACTTCAACAAAATATACAGACTCTATAAGTCTAAAATATATGGACTCTATAGGTTTGAAATATATGAATTCTATAGGTCTAAAATCTATGGACTTTGTAGGTTTGAAATCTACAGATTCTATAGGTCTAAAATATATAGACTTTATAGGTTTCAAATCTATAGGCATATCTATGAATTATGTAGGTCTATCTACGGACTAGTTTAGGATTGCATCTGAATTTAGATTTATATAATTTTATTTTATAAATTATTCTCTTCATATTTCATGAAGATTGAGGTTATTTTTTAAATAGATAATAACATCTCTCTCCATATTTTATAGAAGACTGAGATAAGCTAGAATGTCTAAGTTGTTATGTTTCTTTTCATATTTGGTGGAGAGAATCGAGGATTGTTATTTCTAAATAAGTATTTGGTTGGAAGCATGAGATTATAAATGAAACCTCCCACACCATTTTAATCAATCTTAGATATTTTAAATACATTCTGAACCTTTATGACAGAAATCAATTATTCTGATTAAAATCTTCTTCCGAGGAATGAGTTGGCCACTCATTCCAAGGAAGATGGATAAATGCATTTTTATTTATTTTTTTATTACATAATTTTTCTTTTGAATTGTTATTATTTTTTTTTAATTTAGGCATTTATTTTCTTTGAATTTTGTTGTCAACTTACAGGTGTTTTCTATGTTTATCATTTATTTTTAGTTCAACAATTTACTTTCCTAGAAGTGTGATTTACTTTTTTACAAGTGTGATTTAATTTTTGTAAGTAAAATTTTCCATTTTTTCAAGTGTGATTTAATTTTCTATAAAGTGTGGCATGATTTTCAATTCCTAAAATTGTGGAGTATGGTAGAAGAGATCGGTTGCTAAGGATCTCTTTCTCCTATTACATACAACCTTGGACACCAGCTTTGGATTGACATTATTAAATGATGAATTCATGACTCATCATTTTTGGCACTATTGTTGGGGACATAGTGTTATTAGGAGATTCAAAATTTGTTAAGAGAATTATCTAGTGGTAGTATATAAACAAGTTTCTAGTGAGAGGGAATATCTCTTTACAAATTTTGTGACAGGAGATACTTAGTTAATGGTTTCTTTAGAATTTATTTTCCTATAAAATAGATTATACTTTATTTTATTTCAACATAGATTTGAATTTATTTTTTTGAAATTAACTTTATAAATTTTAATTTCATGCAAAAAACCTCCCACACCATACTAACACTACTGTGTAGAAAATAACAACTGCCAACACCATACAAAAGGATTTAAATGTTGATGCAGGTTGAAGGAAGAAAATGATGATCTAAAATAGAATAAAATATGGAGAAAATTATGTTGAATTTTTGCAATTGTTCATAAAGAGGAATCTATAATTTAAGTCCCTATGTCTAACATGCCTATTGAAGCATTAATCTACCTATTTGAGTAAAAAATTGAGATCGACTATATGGAGGATAAAATACAATTGCACTTTTTCCAAAAATGTCAATAAAAGATCAGATAATTTTTAGGTCAGTTAACTTTAAAAATATTTCATGTGATTTTATTTTTATAATAGAATAAGGTAAAATACTTAATTAAGTCAATCTCATTATATTCTAAGAAGGATATGATAGATCATGCATGCATGAAGTTAGTTTCATAATTTTAGATTACATGGATAAATCTAGGTGAAAAGATAACATGCATGAAGTTAGTTGCATAAATTTAGATTACATGCATAAATCTAGGTAGAAAAATAGCATACTTGAAGTTAGTTGTATGCATAAATTTAGAATTGGTGTAAATAAATCTCCATACATGTGGGTCAACACATAAATTAAGAATTGCATGAAAATAAATTTTCATGCATGTAGCATTACATGAAAATAAATCTCCATGCATGTGGGTCAATGCATAAATCAGAAATTTCATGAAAATAAATATCCATGGATGTGGGTAAATGCATAAATCAAGTATTCCATGTAAATGAATCTTCATGCATGTGGGTCAACACATAAATCAAGCATTGCATGCAAATAAAACTCCATGCATATAACATCATATGCAAATAAATATCCATGCATGTGAGTCAATGCATAAATGTACCATTGCATACAAATAACTATCTATGCATGTGGGTCAATGCATAAATCAATCATTGCATATAAATAAACTTCCATATATGTGGGTCAACACATAAATCAAGCATTGCATACAAATAAATTATCGTGCATGAAGTTAGAATAGATTTCATGTAGATCAATGGATTTAATAAGAATAATAAAAGTGAATTAGTAATATTTTATGTTGATAATTCTTTAGTATTTTACAGCTCAATTTTAAGAATACTAAATGAAGACAAACATATAGAATTTGTGGCTACAAGAAAAAGATTGAAGGTTTTATTTAAATCCCAAGAAAATAATGGTCAATGAATAAGAATATACTGTAAATATTGGATAGGTTAATATTGATATAAATATAAATGTTAATATCAATAATAAGGCTAAGATTGACATATTGACATTAACATTATAATAGATAACTTGATTCAGTCCTTAATTGTTGAGGCTAACAAAGACATTGATCTAATATAGCAATAGCAATAAGGATAACCTATAATACAATCTTATATATGAAGAATATTCAAGTATGTTTTCCTTTACTCTATTTTATTTTTAGTTTAGTATTCTCATATAATTTATCCATCAGTTACTATGCATACAAATCACTTGTCATTATGTATTCCTTCCATCCATGCATTATCATTTAAGGTATGTTAGATTTTTATAAAATTAATAGCTAGTTTTAGCTAAAGATTTTTAAAGATCTATGATTATTCCTATGCTTATCACAATTAGACTTTCATACTCAACCTATAAATAAAAAAATTTGATGACATTTATCTTCATTCCATTCCATCCATTAGTCAAACCCATATCCACCAATCATAATAATAGAACTTATCTGAGGGAGTTCTTGTTTCTATAATAAAAATCCTTTAGAATTTTTAAATCCCCAATCATTCTTACATAGGCTGAACTATATTCTTCCATGTATATTTAAATGATTAATTTTAATGATTTATTGTTAGAATTCATATTTTTTTGACATTGCTGATATTATGCTTGGTTGGAAAGGTCTTGTTTATTTCTAATTTTTTACATGATACTTTCATTCCAAGGAGTCATTCTGAAGATGAAAATTTATGTTCATAACTTCAACAAGTAGTTGGGACATTATCCTAAATTACCTTTGACAACAACATGTAACAAAATCATCAAGTGTATATCATTAGTTATTGGTCATCACTCCATAGACCAATATTGGATAATGTCAACATACAAAAAATTCTAGGCTATATTTGCAAGCAATATGAAGATGCATAAAGTCAATGGCTAACATTTTCCATGTCATCAATTTTTAGAAAAAAAACAATGAAAACTCTCAGATGTTATTGGTAATCTTGGTTTGAAAACCATCTTGTTGATAGACCAAGTGCTAAAAAAATGAGCCTTGATTAGAAAACTAATTTTACTAGCTAGTCAAGTGTAAAAGTAAAAAAAAAAATTGGAAAAAATTGAAAACCAACAATGGCTTCTTTTCTCACCTACAATAAATATTTGGTTGGTAACATTTTATGCTCTCATTTTAAGCATTACTTGGGCTTCTATTATTGAAAAATATTTTCCAATATGCTTCGTGGGGTTGACATCAAGAAAGACAAGGTGAACTAAAGTTGTGCCACGATATCTAGTTTCTTTTATTTCACTTTTAAATTTATTTGTAAGTTTTATTATTACATAAGGATCCATTATTTTTTGGAAGAAGGAAAAATAATCAAATATCCCCACACTTTATACATATTTACACTGACATGCATGGGATTAGGTATGGGAGAGAAGGAGAAAGAAAATAGTCATAGAAATAAATAAAAAATGGGGCTCAGTAAAATAAAGTTAATAAATTTGATAATGGTATATAGTTTTCAAAATTCTTCAAAGATTTCAAGCATCAAATATTATTTTATGCTGAGACTTATTTTGTGGTCAAAATAGAGTTATGTAGGCATAGAAGGAAATTTTCAACATAAGAATCTGATCTCACCTCATTAAAAAAAAGAGGGCATCGTGAGAATTCCACACAAGAACCTATGTTAAAGAGAATTCAAGGATAGAAGGAAAATTTTTACACAAGAACCTACCCTTGACAAATGTATTTTATTGACCACTTTCATTGGAAACTTTTGCCTATGAAATATTTTACTTATGCAAGGTTAAATCTAGAAAAACTATTTAAAAGTGAGAACATCTAACTCATGCATTTGTATCTCAAAGAATTTTTAGATAAAAGAATGACATGCATGAGGACATGCATGAAGTTAGGTGTGGGAGAGATGATGAGACTATAAAATGGTTCATTGTATCCATGAAATAACATCATTTTTCCTTGTATAAGAAGTGAATATAAGTGTAGTTTCTAAACTTATGATTAATTTAGAATGTAGAGAACTATATCTTGGTTATTTCTTTATAAATCATTGTCTTCTTATTTGTTGATTTTTATTACTAAATCTTTATAAAAAACTGTGAATGTGTCTATATGTAGCCCATAATAAGCTATATTAGACTTGAGCATGAAGATCCACCAAATATCAGCTTTGAAGTGAGATACAGGTACTCTAGACATAGCAAGAGACTCACTCAATTCATATCTATAGACTTGGTTAGTAGCTCTACATCCATGCAGTTTGTTGATTAAGACTAGTTCAAAACATCAAACATCAAGGGAGACATTATAGTCATCAATAATTCAAAGAATTCAACTTGGAAAAAATCTCTGGACTATGCTGGTCTAAAATCTATGAACTCTGTAGGTTTAAAATTTACAAACTCTATAGGTATAAAATCTATAGACTCTACAAGTTTTGACTCTATAGGCATATCTATGGATTGTGCAGGTCTATCTATGGACTACTTTAGGATTGCATGTAAATTTGAATTTGTATAATTTTATTCCATAAATAATTCTTTCATATTTCATGAAAATTGATCTTATGTTGTAAACAGGTAATAACCTCTCTCCATATTTTGTGGAAGATTGAGATAAGCTAGAATATCTAAGTTGTTATGTTTCTCTCCATATTTGGTGGAGAGCATCTAGGATTGTTGTTTCTAAATAAGGAGTTGGTTGGAAGCATGAGATTATAAATGCAACCTCCCATACCATTGTAATCAATCTTGGTTATTAGTAATACATTTTGAAGCTTTGTGACATAAATCCATTATTTTGATTAAAATCCTCTTCCAAGGAATGAGCTAACCACTCTTTCCAAGGAAGATGGATAAATGTATATTTATTTATTATGTAATTTTGATTTTGAATTGTTATTATTTATTTTTCATGTAGGAATTTATTTTTTGTAAAGTTTTTTTTGAACCTACAGGTGTTTTTTATGTTTATCATTTATTTTAACTTCAGTAATTTACTTTCTTGAAAGTGTGATTTACTTTCTTACAAGTGTGATTTAATTTTTGCAAATGTGATTTTCTATTTATGCAAGTGTAATTTGCTTTTATACAAAGTGTGGTATGTTTTTCAATTCTTTCAAGTGTACTTTTCAATTCTTACAAGTGTGGAGTGTGGTGGAAGAGATCGATTGCTAAAGATATCTTTCTCTTATTGCATACAACTTTGGACACCAGCCCTGGATTGACATTATTAAATGATGAATTGATGACTCATCAAGATGCCTCCTGTACTAAATCTAAATAATGCCTAGAGAAAGAAGGAATCCCTATAATAGATGCCCCCTATACTAAATATGAATAGTTCCTAGAGAAATAAGGAATCCCTATAATAGATATCTCATGTACTAAATATGAATGAGAAATACTCAGAGACCCATAATTAATGTCTGTCCTCTGTCCAACATAAACTCATATAATTTGGAATGTGTGTATATAATATATATGATATGAAGAGAAAGATATATCATGCCCCTACTCTAAATAATATAAAATATAAATAAGAAGTGCTTAGAGGTGAAAAACCAATGTCTGCTCTCTATCCCACACAAATTCCTAGGTCTGAGTAATGCTATGGACCAACCAATGCATACAATCATATGATCTAACCTGGTGATAACCTAGGTAAGCCCAGGTGTAATCTAAAACTCTAGTAAATGTGTACAAAGAAAATGGTTTATCTTGCCATTCCATTCTATATAATCTTGGATACTAAATAACATAATCATTTGTGTCACGCTCCCAAATCTAGTATGTGGTTTGAATCTATATTGAAGTCATTATGAATCCATATGATCTTAAACACTATATCTAAATAATCTATGTATCTATAAAATTGAAGGTATATCCCTCTAAATGTCTTGAGTAATGTTGAGTGACCTAATGTAATCTGAATCATTGTATAATTTTGCCTAATTTGAGCTAAGTAATGTTGATAATCTAGATTCTGAATGTGCAATAACCATGATGTATCTACCTATAGGAGTGGATAGGTATACAAGGTAATTTTTAGAGGTAATAGGAATTATTCCCCTATTTTGGGGAGAGGGATAAGATCTGTGATAGAGGAGGTTAAGCCAAAAGTGAAGACTAGTGGTGTATGAATAGGAACTAGGTTGGTATGTATTGAATAGATTGATAGTCTATTTATTTGATTGTTGAGAGTTGAATTACTAGGATTGAAAGGAGTGTTTGATTGATTAGGATAAAATATTGTATTTAGGTATAGTAAATATGTAGAAACATTTGTACCATGGTAGTAAAATGAGGTAGTAATAGATTAAATGGAGTGAAAGGTTGATTGATTGAATAGGCTAAGTTATTTGAATGTTTTGATTAATAGGTACCAATTTGTATGTCAAGGTACAAAAGAGGTATATGGATGTGTGTATGCTATAGTAGGCAAATGATGTAGTGAGAGATAAGGGTTGTGTGATGTTGAAGGTATCATCATCATCATGATTATGTGGAACAAAATGGTTTGTAAAATGGATCTATGAGGCTCTAGTGATGGGCAAAATAGTTATTTGCTTTTGAATAGAAAAGTTAGTTGATATAGGAATTTTGATTGACTTTGGGTTCATTTGTGTAGTGATTAGTTTGAGATATTATATCTCTAGAATGAAAATTTCCTATGAAAAGAGCACCTTTCACGACTCATTTTGAGCAATTGGCAGCTTGGATTCAGGATGACAAAGAGATTAACCTAGTGAGTAAGCTTAACACTTGATTCTTACCTATTTAGAATCCTATTTTGGATATTTTTGAGCTATTTTAAGTAGTCTAGGAAAGATTTTACTATTTCCAACATTCTTATTCTGGAGTCAATGTTTTTGTCTAGGATGTAATGCTACTGTCTAAGTTTCAGCATTGTAGTCTAGTGCTAGTGTCCATCTACAACACTATTGTCCACTATGGATGGTTTTTTCAATTTTTGAGTTGTTCCTACTTTTGTACTTCTTAGCTATTTTTATTGGCATAGTTGTCTAACATATAGTCTATTTGTAGTATTTTCAAGGTGAGATATGGATGTGAGATTTCTAAAAAGGTTAGGTGATGGATACACTAAAGATTCTACCATTATCTAGTGATGAGCATGTTATTATGGATATGGTGGGCTTGGGTCATGTATGTGACTTGGGCATGATGTAGTGGAATGGGTACTTAATTACCACCTTATGTGAAAGGTGGAATGTTGATACTTGTATGTTTTAGATTTCTACTAGAGAGATCACTATTACTCTACAGGATGTATAGCACATTTTACATTTGCTAATTAGTGAGCAATGGGTGACACTACAAGATGACATGGATGCTAATGCCATTGATCATGCATCCTTGTATTTTGCTAGTGTGCCTTTAGGTGTACATCAGATAGGTAGTGATAGTGATGTATGACTATTAGTTATTATGCAATCAAGTGTTTCATGCTTATGAAATTAGTTATCTATATTATTGGATTATTTTATTGTAGTGGATGGTAATAGAGTGTTTATTGCTTATAAGATGCATAGAGTAGTTTGTAGCATTGATATGTATGAAATTGTGTTCTCATGGGGTAGGACTATGCTTTCCAACTTATATAGATTTACATAGGAGGCATTTAGTGGTGGTGTGGTTGTGGCCACTTTATTACATTGTTGGGCTTATGAGCACATAATAGTTGTGTGGTTGATTAGATTGTCAAGGGTGAGTTGGGCATATCCACAACCATTTGGTGAGTGATGGATGAGTGATTTATATTTTTGATCTCCTAGGATAGATCACTATAGGAGGATTCTATACATATTGGTGTCCTAAGATATCATATGGAGGCCATATAAAGGATTCCCTTGATGGCCTGAGGATGGAGGGAAGTTATGGTACATGAGGGTCAGTTGTCGGTTAAATGATCATTAGGCTAGAGTATATGAGCATGTGACTAGGTAGTTTGGAGTTTGCTAGGATGTTCCTCTTATAAAATGGGTATGATTAAGGAATGCACAAGCACCAATGATATCAAAGGTTCATGCGAGACCTATTGAGGTTGAGTTGGGACCATTACCTTTGGATGCACAAGATGTGGTTATAGATATTCCTGATGTAGATGATGTGGGATGCACTAAGACATATATGACATGGTGGGCTAGGCATTGGTGAGCTCTATTATATCCTGTGGATGAAGTAGATCTTCTTGTATATGTGGAGCTTGAGCCGATCTAGATGATGGGAGGTAATTAGTGACTTTATTTGAATTATACCTATGTTTGCCCTTTATTTTAGATTTGAAAGTATATATCTAATGTAGTGTTTTACTTCTTATGTGTATAAGTGGGATAGGAAGTGAAAAGGATGAGGCACTTGATGGGTTGGGGAGGGGAGATGATGAGTTATGGGAGACCATCATTGAGTTAACACTTTGAGAGCTCATGCAACAATTTCTTGATGATGTGGTGGACGAGGGTTTGATAGAGAAAGTGATGGTTAATATTGGTGTTTATGCTCATTTTTTTGATAGGGTTATTATAGATACAACTACATATGCTAAGGTAGCAGGAGAGAGGGATGAACTTATAGCTAAGTTGGATAGGCATAGGATTCATCTACCTAATTGTGGTGTGGTGAGCATGAATATTATGGATGACTATATAGATCTTTAGCAATGATATATAGACTTGCATGAGGAGCATGGTTGGATATTAGAGTAGGATAGTCAGTGTAAGAGGAATTTTGGAGCTCAAGGAGGTGCAGGGTCATCAAGTGCTAGACAAGAGTCTGAGACTAATATTGGAGGATAGAGTGAGACCGAGAGTGAGGGCAAGATGCCCATTCATGATTGATTGTATTTTGACATGATGTATATGTTTTGAAAACTTTGTGATATATATATATATATATATATATATATATATATATATATATATATATATATATATATATATATGAATACTCATTTTATGTTGATGGTTATTTATTGCGTTATTGGATTTGAAGTGTGCTAGTATATTGGTATATTAATTTAAAATGGCTGATTTGGCATTGATGTTTATATTTTATATGTTTGGTACTTGGAATATTTTATTTAAATGCTTTTTCGATGAGTTGAAATGTGATGTTAGGCTTTGATTTGTAAGCAAAAATTTGATGGTTTTTGTAATTTGTAAATTATTTTGATAAATTGAGCTAGGTTTAATAGTGGTAAAATAGGATTTGGTAATATCTAGATTTTAATAGGCTATTTTGAGATTGGTAAATTGTTTGAATGATTTGATTGGGTTTAATATTTGTAAAGCATTTGGATAGGTTGAGTTGGTAATATCTATATTTTGATAGGATAGTTGTTGGGAATTAGGAATTTTAGTTGTTATTAGGGGGATGTAAGATAGAACTATGTGTATTTTACTTCCCCAAGAGTGGCTCAAGAATACAAAGGGTAGCTAAACCTTTAGTTCCAACATTGCCTTGCTAAGTGAAGCTTATGAAATAAAACTAGTATGAATATACATTGTATTATTTTGTGTTGTATCACTATTTGAACCTTATTGATCATTTGAATAATTGCCCATACTGCTAATGTTATGTAGGAATGTGCCCTATATCTCATACTATTTGTTGTGTGTTAAATATTATTTTGTGTGAATATTCTTCAAAATTTAACTTGATTAATCATGTAGCTAAAACTATATGTTGTGGAGGAGGCTCATCTATTCATAATCATAGTATATTGCTACATGAAATAACACCTTGTGGCCTCTATTGTGATGCATATGAATGAACAATAGATCGATATGGAACTATACCATGTCATGGGGGTTCATTTAATCTTAATCGTAGTGATTTTCTATGTGAGATAAGACCCTAAAACTTTGCCCATAGTGAATATTTCTCGTGAGTGGTACTCTACTATTGTGCATGTGACTCTGTTGGATATGTATATGGAATTGTATTATGTATTCCATAGACTATGCTACTATATGTAGGCTATTTCTATTGTACTAGTTTCCAAAACTTTTGAATAGTTAGAATAGGAGATTTCTTATGAGATTATATCCTAAAGCCTAATGATTCCTATAAAGGAATGTCCTAGGATGACTCAGTCATGGAGGAATGAGTTCTAGGGTTCCATAATGGAGATCTATGTGCCCCCTGTGTGAATGCTATGATATCAGTATCAACACATCTAGTAATGCAATATCTGAGTCCAAAACATTCATTATCTTTGTGTCTATAAATATGATGATAGTTGTAAAAAGGCTGATGTGGTTGTCTATGTAAGAGATGTGGATCTCATCGGTTAATAGAAGGTAATGTGATTAATCTCGTATTTAGTAGTGTTGATAAAATAATAGATGGGCTATCCCACACTAAATCAAACTATAATGGTGCTTTATTATTGTTCTTTGTAGTACATATTATATGTTGTGCTCTAGAAATTGGGTCTTTATTCTTAACTAGGTGATTTTCTAGTTGTGGCTCCTATCTTGTCTAGGATATGGTGGATGCTGAGTTCTAGGAGCTATATCTGAAAATGTTGCTGTGAAAAATCAACTAAATCTACCTCAATCAATCTCAATCCAAAGATAGAAATGTATAACATATATGTCTGAAATAAGACTCTATCTGATATAGTAGATGCTCAAGGAGAGGTTGGTGAAGTCCCTTGATAAAGATATGTTGAATCTCTAGATCTACTAGTTTATATATCAATCTTAACATGTGAACCTTGAATCTTAAGATATACTCACTAACTGGATTTGAATAATTCTAATGTTGTGTGGTAAGTTTCTCATATGTAACATGAGGGACCATGTTTATGATGTAATATCTAAGAAATTCCTCCTCTAAGTCATCATATGTGTGAAATGAACCAATAGGGAGTAAATGAAAGAACTAATTCCATGCTTCCCCCACTAATGTCTACTAGAATAACTTGAGTATAATCAATGGACTCACATGAGATGGCAAAGGCTTTCGAAAGGCCTATAGGTGTACAAATGGATCTCTAGTTCCATCAAAGTGAGGTAATGATAGTATCTGGAAATGCTTAGGCAATGAAGCTTTTATGAATTTCTTCAAAATAGTGCTACCATGTAGATCATTGGCATCCATCCAAGAATTTTAAGCTTTGTTTTCCAAGGTAAGGAGATGTACTTGGTGTTGTGATTCATGAAATGCATGCATCAAAAAGATGATCTCCTAGGATGGTACATTATTATATTGAAGTGGTTCATTTAATCATTGAATTTGATTGTTAATTTTAACCATGGGAATCTAAATTTAGCAATTGGATCATAAAGAGGAGGTGTGCTCACTTGAACCTTGGGAGTAATGGTAACTTGGACCTTACAGGAGGGATGTAGGCTACCATGATCTTTAGGTGAAGAGTGAGAAATGGGTTCTATTGTAGTGAGGAATGGCTTGGGAGATTCATTGGTATCTTTATGTTTTAGTGAATCACATTCTAATTAAGTAGATGTGTTATTAGTGTTAACCTGCGCATTATTTGAAATAAAATTATTCATAGAAGTAAAAATAACATTTGGAAGTGTGTTATGTTTGAGAGGAGTGAGAGAAGAGTTAGAAACATGAGATGTATAGTATTCTTCACTATGTGCATAATTATCATCGTCATTATCATATATGTAATATTGTTCATAATCACTCTCATTTTCATAGTCATTGAAATGCTCACTATCATATTCATTATCACTTCCATAATTACTAGGGAGAGGTGTAATAGAAGGATTGAGTTCTTTTTGAATTTTCAATAAATTATCATTTGACATTGGAATATCATGTGCATCTATGATATCCATGGCTGAAAGACAATCATTATTTTCATGTACAATATGAGAAGTTAAAGAAGGATATTTTTCATTTAAACATTATTTTGATAAATTAGAGTTAAGAACATGAGATGTATCATTTGAACTATGCATTGGTAATTTGATTCTATTGCATTTATATTGTTTTAATTTGAACATAGAAATAGCAGAAAAGAGAGAAATATTTGGATCACATGGAAGTAGATTATCACCTATTAGAGGTTCATTTGGAAGTGCATGACTAATTTATTCATTTTTTGCATTGTGTATAGGAGAATGAGGTGAGAAGTATTTTCCCCATTTATCAAAAGTATTTTCTTTAGAAGAAGGGATGAAAGAGATAGGTTTGAGAGGAGAAGATGGATCTATTTCTTTCTTCACTGTCACTTTCATATGCATGATAATACTCCTCATTGAAATAATAGTAATTATCTTCATTGTCAATAAAATCATTTTCCACATTTTTAGCTAATGTGAAATTTTTTAAATTTGTCCACTCATTATCATAATTACGAAAAAAATTAATAAATTTGTCTATGAGATGAGAGGGAAGAAGAACTGCCTTAGTGGACATTTTATTTCTTTCACCACAAAGAATATGAAAAATTACTATTAAGAAAATAAATGCAATAATAACTACTAACATGGAAATTTTGAAAATACTTTTGATAATCCAAACAATTTGCAAAAAATTCAAAATAGTTTTGTCTTAAATAGGATATCCTAGCTTATAGAAATATAATCTTTCCCATCATTGTTGTCATGAGGATCTAATCTTTCTAGGTTTTGTTCACTTGGTCAATATGAGCTTGTGTACAAATTTTAGGGGCTAAAAGTCACCATATCTCACTATAGATATATTTGAATATTTAATACCTATATTTATCTACACACATGAAAACAACAAATACATCAAAAGTAAAAGTGGGAAAATTGGGTTAGGGAAATAATGATCACATAATCAAGAACCCTTGTTATTTTTATTGTTTCCTACATTAACCCTCAAACTAGGGTCTCAAATCCAATGTAGTCATCCATTAAGGAATGTGCATAATCAACGTGCATGATAGATGAAAGAATGAACTTTATTTAGGCCCTTATTTGATCAAGCATGCAAATCTATGTGTGATGCAGAATGTTCAGCTATCCTATTGACTAATTTTTAAGTATTTAGTGTGCCAAAGTAGTAAGTGCTAGATATTAAATTCTTTGTGTATTCATTTATATAGGAGACTCATTATTTCAAATTTGGGAGATTTATTCACATTTGGTCAACATTGGAAAACTTAGGAATGAAGCAAAGAAATGGGTAAGACTCATCTAGTAGTAGAAAGTGATCATTAGAATTAAATTTTTACTTGGACAGCAACATCAAAAATTGGACACCCTGGGTTTCAACATTGTATTTCTATTTGGGCACTATTATCTAGAGGGTTCAGGAGCTAGGGGGATGGAATAAGCTTAGAAAGAGTGACTTGGGTTAGTAAGGGTTAAGTCTGAAAAGTTATAAATGAATGGGAATGGTCAAAGAGGTATCTAGGATATGAAACAAGACCAAGGCAAATCAAACAAAAAGACATGGCTAAATGTGAATAAGACTCATATTCTCTAGTCAAAGTCTCTTGTGAAAGGATTATGAAAAGACATTATATATGTGGTTGTTTGACAAATTTAGGGTGTATACACATGATGATGAATGTCAAAATGTAAATAGTGCATTGCATTGTATATTGATCAATATTTTGCACACACACACACACACATAAGTGGGAGAGCTACATGTAATTTGAGCCCTGTTTAGAGTAATAGAACATAGGCAACACTTAGCAAATTAGTAAGGAGTGGTTAGGGTTATCTAACTAAAAATACCAACCCTTTTTTTAATGAATATTTTGGATGAAAGGATAATTAGGGTTTATGATGAACAAGAAGGAAAACATATATCAATGCACAGGAATGAAGATGAACTAACATATAGGACCCATAAACCAAAAATAAGTAAACAAAGGTTTTTTTATATGTGTGTGTTTCAAGTTATTTATTGATTGAATGTTATCAAATCCATAGGATACATAATAACAAATTTAAAATTATGCACCCACATCTTAGAAGGGAAAACTTCATTGACAATATGTCCTAGCTTGGGGGAATTCCAAATTCATAACATTATTTCACAAAGATATATATCCTTGATTTTTTTCATATTGATCTAGATTACTACATATTCTACTAGTGTATTATAATTATATTATCCCACGTATATTCTACATTACTATTGATATACTATTACATTGATTTTTTGTCCATGAATGTTTACTTGTGAGTGCATGTGTTTGTTTGTTTGTGTCTCATATTCATAGAGGATACCTTTTTTTTGTCATGTTTTTGAGTCAAGACATGAGTCTAGTAACTAACTTGGGTGTTTTACACTAACATTTTGTGGTCATAACTTAAGTAAAAGATATGTACAATCATGTTTAAATATACATTGAAGTGTTTCTTTGGTGACCACATTACCATAGTGGTCACCATGCATCTATGGGGGTATATTACTTGATTTTTTTCTCATTTTTTTATGTGTCCCATAATGGAGCTTGTTTGTTACATGTTATGTACTGGTTACTCCTATTTTCAAATTGAAATTTTATAGGTTATAATATGACATCACTAGATGCTAATTCATAATTTGAATGATATTATAATCATAAAAATTAAAAATCAATTTCCATGTGTACTAAAAGATATGAATTTAAATATATTTCCTTGTTCTTTTATATAGATAAAATATGATATATACCCCACCCTTTTCATTTTATCCATTTTATCCATTTTATTATCTATTTTAGATAACGTTCTCTTTCTTACAGAATATTTTTCCTTTTTGTTGCTACACAGTTAGATGTAGAATATTTTTAATGTATATAGTATGTTATGGTAAAATTCCAAAACCTATTATTTATTTAGATGAGGTTTTTTTATTATAGAATATCATCTCAATCATAGGTAATTTTTTAAGTTTATAATATTTTAATTAGATTTATTGTTTTTAGGGTTGCCCTTGTGGTAACTCTTTTAACTTTTGTTTACCTAATTTTTCCAATACTAGATCCTTTTTTAAATATTATTTTCATTAATGAAGGGAGTGAGGAATTACATAACTCTATTTTATTGATAAAAAAACATGTTTTAGATCATTTATTTTTATAACATATGAGGGGGAAAATCATTTACATGTGTTTTGTATAATAACATGTGGTGACTAAACTATTAGTCTTATCATATGGTTATTTTAACATGTGTCTTTTGAGATGAGTGATTATGGAAACAATTTATTCAACCCTCACCTTAAAAAATGGGTATATAGAAAGGAATTTTCAAATTAAAAATGGAATAAACTGATTGATGATGATCTATATTAATATTTTTCTTGATCAATAAGTGGATTGGTTATTGATGACTGCTAGAAGAGTGTTGTGGCTATGTTTCAAGTACTTTTTGAAAGTCTAGGATGTGTGTATTATGTGATGGTGAATCCTATGAGAAAGTATTGGGATATGTTTCAACACCTATTAAAATTATAAATATGGAATAATTATGGTATCATTTTGGGGCAATACCAAAAAAGTGTATTCTTACATGTGATTTATTTTAAATTCAATATCTAATTTCAAATTTCAATTTTAAAAAAAAACACAAAAATGTAAGTGAATAGAAGTTTTAAGGAAAAATAGATGAATAAGTGTCTAATAAAAATAATTTTCAAGGGTTACCTATTCTTAATGTTGATGATGACTAATAAGTGTAGAGATATTTGTTGCTTATCAAGAAATTGAAACCTTTAAAGCTAAAATGATGTAACTAGAAGTAAGTGAAAGTGGATTAGATGCCTTAGCCAAGGTGGTAGAGGAATAACCATGTAATATCAATAATAAAATCAAGGAAACAAGTTGAATATACCCTTGCACCTATAGCCACTAAAACCCTGACATCTATATTAATATAAACCCTAGCACCTATAGCCATAGAACTCATGAACATGTAACCACAGAAACCCATAATCTAGATAATGAAGAGAGTTAGCTAGAATCACTATCACTTAATGATGTAGAGCCCATAAAACATATGGCTATTGAATCTCAATTCCATTTGGTTTCAAGCCCATCCAATTCCCCTATTGGATTATATATATATATATATATATATATATATATATATATATATATATATATATATATAGTACCTCTTATAGATGTTATTTCTAGGATAAAATGATATAGGATAATTTAAGGTATGATGGATGAGTGGTGTTTTTTATATGATAATATACAAGAAAAAATCCATAAGATCTTAAAGTAGAAGATAACTTTGTAGAGGCACTTGGACATGAGAAAGATACATAGCTTCAAAAGAAATATGTGGAAATAAATGGGCTATAAGCATATATTATAGTGATTTATAAAATGTACATGTATATGTTGAGTTGTGTAGATGCTCAATTTTGGCCACTTTTGTGCCTAAACTAGGATTCAGATCAATTTCTAACAAATGGCACAATTTAAGACTAAAAATCATCTGAATGCCCAAATTTATAAGAGGCACTATATATATATATATATATATATATATATATATATATATATATATATATAAACCTCTTATAGATGTTATTTATAGGATAAAATGATATAGGAAAATTCAAGGTATGATGGATGAGTGGTGTTTGTTATATGATAATAGACAAGAAATAATCCATAAGATCTTAAAGATAACTTTGTAGAGGAACTTAGGCATGAGAAAGATAAATAGCTTCAAAAGAAATATGTGGAAATAAATGGGTTATAAGCATATATTATAGTGATTTATAAAATGTACATGTATGTGTTGAGTTGTGTAGATGCTCAATTTTGGCCACTTTTGTGCCTAAACTAGGATTTAGATCAATTTCTAACAAATGGCACAATTCAAGCCTAAAAATCACCTAAATGCCCAAATCTATAAGAGGTATTTTATATATATATATATATATATATATATATATATATAGTACCTCTTATAGATGTTATTTCTAGGATAAAATGATATAGGATAATTCAAGGTTTGATGGAAGAGTGGTGTTTGTTATATGATAATAGACAAGAAATAATCCATAAGATCTTAAAGTAGAAGATAAATTTGTAGAGGAACCTGGACATGAGAAAGATAAATAGCTTCAAAAGAAATATCTGGAAATAAATGGGTTATAAACATATATTATAGTGATTTATAAAATGTACATGTATATGTTGAGTTGTGTAGATGCTCAATTTTGGCCACTTTTGTGCCTAATCTAGGATTCAGATCAATTTCTAACAAATGGCACAATTTAAGCCTAAAAATCACTTGAATGCCCAAATCTTTTTGTGTAAGGGATTTAATTACTCATAAACATGGAGAGGCTTGCTTAGTTTAGGTATTACCCTATATGCACCAATAACCTAGTTCAGTTCCAACCCTAGTAAAATTATGACCTAGTAATTTGACATTCTTGGCCTGATCTATTAATGCAAAACATTTAAAATAATTTCTAAAATCCAAAAAACACTAAGCCTAAATATGAATTCAAGGTCAAAGGAGTTAATAAAGTGATTTATTAATTCCTATATATTCCAAAAATGTGAGTCACAACCTCATAAATATCTAAAGTGAGTTATCATGGCTCATAAATATTTGAAAATTATGTGTCAAGACATTGTGTGTGTTTTGACCCAACCTAGGGTTAGCTTGAATCAACATAGGTTATTTAAACTCAACCAAAGTTAGAACTAAACCTAACCTCCTTAGGGTTAGATTTATTTTTGAGACCTATAAATATAAGTTCCCTCACTCTACCCAAGCAAAATTTTGTGTGTAAGGTTATTTTATAGGAATGCCTTCAAGAAACCATTAGAGTAATGTTATAATTCCCATTTGATATCAAGATTCACACCAATCCAAGCTAAAGCAAAGCAAATCCACAAATGGCCATTGGAGAAGTAATCAATATTTGTGTCCTCTTCAAACTCATAAGATACATAATGGCACACCCAGTGGGAAAAAGCACCTCATATGGCTAAGAAGAATGATGTGGAACCTTTTGATTTCCTAAATAGATCATTTAGTTCTTTGAGTTTAGAGTTTTATGCTTAGAAATCCCATCCTTTTATGTTGTTTATAATCGACAACTTCTCCTAGTGTAATGGTAACTTCACCATTTATGTCCCTTATTTGTGATATTTTATTATGTAGAAATAGTGACTTCAAAATAATGAATTTGATCTATGTAAAGATAATTAGAAATGTTGAAATTGACCTTGTTAAATGGTGATTTTGACATGTATATTTGAAAATGATTTTGGCAACTTTGCCTATTTTTGAGTTATATTTAGTGACTTTTCCATTGTTTAATGATAACTTCACCAAAAACTAGTTTCTATTTTTTTGTGCCATGGGAAAATAGTGACTTTGCTAGAAATGATGACTTCATTCTATGTATTCAAAAACTCGAGAGTTAAAAAATGGAATGTTGTTTGTTGATTTGGTTTTTGGCCTAAAGGCAAGAGAAACCCCTAACTTTTTTGTAGGAACCAAGGTGGATAAAGAGAGACCTAAACACTTCTAAATATCACACACATTCATTTTAGTGCTTAAAATTAACCTAACCACACTTGTCTTTTCACATTTAAAGTTTTTACAAGAGAAAAAAAGGCCAAGGGGTCAAAAATTCATTCACATTTGGGTTGGTGCTTTTAAAAAGAACATCCACTTTAGTTTAAAGCTCTTAAGATATTTTCTCTCTTTGTTTGTTCTTTGTTTATTAGCTAGTTTCAAAGTTCTTAGATTAAAATTTTTGTTTGTGGCAAACCCAAAACTTTTCATGTATGCTCTCCCCCATCCCCTATTGGGAACTCAGGTGACCAAAAGTTATTAATTTATTGCCTTATTTATTTAGTCTTGTTAGAAATAAGTTTTTGTATGCTCTCCCAAATATATAATTTACTTGGGTGACCCAAAAATGACCTCTAAAGTCTTTCTTATTTTCTTTCATTGGCTTGTGGGTGGGAGTTCATTGCCTCCTCATAAGTTCTTTAGGGGTGAATTGGCTTGGGTTTTATTCTTCTAGAATTATAGAAACTCAACTCTATGGTGGAATGTATAAATTAGGCACATGATATTGGTATTGTATGGGGATAAGAGGTTAGCCTTCCAATCCTAATGAAAACCTTGGTCAGTTCACACTAAACATTAAACTTCACTAAGTAGTACATGACTAAAGTTACTATGCAAAGGACTATACCTTTACATAGTAAGTTAGAAAATTTGAAACCAATTGACATGATGAACCCTTATGTTATCCACACTTAGTACCATTTATTTCATTTCAAAACTTATAAATTTTAGTCAATCCCACTTTCCAGGGAATATCTTGACAAATTCTAAGTGCTCCTCACTCTAAGTTCATGCCATATACCAATGATTGAGAGATAGAAGGGGGATTAAAAAATCTACCTATACTTGTTCTTTAGTTTTTGGATTAACACTTAATTCTCTTTGATAATTGATATATCGATAGAAACTTTGGTATAAGATATGCACATCTTGTCAATTTTAGGGATAAGACAAGCCATTAACGCAATTCATATTTTATTTTATCTTACATGTGTGTTTGATACTAAAATTATTTATTTGTATTATCAAGTCAAAACAAGTCCAAAATTATCACATGTTTTCACACCAATTTAACCTAAGAGGTGTTACTCTGTCAATTTTGTTTCACACATTTGCCTTAGAGTTTTATTCCAAAACCATTTGTGTGTCACTTGTTCAATAGGGCATCATTACACTGCCCATTTCATTTCAAACATTTGCCTTGGATTTTTGGTCTAAAACCATTGTTTACCATTTGTTTAAAGGAGTGTTATTATTCTACCTAAATTTTTCTAAATACTCATCATATTTTAAACCAAGTTCCAAAACCATCATTCATACTTTTTATTTCAAACGTGCAGTTGTGTTGCCTTAGAAATATGAGTCTTTTGCATTAAATTTGAAATTTAATCTTTTGAAGTAAAAATTATAAATTAATAAATTTTATACAAAAGCCTCATCTAATTTATGCTTAGGTTGCTTACCTCTAGCATTTAGATTGTGTTACTTGGATTGATTTCTTATTTGATCAAAAGACCCCTTTCCTAAACTTAGTAGATGTTTATTATCATGTGCCTTGTTTTTAGAATCCTTTGTGCCAAAGCTTTTTACCATGTGCCTTATTTTTAGAATCCTTTGTGCCAAAGCTTTTTAGATAAACCTTTATTTCTAAGTCTAGCCTTGTTTTTCATGTTAAAAATTATAACCACCTTTGATAAAATTATTTTTTTCCTTTTGACATGGTTCATGATTGTTCTACCTTGCCTAGATACTTATGTCAGTGATTATAAGTAACTTTAGGCAAATTAGTACCTTAGCTATAGACTAGTTTCAAGGTTTTGTTTCACCTTGAACATTGATTATAACTGTATACACATAATATTTTCAAGCTTTTATCACTTATTGACACTTTGTATCTTGAAAGAACCCATCGAGTCTCAATCTCTTTGAGTGTGTGCCTTAAGGGGTGCATCAAGAAAAGGGTGGGTAGATCATTGGTGATTCATAGGATTGATGTTCCTTTTTTCACTTATTATCTACACACTCATCTCCTAAAAACCTTATACCTAATCTTGTTCTTATCTATTGCACACTCTCTAGTCATTTTTCACCTTTTATCCCTCCTTTTCTTAACCTTATTCCCTTTTTGACTGTCAACTATACTAGGTCAATTGGGTTGACCCTGTATAGTTTTGGGTAATTTTTAATTAGGATTTAAGTCATCTCTTGGCTGACCTAGCCCATGACCTAGTGAATTATTGTCTAAAATTATGCTAGGTCGATTGGGTCAACCTTGTCATTCAAAACCTTCATAAGGTCTTAGGGTTAAATCTACCTATATATAAAAGTTTGTTTCACCATTATTTGGAGAAGAGAATAAAAAGTAAATTCTAGAACATTTACTTATCCACCATTATACTTGAGGAACAAGCTTGGGGTTTCATACTTTCTTTGAAGATATGGATCTTGTCTTGTGGAGAAGTCTTTTAGATTCATTGATAGGTTATGTATCCTAGAGATGATTTATACTTGTCATCCTTGCATACCACAACAACCTCTTGAGAAGCACCTTAGCCAAGGGAGAGATTGGCACTCAATAGGTTCATCTTCAAAGGTAAGTATTCCTAACTTTGTTTCTCCTTTGTAAGAGTAGATAGACATGAATTTATACTTATCTTCCATGCATTAGGATTTCATATACATTGATGTGAAAATATTTCTTATATGCATGTTTAATTTTATTATTTCTAACCCCCAGTTTGTGCCACAAGCTTTGGTGAGCACTAGATTATATTTTCTTTACTTTTTATTAGTTTAGTGAGATATCAAAACATAAGACTCCCTTAGGGTTATTGCATTATTATGCTTGATTAGAGGATTTTTTAACCCTCCATATCATAGTGTATTGTGTTAAGATATCCCCTAATCAAGTCTAGTAGATCTCCATATTGGTCATGTTCTCGATTATCTAATGTGTCCCTAATAGGAAGTGTATGGTATGATCTATCTTCTCCAAATTATGATTGATTATAGATATGATGCATTTTTGATTACATACATTCTAGTAAATATGACATGAATTGAACCCTTGAAGATTTTATTTCACATTTTTCATTATTTTATCATTTTATTTTTATATATTTATGATACTAGGCTTTGTACACTTTTAGACATATATATCAGGCTACTAGGTTGACCCAGTCAACTTTATACATGTATAGACTTCTAAAAAATGTACTAGGTTGACCCTATTAACACAATACATTTTACAAGTTTTTAGCAAATAAGAATTTGCAAAGTTAGTCAATCCATTTAACCTAATTGGTAGAATTTGCAAATATAAATTAGGGTACTTCAATAGTAATATTATTTTCCTCTATATCCACCAACCCACCAAAGTTCCTTTCCATCCTTCTCTATCATTTATGTTATTCCTTATAGTTCTATTTTTAATAGTTTTTAGTCCTTAAAATTGACCCTATAGTCAACTAGCTCAACCATGTCGATGTCATTCTATATTTTATATTCTTTCTAAAAAACTAGGTTGACACTACCAACATAGGTCTTTTTTAGACCCTTAATTTCACAGTATAGAGGCAGCACTATCAACTCTGTTCTATATTCTATGCATACATTGTCATTTGAATAAACATTGCAATATGTTTCAAAGTTGGAATTAACTCTTATATGTTAGTAATTATCTCACACTTTCATTTCTTATTTCTTGCATTCTTATAATAGATCACATAATTTAACTAGGCATTTTTAATATACCATTTAGTTGCACTATTTTATCTTTTATGCACACACTACCAAATCACAAAATATTAAAATGCATTTTAATAATTATTTATCCAAGGCCAACCTACTTAGATTTCATCACTAAGGGGGAAGCTGACTTAGTTTTTTGGCCAAGTATAAACATGTGGTTAATGGTATATATTGGCTAAGCACCTAATAAGTTTTTTGGCCAAGTATAAACATGTGGTTAATGGTATATATTGGCTAAGCACCTAATACCCTTATCATCATGGTGTGTGAAGTGAGGGGGTAGGCCTAAATACTAAGCTAGTAACATTGCCAATACAAATCCCTTTCAACCCAAACATCTTGAAAGCATCCTTATATTGCTTTCCAGTTCCTTGATTATAGCTAACTTCCTATGACATCTAATATTAAATTTTAATAATCTAACAAAATTCAAGATTACCCCTTAGATTTTACTTTCCAAGTTGATTGCTTTATCTTTGCTCAATTGTATGTTATTTTACAAAAAACTTGCATTAACCAACATTGGTTCAAGGTTTTATGTTATGTGCCTCAATTGGATCAACCTCATTTACCTAGTTGATTGTTTGTTTCCTTTAATTTCTTGATTTTAAAAGTACTTGCAAAAAATTTATTTTTTTAGTACATAGTCATTATACTCAACACAGTCTCTTATAGACTATTTTTTTCCCCTACCAATAGTACTAGGTCAAACTTGTTGACTCGGTACACTTTTTTAGCCTCTATTTATTATACTAGGTCAACCCTGTCAACTTTGTATACTTTTTCATCTTCTATTTCTAGTACTAAGTTGACCCTACCAACTCTGTACACTTTTTTAGCTCTTATTTCTAGTATAAGTTTAACCTGATCGACTCTATATAGTTTTTAGACCTTCTTTTCTATACTAGGTCAACCCAGACAACTTTGTATAGTTTTTTATCACTTCCAATTTTCTTTCTTTTACATTTCTCTTACCTTGTTTAGTCCTTCTCCTTCATCATGAACTTCCTATTTGAAGACAATATTGAGTTGTATTCAATGGATATGATGAGTCTTACCAACCCTCATAGGGTATCTCAAAAGTAGAATAGGGCTCCTCTCTTAGGTGAAATTAATGTTCATATATCCACTCTCTAAATAAATTATGAGACCCTTCCTCATTCCTCTTCACTTCATGATCCTCTCTTCTCACTTGAATATCAACCTAAATTAGATGATACCCCTAAAATTCTCTTTTTTATCTCTAAATTTCCTCAACATTGAGAAAAGGATCCTTCTACCATTTACCATCTCATGTTCAGTGGTGAAGTTAAAGAGCCTCATTCACCTTCTCCCACATTATCACATGGATTTGTGGGTACTATTTTCTTTGATTCTTATCCTCTTCCTTATATTATGACCCCTTCACACACTATGACCTCTTTTTCTTTAAATTTTTCCACCTACATGCCTATTATATCCACTAACATGGTAGGTTTTACATCTATGGGCCTCTTCCAAGACCCACTATCCTCTATTATTCCACTCATACATCATTTTATACCCATGGTAATCATGTTTCTAGTGCTTCCTCTTCTCACCCCTTCACTAGTTCATATTTTGCCACACAAGAAAATTTTGCCACATGTGTCTCATAGTCTAAAAGTTCCTCTCAAGATCCTATCAACACTAATAGTGCTACCCAAGACACTAATACTAACTCTAATGTTTAAAATAATGCTAATAATTCCAATCAAACCCATTAAATCTTATTACAAATACTTAATCAAATGAATACTTTTCAAGCTCATAATACAAATCAAATGATGAGAATGTAAAATCACCTTCTCTAGCTTCAAACCCACCCTCAACCAATTCCTTGGGGTATGCATAATCAAAATGTTCCCCCACCTCCTCTTTGGGATTACCATGGTAATATCATCCCTCAACCTCCTCTTATTAATAAGAAAATTAAACATCCTCAAAATGAGTCAATTACAAATCAAATTTCTAATACTGATATAGGAGGTATCACCCCTACAATTTCTTACAATGGATCAATTGATCATACTCTTCACCTAAAAACATTTTGAAATTTACATAAATACTAGGTCAAATTGAATATCTTTTTTGACACCAAGCTATTAGCCAAAACTCTCAGGAGTGATTTTTTAGATTGGTACAACCAACTTAAAACTCATTCAATTACTAGTTTGGAAGATTTAGTAAATGATCTAGTCCAAAAGTTCCAAACTAGTGATCTTCTTGAAAATACTTTGGCCCATTTTATTAATTGTAGGCAAACTAAAAATGAAACTGCCCAAGCTTTTGTTAAAAGGTGGAAAACATTTTCTAAAAAATGTGAACATAACATGGTCAATGATAACCTTTTCCATATATTTACCAATGCTCTTTTCCCCAAGTTGCAATATTGGGTCTGAACTCTCCACATACCTTGGAGTAGGCCATTGACCAAGAAAAACATAAAGATTTATTTATGCATGAATTCAATCCACCCAAACTTTCTATGTGTACTCGTATTTTACTTAAAAATAAAAATAATCATGCTACCAATGATGGTGTCACATACTCTTATGACACCATTCACACTATTCAAGCTATTGTTCCTAATCAATCTTTAGAACTAGCTCCCATTTCTTAATAATACACCAATCCTCACTTATCTTCACCTAATAACATCAATGTTCACAAACCTTTATCCTTAGCTAAATTAATAAAATGTCTACCTAAGCCTCTACCATGATAATTTGATACCACTCATCCTATGAAATCTTGTTATGATCCCAACAAGTTGTGTTGGTTTCACGCTAGTTGGGGTCATTCTCATGAGACCTATAGGTAACTTCATAATTTGGCTATGTATTTTCTTATTGGTCCCAATTTTAAGCATGATTCTATCATTTGAAAATGACAATAAGCCTATTACATTGCTTTTAAATCCCATGAAACAAATACTAAATCTCAAGCCTTGAATCAAGATAATGCTCATTTGGCTATCTATAAATACCCTCTTCCAAATCACCAAGATAATCAAGACATGCCCACCCCTTCCACCAACAATGTATAAAATCTTGTTAACCCAACTCCTGAAGAGAATGTGGTTAACATGACTAATATGCAAAGAGTGGTTTCCTTCATTGACCCTCAACCTATCTACATCCCTTTATTATCTCTCACATTTCATGTTATCTAGGATTATTCTCCAAATCACTTAAATGAGTTGGGTAAATATGACCTTATCACTTTTGATGGCCCATTTCATACTCTTCCCTTAGTTAACACTTCCCATTCTATTTTTACCATCCCTCCATCTTCTTTACCTAACACCAATGATAATCAAGCATCTATCAACAGTTTTTATACTGATTCTTAAAGCCAACCTAAACCAAATGCTTCATATTCTCAACATAGTGTACAACCTTGTTCTAAACCTTCTCCCTCTTATAAACACAAATTCTAATGCACTTCAGCTCCTCATTTTGAGGACCTCCTTTAACACTATGCACCTATTTCTAAAAATATTATCATGGGTTATGATGAATAGGATCCCATCATGGAACTCACTAATCTCCCATCCCAAATTCTATTTCTCAAGATTATGTGGACCTCTTTGTAGAATCAAAACCATCTCATGCAACTCTTGTTTGAAATGAACATCCCTCACCCTCCCCTAGAAGGAAATTAAGCAACCTTATTTGGATCTAAAGATAACATATTACAACAATGTAGAGAGATTCCCATTTATGTTGATGAAACAATGGACACTTCTCTTTCCCTAAAGTTTCCCATCACTTCTATGATTCTCAATGAGATTCTACTTCATGTGAATGATCTACCTTTATTAATTAGTGTCCAAATTGGTGATATCCAAGTTAAACGTGCCTTGATTAATGAGGGTTTGGCACTTGCATTACCTTCCTCAATTTTATCAAAAACATTATATATTCTAAATTCAATATCAAATCCACATGCAATACAGGCCAAGGATATGATCAAAGGTAAATGCCTCCTTTAGGTTGTGTGTGGCTTCCCATTACCATCCCACTTGTCACCATCCACATGAAGGTGATGATATTTAACTTTCTTCTTTATTACAACATTTTTCTTGGTAGGCCATGGACTCATCATATGAGAGAAGTTGCTTCTTCTACCTACCAATATTTTAAATTCCCTCATAATAGAACTATCTATAGGATTCAAGGTGACACTAACCCTTAGATTTTCAAATAATTCCAAGACCATGGTGTCTTCAAGATTCCTACTTTTGAAGCTTTGCCTAGTTCTCCATTTCATGATTCTCAATTATTCAACTTTCCCATCAATTCCACTCAAGGTTACAATGGTTATCCCAAAATTATTGGAAATATTCCCCCTAACCTCTTATATTTTGATGATGATGAACCTGACAAGATCAATATTAGGATTAAAACTTTTGATCTCTCACCTCATCTCATCTCTTAGCTTCTTACTTATTTTTAGCCTCATTCTCTCAAACGACCTTGTGATGACATCCCCTTTATCTTAACTAAGACTCAACATTCCATTCATCACACCTCATCAAACGACAATGTCATCCCTACCTATGTCATTAATCTTCATACACCTAACTATGATGATGGTTACACCTTAGATGATCCTTTCTTAGGTGGTCTTGTTTAGGCCTATGACATTAAGATTATTTGTTATCATTCCTCTTTGCTTTAGTATTTTAGTGATTCTTCCCATATTCCATCATATATAGTTTAAAATTTTAACATTTTCCCTCTTTATTGTAGGGTAGAGATGGTGTGAACACCTCTAGTTTTTGAAAGCCCATGGAAGATTATGCTTATGTATCATGTTATGATTGGGCCTTATCACTTTGTTAGGTACCCTAACCCTTATAGCTTATTTATCCTTGAGATACATGTAACCCTCTTTCAGCCTTAGGTAGACCCTACCCCCTCAGTAAATCCCACTTTAGATCCCATTCCATCTCTTGCTTTAGTTGAGTTTATTATTACTTCTGATCCCATCGAGCCTAGTCTAATCCCTTCACCACCACCACCTTCTCTTGGTGATGGTTTTCTTCCTTTACCATAGATGGCTCCATTTCCCACCAAATGGGCTGATGAGCCTTCCCAAAATCCTTTCAATTCTTTTATACCTCCTCCTATTAGTACCTCTACCAAGACTACTCACAAGTATATTTGTTACTTTCATGACATAGATAATCATTCATCCATGTATTATCACAAGATACAATAATATATTGACACTTTGCATAATTCTACCCCTCAGTCCTTAGACAAGGCTATACCTCCCCCAAAGGTATTACCTGAGTATATTCTTAAGTATGGAGAGATGTATTATCTTTGACACCAATGTAGCACCCATCACATTGATCATTGTTACATCTTTAAACATCACCTTAAATATCATATCTTAACTATTCCCATACCTTATACCATTCTTCCCATATGTTATTACTAAAATAAGGCTCCCCCTTCTTCTCCCATGGTTCTACCTCCTATGATTCCATCCCCTCTTGTGGTCCTTTCTTCACCTTCTATTCATACACCCATAGATCCTTCTTCACCCATGGGCCTTCCCTCACTTGTGGATACTTTTCCACCCGTGAGTCCCTCACTTGTGGATCCTTCCATTGGTGATCCCTTCATCTCCTACAACATCCACTCCCATGAATTTTTTTGAGCATCCCTTTCCTGATCAATAAACTAGATTTACCCTTTTATATAAATCAAATAGTTTTGAAAATCATATACAAAAAAATCTCAATTCCCCTTAATTTTAATAGAATTGGATGTATAATATTCTAGGAATGAATTAAAAGTGCTCATAAAACTCTATAAACGCATCTCCCACTTAAAACTCCTTATTTGTGTCATTTGTATAACTTTACTATAATTAGTTCTAGTGTTCTATTAATTCATTTGAAAACTGAATTATCAGCTAAAACACAAAATAAACTACAAGGAAAAAGATACAAACATGATAATGGAGATCACCCTTTTAGGGGATACATCTCCAAGTTCATAATCATGAATTGATCCATTAAAAAGATGTAAATATCAATATTTTTACAAATTACATTAAAATAGAATTCAAACCTATAATACTACTATAATCAGACTGTTTGAAGAATTTTATCTATTCAACAAATGTCTTCCCTTCTTATACAATACCTATGCTTGAAGTTTCTTCGTTGTTGTTTGATCTTTGATTCATACCTCCAAAACTCATCAAACTGAGTTAGCTTCCTAGAAAGTTTATTACAACAAAAATTATATTTAAGAGATAACAAAATATCTTTCCACAACACAAGGTTTATCAAAATTCCTTCCTAGATTAAAGTAGTTAGGATTTCCCTAAAAATAAAGTTAAATGTGAAACTAAGCATACTATTCAAAATTATAGTTATTGTTATCAAAACTATTCAATCCAACCATTTTAACAATAACGGTTGTTCCTTCTTCATGGTTTACAATAACTGAATAGAAGGTTTCATCTTATTTAAAAATATATCTTATGAGAGTTAGATGATCCATTTTATCATTTTCAAAAGGCTTTAAAAAATTACACATCAAGTCATATTTTAATTCCAAAGCAAGCCTACACAAAGGATTCAAACCAAAATTATGCATACATAGTTACATTTGAAAATAAATTTTACATCTGAAGAAACTATTAAGTGCACACCTATTTAGTAATGGTTGGAATATTTGTTGGTGTCTTAAATAACTTCTTATTTGCTTCCTACAACTCTTAAAATTTTTTTGAAACATACCAACCTATGAACCAATTAAAAAATTAAAACTGAAAGTGCAAAAACATGTTCAAAATCCTAAATAATGCCCTATTTCCATTTTCATATCATACCATGGAAATTAGTCTTTTCACTTGTTCCTATAATTAAGTACATAGGCTTCCAAAATTTGATTAGGAATCTAGAAATAAAGTCTACATAATTGGTTATCATTACCAAAATATTTTTTCAATACCAATATGAAATCAGACCATTATCATACCTTATTTTCCCTCTATATAAGAATGGTAATAAAACTACAACTGATTCCCCTTAGATGTGCATCACTAAAAGAAACTTATATTTTATATGAATGCATCCCAAGATAGAAATGTTGATCCTCTCTCAATACCATCTCACACATTCAAGTGAAAATGTGTTTGTTCATCATACATGTTTATCTTGTAGGGCTAATGGTTTCAAAAACTTAGCTATTAAAATTTTGTCTTCTTTCAGTGGATTGGAGTGTCTTCCAATTCTCCTTTACACTAGCCAATCTTGCATAATCAAATCAACAAAAGAACAATACTAAGAATATGATATCTAAAAACTCCAAATTGAAGTATAACAACAACTAAACCAAGTTATGTATCAACCTACTTTGATACCAAAATTGATCTGTAAATTGGATTTACCCCTTTAGAAAAATCAAATAATTTTTAAAATCGGATACTAAAAATTATCAATTCCACTTAAGTGAAATAGAATTGGATGTAAAATATTTTAGGAATGAATGAAAAGTGCTCAAAAAACTCTAAAAACTCATTTCCCACTTAAAACTCTTAATTTGTGTCATTTTTATAACTTTCCCATAATTAATTATAGTGTTCCATTAATTCATTTGCAATTTTAATTATCAACTAAAACAAAAAATTAACTACCAGGAAAAAGACACAAAATTGATAACAGAGTTCACCCTTTTAGGCGAATACATCTCCAGGTTTGTAATCATGAACCAATCCATTAAAAGATGTAAATATCAATATTTTCAAAACTTAAATCAAAATGGAATTCAAACTTGTTATCAATACTATAATTGGACTATGTGAAGACTCTAATATATTCAACAAACATCTTCCCTTCATCCATAGTACATGTGCTTCATTTCTATGTATTTGAGCATGTTTCTACATTAAAAGTATATTCAAAACTCTTTAAAATGGGCATATTAAAATTTAAGGAGTATTTTTGTCATTTATAGACCTGCAACTCCCTCAATCAAAACATAAAATCCATCTTAGAGAATTATTTTTCAATAGTGATTAAAAACCAAAAATATAAGAAGAAATACTAAGCATGATAAACTTGTCATGAAGTACTTCCTACTAGTGGTAGCTCTAATTCTCCTTTTTCATTTAGGACTATGTATCTCATTCTTGTCTTGATATATGTCTAAGCAAATAGACCACATTCATCCACCTCAACTTGAGTCTCTATACCTACAATTATACATCATTATGTCCATAACTTTAAATCCTCTCCAAATAGACATATAGATATTCCCCTCAATTTGAAACTATGTAATAACAAATACATTCATTTTTATATCTTATTTGGCCAAAGGCCATTCAAAATAGAGTAAAATTCCTTTCTAGGTTTGAGTTTTTATTCACTTCCATTCCTTACAAAATGGAGGTATCATCCAAATTAAAGGGTCAAGTCTACAACTATATACCTTTCCCATGGCCTAAAGCCCTTATCAAAAATGGATGCATTCCATCTTATAAATATACATCCTTCACCATAGGCTAAAGGCCTTTACAAAATTGATGATCTTCCAATTACATTTGGGACCTTTGTGCTAATATAAAACTAGCACTGTAGATCTACACAACCATGGTCCAATGAATTTTGCCAATGGAGTTTCAATCCCCTTCAGTCTCCTCAAATCTTAAACAACCAACTCCAAATATCATTTTGTCATCGATGTGTTTGATTTAAGGCTATGACCTAATGGTCAATCCATATTCTTTTACAAGAAAGGTCATGGGTTCAACCCTTATCTTGTGCCTTAGCAATATGCTTGGAGATAATAATCCCACATTTAGTAGGTAGACTATAATGAAGGCTTAAATCCTTAGAAATAATATGTTATTCATGGCTGCAGCCATGTCTATCTCTCCTTTTGGTTAGCTTAGTTTATAACATTATGTATGGATATGAACTCAATTAATTCATTTGGAATCCAAGTAAATAATGGTGAGTTAGTATTCAAGTTGGCATGTCTCAAACTCGGTCATGATGAGTTGGTTGTTGAACTAGCACTCAAGATGGGTCTCAAGCTCACCATCTCAAACTCAGCATATAACATGTATATGTGACTTGTAAAATACACAGAATGATTTACAATATTAGGATTAGTAGTCCCACATGTAATGTGTACATAACATAGAGTTATATAAAAATAAAAGCATTACAATGGTAATATGAAGATTCAAAGGCAAAGGCACCCCTCCAAAAAAAGAGTATGTCGACCCCTGTTGAGGGCCTCTAGCTAGTAAATAGTAGGGTCCATTTGTTCAATTACAAGTGTCAAAGACCAAAGGTAAAAATAAACACCCTTTTACCATTACACTACCATGTGTCATTTATCAATTGGTCTACTTGGTAACCATACATTCATCCACATCACTATAGACTTGTTGCCTATTTTTTTGATCCAAAATCTGACCAATAGTATCTAGAACATATGACATCCATTTTATGCATTCTAATAGGTGTTGGAAAGCTCTTAGAATGATATTAAATATTAAACTAGTTTTAGGAGATCTTGGGAACTATTAAAGAAGAAAAATACTTTGAATCATTACTTGATATCCCTCTTTAGCAAGATCCATCAAGCATTCCTACCTTTTTTTTTGAGGAGTTTAGACGTGAAGTATTTTCATAATTTTCCCTGAAGATAGATGAAACATTAGTTTCGGTTCACATTTAGCTTCATAGAGACTTATCAAATGTTCTAGATAATGTGTGTGGTAAATATATCAGAACCTATGAACACATGCATGGTGTTCTTGATTTTTTATTTAGATTAGATGTATGCTCCATTCTTATCTCTATATATTTGTTATATCATTTGACATTATGTTAAAGTATTATATATCTTACATGGTGACTTTAATTTCTAAGTTTATATTTCTTATAATGTCATTTATGTTTACTTATAGATGTTTTATTTATTATTTCTTTTTATTTCTTCTTGAGTTTCTATATTAAAATCTCCCTTATATTCTTTTCATAATTGTTTGCTTTATTATCTCTATATACATAGATAATTGTCATTGTGAATTGGTTATGTAAACTTGGTTCCTTTTAGTCATTCCTTCTTTACCATGTGATCAGTTTATAAATAATTAATCTCATTATAAAATCTTTTTACTTGTCCACTTTGGATCTCCTTACTTCCTTTATTCCATTTTCATAAACTAAGCATATACATGGTTGAGACTTGAGATAACATGATGGTTCATTGTTAATTCTAAGTATTCTAGTCAATCTTGTATTTGGTCACTTAGCTTCCTTTAGCCTAAGCCTACAACTCATTCATGTGTATCAATCCATATCTCATGATTGGTAATTCTAAATTTGTATAGAGGAAGAATCTTAAAAATCCTTAAAAACATTCAAAATCCAATTCATTTAACAAAAGGCAATGATATGAAAGGCAAAAATAATCAAAATTCTTAAAAGTCAAATCACACTAAAAGACATGATTCAAAGAACATATCCTTATTCTAGTTGAATCTCAAACTCCACAATTAGCCTCAAAATAGAGTCAAGGTCCATTGGGGTGTGGTAGTCTAGTAGATTATAAAAAGAGAAAAAAAAATCTTTTAGTGCTACCTACTTTCTCACCTAAGTACCCAATCTTCATAGTAGACCGATGGCTTTATAAGGGGTCCTAAGGAATAGAGAATGTGTCATGTGAAGGTAGGTCTATTTTACATTTTTTTTACCAATATAACTTGATGATTTGGCCCTAGTATCACACTTATCTACCTACATAGCTTTGTGTCTATAGAGAATATATTTCCTTTGTATATTGATGGTCACTAGTCACTTAGTGTCCTCTCATGTCCTTAATATGATTCTTGTCTCCTAAGGTCTTCTCATAAGATGTTTAAGTTATGTCTTTTTTCATTCCCTTTTTCAATCCCTACATTCCTCATATTTACTCTTGAGAAATATTTTTTTTGTTCAATGGTCACTCCTCTAGGGATTCTATTTGTGAGTTGCATTGTAAGACTATGGATAAGACCTGGCCTTCCTAAAAAATTACCATAATTTCAAATTCATATTAACAACATCAGAAATTACCACAATTTCACATTCCTATTACCAACATCCCTTATTACTAGATTTTCACATTTATTCCACCTCATTAGTGTTCCTTTTGTGAGTTTCAGTGTTAGACCACAAATAGGACTTGAACTTCCTCACAAAATTTTCTAATAATCTAAGTCACAATCAAAATTACATGTGCTAAATATGAAATAAGAGTTTCTTGATTATGAAGTGACACATCATTGACATGCTTCCTAGCTTGATTTAGTATGTTTTATGATTACTTCATTACTCTTTCACTTTTATCTTCTTATTTTTTGATTGTGTGTATGAATCCAACCATTTCTTGAATTTGTCATACTTCCTAGCTTGAATTAGTGTGATAAATTCAAGACCAATTTTTCCAAATTTTATTTTTTCTTATACTTCCCAAACATGATTTAGTATGATTGAATGATTAAATTGTTTTATTTTTATACCATTTATCCTTTTATGTGCTTTCCATTTTATTAAATTATTTTCATACTTCCTAACATGATTTAGTGTGATCTTACTTGCTTTAATTTTGTGCCAATCTTTCTTTTGATTCAAAAACTAACTTCTTTTTGCCATTTCGTTCACCACCCTTTGGTTCTTTATATTTATTCATTTTTCATTATTACACATTTCCCAACATGAAATAGTGTGTAGTACATTTTTTATTCATTATATTTACCAAATCCTTTTTGCCTACTTCTTTTTAACCATGCATGTGTCCTACATAATGCTAGAAAAGAAACCACAACTCATATATTTCCTATAGAATATACAAAAATAGCTAAATACATGTGATAAAAAGAAATATATACAAGCATCCACAACCACAACCATAGTGCAAACATATAAAATCAACATCTAACTACCAAAATGAGACACACACACACACACACACACACACACACACACACACACACACACACACACACACACACACACACACACACGTGGATATCACGGAGTGATCCCCTCACTAGAAACCCCCATCTAGTCTCCTCTTCCTCTAAAACACCTAAAAAATCAAACTAGATATATATTAGATCATTTATATATATAAAAATCAATCTATCTATGTCTAATATATCTCAAATAACATAAGGATAATTTAACCATCTTTTATTCCCTATTTGTGTATTACCTACCATTGTATCACCATCTGCATGACTTCCAAACATGGTCTCCTCATCAATGTGTTGAACCTCATCTATTAGTTTTTTCCCAAAATTAAATCATAGAGTCACCACTCATGCTTATCTCAGGTTACACCTAAGTTCTCTCTCTATCACCCAACTCTATCTTGTCCTACCTAATGGGTCATCTGAGATGGCTACTATCTCTACTCTCTCTTATTACCAATTCCTCCATTGATTTCATGTCCATGATGATATCTACTCCTCCTACTATGGTGTTAGTGGTGGTATCTCTAGTACTCCCACATCTGCATCTATCTCCTCTCCCTTTACTACTCATCATGCTCAACCAGTCCATGATTTCTTATGTTATGGCCTAATCACTATCATAACAACTACTGGACCTAATCCTCATCTCCACATTAGCTCTTTCACATGTCAAGCCAAAAATGTGTGCACTACTATTATCACTATTGGGTGATAAAATCCCATTTATCATGGTACACATACCATCAAATGTGGTTCCATCCACTAGGAATAGTGGTTGGTAATCTCTATCTATGCCAATGCTAATGTCATTAACTCCCAACTTAGCGACATCATAGTAATGTGCCTATAAGGTTTTCATACAAATTTTTTTCACCTCATTGTCTACAAACTAGCACATGGGGCACAACCCATGTTACCTGATCCTACCACCACCTTTATACCTAAGGCAACCTATCATCAATTGCATGGGGTAACCCAACTGGTTGATACATAGGGAACCTCTCATATATCTATGGGGTTATTAATATATTAGGCTCTATCAACTTCTACCCTTTAGAAAACACCCCATACATGTCATGCATAATATGTACCTAGATGATAGATCCTAAGTCATACAACACCCCATTCTCTAATATCATCTGACATAAGGCTATCATAAACAATGGTACCTTACCAACTAAATTGTGACATAGCACTCATGTTGTCACAAGTCTTATCACCACCTTCTAGATATTTATAATATATGAGGTATAAACTTATAAAAAACTAACTCATAATTAAGGTTATATCCTCTCTAATCCCATCATCCATATGGCTAAGACTCTCCTCTCCTCACCATCTAGTACTCTTGTGACCATGGGTGTACTTGTTATAGGTAGTCCCAACTTAGAATGGACATCCTTTAAGGTGATACCCATCTCTATGATATCCCCTTCCACATCCCACTTAAACTTATTAGTCAACTATTCCCAAGCTTTGAGGAACATGACTAGCAAATTTGAGCTTAATTGAATCATGCACATATCTATGATGCCTCCTAAACCTAATGTAAGAAATCTTGCTCGATCCCCAATTGATAATATATCTAATAGGTTTGGGATCCATGATGCATCCACTAAGCACCAAATTTTTAGATTCCCCTACAACCATAAAGCAAAAAAATATGTATTAGATCCTCTATGCCATTTATAATCAAAATACACTATTTTTAAAATTTTAACCAAAACAAGCCTAATTTACTTTAATTTATTAATATTTAATCAATTCAACCTATTTATAGCCTACTCATCCCTTTTAGCCCTCACTCAACCACTCTAGGCTTTTCTAGTACTCTTTCAACCCATATCATGCATATTCATACTATTCTAGTCCCTTGGTCAAACACTAGGTTGATCAAAATTTCCTTATTTTGACCAAGTTGACTTAAAAAACTAAGTCCACTCTTTACTTTTTCCCCTCTTAGTACTAAGTTGGTAGAATGGATTTTTATACTAGGTCGATCGTAATGTACTAAGTTATTAGTTTGGAAAACACACTAGGTTGGTACATACCTAATAGGTTGGCAGTGTGGATTTTGCAAAATTTTAGCCTACTAGGTCGATTGGGTTGACCTAGTTATTTTTACCTACCGACTACTTATATTTTTAGTAATAAATATCTTTTGATAGTTATTACTCCAATCCCTTCAAACCCATTTATATAATTGCTTTTTCCTACACCTAACAACTTTTTTGGGTCCATTCTGATTCCTAGAAATGATTTAAGACACAAATTTCTAAAGAACACATAATTTCAATGAAATATTCAAAAAATAGTCTAATATTCTTAGTTGCCTACCTATGCTACACTCACTACTACTGATAGAAGTCCCTCATATCTCACCTATCACCTCTTTGCCATCCTAGCTCATTTGGTCTCTCAAAACTCTTTTTCTCTCCTTCACAAGTTAAAAATAACAAATGACTTCCCTTTCAGTCTATTTAAACTTACTTTTCAAAATCACAACCTTTCAAATATTTTCTATCAGATTCCTTGTTTTGGCTATATTATTTTTGTACTTATCCATTTTTTGAACACTAAAATATTATGGAATCATGACTACATAAAGAATCTTTTCCAATACTATATACCTATCTTCTATTTTTTTTAATTTTTTTTGGCTATTTTTTGCACTAAATTCTACAGGTTTACCTAATGTTCTTCACATTTGGCCACCTTCACATCTCTTATTGTATACTTCTTTATCTATAGCACTAAGGTAAGTAAAGGTATGTGTTTTTTAATTTTATCCTTTCATTTATCTTATTTGCTCCTTACTATATTTTACTTAGCATCAATGTTATCTGTTATAATGTTTTATTTTTTAAAGAACCATCTTGTTTTGCACTCACATGACACATGATGAGATTAGAATGGGGCATATGTATAAACATAATATTTTCAAAATTTTATCACTTACTAACACTTTATATCTTGTAAGAACCCATTGAATCTTAGTCTCTCTAAGTGCACACTTTAAGGGGTGCACTGAGAAAGGGGTGGGCAGAGCATTGGTGCTTTTTAGGATTGTTATCCCTTTTTCCACTTTTGATCTACACACTTATCTCCTAAAAACCTTATCTCTAAGCTTGTTCTTCTCTATTTCACACTCTCCAATTATTTTCTATGTTTTAGCCCCCCTTTTCCTAACCTTAGTCCATTTTTTACTTTCAGCTACACTAGTTCGACTAGGTTGACCTTGTACAGTTTTGGGTAATTTTCACTTATGGTCTAGGTTGGCTCTTCACCAACCTATCCCATGACCTAGTGAATTATTATCCAAAATTATGCTACATCGATTGGGTTAACCCTATTGGCTGAAAATTTCAAAAGGGCTAAGGGTTAAATCCACATATATATACAAGTTCATTTCACCATTATTTAGAGAAGAGAAGAAAAAGTAAGAGATATTGTGCATTTTCTTATCCACCATTCTACTTGAGGAGAAAGCTTAGGGTTTCATACTTTCTTTGGAGATATATATATATATTATCTTGTGGAAAAGTCCTTTGTATGAATTGATAGGTTGTGTAGCCTAGAACTAATTTATCTTTGACATCCTTACATACCACAAAAACCTCTTGTAAATTACCTTGGCCTAAGGAGAGATTGAGGCTTGATGGGTTCATCTTCAAATTTAAGTATTCCTAACTCTGTTCCTCCTTTGTAATAGTAGATAGATATACATTTATACTTCTCTTCCATGCATTAGGATTATATATACATTGGCATGAGTATATATATCTTCTATGCATGTTTACTTTTATTTTTTATAACCCCCACTTTGTGCCACAACATTTGGTGAGCACTAGATTAGATTTTTTTTACTTGTTATTAGGTTAGTGAGATATCAAAACATAGGACTCCCTTAGGGTTATTGCAAGATTTTGCTTGATTGGAGGCTTTTTAACACTCCCTATCATAGTGTATTATGGTATTATATCCCATAATTGGGTCTAACAGATCCCCATATTATTCATCTTCTCAATTATCTAATGTGTTCCCAATCAAAAGTGTATGGTATGATCTATATTCTATAAGTTAGGATTGATTTATAGACATTATGCATTTTTGATTAAATATAATAACCACCTTTGGGTAAATTAATACCTTTGTTAGACCGGTTTTGAGTTTGTTTTATTTTTCCTTAGACCTAGTTTAGTTGTTTTACCCTTTGGACCTCTTTTATAGAGTCAAAGGTTTTTTTAGACCTTAGTTGTTTGCCATTTTAGACCTTTTATTTTCAGTAGACCTAGTCATGATATGAACATGACTTTTTATACACATAGCAAGACCATGTACAATTAGGACTATGATAACTTTGTGACTAGTGCCCCCTTCATTCAAAAACTATATGGTGATAATATATCATATTATATGGATCCTTATCCATATTATGATATTACATATGTAGAATAAAGGCATGAATCACAAGTACAGTATTTGATGAGTCCACCATCTTATCCAAGTCAAGAATAAGAGTGAATGACACAGTACCTTGCTCAAGTGACATCTAACATAGAACAAAGCCAACAATAAGAGCCCTACTACATAATAACACTAATGTAGACAAGTTACAATCCATACTTGTTTTATCACCACTTATTAGAGAGAAAAGATGAAATTATAGTTAGGTTCATATAAGTAGGAGCTAAATTCCCACATGAATGTCTAACTAGTTTTATTATAACCCCTAGTAACATGCCTCAAAACCAGTAGTTCAAATAGGCATCAACTAGTTACAATCAAGATTTAGTCTAAATGCCTCAACAGACCCAAAGTGCACTTATGAAAGGGAAAGTTCCTATGGATAATCAATTAGAATAGGTACAACAAGTGTACCAAAATTACCTTAACATATCTTATAATTTTAATACAATGGTTATTTCTAACATGCCACTTATAGAGCTAACTCGTTTAATAAGGTCATAAGCAGATTCATCAAGATATGCAAATCAAAACATATACCCATTTAGCCAAACCATGCTAGTTAGAGACATGTATAGTGTCCCAATTTTGATAGAAGAAACTATCACTCAAATATAATACCTCACTCAAAAAGTAGTAAATAACATGCAAGTACATTTCAATGTAAACTAAAGTGGGTCTAATATACTACTAAGCAACACATAGTAGATTATTCCAACCAATGCCATGAGTGGCTTGTGACAATAAGGTATAGGTACTCATGTCTCCCAAACACAATAAGAAACCTTCACTACTCAACTAGCTACCTCTTCAACTACACAATAGGGGGAAACTATCCAAAAATAATAGACCAACATACCACCTCAACAAGTGAAAACCAATATTTTGTCAAAATAATCAAATACCAATATACCTCAATAATCATAAATGTTTCCTAATACCTAACATGTTCATATTGGTCAAAAAGTGTCAGTTGGTCAACAATAATAAATGCTAAAGCCCCAAAAATTACCTAACCAATAACATGTGTTTAATTAATAGAAAGGTTCTAATGTATAGCAAAACTAGGTGCTAGGAAATACTTACCTTTCACCCAAAGGGTATCACATATATAATAGGAATCTAACTTATAACACCTTTAATAATAGGATTATAATTAGTAACATGTTCCCTATATACAATAGGGTTCAATGAGTAGACAATAATTTCCTACCCAAACCTAATATCACCAACATATCCTACCTATTCAAATGTCATTACCATAGTTTTAATTTTCCAACAAAGGCTATGTAGCTAATACTAGTTATAATTTTTACCAATATTAGTGTATTTTGTATCAACAATACAAACCTGATGTATGGATATGTATACTTGGTCATCCGACTAATTTAACTAACATTCCATAGTATGCCATTCCTTCGTACCCAGGTCAAGGTAATATACCTTTAATTTTACAACCCTAATAGCAATAGACCATGCCAACCAACTTAATTACGCAATATATTCATCAAATGAAGGATGCAATTTAAGACATTTAGACTAGAAAGTAAATAAAGAAGTTTAAACTGGATGAAATATGCTTGTATCCATTCAACATGGATTACCTTTAAATACCATTTCATTTGGGTTATGATCCACCCAAGATTGAAAAATACAAGGGTAAACGTGACCCCAAAGATCATCTATAATAATTCTTTATTATTTTCCAACCACTAGCATACAATGACACATATTTGCTTCTTCTCTTTCTAAGAATTCTAGTTGGATAAGCCTTAGAATGGCTTCTAAGAATTTTGTACCTAACTTCGATGATGTTTTTGAGAAGTTTTTATAACATTTATATATAATATTGAGCATGAGATTAAATTTTTGGACTTGGGCCAAGAAAAATATAAGAATGGTGAAAGCTTCATTTCTTACATATAATGATGGAGATTACTAGTGAGATGATTCACTCATAATTTTCCAAACAAGTTGTTGGTCATGATATTTACTAGGAGCCTACATAATGAGATATGTTATCATCTCAAGCTATAATGTAATCATACATTTGAAGAGGTTATTGAGAAAGGAATACATATTGAGAAGGCCCTTGTCAATAAAAGGATCATCAAACTATCATATTCCAACCAAAGCCAAAATCAACATCAGGGCCAATAGAATCAGAACCAAAGCCATAGCCAAAATCAGAACCCTATTCAAATTTCAACTTCAACACTAGCCAAAGATAGTAATAATGAAATACCAAAAGCTTATAATTGAAATTAGAATGTTTTTGATAATAGGATCACTGAATTATGCCATGTACAAATGGTGCAAACACCAACTATCCATTTACCTCTACCCATTCAACAACCACCACCTCCATACATTTAGCCAAGGCATCCATAAAACTAAGAGCCATAAAATCAAGACCAATTGCAAGAACCTCCTCTAAGGAAAATATTACCCATTTATAAATAATTTAGTGACTTTAAGGAACCTATTGAGTTTATATTTTGTAAATTGGTTTAGGTAAATATGATTAGCTAGCCAGTACTAAAGTCATTCTTGGAAGGAATTCCTTTTCCTAACTAGCATGAATTTAATGAGTACCATCATGTCAAAGGATATTCTATATGATGGTGTATTCAATTGAGGCATTTTTATTGAGAATATGCTAGATAATGGAGAGATACAAAGAGATACCCATGTTCCTATGACCAATCATAACTTGGGAATCTATTAGAATCCATTTAACCAAAATAGAAATATCAATAACTAGTAGCAATACCAAAAATATCAACAATAGTAGTAGATAACTTCACCATAAAATCACTATCAACAATGCTAACCACAACAACATCATAATGTTTAGAACCAAGCAAAACTGACCAAACCAACCAAGGAGGCCATCATGTCATCATTTATACCTACAATAATGTTGTAGCACATGTCTTAGGTGGTCATATTACCACTGTTACCATTAATCCCTAAAAAAATATCAACATACCATAAATTCCTATCAACTAAATAATGCCTACCAACCTCCTTATGCTGGTAATTTTTCTTCAGAATGTGTTAGTAAACAGATTCAACACCATCTAAGAAATACCATTCTAGGCCCTATTACCTTTTTAGCTAATTATAAAATCCCTATACCAAATTGAGATTACATAATTGTAACTTGATGAACTAAGATCACTATTAAAAGACCATATCCAAATTCCACAAATGATCCCATTCATTCCTCCATGCCTATCAAATACAAGCCAACTAACAAAATTGAAGGGAAGACCTATGATATTATGGAGTAGCTAAGGAAGACACCTAAAAATATCCATCATGGATTTGTTGTGGATATCTAGCATCCACAAATACATCTTGAATGAGTACCTGCATTAATACTTCATGCCTAATGACATCATACTAGATAAATTTCAAGCCATGGTAGGACATTTGGCCCCTAACCAACATCTTACCTTTGACCAAAATAACATGTCATCATTGGGACCACTACATAATAACCCATTATACATTGAGGTCAATATAAAAAACTATAAATTTAAATTCATCCTTGAATATAATGGTTTAGGTCTCAACATTATGTCTCTAATGTTGATCAAACATATTAGATATACAATGACTGACTTGCAACCAGATACCATTGTCATCAAGGCATATGAAAATGAGTAATGTGAATCACAAGGTACTATAATCTTGTTGGTGCTCATTAGGCCTTTGACCCATGACACTCTATGCCATGTTTTAGATCTGGAATTATCTTACAATTTGTTACTTGGGTTGACCTGGGATCCATGAAATTAAGACCATACCTTCCACGTTGTATCAGTGTATAAAATTTCCCCATTTAGGGATGGACGTGACTATATCATCTAATTTCTAACCTTATCAGTATTGTAAACATATCAAGGTCAAGTACAAGAGCTATAACTCTCATTTTGGCTTGAATATTGTACCCAATTTTGATAAAAGAAGAGACCCACAACCATTCAATCAAGACCAAAATCCAATTACATTGATCCAAATAGCTTAGCTTCTAAATCATCTGCACCTCCACTAGATATTTCTAGCCACTTTTATATATTTGAAAAAAGTATAGGATAATATAGTACCCATGGCTCCTTCCACATTACCAAATTACCTTCCAAGGGAGATCTCATGTTTAGAGTGGTAGGTGGTTGACTTACAAAGTAATTTAGAAATGCATGAAGATGATATGACTCACCTTCACTTAGAGATTATCTAGCTAAAATATAAGTGTAGTCCCAAATTATTACAAAGACGGACCATCACAAATAGAGATCAAAAATTGGCTAATGTTCAGAGGATCCAATGAGAGTGGTATGAGGTTTGGAGAGCCAATACATAGGTCAAATTTTTGTAAATGATACATGAGAGCCTTCAGGCTAAGGATGAGGCCTTGTAATACCGTAAGGCTTATGAGACCATGATTTCTAGGGACCAATAAGTTGATTCATTTGAGGTTTGAGATGCTCAGAGAGAAGTTAGTATATTAGGTCGGTATCAGACTAGAACCCATGTTAGAGGGGCTTTAAGGTAGTCAGTTCATCAATTATGTTCACCACCACTAGGACCACTAAGGCTACCTCCATCCACATGTCCCATGGACATGTAGAGCTATAGTTAAACATTGGCATATTAGCATTTTGGCATTGTACTTACTTTATCAACATATTGATGTATTTTGAAACACCATTGTGATATGTATATATCTTTGATATATATAAAATTTGAGATACATTAACATTCATTTTTGGGTCCTTTGAGGCTAATGTACATGTATATAATATGTTTGTGATATATATATATGATGATATGTTTATGTTGATATCATGTTTAGCATTATGGATGTTTAGCATTATTTATGTTTATGCTCATGTATGCTCTTTTATTTATTGCTTTGCCATGTATATGAGATATTTCTCTGTTGTTTATCTACTTATGTTGTATGACTTCTATGTATGTTCATTCAATTTGAAAACCACGTATGAATTTTTATGCTTTGTATTTAAAGGATCATTTGATATAGTTTCAAATTAGTAGGGGTCATATCTAGAGTCAAGGGTATAATTGGTTCTCCATCTTCATTTTTTGAAACATAATGTCTCAGTTTAGTTGAGACTAGATAATTTATTTGTTATCTTTACAAAAATTGTTATATTATTATATATGGGAACAATTTTAACCCTAAACCTATGGTTGAAGGTGTTCATATTAATGTTTATTATTCTTATTTTATAAATGAATTTAGAATAAAGCAAATTTTTTTGCATACACTAAAGTAGAAAAGTTTTTTAGATTAAAACTCATGGTTGAATATGAGAAATGGTTTAGGGTCATTGTTGAATAAGAAAAATTGATTAAATTTCCATAAATAGCTTTGAAAATCATAAGGCACCAATGCAAGTTTATAAATCAATATATATCCCATTCCATTATAGTTTTAGGTAGGCTCATGATACCTATGGTGACAAAGGGAGGGACCTTAGTTTCCAATTGAATAACAAAGAGTCTTATTATATCTACAATTTTATAGTTGTAAATGTGAGAACTATCATGTATCATAATTCATTACAACAACAAAACATGGAATGGATTGGTTTGATATTTATATTGCCTCTTTCCTAGATTCCCACCTTTGACTAGATTTGGAGAGCTTTAAAAAATGTGTAGAATAAAAAGAAAAGAAGGCATAAGATTGAGAATAACATGGGGTAACTTCATAAACTATTTGATGGAGACACTAAACCATGTGATTTTAAAAAAAAAATGGGCTATTTTATGTCTATACATTCTAAAGTCATTCAATGTCATTGCATAAGGACATACATTTCAATGCCTTTTTTTTAACCTTTAGGCCCTTATTTTAAGGACATACTAGTTAATTACCTTTAGGCCCTTGTTTTTATGATATTTCATAGATTAAATATAGCATTTTTAACCATGTTATGTTCATATCATAACTTAATGTGTGTGTGTGTGTGTGTCACACACACACACACACACACACACACACACACACACACACACACACACACACACTATATATATATATATATATATATATTGTGTGTGTGTGTGTGTGTGTGTGTGTGTGTGTGTGAGAGAGAGAGAGAGAGAGAGAGAGAGAGAGAGAGAGAGAGAGAGAGAGAGAGAGAGAGAGAGAGAGAGAGAGAGAGAGAGAGAGAGAGAGAGTTATTGTACACTAAAATATTTCATGGTGATTCAAACACTGATCACACACACACACACATACATATTCAAAAAATAATCACATCACACAGATTAAGATGTTATGCTAAAATTAAAATTCACTTACAAGGATAAACATTCAAATAAGTGTTATAAAATAATGGCATTGCAAGGCAATATGTATGAATGTATTTATATATGTATGTATGTATGTATAAATAATATAAATTGCATCAATTACAAGGAGTAATAATATAAATACCCATTTTTAGTACAAATACAAGTAATCAATTACAAATATAACAAGAAACTATAACTGAGGTTCCCAATCTACCTCAAGGGATCCAATAGAGTAAATTTTACAATGGGAACTAAAATTATAAATCCGAACTCTTGTAACAGTAAGATCAAAACCCCACATCCAACCATCAAACCTAAACATGGATTAAACAGGTCCAAACTAATGGGATACAAACTATTCATAATATTCAACAATTTTATTGTCTATGCCACTTTGCTAAGATATAAGATTGATAGAAAAAAACATAAATTCCTATAGCAGTATTTAGGCATAATCACTTCCAGCTCTATAATAATATTCATATGAATGATTTAGTTCACACTCAACTAAATTTATCTCCATATTTACACTTAATTTTATAAACCCAGTTCTACCATTGATATCAATTGAGCTCACTCCTATTTGAAGAATTTTGATCAACTCTTGTAAGTTCAACCTTCATTCCTAGCCATGTAAGACTATCTTTCATTATAGTCCCAAGGATGATCCATAAGGAAACAACTCTATTACACATGCAGGCTAGGATCAAAAATAACATACAACTATAATAAAACATAATTCATTTACACCACTTATAATTAAATGGTTTCAAACCATGCAACAAAAGGAGAGATGAACAAAACTATCTTTTAATTCAATTATTTAAAAGGAAGAATATCCATTCAAGTTAATCCTCTTATTAATATAATTAAGTTCAAAAACCTAATAGAATGGTATTACCAAAAAACCATACCAAAATAAGAATGTATCTAGAATACTTGATTCCATCCTTTCAAAGTTATACACTAATATTAATCAGGGATGATATAAATTGACTAATATAATTTTTCTTGACTCAATGCCTAAAAATTAAGATTTTAACATAACAAGACAAGTGGCCATGAACTCAAGAAAACATATTATAAATAAACAAATAAATTTTAAAATACATTACAATCACTTGGAATAAGAAAGAATAGTGTAATTATTAGTTTTAATTATTTGAAATTACTATTAGATTAAGAAAGAATGAAATATTTATTTATGTCCATAAATATTTAAAAGATATTATGTTTCTTTAGCTAGTAGGTGGAGTTATCTGTAGCCATTTTTTGTTTATGTTAAACTTCACTATGTGTTAACCATCAACCCAAGCCACAAATTGTTCCAGTCCATAAACATAGTTGTAGGTGACTAGACACTTGTTTTAGGTAGTTAAAGACATTCCTATGAGGTATGAATAAAAATGCCTAAAATCAAAGGAGTTAGTTTTTTGATGTAGATAGAAAATAAATACCATTTTTTAGATATAATATGGTTATTTTTCTATTTTATCATATTCATTCCCATTAGACCGTGATTGCATGATAACTTTCCTAAGGAGGTTCTAACTATTTATTTACACCTATAGCTTCTCCATTTGAGATTTATTGTTCTCAAAATTTATATGGGTTTTTATCATAACCATTAGTTATTAGAGTCATAATCATATTTTCCTTCTCTATATTTAATGAAGAATATACATGTTTTGTATGCAATTCATAGTTTAGTAATTAATCATTAGTTTAGTATTCAATCATTTAAAACAAAATACTATATTTGAATCAGTATCAATTCCTTCATTTCTACATAATCCTTATATCATTAATATAAATTTTATTTCAAGGAATATGTTTTATTTAAAGAATGAAATACAAGAATTAATCCAACTAATAAGGGGCCCACTTATGAGGACTAGTTGGGAAAACTTCCATCAATTAGATTAGTTCATTTGGATATCAGTATTTACATTATACATTTGATTTTAAAGTATATTATGAAATTACATTTTTTATTTCATTTCTAACTTAAGTAATTAATTTAATTTTCTCATTAGTGCTTTAATTTTTATGTGTATGGGAATCTTCCAAAACTTACATTGAGGCATTTCATTTCCAGTCTTACTTTCAACAATGTGATTACATTCAGTAAAGATTGATTTAAATTCATTTCAAATGTGGTTTTATTTGGATTAGGGTTTATTTAAAGTTATAATTTCATTTCCCTATATAAAACATTATAATATCCCTTAGTCTCTTAATGAATCAAATAATTTTATTCTTGCATATATAGTGTAGATCCCTATTTAAAATATCCACTACTGGATTAATATGTAAATGTGTTTAAACTAATTTTTGGTGTCATTATTATTTTAATATAACTTGGATTAATTATATAACACTAATTAATATATAAAAGTGTGTTTAATTTGGATTATAAGATATGACAATCAAGATTGAGTCTAAATGTAAAGCACTAAAATTGATTTGATAAGTGACATTTGATAAATTAGAAAATACTCAAGATATCAAGGTCCTCATATTTTTTAATTCACTATCTATGATTGACTTATAAAAGTGGAAAGGGGTTGGATGCATATTTTTGAGTCACTTGGATCAAGAACCGATTGTCTATGCACACAGGGTCATTAACATTAGGCTAGGGAACATCTATTGATAGAACTAACTATAGGCTGATGTTATTATCCTAGGCTATTTTTAGCCTTCGTGACTATACAATCTACTACACATACCTATAATATATTTGTGTGTATAATATTGATCCTAACTGTGTGAACAACTCTATAAATAATTCTCCTCATTAAAACTCTATATTTGTTTGTGATAGGATGAAACTTGTAAAAAATTGGGAAAGTGTAATGGACTAAGTTGACCCTAATCAACCCCATTGATCATAAAACACTTCATACATATCCATAAATTTGAATAGGGAATTCAAGGTAGTTTAGTCCCCCCTATACTATGAATATGCAATTATGATCCTTTTTTGATATGAATAGACTTAATAGATGACTGCTCCTAGTGACTGATTTGAAAATTGGTGATAACATGACAATTTTTATCAATATGTAGTAGTGTATAAATGTATACCAATGAGTGCTAGATGAATGTTATATAGATAATAATATTGACCTTTATTTGTATTTATACACTCTTTTTCAGTAATTTATCACACCATTGACAAACTAGGTGAATGGGTAGACCCATATTGATTTATTAGATTCTAAAAATAGTCATTGTTAGGTGAGGGAGAGTAACATCAACCTCACAAAAATTTCATTGATGAGATTGTATGAGCCTGGTGTTTACTTATAGGAGATATAAATGAAAATATAAATATTTGGATACATCTAAGTAAGATATTGTGTTGGTTTGACATATATTGAGAGGTTCATGTATGTAACTAATAGAAAAATAGGAGGTTTAGAATCATAGTGAAGCATGTGGATGTGAGATAAGGTGAATAAAATCCATTTGGATATGCATAAGTAATGTAGGATAAATGTAGGTTAATGTTTGACATTTCTAAGTGTCTAATACCATATATTTAGTGTCTAAAAATTCCACCTTTTATTCTAGTATTAAAATGTAATAAAAACACTAGAGTAAAAGGATAAAGTATGCATGAGTGTGTACACCACATTTTATCTTTGGTAGATGACTCTAAATGTGTAGCTTAATAAAAACCTACAATGAAAATGTAGTAGTGAATGTCCATATGTATCTTAAATATAAACTATAATTGAGATTTGAAACCATGTTTGCCTAAAAATTTCTAGAGATGATGCTTCCTTTTTGAATCATTAGATAATTGAGGGTGATAAACCCCAAATTTTGGTAACTATGTAAGCATTTGGGTTAAGAAGACAAATGCTTCCAACCTTATTAATGTATGGAGTAGTTTCATTGAGCTTCATTGAACCTCAAACACACTAACATATCTAATCTATCTCTAATCTTGTACCCCACTATTGTAAGGTGGGAACCAAATAATGGGTTTCATATGAGTAATGCCAATTCCAATGGGTATCACTGAACCTCAACATACATTAATGTTTTTTTAAAATCAACCACTACATGGAAAAAATATTCAAGATTATACACTTCCCAATGCCATTGAATTATGTTTGCAAATAAATAATTGTAATAGTGGTCATTGTAAATGTGTATACATGCATGAACAAGTATCATGCCTCACAAAATTGGTGTCAACTATAAATTTACATAGTGCATATGCATGAATTAGTATAATGCCTCATGAATTGGTTCTAAGTGATATTTTTAATATTATCTAGGTGCATGAACCAGTATCATACCACAATAAATTGGTGCCAACTAACATATAATAATATGCATCTATATGATAAAAATGAGAACCTATATCTCAAATGTCTACATGTGAAAACCTATAACTTTTGTTCCAGTAAATTGTGTGAAATTTCATGGCATATGTACTAAAGTATATTTAAATATGTAAAATTAAACTCATGTTTCTACAAAGCAAATGCATATGAATGGCATATGCCTCTGTAATCCATGCCAATGCATAAATATTTGTCACATGTCTAAACCAATCTAATATCTAAACCAATATGAAATCTTTGAATTTTTTATTATGTCCTAAAACTTGAATTCCATGTTTATTTAGGATTGTGTCTCTATTAAAATCCCAATAATATCCCCCCCATTTTAGGTGAGGGACACACCCTGAAAATCACTAATAATAAAAAAATAGTTAATTTTATCTTGTCATGTATAAATATGTAATCATGTAGAATCATGTCATCATGTATATAATATGCCATCATAGTAATATATATGTCATCAAAGAATGTATGTAACATATGTAATGTAGGGAATATAAATGTAATGTCAAGATATATGTATCAATTAGGCACACAGTAGTAATATTCAATAATTTAAGAACTAATAAGACTATTCAATAAGGAGGTGCATGATATAAATCATGAAACCACACACAACTATAGGTGCATGATATGGATCATGGAATTTTTAATATCATAAAGATCAATAAGTAAAAAAATATCAACAAACAATTCTATATGAATCCACTCATAATCATGTAGTGTCACACATAAAGCCATGGTCCACAAACAAGGCCAAGAGGCCACAATCAAGGGACATGAAAATGTTACACACATAAGTCCAAGGGACACATACAAGTAATGATTATCCTAAATGTATAATTAACAACATTAATGAAGCATAGAATAAGTGAAAAGTAGTCCACACTATATATGTCTATCAATTTCACATCATAGTAAAGTAGCATATCCATGTAGCATTATGAACTATATGAGTAACTTAAAATACGTGTGTAATCAATCTAGATATATCAGCATGGTAAAATGTCATATAAAGATATAACATATAATATTGTGACCCATGGAATAATATGCCTCGAGAATCAACATGGCTGCTAGGTATAATAAATTCAAACATCTATATAATATGCCCCAAGAATCAACATGGCTGCTAGGTATACTAAATTCAAACGTATATATGTCCATGTATGATCATTATGTCTTTCATCACACTCATATACCTTGAAATGCATGTGTGTATAAAAAATAATATGCCATATATGAAACATGTGATAAATAAAATATGTAAATATTGTAATCTAGCCATCATGTCATGTTTAGGTAGGGTCGGGGGGTGTAGTCAGTTGGTCGAGTACTTCTGTTGCAGCTCTGCCCATCAGTGTTCAAGTCCCCCACCAGCCCCATGGTACCGGTATTATTTGTGTCTAGCCAGCGGCACCGGTCATGTTAAAAAGTTTACCCAGCTTTCAATAAAGTGAACATCATGTCATGTTTAGGTCCTATTTTTTATTTTTTGAATATTTGAATGTTTTTCTATTTTTATTTATTTATTTTTTGTATTCTTGAATTTATATTTAAAAATTTAAGGGTTTTAACCAATTATCCTATCAATTGGATAGTCATGGGGATTTCCTATATCATATGGTTCAAGGGTCACCTTTCATGAGTGAAAATTAATGGGTGTAGGTGTATCAAAATATGAAAAGGAATCGAGTGTTGTAATGTAACTATCATCATCAATCATAAGCTCACATGTATGATGAGTAGCTTTGGAAGGCCAAGAACTTTATGAAGTTTTTTGTATAGTAGGATAATTTATTATTTTATATGTTTATTTTGAAACATGTTAAACTATCTATGGTGTTGGCTTATTATGTTCTATAGTAGATGATGGCCTTTATGAGTCTTAAATGAATCTTTGATGTAATAATTGTTGTGAAACTGGATGCCTAGGAGAGTTAACTACTCTCCTCTTCATTGGGTGTATAGATAAATATTACATATGTGTAATAAATGACTTTGTATAATGCTCATGAATACATGTAACAACTAATCATGATGGTAGTGGAGGTGTAAGAGGAGAAATCACTAGTCTAGGAGGGTACTCATATTGGATGTTAGAAACTATAACTACCTTGTTTTAGTGTATATATTTGATGCATCAATGCATTGTAGAAGGTACTATGCATATATTTTATATCCAAGATGAAATTTAACAACATGTCAAAGATCCTTGTGCTTATTAAGATGATAAATACTATCACAACTATAACATAGCTAATCTAAATAGGTATCACAATACACCAAAGAGTTGTCATGTGTCCTTCCATTGGATCCCTTAACCATTCATGTACTATTTTTTAAATCTTGTTGTATGTATCGTAGTGTGTTGATAATTTTCATTGTGCACACATTCTCACTTGACCCATTATCAACCATGACACTATGTATGGGTTGTTTATCGATGTAATCTCATATGAATAGTGCTTGAAGATCTAAATCATAATTGAAAATATCAATTTCATCAAATTTAATCATATGGTGTTATGTTAATATGTCTATAAGTGTACTAATAATCTCATTTATTTGGTGTTTATATGCCTCAAGTGGAGGATGCATATTATATGCATGATGTAATTCGGAATTATCCTTGGTATTTATTTTTCATACTTTGTAAATGGGTTATTGAATATTTTCATTTTGGAATTTCCTTTTTTGGGTCTAAAATCATATGTATGTGTGATCAACTCAATAGTTTTGTCATCTATAAGATATTTTATCTTATGCCTTGACTTGAAACATCTATTTGTAGAATGTCCAAGAGCTATTTGGTAATCACAATATGCATTTCTATCATAATTCTTAGGTGTATGCCTACTAATATCAAACTCTTTTTGTGGAGGAAGAGAGATGATATTAAATTCAAGTAAATTATGTAATATTCCATGAAGAGGTGATAGTAATCATGAAAAATCTCTCTTCTATGTAACAAATACTTTAAGATAATTTGTAGGTTGTGATACTACATTAAACAATATCTTTACCTCATTTTTGTTATCATTTTATTTATATTTTTTAATCGGTTTCCTCTTAAACTTGGTTGTATAAATATTTGGATCATTGGGTGCATACTTGAGCTTGTTCAAACCTATGCATTTTATTTTTCACTCTCTCAATACATGACATAACTCATTGAAAGACTTGAATTTATTGAATACTATTGACTCTTTTAGTGATTCAAGCAAACTTTTCTTGAAAATGTCTTGTAACTAATCATCTCCCATAAGATTGGTCATGTTAGCTAGCATAGTCTTATATCACTATACATACTCACCAACTAGCTCATTGGACCTTTGTTTGAGTTTAGAAATTTGTGCATAAAATAGTTTTTCATCAATGTTGATGGAAAATTTTCTTATAAATTGATCTTATAAATGGTTGAATGCTTTAATTTATTAGAGGGGATGCCATACAATGATAAAAAATCATATTCTTTGATACTTATTTGGAATAATTTGGTTAATAAGCTATCATTTCACACATAATCCAAGCATGTTACATGGAAGTATTGAAGGTGTTTTTCGATATCACCTTTACCATCATAGATCGGAAGATTGGGATCAAAAAATATGATGGGTAAGGTATATGATACTATATTGGGGGATAATGGGTTATGTAGAAAGGAATATAAATCTAATGAATTACTAGTTATAGATATACTTTCTTCTAACTACAACACCTTAACATATAGAGATAAAATAATTTTATTAAGGAAATTGTCATAGGTAAGGTTGATGATGTACTAAGCATATTCATCATAAGATGGAGAGGCCTGATAGCATGAATCCATTTGACATCATATAATCATGCAATAACATAATATCATGAAAAACAAATAGGGTGATTTTCCACCTCCTCTACAAACTCTAATTTTCTAAGGTAGTGAACCTGATTCACCTAAACAAACCTAGGGGGTTTTTGTCCTAGCCTCTTAAAGTGAACCCTAATGGAGATAGGTAATTTGTGTAAGAATAGGCATGAAAATATGTGGAAAGCCTTGTGATTCCCCAATAGCTTGGGTAAACATCACATTTTTTACTTGAGGTATATATGTAAGAATAATACCAATGGTATAAGTTTAAACAACTTTGGTTAGATTGGTAGCTTGAAATGTTTGGTTGATATCATAGACAGGGTCATAATTTTTACCAAATGTAATAGCTTAAGCTAAATGTTTATGGTTATATCTAGCTACATATAACATTGCATCAAGCATTTGTGGATTTATGTCCATATACTTGGTTAATTATCTTTCATCAACCATATCAAATCTATTCACAATAATTGTTTCTTATTCATAAAATTTTGAAAATTCAACATTTATGATAACTCTTGTAATGCTCAAAACACACGCTAAACAATTTCTTAAAAAGGATCCTTTTTTCAAAAAAAAATATAGTTTATTATTAATTGTCAATACACACTTAAATAACAAGATAATAATTAATCAAAATTAATAAACATATTTAATTAATGAACTAATTAATCTATGAAAAATAATTAATTCATACACACACCTTAATTTATTTAATAAATAGTTTAAGAGAACTCACATGAAGAATTAAATAACTAAAATAATTACTATAAAACAAGGTCAATGTCTTCTCCCACTTGTATGTGGAAAAATGTATGTGAGCCATGTGATCAAATGATTTTGAGCCTTGGGATCTAGGGATTCTAAGAGTTGCACTAATTTATCTTGTAAACACTTACAGGTTATTTTCTAATTTTTCTCTCTCATTTTTCTTTGATTGGTATATAGGTTGAAGGCTTGAGGAGAGGAAGTTGAGGAAGGAAGGCTCTCCTACCCTAAATTTATGTATGTATTTATTTATTTTAAAATGTATACTTATATGTATATATTTAATTATATATACACAAGATATTCAAGGGTAAGATAATATATTTTAATATACAAAATATAATATTTATTTTCTATTATATTTTATATATATATATATATATATATATATATATATCCTATTATTTTTATTTTATTTTTAAATTATTTAATTACCCTTTTAATTCTCTCTTTCTTTTTTTTTCAATTCAAAAATATATAATATTTTATTTTGATTTATTATTATTATATTATTTTTATTTATTTAAAAAAATTATAACTTAAAGATAATAATAATAAAAATTAAGGGCCGACTGACCCCTGCAGACTATGGTCTATAGCCACAGCCGCGACTGGGAGCCATTGACCCCAAAATATAGTGGGTTAAGGGCTGGCTGGCTAGCCAAGCCACCTCCCTTCCTCCCTCCATTAATAAGGAGGTGAGGGTTTGGGGGTGGTTGGATCAACCGTTGCCCCCCCACCTTTGACTTAACTCTTTTTCTTTTTTTATTTGGTTTTTATTTTTTTATTTTTTCTTTTTCTTTCTATTTCATTTTATTTTCCATTTATTTTATTTAATATTATTATTATTTTATATACCAATTTATATATGATCATGTGTGTGTGTGTGTGTGTGTGTGTGTGTGTGTGTGTGTGTGTGTGTGTGTAATTGTTAAAGTATATATATCAATGTATATATATACACACTCACTCAAATAATTTTATTTTTAAATTTTGATTTTTTTGGAAATAAAATTATGTAACTATTTATTTGGTTAAATGTAAATTTTACACATAGTTTAAACTCAAATAAAATTCAATATTATTATAATGGCACTAATATTTATTTATTTATTTGTTGAATGTTCATAAATTGAATTATTATCAATTTTCAACATTATAAAGTGAATATATTATCATTTTTTTGTTGTGCAAATTCATTTATTTTAAACAATAAATTTTCACATTCATATTTCAACACTCTAATAAGGCAAAGGTAAGTAAAGAGATAAATATTACATCAATAGAAACAACAATCTCTTTCAACCTTTATATGAAGGAAGAGGAAGTATATTTCTTAAGTAGACAACATACAACTTTAAGAGGACATGTTTTTACTTGTGATTATAATCTTCTTTGAGATTCAAGAAAAGGAGAAACAAGTAATCTATTTTCCTTTTAAAACTATATTTTTTTTTTTTCATGAGTATGCATTACATTCAAGTGCTACTAAGATAGATTCAACTCCATCTTTCATTCACATTATTCACTTAAACATTATATCAAGACTCTTTTGCCATTTAATCAAACATATGAACAATCTCAAGATAGAAAAGATTACAAGGAACATACATCTTTTCATATTAATATTTGCAACAAATAACTTTTTCATATATTGGTAATAATGACTAAAATGAAGGAAAGTTAGTAATATTCTTGCAAGTATTCATTATAATAAGGATTAAAACATTCCCAACAAAATATAGGAGAGGTAAATCTCAAGTTCAAAAAACTAAAATCATTGTCTCAATACATCCCATTACAAAATTACAATATTTTATCAAAAATCCCATTCCTAAAAAAATAATGCATCACAATGGAGTATAAGCTCCTCAAAAAATCAAATACTTGGGATGCCAAAATACGTGTGATAGTAATTACCATGATAAAACAAGATCCAAGCTCCAAAACCTACACACAAGTGTCAAGATCTAAGAATACTCCAAGGAAACATTAAAATAGGCCAAAGGAAGGTACTTGACCACCCATCCTTTAGGCATCATTACATGAAAATATCACCAAATGAATTTCATGCATAGCTTCCCCGAAGCCCAAGGGAAAGATGCATACATCAAACTCATATGCACAAGGATAAGTTTGAAAAGGGTAATGTCTTGGTATCAAGAAAAAGAGAACAAAATAACAAGGTGATCACAAAGGTAACAAAAATAACAAGGAAGTCAAGAAGGAATTCACTAAAGGGAAGAGAAGAGGGATCTTGCTTTATTATCATATAAATTTACCAATAATTTATGGCTTCTAAATCCAAATAAAATATAGCTTACCCAAAAATAATTTACCTCATTCGACCTCCTATAAACATCATTCCTCCTTAGACCTCCCATATCTCATAAAGGAGAGTGGTTTTTCAACCTTGTTAAAAAGTTTCACTACTCATAAGCAACTTCATTCCACCAAGGAAAGAGTGGGATTGTCCAACAAGCCTTAAGTAAGAGCTCCAATCTCATTCCCTAAATACATGCGCTTATACCAATTCCCATATGGATGGCATATAGGTGCTCCAAAATTCTATATCCAACACTCAATCAACAAAGAAGGAAAACAACAAGAAAGAGATAACATGACAACAAAACACAAATAAAAATCAAAAGGGGTATCCAATAACAAGATATCCAATATAATAAAACATTCATTCATTTTATTTTATAAAATATTCATTCAAGAAAGGAAAGAGAAGTGAAAGAATTCAAGCATAACAAACAAAAATTAAAAGAAAAAAGCCTACCTCAATCAAAATATCCACTTGATACTTTAAAAAACCTCTTCCTCCAAGCACCTAAACTTTTCCACCATCCAAAAATTCATAAAACTCCAAAAGACCCTAAAATAAGTTTCTTAAAATAATAAGATAACCAAAAATAGTGACTAATAAGAGGGTGACACATGGCCATCCACATCCCAAGGATAGGACCACCCTCTTTAACTTCTCTTATAACTCTTATAAATGCACTTACACACCCACATGGATGTTTCTTACACAAAACATATAAAATGCAACTTACTTGTACTAAGTACAAGCTTGCTTGTGGAGATGAAGATATAGGTCATAAATAAAGTCCCTTTTATGACTAAATAGTGGTCAAAAGACCTTAAAAACCCCACCTACCTATCGGGTATAGGTACGGGCCCAAAAAGGACTAGTAAGAGAACCTTTTCTTGTCAAAAACTCAAGATAAAAAGTGGTTGAAAGAACAAATCCGAGTTTGTACTAATGGGTTGAGTTTTATGGGTTAACTCAACCTTTGAAAAAGTTAGTTAACCTCATTAAGGATTAACATAGATTTAGGGTGGTTAAAATTAGAAGATAGGTTTAAGTCATAACACCAAGATTTAAAATAATAAGGAGAAGAATTTAAAAGATACAAATAATACAATTAAGAACTTGAAAAAAAAAGAAGGTATAAAATTAAAGGTTTAAGATGATTTTAAATGTGCATATGATTCCTCAAAGCATGTATGAGTCCCTCTTAATCTTACCTTTGGCCCCTTGCACCTGTACACTCAATGCAAATATCAAATACATCCATAGGAAAATAATTTATATCTAGACTAATATGAACTAGTACAACTGCCACTATAAAACTTTGCAAGGCAATCATATATCTTGGTTAGTTCAACATAATCAGCTATAAATTTTCAAAATATAACATCATGTTATTTAGTATCAACATCTCGATAACTAGTTATATCAACATATAATAACCATACATATAATAAAATATACCAAACTAATAATCAATGTCCATGATGTCAACAAAATATAAAGTGTGGGCACCTTATGCCTCCAAATAGTCTAACATATATCCATCGAGTCCACAAAACATGTAAAAAAATATATAATAGGATGATGTCAAAATGGGGTCTCACAACTCCACAAATGGGATGTGTAATATTAATAGGGAGTAATATATATTATATGTCCAAAATATGTGTTTAATCAAGGCTAAATATTATGTATTATTAAATTCAGCCTTATTAGTGTGAAAATATTTGATCCATTTGACTACATAGTTGTTATATTTTTTTTCTATCAAGGGAAAGAAACATGAAATGGGTACAACCATAATTTTAGTCAAAAATTAGAAACTTTCTTCATCCATTATAGCCATGTGTATTTTTTAATATTAGGGAAAATAAAAAATTAGGGCTAAAAATACAATCCTAAGGTAGAACTCTAAAAACCATATAAGAGAAGTATGAATCACTAAGGAAGACCTAGGGTTTAGCATGTTTTGATAAATATGTGGGCTCACCAATATTTTTTACCCTAACTTGAATTAATTATACAACACTAATTAAGATATCACATTATATATATATATATATATATATATATATATATATATATATATATAGTAATAATAATAATAATAATAAAAATTTGAATGTAAAGTACTGAAATTGATTTTATAAGTGGTGTTTGTTAAATATTAAAAATACTAAAGATATCAAGGTGCTTAGATTTTATAGTTCAACAACTAACTGTGATTAATTTCTGATATTGGAAAGGGGATTGAAACAGACATGTAGATTGCTCAAATATATAACTGATTATTTGTGTACACATTATCACTAATTCCAAGTTGGGTCAAATCCATCGATTGAAATAGATATAGTATTGCATTACTATCCTAAGTTGTTTTGAGGCTCCATAACTGTACAATCCATAGTTCTTCTTGAAATAGATGTGTGTGTGTGTGTGTGTGTGCGATGTTGATTCCTAATTATGTGTGAAACTCTAGAAATCAATCTCCTTCTCCTTAAAATTCTAGGTTCACTTTAAAGGGGATGAAACCTATAAAAATTTGGGAAGTATAATGGGTCGAGCTAACCCTAATCACCCCCATTGATGATTAAAAACATCCTACATGACCAATACTCTAAATAGTAAATTAAGCCACATGTAGTTCTTCCCCTTAGTGTGAATGAGAAATTGTGATCCTTTTATATATGAATGCACTTAGTTATCTAATTGACACTTGAAAATGTTTTCTCTTGACTTGGTTGATGAATACTCTTAGTGATTTATTTGAAAATTAGGAAGAATAGGGAAGTTTTTCTCAATATGTAGTAGTGTATAGATATGTACTAAATGAGTGATGTATGATTTATAGTTGGATAATACGGTTGACCTTGATTTGAATTTATATGAGTCCCTTTGGGTAATTTATCATGACACCAACATACTAAGAAAATGAGCTGACCCATATGAATTGATTATATTTTAAAAATATTTGTTTCTAGGGGAGGGACAATAATGTCAACCTTGGGATAGTTTTATTGATGAAACTATTTGATCTTGACATTAATGTTGAGGATAAATGAATAAAAATATGATGATCTAGAGACATCTAAGTAGTATGTTTATCTAGTTTGACACAAACTGAGAGATTCTTGTAGGTGACTGATAGTAAAATAAGATGATCAAACTCACTTTGATTCATGTCGATGTGAGATAAGGTGAATAAGATCCATTTGGAGTCGCATAAGTCATGTAGGATAAATGTAGGTTAAGTTTTGACATTTCTAAGTGTCTAATACTAGATTTTACTATCTATATTTACTAAGGATAGGTGACAAGTATTAGGATTATTAATAATTTGAGATAGTATATATTATTTCTAGATAAATGTTACATTATATTTTATGTATCATAAAAAACTGAACCATAAAATGTTATTTCAAATAACCTTGTGCAAGGATATAATAGAGCATTAAAAGAATAAATAGTTGGTTATTTACATGCAACATGAGATGGATCAATTAGGTAGATTCCAACCATGGAGGTTTAAATTTGATAAAAACCTAGATATTTAAGTACCTCATACCATACAAGCCACTATAAATAGTATAAAAATACATGTTGTAATCCCATAGCCAACATATTTTGAGTTGTTATAGGAATCCACAACTAAGAGATTATTATCAGAACTAGTGAAATAATCTAAATCCAATGGATTAGAGGAAGAAGAGGATATTTTAAATCTAAATAATCTTACACCCTTCCAGATATTACTAATTTGTCCACCTTGCATAAAATAATTTGGAATTCATTTCCTTTCTCCATCACCCAAACTCCTCTATTAAACAACTTATTTTTCCAAACTATCCCCACAAAGAGATCTAAAACTAGTATAAGTACCATTTGGATTTCTAAAAGAGTTCTTCCCATCACCCAAATTTTCATTCAAAATATCTTCTTTCCTTAGTAAAAAACCCAAAACTATAATCCACTATTCACCATGGGCTAAAGGTATTGAAAAATACTTTAAAAATTAGGTTGCAAAAGTCACATGAATAAAAGTTACATGAATTATCATGGGAGACCTTAAAGGAGAAACACCCGTCAATGAACCTTCCACCTTTGAATTACCCATTATCACCCTAATAGGTGATACCCACATGAATAACATCCCTCTATCAAAATTTATTAACTTTTGGGGGATACCAATTGAAGACTCTAATACATTTTTGTTTGAATTATACATCCTATGTCATATTTATGACTATAATTAGTATTCACAACAGCTAAAATTATTTCCATATATTCTCAAATATTTGGATCTATAATGGTTAAATGGATTGGGAAAGGATAGTGTGAGTAACTAGAAGGACATGAAAAATAATTTTATTAGCTAGTACTAAGACTATTAAAAATTAATGACCCCCGAAGAGATGACATTTTTAGAATCTCAAAAAATGAAGATGAACCATTGGAGGACTACATGGAGATATTTCAATTTATTTTGTACATGTACAAATAAATCAATTTTTATTAGTATAGATTCATAAAAAACCCATTAGAACATGGTAGTGTGTGTTTGTGTTTAAATTAGGCTACAAGTTTAAAACACAAACAAAATTATAGAAAGATCAAGCATTCATTCGTTTTAGAATTATATATTTATTCATAAACACATACTTGAACTATATATAAAATTAATTATTATTATGCAAATTAAACATATGTGAGTAAAATAGAGTATAAACTATGTACAAAACAAGTAAAAAAAGACATTAAAAAAACCCATTATCTGATCTCTATATTTCAGATATATAACTTACAAAATTATGTCATTTCACATTTTATATATTAAATTCAAACTCAAAGGATTTTTTTAGCATTCTATATAATTTTCAAGTATATACATAATTTGAATGCATATAATATGATATACATTACATAAAATGTTCCACATTATACATTTGTCATGCATTCACATTCTTATGATTTTACTGTCCTAAGTCTAATGCTAACACTTTCCAAGACTTTAAAAGTTGTCTCATCATGAGAAAAATTCATATAAAGTGTGCATACTTATATATATAGTATAATTACATGTTCTAAGGGATTGGTTAAAACAACACTGCTTGCAGTAATCATGCAAGGTGCCATTTAATGGTTTTCACCTCTTTTACACTATTTAGTCACCCTTTCAAGTTTTCAACTAATAAATGTATCAATCTACCACCCTTATAAGATTTTAATAAATTTTTATAACCATGAGGAAACCATTTATGTGTTTTCAACCATCTTGGCCCTACATCTAATATTTTTGGCCTTTCCCTACTTTGAATTTCTTCAAAGATTTATAAAAATAGTATTGTGAAATACATATAGATATGGGGGAGGAATGGAATGTCATGTTGGATCTATAGGAGGTTGTAAATATGGCATTAAAACTAGTGTTTTTTTTATTTTATTTTTAATATAGTGGTGTCTAAGAGAATGACACTATAAAAACCATGGCTAAAGATGATGTAGTTGTAGATTCAAGTACTGGTAGTTGTGTCTTTGTTGATTTATTCACCTTCTTATTTTGAAAATCTTGTGCAAGATAGGATGCTAGAATAAATTGTGGCTTGTAAAAATCATAGCAATAAAGTTTTCCAAGTTTAAAACATCTTACCTAAATGATTTCCAATCAGCTAAAACATCCTAGAACCTGCTAATCAAATTATGCAATAGAGTTCAGGATTGTGTGATTTCTTGAATATCATCATCCTTCATGGTGGAAATGATAGGCCTATTTTATGAGAGATTTATCTAAATGTCTCATGACATTTCCTCAAATATTTTTATGTATTTTTGGGTTTGGATGCCAACAAACATGTTGTAAAGATTCTCATTATACCATGCAATCATCTTTTTCACAACTACATCTCTTGAGTTAAGAGACTCCTTAAACATTACTTCCATAATCTCCAAACTCACCACACCATTATTATCATAGGTTCATAGAAAACCCATCAAAACATGCTAATGGTTATTTCTATGTGAAGTAGACTACATGTTTAAAACGTAGACATAATTATGTTTATAATTACATGTTTATTCAAAATGGCAAATTGGAATTATACGTAATGTTAATTATTGTTATGTAAATTAAATAGATGTAAGTATAAAAAATTATATAAAAACCCATTATCTGATATCTATATTAATCTCTATATTTTGAAAAATAATCCTTTACAATTGATCATTATATATATATATATATATATATATATATATATATATATATATATATAATGATCAATTGTAAAGGATTATTTTTCAAAATATAGAGATTAATATAGATATCAGATAATGGGTTTTTATATAATTTTTTATACTTACATCTATTTAATTTACATAACAATAATTAACATTACGTATAATTCAAATTTGCTATATATATATATATATATATATAAACTCTTACAAAGATTTGTCACTTCACATTTTATATTTTCAATTCAAGCTCAAAGGAGTCTTTACACATTCCGTATTATTTTAAAATACATATATTAGATAAATACATATAAAATGTTGTGTTACACAAAATATTCCACATCACAAACTTATTGTGCATTTTCAATATGTGATTTTATAGTCCTAAGGCTACTACCAACACTTTTGCAAACTTAAACTATTATCTCATCTCGAGACAAAGTCTCAATAAGTGTGCCTACTATTGGAGGTGGTAGAATTGCCTACCTTTTAGTAATTATGCAAGGTGTCATTTACTAGTTTTCACCTCTAGTGCACTACTTATCCACCCTTTCAGGTTTTCAACTTAGTAGCATACCCTTATACCACCATTATGGATTTTCAATGGATTGAAATAACTAAGAGGTCACCCTTTATGATTTTTCAACCATCATTGACCCACACCTAATGTTTCTAGTCTTCTTTACTTTGAATTTCTTAAAAACTTTACAAATTTGGTACTGTGTAATACCTATATAGATGGAGGAGGCATGGAGTGTGTTTTTGGAGCTATAAGAGACTATGAATATGGTGGTGCACCTAGTGTTGTGTCCAAATATGGTGATATTAAAGAGAATGGCATTGTATAAATGATGGCTAAATATGAAGTAGATACATATTTAGGTACTAGTAGTTATGCCTCTACAAATTTGACCACTTCCCTATTTTTTCAATATTGCATGAGTTAGTTTGGTTAGATGAACTATTGCTCATCAACAATCATAGTAATCTAATTGTCTAGGTATGAAATATCTTACTTGAATTGTTTTTAGTTAGCTAAAACATCCTAGACCATGTTGATCAAAGTATGCATCAAAGCTTGGTACTGCATGATTGCCTAAATATTTCCATCCTTTGTAGTGATAATGATAAGCCTATTCTACAAGAGATTTATCTTAATGTCTTATGACATTTTCTCAAGTTTATCTATGTACCACTAGATTTTGATGCTAATGAATATGTTGTGAAGCATCTCATTCTACCATGTAGTCATATTTTCCATAAGTACATCTCTTGAGTTAAGATACTCCTTAAGCATAACATCCATGAGGTTTGGCATGGCCACTTGATTTTTCATGATGGTTTTGTCCTTGTTTACCTTTGAGAAAATATATTACACATCACTAAGGTGAATCATGTAGCTACTAATTTTATTCAAGTATAGTACAATCAATTTGAGTGGATTGTTATGTAGCAATGTCTAATACCTAATCATACTCCTCATGGAGATAGAAAAATATTTCCCTTTTTTATTTCAAGTAATTCCCTTGTGCTCAGAGTTGTAGAAGTTTTTGTACAGCCACCTGATCATTAGTGAGATGAGAATTCAATGCCATGAATTATTTCTCTTTGAAATTACTTTGTCTCCCAAGACTTAGGCCACCATCACCATACAAGTATCATATATGATTGTGCATGTGTTGGCCAACCGATCATGCAAATCTATGTTTTCCTCACTTAGCTAAAGGTTATGTTTCTCCATCTTAAAATCATTTTTTACTATGGATTATTGAAATATAGTTTCTCCATCAACCTAATTTAATAGTGTTAATTGGGTCACATCTAGTGATGCCTCTTGACTTGTCATGGTCAATGCAAAATAAGTCATAGCAGTTATTTTTGGGGTTGCTTAGTGTTAGATTTATATAACTAGGAGTATGAAAAATTTTCATTACAGAGGTGGGGCTTGCACATCCCAAAACCATTGACTAATTTTTTGAGGTATATCTTATGATACTTCTTCTTGTGTGCCTCAAAATACTGATATTGAGCCTTTCAATGTGATAAAAGGTTGTGGGGTGTTAGGAAATAGTTGTTGTTTGAGATCCATTATTGGATTCATAGGTTTCTTGAGTTATTTATCATTATTTGTATAGGTTATGGCTTCAACCTTCTTCTTTGTCTCTAGTTCTTATTTTACCTTAGTAGTTGCCTCTGCCTATACCTTTTTTGTCTACTTTACATGATATATAGCATCCTTAACAACTTTCTGAAAAATTTTATTTCTATCTTATTCCACTCTTTTTCTCTTAAAATTATTTGGTTACTACATTAGTCTTAGTATTTTTCCTCTACTCCTGTTGCACTACCTTATTTGCTTGTTCTTTTTCCTTTTTCAATTATTCATATTTTTGTTGTTTCTTCTTCCATGAATCTTCTTCATCCTACTTATTTTTTTATGTGGATTCTTCTTCATATGTATTATTCTTTGAAGCATCTTCTTATTCCTTTTGCTTTTCTTGTGCATCTCGATTATGCCACTAATATTCATTTTCATGGCTCTTGAACTTAGTTTCTTATTTATTCTTCTTTTTATTCTCTTCCTTTTAATCCTTTTTCTCCTCTTCCTTCCAAGCCTTCCCTTGATTTTTTGGGATTGTGTAGCTTGTTCTTGTGTTGTTATGTCCTCTTACTAAGGATGAATTGGGGAATGGGAAGATGGAGGAGGTGAATGGGTTGACTATTGATGGGAAGATGAGGTGAAGGATGTCACCACTATACATTGTCTTTTTAGTTCCTTTGTGTGGGAAGGTGGAATGATAACCTTATTTAAGTGATTATAAGTGGGGAATAATATAGTAAGTTATTATTTTTGAGCTTTTTCTCCTTTTGAATCAATATTCTCTACCACTAATGGTACGATAAATGAGTGCATGCATTTAGAATAGAATGGGAGTTCCTCAACATTTCTATGTCTATGTATTAATGGTTATTGAGTATTTTCTTTTTGTTTTTTCCTTATGTTACCTCTAGTTATGACTAGATAACTTGCATTGTAGATTATCCCTCTCACATTGTACCTTATAAGATGGATATTACTTTGTGTTTTCCCTCTTCCTTATCTATGATAGTGCTGACTATGATGTAATTCATAGGTGTGGGAATATAAACCATTAGAATTTTTGGGATTTTTTTGCACACTTTGAAAGTGTGAGCTGATTTATAAAATTAAAAAAAATATATTCTTCCTCATCATATATCTATATGCCTATGTTTTCTAATGTATACTTATATAATTCTTCCTTAGTGATGCTAAGTTGTGCAAGATCATACTCCATATCAATCTTGGGCACATTTGTGTCATTGAGCGATGGGTTGGTTCTATGAGACTTCCTCTTTGATGGACGAGTTATAATTTTACTCTACTTTAGCACCTTTATTTTTCCCTTAACAACCTTTGTTGAGTTTTTTGATATTTGAGGTGGTATTTTTTATTGTGCTTGCACTTCTTATTGTGGATGCACAATCATTTGATAAGCCCTAGGTTCCATACAATATAATGGTGTCACCCTTATTTCTAATAAATTATGTTTTCATAGTACCTATGTTTGTACATCTAACATGGTAATGAAGAATGACAATGGGACGTGTGATGTTTTAGTGAGGTGATGAAGTCACACATGCACTTCATCATGAAGTTTTATGATTTAATCATGGGGTGCAAGTTTCTACATCAAATCTATGAGAAACTTAGGGTGTGATGCTATGATTACTTACACTTCAATACACCATTGATTGAATCAGCCTAAATGTGCCTAGCATTTCCCTATTCTAGTCTAGGATAGATTCTATAAAGTGGTTACAGGCCAAAAATATCCATTTGTTGTGACATAACCATTGAGAGACTTTCACTGAGTAAAACAAAGAAATAATACAAAAAATTATAAAATGTGACAAAAATAATCTTTTCAAAATTATAAATTAGCTCAACTACTAGGAACTCTAGCCAATTGAAATTCACATTCAGTTGAATAATTCAATAGGCAATGTCAATTACATATTTCATTTCCTAGTGGGCATTCTTGCTGGTCTATCAAAATCTATGTGAAATGTAGTCAAAGAGAACTCACACTATGGCCTATTGTACTAAATTAATTGGGATTCCCCTAGATCCTTTGGCTTAATTTTCCTTTGTGTCAGAGTGAATAAGAGGGGCCTTGGTTTCTTATTGTAGGAGAGATTGTCCTCATGTGTGAAGTCATGTTTCCCTTACCATTATTATTTTTTTGATGTGTATGGTCACCTCCTTAGACAAGTGCATTTATCCCTAATTATATAAAATTATAAGTGTCATCACCACCTCATTTGGTTGTCCAAAATTTGGGAGTTTGATCAATCGTTTAGTATCCAAACATCACAACTGATTTGGCATGGCTAGGGATCTTGGTTGTGCAGTAGTGGTGGGATCATGGCCAAATAAGGTTCTCTCCATTACATCTACAAAATCAAAGGGGTCAATATCATGGTACCTTATCAGTCTTAATGCTAACCTTATTCCTATTTCTTTCTTTTATGTGTCATTTAATGATATGAGTAGATTTGATCAACTCATCTTTTTTTCTTATGTTATAAACTTGGAAGTTTTTGTGCTTAGGTAAATAGTTAAAAATATATATTAGAAAAGGTTGGTATGATCTAATGGGTTTGATATGTTTTATTCTCTACATGCCCTTCATTAATATATATTTTCTTCACTCCATATGTTTAACACTTCACATTAGATTGGGTTGATTTATTTTTGCATTGTTATGCTCTTGGTTTAGATACCATTGGTTATTATGATGTCCTCCTTTTGCTTTGTTAAATAGATTAATTACTTTGGATTATGTATTTATTCAATGTAATGTGTTGTCTTTATTATTATAAGACTTTATTTTAATGTACATAACCTGAGTATAACATTCTAATCTAATTTAGGAAAGATGCAATATTTGAAGTGCTTCATAACTAACCTCTTTATGAGTAATAGTTGTATACCTATCTTCCATACCATATTTATTGGTAATTCATTCCTAGACTTAATTTTTTTATCCCTTATTGAACAAATGTTGACTTCTCTTCATATTTATCCTTCATTCCTTTGTTACTTTCTTTGATACTCTGTGAAATTTGAATTTTCAAACTATATTCCAATAACATGTGATATAGAGATAACACTATACATAGATATAATACAAAGTTAAAAAATACAAGAAAATAGTAAATGAAACAAAAATTTTAACTACATGGCCTAATTCAACAACCATTCAATTAAAGAATTCATATTATACATAGGAAAATATTTAAAAAGATAGAGAATTGTGTTAGATAAAGAGAAACCTCAACATTTTAGGCCTTAAACTAGGCCCATAATTAGGAGGATACAATCATGAATAAAAAGACAAGAAAGGATATAACATATGTAATACAAGTCATAGGGGTAGAAAAGGCTAGTTAAAGATTAAGAGGGAGGATGAGAATTATTTGGATCATTCTTGATAATGTGAATAACTAGCTTCTATCTATTGCTCAACTTTCAACCATCATCCCTATTTAAATTGATAGGATTCTTCTTGATTTACACATCTTATTGAATCATTCTTCTCATATAATCATCTTCTTTAGCAATAAATTTTAATTAATTCATGAAAATATGATGACCAGTGATTTGTAAATGTTTAATAATGGCATATTTTTGGAAACAATTATGGGAGAAGTCAATATAATGTTCTTTAAGTTTGACTTGAATATAAAATCTTGATTCACCAATGTAAACCTTCCTACAACTACAAGGAATAGAATAAATCTCTTTGTGACAAATAGTATTAGTTTGATATTTTTTTTGGTAAAGCATGTTCCCAATTGTAATGAGAGGGGAGAATGAAACCTTAATGTTCTTTTTCTTGAGGATTTTACCAAAGCATGAACCATTCCTTTGATATAAGGAAGAGTAACCTTACCTATACTCTCAACTTCCTATTTCATATGAGGTCCTCATCTTGATTTATTATAACCATTCCTTATAAAAATCATAGAAATATTTTCTAATTTTTTATCAAGATAATTTGAGCTTGAGATTCTCATAGCATGTGTCACCAAAGTGTTTATAATACCAAGCTTTTGGGATAAATGGTGGTCAGAATCCACATGTAAGTATTTATATGTATGAGTTTTCTTTCTATAAACTTTGTGGGATAAGGAGACATCATTATTATTAATGATGAGGACATCTAAGAAATGAATTTGGTTTTTATCTTCGATTTCCATAGTGAATTTTATGTGATTAGACTTACTATTTAGAAACTCAATAAAATTCTCCAGGATACCTCTACCATGTGGCCAGTTTGTGTTAGTGTCATCCACGAAACACTTCCACCATTTAGGTTTTAAAGGATCTGAATTAAGGGCTGATTTTTCAAATATTCCATGTATATATTATCTACCATTGGTAAGAGTGTGGATCCCATTGCAATACCTTTGATCTACTCATAAATGATACTTCTAAAGCTAAAATAGGTTGATTTCAAGTAAATTTTGACCAAATTTCCATCTCATCACCTGTAATGTTTTTTTTATGATTTATATGGCATCATTCATAGTGATTTTGGTAAATAGTGAAACCACATAAAATCTCACTAATATGTCATTTTTATCCATTTTGAAATTCCTTGTTTTGATAACTTGGTGGGTAGAGTCTTTAATAAAATATTCTATGCCACCAATCAGACTTTTAAGTTTTTTCAAGAGAATTTTTACGAGGTTGTAAGGAGGAGATCCAATTTTATTTACTATGGGTCTCAAAAGAATCCCATGTTTATGGAATTTTGGTAGTCCTTAGATGTGAGGGACTAAAAAAGTTTTAGGAATCAATCTTTTTTGTAGAATATTATTTAACGAGGAGATCTTAATGGTGCATTCCACCTCTTTCATAAATTTGATGCTAGGGACTTTTTATAACCTTATATAGATACTAGACATTGTTAAATGTTCAAACATTTTTATTTAATAGTCATAAGTATCCATGATCATTATGGAATTTCCTTTATTGGCCCTAATAATTGTAATATAGATAATTGGTGCTAAGGCTTAAGCCTTCAACCATTTACACACCCTAGAATAATGGTTCCTTGAAATCCCATTATTATTATTTTTTATTTTTTAAATAATTCATGGATGACATATAACCAATTCTACTAAATGCATAGTTTATCTAGATGTGCTAAAAATTTACAATCATACAAAAATATTTTTTTCTCTAAACAAAACTATTTAGATTTCAGATTATGATCATGCCATAATTTTAAATCTACTTATTTATTTCTTATGTCCAACTCACTCTCTATTGAGTTTCTTCCATGTGAGTTAGATCTAACCACTTTACCTAAAGTGAATTTTGATCTCCTAGTTGCATTATCAATGTGATTTGTAGACTTATAACTATATATTATATAGGCATAATTACTTCTATTACATATACCAACAAGAAAGGAGTAAACCTTATAATATGTTTATAATTAGTCTTGTATTTTTCATAGGATCACATGAATTCAGTCCTCCAAATAGTCTCTCTAAACATTTCATATTTTTGTAAGCATATTCTCAAGTAATTTGTTGCATGCTTCTACCTACCCATTGGATTGAATTTGATAGGTTGTGCTTCTATGATGCGATATCATAAATTATTTTTTTGGGGTCTTGATTTTATTTTTCAAGAAGTGTGTTCCTCTTTCACTAACCAACTTCACCAAAAATCCAAACCTGTTAATGATGTTCTCATACAAAAACTTGGTTCTATCTCTTGTACTAAAACTTTTTATCACAGCTTCTACCCATTTGGTGAATTAATCCATTTTAGTAATTACATACATGGCATGAATACATTTAATTAGTGGATTAATAGGTCCTATAAAGTCAATTCCTCATTGATTAAATGGTTATATATATAACATCAAATTCAAAGGCATTTCATCAATTTGATTTATCCTTAATCTTTACAAAATGTCATAGTAATTTTCAGCTCTATGTGCATCCAAGAATAGGGTAGGCCACCACAAGCCACTCTTTAATATCTTAGTCATAATTTATTCACCTTCAAAGTGCCCTCTTATAATTCCCTGGTGTGCTTCTTCTATAAATTATGGTCTCTCATGTTCCAAGGATATTCTATGAATCACATTATCATTACCTATTTTATATGGAAATCCATTTATAATACTAAAAGGTATGGATTGTGTGATCATCTTATTTTTATATTTTTTGAAATTGTGTGTAGGAAAAATTACTTGTTCTAGGAAATTGGCAATGTCCTCCATGTTTTCTAAAATTATAGTGACTCTAAATAAGTACACATCTAGTGACTCATCTTGTAATTATCATGGATCCTCGCCATCTATTATTTGTATAGGATGATCTAATCCCAAATTTTATATTCCTTGTTTCACATTGATATTAAACTAAAATTACTAGAATAACATTAACCACTTGGATATCCTTTTGCCTAGCATAGGCTTATTCACTAGGTAGCGTAGATCTTGGTGATTTATAAATAATTAAAATGGTGTTTATAAGATATAGTTCTTAAAAATTTAGGTGAAAACACCATATCCAAGGCCTCTCACTCTTTTTAATGTATTTATTCTCTTTTTTTTTAACAATTTTATGCTTGTGAAATGAAAGGGGTAATCAAAAACTTCATTTCCTGGTAAAGTTAATACAATTCCTACTATAGTTCCTGAAGCATCTAAATGCACATGAAATGGCTTACTCCAATTGAGGAAGACCAATATGGGAGTTGGTACCAACATATTTTTAAAATAAACAAAATATGCCTGACACTTATTAATCCACTCAAACTTTGTATCTTTGCATAATAATCTGTCCATTGGTGCATATAATTGTATTCCCTTTGATGAATTTTCAATAATACTATGTATGTTCAAAGAAATATCTCACTTTATTATAGATTTTATGAGGTGGCATACTCAAAATGACTATGATTTTAGCTTGATCAACAAAAATTCCATTGTTGCACACTATATGGTAGAAATGAACACCAAATAGTTTAACGAATAAACACTTTTTAAAATTTAAAGTGATGCATATATCTCGACATCATTCTAACATGAGTCATAACTTGGATAAGTGTTATTTGAATAAATAAAATATAGTCCAATCAAAAATATGGACTTTTAGGAAGTCATGGATGAAATATTTGAATGTAGTGACCATAACCCATGAGAAAATAAGAAGACCATTCTTAAGACCAAAAGTCATTACCTTGTATGCAAAGGAGCCCCATTCCATTATAAATTTGGTTTTAGCCTAATCATCAGCTATAATAAGTATCTAGTAATATCCAATAAAGCTATCTATGAAGTATTAAACTTTGTGCCATATGACTAACTCCAAAACTTCATTAATAAAGGGAATTATAAAGGCACCATTTACAGAAACATCATTCAATTCCCTATAGTCTCATATAATCTAATTTCTATTAAATTTTTAGGTTGCACCCCCATTAGGCTTTCCCATTCTACCTTTTCTACTAGACAAATAATCCTTGATTCCTACATGTGGTCAATTTTAGCCTTAAATTTAACATTCATGTTATAATTTAGCCTATATGGATGCTTCTTAATTTATTGTGTGCACTCCTTGAGTTCTATGTGCATCTCTCCCATTGAAGTATTTATACCCTTGAATTTTGAAAAAATTATTGGAAACATATCTTAATAATATTGTAATAATTACAAGCCTTTTAATAGCTCTTACTATGTCCAATAATCACCCAACACAACCTTTGGTACATTTATGGTACCAATGTTCTTTACCAATTTATTTAATGGTTCTTAATATATCTTGTTAGACCACTTGGCATAGAGTCTCACAATTTTATTTTCCCTTCTTTATATTAAATAGTTAAAGTGCACAGTTACACAGCTTCAGTTTGCTTTATAATTTTAGATTTTATTTCTTATAATTCTTACTTAGCTTTTAATGAATCATGCAATTCCATGTACTTGTTAGTGTCACTAGATTCTGTATGTTCTCAATCATTCATGATTCTATTTTTAGGATTACACCAAAAAATATTATTCATGCTTACTAGTTTGAAATTTTTGATAGTTATATTTAAATATTTAGGTGCTTATTACTAGAAAGTGGTGTTATTCATAGTGCTTACATCCTCTTCTTAGCCATGAAATAAAGATATTTTGAACTTATAAAGAGATTTATGCACTAGGTTATTATCATCCTCAATGACAAAGGTTTGAATGAAATCATGTTGAACTTGTGTCCAATTTTTAGTTTCTTGTCACATTCTTGGATCATGTAGAATGTTTTTGGAAGAGGTTATAGAGTACACTTGAATAAATTTACCTAGTATCTGTATTCTATGCCCTATGAATACCATACACCTACACATTTATGGATATCAATTTTAGGACACTATTATTTTAGGAAAAATGGACACTAACTCATGATCATAAGTGTTATTTGTAATCAAGCTCACAAAATTTTAAAATCATCTTCCCAGTGTAACTAATTGAATAATGTATTTCCCACCATGTCATAGTAGTTTCATTTAGAGCATAATTCAGTGCATTGACTCACTGATCTACATTTGGAACATGTTGCTCTAATATATAAGTAAATTGGCATAAGTCCTCAGTTACAAAGTATTGAGTTAATTATTTCTCTATATCAAAAACCATTCTCATGTGTCTCACCTCATGGTCTCCTCTTACCTAATTTAGCAAATGGTTATTTGAATCACCATTCACTAAAGATGCAATTCCCTTAGTAGAATACCTTCCTTAATTGGTTTGATGTAATCCACATTTGTTGCACCTAATTGATATATCAAATCTACTTCAAGCCATGTATGTGATCTATAGATTGAGACTTGTATTCCCATTTATGGAACTATGGAACTTATTATTTTGATATCATAGGTATAGATGAAGGATAATTGGTTTGCTTTATTAATTGAAATGGCTCTATCTCTAGATGGGAAAAATTGAACTCTACAGGTTGTAGTGTGTTGTGTTTAGGATCTATGTCAAATTTAAACTAGTTATTGTCCCCATATTCAAAAGGTGAGTCAGGTTCTTTAGGAATGATGCAAGGCTTGATTTCAACTTTATTCATAGGTATGATGATAATATTATCCCCCTGGTGTGTCTCCCATTTATTACAAACTATGTTGATGGTCATATTCCCATTGTGTGCCCACTTATTTCTAATCAATGTAATGTAGTGAATTTCATCGATATTCATTCTATGACTTGGAAATCACCTCCTCAACTTAGATCAATAACTTTTATTTATACATCTTCTATTTTCCCAATAGGGTATACCCCTCCATAGTTTACAAGATTCAATGTAACTATGTTATAACTGAGAGTAGGTCATCCAATGGATTCCTATGTTGACAAAGAGATCATATCTACTATAATTTTAAAGTTGTTGAATGAAAAATTTTAAACCTCATATTATACCAATTTTATATCCATTCAAGAGTCATAATTTGATGGTTTCTTGGTCTTTACATATCATACCACCTTATCAGTGTGTTGTTGCCCTCTTTATGTTTACTCTAATAGATTACATATAATGTTTGTGATGTTCTACAATATAGCTTAATTTCATAGAGTGTCTACCAATTTGAGTATATTTTTCAAAGTATTCACTACTCCATCTTGTCTAATAATGTGCACAATTTGACCATACATATGTGTGTCAATGATTGTATCATCACTCTCAGACACAGTCAGGTCTTGTATATTTTATAATATATATGTTTATTAATACATCATACCCTTTTCCCTTGTAGGATCATGATATTTATCCTACTTCACCTTTCTAATTTATTGATCTTTCAACATCTCTAAGGGTGGTAATCCTTATTTTCCATGTTGATGTCAAGTGACTACTTGTATCTATGCAAGATCCCTTGGGTATAAATTCACCATTTTTACATTTTACATAAATTTTTTCCTCTACTTTTATAATAAAAGATAATCTTATGTATGATATTGTCCTAAAACTAAAAAATATGCATAATAGACCTATCTTTATGGATTGGGTGGATAATTTCATGTGAATTGATTGTATTCTCCACATAATAATAGATAATCAGTTATTGACCATATCTCTAATTTATTATACAATTAAATCCTTTGTGTCCTCTTTGGTACCCACCTCTATATCCCCCTTGTCTCTACTAAAAAACATAGCCTTTATGTTTTTGACCATCATATCCTCCTTGTCATTTTGGTGAACCCCATCCCTATTATGATTGACCATCATATCCCCCATATGGTCATTGGGGAGAAGATGGGTTCCATCTTAACTATTTTTGTAACATTATGTAATGTTCCATGACTATTGATATTGAGGGGATGGTGGAGTCTATTTTACCTGGTATTGCATAGACTATGATGTGTAACTTTTTAAGCCTTGAGGTTGATACTAAGTTGCAATTGTCATTTATACATTTGGGCTTATAACCCCTAGTTTCATAGTAGGGATATGCTACATTATGACTATGAAGACATTATATTCGATGCATTATTTCAATTTTTTGAGAGATCTATAATTTTTATCATAATGATTATGTAAATTATAGAAATTATGGTATAAAATATGAGATTATTGGGTATACTATTGTAAAATATGACATTTATAGTTGAAAACCCTACTACCCAACATATCTCATATAATTCTTTTAAATCTTAAGGAGCTATTCATATGGTGCCCCTCTTTTATGCACTCCATACACCACAATCCTAGCTTGGACCTATTACTTTTAATCAAATCATCCATATTGTGTAAAACATCATCTATCATTTTGTTAGTTTTCATAATAGACTACAGACTTACCCCATAGTCTTCTATCTACTCCACCTAAAGTGTGGATGCTCTAGCATACACCTTGCAAGTGAACTAGGTTAAAGTAATGAAAAACCTAATTCAAGTTTGAATAAATTATATAAACCATGTGGATTTATATGTATCTTGAAACAAAAAATCCACTTTGTTTATTACATCACATAACTTACAATCATAGTCCCATACCAACTTCCATATTTTTAATGAATTTATTTCATATCTTGTATTGTCTGATTTGTATTTATTTATTTTAAATTCTCATCTAATCTAATTTTTGACATCCTAAAATCTCAATTTGGTGAAATCCTTTTTTAACATAAATGCAAGAGATTTGTCTATTAATGATCTTATGATCTCAATTTTTTTTCATAATCTATAGTTACACCTTTGACCTGGCATTTCATCTCATAGGTTAATAAGTATTTTTTGGGATCATTAGAACCATCATATAGTACCAAAGTGAAAAAAAATCATGTAATGAGATCCATGCTTCCTGTGCTCACACCTAAAACCACTAGTTACTATGGACAAAACTTTACCGATCTATTAAAACATGTTATGACCTAAAATTTAACCTCAAGCAATTTCTTCTTATCTAAAACTTTCTTAATGTCTTCACTATATTTTATAAATGTATCTATAAAATAGTCAAACCATGTATTATATTTACAAGTTTACACACTTTTTATTCTACTCTTTTTTGATTAATTAGGCACAATGGATTTGTACCCTTGAAATAAATGATCCTTATTTATGACTCATACTTTGTTTGAACTTAAACCTAATTTAATCTTGTGATTTAACATAACTTATTCAAACTATTATTCTTTCTCTTCTCCAAATAATATTCTCTCTTATAACTATGATCTAAAACTACCTTTTAATTGATCTAACTACTCCTCTATTATCTCTCCACTCTCTTCCATCTTTTTTGAATCCCTTTTTCAATATCTATCCATTTATGTGTTGTCATCTACACCTTTTCATTTTTTTGGGACCTCTCATTTTGTCATCTCCATAATATCCATAATACCTAGATCCTCCCTGAGTTCTCATTCTTTATTTCTCTTCTAAACTCTCTACTTTACTCCTATTCATAGATACATTAAGATTGTTCTATTTATTCCATCTTCTATGTTTCTATAAATCTCACTCTAACTAGAATTATCTTCTCGTTATGATTCTATATATCCTCCATCTTCTAAGTTTAGTTTCAATGTTCCCCTCTTAATTATCCATGAATAACTTCATCATTATACACATCAACATAATTACCAAAGCAACTACTACATTTTATCCAAAAGAGGCACCATGGCCTTTTTCACATCCAAAATTTTAAGTAGAGTAGGTAGTCACTGCAAATAATTTCCTTGGATGCCTCTTATAAACAAATATTATGTAACTTCAAATGTGATGTACCCTTACATAGTAGATTTGGTGATATATTTGTTAATGGGAGTCTTTATACAATGATATATTATGAATTTCTAATTAGTGTCTAGATGTTGAAGGTTTTATATCTTTTCCTCAGGCCAAATAAAGTGCTCTATTTATCTCAACTTAAAGTAATAGTACTCAATTTTCAACAACCATGCAACTAGCAATGCAAAAAAATTGCACCAAAATATTTTGTATATCTCACCATATATATGTCCACTTATAACCTTTCTCATAGAGATTCCTATCCTCTTTTCCTAATCCTCTACAAAATTTTGAATTCTTTCATTTGTTTATCACTATAAATCTATTTGTCTAGGTGACCATATTAACATGTTTTAAATTTCCATGTTCACCACACCATTTTTAGAAAAGGTTCTTGGAAAATACCATTAGATCACAATAATGTGTGTTTGTTGAATAATTAACATTATTTGGGTCCTTCCTATAGGTTTTTAGTCTTATCTTAAGTCTTAAGGTGTGTGAAATTTTTATTTACATGAATTATAAATTCACATAAATCTAGGTCTCATGAGGGGTCACTCACCTCTTTGTTCCCCTTTGGGATTTGGGAGTTACTTTCACAAGTAACACCTTTTATCACTTGGCACAAACCTCCCTCCACTCTCTAAGGGAATAGGTCACAAGTGGCACACACAAAAGAGGATTGTAAGGAAATCATGGGATTCCTTGTAACTCCCATTATTTTCTTCTTGCTCTATAAAAGAGTCTTCATCTCCTCATTTCCTCAATAGAAACTTGAAGCTCTCTCTCTTTTTCTCAAATTAGTCTTGCTTCTCAAAGTTGTAATTGTGGATATTTTTGGTGGAAATCCTTCTTAAAAGATCATATGGGTTTTTCTTTGATACATTTAGTTTTGCACTTTAAAATATGTCTCAATATTATGGCTTGATCTCTTCAAGGTGATGTTATTCTTTTTCATTTATTTGTTCATTTATTTCAATATTTAAATTGATCTTTAGAAACATTTATGTCATGATATCAGACCTATGATCTTTTTTAACATTGATCTTGATGTTTTTTGTAGGTACTACTTGGAGGATTTCATATTTTTTTCAAATCTATCTCCTTTTTAGCATAATTATTTGTTAGTTTTTTTTACTTCTAACTATTTGTTGTAAGTTTTTGTTTACAAACACATCATATTCACCTAGATATGTATTTTTATTGGCTTATTCATTTGATATAAAATTTAAAATTATTATTCATTTTATAACTAAGAAATTTTTGTCAAAATTTCATAAAAACCCAAATCATCAAAATTGACTATATTTTTTATAAAAAATGTGATTTATTTTATTAAAAAATTCTTTATCATTCTTATTTTTAATGGTTCTAAGTTTTATTTTATTTTAAAGGTTGTATTTATTGAATATCAATAACAATATAAAAATAAATCTCTACATTTTTTTGTTTCTCCTCGACTCAGATTTAAAGAAAAAAAGACTTTTTATGCAGTTTGATTATGTTTTTTTATTATTTGCTAGCTATTCTTATTAAATATCTATGACATATTTTTTTTTATCTATGTGCTTATCCTCTACTCTTCATTTTCCAATGTTTGGAGCCTATCTGCTTTCATGTCTAAGTGTTAATCTTCCATGATATTTTTTTGGCTGATTTTTTAGTTCTTTTTTGCTCCATCAAGTTTTTCATTCCTAAGCATTATGCTTGTTAACTTCACATTGATGAATTATATCATTTTAAAGCTATATAAATTTTAATGTTACGCTTCTCCTTTCAACCTTTTTTAGGCATCCTTCTTGTTATCTTCTTTTTTGTGTTTTTACATGCAACATAATGTTTGGTCTTTTTACATTATGAATATAATGCTTTGGCATGGTTAGTTGAGTTATTTTTAAATAGTAACTTCATTCCTTTTTTTATTTACAAAAAAAAGTTGGTAAGCATGGAAGGATTTGAATAAACAAAAAATGTTATCTTTTATGTTTTAAACATGTGTCATTCTTACTTTTACAAAAATACAAAAAGGTGAATGGTTTCTCAAAAAGATTAGAAAAACAAATAAGTTTTTTGTTTTCTCAAAATTATGTTTTTTTTAAACATTCAAAATGGTTTTTTTTCAAAAAGATTCACTTTTTTTCCCTCATGTGGGTGAGAGTTTATATGGGATTTTTTTAAAGAATCTAAGATTTATAAATTATTTTTCAAAATTAATAAAGATTTTATTTGCAATTTAATAAAGGTAAATTTTTTTTTAGAATTTAGTTTAAATTGCTAAAACCTTTTATACCCTTTTTTAAGAGTGGACTTGCATTTCCAAGTTATTTTTTTAAAATTATAATAAATTGTTTTTATTTGCTATAAAGTCTCATAGATTTTCTTTGGTGCTTAAATTGTTATTTTTATTACAAAACTATAACTTCATAATCATGTTTTGAAATGGCATTCAAACTAGTCATTTTTTTAGCATTTAAACATTTTACTCATAAAATTGTGTTTCAAAATAAATAAAATAATACTCTTAAAAATTAAATGAAATTTAAAATTGATACTATTATTTCTTTGACAAACTCTTTTAATACTCATGTGAAGTCTATGCAACACTCTATTTATGCTCTAAATGAAAAATGTGTGTCTCTTGCTAATATTAATAGCTCTAATGTTGATGAAACTCAATGTGTTTCTCAAACACCTAACACTTCTTAAAAAAATCCTTCAAACAACCCAAAATTAAAAATGATGCACTCCATGGGGTACACTGGTGGAGATCTTGGTAAGTGCAAATATGGTATACTTGAACCCATTTTACTTGATTATAATGCAAATTATAAAGGTCTTGGTTTTCATGATTCAACTACTTATATTGTAAATTTGACATCTTATTATCCTCCACATATAAAGACTTATAATGTAACTTATTTTTATTATACTAATTGTAATGCTCATACTTTGGTTTAAAATGTTAAACCTTGTACACATTGTGGAAAAAATGAATATCATATATATGAAAATATTGGAAATTACACCCATGTAAATCTTGTGGTAAATCCACACATGACACTTTGAATGTTGGAAAATGACTAAATATCCTACCTATAATTTTAAAACTATTGGATTCTTAAAGAAAATGACTTTTTTAGAGACTTTGATAGTCTTCTTGCAATCATTATTTTAATGCTTTATACAGAATATCTTTTTCAAGTGACATGTCTTCTTTGTATCTATTTTATTTATCTAAATCTTTTTTTACATTCCTTGATTTTTATTACATAGGATATATGTTTTGATTATTTTGACTAACTTATTTTCATGTAGGTTCATGCCCTTTTTTATGGAAGTTGCCTTTACTCCATTTGTCCTTTTTGTACATCTATTTTTTTATATTAAGTATGTAGATTGTATTTTTTGCATAATGGTTACTTAACTTGAAAGATTTGTGTTAACTTACTTGTTTTACAGGTTTGTGGATCATTCCTCCTCCTTTTTGTGTTAAACCATTGTGGATTGAGCACATTATAAAAGGATTCTTGAAGATTCTTGGTGATCACACTTTCATCTTTACAACTTTTGGTGACACGATCTCTTTTCTTCTTTCTTATCTAAACTTTTTTAATTCCTATTGAATTAAGTTTCTATTAAGGGGGAGTATTATATATTTTCAACTCCCTTCCTTGTTTGCAAAGGTCTTCTCCACTTTTATAATCCCAAATTAAACTTAATGGGGAGAGTTGGAGAATTAACTTTATTTAGGTCCTTCCTATAGGTTTTTAGGCTTATTCTAAGTCTTAAGTTATGTAAGTAATTTTTATTTATGTGAATTATAATTAATATTTCATGAGGTTTCATTCACCTCTTTTTTATCCTTTAGTATTTGTAAATTAATTTAAAAAATAACTCCTTCCCCCACTTGGTACACACTTCCCTCCACTCTTTAAGAGAATAGGTCATAAGTGGCATATAGAAAGGAGGCTTGTAATATAGCCATATGATTCCTTGTAAGTTCCATTATTTTATTTTTACTCTATAAAAAATATTTTATCTCCTTATTTCCTAATTATAAACTTTAATCTCTCTCTCTCTCTCTCTCTCTCTCTCTCTCTCTCTCTCTCTCTCTCTCTCTCTCTCTCTCTCTCTCTCTCTCTCTCTCTCTCTCTCTCTCTCTCTCTCTCTCTCTCTCTCTCCTTATTAAATTGTTTGTGCTTCTCAAAGTTGTAATTATGGATATTTTTGGTGACAAGCCTTCTTATAAGATCATGTAGGTTTTTTTATGATATGTTTAGTTTTTTAATTTAAAATATTTGTGTTGTAAAAATAATGATTGAGAGGGGGTGAATTAGTCTCTAAGAACTTTCTTTCACATGTACTTTAACATTCCTTGAATCATCAAATCAGTACAAAGATATAACAATGCATAAAGAGTCAACTACATGAGCATAACATAAGAAACACATATATGAGTATAAAACCCTCAAGGGGAAGAAAAATAATTTATATTTCCAAATTGAATATAGTTAAATAAGATAAACATTAATTTTTAGTGAAGCACCAACTTCACATGGAGCACAAACCCCAACTAGTCAAGCACCCACTTGCAAGGAGGCACCAAGCCCCTAAATGAATCAAAAATAACTCATCCACATAATTTATTTGATCACCTTAAAATTATAATGTTTTTAAACCAACTAATTATGACCACCTCTTCATCTCTTCACACTCTTATCCATCTCAAATTGCCTTCTAAGCTCCTTCACTCAACTAGGTCTCTTCAATATAGATTAGATCATTTTACCTTGATATTAATCTACAATACCCATATTATATCTTCATAATTTTATATATTCACCATTATTATGGTATATAAGACCTCTTTTATCTCTTCAAATTTATATATCATTCACTTCAACTCCCTTATTAACTAACTAGATAATTAGGCCTATTAGACCTTGTTCTTATACTAGGTTCTTGCTTATACACCTCTTGGTAAGACATACACACTTTATTACTTATATTTTATATATTATAGTAATTATTTCATGCCAAAAATATGAATCAAACATTACATTAGGTCGGCCATAGATCAAATGGACCAAATTCTTCTTTAGGCCTTAAGGAGACCTAATTTAATTAGGCCTTCATTAGCACACTTTACACTTTACCTACCTTAAAACACATAAAAATTGAATAAAATATAATATTACACTCAAATATAACACTAATAATCTTATATTAATTCCATGACACTTTTTATCTCTAATCACCACTTGAACCATGCCATTAGCATTGTTCACAATTAGGCCTATGCATATCTAGAAAGTCTATCTTGAAAAACTAAAAAATAAACACATTTTTTTCAAAATACCATATAAAAAATCACATATAAATAATCTAAATTACCTTAAGGTCATAAACTTTTGCTTTATACTTCACAACTTAGGGCACAATGACTCAAACCCTTCTTTGTAAATAGCTCACTATGAACTGCCAACTAGCCTCAAAACACAGTCATGGAAACTTGAAATTTTAAAACCTAAAGGAACACACTAAAGGGCTTAAAATTCATGAAAATTATCAAATATAATCCTTATAATAACATCCAAAAAATATATCATAATATATAATGGTAATGTTGATCTTGCAGATCAATCTCATGACCTCACTATGCATAGACCTCATTAAGCTAGACAAGTCAACTTGAGAGAAAGATTTTTCTATATATAATGATATCTAAAACTTACATACAACATTAACATGTATTAAATGTATTTAAAAACATATAAATGCACATGGATTCATCTCTAATCCATGATAACACATCCCTAATCATTTTCTCACTTTTACCTAAGTTTCTAACTATTTGTACCATTAGACCTATTAAAGATAGGTTATCTTGGATGACCAGTTTAGAAAAATTGATGAATATAAACTATCTACAAAATTTAATTAATACAAAATAAAAGTATCAAACTTTTTCTTACACCCATTTAGTAACTTTGACTTGGTCAACTCTAGCTACTACAATAAATCTCTAAGAAATAAGGCCTTTCATGTAGAGTCCAGTCACTCACTTGAAGACTCAATCACACCTGTATATGTGTTTTATAGTTTAATACAATTTCCAATCATTAAAATATCCATACCAATCCATTTTGATCACCTTAGAATAACTTCTTTCATATCAAGTCACTATTAGGGTTCTTTGAGGGTTTAAACCATCTTCTATTGTTAGCAATCATTCATAAAGCTTAGCCCCTCATTACAAAAAATAATGCCTAAAATTTTTATATAGGACCCTTTCCCATATACCATGGATATCTTAGGTCCTCATGCAGAATTTGCACGTGTCAGTGAGTATTTAAAAAACTTCTTGGGTAGACAACTCTTCATCCTGTGCACTTGAGAGACCTTAAAACACTTTTGCAAGCCTAAACCTTCAAAATTTGACCTAAAACTTGGTAAAAACACTTATTAATATCTATCACATCACTAAAAATTCTCACATGCTCATTCTTATCTTGAAATCAGGATCTCATACCTCATTTGGCCACCATCTCTCTCTTTGCTCTTTAGACCTTGACTTATAAACCACATTAGTCCTTAGAACTGACCTTGTAACCACTATCCAAGCTCTCAACACCTCACTCACATACTTAATCAACATCCCTAATTCTTAAAAACTAATATACAACCTTCATAGTCCTTGACAATAGATCATGATGCCTCATTAGGCCAGGTAGGGTGTAGAAATCGTCTAGGTGCAGACTAGGTCTGTAGGTCCTACCCCTATAGGCTCACCTTAAAACTATCCTTAATTACTCTACACCTTGATCACATGAATTACATGCTCCTAAAACAATATCATACTTTTTCACCTCCCTCTATACATACATCTTCATACTCACCATGTGTGTGCTCATGATATGACTATGCTTCTCAAGATACATTATACTCAAGAGATAGTACTCAAACATGCTTACCTTAATGATATCAAACATGATTAATATTTAGACATCAATCTCACACCACTATAAAAATATCTTTCTGATCAACATGCTCTAAATACCTTATGTAGACCTAGATCATCATAACCATGCTTCAATGTTATCTTGACATCAATCAGTAGAAAAGACATTAGGTTGCCTTCACACAAGGTCTCTTCATGCCATGACTAGCCCATGATAATACTCCTTAAGATCTTGATACTTGACACAAATATCTACTTATTAAACACTTATCTTATGACAACTCTTATTTTCTATGAACTTGACAACTGACTTTGATCATCCTTCACTAGAGCAATATTAACCTTGATCATGTTTCACTAGAGTAACATTAAACTTGAACAAGCCTTCCAAAAATAAAGAAAACACTAAGCAACAACCTTGACCATTGATCACCTTTGAAAACCTCATGTTGATAACTCAACTATCTTTGCTTACTTGGACATTAGCCTTCACTCATTCATACCTCAAAGACCACTCACCATGCATCTTCACTAGATGCATATAGACATCAATGATAACACACTTTGACATTAATGACATCAGGTTGACATCAATGACAACACTATGAAAACAATTTGTTTTAACATTTTGGATTTATATTTTCAAGGTGATGTTATTCCTTTGCATTCATTTGTTCATTTATTCCAACTTTAAATTGATCTTTGGTAATATTTTTGTACATATTTTTATGTGAATTAGGTGATAGGTTTAAAATGTAAAAAAAATTATAGAAAGATTATGTATTCATTTGGTTCAAAATTACTGTTTAATAAAAAATGCATACTTGAATTATATAAAATGTTCATTATTGTTATGTAAATTAAAAGAAAAAATCAAAATAGAGTATACATCACACATGGAACAAGTGTAAAATAAATTCAGAAAACCCATCATTTGATCTCAATATTAATTTTTATATTTAAGAACTCTTTTCCTTTACAATTGATCACTATATATAGAAATTACAAACCTTTATCGCTTCACATTATATATATATATATATATATATATATATATATATATATAATATATATATATATATATATATATATATATATATATATATATATTTGTTCAATCTCTAAAGATTCTTTTCTCATTATACAATATTTTTAAATACATACATATGTTTTAATACATATAAAATGATATACATTACATAAAATGTTCCACATCACCCACTTGTCTTACATTCACTTTCTATGATTTTACAATCCTAATTGTATTGCTAACAAGATAGATTATTACTCCCTCAATATAGTGTTTATTAGGATAATAAATGATAAATGAATTTAATTATTTGATCTTATTATAGGTGGATATGTTTTCACAACTTCCATATGATGACATTTAATCCATTTAAAGAAATTATTCAATATCACTAGTGAATAAAACCAAAAAAGCATTATGGATGTACCCACATCATCAAAAATAACAAATGGAGTCACAAAGATGTAAATTTTAAATTTATTGGATAACATGACTATGGACATTATCAATCACATGGACATGTTACTATATAGATTACATACAAAAATAAAATAAGAAGAGGTAAAAAAAATCATTAATTATCTATTGCGCAAATTATCGTAAGAAGAATATAGAGTGTAGATGCCAATTTTATCGTGCAAGGGTGGCAAGCATAATGGATGAGATACAAGCTAAAAATTAACCTCCTATAAAATTAATATTAAAGTGATAATTTTTTCTTGTTGATCTATGATATCTTAATACTTAGTGGCATGCACACTAAGTTTAGGAGTTTGAGAAAAGATTAGCAAATTTGTTCTAGTTAACCTCACCTCAGGGTTGAGAGGAAAGATTAGGGATGGAGGTATTTCATACCATACCCATACAAGTTTTTACAAAATTTACCACATAATGAACCATCATACAATGAGGTACATAAGATCATTTCTAAGAGGAACTAAAGCAAAGTTATCATTTATAATGGTATCAAAATATAAAAGCAACTTTATTAAATACAACCTTATTATATTTCAAACCATATGCTAACATTATATTATATATATGAGGAAATAAGTATGTAATCATGGATAAACATTTCAATAACAACCATATCATCATTCCTACAAATATAAAAAAGCTAGAAACCCTCCATGAAAATACTATCATAACATCACATTCTATATATAAATCACATGTACCCATGAGGAAATCAAAGAAGCACAAGAATATACATAATCTACCAAATAAATAATAACCAAGGCTTATAAATGTATCATGATCCAAGTAAGAATAATCCTAATCATAAGGGAAAATAAGAAAAGAGTTAATATAAATCCAAAATAAATTAGATCTAAACTAATCACATCAAAATCTTGTCCTATAGGGGATAAGAGAATAAAACCCAAAGGTTAGATGGTTGAAAGGATCAAGATCACCAAAAAATATTAAACCTTAGGTTGTGTATTCAAAAGTGATCAAATTCACCAATATTTTTTGATAAAAAGGTACACAATGGATATTACACTAAGTAAATTACACTAATTCATCAAATGAAGCATTTTAGAGTACATATGATCTGAATATAGTAAATAAATACCTACACTAAGTGATTAAAATCATATAAAATGTTTGTATCTAGAAATATTGATAGTTACAAAGTGGATTTATAGGTACATACTTTGATTTATAATTCACTTGTATCTTAACAAAGGAAAAAAAATGCTAAAAAGGTATAGATTTTGCTCCAAAAGAGAATCCAAAAAGATGACTATAATTTGACAAAGTGACTAGAATTCAAACTAACTTGATAGTGATTGACTAGTATTAGATTATTATCATAGTGATAGTTTGTCTCAAAATTTTCAATCTTGTTTTTGATAGCGGTTGTGTTCATCATATTAGTTTAAAACTATGAAAATCCATAAGTCTATGAATTTTTGATAGAAACCTCCTTCATGATCAGTGATTTTGTGCATGATACTACCAAAATATCTTTTCCTTTACTCAAAACCTAATATATATGAAGAAGATATTAAAAAATAAAGATTTATTTTAAGTTATTCCCTCAATCAACCCATACTTTATGATAGGCTAGTAGTAAAAATCATGTATGTCAATAATAAAATCTATGCATATGAAAAATATTTTCCCTTATACCTATGATATAATACCAGATATGCAACTAAGAGGAGATCTCTCTCTCTCTCTCTCTCTCTCTCTCTCTCTCTCTCTCTCTCTCTCTCTCTCTCTCTCTCTCTCTCTCTCTCTCTCTCTCTCTCCTCTCTCTCTCTCTCATCTCTCTCTCTCTCTCTCTCTCTCTCTCCTCACTCTCTCTCTCCTCTCTCTTCTCTCTCTCTCTCCTCTCTCTCCTCTCTCTCTCTCTCTCTCTCTCTGTGTGAGTGTGTGTGTGTGTGTGTGTGTGCACGTGCTTATGTATATGTAGACTTATTGAGTTTAAGTTTTGACCTTATTATCACATAATATACCCATATAGAAGCAAGAGGTTAACACAGGGATAAGGGCTAAAGGACGCATGACCAAAAATACCACTATCAAAAATTTATGATAGTGTTAGATCATTATCAAGATGTTCAAAAATTATATTGATTAAAACATTAAGACAAAGACATAATGAACTACAAAAAATATGAGAGGTTCTCAAGGTAGACAAATGATGGATCATAAAGTATTTAGGCATGAATAATGGTAATGGAAGTTAATACAAGGACTAATATTGAGGAAATGAACCAATATGACCCTAATTTGAGCTAACTATTCATACATAAGAAAATATGATAATAACTTTACAATTATAAGGCCTATACCAAAATTAGGTGTTTACAATTCTATTCTTGAGGGTGTTTTATGTTTTTGTCATGATACTTTACCTTATATTTTTTGGATTGAAAAGTTTTTTTGAAGGTATTTTAATAAGTGGCTTTAGTTATCTTATTTGTAATTATCTTGATCAGAATGATAGTCTTTTAGAACTCTTTCAATATCCTTTCTCAATTTTCATAATCAATGTCATGTCTTCTCTTGAAATATATTGATGCTATTACACCCATTTTTTATGATTACTAATGTATTTTATATATGATTAATAGAAAGTATTTTTTAATTAAAAAAATGTCATAATTATTCATTTGATATTATTTATGTAAAGACACAACCCATATTTGTTATTTATCCCTTGGTGGGTTTATGACCTAATAAATATGTAAAGGGGTTTCTCTAAATATAAAGAATTACACCAAAATGTGCATAATACCAAGAATATTACTTTAAAGGTATATGAAATTCATTTATTCCTAACCAATGTATTGTCTATAACTAATTATATCACACACACACACACACACACACACACACACACACACACACACACACACACACACACACACACACACACACACACACACACACACACACACACACACACACACACACACACACACACACACACACACACATATTTTATTGATGATCAAGGTTCATAGTCCCTCATCCCTTCAAAAATTATAATAAGAACTAAAAAATATGTAAAAATAGATGGACAATAATCCTTGTGATATTAAAGAAATTGAGAAGAAACTAGAACACTAAACCACATAGAAGCATCACACATGAATGCTAACTCTATACATTTACAAATAATAACATCGATGAACCAAAAACCCCTTATAAAAAGGGCAATATCAACTATGAGCATCTAATTCCCAACTTCCTCTTTCAGAAAAGAATGCCTCCATAGTCCATTGAATTCTCCCATCTATGGTGTTTAAAGCATGGAGTTAAAAATGTTCAACTTTTGATTTTCTACTTGTATGTTTGGGGGCTCTATAGTTGGATTAAAAATCAAAGATTTAGGTTGAGAGATAGTTGGAATTTCTCTAGAATCTATTTCTTCACCCTGTTGAGGAGAAGTTTCCTCCAAATTTTTATCAAAAATAAATTTTTACTTATCCATAAACTCTAATGTTTTAGTTTCTTCTTTACTATTCAAAACCAACACTCTCAAACCTCTGAACATAGTTGTCATCTCTCCTTAGAGGTGAAAATCCTAGCTCAAAAATAGCACTTCACTTTTCTATTTTATATGATTAAAGATTTAAAAAGGACTTTAAAAGGTTATTGAGGTGTGGTGTGGAAAAGGTAGAATAGGCCAAGCCACCACATTTATAAATAGAAATCCACTTGTAGCCTTAAGAGAGGAACAAGTAGAAATTTTATAAACAAAATTATTGCATTGGAAGCATTTAAGGGGCAGTGCTTTAAAATTTACATGTTGGACCCAAAATCCAATTTTAGAGGAAAAATTAATTACTTGATTTACTAGTTTAGAGGCATTTAACATAATACAGACCCTGACATAGGGTGAGTGAGCTCAATTTGCTTCAAGATCAATTTTCACATAAACCTCTATCTTATTTTCAAGCTATTGAATCTTATCCAAAGTTTAAAAACCCAAAGGGAGGTTGTAAAAATGAATCCAAATGGGAATATTGGAAATGCATTCCACCACTAAATCAAAAAATGGTTCCCAAGGGAAAAGATATAGACCCACCCTTCCAAAAAACCTTGGTCCCTTCTTCTAGACAAACTTATGGTCCTTTAGTGAGTGAAATTTGATGAGTAATAAATAATTTTCCATTTTGGTCACCAAAAGGCATGGAAATTATTTCCAAACTGAATCAATTCACTTTAATATCACTATAACAAAGGGTATTTGGCCTAAAAATCGACCTACCAAAGAGAAACCCTTCTTCATTTCCTGCATAAGACCATCCTCCTCCATGAATGAAAATTCCACCGCCTTCTTAGCTAAACACACAAGAGTATCATTATATTACTATGAACTATACTAGCATTTTAAGGACATTCATGCATAAATAATCATTCTAAAAAATAAAAACTATATTAAAAATAGAGGAAATAATATAACAAAAACATAATTTTTTATTAACGTGTGTTTTGTACATTAATAGAGAGATATGAATGCTTCAAGTATATTATTTAATTATATCTACTAATATATATATATATATATATATATATATATATATATATATGCTTACATATAATCACACAAATTTTAATCACACAAAATTGGTATAGAAGTTGAAATGATTGAGTTGATCAGCTTCAAAATTTGACAATTAATATTTGGGCCCATTAAGAATGAATAAATCAATGTTACTTTCTTGGTAGTGAGAATGAAGATATGTTTTGTGGTGAAAATTATGAGGTTCATAAAATGGAGAAGCTTTATAAGGTAGTGTAGGTGTACAAATAAGAGGAGGTGCATAAATAAGGAAAGGTGCAAAACAAATTGAAGGTGTGCAAAGAAGGATTTTCTTTGCAATGAAGTGATGAGATTCATAACAAAGGATTTTTAAATAAGTGTGACAAAAGTTTCAAAAATATTATGAAGTCTCAAAAAATGTGAACAAGTGTTTGGGAAGGTTTTATCCATCTTCAATGTGCTTATGATACTCAAATCATTCACCCCACCTTGAGAAGGAATGGTTCCAATTATGTTAAGTATAGGAATAAAGTGTGGAATCATATCTTCTAGATGAGCCTCAATGATCCATTTCCCTTGGTAAATGAGTTGACCCTTTTTTTAAATTGTGTATAATGGCATATAAGAATTTTATGTGTGTATGGATTCTATAGTTTTTATATGTGTTCATTTTTGTATATTGCTCTGCTAGAGAGGATCAAATCATGAATGTTGAATTTACATTTGTTGAATTCACATAGATGAATGACATATTATTATTAAGATTTAATGTGTCATGGTTATAGTGTGAAATCACTTTAGGAATATGGCATATCTTACTTCCCACTAACATGATCACACTTTAATAATTAATTTTAGACACAACCTAGTGAATATGCATGTTGAACAACCATGAATTATGTTAGAAGCATTAATTGATGCCACATCACAATTTAGGTCCTCTTAGAAAGGATGGATAAAATATGAGAAGTGACATTAGGGAGTGATATGTATACCTATAGTGTTTTAGGAACCAATGAAGATAAACATATTGATAAACCTGTGTAGGAGGATGCATAATCTAAATCTATGATAGAAAATAAAAATGGTGCACACACATAATACATGATATTTTCACTTTCATAAAACAATTTGGGAAAAACTATAGAAAAAAAAACATTATTCTTTGATTCATAACTCAACCATATATGATACAATAACATACTTCTAAGTTTGGATTTAACCTAATACATATGTGATTATTTATAGGTACATCAATATAAAATTATCCAATTAGTGTTACATTATAATAGATACCAAAAGAATGGGCTAATAAATCATTTAAAAACCACATATAATGACCCAAAAAATTTCATTGGTGTTTCCCCTAAACCCTTATATGAGAGAGGGATCTTATCACCTCTAGCCCAAGGTACACATGTATAGCCTAAATGAGTGTAAAGCATGTAAAGTATATAACTTTACAAGACTAAACCATCCCAATATGTAAGGATTTTGGCTAAGACATGATTGGAAAATTTAGTCATTTAATGGTTATTTCATAGTTGACATTATGCATGCCACAACCATCAATTAGAAAATATAAAGGTTTCCATTACACCCACATTTGTGAATGGAATGTGTTCTATTCTCTAAAATATTTTGATGTTGGTGTATATTTTCTAGTGGCACACATAAAATGTGATCATAGTACTCAAATTATAGATAGTTTTTTTATTTAAATCTTTATTTCACATGGATTAGGTGTACATAATTCTTCTTCAACTTAGTGACAAGGATTGAGGGGTATCTGTTCCACCAAATTCACCTAGGGCATAATCCCAACCTCATCCATTTTTAGTATCTCATGGGATTTTTACCTTGGTGGATGGCTATGCAACACTTTTTACACCATCATCTTCATTTTTGGAGTAAAAACCACTTGATTATAGATAGGCTTTAGATTTAGGACTTGATTATAAATAGGATTTAGATTTAGGATCCTTGATTCTGATTACATAAGCAAATTTATCTTAGTATGGAATTTTTATTTTGAATGGATATTGGTTTTGTGTTTTTTTACAACATTTACTTATCTCAAATGGGTGTTACTTTTTATTTTAAGATTAGGATGTCTTTGGAATAAATAATGTATCCCACATTCCCTTCATATTAAAATTTTCTTTGATGGTTATTCCATAATAGTAGGCATCTCCCATGTTATTAGCATTTACCAACTTTAATTTAGACTAAATAAATGGTCATAGACCACTATATTTCTTGAAACATCTATAATGCTCTAATACAAATGATCCAAAATCTCCATATAGGTCTTGGAAGACATCAATGTAGGGTTGGAAACATTATATGCTATTTTATTAAGTGTTTTCACTGAATGTATCACTCATTTTAGACATCGTCAATGAATTCTCATTTCAGTCAAAAATCTTCTTATTTCATCTATTTATTCCAACCAATATGGGATTTCCAGCACTTATTAGAAGGTGAGAAAACATTCAAAATTTTATTCTTCATCTTTTCTTCATCAAAGAAGTCATTCATCACAAATATGAGTCTAATTGATTTAACGATATAAATACTACATCTAAATTGATTTATGAAACTAACTTTATAGTAGCTAATCATGTATCAATTCTAACATTCATATTTGTGCATGAAAATATTTAATTATATGTTCTTGTTTTCTTTATAAGACATACCCAAAAATTTCAATCCAAATGTATTTTTTTGAGTTAGGTTTGTAAACACATAATTTTGGTATAAGCCATCTTGTCACAAGGTGTTTTTCATGTTTTCATGCACTTAGTTTATTTTTTTTACATTTTGATTTTTGTTAGACACTTTCCCTTCACTTAGACCTTCATAGCCTTATGCATTTCACATTTCCTCATAAACACCTCACATTTTTCAATTGTTTACATAAGGCTCTATTTAGTCATCCTTGGTCTAGCTTGATTTTTTTTTTAGGTTTTTCTCTAACATGATCAAAATAAATGGTGGTTGATTATGGCCTAAATATTATCATTAGTGGCCAATTATGGTCACCTATATTATGTGGGTCCTTTGTGCCATGTGCTGATTTCAAATGCCTTGATTGTTAGTTCTCCTTAATTTTCATGGTTGGCCTATGTGTAAATGTGACCTTATGGAGCCTATATATGCAAATGTACCCTAAGGAAATTCATATCAATTATCATTAAGGTTAATCATGCATTACATTGATCATATCTTCCACAAACTTCTCATGGAGCCTTCACATTGGGCCTATTATGGTCTCATCATCTAATTAATTATTTTTTGTACACACTTATACCAAAATAAGGATTCATTTCAGAGCATATAATTGCATTTTATTATCTATGAAAATGAGTTGAATTAATTTATATCATTTGGGTTTGGAAATCTCACAAGCGTTATAATAAAATTAAGCCTTGATTCTAACCATGTGGGATATGTAGTTGAAACTCTCAAAGGGGGTTTATGCAACTAACCTTGTGCATTTTATAAATTATTGTGATATTTTGATGAATTAAGATTACATAAAAGGAGAAGTGATTTATAGGACTTCACACAATAATTCCTCCATCTGAAGACATGTTCCAAAACCTTTGTTGCTATTAAACCATTCAATAACATTTTAGATCCCCTTTATCAATAGAGGAATAATTGTAACAACTTTCAAAAATTAGAATAATTTTAATATAATGAGTTGTATAATTTTGGTATATTCATAATTGATGGTTTTTTATTTTGGTAATTATTAAAAAAACATAGTATGCTCGCAGGGTTTTTAATCTACATAGTATCAAAGCCTATTTTATATATTCAAAATCTATTTTGAAAACTTAAGTAAATTAGATTAAGGTATGCATTTCTCTTTATCCACTTCTCTTATATTTACCAAGTTTATCAATCATTCAATATTTCAATTGTTAATTTTAAACACATTATAGAGGTCTAATTATTGTATTTTACTATATTTATATAAATCTCCACTTGTCCTAATTATTTTATAATTTTGGGCACACTTGAGTCACATTTTGATAAAACATTTTGGTGAACCAAATAATTTAATGCCTCCTAGGATTAGATTATTACTTCCTTCACCTTTCAAGGTCTGATTTCACCTTTCAAATTTAATTTTCATATTTTGGTGTGTTATGTTCATTATTAAAATATCGTTAGCCTTAGCTCATTTTATAGTTTCTATGTTATCCATGCTTAATTTTTATAAAAACTAAGAAATTTAGATATTAAATCCCTAATATTTTAAGTTTTATATTTAGTGTTACATATATTGATTTAATTCGACTTCCTTTGCTTGTTACTAGTGCTTGTTTTTAAGATGAAAATGTCATTTTTATTGAAATTCATGTTCATCCTATGGTTTTTGATAATGCAAATGATATAGATGTGAATGGTTATTATGGATGTGTTGAAAATGATTATAATGAAAATTATTGTGATGATAATTCCATGAATGATAATAATGGTGATGTAGATCAAGAAATAATGAAAAGGCTTAGTCATTTTAGATAATTAATTAAGGACAACCCTAATCAACTAGAAGACCTATTACTTAAATTAAAATGAGAACAAAATAAATACTTAGATTAGGAATCCACACCTAATAAAAAACATGTTATCAATGATCCTTTGAACCTTTCTAATTCACCTCTTAGAAGTTCTCCTTCTTACACCAGGTGGTAAGGCTAGTGCTCTTATTACTCCTACTAATTGTACCTTAAGAGTTAGAAGAGTAAACAATATGTAGATTAATATCTTGTTAGTATAAATAGAAAACATCAAGCATAACAATTCATTAATACTAAACACTATTGCCTAAGAACTAGGGGGAGCAATAAGTAAGATCATAAAATAGAGATGAAGGCAATACAAATTTCTTACCTCCTTTATCAAATTTGATGCTTACTTGTTGGCATAAGGATGTTTGCACTTGGAATATTATGATTTTAGTATTTTAGTAAATTTTATTATATGGTTTGAACATCTCTCCAATAGTCATTATGGATTTTTGTAAAGATCTAACATAAATTGGGCATTATAACACTACTTTCAAAGGCTTCAAGAAGGTATTCCAATAGAATAACCTTACACATAAAATATTATTTAACAATGGTGTGGGAGCATGTATTTATATCTCAAATAACTAACTCTAACCCTAAGGATGTTAGGTTAAATTCTAACTTGGGTTGAGTCTTAATTAACCTAGGTTGAGTTAGTATAACTCTGGGTTGGGTTAAGACACTCATGAAATCTTGACACATCATTTTCTAATAGTAATGAGGCATGAGAACTCACTTTAGATATTTTTGAGGTGTGAGTCACATTTTTAAATATTTATGAGATAGTAAATCACTTTATTAGTTCATTTAAACTTTGACTTCATATTTGGCTAAAAATTCCTTTTTTGGTAAATGAAACTCACTAATTTGATTTGGAATTTTTATTTAAGCAAGTTAATTAGGATTTGAAATATAATTGATCTTTCTTAGAAATTTTTGGATTTTGGAAATTTTTTAAAATGTTATGAATTAATAGCTTGATATGCTAAAAATGTCAAATTAATAGGTTGTAATCTGACTAGGGTTAGAACTAAACTAGGTTAGTGACGCATACAGGGTAATACACCAAATAAGCTAGCTTTGTCATGTTTCTAGGTAATTAAACTCCTTATGTAGATGAATTTGGGAAACACAAGTGATTTTTAGGCTTAAAATGTGTCATTTTTTATAAATTTAATTGAATGTTAGTTTAGGCATGACGTGGTAAAAACTAAGTGTTTACAGTAATTTTATGCCTCCTCCTAGTACTTCTACTTAGGTTTATAATAATATTCATTCACAACCTAATACTTATCTTATGCTTTCTATTATTACTTGAACTTCTTGACCCACTTCTAATTTGTTATATATTAGTCATGGCTTTGGTATAAATCCTAGAGCATCCATTCCTACACATATTAATCATGCTTTGGCTCATAAACATGATAATAAATTTAAAGATGAATTGATTCAATAAAATATTCAAGATATACATGTGGCCACTTCTCATGATATATTATAAAAACCATTGGTTCATGTTATTCTTCTCTACACCTTTATTAATAGTTTAATTGTGCTTAAATTTGAAGTATATAAAGGCAAGTGAAATCCTTCTTATCATAGTTGATACCTATATTGTTCATGCTTTTTTTTGTACATGATAATCTATTAATGACTGTTATGTTTCCTATAATTCTAAATAAGTATGCCTTTTACTGGTTTACATCCTACTCTAAATCTCTTTGCATCATTTCAATCAATATTATCTCACTTGTAGTTCATTGTATCAATATTAGCCAAAGTGCCATATTTTCATAACTTTCACAAGTTAAAGGAAGACACATTGATAATTTTAGTGATTATGTATTTAAATTTAAAGATTGACTTACAAAAAATTATCACCAAATACCTAATAGTGGGTTACAAATTATATTTTCCCAAATTTTACTTCAACCTCTTGAATACAAAGTGATTTTTAATATGTGTCAATATTTTAATTAGATTTTCCATATAATTCACAACTATTAGATCAAACTTTTAGAGGCCAACATGATTAAAAATGGGTCTAAAGCTCCTACCTTTATTAAATCCAAATACCAAGGTAAATCAACATTCAAGGCTATGACTAATGATACTTCTAATTTTCAAGATAAGAATAAGTATAAAAGATAGTGAACATATAATCACAACTAATTAATAAGTTTGTTCTTCCTTCTAGAGCATAGCTACAATTTAATAGACTATCTTTGAATCATCACCAAGTGATTAGAAGGTTTATTTAATGAAACATTATATATATATATTCCTCCACAATGTGAATTGGATACATCTCGACCTTTACCTAGGAACTACAATGCATATTATGTATACCATAGATCTTCAGGACATACTACCAATAGATGTTATACATTGGGACATAATATACAAGATAAAATTAATAGTAATGTTTTTCAAGTGGAAGGATACAATAGTACATTGAATGAATTAATTTATCCATAAAACAAACATTTAACTATCTTCAACAATCCACTTCTATATCAGAGTATTACAAATGAAGATAATGTTCACATGACACTTACACATTAAGTCAATGGCTTCCAATTCTCATACCTTACATGGTAGTGTATTTATGGTTACAAGTTAGAGATTTTTTTCTATTACATTTCATGACCATGAGACTCCAAATGTTCTAAAGAATAATTTGAACAATGGTCCACTATTCATATATGATTTCATTGATTCACATACTAAGATTACATAGGGTATTATGGTTGATAAAGGTTAAATTAAATCCATATGTAAAATGTCATTCCTTACTAGTATAGGATACACTCAACAATAATTTATTTGTAAACCCATGGTTCTAATGAGTTATAATGGTCTCACATAAAAACCTTTGGGGGTAACACATTACCTATCACCACAGTCATAAGACCCTTTTAGTAGGGTTTTATGTATTTCCAAATGATGAGACATATGATATATTACTTGTATGTCCATGGATAAATAAAATGATATACATCCCATCCACATTACTCCAATGTCTTAATTTAATTAATTATAATAATATCTTTAATATTCATGGCAACAAAAATAGTAATAATATAAAAAAAAACAAGAGGTATTACCCAAATTGATTTCTATTATAAAATAATAAAACCTTAAGTAACATATTCTACATTTACACATCTTATAGTTATAGTTTCTAAAATTATAGAATCTTTAGTTACAATTCCTATAGCTGTAAATTTTAGTGCCAACAACTCCTTAAATTATAGCTTTTATAATTACACTACCAACTAGAGTTATAGTGCTTCCTCATCCATGTCACAATATTGTATCATGGAAACCTATTGTGTATATCCATGTTGAATCACCTATATAGAGTTCAATGTACATAATGAAAAATTCAAACTAATACATGTTCTTATTTTTAAATGATTAAAGTAGATCCTCCATTCATCAAAAAAATAAATCTCTTAGTGATGATGATTCATGTTACAATACAACTTATGATCACATTTTATATAATTTAGTGACACATCTAACTCCTCACATCCATGTTTAAAGAGTTACTAAGACTTTGATCATGAGGAAAAGTGGATTTCCTATTATGAACATATAAATGGGATTATTAGTTAGCATTCTAGCCTATCTCATGTGCTATGATGGTATAATCTATTGTAAATTTTCTCTTTTTGTTTATGTTTCAAGCCTTTTATGTGCCTTATTCTAATGTTATATTTTGATTATCATTAAATCATGTTTATTTATATCTTTTTATTGCTTCCTCAATTGAGTTGATACTTGCCTCATGTTTATTCTAGCTTTGAAATCTATATTTTCCCCTTGGTTTTACATTGAAATTCTTATACCCTCTTAGTTTATGTTGTTTTATTTATTTTTTTGGCCCTTACACTTTGATTTTTTATACAACTACAAAAAAAAATGTAATTCTCAACTCTGTGTGTGTGTGTGTGTGTGTGTGTGTGTGTGTGTGTGTGTGTGTGTGTGTGTGTGTGTGTGTGTGTGTGTGTGTGTGTGTGTGTGTGTGTGTGTGTGTGTGTGTGTGTGTGTGTGTGTGTGTGTGTGTGTGTGTGTGTGTGTGTGAGAGAGAGAGAGAGGGGGGGGAAGAGAGAGAGAGGGGGAGAGAGAGAGAGGGGGATAGAGAGAGAGGGAGAGAGAGAAGTAGAGAGAGAGAGAGAGAGAATGTATATGTATATATACATGTATGTATGCATGTATATATGTATGTATATGTATATGTATATGTATATGTATATGTATATATATGTATATGTATATGTATATATGTATATACATATACATATATAAAGGCCTTATTCCCTATCATGCATTGAATTTTGAGGGACATTTTAGTTTAGTATCAATGCTCATCTTCTGACTTCTTCTCACTTTCACCCCTTGGATTCTGTCTTTAATCTTGTATTTTCCCCTTGGATTGCTTCATTTTTTCCTATTATTTTATCTCGTTGGACTATTTCTTGATTAATTTATCTTTTCTTACTTCCTATTTTTTAATCTTGGCTTCCTCCTTGTTTGGAGCATTTTTCTATAATATCATAGAATTGAGAAAAAAAGGAAAAACATACAAATAAAAATTTACTTTACCTTTATATTTGTCAATTACATGGGTACACATTGTTACATATCATGTTTATCTATGTATGCAATAGGTTTTTAAATTCATTATCATGAATGTGCTTCTCATGGTTATTTTTGAGATGGATGCATGGTATACATGTTACATATGATCATGGATTTACATATGCTTATCAGCTTCATGATGCCACCACCCAAGGGTAATCTCAAATTATGGGTATACCTATATTGGGGTCCTCTTTTCAATGGGTCTAATGTTATATTCTTCCTAATTTACATTTTCATATAGATATTTATATTTTTTATTATACACATATTTCTATAGATTACATCTTGTATACATTGTTACATGTATACATTATGTGTTATCTTTTGTACCTTATGATTGCTTGATTACTTGTATGTGTGTGATTATGCATGTTTTTCATGTCTTATTAAATATTGTCCATAGGTGAACATCTATTTTTCATGTCCATGTGATTTATTGTTTGTGGGTCACATTAGTTACTCAATGGTTACCTTTATTGTGTGTGATTTTATTGGCTATAATATGTGATATCATATTCTTGGTGCTATGATCCACTTCATGCATGTTATTGCATGCAATATATTATGCTTATTTCCTACATTTTCATGGTATCTACATGCATCTATTTTGGTAGAGTGTTATTATGTGTTTGTTTCATTACCATATTTTCTCCTCCTAGGGGCACATTTTTACATTGGTACATACCACTTTTATCTCTTTGTGGTTATATTAGATCATATAATGTGTCCCTCTCTTTATTGAGCTTATTTACCCATATATTGTTAGTGGGGGAGTGATGCAAAAAAATTTCTATTTCTCCTATATTATTTATATTATAATGTCCCATGTACTCCATACACCTAATCAAATGACAATTACTATATTGGATAGTTTTATCACTATATCTTGACCACATTGGGCATACCTTTTATCCTTCTTCATTAAGTACTATTGGAGCATATAATTTTTCCCTCCCTTCTCATATTACACTCACATAGGTCACATATTCTTATTGATCCTTAAATGATGATATATTTCTATAGATACATATATATGTTTTTGATTAATAAAGGCAGCAAACCAGGGGCCGAACCCTATACAGTCAAAAAAAGACAGGAAGGTTGGCAAACAAAAGATGCCAGCACCGAACCAATGGCACAACTGAGAAACAAAGATAGAAGCAAAACAAAACATAGGAAAGACTAGAGACAGAAAGTATGAAACTACATAACTATAGAATTAACAATATCCTTAAGATTCTCATTGTCTGCATTGTCAGCATTCCCTAGATTACCCACCGCTTCTAACATAGTCATATTCAGTAGAATGTTATTTTGAAGGCCTTTGGTGAAGACCTTTTCCAGCTTTTGAATGTGGACCTTCAAGGCCCTAATATCTATTTTCCAATCATTCTCATTATTCAATCCCTCACCAGCTTCTTATACATGCATCTTCTCCTTATTATCAGTAGTTCCCCTAGAATTAGCACCCTACTCTTCAGTGACCTCAAAAACCCAAGAAGCCTATTTCCCACTAGTGTCCTCTAAAATTTCTTGAATGTTTGGCTCCTCATACTCTTCATCCTAGGTTTCATCATTAGAATCACTTTCATAATACTCAATCAACCTTATCTTCAGGGCTGGATTTCCAACGATCCACCCCGACCTGCGCACTCTCGAAGGGAAACCATCCTTACTAAATTTGGAGGGCCTATGGGGTTTGCCACATTGGCCCCCTAAGGCCCCATCTAGAAATAGAATTCCAATGAAATTCCTAATTACTACCTTGAGCTCTGAACAAGTAACAAGCCCTCAGTTTCATTTGCACTGAATGCAGATGTGAAGGCTCATTTTATAAAATGGCCCACCATGGTGATGTCTACTTTCATGCTTGAAAATAATTCCCCTTGGTTTTTCATGATGTGACTCTCACACCTCCACCTCATGATACAAGTAATTAATCATGACAATCAAGGAAGTACTAAGGTTATCATTTTCCATGATCTGCAATGGCCTTCTCCACGTGGACCACCTTCAAAAGCTATCTTCATCATCAATGTGCATCATTCATGCTCCGTCATCTCCTTCTGAATGATCTCTCTAATGTTTGGGGGTATATGAACCCCTTGTCACCATATCCTCCATCTTGAGAATTGCTAACCAAGGTTGGCACAAGCATCAACGACCCTATTACCTTCTCTATAGGTGTGGGTAATCTCAACCTCAGAAAACTTTTGTAAAAGAAATTGGATGTCCATAATGATGTCTTTTAGATGGATACCAATGTTTAGATGCTTTATTAATAGCATCTATGACCAACTTAGAATCTCCCTGAATATTCAAATTTCTAATTCCTAGGGATATAGCTAACTTTAATCCCTAAAGTAAGGCCATAGCTTCAGCATAGTTATTGCTCTGGCAACCCATGCCACTAGCATAGACAACATACATCCCTCCTTTTTTATTTCTTATTATTCCTCTTCCACTTGCTTTACCACTCAACTTGGATGCCCCATCAAAATTGAGTTTCATCTAATTGGGTTTAGGTGGTATCCATTTTAGTTATGAAGTCTCTGAAGAATTTTGGAATTATCATGCCCAGGGATAAGGTTTAAAACCTTCCATTTGGCAGTAATTTGACTTTCAAATTCAGATAGGGGTTTCTCCACAACACTAATATGAGCTGTTGTAACACTTTCCAAGATGGTCCTAGCAAAGGAGTTAGACACCTGAGCAGCATTTCTAGCAGTGTCCTTGAAAAATTTTGTGATTTTTTCTCTTTCCATAGAGGTCCAGCTCAAGCATGGCAGAGCTTGCTTCCATAATTCCTTAATCTAGGGATGTGTGAAGGTTGAGTTCTAGCTAAGAATTAACTTCTTTAAGGTTAGAATTACAAACCCATTCAATGCCAAAGTTGTTAAGTATTGTGCCCCATAAATCCTGAGTAAACTCACAGTGTATGAATAGGTGTGAAACTGATTCCTCTCTAGAACCACACAAAAAAACATCTATTGACCAAAGTAAACCCCCTTTTTTGAAGGTTGTCCTGAGTAAGGATTTTGTTATGGGCAGCAGCCCACCAAAAAAAGTTAATCTTTGGAATGATTTTATGATTCCCAAACCTTTTTCCACACCTCCTTATTTTAAGCTTCAAGTGTAAGCAAATGATAGGCAAATTTGACAGAGAATGATCCATTTTTATCTAGCCACTAGCATTGTTCATCCTCCTAAGGGAAGAGTAGGATTTTGATCTCCTTAACACATTATTGGATCTCCCAAATTCTTGGGGTAAGCTTAGGCCTGTGCACACAACAATCCAAAAGGTTTTTCTAGCTCCTTATCCCATTGTTATTTTCCATATAATCACTGACCCTATCACCAAAGAATTGAGTATTCAGGTCTATAATTTCTCCATAATTTCCTTGGGAGATGAGAGGCTTGTCCCTTAACCAATTATACTCCTAGAATTTAATCTATTGGCCATTTCCAAGCTTCCACCTAATACCCTATTTGAGAAGACTTCTACTTTTTAGCATTTTATTCCATATCATAGACCCATGGGGTAATCCCACCTATTGAAGAAAGTTGGAATCATCAATGCTATGCATGTATTTGGCATACATTACTTCCCCCCACTCATTGTTGTTGTGAATCAGATTCCAATTAATTTTTGAGAGGAGGGCTTTATTCATTTTCCTGATGGATTTTAATTTTAAGTCCACCATGAGATTTTAGGAGACACACTTTTTCCCATCTGACTAAAGAAATTCTTTGTTTGTCTTCCACTCCCATCCATAAAAAAATTCCTTTGGATCTGTTCTAGATTTTTAGCAAAATACGTAGGAATTTTAAAAAGAGACATGAAGTAAGTAGGAATACCTTGCAAGGATGCCTGAAGAAGTTGCAGCTTACCCACACTACTGAGTAGTTTCCCCATCCACACAAGAAGTTTCCTCTGTGTATGTTCCACAATACCATTCCAAAAATCTGAAGATACCTCTTTGATCAAGAGTGGGAGACATAGGTAGGTAGCTGGTAGGCCAGCCTCAACACAATCTAATATATCAATGATTATATGTCTAAGTTCATTGGGAGTGTTAAAGAAGTACACATCACTTTTCTGGAAATTTATTCTTTGTCCTGAGTCTCTGGCATAATCATTAAGTATATTCTTCCATCTTCTAGCATTGATCACTGATGAGATGCCAAATAAGATGGTATCATCCACAAATTATTGTATAACCATAGGATGAAGGGAAGAGGCAGGTTTAATGCCTACTAGCTTTTTTGAAACTATATTAGCTTGTATGTATCTTCCCAGTGCCTCAGCCATAATGATGAATAGGTACAGGGAGAGAGGGTCTCATGATGAATTCCTCTCGGGGAGGATAAAACCCCTCTAAGAACACCATTAACCATCACTAAGAATTTAGCAGAAGAGACTGCATTCCATTATAAGCAAGACAATTTATCATTAAACCCAAACCTTTTAATCACTTGGAATAGAAAAGTCCATGAGACTCTATCATAAGCTTTGGATATATCAAGCTTGAGGGCCATCCCAGGGATTCTACTCTTATCCATGGAGTGGATAGTCTCACGTGTGGTGATCACAGCATCAAGAATCTATCTGCTTGAGATGAAACCTTTTTGAGTAAGAGAAATAATTTTATCAAGCAAGGGTTGAATTCTCAAAACCAGCAATTTCGCACATATCTTATACACAGTGTTGCATAAGCTAATGTGTTTGAAATCAGCAAGGTGTAAATGTTGAGATTTTTTAAGAACAAGTACAATGAAGGTATTATTGACTTGTTTCAAAAGTTTTCCAGATCTAAAAAAATCATGAACTACAGTCGTGAGGTCCACTCCAATAATCTCCCCAATATTCCTAAAAGAATATAGGAGGAAAGCCATTAGGACCCAAGGCTTTAAAAGTGCCCATGGAGAATAAAATAACATGTACTTCTTCATCAGATATAGGATTTAACATTTCCAGATTGTCTTCTTCTATTATCAAATAGGGGATTTTATCAATGAATTGGCTCATAGATCTATCAATTCTATCATTATTGTTTTCTTTCGTAAGCAGATTCTAAAAGAACACCCTGGCTTGCTCCCCTATTTTTTTATCCTCAGTAATAATGCCTCCATTATCTAGGACAAGCTTAGTTATTGAGTTGGCTTTTTTACGTTTCATAGCTAAGAGATGAAAAAAATTAGTGTTCCTATCACCGTCTTTAAGCCATTGAACACAGGATTTTTGTTTCCAAAAAACCTCTTCCCTTTCCATCAGATTCTTCCATTCTAAAGATAGATTGTTATCTTCTTCTAAGGTTCCCTCAAAGTCATCCCCTTGATCAATTAGTTGTTGAATAGCCTTGAGTTTTCCCATTATATTTTTCTTCTGCTGGAAAACCTGCCCAAAACTATATCTATTCCAGCCATAAACTTCTTGTTTAATGTGCTAGAGTTTCTTGACTATTTTAAACATGGGAGTATCTTGAATGGGAATATTCAACCATTGAGCCACCATTTTTCTAAAACCTGTGTTTAATCCACATAACTTCAAAATGGAATGGAGGAGGTCCGTGATGTCCCTAATCTCTCTAATTGAGGATAATCGGGCAGTTGTCAGACATGGTTCTAGGTAGAGCCTGTGCCTGCATATTCTGACAATCATTCTAGTTGCTTGATATTAGAAATCTATCTAATTTAACTTGAATCATTTGATCTCCTCTTCTTTTATTGGTCCAAGTAAAATTTTGGCTCTGTAGCTCTATGTCTAATAATCCCCAATCATTGATGAATTCAACAAAGTCGAACATGATGTCTGAGTAATCAATAATTCCACCCTATTTTTTAGAAGGGTATAAAGGTGTGTTAAAATCTCTCACTAACATCCATTTATAATTTTGAGGATTATTCTTGTAGCTACTCAAATCTATCCATAAACTATGTCTCAAAGCTCTGTTATTCAATGCATAAACATTTACCAACATCCAGTTCAAGGAATTCATGGAAAAATTGGTAATCAAAAAGTGCTTATTATGGGCCATAAGAGATCCTTGGATTTTAGCACTATTCCACATAGTGACAATCCCTCCTGAAGCCCCTTTAGCAGGACTAATACAAAAAGCTGTCTTAGGCCATATATAGTTAGCAATTTTCACAAAATTCTCCTCTTTCATCTTGACTTCTTGGAGTAATAGAATATCTAGTTTATTATATAAAATGAAATTTTTAACCTCAAACTACTTTGAGGGACTATTAAAGCCCCTCAAATTCCATGATAATATTCTCATTTAGAGAGTTTGGAGGGTTGGGACTCTAGTGTTTTCTATTTTCCACTGGCAATCTCCCTAGTAATATCTCTTTGCCTTATTTCCCTTAGGGTTGGCCTCCCTTGTTTGGGATCAGTACCAAAATCTACATATTATTTACCTTTCTAGATATTTTTTCTTTGGGGTAACCCATTCTTCCTATTCATTGCTGTCATCTTGTCCTACTACCCCTATTACCAAGTAGTTTCCTACCTAGCCTCCACCTTCTAGATCATATAAAAAGTCTATATTTGACTGTGGATCTAATATTCGTTGAGTGTGAATTTTAGGTGTTACTTCTTCCTATCCAATCCTTGAAACTGTGTCATCTTCATTGACTTCCTTTAGCAAAAGGTCCTTTCCTGCCCCTTCATTAAACATATTAGTCTATTTTTCTAAAGTGTAGACTATGTTAAATATGGCCTTGTGACTATTGTCAGATACTATATTCTCCTTTGGGACCTCTTTTCCCTCACTACTGATGATATCCTCCTTTCTCTTATCCTCCTCTCCTTCTTCTATAGCCTTCTGACTATCATCTAATCCTATATTTTCCTTTGGGACAACTTCACCTTCACTGCTAGGGGTAGCCTCCTTTCCTTTCCCCTCCTCTCCTTTTCATGTATTGTCAAGAATTTCCACATTATTCTCTATTTCCTACTTGATATTCACTTTCTCCTCCTCTACATTCTATGAATCCTCTTTCATCCCCCTTTGCTTCACTTTACATTATGTCATTAGATGTCCCTTCCTCTTACATATTTGATAGAAAGTGGTAGCATTGTCATAAGTAATTGGCTAAGTCCAAGTTCCATATTTAGAGTTTAACTCAATGGACATAGGGAGCTTATTTATTTCAACATTAACACAGAGTCTAACATACACACATCTGGACTTAGTTCTGGTTATATGATCTGAGGTGACATATTGACCAATAGAATTGCCAATGGCTGTGAATATTTTTTCATCCCAGAATTCCAAAGGGAATCCTGGTAATCTTACCCAAGCAAGTGTTGTCTTATTGAGGTCTGATTTAGGATCAAATCTTGGTTTCCATGAGCATAAGGCTAGAGAATGTGGTCCAAACAGCCAGGGACTTCCAGCAAGGGTAGTGATCATGTCCTCCCTAGTCATAAATCTAAAAAGGAATAGACCTCTAGCCATGGCTATGATTGAAACACTACCTTTGACTTTCCACCTAGATAGAATCCATCTTCTAAGCATTTCAATATTAGGACAGAAAGAAAAAAACTTACCAACTAGTGTAAGGTCCATGGATGCCACTATTTCCTCCACCAGATCATCTGGGATACTCAATGCCTTACCCTCCGAGATAACAGGGAGACTCGACATGCCTTTCTATGGACACGTCTTTTCACCTATGAGTGCCTTCTTCCATCCATTAGATGGACTATACCCTAATATATTCTTAGATAGATCCCCAGAGGTACTGCTACCTGTAGTGACCTCTATTAGATCTGTGGTCCCACCTGTCACACTTAGGGGGCCCAACCAGGTGGGAAAAAACTAGTTTCAAATATTGACCACACGCTTCGCTCCTCCACTCCTGTGTGTCAATTTTGTTAGGGTTTTATTTTGTTTTTATCAATTGATTTTGGTATATATAGTTACATATATATATGTTATAAATGTACTTTCAATGACTTAAAAAACTATGTTTATATTTATATGTTACATATGGTATGTTTAATCATTTTATTTTGATATGAATGGTTTTTAAGACCATATATAGCCTAAAAATGAGAAAATATATCTAAAATATTCAAACATGAGATATTTATCACTAGATATTCATGAAAGAGTCACTAGATGTCTACTTCTCTAATCAAGAAGTAACATTTTTTCATGTATATCTAAATTCTAATTTTTAGTTTTAGTACCAAAGTTCCAAGATTAAAATCATAGTATACATACCAATAGGTGTATTAATTCTTATGCTCTTTTACCTAGTTGTATATATTTTATTTTTTATATTCACACTCATTTACCACAACATTTATCTACTTGTACGTATTTGAATTTTCTTGCAGTAAAATCATGTTATTGATATTGGAGCATGAGTGAACAAAATATAGGAATAAAATGTATTCATCCTTCCATCCCTATTAGTTAATACTAAATTATGCACTTATTTTTATTTTACTTGATACACATGCATGAATTTTCACACACACACATCAAAGAGGGGAATTATGTAGATATGTAATTTTGGTACAAGCCACATTGTCACTAATTATTTTTATGTTTTTATACACTTGGTTTAGTTTCATATATTTGGATATTTCATAACACTTTCCATTCACATTGGATCTTTCATAACCTTACATATTTTTTATTTCCTTATAAATAACTTAGATATGTTATTTTTATGCATATGATCCATTTAGTCATCCTTGATCCATCTTGATATTTATTTTTGAATCTTTTCATGACATGACCAAAATTGGTAGTTATTAATTACGGTTTGTCCATTATTGGTAATGGTTGATTATAGTCACCTATATTTTGGATTTATGTGTGCCATGTACTAATTTACCATGCCTTAATTATCAATTCTCATTATTTTTCATGATAGATTATGTGTGAATGTGTGTTTATGGAGACTATATATACAAACTTACCCTAATCCATTTCATATCAAGTTTTATCAAGGTTCAATAAAAGATATCATTAATTATTTACTACACACACTTTTTAATTTTCCTACATGTTGACCCTATTATTATCTCATAATTTATTGAAGTCTTGTCTTCACACTTTTACAAGAATAAGGTTACATTATAGAGCATATAGTTTCATTTAATTATCTAGGGAGAGAATGTTAAATCATTTCTCTCGTTTGGGTTGGGAACATTCACAAGCATTATAGCTAAATTAATACATTATTATGATTATGGGGGATATGTAACATCTAATGATAAAAATAAAACTATAAATTAAACTTCATGCAATGGTACATACAACCTGATAGATGTACTCTAGAGGGGCAGTTACTTGGTTTATTGACAATGTTTCTTCATTAAATTGACAACTTTGGGTTCATATACATTTGTAAGGTATCAAAAATGTATATGTGACACTAAAATATTAAAAAATATAATTTAATAAAAGTTTCATATAGGGAAACAAACTTTGAATGAATGTAAATGATAGAAAGTAAACACACAAGAAATGAATGACACAATTGCAAAAATGTAAATCAGATAAAATTTATTCTATAATTTAGATTTTTTGGAATGTTCTGACACTTGAACATAAAATACATTATCAATCACACATAATAATATATATAAACACCTAAAAATGATACTTGAGTGCTAAGATTGCTACTTGAGACCACCCATCCCTAATTTATCCTTAGACCTATCTTAGGACCTATTTTCACACTTATCTAGCCTTCATGTGGGCCACAAACATCCCTAGTCATCCCTAAAGTAATCCCAGACCCTCATTCTTACATCTTGGCCATTTTCACCTCAATTTATTCCACTTGGACACTATCACCATAATATGGAGAGTAGCACCACATAGCACTAGTATCCCAATTTTGGCACTATTATTCTTTCTCACATTTTTCCATGAACATTTATATTTTTAGATCTTAGACCACTTAAGGTAATCATAGACCTCTTTTAACACCTACACAAGCACACTGGTGGGCAACAGGCTTCTTGGGTTTTTGAGGTCACTGAAGAGTAGGGTGTTGATTCTAGGGGAACTGCTGATAATAAGGAGAAGATGCATGTAGAAGAAGCTGGTGAGGGTTCAGAGAATGAGAATGATTGGAAAACAAATATTGGGGCCTTGAAGGTCTTCATTCAAAATCTATAAAAGGCCTTCACCAAAGGCCTTCGAAATAACATTATGTTGAATATGACTATGTTGGAAGCGGTGGGTAATCCAGGGAATGCTGACAATGTGGACAATGAGACTCTTAAGGATCTTGTTAATTATATAGTTATGTAGTTTTGTCCTTTCTAACTCTGGTCTTTCTAGTGTTTTGTTTTTCTTCTACCTTTGTTTCTCAGCTGTGCAATTGGTTTGGTGCTGGCATCTTTTGTTTGCCAGCCTTCTTATCTTTTTTTATTGTATAGGGTTCAGCCCCTGGTTTGCCACCTTAATTAATCAAAAACACCTACACAAGCACTGAAATAATATATATACATTAATTTTATCCCTATAACCACTAGATGAAAATGATATGAAAATTACACATAAAAATTTAGAATAAGTTGTGCACAATAAAGGTTATCAATCCCTATTATATCTTACTTATACATACTACCTATTGACCAAATTTGACCCTGTAGGTCAAATTAAGACCCATATAAGTAAAAAATTGATATTTAGATGTTTTTATGGGCCTATTATAATGTCATTAAGTATTTCATAGCTCATTTGGTGTGATTTTATGTGTATTTAGCCTTGATCATAATCATTTTTAGTCCTAAGAGTCATTTTGGTGGTCAAAATGAGCATTAATTGAGTTATACGACATCCCTATGAAATTTTTAAGGTTTAAAAATTTTATTCCATGCCCTATGTGTCCTAATAAGTATTAATTAACTATTTCTAACTAAAAAGTGGTAGGTTCTTCAAAATAAAGAGTAGGTTTTTTGGAAAAATGAAGAGTTTGACACTTGTACGACCCATAAGGAAGTGTGACACATGGGAGAATGTTTTGAGATGACTCTTAATATTAATCACACTCATTTACATTCTTTAAATACTCTTTAAGTGCTAAATTTGAGCTAAAATCATTCTACTCTTTCACCCTTCTAGACACATAGAACCAATCGGTAGGTTTATACTTGGTACGGCCAATTAGAGAAGTTTCAAACCAAACACCTTTGGGAGGTGAAATTAAACTCAAATATATTAATTTACATAATAATATTTCAATTATTGGTAAATTTTGATATATGAATCCTCCCTAACAAGTTGATTTTATTTTTTTGCTCACTTTCTCTTGCACCTTATAGGTTTTGCTCTTGTATGGATAGTTACGTACAATCCAACTACTATAATTGAATATAGAGAATTTTAAAATATTTAATTCATGTGATCCATTCTTGTTTTATTGTTTCAAGGTGTTTATATAAGCCAAGTATCTCAGGGTGCAAGAGAAGGCACCATTTTATGTTGTAGGTAGGTTTCCACCATTTCCAATGTCTTCATATCTTGGTAATGGTATCAAAGGATGGTGATTTTTTTTTTCATGTTTAAATGTTGTTTAAATTTGATTATAATATAATTATCCATATAAACCTTCATTAAATTTCAATCATAAACATCATACAGTTAGTTTACCCCATGACTGTCATGCACAGTCAACTAAGAGAGATAGGTTAAGGTTTTTAACACATCCATGGATCTATAATTATGGCCTCAAAGTGTTGAGAATGATATTAAAATTTCAAAAAATAATTTAATCCCCAAGTGAAACCATAAAGAGAATGAAAAGATAGATTTCAATATGCACAGAGTCTTCCACCATTAATGGAAACCATCATGTTGACAAGGAGAATTTGAGATGAGAAAAGTTTTGATAGTTATAAGAGTATATTTAGAATTTTTTTAAATTGTTAATCCTCATTGAAACCCACAAACCATGCTCCTATTCATAAGATCATCCACTATTTTTCTATACATTAAAATGCCCACCTATAGGTGGTATGACCACTAGGAGCTGAGGAGTTATTTTGAAGCATTGGAGAAGAGATGAAACCCTAATTAAGGTCTTAGTATGATTAAAAGACCATGTCATGCCTATTTTAAATGATATATTTTTAGGTAAGGTGGGAAGTCACTTCTAAATATGGTGACTATAGCTTTAGGGATCAAATCCCTAAAACATCCAAAACAAAGCTCCTATCCCTTTTGGAGATGTCTTAGGACAATGACATATTGAGTTTGATAACTCCAAAGTGTACTCCGTTTATAGCCTTATCATATAGGTCCAACTTTTCAAAAGTTGGGAGGTGTATGTTTAGTGGAAAGTAGTTTTTGGAAGGCTCAAAATTATAATTTTATGCATTAAATTTAGGTAGTGACATCTATAGGAGTTAATCTCCAAAATTACCTTCATACCCAAAATTTTGAATAAGGAATTATTCATGTGGGGTGATATAATTAATTTGATAATCACATTTATAGTTTAGATCCACCAAATAATGTTTGGAAGGAAAGTTGGAATTCTATGTTTTGGGGTCCCATACACACCTGTAGGTGCCTCTTGCCTAAGATGTTGATATATAGTTACTATAAATCCATAGTATGATCTTGGGTATGGAAACACATTTCATGTTGATTAATATTGTTGACTTGATATGCCATTTTATTCCAAAAAACATTAAACTTGAGTTGGAGAACTAGGTCTTTTGACTTAGTAAGTACATATACAAGCATATCTTAGTCTAAAAAGACCACAAACAACTAACTATAGGAATATACAGTCTATGACTCAAATCATGGAAACTCAATAGATGAGGAAAATTTAAAATTTAAAAAATACCTCCTAAGATATCAAAGTATCCCAAGATGATGTGAAGCATGTTCTAAGTGGAAACTACACCTAAAAAATCCTACTTGTCCCAATATATTTTGACTGTGATGAACAATGGAGATTAATTAATTTGGTGTATCACCACCTTTAGGATAGTTTAATTTCAATTTTTTCTCCCTTTTCCTTACAATCATAGGTGTATTAGTGATCTAAAAGTGGTACATTAAGGGAGCTAGACCTATCTAGAGACTCACCTCATTCTTAGGCTACCCATAACCTAGAGGTGTTTTAATTATGCCACTTAGATGAGGAGAGTTGAGACATCTCCTCAAATAATTAAAATCTAAGTGACAACAACTTTTGTCATGCTTGTTAGGACTCCTTGTCTAAGAAGTTGAAAGATTTTTGGTGTTGTTTTTTAATACATTAGCCTTTGAAAGCATCAATGGAGAATCTAAAGTTATATTTGCTGATCAAGTAGACTAGGTTTTCCTTTTGAATATTGTTGGTAATTTTTCTTTATGTTCTTGTTTCTCAATGAAGTTTTATGTTTAGTTTTGGTGTTGATATTTATATGTTTTTATAAGCCTATTATAATGTCATGAAGTATGTCATAGCTCATTTGGTGTGATTTTATGTGTATAAATCCTTGATCACATTATTTTTAGTATTAAGAGTCATTTTGGGGGTAAAAAATGAGCATTAAGTTGTATGACCTCCTTAGGAAATGTGAAGGTTTGAAAAGGTGTTGTAATTCCCCATGTGTCCTTATAAGTCTTAAGTAAATATTTCTAATGTTAACTTTTTTAGGAATAATGGATTTTTATTCCTATTTTAGTTAAGGGTCAAGATTAATAAATTAGTGAAAAATATAAAGATAATTATAGTCTTGATTTGTGTAATTTATCTATCTTTTTTTACCTTTATAAAAATAGAAATAAATAAGAAATATAATTTAGCTTGAAACTGGACTGAGACAGTTGAGACAAAGTTTGAAATTAGTTGTGCAGGACGGACAATGTCATGAATCTGAATCTAGATTTCAATAAATGAAAGGATAAAAACACTAAAAATAGGACACTTCAAGGTCCAACATTATAATCCACTCCTGTCATTGTTGTCCAAACTAGTCATAAAGACCTGAAACTTTATTTGTTTTTATGTTGTTTCTATGTGAGTCTACCTATGAAATATTGAGTATTGATTCATGATAGAACTCATTGTAGATCTAATATAATCTTCAAACCCTAACCCTCCATCATGCTTGATAAAAGAATGTTTGAATCCTTTAATAAATGGGGGGTTAGTGTGAAAAATGCACTGAACATGTAATCCACACCCCTTGTGTGGGCATGTTGCCTACATACAAGTACTTTGAAGAGGGATCAAGCCATATGTAGTTCTCCCACCTAAAGTGATTTATGCAATAGTGTAATGCAGATGCAAAAATGCCAAATTGAGAGTGTTTAAGGTGGCTAGGGATTGGTATGAGGATTTGAGTGTCTTTGCATTTGTGTTAGATGACTATATGCAAAGAATAGAGATGTTTGCCTTATTATTTGTATTCTTACTTTCTTTATAAGATTTTTCACCTCCCATTTATAAATGATCTTTGGATGGGATTTTATAGGGACCCATTAGTCATGGGTTAGATGTATTCATGCTAGGCCAACATAATGAAGGATAGGAATCAGATGAAAATGGCCATTTGGGCTCAAAATGGAAATAGAGAGGAGTGCAAAAAATGATACATCCTAGGGTATAGCACTTTATTCCAAGTATAGTACTCCTATCCTATAGGCTCAGGACCTAGAAGAATAGGATTGGCCTAGGAAAAGTATCTTGATTGAGGTGGAATGACTACTCAAAAGGTTTTGAATGAAAATTAATGAGTGAAAAGGTGTTTATAAGGGTCATAAGAGCATGCAAAAAGGAGCTATGGATAGGGTGTCACAATCCACACTCAAACTACCAATTTAGACATTTTATATGACTACATTTACCCCCATTATTCTAGTAATGTAACAAAATAAAATACTAGGATAAAGGAAAAGTATAAAGTGTACCTAAACTTACCTATAAGGGTAAAGCCCATGAAGATGTGTGATGTTGAGTGATGCTAAGTGATGTTAGGTATGTTTTGTAACAAAATTAATATCATGAATAGATCTGAGTCCTCAATTCCTTGAGAATGGATCAATAATACAAAGGTTGTCCCTTTAGCTCCATCATCACCCACTAAGTGAAGTTATATGATCATGCATGTTTTAATTGATATTTAGACTGTGTGTGCAATCCCTTTTAGTAGGTGTCTCAAAAATATAAAGGCTAGCTAGTCATTTGGCTCTATTATTACCCATGAAGTAAATCTATGAACTGATACCAATATGAATGTGTGTCATATGAGATGGCTCCTAAATTCCATGAATGCTCTATAATATAACAATGTGGTATGGATATTTGAATGTGTACTAAGAACTAGGCCAATCTTGGCCACTCTGAAAGGTTGAGATTAGGCTTGTATGAAATCCACTCTAAAATAAGAACTAGGCTTATATAAGAGCCACTCTAAAATGATTCCAACCACCTATAGATGCAATAATAAATGCAACTACTAAGAATACCTGGGTAATACAATGAACTAGAAAGAAAATAATTCAAATTTAGTATGCATATTTCCCCTAATCAACGGTGTTTATAACATGGATTTTGATTTGGAAGTTGTAACAACTACCCAATCTAAAATTGAAAGTGAGAGCCATCATGTTGTGTATGATGCCCCCTATATCTAGATACCCTGTAAACATTATGCTAAAATTTTCTAATCTAAACTAAATTATAGCTAATAAAATTGTAATTAAACTTATCTTTCTATCTATTTCTAGAAAATCAATGTTTTTTTATATTTGGATAGAAGCATAAAAAATAGGACACTTTGCTATCTAGCATTGTAGTCCAAGTATGGAGCTCTTATCCTTTACTATTTATAATCATCATTCTATATTTCTCACTATCTTTCTAGTATGTTCTACCTAGTTTGAATTTTGAATGTTGTTTTGAGTGTTCTAAAAATTGATTTTTTGACCAGTAAAAGGCTTTAATCTCTATGACAAAACCCCTATTTATTACCCCCTCTTTTAAGAGTAGGAATGAAGACCCTACAATGACTACCCTCAGAAGAAAGAGCCCTAAAAGTGTGTTATGATACAAATACATGATATAATAATGATAATAAAAAATATGTCTCAAGATATAACATAGTTTGTATTAGAGAGTATTACATCAATAGGGGTATGCCTAGATAGATGTAACAATGTAATAGCATGTGTAGTATACTAAACTAAAAGTGGAAATCTGGTTAGTTGTTAGTTTTCAAGGAGGGATGGAGCATGATGTCCATCATGGCATCCAAGAAAGCAAGATAATGCATGATGTGGTTCATGGCATTGCAAATAATTGAGAAGCAAACAAACATGAAAGGCAAGAAGCAAGAAGCATACAAAAGAGGCCAAGGAGCCAAGAAAATAAGGGACATGGGTACATGTCACTTAGATTGGGAAATCAAGCATACAAGGCATGTTCAAATTACACATACACATACAATTAAAAATAAGGAAATATTAGCACGAGGACCATAAGCACATTCAAAATTTTAAGCAAAAGACATTGGAAAATGTCCTAAGGCACACGCAAGAGACAAAATAGGATTTTAGAAATGCAATCACATCGAGCTACTCAAATCAAGAAAGGAAGGCATGTAAATGATAGAGATAATATCACATCTAACTAATCAAAGTAAGAAGTGAAAGTATGAAAAATATGGTGTACAAGAGTAATTAGATGCTAAGAAATACATAAGTGTTATATACTAGTGATTGTCGATAGAATAATCTATGTAAGCTAGTAAGTAGTGTACATGAACATGATAACAAGAGTATGTGATATAGGAATGACATAACTTGGATGGTGTAGTCATGTAGAAGATGCCCCTAGTGGGTAAATATGTTGATGTACGTCTCAAATGTAGAATTAGGATGTCCCCTCAATGGGTAGAGTGAAGCAATCAAGGATTTGGGTGTCACTACACACACTCAAATAAGATCAAGTGAAGCATGGTAATGTAGATGAATCAACAAATAAAAATATATAATAGCAAAATATAAGTCTATCATGGTAGTAGAAATGTAAAACATAGATAATACATACAATTGAAATGTTTTTGATGTTTTAAATTATTTGAATGTTTTTATATTTTGAAAAAAAAAAATGTAAAAGAAAGACTAAGAAGAAATGATACTAATCGATGAGTCTCATGAAAGAATCCCTATCATCATGTCCTATATCAAGAAAAAGGATCATGCATGATCATGAAGCATGATGGAAGGGATGAGACTATGGCTCTAAAAGTTATGTATAATGTAAGTGTTCTAAAATATCTATAGTGGAAACCAACTGTGGGGTCCCCCTGTAACTCTAAGAAGTGGATGCAACTATGGGGCTCTTAGGGACCTATCTGGTATTAGAATAAGCTTGATGAAAATATGATATATGTGTAAAGTCATGAGACCTCAATAATACTACTCTGGGTGTGAATATTGTAGCTATAAACTATCAAGAGTCCTAAAAATATCATTGATATAGTGGTCACTCTAAGAGAGACCTACATGAAAGTGTATGAACTCTCTATGTTGGTGAGGGAGGCCTCAGTTGTGTCTGAATATTAATTGGAGGAAGAACTATAACTAATAGAGGATCTAAAATTGGTGAATACAAAGTAGGAGATGGCTCTAAAGTGGGGAGTGGTAACTCATATGGAACTCCACCAGCTATAACAAATTGATTAACATGAATGAATTTCATGCATCTACGAGCTATATAAGGTATTGCTCAAAGTTTATAAATCCATGGTCAATCAAGAAACATGTTGAAGACTCCTACACTAGGAACAATAGTAAATGGTGTGGCCACATGTGTAATTCTAACCTATTGAGGAAGTACAATCTCACCTAATATGGTTTATATGTATCCATTCAATCCATTAATAACTATGTCTATTGAGGTAATATCCTACTATGAATATCCCAAATGCTAAAGCAATGTCATAGTGTACATGTTCACGCTAGATCCATTGTCTATGAGAACATTATGAATGGGATGGTAATAAATGTAGGCTCTTATAAAGATTGCATGGTAATCTAAATCATCCTCAACTATATCCTACTCTGAGAAGGAGATCAAAGGTCTATCTAAAAATCTATAATTATATATACCAATCATGTTGCTCAAAGGATGTGACTCAACTAAAGGTGCCTGATATGTAGCTGGTGGAGGGTGTGTATGATATGCATGGTGAACACCTAATGTATCCCCTATTTATTGTTTAGAATGTTATGGGAAAGGATCTGAGAAAAATTTTAGAGCCTTGTCATGTGTTTACTTTTCCTAACGAGGCTCAATTAGAGTTATAATATCAATAAGGTTGCCATATATCAAGTCTTATATCTTGTGTCATAAACTGATGCATCTATTCATTCTATGGCCTAGTTCCCTATGAAAATAATAAAATGCATTCTGATCATATCCATGTGGAAGAGGCTTTGTTTTATTAACTTCCTTAATAGGAGGGAGAGAAATGATATTGCATTCCAATAACTACTATAAGACTCTAGATGGAGATACTAGTAGATTGGTAAAGGCTTGCTGAGGAGGTGATGATAAAATCACTTGTTGAGGGGGCTCTGAAGCTGCATTAACTATAGGTTGATTTACACTTTTTTTTATCATTAACTTGTACTTTGTATGGGACTTTGTTGTTACTCTTATTTTTTATTTCTAATATGTTTGTGTACTTGAGTTTTCCCATAGAAATTAATTTGACTTCCCTTTCCTTTAGTGTATGACATAACTTAGTGAAGGAAGAGAACTTTTTGAAAATTATTGACTCATGCAAATCTGGTGGAAGACTCTATTTGAATATATCCTATTATTCTTGATTGGCCATGGGGCTAGTCATTTTAGCCAAGATAGTCTTATATTGAAGAACATAATTTATGAGATGCTCATTTGACCTTTGTTTATGTTGTGTAACTTAGGCATAAGAAATTTTTTTGCCTATGTTAATACTAAAATAAGATAGGAACATATTAGCCAAAGGATTAAATGCATTAACTGACTGATTCATAGACTATAGAACCATTGTAGAGCATAATCCTTTAAACTCTGTGGAAATAGCTTGGTTAATAACTAGTCATTTGGCACATAGTCCAAGAATTTTGTGCAAAAATATCCCAAGTGTCTCTTTAGATCACCCTTTCCATCATATAGAGTGAGCTTGGGTTAAACAAAACCTGGTGGAAAGGGTGTAAAAGAAATATGATGTGCTAATGGTGTATGAAGTAAAGCAAAAGAGTCTAAGGCTTGTGTTAGTCTAGAGGTACCTTGCTCAAGATGTAACAGCTTGGATTGAAGAGATCTTATCTCTTACACAAGGGTAGACACATTGGGAGACAAAGATATACTAGCCATAACTAGTTGTGCCTCATAGGATGGTTGGGCTGCTATAGGGGGTAGTTGAGACAAAATTACCCCTATAGTGTCATTTATAACTAGTTTTTATATGGTTTGAGAGGATTGACCATTGTTTTATTTTTGTTTTTCTTATTATATTATTTTAAGCATATCATCTTATACATTAGGATGTTTAGTTAAAAGGTTGTGAAGTTCTCTCTTATCAGTTTCATCAAAATTGGTATATTGGGCCTTTGTTAAAGTAGGAAAACAAATTGAAAATGGATCGAATTATTTTCAATAAGTTGTAATAAGTAAAATGTGATGGAAAGAAAGTAATGAATAAAAAATATATAAATTCCTAAAAATAACAAACTAGAATATGCATAAAAAGGATATGAAGCTCACAAACATGTAAGGTGATACCTCAAGAAGTAAAGGGACCTAGTAAATTCAACTAGGGTTTGAATGAAATAATTTTTAAAATTACTATAGTAAATTTTAAAAATTAAATGTGAAATTTTGTTTTTTATATGTAGGAAAAAAATCAAAAAAATAATGGAAAAATCAGAAAGGAATTTTCCCTTGGGTTTCTAGGGTTTTTGTGTGCAAATGAAGTAAGTCAGGTTCACCAAATGATTTTAAATTTTTTGGGAATAATAGAGTTTTATTCCTATTTTAATTAAGGGTCAGGATTGATAAATTAGTGTAGAATATATAGATAATTATAGTCCTAAGTTTTATAATTTATCTATCTTTTTTACCTTTCTAAAAATAGCAATAAATAAGGAAAAATATAACTTAGCTTGAAACTAAACTAAGATGACTGAGACAAAGGTTGAAATTAGTTGTACAAGACTAGGATAGTGTCATGAATCTTAATCTATATTTCATTCAATAAAAGGACAATAGCACCAAAAATAGGACACTTTAGGATCTGATGTTGTATTCTACTCCTGTCGTTGTTGCCCAAACTAGTCACAAAGACTTAAAAATTTATGGGTTTTTGCATTGTTCTTGTGTGACCTTGCCTATGAAATATTGAGTGCTAATTCATGACAAAACTCATTGTAGATATGATTTAATATTCAAACCCTAACCCTCCATCATGCTTGATAAAATAATTTTTAAATCCCTTGAGAAAGGGAGTGGGTTAGTGTGTAAGATGCACTAAACATGTAATCCACACCCCTTGTATGGGCACGTTGCCTACATACCAATACTCTGAAGAGGGATCAAGCCATATGTAGTTATTCCACCTAATGTGATTTGTGTAATAGTGTAATGTATTTGTAAAAATGCCAAATTGAGAGTGTTTGAGGTGGCTAAGGATTGGTATGAGGGTTTGAGTGTGTTTGCAGCTATGTTGGGTGATTATATGCAAAGAATAGGGAATTTTCCTTAGTTATTTGCTTATAATTTTTGCTTGTTTTGTAATATTTGTCACCTCCCATCTGTAAATGATCTTTGGATGGGCTTTTATAGGGAACCATTAGTCATGGGTTGTACGTATTCGTGTTAGGCCAACATAATGAAGGATAGGGATCCAATAAAAATGACCATTTGGGCTCAAAATGCAAATGGATAGGAGTGTTGAAAATGAGACACCCTAGGGTCTAAGGCTATAGTCCAAGTATGGCACTCCTACCTATAGGCTTGGGACCTAGGGGAATAGGATTGGCCTAGGAAAAGCATGTTGACTGAGGTGGAATGACCGTTTAGAATGTTTCAATTGATCGGTAATGAGAAAAAAGGTGTCTAAAAATATTATATGAGCATGAAAAAAGGAGATATTAATATTTTCTCACAATCCACACTCAAATTACCAATTTGGAAATTTTATATGACTACAGTTTCTAGCTAAAAACTGGTAGGTTTTTTAGAAAAAAGAGTAATTTTATTAGAAAAAGGAAGAATTTAGCACTTGTACAACCAATAGGGGAGTATGACACATGGAATAATGTTTTTATATGACTCTTAAATTTCCTCACACTCATTTCCATGCTTGAAATACTTTGGAAGTGCTAAATTTGAGCTAAAACCATCTTACTCCTTTTTCACCCTTTTAGCCACATAAAACTAGTCAACAAGTTTGTACTTGGTATGGTCATTTGGAGAAGTTTTGAAACAAACACATTTCATAGGTGAAATTACACTTATACAAATTAAATCACATAATATTTTATCAAGGATTATTCAATTGTGCTTTATGAATCATCCTTAATAAGTTGACTATGTTTTTTAGTTGACTATGTTTTTTACTTCACTATTTCTTGCACCCTATAGGTTTTGCCCTTGTATGGACAGTTTTGTATAATCCAAATACTATAATTGACTCTATAGGATGTTTAAATATTCAATTAATGTGATACATTATTGTTTTAGTGTTTCAAATTGTTTGGATAAGCCAAGTATCTCATGTTGGAAGAGAAGGCAACATTCTATGTTGCAAGCAAGTTCCCACCATTTCCAACATCTTCATGTCTTGGTAATGGTATAAAATGATGGATATGGTTTATTTTCATGTTTCAATGTTGTTTAAATTTCATTCTAATCTCATTATCCAAAGCAACCTTCATGAAATTATAGTCATAAACATCATGTAGTCAATTTGCCCCATGATTATCATGCACAATCAACTAAGAGAGTTGGGTTAAGGTTTTTAACACATCCATGGAGTTTTAATTATGGTCTCAAAGTGTTTATCATTATCTCACAATGTGAACAAACAATTTAATCCCCAAGTGGCATCATAAAGATCATGAAAAGACATATTTCAATATGCACACAATCTTCTACCATTAATGAACATGCACAGGTGTCTTCATGGAAACCATCATGTTGAGAAGGAGCATTTTAGATGAGAAAAGTTTTTATAGTAATAATATTATATCTAGAACTTTTTTAAATTTCTAATCCTCATTAAAACCCACAAACCATGCATCTTATTCATAAGATCATCCACGATTTTTATATACATCAGATTGTCCACCTATAGGTGGTATTACCACCAGGAGATAAGGAGTAATTTTGAAGCATTGGACAAGTGATGAAACCCTCCTTAAGCTCTTAGTATGATGAAATTACCATGGCAAGCCTATTTTAAATGATAGATTTTTAGGCAAGGTGGAAAGTCACTTCTAAATATGGTGACTATAGGTTTAGGGATCAAATCCCTAAAACATGCAAAACAAAGCTCCTAGCCCTTTTGTATATGTCTTAGGATAATGACATGTTGAGTTTTATCACTCCAAATTGTACTGATTTTATATCCTTATCATATAGGTCCAACTTTGCAAAATTTGGGAGATGTATGTTTAGTGGAAAGTAGTTATTGGTGTTGAACACACCTATCTTCTAAGAGGGAGGGCTGAATCAGTAGATCTCAAAAATGAATTTCTTAAATTCAAGATAAATTTTAAACATATGCAATCTTAAACAAGTAAATGAAATATATCACATGCACAAAATCATAACACACAACACCAAATTTATATGTGGAAACCCAAAGGGAAAAACCATGGTGAGAATGCTGATAAAAGCTATTATTCTAATCTAACCTCATAAAGATTGTCTCACTGACTAAACCTCACTAGTTACATTTAAGGACACCCATCCCAAGGAGACACCAATCCCCTATTTTAAGATCACCAACTCTAATGAAGTCCCACTCCCTATACTGAGCACCAATCCAGCTTAAACTTCAAATTCATGAATTAGATTCACAAAAGAATCCAAGTCTCTATTCTTTATTAGATGTCTAATCTATAACTTCTCATTTCTCATTCAACACACTCTTGTGTGATCTTCACTCTTCTTTCACCCTTTCTCTATGTCTAAATTTATCTGTTTGACACTCTAGTATTCTCTAATTCGACCATTACTCTATGCTCAAATGAGTCTCATATTTTTGCATCTATAACTAGACTCTTCTTGACTCCTCTCAATCTAAAAAAATGACTATTTTTCTTCCCTACTCTTCATCACTTTAGAATTTTTCAACAATCAACACTTAGATGAGTCTCATTTTTTATATATATTTTGCATGCATTGCTTTTCTCTTCTCATTCCAAGCAAATGACTATTTGACTTCCATTCTCTAAGCCTCTTCAAATTCTACCCTTGTCACTTCATATACAAAATTCACACAATTGGAATGAATATCTGATTAGTCATTTTATTTCACAGTTATTCAAAAAAAAAAGTCTATTGATTTTCTTCAACCGTCATGCTAGTTTTTTATAACTACCTCAATTTTTGCATTCTTTGAATGTTTTTGATTACTTAACACATTGTTTAAGAGTCGAGATCCTTATATCATCTCATTGTATCTTGAGTCTTTGGAATGCCTTTACTTTGTTATAACTTGCAAGACATGCTTGGACTTTAACTCCACCACTATTCCATTAACCTTTGAGTACCTTTAAACTTTGGATTCACTTGCTCTATTGGATTTCTTAGTCCTAGCTTCCACACATCATTGGATCATTAAAGATGCATGATATTTACATTGACTATGTCTTTATCCTTTAGTATGTTGACCTCATCTCATTTTCTTCAACATTCATGTATTATTTTTTCTTCTTTAATCTCTTTAGACTTACTCAACCTTTAACTCACCTTAATCCTTTGACACTTTTGAAAATGCCCTATGAGACTCCACACTTATCCTTCGACAATGTTGCAAGTGACCTATATTTCTTCTGAAATATCTTTCATAAAATTTGTAAGAGTCCATTTAATTTGAAAGTATCCTTTGGAAGTTTGTAAGTGTCCACCTGCATTATACAAATTCTCCAAAAGAGTTCATCAATGACCTTCTTTCAAAAGTGTCCTTAGGGACTTCTATTAGTGACTTATTAAAAAAAATTGTTTTAATCACATGCCGTTAAGAGCTTTAGCAAATCACCCTTCAAGATTTTTATTTGGGTCACATACCCTTTAAAATGTTGGCAAAGTACCCTTCATAAAATTTGAACAGTTCACTTACCATTCAGTATTTTTGAAAAGATTCCTTCAAAAACTTTGAATAGTTCACTTACCCTTTAACATTTTGAAAAGATCCCTTTGAAACTTTTGTTTAGGATAATTTTTTTGATAAATACTTAGCCATTTTTTTGAAAGAATTCACTAAACCACTTTCTTTAAAATAATTTCAAATTACACTCATTTCCTTTAGAAACTTTGTTGTGAACATTTTGTCTGATAAAGTCTAAAGCATTTTCCCAAAAGAATTCACTGAACCACTTTCTTTGAAAGAATTCCCCAAACAAATACAAAGGTGAAAAATTGACCAAGTATGGAAAATTAGTAGACTTGTAGCTGAGGAACAACCTCATACTTTTCTAACATTATTTCTCTACTCATCCTTATGACTTAAAACATAGACCACAAAGAGATATATGCAAATTTTGTTAACATCCAATTGTATACTTAGCCATATCTATCAAGATAACCATGTAAGCAAAGACATTCAAATGACTATTCTTGTATTTTCATAGTCATTAAAAGTACACATACAATTCCATGGAGCTCTTCAACAATTCTATTCAACTCAACACCTTTGTCATTAATGCTTGAAAGTTCATTCTTAATTTGACATCAATGACAAACCTTCATACATTAATGAATATGTCCAATAATCTCCCCCTTTGTCATTGATGTAAAAAACATCCTTTTCAAAGTATCACAATCTCTATTCTGCACCTACATCTTGCTTTTTTCTCCCCCTTTGACATCAATGACAAATCATCTCTACCAAAAATTCAACTAGCTCCACCTGAAGTGCACTTCTTCAAGTATGACATTGTTCTGATCCTTAGACCTATAAGATAAAAACAATTTATGAGAATATCCCCCTTTAGGCCATAAAACAAATTCCTAAACTCTTCTTCTTCCAAGATTTAGTGATTTTCCTTTTATAATCCCCCTGTAGACATGCCTGATCACTAGGAACTAGTGATTTGGTTTAGGAGCTACCACTCCCAACCATTGTCTCAAATTTTTAAATTGGTCCTTAGGCAAAGGTTTAATGAATATGTCTATAGGTTGATCTTTTGTTGGAACATATTCCATTGTGACCTCTTGATCACCAACTATCTCTCTTAAAAAGTAATACTTGATTGATATGTGCTTTCTTTTGGAGTGCATCACTAGATTCTTGGATATATTTATAGCACTTGAATTTGTCACACAGAATGGGAATTGGTCCTTTGAACTCCACTTCAATATCTTTTAGTGACTTCTTCATCCACAACACTTGAGTGTAACATGTCACTTTTGCAACATATTTTTTGTCTACTATAAATAGTGTAACTAACTCTTGTTTTTTACATAGCCATGAAATAAGTATGTTACTAAAGAATAATGCACCACCACTAGTACTTCTTCTATAATCTATGCTTCCTACCCAATTAGCATCTATGTATGCTATCAAAGTGAAATCATCACTTAAATAATACCATAAGCCATAGTATACTATGCTTTTGATATATCTTAAGACTATCTTTACTACATTTACATGTGTTTCTTTTGGTGTAGCCTAGAATCAAGAAACCATGCATATAACCTACATGATGTCTAGTCTTGATGTAGTGAGATATAGAAAACTACCAATCATAAACCTATAAATTTTATGATTCACTTCAAGAGATTCATCACCTTTGCTCAATTTACATCTAGTTATCATGAGAGTGTTAATTGGTCTGCTATCCTCCATATCTAATTTCTTGAGCATCTCCTTTGCATACTTGGTTTAGGATATGAATATCCCTTCTTTGGATTATTCAACCTTTAAACCAAGAAAATATGAAATTTATCCTAGTATAGACATTTAAAATTCCTTTTACATTTTATTTTCAAAGTATTTTCACATATTATTGTTGTTTCCATAAAAAATGATGTCATCAACATAGACAACTATGATCAACATATGTCCATTTTTAGACTTAACATACAAGTTACTATCTTCACATCCTTTGATAAATCCTTGTTGTTGAAAATATTATCTAGCCTTGAATAACATGCTTTAGGTGCCTATTTTAGACCATATAGTGATTTATTTGGTTTGCACACATAGTCTTCTTCATTTATCAACTGAAAACTTTTAGGTTGTTCAATATAGACTTATTCTTCCAAGGTTCAATTCAAGAAAGAAGACTTAACATCCATTTGATATACTTTAAACTTCTTAAAGACTAAGAATGCTAAAAACATTCTAATGGCTTCCAACCTTGACACTAGGGAAAATGTCTCCTCAAAGTCTATTCCTTCTAGCTAAGCATATCCTTTGTAAACAAGTCTATCCTTTTTTCTCACAACAGCTCCGTCTTCATTCAACTTATTTTTAAAGACCCGTTTTGTGCCTATGACATTATTGTCTATGGGTCTTCGAACTAGCTACCAGGTTTTATTCTTTTCTATTTGACTTAGTACTTCATCCATGGCCTTTTGCCAATTCTCATCTTTGATGGCCTCAACATAGATTTTGGGCTCAATTTTAGATAGTAAATCAAAACTTACCTATTCTTTGATCATTGATGCCCTTCTCCTTGTTTGGACTCCTTAATTTATGTTTCCAATGATCTACTCCTTAGGATGATCCTTCTAAAAAAACCTTAAGGGTGATTTTTCAATCCTCTTTATCTCTTTTTCATCATCTAATATTTCATCCTCAGCTTATTCTTTTAGTTCTTCAATTTTGATCTCCTTTACAAGTTTAGTTTCTTCTTTGTGTATCTCTTCAACTTTAACATGGATTCTCTCCACTAGCTTATGTAGTCTTTTTTTGTATCAAACATAGGCTTTACTATGAGTGGAATAACCAAGGAATATTCCCTCATCACATCTCGACTCAAAGCTTCCTAGATTTTTCTCCTTCCTTCAAATGTAGCATTTGCTTCCAAACACTCTAAAATACTTTATTGAAGTAGGCTTTCCATACCATAGTTCATATGGAGTCTTGTCACTATTTACTCTTAATTGGACTCTGGTCAAGATGTATACTACTGTTTGGATTGCTTCTATCCAATAACTATCTAATAAGTTGGCTTCTTTCAACATTGTTCTAGCCATCTCCTTGATAGTCCTATTCTTCCTCTCAATAACTCTATTTTACTATGGGGTTATTATAGTAGAGGAGTGTCTCTTAATTCCATGCTTTTCATAAGAGTCTATGAATTCATTTGAATTGAATTCACCACCTTTGTTAGATTTGAGGCACTTGATCTTTCTACCAATTTCATTTTCAACCATGTCTCTAAAGATCTTGAATCTTTCAAAGGCTTGAGACTTTTCCTTTAAGAGGTTACCCATGTAATTCTAGTGTAGTCATCTATGAACAACATGAAATAATACACTCCTTTGGAACCTCTTGTCTTGGTTGATCCACAAAGATCAACATGAATTATTTGTAGAGTTTTTGTAGTTGCATACTCTTTAGTTTGGAATGAGACCCTAGTCTGTTTACTGAGCTTACATTATCTACACATTATGTCTGTAGGCTTGGTTATCTTAGGCATGTGTCTTACACACTTGTTACAACTTAATTTGACTGAATTATCAAATTTAACATGACTCATCTTTTTGTTCCATAACCAGCTCTCATCAATATTTCCTATCAGACAATTTGTATCATTTACCTCAATCAGACTATATATGTTACTCACAGTCCTTTTCCTTATGCAATAGTTTTTATGGACTTTCTTAATTCACAACCTTTAGCATCAAATATCACTTTATATCCATTTTCACACATCTGACTAACACTCAGTAGATTATGTTTTAGTCATTTAACATAAAGAACATCATGTCTAGGGAGCTTATTATCAATGTGCAAGGTTCCTTTGCCTCTAATTTTGACTACAATATTGTCTCCCAAGTTGATAATCCCTTGAATTGGCTCAATTTGGTGAACTTACTCTTGTCACCAGTCATATGCTTTGAGCATCCACTATCTATGACCCATAGATTTTTCTTTTTAGCATGTAGTGTTGTTTGGGTGATCATAGACTGATTTTTCTTTTTCCATATCTCCTTGGGCTTCTAGACTATACTTTTATTTATTGTATCATTGATTTGTGAGCCTTTGTTCAATTTAGGAGTCTCAACCCTTTTTTCATTATTAGACTTTGATTTAACAAGCTTTATTCTACAATGCTTTGTTATATGCCCAAAATTGTTACAGTTATAGCATAAAACATCTAGATCTAGCAGAGGGGCAAATAAATTCTTACTTAAGAAACTTATCCTTCTCTTAGGTACTATATCACAATTAATTAATTTATGGACAAATTGATTACAACTATAACAATAACCATAAACTGATGAACAATACCTGGTTATCATTCTCCTTTGGGGATATAAAGGTGGTCTCTTGAACTCTATCTTTTTCATGTTCCTTACTATTATGTTATTTTTTTATTAGCAACCTTGGTATTTGTAGGAATAGAGTTATTAATTTTCTTCTTCTCTTCAGGAATGTGTTTTTCTTCTTTTCTAATTCTTGATTCTGTTGCTGCCCTAAAGTTTTCATATAGATTCCTAGTTATACTCAACATGGAACTCTTACCTTTGTCATACCCAAGACCTAATTTTTCTTTGAGGGGATTTTGTGAGCTTATCATCTCATCTAATATTATAGATCCTCCTTTCAGTTTTAGGCCTTTATCAATTTGTTCTTTAGCCTTTTTTGAGATTTTCTCATAGGTCCATGATTTCTTCCTCCATATTCAAGTATTCTAAATATTTTGCTTGCAAATCAATTTTGACCACATCCTCTATCCTCTTTGCCTCCTCAACTTGAATCTTCAAAATCACTATCATTTGACCTGATTCCTCATTTCTTTTATTCAATTTCTCAAACTCTTTTTGACTAAGATTATTTTGTTTAGAATTTTATTTTCTTAGATTGTTAATTTATTTTAAAGCATAGATGATTTCACATTCCATATTTACTTCTCCTTCTTTTTCATCATCATCTAAGTCCTCTTCTTCTTGGCATAAGGAAGTTGATTCATAAGTCATGAATATAAATTCTTTTTTTTTTGCCATAAAAGCACTATCATGTTCATCACTATATTCTTTTGAGTACAACCCCTTTTAATTCTTAATTAAGATTTTCTTCTTCTTGGGATAATAGGATTTCTCCTTTTGATTTTTCTCAGCTAAATCAGAGTCATCCTTCCTTTTATGTGGACATTTAGTAGCAAAGTGACCTATCTTTCCATAATTAAAACATTTGAAGGGTAAATTACCTTTGTATTTGCCTAAGCCCTTATTAAATTTTTTGATGAAATTGGCCTCTACATCATCAACCTCCTCAGATTTGGAATTAGGAGCTTCTTCTTCTTCTACCTACTTAGAAACATTCAAATTAACGTCTCTCTTGGATGACTCTTCATCTCCCAGCTTCATCTCATATGTAGTGAAAGTTCCATGTAACTCATCTACTATGAGATTTTTTAGATCTATTGCTTTTAAAATGGTAGAAATTTTAGAATCATAATTTATTGTTAGAGATATTAAAACCTTTTTGACATTGACTAATTAATTCATTGTCTCTCCAAGTCCTCTGATTGCATTTACAATCTCATCTAACCTAAGGAGGTAGTCTGCAATCTTCTCTTCCTCACTCATCTTTAGGCTCTCAAACTATCCCTTATGTGTTTTAATCTTGGCTTATTTTACTTTGTCATCTCCTTCAATATGCTCTTTAATTTGACCATATGTCCTCTACACTTTGACAATGCATGAATTTGACAAACTCATTGTTTGACAATCCACAAAGAATGATATTTTTTCTTTGGAATTGTTTTCACATGCCTTCTTGGTTGCTTGATTAGTAGGAAAAATAGCAGGGGTGTGTATCCATTCTCAATAGACATATAGACATCAAACCCCAAGGATTTCTTATACGCTTCCATCTTTATGCTCCAAAAGGCATAGTTAGACCCATAAAATAAAGGTGCCTTGTTTGATGAAGTTCCTTCATGATTAGCCATTTTGTGTTCAGACTCCAAGATCAACCTAAGCTGATTAAGCTTCTCTTTTGGAACCCTTTACTTTGATACCAATTTTTAAACACACCTATCTATTGAGGGAGAGGGATGAATTAGTAGATCTCAAAAATGAATTTCTTACAACTTTCAAGATAAATTTTAAACATATGCAATCGTAAACAAATAAATGAAAGATATCACATGCACAAAAGCACAACACATAACATAAAATTTATACATGGAAACCCAAAGGGAAAAACCATGATGAGAATGCTACTAGAAGCTATTATTCTTATCCAACCTCACAAAGTTTGTCTCACTCATTGAACCTCACTGGTTACATTTAAGGACACCCATCCCAAGGAGACACCACTCTTCTATTTTAAGAAAACCAACCAATCAAACATTTAAACTTCAAATTCATAAATCAAATTCACAAAATAATCCAAGTATTTGTTCTTTGTTGCATGTCTAATCTATAACTACTCATTTCTCATTCAACACTCTCTTGTGTGATATTCACTCTTCCTGCACCCTTTATCTATGTATAAATTTATTTGTTTAACACTCTGGTATTCTCTAATTTGACCATTACTCCTTTATACTCAGACAAGTCTCATATTTCTACATCTATGGCTTGACTCCTCTCATTACAAAAATGAAAATGACTATTTTTATTCCCTACTCTTCATCGTTCTAGAATTTTGCATCAATCAAAACTTAGACAAGTCTCATTTTTTATATATTTTGCATTTGTTGCTTGTCTCTTCTCATTCTAATAAAATGACTATTTTACTTCCATTCTCTAAGCTTATTTTAATTTTTCCCTTGTTTCTTCATATACAACATTTGAATAATTAGAATGAATCTATGATTAGATGTTTTATTTCACAGTTATTCAAAAAAAATTGACTGTTAATTTTCTTCAACCGTCATGCCATTTTTTAATAATTACCTCACTTTTTCAATTTTTCAAATGTTTTTCCTTATTTAACACATTGGTTAAGTGTCAAACTCCTTATATCATCTCACTATATCCTGAGTCTTTAGAATGATTTCAATTCATTAGAACTTGCAAGACATGCTAGGACTTTAACTCTATCACTATACCATTAACCTTTGAGTACATTTAAACTTTGGATTCACTTGATCTATTGGATTTCTTAGTCCTGGCTTCCACACAATTTTGGATCATTAAAGATGCATGCTATTTACATTGACTAGGTCATTATCCTTTGGTATGTTGAAATCATCTCATTTTCTTCAAAATTCATGTATTGATTTTGCTCCTTTGATCTATTTATACTTGCTCGACCTTTAACTCACCTTGATCCTTTGACACTTTTGAAAATTCCCAATGAGACTCCACACTTATCCTTTGATAATGTTACAAGTGACCTATATTTATTTTGAAATATCCTTCAAAAAAAATTTAAGAGTCCATTCCATTTAAAAGTATCCTTTGATAAATTTGTAAGTGTCCACCTACCTTGGAAAAATTTGAAAATAATATTCTATCAATGCCCTTCTTACAAAAGTGTCCTTTGGGACTTTTATAAGTGACCTATTCAGAACTTTTGTTTGAATCACATGCCCTTCAAAGCTTTAGCAAAGTACCCTTTGGTTTTTTTTTTTGGGTCGTATGCCCTTCAAAACTTTGGAAAGGTACCCTTTGAAAAATTTGAATGGTTCACTTATCCTTCGACATTTTTGAAAAGATCCCTTCAGAAAATTTTAATGGTTCAATTACCCTTTGGAATTTTGAAAAGATCCCTTCAAAAACTTTGTAAATTAGCCTTTGGAAACTTTTAATGGCTCGCTTACCATTTGGCATTTTGAAAATATCCCTTCAAAACTTTTGTTTCAAAATTTTTTTTTGACAAAGACTTAGCCATTTTTTCAAAAGAATTTTCCAAACCACTTTCTCTGAAAGAATTCCAAATTTCTCTCATTTCTTTCAAAAACTTTGTTGTAGACATTTTATCTAATAAAGTCTAAACCTTTTTCCTAAAAGAATTCACCAAACCACTTTCTCTAAAAATATTCCCCAAACAAATGCAAAGGTGCAAAATCAACTATGGAAAATTTGTATACTTTTAGTTGAGGAACAACCTTATGTATTTGTAACATATTTTCTCTACTCATCCTTATGACTTAGAACATAGAGCAAAAAGAGATATATGTAAATGTTGTTAACATCCACCTATACACTTAGCCATATATGTCAAGATAACCATGTGAGCAAAGACATTCATATGATTGTTCTTATATTTTCATAGTCATTTAAAGTACACACATAACTCCATGGAGCTCTACAAGATGTCTATTCAAATCAACACCTTTGTCATTAATACTTGAAAGTACATTCTTCATTTGAAATCAATGACAAACCTTCATATATCAATGAATATGTCCAATAGTTGGAAGAATCAAAATTTCACTTTTATTCACTAAATTTAGGTAGTGACATCTACAGGAGTTAAGCTCCAAAAATAACTTCATAACCAACACTGTGAATAAGGAATGTATTAATGTGGGGTAAAAACATTGATTTGATAATCACATTTTTATTTTAGTGTCACCAAATAATGTTTGGAGGCAAATTTGTAATTTTGTGTTTTGGGGTCCCATGCACACCTACAAGTGCCTCTTGCCTAAGATGTTGATATATAGTTGCTACAAATCCATAGTATGAGCTTGGGGATGGAAAAACATTTGAATGTTGAGTAATCTTGTTGAGTTTATATGTTATTTTATTCCAAGAAACATCAAACTTTAGTTGGATAACTAGGTCTTTTGACTTAGTAAGTACATCTACAGGCATATCTTGGTCTAAAAACACCACCTACAGCTGACTACAGGAATACATAGTCTATGACTTAGGCCTAAAAATGGAAAATCAATAGATGAGGGAAATTTAAATTTTAAAAAATACCTCCTAAGATCTAAAAGGATCCCAAGATGATGTGAATCACGCTCCAAGTGGAAACTATACATGTAGAATACTACTTGTCCTAATATAGTTGACTGTGATGAATAGTGAGCAAGTTTGGGGATTGTGAGTGTGAGAAGTGCATAAGGATGAGAAAAATAGGTTAAAACCAATGTAAAATTATATTATGAGATTATAAATAGGCCTCTATACATTTAATTTAATCTTAAATCATGTGGGACCACCTACAAGAAATAGGAATACAATCATAGTCATATGACCCCAGTCTAGGCCAATCAAGGAAGGGTGTGAGCATAACAAATTTTGAAAGGATACTAATGATAAATGTGTTTGAATGATATATATAATGATTTTATTCATAAAAATATATACTCATATTATGATAAAAAAATGGAGGAAGGGCTCTAATTAAGTAATAAATAGTTTATACCCCAAACTCTACACACAGTATCCTTTTGTACAACCTATCTTGGGTTTTGCAAGAGTTGGAGGGTCAAATGACGGACCAATGGCTGAATTATTTTACATGATATATTTAAAATTTATATAATCCCCTCAAATATATACTTTTTGAAGGAAATATGGGAATTACCCTCTATTTTATCTCAAATAGAGGGTACTTCCATAGGAGCACAAACTCTGTAGTTTTGAGAAAGGGAGTTAAAGGGATGAGTCAGGAACTGATTGAGAATTGAGGAGAGGTTTGAAAATTTGAGTCAAGTATATTATAATGTTATAAAACATGCACAAAATTATGAACCTTAATAGGGTAGCATAGACAACAGGGGTTATATTTAGGCTTATTTGGTAGGGTTTTGGTCTATAGCCCAAATGAGAATTCATTTTCACTTACAACTATAGGTGAGATTTCTAACTTTTTGGAAATTTCTTTAGGATTAATTTAGATATGTTAAGGCTCTTGTTATTTATATAACTTACAAGGAAATCCATTTTTGGATTAGGACCAATTCAAGTTTGTAAGGAATGGAGAAAAGAGCTCAAGTGGGCAAAGTTGGAAGCTCATATCTTCTTAGACACTTTCTATGGAGACTCAAGGAGATAGTAAAAGTTATATAGGGCCAAAAAATACCATTTTGTGGCATTGATTTGAGATTTTAATGTCAAATATTTATGAACTATGGCTAAGAGGATAAAATAGGCTTAAAGTCACTAAAACCCTTACTAATGACCAGTTTGAGAAGATGGAGAAATTAGTGAATATAAATGGGATAGTTTATCCATAATGATGATTGGATGTTGTATAAGTATTTTTATGTCTACTCCCCATCCTTTTGGATTGTATGAAACTATACAGATGGAGTACAAAATTGGTTATTTTTTATAGCTTTATGTGTTTTTAGGTTCTAGAAGGAATCTAAAGATTCCAATCACAGGGGAGGAAATATTGAGACTTAATTTAACTCTTTATGACAATTTATTTCTTCAAAAAAACTTTTTTTTGCCTCAATAAGAGCTCTCATCTTATCCAGTCAGAATTGGCATAATGAACATGATAGTGAGAAGGGTGAAAACTTTAAGTAAAAGCATATTTAAAGTACACTTGAGAAATATAAGGCCATGTATGACCTTGACACATGTAATTAAACCCCTTGTATGGATTTCTATGAGAAAATAAATCCATTTTAGAATCCAAGTGTACAAGGTGTGTGAAAGAGGATTTTACTTAACTACAGGCAGTGATGGCTCACTTTTAGAGGAATCCATATGATTAGGAATGCATCTAATGCATGGAAGAGAATTTATACAACCCACCCCTCTTAATATAATCATGATATATATCCCTAGTTATTTTTGGGATTTTTTAACAAGGTTTAATGATGAAGACATTTTTCTTGTGTAAAATAAGAGCTCATATGCCACATTTCATGAGTTACATGGTTTAGAGAGCCATTTGTCTTATTAGACCTTGCATGGTAATCTCATAATTCATTATCATGCACATGTAACTCCTTTTCTCATCTTGAAACTTGTCATTGTGATATTTGTACTTATTTCTTCTCTTCTCTCTCTCAAGTTCTATAAGAACTAGCCATTTTGGCTATTATGAGGATGTTTTACCTGACTACGGTGAAGACCTACTCATTTGCATACCATGGATCAATAAAGACTACGTATTTTACCTCTTTAATGACTGTTCATAGTGTTTTCAATTAAATTATTGATCTTTCTTAGTGATGAATATTGTTTCCTTAGCATTATTGTCTCATTCTCTTACCTATTTGCATCTTGAAAGCTTCTTCTTTCATGTCATGTGAAGTTTTCTATGAAGTGTCAAGGTTAAGTGAGTTAATATATTCAATATTTCCATTTTAGGCCTCTTTTCTATTCCTCCTAGCCTAAACATTCATCAAAACCTCATAATTAAATATTGATGTGAGAAGATTCATATTAGAGAAGTGTATGCCTAGTTAGTCTCTTGTCTTATGTGTGACATGCAACTGGTTGGTAGTTGTCAATTAATTAGGTGTATAACCATGTTTAGGATAGTTTAAATTCAGTTTTCTCTCCCTTTTATTTGTAATCATATGTTTATTAGTGATCTAAAAGTGTTACATCAAGGGAGCTAGTCCTATCTATAGACTCACCTTATTCTTAAGCTACCCATAGCCTAGAGGTGTTCCAATTGTGCCACTTGGATGAGGAGAGTTAAGACATATCCTCAAGGGTTAAAATAAAAGTGAAAATTGTACCATATACAACATTAATAAGCTTATATTACAAATATTTCTAGTCTTAATCACATTTAAAGCACTCAAGTCTATAATCATTCTAGCTTCACTTGCACTTGCACCAACACTTAGGTGGGGATAACTACATCAATATTTATCCCTCCTCAAATTATTATACTCACATATTTAACAACATAGTATTTTTATTCATCTAAGTCCTAAAAGGTTAAACCATTTGGTGAAATTGAATTACTTTGAATATTGCACAATCCCTAACCCTAAGGTTTATATTTATAACATTCTGAGACCCATATTTCAGATTTTAGATCCATATATATTTTTATTTTATTTGATATAATCATGATAATAATGACAAAATAAGTGTACCAATTTTTTTTTAAATTATAATACTTTCATTTACATTCTTATTTCGTTTAATTTATAATGAACTCAAAAAAGATGTAAACACATGTATACTTGATGCTCTATATCAATTAAAATGCATGTCATGTTCCTTTATTTCTTTAGCATGTTATATTTATATTATTTTGAATTTAATTAAAAGACAAATCCTTAAGCATATAGATAATATATTATATAATATACCAAATTAGTTTCCTAAAATTAAAAATTCTCCCTTAGATTCATTTGATCTTTTGTTCACTTTGATTCCTTACCTATCTCTCCTAGAACATCAATGGTATCACTTATCCCTCATAATTCTTGACCCCACACATCTAGCCACCATATTACATTTACTACTAACTCTATTATCATAGTATACCCTGTGGTCTAGGTTATGATGTCTACATATGGTCCTGAAGCATGGCAAGTTAGTAACACCAATGGCTATAACTTTGTCAACTAGAGTAGTGTTTCTTTATCCATAATTTATATTTTAGAGCTCCTAAAAAATTCTAACACATACAAATACATTTTATATATATCACTCTATGATATTCACATGCCTTAAACATTTGATCCACCTTATGTTTCTTCCATAATGAATACTTTGAAATGGACCAAAGAACATATCTCATTCAAAAAGGAAGATATCCCACCTTAGGACATCATATATTTAAAATTTCCTCTCTACATTATATTACAGATTAATGAGGTCGGTGTAAAATGTGTTTTAGTTGATAATGGGTTATGATTAAACATTTGCAATATCTCTTTTCTTTAACTTCTTAATATACATGCTAAGGATTTGTATCCTTGTGATATGAAGATCCATGGGTTTGATAATATTCCATTCAAATTCTTGGGTAGAATCATACTAAATTTTTATATTAGGGCCTATAATGTTGCATACAACATGTGAAGCTATGCCTAATTATCTAAATTACAATATCCTACTTGGAAGATCATGGATTCATGATGTACACATAATTCCATCCACATTATATGTGTGTTTAAAGTTTAATGACAAAGTTCATATATACACTTGTCATATGGATAAAGAACCATTCAAATAGTATCAACATAGAAAGCCTTTACACAATTATATTCCTCACATGGATTTTAATACAAAACCATTCTGGTCTACTATTAATAATTCATGTATCACTCCCCTAGATACTTCTAAATCACTAGATAATAAGTTCTCTTCATATTTTGTATTGAGATATTTCCAAAAAATTAGTTACCCAAGATAGTTCCTTAAAAATCATGAGCATGGAATCCTTAATCTCATTGAGGCATATTATCAACAAGGTAGACAAGGGATTAGATATAAAAATAACACATCTAATACCAAATCCTATCACCGTACTTCTCATCATATAAAGTTTTATCCATCTATTAGATGGGTAGATGATACCGTAAATCATGTTTCTACACTCTCAATTATTTACCCTGATCTTATTGATGATATAATTTCTTTGGATTTACCTACTTTTAATGAATTCACTAATGACAAGGCTTTCTTAGAATTCTTGGGGGAACACAAGGAATTCCTTTCCTTCTATCATAAAAATATGTTTCCTCATTCCACAAATTTATAATCATACTTTAGTGAGTGTTCAGATGACTCTAATGATATTTTACCTGACACAGATGATACTATACCTACAATACCATACACTATAGATAGATCTACGTTACTTAATACAAAATGGTCAAATTCAATAATGGAATAGATATTCATATTTATGTCATATTATTAGCTACTACCATGTTTAAATAAGAAGATCCATTTATTTGTCATATTTTAAAAGATTTATCTAAAGTTTTTAGTTGGGCTTATTTTAATATTCCTAGCATTGATCCCTCAATCATAATACATAGGATTACACTTTATCCTAATGTAAATTTGGTTAAACAAAAAGTTCAAAAAATACACCCCAAATTTGCTATTTTATTCAAAGATGAGATCCAATCTCTTCTTGATGTTGGTTTCATTCAACCAGTTGCTCATCCCTAATGGGTTGTTAATATTATCCCTATTATAAAAACTAATGGCCAAAGCTAATGTTTTGATTCTAGAGACTTAAACAAAGCACTTCCTAATGATGAGTTTCCTCTACCCAACATCGATATGATAATTAAATCCATAAAAGGATATGAAAAGCTCTCTTTTATGGATGGCTACATCGATTACAATAAAATTAAGATCACTTAAGAAGACCAAGAAAAAACTTCTTTTAACACACCATGGAGCACTTTCTACTATATAGCCATGCCTTTTGGATTAAAATACATAGGAGAAATATACCAACAAACAATGACACATATCTTTCATGATCTAATTCATAAAATAGTAAAATATCATGTCAATGATTTTCTTGTAAAATCAAAAGAACAACACCATGAAATAGACTTATGACATATTTTTGAAAGACTAAAAAATATAATGTAAGACTAAATCCCAATAAATGCATCTTTGGGGGTTCATCAATTAAACTCTTTGGATTTATAATATCCTAATGAGGTATTGAGGTTAACCCAAAAAAAATCATAGTCATAATGGACATGCCTCCTCCTACCAACTTAAATCAACTTCACTCCCTGCAAGGCAAGATTTAATAAATACACCATGTTATGGCACAATTTGTAGATAAGACTCAATCATTCACCAGATTACTTAAAAAGGATATAAAATTTGAATGGGACATCACATGTCAAGAAATATTTAACACATTCAAATAGTACCTATTGAACCCACCTATCCTAGTACCACAAACACATAATAAGACACTTATCCTTTACCTCTCAGCTATAAATCATACCCTTGGTGCACTCTTGGTAGAACATGATGATCGACATAAAAAGAGGGACATTTATTACATCAGTTGTATACTTGTATACTATGAATGAAATTATCCAACAATAGAAAAACTTTGTTTGGCACTTGTATTTTCTACTTAGAAGCTTTGATGCTATATAATTAATAATGAGACATAAGTCATTACAAATTTTGATCCTTTAAAGTTCCTCATGTCAAAATTTCATCTCTCAGGTTGTATTACAAATTGGGTTATGTTACTTATAGAATTTGACCTTAAGATCTTTTTACAAAAATCAATAAAAGGCCAAATAATTGTAAATCGATTATCAACATCCCCATTATTGGACATAAATCCTATCAACAATGTTTTAAGGTATAAATTCACAATATATAATACCACTTCTAACACATGGATAATGTTATTTGATGGTTATATATGTACATCTGGTACCAAATCTAGAATTGTTTTCATCAACCCACCTGGGCACATAGTACCCCTCACTTACCAACATAGTTTTTTATGTACCAACATCATCACATAATAAAGCTCTTATATTAGGCCTTCAAGTATCTTAGGCTCTCCATATCAAATCAATTAAAGTTTATGGGAATTCATAATTAATTTTCAATTAGGTGAAGACTGCCTTATTCCTTACAAGAATATGTTTAAATGTCTATAGGATCAGTTTGAAAACTTATCTATTAAAAACATTTCATTTAAAGATAATCATCATGCCAATGAAAAATCATTGATCCCTATTGACATAGATGAAGATCAAGCTATCTTCACTATCAAACAATTACAATCTCCATCAGTGTCCCATGTAGACCTCATAGCTCTAATGGTTCTAGTTACAACATGTAGTACATTAACATCCAAATGGTTATCTGATATATATAATTTTCTAGATAAATCTATTACACCAAAAAGTTTCATAAGAAATGAAAATCATAAACTACAATGAATATCCCTTCAATATGTTATTATTGGTTGGGACTTATTCAAAAGACCCTTTGAGGGAAACTTACTATGATGTTTGATAGTCAAGGAAGCTAATTTGGCTATCAAAGAGGTGCATGATAATGAATTTAGTGATTATTTTTAGTGGTAAAGTAGTGTCCCACAAATTACTCAAATAAATTACTCAGACAAAGTTACTACTAGCCAACAATGAAACAAGAATTCTCGGAATATGCCAATTTATGTGACAAATTTTAATACCATGGTAACCTACACCATGTCCCTTAACAACAACTACAACCCATACATCCCCATGGTTGTTCATGCTATTGGGTTTTGATCTGATTTGTAAAATAAATCTAGAATCCATAGAAGAACATAAATTCATTATCATAGCAATCAAATACTTTCCAAAATGGGTGGATGAAATTACACTAAAATCCATAAATGGAGAAGATATATGTCATTTTATCATGACCAAAATTATTTACCACTTTGGCCTCCAAACAACCATCATTACAGATAATGAAACTTATTTTAAGAATAAAATAGTGAAGAAATTTTGTGCTAAATATAAAATTTGGCACACATTTTCTACTTTGTACTACACATAGGGCAATGGTCAAGTAGAATTAAAAAACTAGACAATCAATAATATCCTTCATAAAATAGTTACTAAATTTTGTAATGATTGGCACAATTAGCTCATTTATGCACTATATATTTATCGCACTAGTATTCACACATCTACGAGAGCTACTCATTATTAAGTAGTATCTGGCACAAAAGTAGTTATCATACTAGAGTTATAAATACCATCCTTATGGGCATCCTTAAAAGTTATTATCATAAATTATCAATATAGAGAAAGATGTTTCCATGAATTATAATAGTTGGATCACATGTACATTTAAGTGTAGAGAATTTTAGGGCATATTATAAATGAATCCAACAAACCTAAAATAACCATGTTCACAACAAGGAATTTGAAGTCAATGATCTAGTTTTAAAATAAAAGATTAGAAATGTTAACACCAAAAAAGAGAACAAAGGAAAAATCAAGCCAAATTTTCTTGGCTCATACTTAATCATAGAAAAAATTAGCCCAAAAGTATATTATCTAACTTCACTTGATGGTAAGGCAATCAAAAACCCATTGAACATCATGCATATAAAGATAGTTTACATATAAAAAGAAAAAATATTTTCATATTGCTTATACATAATTTATATCCGAAAAATAAATAATAATATAATATGTCAAAAACACAAAAACATTCAAATATTTACTCATAAATACATAAAATTTAGATTGTATGCATTTCCATGTTTACATTTCTTATATTTGATAGACACTACATATGTTATCTATCTTAGTATAGTTATTTTTATCATACATACATGATTCATTTATTATTGTCAAGTGTTTTCAAATTGCTACAAAACTCAAGTCCACTACACTAATCCAGATTTACTATTATCTACCTTGTGGGGGTATATACATAGATACATGAATTCTTCATTTGACACATTCACCCATTTGGGGGAACCCTATACATAGTTTTGATCACCATGTTATATATTTAAAAACTCTACATCATAGATTTAACATTATTATATATTGATATTGATCATGATACACCTAATCATATGTTTTTCTATTTACTACTACTGTTAGACTCATCATATGTACATCTTAGCTCTTACATAGATTTGTATTACATGTTTGTGCATATTTTCATTTCTCGCTTTCCTAGTCTAGACTTGATTATATCTATATGCTTTTCTATTTGAGGGAATTTGAACATGGCATTTCTCTATGTATCTACACCACTTATTTTCATGGTAAGTATGCTTTGGACATGTACCCCTTTCCTTGTGTGTGTTTTATTGATTGTGTATGCAGACATTTAAACATGTCCTTCCATGTGGCTCTAAGCCAACTTGCTTATTTTTTTGTGTATATGGACATTTCAACATGTCATTTTATTTATTTATTTCTTATATTTAGTGACATGTGCCCACGTACAATTTCTTATATGCATCATGGTCATGACACTTATCTCTTGTTTGTTACACACTCTAGTTTTAGATGCCATGAGAGACCTCATGTATCTCATCTTCCTACTTGGGTGTTGTGATGGACATCATGCCCCATCTCCCTAGGTATTTACTTAGTTATTACTCAAATTTTATGTTACATACATTATTATATCTATCTTGATATCTTTATGAATGCTAGACATAACATACATTGCACATTACAAACTTATAACCAAATTTTCTCACATTCTAATGTTATGTATGCACATTATATCAAATTATTATTCATAAATCATATATGCTCTAGCTAACACACATTTTGTAGATATTTTTATTTTGAGGATGGTTCTTGCACAAGTTTAATAAATACCCTCAAAATAGGGGCCTTAATAGGTATTTGTCATAGAGATCAGGCTATCATAATGCACTCATAGTACAATTTTTAACACATCAGCTTAGATTACAAAAATCAAAATTTGGTAAACATAGTGGGAAGTAGTGACATAGATATTATTTATAATTACATATAAATTAGAATAGTCAGATATTAGTTCCCAAATTAGGACACTAGCAACACATGGTGCTATTGTCCAAGATATAGTGCTACTATTTAGTAGCCTCAATTCTAGGAAAATCTAGATTGGCTGGAAAAGTATAGAAGGTACAAACTAGGTTTTCATAGGTTCAATTATAAATTTAACTATTTTGGCTGAATTTAGATTAGACTCATACCAGTTTGATCTTATTAAGGTCATAATATATGGCATGGCCATTCCCATTTTTAGTTCAAATACTTAAATACATACTATTAAAACACAATCCATAATCCATATGCTTAGATATCTCCATTTTGATCTTACAAAAACCATGTGCCATAATCCATATGCTCAAATATCTAACCATGTGCCAAGAGTTGACATCTCTAATTAGATATCTCTAATTAGACACCTCTAGTTAGATATTTTCAATTACATCATGAAGTTTTAGTCTCAGATGCATCTAATACACATGGATAGGAAATGATGGAGTCATAGTTTACTTAAGTTTTTATTCCACCTACATGAGGAGGTTGGACACACCATCAATCCAATCCAAGTTATTCATAGTTCATGATCCACCAATCAGGAGTGAGTAATGATAGAGTCAAAACTATGTTTAGTTCTTGAGCCCCACACACATGAGGATTGAGAAAAACATTAGCTCGATCTAATTTATTCATTGATTGATCATTATATACATGTGCACACACATGTTGTGACTAGGTTTATGCATTAGTTCTTATACCCAATGAGGTGTGTTCATTCATTTCCTCTCTCTTAGACATTTACTCAGTTTTATTGCTTTACTCAATTTTGTCTTCAATTTTGATATCTTTTAATTATGGACTAATCTATGCATGTTTCATTTGCATGAAATGTAATGGAACATACTTCACATACTTAGATCCAAATTTATGGGCTTCATCCCTTAGGTAAGTGTAGGTACATTTATTTTTCCATTATCTTAGTCACTTCACATTGTTGCATTTCTAGAATAAGGGGGTGGTAAATTTGGTTACCTAAAAATGACACTTGAGTACTAAGAGTGATACTTGAGACCACCCATATCTAACTTAGCCCTATACCTATCTTAGGGTCTATTTTCACACTTACCCAACCTTTGTGTGGGCCATAGGCATCCCTAGTCAGACCTAAAGCAATCCCAAGCCTTTATTCTTACATCCTAGCCCTTCTTGTCTCAATTTCTACCACCTAGACACTATCTCCATAATAGGGACAACAGTGCCACATGGTGCTAGTGTCCTAATTTTGGTGTTATTTTATTTTCCCTCCTTTTTACATAAGCAAATATATTTTCAAATCTTAGACCACCTTAGGTTTGCCTTGACCTCTTTTAATACCCGCATAAGCACCAAAATAGTATATATACATTAATTCTATCCCTATAACCACTTGATGTAAATGAGATGAAAATTATACATACAAACTTAGAACAAGTTTTTCATAATCAAGGTTATCAATCCCTATTCTACCCTACTTCTATATTTTACCATCTAAAATATTTTTAAGCTCAAATTACTCATATTTCTAGTCTTAATCACATTTAGATAACTCAATTATACAATCATAATAGCTTCACTTGCACTTGCACTATCACTTAGTTCAGGAAAACTACATCAAACTTGATCCCTCTTTAGAGTATTAGTATGTAGGCACATCTCATCACATCATGATGTTAAGGCTGTCCAACCTACCCCACTAACAAACACACTTTATTGCTTGTATCAATCAGATTCCCTAGAAACATGGAGGATTAGGGTTTCCTCATAAGATCAGTCAAAATAGGTCATCTACATGGTTTTTTAAGTCATGCATTTAGGAATAGACTTGATATACCCAAACATAAGTACACCAAGAAAATCAAAATAATACTACACAATAGACATTATCAATAAAATAGGGACACTAATGTGACATGGAACTACTATCCAATAAGGGCACTACTATTCATAATGGGTTTTGACACCTAAATCCTATTTATGACACTCATACTAGCCTCTACCTCTAGATCATCCATCTCAATCATATTCCAACTATGTTCTCATTTACATTATTTATTTTTATTTTTAGAAAGGTCAAATTAAGTCAATTATGTGACAAATCAATGGTTGTATTTATTTCATATTTCTACCCTAATTTACTATACTTGGCTCTTTAACAACATAGATTTACATTCATCTAATTCCTAAAAGTTAAAATAATAAATTTCTTATAATTTAATCAACTGTGGAAAATTAAAATGTACACACACAAATTTGGAATAGAAACACTCAACAAAATTGAAAGATCTAGCTAAAATATGGGATTATCACAAAAAATCCTTATAACTGAGCCCTCCTTATTTGAAATTTCACTCTCAAATCACCTCAATTACATTGATCAACTCTATATCAATAGAATTATGTTTATAGCAAAGTACAAAATGCTACAACTCTATCTCAGATAAATTCTTACTTACTCTATATTTTTTACTCATATCAATTACAACTCTTCTCCTTATATATGGCAGTTAGGTGCTTATTATCTAAACAAAATCATAATAAATGACAACCATAATATCTCATAATGTTTTATAAATTAAGTCAAGACAAGAAAGGTGTTACAATGGCTAAAACCAAACAAATTTATAATCATACCAATTAATACATGATCCAATGAAGTCCCCATATGGTTGTAACAAATTCTTGTCATGTTATATGATTGCTAGTTTCATTTAATGAGATGTAAAATGGTTTGGAGATGATAGCTGAAGATTTTGTGGCATTCTATAAAATTTCTACCTAAAGTAGTGGTTTTAAGTGGTCCTAATAAGTTGGTATAATTACCCTTGGCTAGTTTTCATGGGTGATTCCTAGTGTTGTGGGTGTTTTATGCCTCCATGGTCCAACCAACCAATGGTTTTGGGTGCATCAACCAAAATGGCTATGGGTGATAAAAATACAAAAAAACAAATATATTTTCCATTCTACTTCAGCAATGAAAATACTAAACCTTTATAAAACCACTAAAATTCATTAGGAAACTCAAAATTAGCATATTGAACTCAAAATTAATGTGTGTGTGTGTGTGTGTGTGTGTGTGTGTGTGTGTGTGTGTGTGTGTGTGTGTGTATGTATATATATATGTATATATGTATATATATATGTGTGTGTGTGTATATATATATGTATATATGTATATATATATATATGTATATATGTATATATATATGTATATATATATGCATATATATATATATACATATATATATACATATATATATATACATATACATATATATATATACATATATACACACACACACACACACACATATACATACATATATATATATATATATATATATATATATATATATATATATATATATATATATATATATATATATATATATATATATATATATATATATATATTGTATATTAGTATATTATGAGTCTTAAAGATGTAAAATTGACAAGAGGGGAATCTTTTGGGAAAGGATTATATAGGTAGATGAGGCCATTTTTAGGTCTCATCACACCCCCAAATTGAGGTTATGTATGTCTCTATGAAAATAAAATTATATCATGAGGTTACATAAGAATTATGTAGGCACACATGTTTTTGAAAACACAAGGGTTTTTATCCCCTATTATCTGTTGAGGAAGATAACCTCTAGCATACTTAAAAACTATCATTTATTGTTCTCCTCTTGTTCACTCAATTGTTCTACTCTATTCAATATAGTAATATGAAACCATATTACATGTGTTTTGAACCTCATCTCAATCCTTTCAACTATATATTTCATTAAATAACTCATAAAATTGACAAGTTGACTATTTACAGCTTTGAAATTATAGATAGAGTATGGTTCCCTTTGATACAAGTGAGGAGTTAACACTCCACATATTTTCCTATAATCACCAAGGGATTATTTGAAAAAAATGTTAGAAAGATAAATAATTTGGTATATGGCTTCCTTCCTAGAGAACTGAACTATTATGTTAAAATCAGGGTTTTGAATTAGGTTGTTCCATTATTTAATAATTTGAGAAAGAAAAATAAATTTTGACATATGGTGTAAGGGAGTAGATTCCTTATCATTTCATGTTCTCTCCTCATTTCATTTCTCAGTTATAAATAATAGGATCTAAGTTGTATATCACCAACTATTACATTGGATTCCATTCATTAACCATAGTTACTACAAGTCCATGTTGATAAAACTCACATTGAAAATATTTAAACTCTTTAGTGCCATTAAGGAACTCATTACAAAAATATAAAGGAAACGCTATAGAGTCCATCTCTCTAGAGATCATCTTCCTATCTAAATTTGAATCCACTATTCTTGGAGGTATAAGACATATACTCTATATGGGGACCTAAACTATAACATTTTCAAAGATAACTCATAAACCCTAGGAATAAAAGCTTCAAAACTAGAAATAGATATATCTTCCCTCAATTTATTATCCCTTTTTTCTAGTTGTTATATTAAGCCAATGTTCTCTTTTATCAACTAACAAATTATTTTTTGTTTTCCTTTATACACATTGAACCATCTCTATTTAAATGTATAAATAATGTCTTGTTGTCATATTATAGTTATGAAATTTATATGGGTCCTATCAAACTCCTTTAACTTACCTAGTTGGGAAGTAGAAGTTGCATGATCCTAAAGAAAAAACTATTATAGGTTATTTAGGCACAATTAATGCAAGGTTATTAATTTAAACTACTATAGGTGGTGGCATATTTAATTTTTTAGGATTTTATTCCTCATACCTTATTTATTCTTCCCTTAATACCTATGTTAATTTTTGAACCATAAGCATATTACTTCTAATTCCTAAATTATCATTTTTAGGGAATTTATTTCTTTGTATGCAATCATGAGGCTTTTATAATCATCCAAGTCTAGACTAGGAGGAATGTGGAGTTCTGATTTATTTTCCTCTTTTGATACTATATATTCTTCTCATTAATTTTATTCTATTGAAATATCTCCCTTTATTTATTCCATGGGTTCTGAGCTTTCACTAGTCTCTTCTTCATTGGTGTCTTCCTCTGATTCCTCTTCTTCTTCTCATGTACAACTTCAACATCACTCAATACTTCCTCTTCACAATTATATTCTTCAGAGGATATTTAAATCATTACTTCCTTGGAAGAGGATTAACCTACCCTTACCCCTCTTATTTTTAGTTTATGAGAATGTCTTTTAGGTCTAGTTGAGGAGGCCTTTAAGGTCTTTTGCCTCTTTGAAATATGAGATGTATATATGGGTATGGAAATTTCATGTGCATTATGGTAAGCAAAAACTTATGGTGGAAATGGGACATTAAAAAAAAAATTCCTAAGGGATTCCAAGTCTATTGTTAGCCAAAAATATCTTAACTATCAATATAATTAGACAATGGTGAGCTAATGTTGTTGGTTTTACTTTTTGGTATTCCTTATCCATCCTTCTTAATAAATTCAAAAAATAATTGGGGATTTTATAGTATGTTAATGTCTAAAGTATCTTATAAAGTTTATATGATGAGTATATACTAAAGATAACCTATCCTTTCCTGTGAAATATTTGATCATAAATATGGTTACTTGATGTTAAGTAGGAGGGAGAGATAATATTTGTTTACCTTGGGCATCAAATTAAAGTACTTATCCTTATCTAGTAAACCTTACCCTAACATCAATGAATGCATGGTTCTCAATCCATAATTCTCATATTTTAGTTACACTAGTTACTTCAAATATTAACTTTGTTAAAACCACTTTAAGCCCCTTGATGTTAGCTTTGACATCTTGTAAGGACTGAGAAAAATCTTGGACTACATTCAGGTTATATCTTATGATTCTTTATATAAATACCACCCATCCTATGTTTTAAAAAATAGTCACCACATCTAGATTATTTCTTAACACTATATGGTCACTCAGCTCCATTATTTATAGGTATCCCCCCATTTTTACCCTATATATATTTCTCATTGGTTAATTTTTACTCCCTATAGCCTCTTGTTAATTTGATAACATTCAAAAATAACACATACCCTTTACAAAGAAGTATAGTGTTATTTTTATAAGGGATGATAATGACTTAGTAATGGATAGTTATCTGATGATGTAATCATGCCATATTTATTATGTATCACCTTTTTTATTGATATGTTACATGTGAGTTATTGATCTACCTTTCCTCATATGATCATATGTGTCGGATATCCTTGATTATCCCCCCACCACTAAATTTATGGATTGACTTGTAATAACTTGAAATAAATGTGAAAATGGGGTATATGTAGCCAATGGGATGTGATGTAAATGTAGTTTGTAACAAAATTCATAATGGGGGTATATTGGTAAATAATTATGAGGAACATAAAATTAGGTGAGGTGGGAAGATGTCAAGGTGGGATGATGTGGGTGCAAAAAGGTACAATGGTCATGGGATGGTGATATTTGAGTGTGTAAATCATAATTATTCATGGCACATAAATAAAAAATAGATATAGAAAAATGAATCATAAGAAAAATATAGTTATTATAAATGCATAACTTAAATACCTAGGTCAAGGCATTGCTTTACCAATTATTTAGATGTAGATGGATGAATGTATTACCTTGAAATATTCCTACATATTCCATATGTGAAATTGAGTGATGTAGGATAATTGAGAGCCAAAAAAATAATTTACATGGGTGAATTTGTCCTTGGAATGATCAATAAATGATTTGATTTTTCACTAATGCTTTGAGAAAATAATTTGTGTGGGAAGGTTTAGCTTGAAAATAAATTTTTTGTTTTGAATTGATGAATTCCTCATAACCTAAGACAATAATGAGATAATGGAATCCCCACAAGGACAATAAATGAATTCATGTGTTTAGGAATTAGTTATTTGGGGTATAATTTATAGATTTTTATTTGAGATGAGGATTTTACAAAAGGAAAATAAGCAACAGTGGTTATAGGTTCATTTTGGGGAATTGTAGCAATCGTGCATACACAAAATCTTAGGAAAAATATATTGCAATCATTCAAAACTATAGGACAATATGATATAATAAAATTATATATTTAAGATGGAAATGAGGATACAATCTACAAAAAGACTCTCATAAATGTTGCAGGTCAATATAGAGTTGTCTACATCAACTAAAAGTAACTTGTAGAACATAGTACATTGTAGGTGTAAAAACTATAGAATCAGATGTTGTAGGTTGAAAGTTACCTACATAAATTTAAATCAAATCTGTAACATCTAGGAAGTTATTTCTAATCTTATCATATGGATTTTATTATTGTTTTTTCTTACCTAGGTGGTCAACAAGTTGATTTTGCACCTAGGATTTTTTTTCATTTTTTATAAACTTCACTCCTAAGTGGCCAACAAGTTGATTTTTTGACTCAAACCTATTTTATGCAGTTTTGGAAAGCTAAAAAGTTGATTTTTTTGCTAAAACTTCCACATATTTTGTTCTTACCTAGAGAGGTGGGACCAAAGTGTTTTGTCCATAATTAAGCAAACATCTTAGGTTAATCATCAGTTGGACCACATTGTTCATCTAGTATGTGATTGATTTCCATGTCCATACAAGGGATTTATTTTGTTATAAGATTTTTAATGAAATATTATTTATAAAGAGGTTTATTATACAATGTGATACAATGAACATTGACCATCAAGAATATTTTGACTAGATAGATTGTGCATAACTTGACTATTCAATTATCAAACACATTTTCTATCTCATAAGGGCCTAACCATCTAGTCAGAATTTTCCATTTATAGTATTTGTATTTGGAATCTTAGAGTAATGCCAAATCACCTGGCTGAAACTTTCATGTTTTGATGAACTTGTCATGCAATTTTTATCCTTTATTGTTGACTTATTTATATATGTTGTAAATCTTCTCTTCTTGGCTCATCAAGGGAGTTGAGATGCATGATACTTATTTTTTGTGATTTAAACAAATCCATGCCAAGTTCTAGGGTACTCCATAGAATTTTGAGTTAAAACTTTATGGGAAGAAAATACTTTTCACCATAGACCAATTCATAAGGTGTGAACCCCATGGTTATCTTCCATGTGGTCTTATAAGCCATTATAGCTTCTGAAATATGTTCTACCTTGTGATGATGGTGTATAATTATTATTTTATGAGGATGTTCTCCAATTCCATATATGTAACTTTAACCTAAATATTAGATTATAGATGATATGGAGTAGAATTATTATGCCTAAATTCATATTCTTATACAAGGGATGCAATTAGATTAAACATGAATTTTGGACCTTGATCGAAGACTATCTCTCATGGAACTCCATATACTGTGAATATCTCCTCATAAAGGAATTCTTCTACCTTTTCATCTTGTGCATGAATCAAATCTATAAACTCTACCCATTTGGTGAGGTGGTTAGTGCATACCAAAATGTACTACTTGACTTGATAAGGTGGACCTATGGGGCTAATGAAATCAAACCCCCATTTTTCAAAGGGCTCCAAAACTAATTTTGACTAAATCAACATCTCATATAAACATGTGGGCTTCCCAATACATTGGCATATTTCACATTGGTGTGTATAAGTAATAACATCTCTATGTAGAGTGGGATAGTAGTAGTTAGTTTTAGGGATCTTGTAGGTTATACTCCTTGCTAAAAAAATTCCCCCATAAGTTTCATCATGACATGCTCATAGGATATAAAATGCCTCATCTTCTCAGACACACATGTGCATGATTAAATCAGGGTTAGATTGAGTGAGATACCTATAGATCCATGGATATGAGATGCTTCTATCTACAAAGCTGCATTTTTCCTTTGATGAAAATACATGCATCCAAATAGCTAGTGATATATGCAAACCAAGGAGTGTTAATAGTCAAATCAAAGAGATGTTCATCAGGAAAGGTGTCATCTAATAATGGAGTCTTTTCATTATATTTTAATCTAAATATGAAACTACGCTATCTTTACTAGGCATATCCATGACAATAATGTCAATTTACTATAATAATAACAAGCATATGATTACCTTACTAGTTAACATTGTTTAATTCATTAAATATTTGATATTAGAATGATCAATATGAAAAAAGGACAAATTTAAATGCAATGTTAGATTTTTTTATATCATACACTACTATAAGGAATTATTTTTTTATGATTGTGTATTTTATTTCAATTGCCTATAAATTTTTGTTGATGAAATATATAACATAGTTGAGTTACCCATCCTTTTGCCCAAGGACTACCCCAAGTGTTATGTTAGATACATTGGTATGAATTTGAATGGGTAGCTTCTAATCTAGACCTCTCAACATGGGTGTTGTCACATATAAGTCTTTAAAATTATGAAAAGTTTCTTGGCATGCATTAGTGCATACAAAATTAGCATATTTTCATATATTATTTCATATCCTACAATAAATTACTTACCTTCATCTATGAAATTTCATCGATACATTTAGAAGGAAATGTTTTATTTTTATTTTTCTTCTTCATCATAGACTTTGAGTATTTTATACATAAGAGAGTGATATCTTAAAATAACATATATGATATGTATCTTTTACTCATTAGATCCAGTGCTTTGAGACATTTTTACTAATTCCATTTAAAAATACCAATTTCATATATTCTTGTTCCAACACTATTTTTTTATATTTTTCAAGCTAAATAAATATCTCTCCAAGTAATCTTCCAATGGTTCATATTTACTTTTTGACATATCAAAGATATCATTCCTCATGTAGTCCCTCCTTTACAATAATCTTGGTTCTTTAAGAATAATTTGTCTTCATATATTTCTAAGTGGATATTACATCTCTCCCCAATTCCATAAATCATCTAATGGTTATGTATTTGAGAGTGGCTATAAATGATTTCAGATTTTGAATATCCTAGCTTTAGTTATAACTATGGTATGGCATGTCAAACTCAAAGATGAACGTATCAAGATCCTAATTAGTCATCTTTTGAAGTTGGGAAAAGTAGAGAGAGGAATATTTTTCATGGGAGGATTACTCAAAGGGGTATTAATGGGAAAATCAAAGTTTTTAGATTTATTGATAGAGTTCTCTCCTTGGAAGTCCCCTATGATCTTCCAAACTAATTCTAGACCAGATATTTATGCCACTTACTCTTCAAATCATTTTTTAATTATAGCCTAAGGTGCATAATTAATGTTCTATTTAGGCTTCTTTAAGGGAGAAAAAAACTTTTGACTAGCGTTGATGGAGTGGGAATTCTTAGAAACTCATATGGAAGCTCAACAATTTTGTCTTATTTAGTTTGTTTGGTGGGTTTAACAAGTTTCTTGAAGTTCTAATTTTTATTTTTAGGTATTTAAGGGCTCTAAGTTCTCTTTTGAAGAGAGTTTTGGGTGAGGGTAGAGAGAGTTGAATATTAGACTTAGATAGATATGAATTCTATGAAATGGTGAAAATATGTTATTCTTAAGGGTATGAAGATCTTCATGTTCCTTCTTCTTGGACTATTTTACTAGTTCAAACAAAAAATCATATGTTTCTATCTCTTCTAACTTCTCAAGTGACAACTGTGTACTAGATATTGGTGTTATTTCATGAATCATAGTTATTACAGGTGATGACTCTTGTAACCACCTAAAAATGAAACTTGAGTGATAAGAGTGTTACTTGAGACCACTCATCCCTAACTTATCCCTAGACCTATCTTAGGGCCTATTTTCACACTTACTATCCTTCGTGTGGGCCACAAACTTCCCTAAACATCCAAAAAGAAGTCCCAAACCCTCATTTTGACATCCTATCACTTCGTGCCTTAGGTTATACCACGTAGACACTAGTGCTATAATAGGTAAAGTAACATCACATAATGTTAGTGTCCCAATTTGGTGTTATTGTACTTTCCCTTCTTTTTCCACCAATAGATATCTTTTGAAACCTTAGACCACATAGGGTCATCTTTAACCTCTTTTAACACCTATTAAATCACCAAAATACTATATATACATGACTTTTAGCTTTATAAACACTAGATGGAAATTATATACAAGACTTTTAGCTTTATAAACACTAGATGGAAATCAAATGTAAATCACACATACAAACTTAGAACAAGTTGTGCACAATCAAGGTTATTAATCCATGTTCTGCCCTACTTCTGCATAAAACTATCTACATGATTTGTAAGCTCAAATTACTTATATATTTAGTCTCAAGCACATTCAAAGTACTCAATTCAATATTCATACTAGCTTCACTTCCACTTGTACTATCACTTAGGTGGGGATAAATACATTGGGCTTGATCCCTCTTCAGAGTATTTGTATGTAGATAACTCTCATCATAGTGGGGTGTTAAGGATGTCCATACTACTCCACTAAGAAACACATGTTACTGCTTGTATCAATTAGATGCCCTAACAACATGGAAGGTAGAGGTTTACTCATAAAATCAATCAAAAACATGTCATACATAGAGATCTAAAACTCACGCACATAGGAATAAGCTTGATAAACCCAGACATAGTTGCACATAAAAGCTCAAAATAGTTGTACACAGAGGACACTACCACCAAAATAGGGACACTAGCACCATATGGAACTACTATCTAATTAGGTATCTACTATCTGGGAGGTGTTATGACACCTGGATCATATTTTCAACACTTGAAATAGCCTCTAACTCAATTTTCAACCTCTAGATCATCTAAGTAATTTTCCAACTAAGTTATCATTTACATTATTTATTATTTTTTTAGAAAGGTCAAATTAAGTTAATTTTTTGAAATATTAGTGGTTGTATTTTTTTCATATTTCTACCCTGATATACAATACTCAACTCTTTAAAAATATAGTATTTACATTCATCTAAGTCTTAAAAGGTTAAAACATTTGGTGAACCTGACTTACTTCAAATACCATTCAAACTCTAACCCTAGATTATACTAAGATTTGTATCCTTATTTTTCCTATTTTCATTCACTATGTTAAGCTATTTAGATTTCATACATTCTATTTTAGTAGCATTCTTTCACTTTGTTTACTATATGCCATCTAAAAAAGTTCTCTCTTTTCTTAAGAATAAGTGTTAGGTTTGGCAATAATCCTATTAAGCATACTCAAATTCCTTTTGTTTGAACTTATACCTTAGATAAGGAACCAATTAAAACTCCCATCATTGATCCTTCACACCCCGATTATGTGGGATTCAATTATATTTCATCTAAAGATGAGCAATACAATCAATATCAAGATGATATATAAGATTGGAATTGGGACACTCTCCCCCCACTTAATAATGAAAATCTTATAGTCAACAAGGATGAGATTATATAGAGACTCCGAGATATATTTTAGGAATAAACCCATGATCATGAATATATTTTACAAGGCATAATGGAAATAAATAACAAATCAAATAATGGTCAATATTATACTCCCCCAAATAACAACATTATTACACCTACTTTGGGGCCAACTCATCTTTTACAATAACTAGTTTTAACTCAACAACATTTAGTGGAAGCTACACCTCCTATGGCTATTTTCTCCCCTCTATATGTATAATCCCTTATGCATGAGGTTCATTCTCTATAGGATAAGGTGTTACATCTTAAGCAGGGAGATACAAGGACATCAGTACCTTGGATTCTCATGTTAGTTTACATACACCTTTGACACATCACATAGTGGCAAATCCTTTATCATTTATATTTGTAGCACCTAATATTACATTGTATGATGGTAAGGGTGAACCAAAGTACCATCTTTGAGCTTTCTACACAACATGTTTGGACTACATGTCTAATTATTGGCTCCTCACTAAGTTGTTACCACATAGTATAAATGACTATGCCTTACAATGGTTTTATGATCTACCAAATAAGTCTATCACTAGATTCAAGCCATTAGAAGATATGTTTTTTTATCACATTTCTCAATTAAAATCAGTGATAAGATCTCATATACTCAAGTAACACAACTAAAGTGGAAATCCAATGAGCCTATTGTATAATATGTCTTGTGATATAAGAATATATTGTCAAAGATGACTAACCCCATAGAAGATAAAGAGCTCTAAGACATATTAAATAGATCCTACTACCAACATTACATGAAGCTATCTTGTTTAATAATTTTCCAACTTTCATAGATTTGTGCCACATGGTGAAAGAAAGAGAATTCAAGATTCTCTTTATGGGTAAACTAAAATATACAAGTGGATCAAAATCAATGATAAGAGTTATATCAATCCTCCATAAAAAGCAAGGGACACTAAAAAAAAGAGTGATCTAAAGGCCATAATTAATGTAGCTTTAGAGCCATCTCCTTGCCTGGTATTATCAACTCATCCATGGAAAGTTTTCACCAACCTTATATAAATTCTATCATATGTTTTAAAGTAGCTCCTAGAGTGCAATGTCACATCTCTC